>OX578276.1:149725387-151079311 GCA_951217055.1 Gerris lacustris
CAATGAAGGGGGGGGGGGGGAGAGTGTCTAAGTATATGAGCAGGATTGCTAGAGAGGGGTTGTGCAGGGGGGGGGGGGTCATTCATTTAAAACTATAAACTAACAGAAAGAAGAAAACCATGAACTAACACAAAGAAGAAAACCATAAACCCTAAAGAAAACAGTTTTTTTCAATTAATTTCAAGAAAAAATAAGAATAAAACAATTGAGTACACACCAAGAGAGGGTGTTCAGGGGGGGGGGGGGGGTTGTTTATCCATTTAAACCATAAACTAATCTACCAAATCCGAGAGATAACTAAAGAAATTTTTTTTTTCAATTTATCTCAATAAAAAATAAAAATGGCACAATTGACAATTATACAAATCGGTACAAAAGTACTTGTACAAATGTTTTAAAAAATAAATAAATAATATAGTTTTAATGTACAAATCAAGGGCTTTCAAATGATATGCGAACCAATATTTAAATCGAAAAAAAATTGTCTCGTGACGTCACTTGACAACGGCACTCCGGGAAAAAGCTTACTCTCAATTTCTCAGCAAATACGAAGAATTATAAACATATCAAGGTCTTGTTTTAAAAGGAATTAGTGTGAGATTTGAACCTAGAAATCAGAATTAAAATCGGTAAATTAATACCAAAGATATGAGACCTCAAAGACAAAAATTGAAAAAAACAAAACCAAAATAGCTCCATTTAGATTACAACCAAGAGAGATACGACAAAATAACCTATGAACAAAAATGTAGTTCTTGCAAAATTAGTACATGTTTGTTAAATCAGTTTTTCGCTACAACAAACTGTTAATTTTTAAAAAATTCCAACACAGCTACGACGGTTTTTCTTTTCTTAGGGGGTGAAGGAGGGGGAAAAGTAATCTTTTGGCAATTTTTCGGGTTCACAATGCGGACATTGCGCATCGAATGGCGAAAACCCCAACTCTCTAGCTATAGCGGAAGGGGGTAAACATTTGTATACATGAGTGAGTAAGTTACACAGGGGGTTGTATATTATTTAGACTCCGCCCGACGAGTGGCCAAGTACTTGTATAGGTCTGGTACTTATGAGTTGGTACTTAGCATATAGATATCATATGGATTAATATGTTATAAGTTGTCTAGGAATATGATATCATATGGATTGATATGCTATAAGTTGTCTAGGAATATGATAAGGTTTGCTAGAGCAGGGGGGGGGGGTCTTCATCTATTTAAACCATAACCTAATCAAAGAAATCTGAAAAAACACTAAAGAAAACAGTATTTTCAATTTATCTCATTGCTAGAGCGGAGGGGGGGGGGGGTTCTTTATCTATTTAAACCATAACCTAATCAAAGAAATCTGAAAAAACACTAAAGAAAACAGTTTTTTCAATTTATCTCATTGCTAAAGCGGGGGGGGGGGGTCTTTATCTATTTAAACCATAAGCTAATCAAAGAAATCTGAAAAAACACTAAAGAAAACAGTTTTTTCAATTTATCTCATTGCTAGAGCGGGGGGGGGGATCTTTATCTATTTAAACCATAACCTAATCAAAGGAATCTGAAAAAACCCTAAAGAAAACAGTTTCTTCAATTAATCTCATTGCTAAAGCGGGGGGGATTCTTTATCTATTTAAACCATACTACCCAACGAGTGGCCAGGTACTTGTATAAATATCGTACTTGTAAAAATCTCGTACTTGTATAGGAGCTGGTACAAAATTTAGGTAAAAAAGGGGGGGGGGGGACCTAAGAATGGGTTACCAAAAGATTAGTAGTAAGATTGAGCTATTTGGTTTTCAAAATTTCACTAAGCTAAACCCAATTATTATACTCAAATGAATTATTTGATAAAAAAAATTTAATAAAAAAGTTATTGTTGAGCCGACAGAGACTTTGTTTAAAGGCAGGTCCCCTAACGTGCTGCCCGTAGACCACCAACCAAAAAATACAATAAAAATACCGGATTTGGATGAACATTTGTATACGTGAGTGAGTGAGTCAGTTACACATGGGGTTGTATAGTATATATATAGGGAGTGGGAATTCCAAAATCGTTTTTTCTTGACAAATACTAATTTTTCTCAGAAAAGAAAAAAGAATCACACGAAAAATAAATTGTCGTTTCAAAGGGCATTAGTGCGGGGTTCAAATGCCTCAATCCGGAATTAAATCGGTAAACAATTGCTCACGCCACGAGGGTTCAAAGTACAAATTTCGACGAAAAATATCAAAATCGCTCGATTAAGGGCAGAACCGTTGGTCGTACGAGAAAAAGTCAAAGGACCAAAGTTGTAGATCTTTTAAAATGAGGAACAGTTATAGCCATTTGTTTTTCGATTCGACTTACCGTTTAGCCGCAATACGCCTTCAAACCGCTTAAAAGTCAAGTCAGCCGATTTTAATTTTTAAGGGGGGTAAAAATGAAAAATTTCTACATTTTATAATTTTCCCTTTAATTACACGACAAAAGCTAGAAGAATGTTAAATTTCAAATTTCTAGCTCATTCTTTGTAAAAACGGGGTTTTTTTCGATTTTAGGGGGGCAAGGAGGGGGAAAAGTAAAGTTTTGACAATCTTTCCGGTGCACAATGCGGACATTGCGCGTTGAACGGCGAAAACCGCAAGTCTCTAGCTCGTACGGTTCGGCTCAAATTATTATTATCGATTACCGCACATGCGGCTTTATACAGTTATGATTTTTATCACCGTGTCTCCTGTGGCCGTATATCAAAATACTTGTATTTTAAAATAAACCTAACTTAAAGAGGTTTAGTGGGAGATTCGAGCCCCAAAATCTAAAGTGAAATCGGACGACAATCGTAGAAGCTACACCCACTCAAAGTCAAAAAAGCAAAAAAACAATAACACAAAAAAAAAAAAAAATATCACCATCTGACGTATAACCGTTAGAGATACGACAAAAAGTCATAGGACCAAAGTTGTAGATCTTTTAAAATCAGTTACCGGTGGCGGTATCCGCTTTTCGATACGACTTGGCGTTTAGCCGCAATCCGCCTCCAAAACCGCTTAAAAGTCGAGGCGGCCATTTTGAATTTTTAAGGGGGGTAAAAATAAAAAATTTAGATTTTTTATGATTTTTCCTAATATCAGACGACAAAAGCTAGTGACTACCCAAATTTCAAGTTTCTAGCTCACCCGGAAGTGGGTAAACACGAGTATACGTGATTAAATAGGCGTCGAAGCCTCCGCGGGGCGTCAAAAACGGGTTTTTTCGATTTTAGGGGGGGAAGGAGGGGGAAAAGTGAAATTTCGGCAATTTTTCGGGTTCACAATGCGGACATTGCGCGTCGAACGGTGAAAACCGCAAGTCTCTAGCTCTACCGGAAGTGGGTAAACATTTGTATACGTGAGTCAGTGAGTGAGTCAGTTACACATGGGGTTGTATATAATATAGACTCGCAGGCTCGAACGGCCTACGGCCGTTCTCTGCCCGACGAGTGGCCAGGTATTTGTATAGGTCTGGTACTTATGAGTTGGTACTTGACATATGGATAACATATGGATAGATATGCTATGATATGCTATAAGATGTCTAGGAATATGATCAGGATTGCTAGAGCTGTGGGGGGAGGGTCTTCATCTATTTAAACCATAACCTAATCAAAGATATCTGAAAAAACACTAAAGAAAAAATGTTTTTTTAATTTACCTCATTGATAGAGCTGAGGGGGGGGGGGGGGGGGGCTTCATCTATTTAATGTATTTAATCAATTAAATGTAGGTGAAATCGGTAAACAATTGTGGAAAGTACACTCACTCAACGTTAAAATAATAATCAAAATTTAACGAAAAATATTACAATCTAAATCAAACTATATATTTGTTAATTATAAAGGTAATTAATGTAATTTCTTTGTGACAGTGGCATCTATCTTAATTTATAAAAAAAAAATATATATCGTTTTTTTTTAAATAGAAAGACATGATATGCTTATATAAGCAGCCTATAATTTATATGTGATTGATTGGTGTTATTAATCAAACCGAAATAGAAAATCTCTAATTAATTAATTACAGTTATTTAATGGCAATATAGCAAATCAAAAAAATTTTTGTACCAAATCATGTCAAGTGGCACATCAAATTAAAGCTCTTGATGAGTATAATAAATATTTACAATTAAAAAAAATGTTTAAAATTACTAAGGAAGGTTACATTTTAAAGTAACCTTCAAAAATATGATTTTCGTAGATAAAAATTTTTAAATTTATTTTTTTGAAAAAATTCTTTTAGATTGCTCATTCTGTTTTCATATTAAGTTTACATACCGATTTTCATGGAAATCGGTTTATTTTTGGGGAAAATGGATTTCAAAAGCACAAATATTTGACCTAAAAATTTGACCGGAATTTTCTCTCGACAACACCCAACATATTATAAATCGTTGGAAAATATAGATTTTTCTGAGCAATAAACCGTTGAGACAGCGTAGATACGACAAATACACCTCATGATATGGGCGTTTAAAAAAGTAGGTGTTTGGAAGAATTTTAACTTTCCTTCAATTATCTCGGAAACTAAAGGTCGTGGAAAAAATATGATATTTAGTTTTTTTGTTAGAAAAAAATAGTTTGACCACCGTGCAAAATTTCAAGTCGATTAGAGAAAGTTTAATTTTTTCCAATTTTCGAACCAAGGATCACCCCTGAAATATCACCGGAAAATCGAACATTTTAGATCCGGATGAAATATACGTCATTTTGTAGAGCTCGAAAAGGCTATCAAGAAAAAGATATTTTAAATTAAAAAAAAAAAATATATACTCTCCTTAAAGCCCAAAAACACGTTATTTTTCTAGAAAATGCACGAAATCGTCAATTTCCGGGAGAACCGTTGGTCGTACGAGAAAAAGCCATAGAACCAAAGTTGTAGATAATTCAAAAAGAGGAATAGTAGAGAGTATTAGTTTTTCGATACGACTTACCGTTTAGCCTCAATACGCCGTCAAAGCCTCTTAAAAGGCAAGTCGGCCATTTTTAATTTTTTTAAAAAGGTAAAAATTAAAAATGTTAAATTTTCAACACTTTTTCGTCAATTACAGTATAAAAGCTACCAGAGTGTTAAATTTCAAGTTATTTGCTCGATCGGAAGTAAGTAAAAATCGCTATAGTACATAACAACTTTTTGCCCCCGGCATAAAAGGCTCCAAAATACCGTAAAAAACGGGTTTTTCCCATTTTAGAGTGGGAAGGAAAGGAAAAAGTAAACTTTTAGCATTTTTTACGGTGCACAATATGGGCCTTCTGGTTACAATGCAAAAAACCCCAAAGCTCTAGCTCTTGTAGTTTGGCCCAAACATTTTGGCTATGGATTATCGCACATGCGGCTGTATAGTATAGAGACTCTCAGGAGACCTAAAAATATCAAAATCGTCAATTTCCGGGAGAACCGTTGGTCGTAAGAGAAAAAGTAATAGGACCAAAGTTGTAGATAATTCAAAAAGAGGAATAGGAGAGACTATTTGTTTTTCGATACGACTTACCGTTAAGCCACAATACGCCGTCAAAGCCTCTTAAAAGGCAAGTCGGCCATTTTTATTTTTTTTAAGGGAGTAAAAATTGAAAATGTTAAATTTTCAACATTTGTTATTCAATTACAGTAAAAAAGCTACCAGAGTGTTAAATTTCAAGTTATTTGCCCGATCGGAAGTAAGTAAAAATCGCTATAGTACATAACAACGTTTTTGACCCCGGCAAAAAAGGCTTCAAAATACCGTAAAAAACAGGTTTTTCCCATTTTAGAGTGGGAAGGAAAGGTAAAAGTAAACTTTTAGCATTTTTTACGTTGCACAATAGGGACTTTCTGGTTACAAAGCAAAAAACCCCAAAGCTCTAGCTCTTGTAGTTTGGCCCAAACATTTTGGCTATGTATTATCGCACATGCGGCTGTATAGTATAGAGACTCGCCGGGTCGTCGTTCGGCCTACGGCCGAACTCTGCCCGACGAGTGGCCAGGTACTTGTATGGAACCTGGTACTTATATAAGTCTGGTACTTGTATAGGAGCTGGTACAAAATTTCGACTTTGACCTTCTGTACCGTTCGCAATTTTAATCGGACGGGGTTCAAAAGGGTACCCAACTTTAGGTCAAACTGTCCTCTTTAAGAATCCGGTTTGTTTTTACAATTCCTATTCCTACTTCGGGAGCTACGTCTATGTGAAGGACGTCCTCCTTGGGTAGCCGCAACCAGAAGGGAACGTTGTACCTATTTGACAGAGGTATCGTTGGAATGGCCTTTTAAAATGTACCAAATGTGTGAAAAAATATTTTCAAAAAAAGTTACCTGGTGTGTACTTTAGTACCCTTTTGTATTTTAAAGTGCCAAAAACGGGGTAGATAACCCCACTGTGGGACCTACAGCGTCGAGGTAATTACCAGCTCGAAAATTTTCTTCACTCACAAGTTGCGCCAAATTACACTTGAACGCACTGTACCATTTTGGTACCTGTACCTTCGCGGGTTCGGGTACAGAGGTACTTTTAGTACCGCGGTAGTTTTAGGGCGCACTGTAAAAATAATAAATAAAAAAATTGCAGCTGTTTACTTAAAAGTGTGTGGGTTTTATTGCATTTGTACCCATTTTATTTAAATACATTTTCTATTTCTACTTATGTTTGTACTTATTGTACCGGTTTGGAAAAATCGGTCGAAAAACGCAACTTTTTAGTCTTCGCACTGTACAGTTTTCGCATTTCATAGGATCGGGCTGAAACTCATACGGCATTTAGTATTTTATAGAAGTAAACAGAAAGTGAAAGGAAAACATTAAATTTATTACTGTACCGGGTACACGAGGGGTTCAAAGTTGCGTACATCTGTTTAAGAAAAGGTAAAAACAGTAGCTGGCCGGCCGTGTTTGGTATCGTTGGAAAGCCCTTAAAACGTACTTTATAATGGTACAAATGTTTATCTGAAAAAGTCGCGTTTCAGACCCTTTTGAACGATAAATAGTTTTTCGTAACGATAAATCGTATCAAGAAACGAATTGTGCTGCTCTGAACTGAATTTGAGAGATCTATGGTGTAGGGCGGGGGCGCAACTTGATTGTCCGTCGAATGGGGGAGGGGGGGTAAAAATGTACTGTATTTTAAGGCGCCACGGCAAAAAACCAAAAAGTAGTCACACCCCGCCTCTTGATTTTCGGAAAAATTTCGAGTTGGTAATGTCAAAATCGGTTAGGAACCTTAAAAATAGCTTGACCAAACATGGGGTAAGGGCAGTTTTAAACCACTCCTTAAGGGTGAAAATCGACCCTAAAGGGCGAAATAGAGTGTTTTTTGGATTTTAGTACTGATGGGTGTGTATGTCGTAGAGACATGCAGTTTTCTGGAAATTGTTAAGGCTATAGTGTATTTTTAGGGAAAAATACTATATGCCGGGAAATTTCCCGGGACACTCATTTATTTTCAACGGGAAATCGTCTACGGTTAAAAAGGGTGTATTTTCAACACGCTTTTACGTGTAACTTTTGAAATAATTGAAAATTGAAATTTCTTTTTCACGGCTTTTGTAGATCCCGCAGAGGTCCATAGCCGGTAACGATAACTTTTTTTTTGTGTGCACCACCGCTTAGGGGCGACATCGGGAAGTTTTTTTTTCGCCGATCAGAAAATGTAAGGTAGTTGGTACGGAGTGTCGTATATCGTTGGAAAGCCCTTGAGAAGAGTACAAAAGTGATGCAAAAACATTTTGAAAATTTTCACGTTTCAGGCCCTAAAAAGCGAAAAAACACTTTTTACCACTTTTTTCCAAACGTTTTTATGTATGGTTTACGTATCTCCTCCTAGGGCTTTTATACGACGCTATTGGGCTTTTGAAGTCAAGTCAGCCGATTTTAATTTTTAAGGGGGGGTAAAAATGAAAAATTTCAACTTTTTATAATTTTCCTTTCAATTACACGACAAAAGCTAGAAGAATGTTAAATTTCAAATTTCTAGCTCATTCCTTGTAAAAACGGGGTTTTTTCGATTTTAGGGGGGCAAGGAGGGGGAAAAGTAAAGTTTTGACATTTTTTCCGGTTCACAATGCGGACATTGCGCGTCGAACGGCGAAAACCGCAAGTCTCTAGCTCGTACGGTTCGGCTCAAATTATTATTATCGATTACCGCACATGCGGCTTTATACAGTTATGATTTTTATCACCGTGTCTCCTGTGGCCGTATATCAAAATACTTGTATTTTAAAATAAACCTAACTTAAAGAGGTTTAGTGGGAGATTCGAGCCCCAAAATCTAAAGTGAAATCGGACGACAATCGTACAAGCTACACCCACTATAAGTCAAAAAAGCAAAAAAATAATAACACAAAAAAAAAAAATAATTATCACCATCTGAGGTATAACCGTTAGAGATACGACAAAAAGTCAAAGGACCAAAGTTGTAGATCTTTTAAAATCAGTTACCGGTGGCGGTATCCGCTTTTCGATACGACTTGGCGTTTAGCCGCAATCCGCCTCCGAAACCGCTTAAAAGTCGAGGCGGCCATTTTTATTTTTTAAGGGGGGTAAAAATGAAAAATTTCAATGTTTTATGATTTTTCCTAATATCAGACGACAAAAGCTAGCGACTACCCAAATTTCAAGTTTCTAGCTCACCCGGAAGTGGGTAAACACGAGTATACGTGAGTAAATAGGCGTCGAAGCCTCCGCGGGGCGTTTCCCGATTTTAGGGGGGGAAGGAGGGGGAAAAGTAAACTTTTGGCAATTTTTCGGGTTCACAATGCGGGCATTGCGCGTCGAACGGTGAAAACCGCAAGTCTCTAGCTCTACCGGAAGTGGGTAAACATTTGTATACGTGAGTGAGTGAGTGAGTCAGTTACACATGGGGTTGTATAGTATATAGATAGGGAGTGGGAATCCCAAAATAGTTATTTCTTGATAAATACTCATTTTTCTCAGAAAAGAAAAAAGAATCACAAGGAAAATGAATTGTCATTTCAAAGGGCATTAGTGCGGGGTTCAAATGCCTCAATCCGGAATTAAATCGGTAAGCAATTGCTCACGCCACGAGGGTTCAAAGTACAAATTTCGACGAAAAATATCAAAATCGCTCGATTTAAGGCAGAACCGTTGGTCGTACGAGAAAAAGTCAAAGGATCAAAGTTGTAGATCTTTTAAAATTAGGAGTAGGTGGTGCTATTTGTTTTTCGATTCGACTTACCGTTTAGCCGCAATACGCCTTCAAACCGCTTAAAAGTCAAGACAGCCGTTTTTAATTTTTTAGGGAGGGTAAAAATGAAAAATTTCAACTTTTTACAATTTTCCTTTCAATTACCCGACAAAAGCTAGCAGATTGCCAAATTTCAAATTTCTAGCTCATTCTATCTAAAAACGGGGTTTTTTCGATTTTAGGGGGGGAAGGAGGGGGAAAAGTGAAATTTCGGCAATTTTTCGGGTTCACAATGCGGACATTGCGCGTCGAACGGCGAAAACCGCAAGTCTCTAGCTCTACCGGAAGTGGGTAAACATTTGTATACGTGAGTGAGTGAGTTACACATGGGGTTGTATAGTATATAGATAGACATTTCGACGAAAAGTATGAAAATGGCTCGATTTAAGGCAGAACCGTTGGTCGTACGAGAAAAAGTCAAAGGACCAAAGTTGTAGATCTTTAAAAATGAGGAATAGGTGGTGCTATTTGTTTTTCGATTCGACTTACCGTTTAGCCGCAATACGCCTTCAAACCGCTTAAAAGTCAAGACAGCCGTTTTTAATTTTTTAGGAAGGGTAAAAATGAAAAATTTCAACTATTTACAATTTTCCTTTCAATTACCCGACAAAAGCTAGCAGATTGCCAAATTTCAAATTTCTAGCTAATTCTTTCTAAAAACGGGGTTTTTTCGATTTTAGGGGGGAAGGAGGGGGAAAAGTGAAATTTCGGCAATTTTTCGGGTTCACAATGCGGGCATTGCGCGTCGAACGGTGAAAACCGCAAGTCTCTAGCTCTACCGGAAGTGGGTAAACATTTGTATACGTGAGTGAGTGAGTGAGTCAGTTACACATGGGGTTGTATAGTATATAGATAGGGAGTGGGAATCCCAAAATAGTTATTTCTTGATAAATACTCATTTTTCTCAGAAAAGAAAAAAGAATCACAAGGAAAATGAATTGTCATTTCAAAGGGCATTAGTGCGGGGTTCAAATGCCTCAATCCGGAATTAAATCGGTAAGCAATTGCTCACGCCACGAGGGTTCAAAGTACAAATTTCGACGAAAAATATCAAAATCGCTCGATTTAAGGCAGAACCGTTGGTCGTACGAGAAAAAGTCAAAGGATCAAAGTTGTAGATCTTTTAAAATTAGGAGTAGGTGGTGCTATTTGTTTTTCGATTCGACTTACCGTTTAGCCGCAATACGCCTTCAAACCGCTTAAAAGTCAAGACAGCCGTTTTTAATTTTTTAGGGAGGGTAAAAATGAAAAATTTCAACTTTTTACAATTTTCCTTTCAATTACCCGACAAAAGCTAGCAGATTGCCAAATTTCAAATTTCTAGCTCATTCTATCTAAAAACGGGGTTTTTTCGATTTTAGGGGGGGAAGGAGGGGGAAAAGTGAAATTTCGGCAATTTTTCGGGTTCACAATGCGGACATTGCGCGTCGAACGGCGAAAACCGCAAGTCTCTAGCTCTACCGGAAGTGGGTAAACATTTGTATACGTGAGTGAGTGAGTTACACATGGGGTTGTATAGTATATAGATAGACATTTCGACGAAAAGTATGAAAATGGCTCGATTTAAGGCAGAACCGTTGGTCGTACGAGAAAAAGTCAAAGGACCAAAGTTGTAGATCTTTAAAAATGAGGAATAGGTGGTGCTATTTGTTTTTCGATTCGACTTACCGTTTAGCCGCAATACGCCTTCAAACCGCTTAAAAGTCAAGACAGCCGTTTTTAATTTTTTAGGGAGGGTAAAAATGAAAAATTTCAACTTTTTACAATTTTCCTTTCAATTACCCGACAAAAGCTAGCAGATTGCCAAATTTCAAATTTCTAGCTCATTCTATCTAAAAACGGGGTTTTTTCGATTTTAGGGGGGGAAGGAGGGGGAAAAGTGAAATTTCGGCAATTTTTCGGGTTCACAATGCGGACATTGCGCGTCGAACGGCGAAAACCGCAAGTCTCTAGCTCTACCGGAAGTGGGTAAACATTTGTATACGTGAGTGAGTGAGTTACACATGGGGTTGTATAGTATATAGATAGACATTTCGACGAAAAGTATGAAAATGGCTCGATTTAAGGCAGAACCGTTGGTCGTACGAGAAAAAGTCAAAGGACCAAAGTTGTAGATCTTTAAAAATGAGGAATAGGTGGTGCTATTTGTTTTTCGATTCGACTTACCGTTTAGCCGCAATACGCCTTCAAACCGCTTAAAAGTCAAGACAGCCGTTTTTAATTTTTTAGGAAGGGTAAAAATGAAAAATTTCAACTATTTACAATTTTCCTTTCAATTACCCGACAAAAGCTAGCAGATTGCCAAATTTCAAATTTCTAGCTAATTCTTTCTAAAAACGGGGTTTTTTCGATTTTAGGGGGGAAGGAGGGGGAAAAGTGAAATTTCGGCAATTTTTCGGGTTCACAATGCGGGCATTGCGCGTCGAACGGTGAAAACCGCAAGTCTCTAGCTCTACCGGAAGTGGGTAAACATTTGTATACGTGAGTGAGTGAGTGAGTCAGTTACACATGGGGTTGTATAGTATATAGATAGGGAGTGGGAATCCCAAAATAGTTATTTCTTGATAAATACTCATTTTTCTCAGAAAAGAAAAAAGAATCACAAGGAAAATGAATTGTCATTTCAAAGGGCATTAGTGCGGGGTTCAAATGCCTCAATCCGGAATTAAATCGGTAAGCAATTGCTCACGCCACGAGGGTTCAAAGTACAAATTTCGACGAAAAATATCAAAATCGCTCGATTTAAGGCAGAACCGTTGGTCGTACGAGAAAAAGTCAAAGGATCAAAGTTGTAGATCTTTTAAAATTAGGAGTAGGTGGTGCTATTTGTTTTTCGATTCGACTTACCGTTTAGCCGCAATACGCCTTCAAACCGCTTAAAAGTCAAGACAGCCGTTTTTAATTTTTTAGGGAGGGTAAAAATGAAAAATTTCAACTTTTTACAATTTTCCTTTCAATTACCCGACAAAAGCTAGCAGATTGCCAAATTTCAAATTTCTAGCTCATTCTATCTAAAAACGGGGTTTTTTCGATTTTAGGGGGGGAAGGAGGGGGAAAAGTGAAATTTCGGCAATTTTTCGGGTTCACAATGCGGACATTGCGCGTCGAACGGCGAAAACCGCAAGTCTCTAGCTCTACCGGAAGTGGGTAAACATTTGTATACGTGAGTGAGTGAGTTACACATGGGGTTGTATAGTATATAGATAGACATTTCGACGAAAAGTATGAAAATGGCTCGATTTAAGGCAGAACCGTTGGTCGTACGAGAAAAAGTCAAAGGACCAAAGTTGTAGATCTTTAAAAATGAGGAATAGGTGGTGCTATTTGTTTTTCGATTCGACTTACCGTTTAGCCGCAATACGCCTTCAAACCGCTTAAAAGTCAAGACAGCCGTTTTTAATTTTTTAGGGAGGGTAAAAATGAAAAATTTCAACTTTTTACAATTTTCCTTTCAATTACCCGACAAAAGCTAGCAGATTGCCAAATTTCAAATTTCTAGCTCATTCTATCTAAAAACGGGGTTTTTTCGATTTTAGGGGGGGAAGGAGGGGGAAAAGTGAAATTTCGGCAATTTTTCGGGTTCACAATGCGGACATTGCGCGTCGAACGGCGAAAACCGCAAGTCTCTAGCTCTACCGGAAGTGGGTAAACATTTGTATACGTGAGTGAGTGAGTTACACATGGGGTTGTATAGTATATAGATAGACATTTCGACGAAAAGTATGAAAATGGCTCGATTTAAGGCAGAACCGTTGGTCGTACGAGAAAAAGTCAAAGGACCAAAGTTGTAGATCTTTAAAAATGAGGAATAGGTGGTGCTATTTGTTTTTCGATTCGACTTACCGTTTAGCCGCAATACGCCTTCAAACCGCTTAAAAGTCAAGACAGCCGTTTTTAATTTTTTAGGAAGGGTAAAAATGAAAAATTTCAACTATTTACAATTTTCCTTTCAATTACCCGACAAAAGCTAGCAGATTGCCAAATTTCAAATTTCTAGCTAATTCTTTCTAAAAACGGGGTTTTTTCGATTTTAGGGGGGAAGGAGGGGGAAAAGTGAAATTTCGGCAATTTTTCGGGTTCACAATGCGGGCATTGCGCGTCGAACGGTGAAAACCGCAAGTCTCTAGCTCTACCGGAAGTGGGTAAACATTTGTATACGTGAGTGAGTGAGTGAGTCAGTTACACATGGGGTTGTATAGTATATAGATAGGGAGTGGGAATCCCAAAATAGTTATTTCTTGATAAATACTCATTTTTCTCAGAAAAGAAAAAAGAATCACAAGGAAAATGAATTGTCATTTCAAAGGGCATTAGTGCGGGGTTCAAATGCCTCAATCCGGAATTAAATCGGTAAGCAATTGCTCACGCCACGAGGGTTCAAAGTACAAATTTCGACGAAAAATATCAAAATCGCTCGATTTAAGGCAGAACCGTTGGTCGTACGAGAAAAAGTCAAAGGATCAAAGTTGTAGATCTTTTAAAATTAGGAGTAGGTGGTGCTATTTGTTTTTCGATTCGACTTACCGTTTAGCCGCAATACGCCTTCAAACCGCTTAAAAGTCAAGACAGCCGTTTTTAATTTTTTAGGGAGGGTAAAAATGAAAAATTTCAACTTTTTACAATTTTCCTTTCAATTACCCGACAAAAGCTAGCAGATTGCCAAATTTCAAATTTCTAGCTCATTCTATCTAAAAACGGGGTTTTTTCGATTTTAGGGGGGGAAGGAGGGGGAAAAGTGAAATTTCGGCAATTTTTCGGGTTCACAATGCGGACATTGCGCGTCGAACGGCGAAAACCGCAAGTCTCTAGCTCTACCGGAAGTGGGTAAACATTTGTATACGTGAGTGAGTGAGTTACACATGGGGTTGTATAGTATATAGATAGACATTTCGACGAAAAGTATGAAAATGGCTCGATTTAAGGCAGAACCGTTGGTCGTACGAGAAAAAGTCAAAGGACCAAAGTTGTAGATCTTTAAAAATGAGGAATAGGTGGTGCTATTTGTTTTTCGATTCGACTTACCGTTTAGCCGCAATACGCCTTCAAACCGCTTAAAAGTCAAGACAGCCGTTTTTAATTTTTTAGGGAGGGTAAAAATGAAAAATTTCAACTTTTTACAATTTTCCTTTCAATTACCCGACAAAAGCTAGCAGATTGCCAAATTTCAAATTTCTAGCTCATTCTATCTAAAAACGGGGTTTTTTCGATTTTAGGGGGGGAAGGAGGGGGAAAAGTGAAATTTCGGCAATTTTTCGGGTTCACAATGCGGACATTGCGCGTCGAACGGCGAAAACCGCAAGTCTCTAGCTCTACCGGAAGTGGGTAAACATTTGTATACGTGAGTGAGTGAGTTACACATGGGGTTGTATAGTATATAGATAGACATTTCGACGAAAAGTATGAAAATGGCTCGATTTAAGGCAGAACCGTTGGTCGTACGAGAAAAAGTCAAAGGACCAAAGTTGTAGATCTTTAAAAATGAGGAATAGGTGGTGCTATTTGTTTTTCGATTCGACTTACCGTTTAGCCGCAATACGCCTTCAAACCGCTTAAAAGTCAAGACAGCCGTTTTTAATTTTTTAGGAAGGGTAAAAATGAAAAATTTCAACTATTTACAATTTTCCTTTCAATTACCCGACAAAAGCTAGCAGATTGCCAAATTTCAAATTTCTAGCTAATTCTTTCTAAAAACGGGGTTTTTTCGATTTTAGGGGGGAAGGAGGGGGAAAAGTGAAATTTCGGCAATTTTTCGGGTTCACAATGCGGGCATTGCGCGTCGAACGGTGAAAACCGCAAGTCTCTAGCTCTACCGGAAGTGGGTAAACATTTGTATACGTGAGTGAGTGAGTGAGTCAGTTACACATGGGGTTGTATAGTATATAGATAGGGAGTGGGAATCCCAAAATAGTTATTTCTTGATAAATACTCATTTTTCTCAGAAAAGAAAAAAGAATCACAAGGAAAATGAATTGTCATTTCAAAGGGCATTAGTGCGGGGTTCAAATGCCTCAATCCGGAATTAAATCGGTAAGCAATTGCTCACGCCACGAGGGTTCAAAGTACAAATTTCGACGAAAAATATCAAAATCGCTCGATTTAAGGCAGAACCGTTGGTCGTACGAGAAAAAGTCAAAGGATCAAAGTTGTAGATCTTTTAAAATTAGGAGTAGGTGGTGCTATTTGTTTTTCGATTCGACTTACCGTTTAGCCGCAATACGCCTTCAAACCGCTTAAAAGTCAAGACAGCCGTTTTTAATTTTTTAGGGAGGGTAAAAATGAAAAATTTCAACTTTTTACAATTTTCCTTTCAATTACCCGACAAAAGCTAGCAGATTGCCAAATTTCAAATTTCTAGCTCATTCTATCTAAAAACGGGGTTTTTTCGATTTTAGGGGGGGAAGGAGGGGGAAAAGTGAAATTTCGGCAATTTTTCGGGTTCACAATGCGGACATTGCGCGTCGAACGGCGAAAACCGCAAGTCTCTAGCTCTACCGGAAGTGGGTAAACATTTGTATACGTGAGTGAGTGAGTTACACATGGGGTTGTATAGTATATAGATAGACATTTCGACGAAAAGTATGAAAATGGCTCGATTTAAGGCAGAACCGTTGGTCGTACGAGAAAAAGTCAAAGGACCAAAGTTGTAGATCTTTAAAAATGAGGAATAGGTGGTGCTATTTGTTTTTCGATTCGACTTACCGTTTAGCCGCAATACGCCTTCAAACCGCTTAAAAGTCAAGACAGCCGTTTTTAATTTTTTAGGGAGGGTAAAAATGAAAAATTTCAACTTTTTACAATTTTCCTTTCAATTACCCGACAAAAGCTAGCAGATTGCCAAATTTCAAATTTCTAGCTCATTCTATCTAAAAACGGGGTTTTTTCGATTTTAGGGGGGGAAGGAGGGGGAAAAGTGAAATTTCGGCAATTTTTCGGGTTCACAATGCGGACATTGCGCGTCGAACGGCGAAAACCGCAAGTCTCTAGCTCTACCGGAAGTGGGTAAACATTTGTATACGTGAGTGAGTGAGTTACACATGGGGTTGTATAGTATATAGATAGACATTTCGACGAAAAGTATGAAAATGGCTCGATTTAAGGCAGAACCGTTGGTCGTACGAGAAAAAGTCAAAGGACCAAAGTTGTAGATCTTTAAAAATGAGGAATAGGTGGTGCTATTTGTTTTTCGATTCGACTTACCGTTTAGCCGCAATACGCCTTCAAACCGCTTAAAAGTCAAGACAGCCGTTTTTAATTTTTTAGGAAGGGTAAAAATGAAAAATTTCAACTATTTACAATTTTCCTTTCAATTACCCGACAAAAGCTAGCAGATTGCCAAATTTCAAATTTCTAGCTAATTCTTTCTAAAAACGGGGTTTTTTCGATTTTAGGGGGGAAGGAGGGGGAAAAGTGAAATTTCGGCAATTTTTCGGGTTCACAATGCGGGCATTGCGCGTCGAACGGTGAAAACCGCAAGTCTCTAGCTCTACCGGAAGTGGGTAAACATTTGTATACGTGAGTGAGTGAGTGAGTCAGTTACACATGGGGTTGTATAGTATATAGATAGGGAGTGGGAATCCCAAAATAGTTATTTCTTGATAAATACTCATTTTTCTCAGAAAAGAAAAAAGAATCACAAGGAAAATGAATTGTCATTTCAAAGGGCATTAGTGCGGGGTTCAAATGCCTCAATCCGGAATTAAATCGGTAAGCAATTGCTCACGCCACGAGGGTTCAAAGTACAAATTTCGACGAAAAATATCAAAATCGCTCGATTTAAGGCAGAACCGTTGGTCGTACGAGAAAAAGTCAAAGGATCAAAGTTGTAGATCTTTTAAAATTAGGAGTAGGTGGTGCTATTTGTTTTTCGATTCGACTTACCGTTTAGCCGCAATACGCCTTCAAACCGCTTAAAAGTCAAGACAGCCGTTTTTAATTTTTTAGGGAGGGTAAAAATGAAAAATTTCAACTTTTTACAATTTTCCTTTCAATTACCCGACAAAAGCTAGCAGATTGCCAAATTTCAAATTTCTAGCTCATTCTATCTAAAAACGGGGTTTTTTCGATTTTAGGGGGGGAAGGAGGGGGAAAAGTGAAATTTCGGCAATTTTTCGGGTTCACAATGCGGACATTGCGCGTCGAACGGCGAAAACCGCAAGTCTCTAGCTCTACCGGAAGTGGGTAAACATTTGTATACGTGAGTGAGTGAGTTACACATGGGGTTGTATAGTATATAGATAGACATTTCGACGAAAAGTATGAAAATGGCTCGATTTAAGGCAGAACCGTTGGTCGTACGAGAAAAAGTCAAAGGACCAAAGTTGTAGATCTTTAAAAATGAGGAATAGGTGGTGCTATTTGTTTTTCGATTCGACTTACCGTTTAGCCGCAATACGCCTTCAAACCGCTTAAAAGTCAAGACAGCCGTTTTTAATTTTTTAGGGAGGGTAAAAATGAAAAATTTCAACTTTTTACAATTTTCCTTTCAATTACCCGACAAAAGCTAGCAGATTGCCAAATTTCAAATTTCTAGCTCATTCTATCTAAAAACGGGGTTTTTTCGATTTTAGGGGGGGAAGGAGGGGGAAAAGTGAAATTTCGGCAATTTTTCGGGTTCACAATGCGGACATTGCGCGTCGAACGGCGAAAACCGCAAGTCTCTAGCTCTACCGGAAGTGGGTAAACATTTGTATACGTGAGTGAGTGAGTTACACATGGGGTTGTATAGTATATAGATAGACATTTCGACGAAAAGTATGAAAATGGCTCGATTTAAGGCAGAACCGTTGGTCGTACGAGAAAAAGTCAAAGGACCAAAGTTGTAGATCTTTAAAAATGAGGAATAGGTGGTGCTATTTGTTTTTCGATTCGACTTACCGTTTAGCCGCAATACGCCTTCAAACCGCTTAAAAGTCAAGACAGCCGTTTTTAATTTTTTAGGAAGGGTAAAAATGAAAAATTTCAACTATTTACAATTTTCCTTTCAATTACCCGACAAAAGCTAGCAGATTGCCAAATTTCAAATTTCTAGCTAATTCTTTCTAAAAACGGGGTTTTTTCGATTTTAGGGGGGAAGGAGGGGGAAAAGTGAAATTTCGGCAATTTTTCGGGTTCACAATGCGGGCATTGCGCGTCGAACGGTGAAAACCGCAAGTCTCTAGCTCTACCGGAAGTGGGTAAACATTTGTATACGTGAGTGAGTGAGTGAGTCAGTTACACATGGGGTTGTATAGTATATAGATAGGGAGTGGGAATCCCAAAATAGTTATTTCTTGATAAATACTCATTTTTCTCAGAAAAGAAAAAAGAATCACAAGGAAAATGAATTGTCATTTCAAAGGGCATTAGTGCGGGGTTCAAATGCCTCAATCCGGAATTAAATCGGTAAGCAATTGCTCACGCCACGAGGGTTCAAAGTACAAATTTCGACGAAAAATATCAAAATCGCTCGATTTAAGGCAGAACCGTTGGTCGTACGAGAAAAAGTCAAAGGATCAAAGTTGTAGATCTTTTAAAATTAGGAGTAGGTGGTGCTATTTGTTTTTCGATTCGACTTACCGTTTAGCCGCAATACGCCTTCAAACCGCTTAAAAGTCAAGACAGCCGTTTTTAATTTTTTAGGGAGGGTAAAAATGAAAAATTTCAACTTTTTACAATTTTCCTTTCAATTACCCGACAAAAGCTAGCAGATTGCCAAATTTCAAATTTCTAGCTCATTCTATCTAAAAACGGGGTTTTTTCGATTTTAGGGGGGGAAGGAGGGGGAAAAGTGAAATTTCGGCAATTTTTCGGGTTCACAATGCGGACATTGCGCGTCGAACGGCGAAAACCGCAAGTCTCTAGCTCTACCGGAAGTGGGTAAACATTTGTATACGTGAGTGAGTGAGTTACACATGGGGTTGTATAGTATATAGATAGACATTTCGACGAAAAGTATGAAAATGGCTCGATTTAAGGCAGAACCGTTGGTCGTACGAGAAAAAGTCAAAGGACCAAAGTTGTAGATCTTTAAAAATGAGGAATAGGTGGTGCTATTTGTTTTTCGATTCGACTTACCGTTTAGCCGCAATACGCCTTCAAACCGCTTAAAAGTCAAGACAGCCGTTTTTAATTTTTTAGGGAGGGTAAAAATGAAAAATTTCAACTTTTTACAATTTTCCTTTCAATTACCCGACAAAAGCTAGCAGATTGCCAAATTTCAAATTTCTAGCTCATTCTATCTAAAAACGGGGTTTTTTCGATTTTAGGGGGGGAAGGAGGGGGAAAAGTGAAATTTCGGCAATTTTTCGGGTTCACAATGCGGACATTGCGCGTCGAACGGCGAAAACCGCAAGTCTCTAGCTCTACCGGAAGTGGGTAAACATTTGTATACGTGAGTGAGTGAGTTACACATGGGGTTGTATAGTATATAGATAGACATTTCGACGAAAAGTATGAAAATGGCTCGATTTAAGGCAGAACCGTTGGTCGTACGAGAAAAAGTCAAAGGACCAAAGTTGTAGATCTTTAAAAATGAGGAATAGGTGGTGCTATTTGTTTTTCGATTCGACTTACCGTTTAGCCGCAATACGCCTTCAAACCGCTTAAAAGTCAAGACAGCCGTTTTTAATTTTTTAGGAAGGGTAAAAATGAAAAATTTCAACTATTTACAATTTTCCTTTCAATTACCCGACAAAAGCTAGCAGATTGCCAAATTTCAAATTTCTAGCTAATTCTTTCTAAAAACGGGGTTTTTTCGATTTTAGGGGGGAAGGAGGGGGAAAAGTGAAATTTCGGCAATTTTTCGGGTTCACAATGCGGGCATTGCGCGTCGAACGGTGAAAACCGCAAGTCTCTAGCTCTACCGGAAGTGGGTAAACATTTGTATACGTGAGTGAGTGAGTGAGTCAGTTACACATGGGGTTGTATAGTATATAGATAGGGAGTGGGAATCCCAAAATAGTTATTTCTTGATAAATACTCATTTTTCTCAGAAAAGAAAAAAGAATCACAAGGAAAATGAATTGTCATTTCAAAGGGCATTAGTGCGGGGTTCAAATGCCTCAATCCGGAATTAAATCGGTAAGCAATTGCTCACGCCACGAGGGTTCAAAGTACAAATTTCGACGAAAAATATCAAAATCGCTCGATTTAAGGCAGAACCGTTGGTCGTACGAGAAAAAGTCAAAGGATCAAAGTTGTAGATCTTTTAAAATTAGGAGTAGGTGGTGCTATTTGTTTTTCGATTCGACTTACCGTTTAGCCGCAATACGCCTTCAAACCGCTTAAAAGTCAAGACAGCCGTTTTTAATTTTTTAGGGAGGGTAAAAATGAAAAATTTCAACTTTTTACAATTTTCCTTTCAATTACCCGACAAAAGCTAGCAGATTGCCAAATTTCAAATTTCTAGCTCATTCTATCTAAAAACGGGGTTTTTTCGATTTTAGGGGGGGAAGGAGGGGGAAAAGTGAAATTTCGGCAATTTTTCGGGTTCACAATGCGGACATTGCGCGTCGAACGGCGAAAACCGCAAGTCTCTAGCTCTACCGGAAGTGGGTAAACATTTGTATACGTGAGTGAGTGAGTTACACATGGGGTTGTATAGTATATAGATAGACATTTCGACGAAAAGTATGAAAATGGCTCGATTTAAGGCAGAACCGTTGGTCGTACGAGAAAAAGTCAAAGGACCAAAGTTGTAGATCTTTAAAAATGAGGAATAGGTGGTGCTATTTGTTTTTCGATTCGACTTACCGTTTAGCCGCAATACGCCTTCAAACCGCTTAAAAGTCAAGACAGCCGTTTTTAATTTTTTAGGAAGGGTAAAAATGAAAAATTTCAACTATTTACAATTTTCCTTTCAATTACCCGACAAAAGCTAGCAGATTGCCAAATTTCAAATTTCTAGCTAATTCTTTCTAAAAACGGGGTTTTTTCGATTTTAGGGGGGAAGGAGGGGGAAAAGTGAAATTTCGGCAATTTTTCGGGTTCACAATGCGGGCATTGCGCGTCGAACGGTGAAAACCGCAAGTCTCTAGCTCTACCGGAAGTGGGTAAACATTTGTATACGTGAGTGAGTGAGTGAGTCAGTTACACATGGGGTTGTATAGTATATAGATAGGGAGTGGGAATCCCAAAATAGTTATTTCTTGATAAATACTCATTTTTCTCAGAAAAGAAAAAAGAATCACAAGGAAAATGAATTGTCATTTCAAAGGGCATTAGTGCGGGGTTCAAATGCCTCAATCCGGAATTAAATCGGTAAGCAATTGCTCACGCCACGAGGGTTCAAAGTACAAATTTCGACGAAAAATATCAAAATCGCTCGATTTAAGGCAGAACCGTTGGTCGTACGAGAAAAAGTCAAAGGATCAAAGTTGTAGATCTTTTAAAATTAGGAGTAGGTGGTGCTATTTGTTTTTCGATTCGACTTACCGTTTAGCCGCAATACGCCTTCAAACCGCTTAAAAGTCAAGACAGCCGTTTTTAATTTTTTAGGGAGGGTAAAAATGAAAAATTTCAACTTTTTACAATTTTCCTTTCAATTACCCGACAAAAGCTAGCAGATTGCCAAATTTCAAATTTCTAGCTCATTCTATCTAAAAACGGGGTTTTTTCGATTTTAGGGGGGGAAGGAGGGGGAAAAGTGAAATTTCGGCAATTTTTCGGGTTCACAATGCGGACATTGCGCGTCGAACGGCGAAAACCGCAAGTCTCTAGCTCTACCGGAAGTGGGTAAACATTTGTATACGTGAGTGAGTGAGTTACACATGGGGTTGTATAGTATATAGATAGACATTTCGACGAAAAGTATGAAAATGGCTCGATTTAAGGCAGAACCGTTGGTCGTACGAGAAAAAGTCAAAGGACCAAAGTTGTAGATCTTTAAAAATGAGGAATAGGTGGTGCTATTTGTTTTTCGATTCGACTTACCGTTTAGCCGCAATACGCCTTCAAACCGCTTAAAAGTCAAGACAGCCGTTTTTAATTTTTTAGGGAGGGTAAAAATGAAAAATTTCAACTTTTTACAATTTTCCTTTCAATTACCCGACAAAAGCTAGCAGATTGCCAAATTTCAAATTTCTAGCTCATTCTATCTAAAAACGGGGTTTTTTCGATTTTAGGGGGGGAAGGAGGGGGAAAAGTGAAATTTCGGCAATTTTTCGGGTTCACAATGCGGACATTGCGCGTCGAACGGCGAAAACCGCAAGTCTCTAGCTCTACCGGAAGTGGGTAAACATTTGTATACGTGAGTGAGTGAGTTACACATGGGGTTGTATAGTATATAGATAGACATTTCGACGAAAAGTATGAAAATGGCTCGATTTAAGGCAGAACCGTTGGTCGTACGAGAAAAAGTCAAAGGACCAAAGTTGTAGATCTTTAAAAATGAGGAATAGGTGGTGCTATTTGTTTTTCGATTCGACTTACCGTTTAGCCGCAATACGCCTTCAAACCGCTTAAAAGTCAAGACAGCCGTTTTTAATTTTTTAGGAAGGGTAAAAATGAAAAATTTCAACTATTTACAATTTTCCTTTCAATTACCCGACAAAAGCTAGCAGATTGCCAAATTTCAAATTTCTAGCTAATTCTTTCTAAAAACGGGGTTTTTTCGATTTTAGGGGGGAAGGAGGGGGAAAAGTGAAATTTCGGCAATTTTTCGGGTTCACAATGCGGGCATTGCGCGTCGAACGGTGAAAACCGCAAGTCTCTAGCTCTACCGGAAGTGGGTAAACATTTGTATACGTGAGTGAGTGAGTGAGTCAGTTACACATGGGGTTGTATAGTATATAGATAGGGAGTGGGAATCCCAAAATAGTTATTTCTTGATAAATACTCATTTTTCTCAGAAAAGAAAAAAGAATCACAAGGAAAATGAATTGTCATTTCAAAGGGCATTAGTGCGGGGTTCAAATGCCTCAATCCGGAATTAAATCGGTAAGCAATTGCTCACGCCACGAGGGTTCAAAGTACAAATTTCGACGAAAAATATCAAAATCGCTCGATTTAAGGCAGAACCGTTGGTCGTACGAGAAAAAGTCAAAGGATCAAAGTTGTAGATCTTTTAAAATTAGGAGTAGGTGGTGCTATTTGTTTTTCGATTCGACTTACCGTTTAGCCGCAATACGCCTTCAAACCGCTTAAAAGTCAAGACAGCCGTTTTTAATTTTTTAGGGAGGGTAAAAATGAAAAATTTCAACTTTTTACAATTTTCCTTTCAATTACCCGACAAAAGCTAGCAGATTGCCAAATTTCAAATTTCTAGCTCATTCTATCTAAAAACGGGGTTTTTTCGATTTTAGGGGGGGAAGGAGGGGGAAAAGTGAAATTTCGGCAATTTTTCGGGTTCACAATGCGGACATTGCGCGTCGAACGGCGAAAACCGCAAGTCTCTAGCTCTACCGGAAGTGGGTAAACATTTGTATACGTGAGTGAGTGAGTTACACATGGGGTTGTATAGTATATAGATAGACATTTCGACGAAAAGTATGAAAATGGCTCGATTTAAGGCAGAACCGTTGGTCGTACGAGAAAAAGTCAAAGGACCAAAGTTGTAGATCTTTAAAAATGAGGAATAGGTGGTGCTATTTGTTTTTCGATTCGACTTACCGTTTAGCCGCAATACGCCTTCAAACCGCTTAAAAGTCAAGACAGCCGTTTTTAATTTTTTAGGAAGGGTAAAAATGAAAAATTTCAACTATTTACAATTTTCCTTTCAATTACCCGACAAAAGCTAGCAGATTGCCAAATTTCAAATTTCTAGCTAATTCTTTCTAAAAACGGGGTTTTTTCGATTTTAGGGGGGAAGGAGGGGGAAAAGTGAAATTTCGGCAATTTTTCGGGTTCACAATGCGGGCATTGCGCGTCGAACGGTGAAAACCGCAAGTCTCTAGCTCTACCGGAAGTGGGTAAACATTTGTATACGTGAGTGAGTGAGTGAGTCAGTTACACATGGGGTTGTATAGTATATAGATAGGGAGTGGGAATCCCAAAATAGTTATTTCTTGATAAATACTCATTTTTCTCAGAAAAGAAAAAAGAATCACAAGGAAAATGAATTGTCATTTCAAAGGGCATTAGTGCGGGGTTCAAATGCCTCAATCCGGAATTAAATCGGTAAGCAATTGCTCACGCCACGAGGGTTCAAAGTACAAATTTCGACGAAAAATATCAAAATCGCTCGATTTAAGGCAGAACCGTTGGTCGTACGAGAAAAAGTCAAAGGATCAAAGTTGTAGATCTTTTAAAATTAGGAGTAGGTGGTGCTATTTGTTTTTCGATTCGACTTACCGTTTAGCCGCAATACGCCTTCAAACCGCTTAAAAGTCAAGACAGCCGTTTTTAATTTTTTAGGGAGGGTAAAAATGAAAAATTTCAACTTTTTACAATTTTCCTTTCAATTACCCGACAAAAGCTAGCAGATTGCCAAATTTCAAATTTCTAGCTCATTCTATCTAAAAACGGGGTTTTTTCGATTTTAGGGGGGGAAGGAGGGGGAAAAGTGAAATTTCGGCAATTTTTCGGGTTCACAATGCGGACATTGCGCGTCGAACGGCGAAAACCGCAAGTCTCTAGCTCTACCGGAAGTGGGTAAACATTTGTATACGTGAGTGAGTGAGTTACACATGGGGTTGTATAGTATATAGATAGACATTTCGACGAAAAGTATGAAAATGGCTCGATTTAAGGCAGAACCGTTGGTCGTACGAGAAAAAGTCAAAGGACCAAAGTTGTAGATCTTTAAAAATGAGGAATAGGTGGTGCTATTTGTTTTTCGATTCGACTTACCGTTTAGCCGCAATACGCCTTCAAACCGCTTAAAAGTCAAGACAGCCGTTTTTAATTTTTTAGGGAGGGTAAAAATGAAAAATTTCAACTTTTTACAATTTTCCTTTCAATTACCCGACAAAAGCTAGCAGATTGCCAAATTTCAAATTTCTAGCTCATTCTATCTAAAAACGGGGTTTTTTCGATTTTAGGGGGGGAAGGAGGGGGAAAAGTGAAATTTCGGCAATTTTTCGGGTTCACAATGCGGACATTGCGCGTCGAACGGCGAAAACCGCAAGTCTCTAGCTCTACCGGAAGTGGGTAAACATTTGTATACGTGAGTGAGTGAGTTACACATGGGGTTGTATAGTATATAGATAGACATTTCGACGAAAAGTATGAAAATGGCTCGATTTAAGGCAGAACCGTTGGTCGTACGAGAAAAAGTCAAAGGACCAAAGTTGTAGATCTTTAAAAATGAGGAATAGGTGGTGCTATTTGTTTTTCGATTCGACTTACCGTTTAGCCGCAATACGCCTTCAAACCGCTTAAAAGTCAAGACAGCCGTTTTTAATTTTTTAGGGAGGGTAAAAATGAAAAATTTCAACTTTTTACAATTTTCCTTTCAATTACCCGACAAAAGCTAGCAGATTGCCAAATTTCAAATTTCTAGCTCATTCTATCTAAAAACGGGGTTTTTTCGATTTTAGGGGGGGAAGGAGGGGGAAAAGTGAAATTTCGGCAATTTTTCGGGTTCACAATGCGGACATTGCGCGTCGAACGGCGAAAACCGCAAGTCTCTAGCTCTACCGGAAGTGGGTAAACATTTGTATACGTGAGTGAGTGAGTTACACATGGGGTTGTATAGTATATAGATAGACATTTCGACGAAAAGTATGAAAATGGCTCGATTTAAGGCAGAACCGTTGGTCGTACGAGAAAAAGTCAAAGGACCAAAGTTGTAGATCTTTAAAAATGAGGAATAGGTGGTGCTATTTGTTTTTCGATTCGACTTACCGTTTAGCCGCAATACGCCTTCAAACCGCTTAAAAGTCAAGACAGCCGTTTTTAATTTTTTAGGGAGGGTAAAAATGAAAAATTTCAACTTTTTACAATTTTCCTTTCAATTACCCGACAAAAGCTAGCAGATTGCCAAATTTCAAATTTCTAGCTCATTCTATCTAAAAACGGGGTTTTTTCGATTTTAGGGGGGGAAGGAGGGGGAAAAGTGAAATTTCGGCAATTTTTCGGGTTCACAATGCGGACATTGCGCGTCGAACGGCGAAAACCGCAAGTCTCTAGCTCTACCGGAAGTGGGTAAACATTTGTATACGTGAGTGAGTGAGTTACACATGGGGTTGTATAGTATATAGATAGACATTTCGACGAAAAGTATGAAAATGGCTCGATTTAAGGCAGAACCGTTGGTCGTACGAGAAAAAGTCAAAGGACCAAAGTTGTAGATCTTTAAAAATGAGGAATAGGTGGTGCTATTTGTTTTTCGATTCGACTTACCGTTTAGCCGCAATACGCCTTCAAACCGCTTAAAAGTCAAGACAGCCGTTTTTAATTTTTTAGGAAGGGTAAAAATGAAAAATTTCAACTATTTACAATTTTCCTTTCAATTACCCGACAAAAGCTAGCAGATTGCCAAATTTCAAATTTCTAGCTAATTCTTTCTAAAAACGGGGTTTTTTCGATTTTAGGGGGGAAGGAGGGGGAAAAGTGAAATTTCGGCAATTTTTCGGGTTCACAATGCGGGCATTGCGCGTCGAACGGTGAAAACCGCAAGTCTCTAGCTCTACCGGAAGTGGGTAAACATTTGTATACGTGAGTGAGTGAGTGAGTCAGTTACACATGGGGTTGTATAGTATATAGATAGGGAGTGGGAATCCCAAAATAGTTATTTCTTGATAAATACTCATTTTTCTCAGAAAAGAAAAAAGAATCACAAGGAAAATGAATTGTCATTTCAAAGGGCATTAGTGCGGGGTTCAAATGCCTCAATCCGGAATTAAATCGGTAAGCAATTGCTCACGCCACGAGGGTTCAAAGTACAAATTTCGACGAAAAATATCAAAATCGCTCGATTTAAGGCAGAACCGTTGGTCGTACGAGAAAAAGTCAAAGGATCAAAGTTGTAGATCTTTTAAAATTAGGAGTAGGTGGTGCTATTTGTTTTTCGATTCGACTTACCGTTTAGCCGCAATACGCCTTCAAACCGCTTAAAAGTCAAGACAGCCGTTTTTAATTTTTTAGGGAGGGTAAAAATGAAAAATTTCAACTTTTTACAATTTTCCTTTCAATTACCCGACAAAAGCTAGCAGATTGCCAAATTTCAAATTTCTAGCTCATTCTATCTAAAAACGGGTTTTTTTCGATTTTAGGGGGGGAAGGAGGGGGAAAAGTGAAATTTCGGCAATTTTTCGGGTTCACAATGCGGACATTGCGCGTCGAACGGCGAAAACCGCAAGTCTCTAGCTCTACCGGAAGTGGGTAAACATTTGTATACGTGAGTGAGTGAGTTACACATGGGGTTGTATAGTATATAGATAGACATTTCGACGAAAAGTATGAAAATGGCTCGATTTAAGGCAGAACCGTTGGTCGTACGAGAAAAAGTCAAAGGACCAAAGTTGTAGATCTTTAAAAATGAGGAATAGGTGGTGCTATTTGTTTTTCGATTCGACTTACCGTTTAGCCGCAATACGCCTTCAAACCGCTTAAAAGTCAAGACAGCCGTTTTTAATTTTTTAGGAAGGGTAAAAATGAAAAATTTCAACTATTTACAATTTTCCTTTCAATTACCCGACAAAAGCTAGCAGATTGCCAAATTTCAAATTTCTAGCTAATTCTTTCTAAAAACGGGGTTTTTTCGATTTTAGGGGGGAAGGAGGGGGAAAAGTGAAATTTCGGCAATTTTTCGGGTTCACAATGCGGGCATTGCGCGTCGAACGGTGAAAACCGCAAGTCTCTAGCTCTACCGGAAGTGGGTAAACATTTGTATACGTGAGTGAGTGAGTGAGTCAGTTACACATGGGGTTGTATAGTATATAGATAGGGAGTGGGAATCCCAAAATAGTTATTTCTTGATAAATACTCATTTTTCTCAGAAAAGAAAAAAGAATCACAAGGAAAATGAATTGTCATTTCAAAGGGCATTAGTGCGGGGTTCAAATGCCTCAATCCGGAATTAAATCGGTAAGCAATTGCTCACGCCACGAGGGTTCAAAGTACAAATTTCGACGAAAAATATCAAAATCGCTCGATTTAAGGCAGAACCGTTGGTCGTACGAGAAAAAGTCAAAGGATCAAAGTTGTAGATCTTTTAAAATTAGGAGTAGGTGGTGCTATTTGTTTTTCGATTCGACTTACCGTTTAGCCGCAATACGCCTTCAAACCGCTTAAAAGTCAAGACAGCCGTTTTTAATTTTTTAGGGAGGGTAAAAATGAAAAATTTCAACTTTTTACAATTTTCCTTTCAATTACCCGACAAAAGCTAGCAGATTGCCAAATTTCAAATTTCTAGCTCATTCTATCTAAAAACGGGGTTTTTTCGATTTTAGGGGGGGAAGGAGGGGGAAAAGTGAAATTTCGGCAATTTTTCGGGTTCACAATGCGGACATTGCGCGTCGAACGGCGAAAACCGCAAGTCTCTAGCTCTACCGGAAGTGGGTAAACATTTGTATACGTGAGTGAGTGAGTTACACATGGGGTTGTATAGTATATAGATAGACATTTCGACGAAAAGTATGAAAATGGCTCGATTTAAGGCAGAACCGTTGGTCGTACGAGAAAAAGTCAAAGGACCAAAGTTGTAGATCTTTAAAAATGAGGAATAGGTGGTGCTATTTGTTTTTCGATTCGACTTACCGTTTAGCCGCAATACGCCTTCAAACCGCTTAAAAGTCAAGACAGCCGTTTTTAATTTTTTAGGGAGGGTAAAAATGAAAAATTTCAACTTTTTACAATTTTCCTTTCAATTACCCGACAAAAGCTAGCAGATTGCCAAATTTCAAATTTCTAGCTCATTCTATCTAAAAACGGGGTTTTTTCGATTTTAGGGGGGGAAGGAGGGGGAAAAGTGAAATTTCGGCAATTTTTCGGGTTCACAATGCGGACATTGCGCGTCGAACGGCGAAAACCGCAAGTCTCTAGCTCTACCGGAAGTGGGTAAACATTTGTATACGTGAGTGAGTGAGTTACACATGGGGTTGTATAGTATATAGATAGACATTTCGACGAAAAGTATGAAAATGGCTCGATTTAAGGCAGAACCGTTGGTCGTACGAGAAAAAGTCAAAGGACCAAAGTTGTAGATCTTTAAAAATGAGGAATAGGTGGTGCTATTTGTTTTTCGATTCGACTTACCGTTTAGCCGCAATACGCCTTCAAACCGCTTAAAAGTCAAGACAGCCGTTTTTAATTTTTTAGGGAGGGTAAAAATGAAAAATTTCAACTTTTTACAATTTTCCTTTCAATTACCCGACAAAAGCTAGCAGATTGCCAAATTTCAAATTTCTAGCTCATTCTATCTAAAAACGGGGTTTTTTCGATTTTAGGGGGGGAAGGAGGGGGAAAAGTGAAATTTCGGCAATTTTTCGGGTTCACAATGCGGACATTGCGCGTCGAACGGCGAAAACCGCAAGTCTCTAGCTCTACCGGAAGTGGGTAAACATTTGTATACGTGAGTGAGTGAGTTACACATGGGGTTGTATAGTATATAGATAGACATTTCGACGAAAAGTATGAAAATGGCTCGATTTAAGGCAGAACCGTTGGTCGTACGAGAAAAAGTCAAAGGACCAAAGTTGTAGATCTTTAAAAATGAGGAATAGGTGGTGCTATTTGTTTTTCGATTCGACTTACCGTTTAGCCGCAATACGCCTTCAAACCGCTTAAAAGTCAAGACAGCCGTTTTTAATTTTTTAGGAAGGGTAAAAATGAAAAATTTCAACTATTTACAATTTTCCTTTCAATTACCCGACAAAAGCTAGCAGATTGCCAAATTTCAAATTTCTAGCTAATTCTTTCTAAAAACGGGGTTTTTTCGATTTTAGGGGGGAAGGAGGGGGAAAAGTGAAATTTCGGCAATTTTTCGGGTTCACAATGCGGGCATTGCGCGTCGAACGGTGAAAACCGCAAGTCTCTAGCTCTACCGGAAGTGGGTAAACATTTGTATACGTGAGTGAGTGAGTGAGTCAGTTACACATGGGGTTGTATAGTATATAGATAGGGAGTGGGAATCCCAAAATAGTTATTTCTTGATAAATACTCATTTTTCTCAGAAAAGAAAAAAGAATCACAAGGAAAATGAATTGTCATTTCAAAGGGCATTAGTGCGGGGTTCAAATGCCTCAATCCGGAATTAAATCGGTAAGCAATTGCTCACGCCACGAGGGTTCAAAGTACAAATTTCGACGAAAAATATCAAAATCGCTCGATTTAAGGCAGAACCGTTGGTCGTACGAGAAAAAGTCAAAGGATCAAAGTTGTAGATCTTTTAAAATTAGGAGTAGGTGGTGCTATTTGTTTTTCGATTCGACTTACCGTTTAGCCGCAATACGCCTTCAAACCGCTTAAAAGTCAAGACAGCCGTTTTTAATTTTTTAGGGAGGGTAAAAATGAAAAATTTCAACTTTTTACAATTTTCCTTTCAATTACCCGACAAAAGCTAGCAGATTGCCAAATTTCAAATTTCTAGCTCATTCTATCTAAAAACGGGTTTTTTTCGATTTTAGGGGGGGAAGGAGGGGGAAAAGTGAAATTTCGGCAATTTTTCGGGTTCACAATGCGGACATTGCGCGTCGAACGGCGAAAACCGCAAGTCTCTAGCTCTACCGGAAGTGGGTAAACATTTGTATACGTGAGTGAGTGAGTTACACATGGGGTTGTATAGTATATAGATAGACATTTCGACGAAAAGTATGAAAATGGCTCGATTTAAGGCAGAACCGTTGGTCGTACGAGAAAAAGTCAAAGGACCAAAGTTGTAGATCTTTAAAAATGAGGAATAGGTGGTGCTATTTGTTTTTCGATTCGACTTACCGTTTAGCCGCAATACGCCTTCAAACCGCTTAAAAGTCAAGACAGCCGTTTTTAATTTTTTAGGAAGGGTAAAAATGAAAAATTTCAACTATTTACAATTTTCCTTTCAATTACCCGACAAAAGCTAGCAGATTGCCAAATTTCAAATTTCTAGCTAATTCTTTCTAAAAACGGGGTTTTTTCGATTTTAGGGGGGAAGGAGGGGGAAAAGTGAAATTTCGGCAATTTTTCGGGTTCACAATGCGGGCATTGCGCGTCGAACGGTGAAAACCGCAAGTCTCTAGCTCTACCGGAAGTGGGTAAACATTTGTATACGTGAGTGAGTGAGTGAGTCAGTTACACATGGGGTTGTATAGTATATAGATAGGGAGTGGGAATCCCAAAATAGTTATTTCTTGATAAATACTCATTTTTCTCAGAAAAGAAAAAAGAATCACAAGGAAAATGAATTGTCATTTCAAAGGGCATTAGTGCGGGGTTCAAATGCCTCAATCCGGAATTAAATCGGTAAGCAATTGCTCACGCCACGAGGGTTCAAAGTACAAATTTCGACGAAAAATATCAAAATCGCTCGATTTAAGGCAGAACCGTTGGTCGTACGAGAAAAAGTCAAAGGATCAAAGTTGTAGATCTTTTAAAATTAGGAGTAGGTGGTGCTATTTGTTTTTCGATTCGACTTACCGTTTAGCCGCAATACGCCTTCAAACCGCTTAAAAGTCAAGACAGCCGTTTTTAATTTTTTAGGGAGGGTAAAAATGAAAAATTTCAACTTTTTACAATTTTCCTTTCAATTACCCGACAAAAGCTAGCAGATTGCCAAATTTCAAATTTCTAGCTCATTCTATCTAAAAACGGGGTTTTTTCGATTTTAGGGGGGGAAGGAGGGGGAAAAGTGAAATTTCGGCAATTTTTCGGGTTCACAATGCGGACATTGCGCGTCGAACGGCGAAAACCGCAAGTCTCTAGCTCTACCGGAAGTGGGTAAACATTTGTATACGTGAGTGAGTGAGTTACACATGGGGTTGTATAGTATATAGATAGACATTTCGACGAAAAGTATGAAAATGGCTCGATTTAAGGCAGAACCGTTGGTCGTACGAGAAAAAGTCAAAGGACCAAAGTTGTAGATCTTTAAAAATGAGGAATAGGTGGTGCTATTTGTTTTTCGATTCGACTTACCGTTTAGCCGCAATACGCCTTCAAACCGCTTAAAAGTCAAGACAGCCGTTTTTAATTTTTTAGGAAGGGTAAAAATGAAAAATTTCAACTATTTACAATTTTCCTTTCAATTACCCGACAAAAGCTAGCAGATTGCCAAATTTCAAATTTCTAGCTAATTCTTTCTAAAAACGGGGTTTTTTCGATTTTAGGGGGGAAGGAGGGGGAAAAGTGAAATTTCGGCAATTTTTCGGGTTCACAATGCGGGCATTGCGCGTCGAACGGTGAAAACCGCAAGTCTCTAGCTCTACCGGAAGTGGGTAAACATTTGTATACGTGAGTGAGTGAGTGAGTCAGTTACACATGGGGTTGTATAGTATATAGATAGGGAGTGGGAATCCCAAAATAGTTATTTCTTGATAAATACTCATTTTTCTCAGAAAAGAAAAAAGAATCACAAGGAAAATGAATTGTCATTTCAAAGGGCATTAGTGCGGGGTTCAAATGCCTCAATCCGGAATTAAATCGGTAAGCAATTGCTCACGCCACGAGGGTTCAAAGTACAAATTTCGACGAAAAATATCAAAATCGCTCGATTTAAGGCAGAACCGTTGGTCGTACGAGAAAAAGTCAAAGGATCAAAGTTGTAGATCTTTTAAAATTAGGAGTAGGTGGTGCTATTTGTTTTTCGATTCGACTTACCGTTTAGCCGCAATACGCCTTCAAACCGCTTAAAAGTCAAGACAGCCGTTTTTAATTTTTTAGGGAGGGTAAAAATGAAAAATTTCAACTTTTTACAATTTTCCTTTCAATTACCCGACAAAAGCTAGCAGATTGCCAAATTTCAAATTTCTAGCTCATTCTATCTAAAAACGGGGTTTTTTCGATTTTAGGGGGGGAAGGAGGGGGAAAAGTGAAATTTCGGCAATTTTTCGGGTTCACAATGCGGACATTGCGCGTCGAACGGCGAAAACCGCAAGTCTCTAGCTCTACCGGAAGTGGGTAAACATTTGTATACGTGAGTGAGTGAGTTACACATGGGGTTGTATAGTATATAGATAGACATTTCGACGAAAAGTATGAAAATGGCTCGATTTAAGGCAGAACCGTTGGTCGTACGAGAAAAAGTCAAAGGACCAAAGTTGTAGATCTTTAAAAATGAGGAATAGGTGGTGCTATTTGTTTTTCGATTCGACTTACCGTTTAGCCGCAATACGCCTTCAAACCGCTTAAAAGTCAAGACAGCCGTTTTTAATTTTTTAGGGAGGGTAAAAATGAAAAATTTCAACTTTTTACAATTTTCCTTTCAATTACCCGACAAAAGCTAGCAGATTGCCAAATTTCAAATTTCTAGCTCATTCTATCTAAAAACGGGGTTTTTTCGATTTTAGGGGGGGAAGGAGGGGGAAAAGTGAAATTTCGGCAATTTTTCGGGTTCACAATGCGGACATTGCGCGTCGAACGGCGAAAACCGCAAGTCTCTAGCTCTACCGGAAGTGGGTAAACATTTGTATACGTGAGTGAGTGAGTTACACATGGGGTTGTATAGTATATAGATAGACATTTCGACGAAAAGTATGAAAATGGCTCGATTTAAGGCAGAACCGTTGGTCGTACGAGAAAAAGTCAAAGGACCAAAGTTGTAGATCTTTAAAAATGAGGAATAGGTGGTGCTATTTGTTTTTCGATTCGACTTACCGTTTAGCCGCAATACGCCTTCAAACCGCTTAAAAGTCAAGACAGCCGTTTTTAATTTTTTAGGAAGGGTAAAAATGAAAAATTTCAACTATTTACAATTTTCCTTTCAATTACCCGACAAAAGCTAGCAGATTGCCAAATTTCAAATTTCTAGCTAATTCTTTCTAAAAACGGGGTTTTTTCGATTTTAGGGGGGAAGGAGGGGGAAAAGTGAAATTTCGGCAATTTTTCGGGTTCACAATGCGGGCATTGCGCGTCGAACGGTGAAAACCGCAAGTCTCTAGCTCTACCGGAAGTGGGTAAACATTTGTATACGTGAGTGAGTGAGTGAGTCAGTTACACATGGGGTTGTATAGTATATAGATAGGGAGTGGGAATCCCAAAATAGTTATTTCTTGATAAATACTCATTTTTCTCAGAAAAGAAAAAAGAATCACAAGGAAAATGAATTGTCATTTCAAAGGGCATTAGTGCGGGGTTCAAATGCCTCAATCCGGAATTAAATCGGTAAGCAATTGCTCACGCCACGAGGGTTCAAAGTACAAATTTCGACGAAAAATATCAAAATCGCTCGATTTAAGGCAGAACCGTTGGTCGTACGAGAAAAAGTCAAAGGATCAAAGTTGTAGATCTTTTAAAATTAGGAATAGGTGGTGCTATTTGTTTTTCGATTCGACTTACCGTTTAGCCGCAATACGCCTTCAAACCGCTTAAAAGTCAAGACAGCCGTTTTTAATTTTTTAGGAAGGGTAAAAATGAAAAATTTCAACTATTTACAATTTTCCTTTCAATTACCCGACAAAAGCTAGCAGATTGCCAAATTTCAAATTTCTAGCTAATTCTTTCTAAAAACGGGGTTTTTTCGATTTTAGGGGGGAAGGAGGGGGAAAAGTGAAATTTCGGCAATTTTTCGGGTTCACAATGCGGGCATTGCGCGTCGAACGGTGAAAACCGCAAGTCTCTAGCTCTACCGGAAGTGGGTAAACATTTGTATACGTGAGTGAGTGAGTGAGTCAGTTACACATGGGGTTGTATAGTATATAGATAGGGAGTGGGAATCCCAAAATAGTTATTTCTTGATAAATACTCATTTTTCTCAGAAAAGAAAAAAGAATCACAAGGAAAATGAATTGTCATTTCAAAGGGCATTAGTGCGGGGTTCAAATGCCTCAATCCGGAATTAAATCGGTAAGCAATTGCTCACGCCACGAGGGTTCAAAGTACAAATTTCGACGAAAAATATCAAAATCGCTCGATTTAAGGCAGAACCGTTGGTCGTACGAGAAAAAGTCAAAGGATCAAAGTTGTAGATCTTTTAAAATTAGGAGTAGGTGGTGCTATTTGTTTTTCGATTCGACTTACCGTTTAGCCGCAATACGCCTTCAAACCGCTTAAAAGTCAAGACAGCCGTTTTTAATTTTTTAGGGAGGGTAAAAATGAAAAATTTCAACTTTTTACAATTTTCCTTTCAATTACCCGACAAAAGCTAGCAGATTGCCAAATTTCAAATTTCTAGCTCATTCTATCTAAAAACGGGGTTTTTTCGATTTTAGGGGGGGAAGGAGGGGGAAAAGTGAAATTTCGGCAATTTTTCGGGTTCACAATGCGGACATTGCGCGTCGAACGGCGAAAACCGCAAGTCTCTAGCTCTACCGGAAGTGGGTAAACATTTGTATACGTGAGTGAGTGAGTTACACATGGGGTTGTATAGTATATAGATAGACATTTCGACGAAAAGTATGAAAATGGCTCGATTTAAGGCAGAACCGTTGGTCGTACGAGAAAAAGTCAAAGGACCAAAGTTGTAGATCTTTAAAAATGAGGAATAGGTGGTGCTATTTGTTTTTCGATTCGACTTACCGTTTAGCCGCAATACGCCTTCAAACCGCTTAAAAGTCAAGACAGCCGTTTTTAATTTTTTAGGGAGGGTAAAAATGAAAAATTTCAACTTTTTACAATTTTCCTTTCAATTACCCGACAAAAGCTAGCAGATTGCCAAATTTCAAATTTCTAGCTCATTCTATCTAAAAACGGGGTTTTTTCGATTTTAGGGGGGGAAGGAGGGGGAAAAGTGAAATTTCGGCAATTTTTCGGGTTCACAATGCGGACATTGCGCGTCGAACGGCGAAAACCGCAAGTCTCTAGCTCTACCGGAAGTGGGTAAACATTTGTATACGTGAGTGAGTGAGTTACACATGGGGTTGTATAGTATATAGATAGACATTTCGACGAAAAGTATGAAAATGGCTCGATTTAAGGCAGAACCGTTGGTCGTACGAGAAAAAGTCAAAGGACCAAAGTTGTAGATCTTTAAAAATGAGGAATAGGTGGTGCTATTTGTTTTTCGATTCGACTTACCGTTTAGCCGCAATACGCCTTCAAACCGCTTAAAAGTCAAGACAGCCGTTTTTAATTTTTTAGGAAGGGTAAAAATGAAAAATTTCAACTATTTACAATTTTCCTTTCAATTACCCGACAAAAGCTAGCAGATTGCCAAATTTCAAATTTCTAGCTAATTCTTTCTAAAAACGGGGTTTTTTCGATTTTAGGGGGGAAGGAGGGGGAAAAGTGAAATTTCGGCAATTTTTCGGGTTCACAATGCGGGCATTGCGCGTCGAACGGTGAAAACCGCAAGTCTCTAGCTCTACCGGAAGTGGGTAAACATTTGTATACGTGAGTGAGTGAGTGAGTCAGTTACACATGGGGTTGTATAGTATATAGATAGGGAGTGGGAATCCCAAAATAGTTATTTCTTGATAAATACTCATTTTTCTCAGAAAAGAAAAAAGAATCACAAGGAAAATGAATTGTCATTTCAAAGGGCATTAGTGCGGGGTTCAAATGCCTCAATCCGGAATTAAATCGGTAAGCAATTGCTCACGCCACGAGGGTTCAAAGTACAAATTTCGACGAAAAATATCAAAATCGCTCGATTTAAGGCAGAACCGTTGGTCGTACGAGAAAAAGTCAAAGGATCAAAGTTGTAGATCTTTTAAAATTAGGAGTAGGTGGTGCTATTTGTTTTTCGATTCGACTTACCGTTTAGCCGCAATACGCCTTCAAACCGCTTAAAAGTCAAGACAGCCGTTTTTAATTTTTTAGGGAGGGTAAAAATGAAAAATTTCAACTTTTTACAATTTTCCTTTCAATTACCCGACAAAAGCTAGCAGATTGCCAAATTTCAAATTTCTAGCTCATTCTATCTAAAAACGGGGTTTTTTCGATTTTAGGGGGGGAAGGAGGGGGAAAAGTGAAATTTCGGCAATTTTTCGGGTTCACAATGCGGACATTGCGCGTCGAACGGCGAAAACCGCAAGTCTCTAGCTCTACCGGAAGTGGGTAAACATTTGTATACGTGAGTGAGTGAGTTACACATGGGGTTGTATAGTATATAGATAGACATTTCGACGAAAAGTATGAAAATGGCTCGATTTAAGGCAGAACCGTTGGTCGTACGAGAAAAAGTCAAAGGACCAAAGTTGTAGATCTTTAAAAATGAGGAATAGGTGGTGCTATTTGTTTTTCGATTCGACTTACCGTTTAGCCGCAATACGCCTTCAAACCGCTTAAAAGTCAAGACAGCCGTTTTTAATTTTTTAGGAAGGGTAAAAATGAAAAATTTCAACTATTTACAATTTTCCTTTCAATTACCCGACAAAAGCTAGCAGATTGCCAAATTTCAAATTTCTAGCTAATTCTTTCTAAAAACGGGGTTTTTTCGATTTTAGGGGGGAAGGAGGGGGAAAAGTGAAATTTCGGCAATTTTTCGGGTTCACAATGCGGGCATTGCGCGTCGAACGGTGAAAACCGCAAGTCTCTAGCTCTACCGGAAGTGGGTAAACATTTGTATACGTGAGTGAGTGAGTGAGTCAGTTACACATGGGGTTGTATAGTATATAGATAGGGAGTGGGAATCCCAAAATAGTTATTTCTTGATAAATACTCATTTTTCTCAGAAAAGAAAAAAGAATCACAAGGAAAATGAATTGTCATTTCAAAGGGCATTAGTGCGGGGTTCAAATGCCTCAATCCGGAATTAAATCGGTAAGCAATTGCTCACGCCACGAGGGTTCAAAGTACAAATTTCGACGAAAAATATCAAAATCGCTCGATTTAAGGCAGAACCGTTGGTCGTACGAGAAAAAGTCAAAGGATCAAAGTTGTAGATCTTTTAAAATTAGGAATAGGTGGTGCTATTTGTTTTTCGATTCGACTTACCGTTTAGCCGCAATACGCCTTCAAACCGCTTAAAAGTCAAGACAGCCGTTTTTAATTTTTTAGGAAGGGTAAAAATGAAAAATTTCAACTATTTACAATTTTCCTTTCAATTACCCGACAAAAGCTAGCAGATTGCCAAATTTCAAATTTCTAGCTAATTCTTTCTAAAAACGGGGTTTTTTCGATTTTAGGGGGGAAGGAGGGGGAAAAGTGAAATTTCGGCAATTTTTCGGGTTCACAATGCGGGCATTGCGCGTCGAACGGTGAAAACCGCAAGTCTCTAGCTCTACCGGAAGTGGGTAAACATTTGTATACGTGAGTGAGTGAGTGAGTCAGTTACACATGGGGTTGTATAGTATATAGATAGGGAGTGGGAATCCCAAAATAGTTATTTCTTGATAAATACTCATTTTTCTCAGAAAAGAAAAAAGAATCACAAGGAAAATGAATTGTCATTTCAAAGGGCATTAGTGCGGGGTTCAAATGCCTCAATCCGGAATTAAATCGGTAAGCAATTGCTCACGCCACGAGGGTTCAAAGTACAAATTTCGACGAAAAATATCAAAATCGCTCGATTTAAGGCAGAACCGTTGGTCGTACGAGAAAAAGTCAAAGGATCAAAGTTGTAGATCTTTTAAAATTAGGAGTAGGTGGTGCTATTTGTTTTTCGATTCGACTTACCGTTTAGCCGCAATACGCCTTCAAACCGCTTAAAAGTCAAGACAGCCGTTTTTAATTTTTTAGGGAGGGTAAAAATGAAAAATTTCAACTTTTTACAATTTTCCTTTCAATTACCCGACAAAAGCTAGCAGATTGCCAAATTTCAAATTTCTAGCTCATTCTATCTAAAAACGGGGTTTTTTCGATTTTAGGGGGGGAAGGAGGGGGAAAAGTGAAATTTCGGCAATTTTTCGGGTTCACAATGCGGACATTGCGCGTCGAACGGCGAAAACCGCAAGTCTCTAGCTCTACCGGAAGTGGGTAAACATTTGTATACGTGAGTGAGTGAGTTACACATGGGGTTGTATAGTATATAGATAGACATTTCGACGAAAAGTATGAAAATGGCTCGATTTAAGGCAGAACCGTTGGTCGTACGAGAAAAAGTCAAAGGACCAAAGTTGTAGATCTTTAAAAATGAGGAATAGGTGGTGCTATTTGTTTTTCGATTCGACTTACCGTTTAGCCGCAATACGCCTTCAAACCGCTTAAAAGTCAAGACAGCCGTTTTTAATTTTTTAGGGAGGGTAAAAATGAAAAATTTCAACTTTTTACAATTTTCCTTTCAATTACCCGACAAAAGCTAGCAGATTGCCAAATTTCAAATTTCTAGCTCATTCTATCTAAAAACGGGGTTTTTTCGATTTTAGGGGGGGAAGGAGGGGGAAAAGTGAAATTTCGGCAATTTTTCGGGTTCACAATGCGGACATTGCGCGTCGAACGGCGAAAACCGCAAGTCTCTAGCTCTACCGGAAGTGGGTAAACATTTGTATACGTGAGTGAGTGAGTTACACATGGGGTTGTATAGTATATAGATAGACATTTCGACGAAAAGTATGAAAATGGCTCGATTTAAGGCAGAACCGTTGGTCGTACGAGAAAAAGTCAAAGGACCAAAGTTGTAGATCTTTAAAAATGAGGAATAGGTGGTGCTATTTGTTTTTCGATTCGACTTACCGTTTAGCCGCAATACGCCTTCAAACCGCTTAAAAGTCAAGACAGCCGTTTTTAATTTTTTAGGAAGGGTAAAAATGAAAAATTTCAACTATTTACAATTTTCCTTTCAATTACCCGACAAAAGCTAGCAGATTGCCAAATTTCAAATTTCTAGCTAATTCTTTCTAAAAACGGGGTTTTTTCGATTTTAGGGGGGAAGGAGGGGGAAAAGTGAAATTTCGGCAATTTTTCGGGTTCACAATGCGGGCATTGCGCGTCGAACGGTGAAAACCGCAAGTCTCTAGCTCTACCGGAAGTGGGTAAACATTTGTATACGTGAGTGAGTGAGTGAGTCAGTTACACATGGGGTTGTATAGTATATAGATAGGGAGTGGGAATCCCAAAATAGTTATTTCTTGATAAATACTCATTTTTCTCAGAAAAGAAAAAAGAATCACAAGGAAAATGAATTGTCATTTCAAAGGGCATTAGTGCGGGGTTCAAATGCCTCAATCCGGAATTAAATCGGTAAGCAATTGCTCACGCCACGAGGGTTCAAAGTACAAATTTCGACGAAAAATATCAAAATCGCTCGATTTAAGGCAGAACCGTTGGTCGTACGAGAAAAAGTCAAAGGATCAAAGTTGTAGATCTTTTAAAATTAGGAGTAGGTGGTGCTATTTGTTTTCGATTCGACTTACCGTTTAGCCGCAATACGCCTTCAAACCGCTTAAAAGTCAAGACAGCCGTTTTTAATTTTTTAGGGAGGGTAAAAATGAAAAATTTCAACTTTTTACAATTTTCCTTTCAATTACCCGACAAAAGCTAGCAGATTGCCAAATTTCAAATTTCTAGCTCATTCTATCTAAAAACGGGGTTTTTTCGATTTTAGGGGGGGAAGGAGGGGGAAAAGTGAAATTTCGGCAATTTTTCGGGTTCACAATGCGGACATTGCGCGTCGAACGGCGAAAACCGCAAGTCTCTAGCTCTACCGGAAGTGGGTAAACATTTGTATACGTGAGTGAGTGAGTTACACATGGGGTTGTATAGTATATAGATAGACATTTCGACGAAAAGTATGAAAATGGCTCGATTTAAGGCAGAACCGTTGGTCGTACGAGAAAAAGTCAAAGGACCAAAGTTGTAGATCTTTAAAAATGAGGAATAGGTGGTGCTATTTGTTTTTCGATTCGACTTACCGTTTAGCCGCAATACGCCTTCAAACCGCTTAAAAGTCAAGACAGCCGTTTTTAATTTTTTAGGAAGGGTAAAAATGAAAAATTTCAACTATTTACAATTTTCCTTTCAATTACCCGACAAAAGCTAGCAGATTGCCAAATTTCAAATTTCTAGCTAATTCTTTCTAAAAACGGGGTTTTTTCGATTTTAGGGGGGAAGGAGGGGGAAAAGTGAAATTTCGGCAATTTTTCGGGTTCACAATGCGGGCATTGCGCGTCGAACGGTGAAAACCGCAAGTCTCTAGCTCTACCGGAAGTGGGTAAACATTTGTATACGTGAGTGAGTGAGTGAGTCAGTTACACATGGGGTTGTATAGTATATAGATAGGGAGTGGGAATCCCAAAATAGTTATTTCTTGATAAATACTCATTTTTCTCAGAAAAGAAAAAAGAATCACAAGGAAAATGAATTGTCATTTCAAAGGGCATTAGTGCGGGGTTCAAATGCCTCAATCCGGAATTAAATCGGTAAGCAATTGCTCACGCCACGAGGGTTCAAAGTACAAATTTCGACGAAAAATATCAAAATCGCTCGATTTAAGGCAGAACCGTTGGTCGTACGAGAAAAAGTCAAAGGATCAAAGTTGTAGATCTTTTAAAATTAGGAATAGGTGGTGCTATTTGTTTTTCGATACGACTTACCGTTTAGCCTCAATACGCCGTCAAAGCCTCTTAAAAGGCAAGTCGGCCATTTTTAATTTTTTTAAAGAGGTAAAAATTAAAAATGTTACATTTTCAACCTTTTCTCGTAAACTACACCACAAAAGCTACCAGAGTGTTAAATTTCAAGTTATTTGCTCGATCGGAAGTAAGTAAATATCGCTATAGTACATAACAACTTTTTGCCCCCGGCATAAAAGCCTCCAAAATACCCTAAAAAACAGGTTTTTCTCATTTTAGAGTGGGAAGGAAAGGTAAAAGTAAACTTTTAGCATTTTTTACGGTGCACAATAGGGACCTTCTGGTTACAATGCAAAAAACCGCAACTCTCTAGCTCTTACCGTTTGGCCCAAACATTTTGGCTATGTATTATTACACATGCGGCTGTATAGTATAGGGACTCTCTGGAGACCTAAAAATATCAAAATCGTCAATTTCCGGGAGAACCGTTGGTCGTACGAGAAAAAGTAATAGGACCAAAGTTGTAGATAATTCAAAAAGAGGAATAGTAGAGACTATTTGTTTTTCGATACGACTTACCTTAAGGTTATTACAACCTAAAGTAACCTTCAAAAATATGATTTTCGTAGATAAAAAATGTTCAAATTTATTTTTTTGAAAAAATTCTTTTAGATTCCTCATTCTGTTTTCATATTAAGTTTACATACCGATTTTTATGGAAATCGGTTTATTTTTGGGGAAAATGGATTTCAAAAGCATAAATATTTGACCTAAAAATTTGACCGGAATTTTCTCTCGACAACACCCAGCATATTATATATCGTTGGAAAATATAGATTTTTCTGAGCAATAAACCGTTGAGACAGCGTAGATACGACAAATACACTTCATGATATGGGCGTTTAAAAAAGTAGGTTTTTGGAAGAATTGTAACTTTCCTTCAATTATCTGGAAAACTAAAGGTCGTGGAAAAAATATGATATTTAGTTTTTTTGTTAGAAAAAAATAGTTTGACCACCGTGCAAAATTTCAAGTCGATTATAAAAAGTTTAATTTTTTCCAATTTTCGAGCCAAGGTTTTCACCCGTGAAATATCACCGGAAAATCGAACTTTTCAGATCCGGATAAAATATACGTCATTTTGTAGAGCTCGAAAAGGCTATCAAGAAAAAGATATTTTAATTTAAAAAAAAAAATTATACTCTCCTTAAAGCCCAAAAACACGTTATTTTTCTAGAAAATGCACGAAATCGTCGATTTCCGGGAGAACCGTTGGTCGTACGAGAAAAAGTCATAGGACCAAAGTTGTAGATAATTCAAAAAGAGGAATAGTAGAGACTATTTGTTTTTCGATACGACTTACCGTTTAGCCTCAATACGCCGTCAAAGCCTCTTAAAAGGCAAGTCGGCCATTTTTAATTTTTTTAAAGAGGTAAAAATTAAAAATGTTACATTTTCAACCTTTTCTCGTAAACTACACCACAAAAGCTACCAGAGTGTTAAATTTCAAGTTATTTGCTCGATCGGAAGTAAGTAAATATCGCTATAGTACATAACAACTTTTTGCCCCCGGCATAAAAGCCTCCAAAATACCCTAAAAAACAGGTTTTTCTCATTTTAGAGTGGGAAGGAAAGGTAAAAGTAAACTTTTAGCATTTTTTACGGTGCACAATAGGGACCTTCTGGTTACAATGCAAAAAACCGCAACTCTCTAGCTCTTACCGTTTGGCCCAAACATTTTGGCTATGTATTATTACACATGCGGCTGTATAGTATAGGGACTCTCTGGAGACCTAAAAATATCAAAATCGTCAATTTCCGGGAGAACCGTTGGTCGTACGAGAAAAAGTAATAGGACCAAAGTTGTAGATAATTCAAAAAGAGGAATAGTAGAGACTATTTGTTTTTCGATACGACTTACCGTTTAGCCTCAATACGCCGTCAAAGCCTCATAAAAGGCAAGTCGGCCATTTTTAATTTTTTTAAAGTAGTAAAAATTAAAAAAGTTAAATTTTCAACATTTTCTCGTAAACTACACCACAAAAGCTACCAGAGTCTTAAATTTCAAGTTATTTGCTCGATTGGAAGTAAGCAAAAATCGCTATAGTACATAACAACGTTTTTGCCCCCGGCATAAAAGGCTCCAAAATACCGTAAAAAACGGGTTTTTCCCATTTTAGAGTGGCAAGGAAAGGTAAAAGTAAACTTTTAGCATTTTTTACGGTGCACAATAGGGACCTTCTGGTCACAATGCAAAAAACCGCAACTCTCTAGCTCTTACCGTTTGGCCCAAACATTTTGGCTATGTATTATCGCACATGCGGCTGTATAGTATAGAGACTCTCAGGAGACCTAAAAATATCAAAATCGTCAATTTCCGGGAGAACCGTTGGTCGTACGAGAAAAAGTAATAGGACCAAAGTTGTAGATAATTCAAAAAGAGGAATAGTAGAGACTATTTGTTTTTCGATACGACTTACCTTAAGGTTATTACAGCCTAAAGTAACCTTCAAAAATATGATTTTCGTAGATAAAAAATGTTCAAATTTATTTTTTTGAAAAAATTCTTTTAGATTCCTCATTCTGTTTTCATATTAAGTTTACATACCGATTTTTATGGAAATCGGTTTATTTTTGGGGAAAATGGATTTCAAAAGCATAAATATTTGACCTAAAAATTTGACCGGAATTTTCTCTCGACAACACCCAGCATATTATATATCGTTGGAAAATATAGATTTTTCTGAGCAATAAACCGTTGAGACAGCGTAGATACGACAAATACACTTCATGATATGGGCGTTTAAAAAAGTAGGTTTTTGGAAGAATTGTAACTTTCCTTCAATTATCTGGAAAACTAAAGGTCGTGGAAAAAATATGATATTTAGTTTTTTTGTTAGAAAAAAATAGTTTGACCACCGTGCAAAATTTCAAGTCGATTATAAAAAGTTTAATTTTTTCCAATTTTCGAGCCAAGGTTTTCACCCGTGAAATATCACCGGAAAATCGAACTTTTCAGATCCGGATAAAATATACGTCATTTTGTAGAGCTCGAAAAGGCTATCAAGAAAAAGATATTTTAATTTAAAAAAAAAAATTATACTCTCCTTAAAGCCCAAAAACACGTTATTTTTCTAGAAAATGCACGAAATCGTCGATTTCCGGGAGAACCGTTGGTCGTACGAGAAAAAGTCATAGGACCAAAGTTGTAGATAATTCAAAAAGAGGAATAGTAGAGACTATTTGTTTTTCGATACGACTTACCGTTTAGCCTCAATACGCCGTCAAAGCCTCTTAAAAGGCAAGTCGGCCATTTTTAATTTTTTTAAAGAGGTAAAAATTAAAAATGTTACATTTTCAACCTTTTCTCGTAAACTACACCACAAAAGCTACCAGAGTGTTAAATTTCAAGTTATTTGCTCGATCGGAAGTAAGTAAATATCGCTATAGTACATAACAACTTTTTGCCCCCGGCATAAAAGCCTCCAAAATACCCTAAAAAACAGGTTTTTCTCATTTTAGAGTGGGAAGGAAAGGTAAAAGTAAACTTTTAGCATTTTTTACGGTGCACAATAGGGACCTTCTGGTTACAATGCAAAAAACCGCAACTCTCTAGCTCTTACCGTTTGGCCCAAACATTTTGGCTATGTATTATTACACATGCGGCTGTATAGTATAGGGACTCTCTGGAGACCTAAAAATATCAAAATCGTCAATTTCCGGGAGAACCGTTGGTCGTACGAGAAAAAGTAATAGGACCAAAGTTGTAGATAATTCAAAAAGAGGAATAGTAGAGACTATTTGTTTTTCGATACGACTTACCTTAAGGTTATTACAACCTAAAGTAACCTTCAAAAATATGATTTTCGTAGATAAAAAATGTTCAAATTTATTTTTTTGAAAAAATTCTTTTAGATTCCTCATTCTGTTTTCATATTAAGTTTACATACCGATTTTTATGGAAATCGGTTTATTTTTGGGGAAAATGGATTTCAAAAGCATAAATATTTGACCTAAAAATTTGACCGGAATTTTCTCTCGACAACACCCAGCATATTATATATCGTTGGAAAATATAGATTTTTCTGAGCAATAAACCGTTGAGACAGCGTAGATACGACAAATACACTTCATGATATGGGCGTTTAAAAAAGTAGGTTTTTGGAAGAATTGTAACTTTCCTTCAATTATCTGGAAAACTAAAGGTCGTGGAAAAAATATGATATTTAGTTTTTTTGTTAGAAAAAAATAGTTTGACCACCGTGCAAAATTTCAAGTCGATTATAAAAAGTTTAATTTTTTCCAATTTTCGAGCCAAGGTTTTCACCCGTGAAATATCACCGGAAAATCGAACTTTTCAGATCCGGATAAAATATACGTCATTTTGTAGAGCTCGAAAAGGCTATCAAGAAAAAGATATTTTAATTTAAAAAAAAAAATTATACTCTCCTTAAAGCCCAAAAACACGTTATTTTTCTAGAAAATGCACGAAATCGTCGATTTCCGGGAGAACCGTTGGTCGTACGAGAAAAAGTCATAGGACCAAAGTTGTAGATAATTCAAAAAGAGGAATAGTAGAGACTATTTGTTTTTCGATACGACTTACCGTTTAGCCTCAATACGCCGTCAAAGCCTCTTAAAAGGCAAGTCGGCCATTTTTAATTTTTTTAAAGAGGTAAAAATTAAAAATGTTACATTTTCAACCTTTTCTCGTAAACTACACCACAAAAGCTACCAGAGTGTTAAATTTCAAGTTATTTGCTCGATCGGAAGTAAGTAAATATCGCTATAGTACATAACAACTTTTTGCCCCCGGCATAAAAGCCTCCAAAATACCCTAAAAAACAGGTTTTTCTCATTTTAGAGTGGGAAGGAAAGGTAAAAGTAAACTTTTAGCATTTTTTACGGTGCACAATAGGGACCTTCTGGTTACAATGCAAAAAACCGCAACTCTCTAGCTCTTACCGTTTGGCCCAAACATTTTGGCTATGTATTATTACACATGCGGCTGTATAGTATAGGGACTCTCTGGAGACCTAAAAATATCAAAATCGTCAATTTCCGGGAGAACCGTTGGTCGTACGAGAAAAAGTAATAGGACCAAAGTTGTAGATAATTCAAAAAGAGGAATAGTAGAGACTATTTGTTTTTCGATACGACTTACCTTAAGGTTATTACAACCTAAAGTAACCTTCAAAAATATGATTTTCGTAGATAAAAAATGTTCAAATTTATTTTTTTGAAAAAATTCTTTTAGATTCCTCATTCTGTTTTCATATTAAGTTTACATACCGATTTTTATGGAAATCGGTTTATTTTTGGGGAAAATGGATTTCAAAAGCATAAATATTTGACCTAAAAATTTGACCGGAATTTTCTCTCGACAACACCCAGCATATTATATATCGTTGGAAAATATAGATTTTTCTGAGCAATAAACCGTTGAGACAGCGTAGATACGACAAATACACTTCATGATATGGGCGTTTAAAAAAGTAGGTTTTTGGAAGAATTGTAACTTTCCTTCAATTATCTGGAAAACTAAAGGTCGTGGAAAAAATATGATATTTAGTTTTTTTGTTAGAAAAAAATAGTTTGACCACCGTGCAAAATTTCAAGTCGATTATAAAAAGTTTAATTTTTTCCAATTTTCGAGCCAAGGTTTTCACCCGTGAAATATCACCGGAAAATCGAACTTTTCAGATCCGGATAAAATATACGTCATTTTGTAGAGCTCGAAAAGGCTATCAAGAAAAAGATATTTTAATTTAAAAAAAAAAATTATACTCTCCTTAAAGCCCAAAAACACGTTATTTTTCTAGAAAATGCACGAAATCGTCGATTTCCGGGAGAACCGTTGGTCGTACGAGAAAAAGTCATAGGACCAAAGTTGTAGATAATTCAAAAAGAGGAATAGTAGAGACTATTTGTTTTTCGATACGACTTACCGTTTAGCCTCAATACGCCGTCAAAGCCTCTTAAAAGGCAAGTCGGCCATTTTTAATTTTTTTAAAGAGGTAAAAATTAAAAATGTTACATTTTCAACCTTTTCTCGTAAACTACACCACAAAAGCTACCAGAGTGTTAAATTTCAAGTTATTTGCTCGATCGGAAGTAAGTAAATATCGCTATAGTACATAACAACTTTTTGCCCCCGGCATAAAAGCCTCCAAAATACCCTAAAAAACAGGTTTTTCTCATTTTAGAGTGGGAAGGAAAGGTAAAAGTAAACTTTTAGCATTTTTTACGGTGCACAATAGGGACCTTCTGGTTACAATGCAAAAAACCGCAACTCTCTAGCTCTTACCGTTTGGCCCAAACATTTTGGCTATGTATTATTACACATGCGGCTGTATAGTATAGGGACTCTCTGGAGACCTAAAAATATCAAAATCGTCAATTTCCGGGAGAACCGTTGGTCGTACGAGAAAAAGTAATAGGACCAAAGTTGTAGATAATTCAAAAAGAGGAATAGTAGAGACTATTTGTTTTTCGATACGACTTACCGTTTAGCCTCAATACGCCGTCAAAGCCTCATAAAAGGCAAGTCGGCCATTTTTAATTTTTTTAAAGTAGTAAAAATTAAAAAAGTTAAATTTTCAACATTTTCTCGTAAACTACACCACAAAAGCTACCAGAGTCTTAAATTTCAAGTTATTTGCTCGATTGGAAGTAAGCAAAAATCGCTATAGTACATAACAACGTTTTTGCCCCCGGCATAAAAGGCTCCAAAATACCGTAAAAAACGGGTTTTTCCCATTTTAGAGTGGCAAGGAAAGGTAAAAGTAAACTTTTAGCATTTTTTACGGTGCACAATAGGGACCTTCTGGTCACAATGCAAAAAACCGCAACTCTCTAGCTCTTACCGTTTGGCCCAAACATTTTGGCTATGTATTATCGCACATGCGGCTGTATAGTATAGAGACTCTCAGGAGACCTAAAAATATCAAAATCGTCAATTTCCGGGAGAACCGTTGGTCGTACGAGAAAAAGTAATAGGACCAAAGTTGTAGATAATTCAAAAAGAGGAATAGTAGAGACTATTTGTTTTTCGATACGACTTACCTTAAGGTTATTACAGCCTAAAGTAACCTTCAAAAATATGATTTTCGTAGATAAAAAATGTTCAAATTTATTTTTTTGAAAAAATTCTTTTAGATTCCTCATTCTGTTTTCATATTAAGTTTACATACCGATTTTTATGGAAATCGGTTTATTTTTGGGGAAAATGGATTTCAAAAGCATAAATATTTGACCTAAAAATTTGACCGGAATTTTCTCTCGACAACACCCAGCATATTATATATCGTTGGAAAATATAGATTTTTCTGAGCAATAAACCGTTGAGACAGCGTAGATACGACAAATACACTTCATGATATGGGCGTTTAAAAAAGTAGGTTTTTGGAAGAATTGTAACTTTCCTTCAATTATCTGGAAAACTAAAGGTCGTGGAAAAAATATGATATTTAGTTTTTTTGTTAGAAAAAAATAGTTTGACCACCGTGCAAAATTTCAAGTCGATTATAAAAAGTTTAATTTTTTCCAATTTTCGAGCCAAGGTTTTCACCCGTGAAATATCACCGGAAAATCGAACTTTTCAGATCCGGATAAAATATACGTCATTTTGTAGAGCTCGAAAAGGCTATCAAGAAAAAGATATTTTAATTTAAAAAAAAAAATTATACTCTCCTTAAAGCCCAAAAACACGTTATTTTTCTAGAAAATGCACGAAATCGTCGATTTCCGGGAGAACCGTTGGTCGTACGAGAAAAAGTCATAGGACCAAAGTTGTAGATAATTCAAAAAGAGGAATAGTAGAGACTATTAGTTTTTCGATACGACTTACCGTTTAGCCTCAATACGCCGTCAAAGCCTCTTAAAAGGCAAGTCGGCCATTTTTAATTTTTTTAAAGAGGTAAAAATTAAAAATGTTACATTTTCAACCTTTTCTCGTAAACTACACCACAAAAGCTACCAGAGTGTTAAATTTCAAGTTATTTGCTCGATCGGAAGTAAGTAAATATCGCTATAGTACATAACAACTTTTTGCCCCCGGCATAAAAGCCTCCAAAATACCCTAAAAAACAGGTTTTTCTCATTTTAGAGTGGGAAGGAAAGGTAAAAGTAAACTTTTAGCATTTTTTACGGTGCACAATAGGGACCTTCTGGTTACAATGCAAAAAACCGCAACTCTCTAGCTCTTACCGTTTGGCCCAAACATTTTGGCTATGTATTATTACACATGCGGCTGTATAGTATAGGGACTCTCTGGAGACCTAAAAATATCAAAATCGTCAATTTCCGGGAGAACCGTTGGTCGTACGAGAAAAAGTAATAGGACCAAAGTTGTAGATAATTCAAAAAGAGGAATAGTAGAGACTATTTGTTTTTCGATACGACTTACCTTAAGGTTATTACAACCTAAAGTAACCTTCAAAAATATGATTTTCGTAGATAAAAAATGTTCAAATTTATTTTTTTGAAAAAATTCTTTTAGATTCCTCATTCTGTTTTCATATTAAGTTTACATACCGATTTTTATGGAAATCGGTTTATTTTTGGGGAAAATGGATTTCAAAAGCATAAATATTTGACCTAAAAATTTGACCGGAATTTTCTCTCGACAACACCCAGCATATTATATATCGTTGGAAAATATAGATTTTTCTGAGCAATAAACCGTTGAGACAGCGTAGATACGACAAATACACTTCATGATATGGGCGTTTAAAAAAGTAGGTTTTTGGAAGAATTGTAACTTTCCTTCAATTATCTGGAAAACTAAAGGTCGTGGAAAAAATATGATATTTAGTTTTTTTGTTAGAAAAAAATAGTTTGACCACCGTGCAAAATTTCAAGTCGATTATAAAAAGTTTAATTTTTTCCAATTTTCGAGCCAAGGTTTTCACCCGTGAAATATCACCGGAAAATCGAACTTTTCAGATCCGGATAAAATATACGTCATTTTGTAGAGCTCGAAAAGGCTATCAAGAAAAAGATATTTTAATTTAAAAAAAAAAATTATACTCTCCTTAAAGCCCAAAAACACGTTATTTTTCTAGAAAATGCACGAAATCGTCAATTTCCTGGAGAACCGTTGGTCGTACGAGAAAAATTCATAGGACCAAAGTTGTAGATAATTCAAAAAGAGGAATAGTAGAGACTATTTGTTTTTCGATACGACTTACCGTTTAGCCTCAATACGCCGTCAAAGCCTCTTAAAAGGCAAGTCGGCCATTTTTAATTTTTTTAAAGAGGTAAAAATTAAAAATGTTACATTTTCAACCTTTTCTCGTAAACTACACCACAAAAGCTACCAGAGTGTTAAATTTCAAGTTATTTGCTCGATCGGAAGTAAGTAAATATCGCTATAGTACATAACAACTTTTTGCCCCCGGCATAAAAGCCTCCAAAATACCCTAAAAAACAGGTTTTTCTCATTTTAGAGTGGGAAGGAAAGGTAAAAGTAAACTTTTAGCATTTTTTACGGTGCACAATAGGGACCTTCTGGTTACAATGCAAAAAACCGCAACTCTCTAGCTCTTACCGTTTGGCCCAAACATTTTGGCTATGTATTATTACACATGCGGCTGTATAGTATAGGGACTCTCTGGAGACCTAAAAATATCAAAATCGTCAATTTCCGGGAGAACCGTTGGTCGTACGAGAAAAAGTAATAGGACCAAAGTTGTAGATAATTCAAAAAGAGGAATAGTAGAGACTATTTGTTTTTCGATACGACTTACCTTAAGGTTATTACAACCTAAAGTAACCTTCAAAAATATGATTTTCGTAGATAAAAAATGTTCAAATTTATTTTTTTGAAAAAATTCTTTTAGATTCCTCATTCTGTTTTCATATTAAGTTTACATACCGATTTTTATGGAAATCGGTTTATTTTTGGGGAAAATGGATTTCAAAAGCATAAATATTTGACCTAAAAATTTGACCGGAATTTTCTCTCGACAACACCCAGCATATTATATATCGTTGGAAAATATAGATTTTTCTGAGCAATAAACCGTTGAGACAGCGTAGATACGACAAATACACTTCATGATATGGGCGTTTAAAAAAGTAGGTTTTTGGAAGAATTGTAACTTTCCTTCAATTATCTGGAAAACTAAAGGTCGTGGAAAAAATATGATATTTAGTTTTTTTGTTAGAAAAAAATAGTTTGACCACCGTGCAAAATTTCAAGTCGATTATAAAAAGTTTAATTTTTTCCAATTTTCGAGCCAAGGTTTTCACCCGTGAAATATCACCGGAAAATCGAACTTTTCAGATCCGGATAAAATATACGTCATTTTGTAGAGCTCGAAAAGGCTATCAAGAAAAAGATATTTTAATTTAAAAAAAAAAATTATACTCTCCTTAAAGCCCAAAAACACGTTATTTTTCTAGAAAATGCACGAAATCGTCAATTTCCTGGAGAACCGTTGGTCGTACGAGAAAAATTCATAGGACCAAAGTTGTAGATAATTCAAAAAGAGGAATAGTAGAGACTATTTGTTTTTCGATACGACTTACCGTTTAGCCTCAATACGCCGTCAAAGCCTCTTAAAAGGCAAGTCGGCCATTTTTAATTTTTTTAAAGAGGTAAAAATTAAAAATGTTACATTTTCAACCTTTTCTCGTAAACTACACCACAAAAGCTACCAGAGTGTTAAATTTCAAGTTATTTGCTCGATCGGAAGTAAGTAAATATCGCTATAGTACATAACAACTTTTTGCCCCCGGCATAAAAGCCTCCAAAATACCCTAAAAAACAGGTTTTTCTCATTTTAGAGTGGGAAGGAAAGGTAAAAGTAAACTTTTAGCATTTTTTACGGTGCACAATAGGGACCTTCTGGTTACAATGCAAAAAACCGCAACTCTCTAGCTCTTACCGTTTGGCCCAAACATTTTGGCTATGTATTATTACACATGCGGCTGTATAGTATAGGGACTCTCTGGAGACCTAAAAATATCAAAATCGTCAATTTCCGGGAGAACCGTTGGTCGTACGAGAAAAAGTAATAGGACCAAAGTTGTAGATAATTCAAAAAGAGGAATAGTAGAGACTATTTGTTTTTCGATACGACTTACCTTAAGGTTATTACAACCTAAAGTAACCTTCAAAAATATGATTTTCGTAGATAAAAAATGTTCAAATTTATTTTTTTGAAAAAATTCTTTTAGATTCCTCATTCTGTTTTCATATTAAGTTTACATACCGATTTTTATGGAAATCGGTTTATTTTTGGGGAAAATGGATTTCAAAAGCATAAATATTTGACCTAAAAATTTGACCGGAATTTTCTCTCGACAACACCCAGCATATTATATATCGTTGGAAAATATAGATTTTTCTGAGCAATAAACCGTTGAGACAGCGTAGATACGACAAATACACTTCATGATATGGGCGTTTAAAAAAGTAGGTTTTTGGAAGAATTGTAACTTTCCTTCAATTATCTGGAAAACTAAAGGTCGTGGAAAAAATATGATATTTAGTTTTTTTGTTAGAAAAAAATAGTTTGACCACCGTGCAAAATTTCAAGTCGATTATAAAAAGTTTAATTTTTTCCAATTTTCGAGCCAAGGTTTTCACCCGTGAAATATCACCGGAAAATCGAACTTTTCAGATCCGGATAAAATATACGTCATTTTGTAGAGCTCGAAAAGGCTATCAAGAAAAAGATATTTTAATTTAAAAAAAAAAATTATACTCTCCTTAAAGCCCAAAAACACGTTATTTTTCTAGAAAATGCACGAAATCGTCGATTTCCGGGAGAACCGTTGGTCGTACGAGAAAAAGTCATAGGACCAAAGTTGTAGATAATTCAAAAAGAGGAATAGTAGAGACTATTTGTTTTTCGATACGACTTACCGTTTAGCCTCAATACGCCGTCAAAGCCTCTTAAAAGGCAAGTCGGCCATTTTTAATTTTTTTAAAGAGGTAAAAATTAAAAATGTTACATTTTCAACCTTTTCTCGTAAACTACACCACAAAAGCTACCAGAGTGTTAAATTTCAAGTTATTTGCTCGATCGGAAGTAAGTAAATATCGCTATAGTACATAACAACTTTTTGCCCCCGGCATAAAAGCCTCCAAAATACCCTAAAAAACAGGTTTTTCTCATTTTAGAGTGGGAAGGAAAGGTAAAAGTAAACTTTTAGCATTTTTTACGGTGCACAATAGGGACCTTCTGGTTACAATGCAAAAAACCGCAACTCTCTAGCTCTTACCGTTTGGCCCAAACATTTTGGCTATGTATTATCGCACATGCGGCTGTATAGTATAGAGACTCTCAGGAGACCTAAAAATATCAAAATCGTCAATTTCCGGGAGAACCGTTGGTCGTACGAGAAAAAGTAATAGGACCAAAGTTGTAGATAATTCAAAAAGAGGAATAGTAGAGACTATTTGTTTTTCGATACGACTTACCTTAAGGTTATTACAGCCTAAAGTAACCTTCAAAAATATGATTTTCGTAGATAAAAAATGTTCAAATTTATTTTTTTGAAAAAATTCTTTTAGATTCCTCATTCTGTTTTCATATTAAGTTTACATACCGATTTTTATGGAAATCGGTTTATTTTTGGGGAAAATGGATTTCAAAAGCATAAATATTTGACCTAAAAATTTGACCGGAATTTTCTCTCGACAACACCCAGCATATTATATATCGTTGGAAAATATAGATTTTTCTGAGCAATAAACCGTTGAGACAGCGTAGATACGACAAATACACTTCATGATATGGGCGTTTAAAAAAGTAGGTTTTTGGAAGAATTGTAACTTTCCTTCAATTATCTGGAAAACTAAAGGTCGTGGAAAAAATATGATATTTAGTTTTTTTGTTAGAAAAAAATAGTTTGACCACCGTGCAAAATTTCAAGTCGATTATAAAAAGTTTAATTTTTTCCAATTTTCGAGCCAAGGTTTTCACCCGTGAAATATCACCGGAAAATCGAACTTTTCAGATCCGGATAAAATATACGTCATTTTGTAGAGCTCGAAAAGGCTATCAAGAAAAAGATATTTTAATTTAAAAAAAAAAATTATACTCTCCTTAAAGCCCAAAAACACGTTATTTTTCTAGAAAATGCACGAAATCGTCGATTTCCGGGAGAACCGTTGGTCGTACGAGAAAAAGTCATAGGACCAAAGTTGTAGATAATTCAAAAAGAGGAATAGTAGAGACTATTAGTTTTTCGATACGACTTACCGTTTAGCCTCAATACGCCGTCAAAGCCTCTTAAAAGGCAAGTCGGCCATTTTTAATTTTTTTAAAGAGGTAAAAATTAAAAATGTTACATTTTCAACCTTTTCTCGTAAACTACACCACAAAAGCTACCAGAGTGTTAAATTTCAAGTTATTTGCTCGATCGGAAGTAAGTAAATATCGCTATAGTACATAACAACTTTTTGCCCCCGGCATAAAAGCCTCCAAAATACCCTAAAAAACAGGTTTTTCTCATTTTAGAGTGGGAAGGAAAGGTAAAAGTAAACTTTTAGCATTTTTTACGGTGCACAATAGGGACCTTCTGGTTACAATGCAAAAAACCGCAACTCTCTAGCTCTTACCGTTTGGCCCAAACATTTTGGCTATGTATTATTACACATGCGGCTGTATAGTATAGGGACTCTCTGGAGACCTAAAAATATCAAAATCGTCAATTTCCGGGAGAACCGTTGGTCGTACGAGAAAAAGTAATAGGACCAAAGTTGTAGATAATTCAAAAAGAGGAATAGTAGAGACTATTTGTTTTTCGATACGACTTACCTTAAGGTTATTACAACCTAAAGTAACCTTCAAAAATATGATTTTCGTAGATAAAAAATGTTCAAATTTATTTTTTTGAAAAAATTCTTTTAGATTCCTCATTCTGTTTTCATATTAAGTTTACATACCGATTTTTATGGAAATCGGTTTATTTTTGGGGAAAATGGATTTCAAAAGCATAAATATTTGACCTAAAAATTTGACCGGAATTTTCTCTCGACAACACCCAGCATATTATATATCGTTGGAAAATATAGATTTTTCTGAGCAATAAACCGTTGAGACAGCGTAGATACGACAAATACACTTCATGATATGGGCGTTTAAAAAAGTAGGTTTTTGGAAGAATTGTAACTTTCCTTCAATTATCTGGAAAACTAAAGGTCGTGGAAAAAATATGATATTTAGTTTTTTTGTTAGAAAAAAATAGTTTGACCACCGTGCAAAATTTCAAGTCGATTATAAAAAGTTTAATTTTTTCCAATTTTCGAGCCAAGGTTTTCACCCGTGAAATATCACCGGAAAATCGAACTTTTCAGATCCGGATAAAATATACGTCATTTTGTAGAGCTCGAAAAGGCTATCAAGAAAAAGATATTTTAATTTAAAAAAAAAAATTATACTCTCCTTAAAGCCCAAAAACACGTTATTTTTCTAGAAAATGCACGAAATCGTCAATTTCCTGGAGAACCGTTGGTCGTACGAGAAAAATTCATAGGACCAAAGTTGTAGATAATTCAAAAAGAGGAATAGTAGAGACTATTTGTTTTTCGATACGACTTACCGTTTAGCCTCAATACGCCGTCAAAGCCTCTTAAAAGGCAAGTCGGCCATTTTTAATTTTTTTAAAGAGGTAAAAATTAAAAATGTTACATTTTCAACCTTTTCTCGTAAACTACACCACAAAAGCTACCAGAGTGTTAAATTTCAAGTTATTTGCTCGATCGGAAGTAAGTAAATATCGCTATAGTACATAACAACTTTTTGCCCCCGGCATAAAAGCCTCCAAAATACCCTAAAAAACAGGTTTTTCTCATTTTAGAGTGGGAAGGAAAGGTAAAAGTAAACTTTTAGCATTTTTTACGGTGCACAATAGGGACCTTCTGGTTACAATGCAAAAAACCGCAACTCTCTAGCTCTTACCGTTTGGCCCAAACATTTTGGCTATGTATTATTACACATGCGGCTGTATAGTATAGGGACTCTCTGGAGACCTAAAAATATCAAAATCGTCAATTTCCGGGAGAACCGTTGGTCGTACGAGAAAAAGTAATAGGACCAAAGTTGTAGATAATTCAAAAAGAGGAATAGTAGAGACTATTTGTTTTTCGATACGACTTACCTTAAGGTTATTACAACCTAAAGTAACCTTCAAAAATATGATTTTCGTAGATAAAAAATGTTCAAATTTATTTTTTTGAAAAAATTCTTTTAGATTCCTCATTCTGTTTTCATATTAAGTTTACATACCGATTTTTATGGAAATCGGTTTATTTTTGGGGAAAATGGATTTCAAAAGCATAAATATTTGACCTAAAAATTTGACCGGAATTTTCTCTCGACAACACCCAGCATATTATATATCGTTGGAAAATATAGATTTTTCTGAGCAATAAACCGTTGAGACAGCGTAGATACGACAAATACACTTCATGATATGGGCGTTTAAAAAAGTAGGTTTTTGGAAGAATTGTAACTTTCCTTCAATTATCTGGAAAACTAAAGGTCGTGGAAAAAATATGATATTTAGTTTTTTTGTTAGAAAAAAATAGTTTGACCACCGTGCAAAATTTCAAGTCGATTATAAAAAGTTTAATTTTTTCCAATTTTCGAGCCAAGGTTTTCACCCGTGAAATATCACCGGAAAATCGAACTTTTCAGATCCGGATAAAATATACGTCATTTTGTAGAGCTCGAAAAGGCTATCAAGAAAAAGATATTTTAATTTAAAAAAAAAAATTATACTCTCCTTAAAGCCCAAAAACACGTTATTTTTCTAGAAAATGCACGAAATCGTCGATTTCCGGGAGAACCGTTGGTCGTACGAGAAAAAGTCATAGGACCAAAGTTGTAGATAATTCAAAAAGAGGAATAGTAGAGACTATTAGTTTTTCGATACGACTTACCGTTTAGCCTCAATACGCCGTCAAAGCCTCTTAAAAGGCAAGTCGGCCATTTTTAATTTTTTTAAAGAGGTAAAAATTAAAAATGTTACATTTTCAACCTTTTCTCGTAAACTACACCACAAAAGCTACCAGAGTGTTAAATTTCAAGTTATTTGCTCGATCGGAAGTAAGTAAATATCGCTATAGTACATAACAACTTTTTGCCCCCGGCATAAAAGCCTCCAAAATACCCTAAAAAACAGGTTTTTCTCATTTTAGAGTGGGAAGGAAAGGTAAAAGTAAACTTTTAGCATTTTTTACGGTGCACAATAGGGACCTTCTGGTTACAATGCAAAAAACCGCAACTCTCTAGCTCTTACCGTTTGGCCCAAACATTTTGGCTATGTATTATTACACATGCGGCTGTATAGTATAGGGACTCTCTGGAGACCTAAAAATATCAAAATCGTCAATTTCCGGGAGAACCGTTGGTCGTACGAGAAAAAGTAATAGGACCAAAGTTGTAGATAATTCAAAAAGAGGAATAGTAGAGACTATTTGTTTTTCGATACGACTTACCTTAAGGTTATTACAACCTAAAGTAACCTTCAAAAATATGATTTTCGTAGATAAAAAATGTTCAAATTTATTTTTTTGAAAAAATTCTTTTAGATTCCTCATTCTGTTTTCATATTAAGTTTACATACCGATTTTTATGGAAATCGGTTTATTTTTGGGGAAAATGGATTTCAAAAGCATAAATATTTGACCTAAAAATTTGACCGGAATTTTCTCTCGACAACACCCAGCATATTATATATCGTTGGAAAATATAGATTTTTCTGAGCAATAAACCGTTGAGACAGCGTAGATACGACAAATACACTTCATGATATGGGCGTTTAAAAAAGTAGGTTTTTGGAAGAATTGTAACTTTCCTTCAATTATCTGGAAAACTAAAGGTCGTGGAAAAAATATGATATTTAGTTTTTTTGTTAGAAAAAAATAGTTTGACCACCGTGCAAAATTTCAAGTCGATTATAAAAAGTTTAATTTTTTCCAATTTTCGAGCCAAGGTTTTCACCCGTGAAATATCACCGGAAAATCGAACTTTTCAGATCCGGATAAAATATACGTCATTTTGTAGAGCTCGAAAAGGCTATCAAGAAAAAGATATTTTAATTTAAAAAAAAAAATTATACTCTCCTTAAAGCCCAAAAACACGTTATTTTTCTAGAAAATGCACGAAATCGTCAATTTCCTGGAGAACCGTTGGTCGTACGAGAAAAATTCATAGGACCAAAGTTGTAGATAATTCAAAAAGAGGAATAGTAGAGACTATTTGTTTTTCGATACGACTTACCGTTTAGCCTCAATACGCCGTCAAAGCCTCTTAAAAGGCAAGTCGGCCATTTTTAATTTTTTTAAAGAGGTAAAAATTAAAAATGTTACATTTTCAACCTTTTCTCGTAAACTACACCACAAAAGCTACCAGAGTGTTAAATTTCAAGTTATTTGCTCGATCGGAAGTAAGTAAATATCGCTATAGTACATAACAACTTTTTGCCCCCGGCATAAAAGCCTCCAAAATACCCTAAAAAACAGGTTTTTCTCATTTTAGAGTGGGAAGGAAAGGTAAAAGTAAACTTTTAGCATTTTTTACGGTGCACAATAGGGACCTTCTGGTTACAATGCAAAAAACCGCAACTCTCTAGCTCTTACCGTTTGGCCCAAACATTTTGGCTATGTATTATTACACATGCGGCTGTATAGTATAGGGACTCTCTGGAGACCTAAAAATATCAAAATCGTCAATTTCCGGGAGAACCGTTGGTCGTACGAGAAAAAGTAATAGGACCAAAGTTGTAGATAATTCAAAAAGAGGAATAGTAGAGACTATTTGTTTTTCGATACGACTTACCTTAAGGTTATTACAACCTAAAGTAACCTTCAAAAATATGATTTTCGTAGATAAAAAATGTTCAAATTTATTTTTTTGAAAAAATTCTTTTAGATTCCTCATTCTGTTTTCATATTAAGTTTACATACCGATTTTTATGGAAATCGGTTTATTTTTGGGGAAAATGGATTTCAAAAGCATAAATATTTGACCTAAAAATTTGACCGGAATTTTCTCTCGACAACACCCAGCATATTATATATCGTTGGAAAATATAGATTTTTCTGAGCAATAAACCGTTGAGACAGCGTAGATACGACAAATACACTTCATGATATGGGCGTTTAAAAAAGTAGGTTTTTGGAAGAATTGTAACTTTCCTTCAATTATCTGGAAAACTAAAGGTCGTGGAAAAAATATGATATTTAGTTTTTTTGTTAGAAAAAAATAGTTTGACCACCGTGCAAAATTTCAAGTCGATTATAAAAAGTTTAATTTTTTCCAATTTTCGAGCCAAGGTTTTCACCCGTGAAATATCACCGGAAAATCGAACTTTTCAGATCCGGATAAAATATACGTCATTTTGTAGAGCTCGAAAAGGCTATCAAGAAAAAGATATTTTAATTTAAAAAAAAAAATTATACTCTCCTTAAAGCCCAAAAACACGTTATTTTTCTAGAAAATGCACGAAATCGTCAATTTCCTGGAGAACCGTTGGTCGTACGAGAAAAATTCATAGGACCAAAGTTGTAGATAATTCAAAAAGAGGAATAGTAGAGACTATTTGTTTTTCGATACGACTTACCGTTTAGCCTCAATACGCCGTCAAAGCCTCTTAAAAGGCAAGTCGGCCATTTTTAATTTTTTTAAAGAGGTAAAAATTAAAAATGTTACATTTTCAACCTTTTCTCGTAAACTACACCACAAAAGCTACCAGAGTGTTAAATTTCAAGTTATTTGCTCGATCGGAAGTAAGTAAATATCGCTATAGTACATAACAACTTTTTGCCCCCGGCATAAAAGCCTCCAAAATACCCTAAAAAACAGGTTTTTCTCATTTTAGAGTGGGAAGGAAAGGTAAAAGTAAACTTTTAGCATTTTTTACGGTGCACAATAGGGACCTTCTGGTTACAATGCAAAAAACCGCAACTCTCTAGCTCTTACCGTTTGGCCCAAACATTTTGGCTATGTATTATTACACATGCGGCTGTATAGTATAGGGACTCTCTGGAGACCTAAAAATATCAAAATCGTCAATTTCCGGGAGAACCGTTGGTCGTACGAGAAAAAGTAATAGGACCAAAGTTGTAGATAATTCAAAAAGAGGAATAGTAGAGACTATTTGTTTTTCGATACGACTTACCTTAAGGTTATTACAACCTAAAGTAACCTTCAAAAATATGATTTTCGTAGATAAAAAATGTTCAAATTTATTTTTTTGAAAAAATTCTTTTAGATTCCTCATTCTGTTTTCATATTAAGTTTACATACCGATTTTTATGGAAATCGGTTTATTTTTGGGGAAAATGGATTTCAAAAGCATAAATATTTGACCTAAAAATTTGACCGGAATTTTCTCTCGACAACACCCAGCATATTATATATCGTTGGAAAATATAGATTTTTCTGAGCAATAAACCGTTGAGACAGCGTAGATACGACAAATACACTTCATGATATGGGCGTTTAAAAAAGTAGGTTTTTGGAAGAATTGTAACTTTCCTTCAATTATCTGGAAAACTAAAGGTCGTGGAAAAAATATGATATTTAGTTTTTTTGTTAGAAAAAAATAGTTTGACCACCGTGCAAAATTTCAAGTCGATTATAAAAAGTTTAATTTTTTCCAATTTTCGAGCCAAGGTTTTCACCCGTGAAATATCACCGGAAAATCGAACTTTTCAGATCCGGATAAAATATACGTCATTTTGTAGAGCTCGAAAAGGCTATCAAGAAAAAGATATTTTAATTTAAAAAAAAAAATTATACTCTCCTTAAAGCCCAAAAACACGTTATTTTTCTAGAAAATGCACGAAATCGTCGATTTCCGGGAGAACCGTTGGTCGTACGAGAAAAAGTCATAGGACCAAAGTTGTAGATAATTCAAAAAGAGGAATAGTAGAGACTATTTGTTTTTCGATACGACTTACCGTTTAGCCTCAATACGCCGTCAAAGCCTCTTAAAAGGCAAGTCGGCCATTTTTAATTTTTTTAAAGAGGTAAAAATTAAAAATGTTACATTTTCAACCTTTTCTCGTAAACTACACCACAAAAGCTACCAGAGTGTTAAATTTCAAGTTATTTGCTCGATCGGAAGTAAGTAAATATCGCTATAGTACATAACAACTTTTTGCCCCCGGCATAAAAGCCTCCAAAATACCCTAAAAAACAGGTTTTTCTCATTTTAGAGTGGGAAGGAAAGGTAAAAGTAAACTTTTAGCATTTTTTACGGTGCACAATAGGGACCTTCTGGTTACAATGCAAAAAACCGCAACTCTCTAGCTCTTACCGTTTGGCCCAAACATTTTGGCTATGTATTATTACACATGCGGCTGTATAGTATAGGGACTCTCTGGAGACCTAAAAATATCAAAATCGTCAATTTCCGGGAGAACCGTTGGTCGTACGAGAAAAAGTAATAGGACCAAAGTTGTAGATAATTCAAAAAGAGGAATAGTAGAGACTATTTGTTTTTCGATACGACTTACCTTAAGGTTATTACAACCTAAAGTAACCTTCAAAAATATGATTTTCGTAGATAAAAAATGTTCAAATTTATTTTTTTGAAAAAATTCTTTTAGATTCCTCATTCTGTTTTCATATTAAGTTTACATACCGATTTTTATGGAAATCGGTTTATTTTTGGGGAAAATGGATTTCAAAAGCATAAATATTTGACCTAAAAATTTGACCGGAATTTTCTCTCGACAACACCCAGCATATTATATATCGTTGGAAAATATAGATTTTTCTGAGCAATAAACCGTTGAGACAGCGTAGATACGACAAATACACTTCATGATATGGGCGTTTAAAAAAGTAGGTTTTTGGAAGAATTGTAACTTTCCTTCAATTATCTGGAAAACTAAAGGTCGTGGAAAAAATATGATATTTAGTTTTTTTGTTAGAAAAAAATAGTTTGACCACCGTGCAAAATTTCAAGTCGATTATAAAAAGTTTAATTTTTTCCAATTTTCGAGCCAAGGTTTTCACCCGTGAAATATCACCGGAAAATCGAACTTTTCAGATCCGGATAAAATATACGTCATTTTGTAGAGCTCGAAAAGGCTATCAAGAAAAAGATATTTTAATTTAAAAAAAAAAATTATACTCTCCTTAAAGCCCAAAAACACGTTATTTTTCTAGAAAATGCACGAAATCGTCGATTTCCGGGAGAACCGTTGGTCGTACGAGAAAAAGTCATAGGACCAAAGTTGTAGATAATTCAAAAAGAGGAATAGTAGAGACTATTTGTTTTTCGATACGACTTACCGTTTAGCCTCAATACGCCGTCAAAGCCTCTTAAAAGGCAAGTCGGCCATTTTTAATTTTTTTAAAGAGGTAAAAATTAAAAATGTTACATTTTCAACCTTTTCTCGTAAACTACACCACAAAAGCTACCAGAGTGTTAAATTTCAAGTTATTTGCTCGATCGGAAGTAAGTAAATATCGCTATAGTACATAACAACTTTTTGCCCCCGGCATAAAAGCCTCCAAAATACCCTAAAAAACAGGTTTTTCTCATTTTAGAGTGGGAAGGAAAGGTAAAAGTAAACTTTTAGCATTTTTTACGGTGCACAATAGGGACCTTCTGGTTACAATGCAAAAAACCGCAACTCTCTAGCTCTTACCGTTTGGCCCAAACATTTTGGCTATGTATTATTACACATGCGGCTGTATAGTATAGGGACTCTCTGGAGACCTAAAAATATCAAAATCGTCAATTTCCGGGAGAACCGTTGGTCGTACGAGAAAAAGTAATAGGACCAAAGTTGTAGATAATTCAAAAAGAGGAATAGTAGAGACTATTTGTTTTTCGATACGACTTACCGTTTAGCCTCAATACGCCGTCAAAGCCTCATAAAAGGCAAGTCGGCCATTTTTAATTTTTTTAAAGTAGTAAAAATTAAAAAAGTTAAATTTTCAACATTTTCTCGTAAACTACACCACAAAAGCTACCAGAGTCTTAAATTTCAAGTTATTTGCTCGATTGGAAGTAAGCAAAAATCGCTATAGTACATAACAACGTTTTTGCCCCCGGCATAAAAGGCTCCAAAATACCGTAAAAAACGGGTTTTTCCCATTTTAGAGTGGCAAGGAAAGGTAAAAGTAAACTTTTAGCATTTTTTACGGTGCACAATAGGGACCTTCTGGTCACAATGCAAAAAACCGCAACTCTCTAGCTCTTACCGTTTGGCCCAAACATTTTGGCTATGTATTATCGCACATGCGGCTGTATAGTATAGAGACTCTCAGGAGACCTAAAAATATCAAAATCGTCAATTTCCGGGAGAACCGTTGGTCGTACGAGAAAAAGTAATAGGACCAAAGTTGTAGATAATTCAAAAAGAGGAATAGTAGAGACTATTTGTTTTTCGATACGACTTACCTTAAGGTTATTACAGCCTAAAGTAACCTTCAAAAATATGATTTTCGTAGATAAAAAATGTTCAAATTTATTTTTTTGAAAAAATTCTTTTAGATTCCTCATTCTGTTTTCATATTAAGTTTACATACCGATTTTTATGGAAATCGGTTTATTTTTGGGGAAAATGGATTTCAAAAGCATAAATATTTGACCTAAAAATTTGACCGGAATTTTCTCTCGACAACACCCAGCATATTATATATCGTTGGAAAATATAGATTTTTCTGAGCAATAAACCGTTGAGACAGCGTAGATACGACAAATACACTTCATGATATGGGCGTTTAAAAAAGTAGGTTTTTGGAAGAATTGTAACTTTCCTTCAATTATCTGGAAAACTAAAGGTCGTGGAAAAAATATGATATTTAGTTTTTTTGTTAGAAAAAAATAGTTTGACCACCGTGCAAAATTTCAAGTCGATTATAAAAAGTTTAATTTTTTCCAATTTTCGAGCCAAGGTTTTCACCCGTGAAATATCACCGGAAAATCGAACTTTTCAGATCCGGATAAAATATACGTCATTTTGTAGAGCTCGAAAAGGCTATCAAGAAAAAGATATTTTAATTTAAAAAAAAAAATTATACTCTCCTTAAAGCCCAAAAACACGTTATTTTTCTAGAAAATGCACGAAATCGTCGATTTCCGGGAGAACCGTTGGTCGTACGAGAAAAAGTCATAGGACCAAAGTTGTAGATAATTCAAAAAGAGGAATAGTAGAGACTATTAGTTTTTCGATACGACTTACCGTTTAGCCTCAATACGCCGTCAAAGCCTCTTAAAAGGCAAGTCGGCCATTTTTAATTTTTTTAAAGAGGTAAAAATTAAAAATGTTAAATTTTCAACATTTGTTCGTCAATTACAGTATAAAAGCTACCAGAGTGTTAAATTTCAAGTTATTTGCTCGATCGGAAGTAAGTAAAAACCGCTATAGTACATAACAACGTTTTTGACCCCGGCAAAAAAGGCTTCAAAATACCGTAAAAAACGGGTTTTTTCCATTTTAGAGTGGGAAGGAAAGGTAAAAGTAAACTTTTTGCATTTTTTACGGTGCACAATAGGGACCTTCTGGTTACAAAGCAAAAAACCCCAAAGCTCTAGCTCTTGTAGTTCAACCCAAACATTTTGGCTATGTATTATCGCACATGCGGCTGTATAGTATAGAGACTCTCAGGAGACCTAAAAATATCAAAATCGTCAATTTCCGGGAGAACCGTTGGTCGTACGAGAAAAAGTAATAGGACCAAAGTTGTAGATAATTCAAAAAGAGGAATAGTAGAGACTATTTGTTTTTCGATACGACTTACCTTAAGGTTATTACAGCCTAAAGTAACCTTCAAAAATATGATTTTCGTAGATAAAAAATGTTCAAATTTATTTTTTTGAAAAAATTCTTTTAGATTCCTCATTCTGTTTTCATATTAAGTTTACATACCGATTTTTATGGAAATCGGTTTATTTTTGGGGAAAATGGATTTCAAAAGCATAAATATTTGACCTAAAAATTTGACCGGAATTTTCTCTCGACAACACCCAGCATATTATATATCGTTGGAAAATATAGATTTTTCTGAGCAATAAACCGTTGAGACAGCGTAGATACGACAAATACACTTCATGATATGGGCGTTTAAAAAAGTAGGTTTTTGGAAGAATTGTAACTTTCCTTCAATTATCTGGAAAACTAAAGGTCGTGGAAAAAATATGATATTTAGTTTTTTTGTTAGAAAAAAATAGTTTGACCACCGTGCAAAATTTCAAGTCGATTATAAAAAGTTTAATTTTTTCCAATTTTCGAGCCAAGGTTTTCACCCGTGAAATATCACCGGAAAATCGAACTTTTCAGATCCGGATAAAATATACGTCATTTTGTAGAGCTCGAAAAGGCTATCAAGAAAAAGATATTTTAATTTAAAAAAAAAAATTATACTCTCCTTAAAGCCCAAAAACACGTTATTTTTCTAGAAAATGCACGAAATCGTCGATTTCCGGGAGAACCGTTGGTCGTACGAGAAAAAGTCATAGGACCAAAGTTGTAGATAATTCAAAAAGAGGAATAGTAGAGACTATTTGTTTTTCGATACGACTTACCGTTTAGCCTCAATACGCCGTCAAAGCCTCTTAAAAGGCAAGTCGGCCATTTTTAATTTTTTTAAAGAGGTAAAAATTAAAAATGTTACATTTTCAACCTTTTCTCGTAAACTACACCACAAAAGCTACCAGAGTGTTAAATTTCAAGTTATTTGCTCGATCGGAAGTAAGTAAATATCGCTATAGTACATAACAACTTTTTGCCCCCGGCATAAAAGCCTCCAAAATACCCTAAAAAACAGGTTTTTCTCATTTTAGAGTGGGAAGGAAAGGTAAAAGTAAACTTTTAGCATTTTTTACGGTGCACAATAGGGACCTTCTGGTTACAATGCAAAAAACCGCAACTCTCTAGCTCTTACCGTTTGGCCCAAACATTTTGGCTATGTATTATTACACATGCGGCTGTATAGTATAGGGACTCTCTGGAGACCTAAAAATATCAAAATCGTCAATTTCCGGGAGAACCGTTGGTCGTACGAGAAAAAGTAATAGGACCAAAGTTGTAGATAATTCAAAAAGAGGAATAGTAGAGACTATTTGTTTTTCGATACGACTTACCTTAAGGTTATTACAACCTAAAGTAACCTTCAAAAATATGATTTTCGTAGATAAAAAATGTTCAAATTTATTTTTTTGAAAAAATTCTTTTAGATTCCTCATTCTGTTTTCATATTAAGTTTACATACCGATTTTTATGGAAATCGGTTTATTTTTGGGGAAAATGGATTTCAAAAGCATAAATATTTGACCTAAAAATTTGACCGGAATTTTCTCTCGACAACACCCAGCATATTATATATCGTTGGAAAATATAGATTTTTCTGAGCAATAAACCGTTGAGACAGCGTAGATACGACAAATACACTTCATGATATGGGCGTTTAAAAAAGTAGGTTTTTGGAAGAATTGTAACTTTCCTTCAATTATCTGGAAAACTAAAGGTCGTGGAAAAAATATGATATTTAGTTTTTTTGTTAGAAAAAAATAGTTTGACCACCGTGCAAAATTTCAAGTCGATTATAAAAAGTTTAATTTTTTCCAATTTTCGAGCCAAGGTTTTCACCCGTGAAATATCACCGGAAAATCGAACTTTTCAGATCCGGATAAAATATACGTCATTTTGTAGAGCTCGAAAAGGCTATCAAGAAAAAGATATTTTAATTTAAAAAAAAAAATTATACTCTCCTTAAAGCCCAAAAACACGTTATTTTTCTAGAAAATGCACGAAATCGTCGATTTCCGGGAGAACCGTTGGTCGTACGAGAAAAAGTCATAGGACCAAAGTTGTAGATAATTCAAAAAGAGGAATAGTAGAGACTATTTGTTTTTCGATACGACTTACCGTTTAGCCTCAATACGCCGTCAAAGCCTCTTAAAAGGCAAGTCGGCCATTTTTAATTTTTTTAAAGAGGTAAAAATTAAAAATGTTACATTTTCAACCTTTTCTCGTAAACTACACCACAAAAGCTACCAGAGTGTTAAATTTCAAGTTATTTGCTCGATCGGAAGTAAGTAAATATCGCTATAGTACATAACAACTTTTTGCCCCCGGCATAAAAGCCTCCAAAATACCCTAAAAAACAGGTTTTTCTCATTTTAGAGTGGGAAGGAAAGGTAAAAGTAAACTTTTAGCATTTTTTACGGTGCACAATAGGGACCTTCTGGTTACAATGCAAAAAACCGCAACTCTCTAGCTCTTACCGTTTGGCCCAAACATTTTGGCTATGTATTATTACACATGCGGCTGTATAGTATAGGGACTCTCTGGAGACCTAAAAATATCAAAATCGTCAATTTCCGGGAGAACCGTTGGTCGTACGAGAAAAAGTAATAGGACCAAAGTTGTAGATAATTCAAAAAGAGGAATAGTAGAGACTATTTGTTTTTCGATACGACTTACCGTTTAGCCTCAATACGCCGTCAAAGCCTCATAAAAGGCAAGTCGGCCATTTTTAATTTTTTTAAAGTAGTAAAAATTAAAAAAGTTAAATTTTCAACATTTTCTCGTAAACTACACCACAAAAGCTACCAGAGTCTTAAATTTCAAGTTATTTGCTCGATTGGAAGTAAGCAAAAATCGCTATAGTACATAACAACGTTTTTGCCCCCGGCATAAAAGGCTCCAAAATACCGTAAAAAACGGGTTTTTCCCATTTTAGAGTGGCAAGGAAAGGTAAAAGTAAACTTTTAGCATTTTTTACGGTGCACAATAGGGACCTTCTGGTCACAATGCAAAAAACCGCAACTCTCTAGCTCTTACCGTTTGGCCCAAACATTTTGGCTATGTATTATCGCACATGCGGCTGTATAGTATAGAGACTCTCAGGAGACCTAAAAATATCAAAATCGTCAATTTCCGGGAGAACCGTTGGTCGTACGAGAAAAAGTAATAGGACCAAAGTTGTAGATAATTCAAAAAGAGGAATAGTAGAGACTATTTGTTTTTCGATACGACTTACCTTAAGGTTATTACAGCCTAAAGTAACCTTCAAAAATATGATTTTCGTAGATAAAAAATGTTCAAATTTATTTTTTTGAAAAAATTCTTTTAGATTCCTCATTCTGTTTTCATATTAAGTTTACATACCGATTTTTATGGAAATCGGTTTATTTTTGGGGAAAATGGATTTCAAAAGCATAAATATTTGACCTAAAAATTTGACCGGAATTTTCTCTCGACAACACCCAGCATATTATATATCGTTGGAAAATATAGATTTTTCTGAGCAATAAACCGTTGAGACAGCGTAGATACGACAAATACACTTCATGATATGGGCGTTTAAAAAAGTAGGTTTTTGGAAGAATTGTAACTTTCCTTCAATTATCTGGAAAACTAAAGGTCGTGGAAAAAATATGATATTTAGTTTTTTTGTTAGAAAAAAATAGTTTGACCACCGTGCAAAATTTCAAGTCGATTATAAAAAGTTTAATTTTTTCCAATTTTCGAGCCAAGGTTTTCACCCGTGAAATATCACCGGAAAATCGAACTTTTCAGATCCGGATAAAATATACGTCATTTTGTAGAGCTCGAAAAGGCTATCAAGAAAAAGATATTTTAATTTAAAAAAAAAAATTATACTCTCCTTAAAGCCCAAAAACACGTTATTTTTCTAGAAAATGCACGAAATCGTCGATTTCCGGGAGAACCGTTGGTCGTACGAGAAAAAGTCATAGGACCAAAGTTGTAGATAATTCAAAAAGAGGAATAGTAGAGACTATTAGTTTTTCGATACGACTTACCGTTTAGCCTCAATACGCCGTCAAAGCCTCTTAAAAGGCAAGTCGGCCATTTTTAATTTTTTTAAAGAGGTAAAAATTAAAAATGTTAAATTTTCAACATTTGTTCGTCAATTACAGTATAAAAGCTACCAGAGTGTTAAATTTCAAGTTATTTGCTCGATCGGAAGTAAGTAAAAACCGCTATAGTACATAACAACGTTTTTGACCCCGGCAAAAAAGGCTTCAAAATACCGTAAAAAACGGGTTTTTTCCATTTTAGAGTGGGAAGGAAAGGTAAAAGTAAACTTTTTGCATTTTTTACGGTGCACAATAGGGACCTTCTGGTTACAAAGCAAAAAACCCCAAAGCTCTAGCTCTTGTAGTTCAACCCAAACATTTTGGCTATGTATTATCGCACATGCGGCTGTATAGTATAGAGACTCTCAGGAGACCTAAAAATATCAAAATCGTCAATTTCCGGGAGAACCGTTGGTCGTACGAGAAAAAGTAATAGGACCAAAGTTGTAGATAATTCAAAAAGAGGAATAGTAGAGACTATTTGTTTTTCGATACGACTTACCTTAAGGTTATTACAGCCTAAAGTAACCTTCAAAAATATGATTTTCGTAGATAAAAAATGTTCAAATTTATTTTTTTGAAAAAATTCTTTTAGATTCCTCATTCTGTTTTCATATTAAGTTTACATACCGATTTTTATGGAAATCGGTTTATTTTTGGGGAAAATGGATTTCAAAAGCATAAATATTTGACCTAAAAATTTGACCGGAATTTTCTCTCGACAACACCCAGCATATTATATATCGTTGGAAAATATAGATTTTTCTGAGCAATAAACCGTTGAGACAGCGTAGATACGACAAATACACTTCATGATATGGGCGTTTAAAAAAGTAGGTTTTTGGAAGAATTGTAACTTTCCTTCAATTATCTGGAAAACTAAAGGTCGTGGAAAAAATATGATATTTAGTTTTTTTGTTAGAAAAAAATAGTTTGACCACCGTGCAAAATTTCAAGTCGATTATAAAAAGTTTAATTTTTTCCAATTTTCGAGCCAAGGTTTTCACCCGTGAAATATCACCGGAAAATCGAACTTTTCAGATCCGGATAAAATATACGTCATTTTGTAGAGCTCGAAAAGGCTATCAAGAAAAAGATATTTTAATTTAAAAAAAAAAATTATACTCTCCTTAAAGCCCAAAAACACGTTATTTTTCTAGAAAATGCACGAAATCGTCGATTTCCGGGAGAACCGTTGGTCGTACGAGAAAAAGTCATAGGACCAAAGTTGTAGATAATTCAAAAAGAGGAATAGTAGAGACTATTAGTTTTTCGATACGACTTACCGTTTAGCCTCAATACGCCGTCAAAGCCTCTTAAAAGGCAAGTCGGCCATTTTTAATTTTTTTAAAGAGGTAAAAATTAAAAATGTTAAATTTTCAACATTTGTTCGTCAATTACAGTATAAAAGCTACCAGAGTGTTAAATTTCAAGTTATTTGCTCGATCGGAAGTAAGTAAAAACCGCTATAGTACATAACAACGTTTTTGACCCCGGCAAAAAAGGCTTCAAAATACCGTAAAAAACGGGTTTTTTCCATTTTAGAGTGGGAAGGAAAGGTAAAAGTAAACTTTTTGCATTTTTTACGGTGCACAATAGGGACCTTCTGGTTACAAAGCAAAAAACCCCAAAGCTCTAGCTCTTGTAGTTCAACCCAAACATTTTGGCTATGTATTATCGCACATGCGGCTGTATAGTATAGAGACTCTCAGGAGACCTAAAAATATCAAAATCGTCAATTTCCGGGAGAACCGTTGGTCGTACGAGAAAAAGTAATAGGACCAAAGTTGTAGATAATTCAAAAAGAGGAATAGTAGAGACTATTTGTTTTTCGATACGACTTACCTTAAGGTTATTACAACCTAAAGTAACCTTCAAAAATATGATTTTCGTAGATAAAAAATGTTCAAATTTATTTTTTTGAAAAAATTCTTTTAGATTCCTCATTCTGTTTTCATATTAAGTTTACATACCGATTTTTATGGAAATCGGTTTATTTTTGGGGAAAATGGATTTCAAAAGCATAAATATTTGACCTAAAAATTTGACCGGAATTTTCTCTCGACAACACCCAGCATATTATATATCGTTGGAAAATATAGATTTTTCTGAGCAATAAACCGTTGAGACAGCGTAGATACGACAAATACACTTCATGATATGGGCGTTTAAAAAAGTAGGTTTTTGGAAGAATTGTAACTTTCCTTCAATTATCTGGAAAACTAAAGGTCGTGGAAAAAATATGATATTTAGTTTTTTTGTTAGAAAAAAATAGTTTGACCACCGTGCAAAATTTCAAGTCGATTATAAAAAGTTTAATTTTTTCCAATTTTCGAGCCAAGGTTTTCACCCGTGAAATATCACCGGAAAATCGAACTTTTCAGATCCGGATAAAATATACGTCATTTTGTAGAGCTCGAAAAGGCTATCAAGAAAAAGATATTTTAATTTAAAAAAAAAAATTATACTCTCCTTAAAGCCCAAAAACACGTTATTTTTCTAGAAAATGCACGAAATCGTCGATTTCCGGGAGAACCGTTGGTCGTACGAGAAAAAGTCATAGGACCAAAGTTGTAGATAATTCAAAAAGAGGAATAGTAGAGACTATTAGTTTTTCGATACGACTTACCGTTTAGCCTCAATACGCCGTCAAAGCCTCTTAAAAGGCAAGTCGGCCATTTTTAATTTTTTTAAAGAGGTAAAAATTAAAAATGTTAAATTTTCAACATTTGTTCGTCAATTACAGTATAAAAGCTACCAGAGTGTTAAATTTCAAGTTATTTGCTCGATCGGAAGTAAGTAAAAACCGCTATAGTACATAACAACGTTTTTGACCCCGGCAAAAAAGGCTTCAAAATACCGTAAAAAACGGGTTTTTTCCATTTTAGAGTGGGAAGGAAAGGTAAAAGTAAACTTTTTGCATTTTTTACGGTGCACAATAGGGACCTTCTGGTTACAAAGCAAAAAACCCCAAAGCTCTAGCTCTTGTAGTTCAACCCAAACATTTTGGCTATGTATTATCGCACATGCGGCTGTATAGTATAGAGACTCTCAGGAGACCTAAAAATATCAAAATCGTCAATTTCCGGGAGAACCGTTGGTCGTACGAGAAAAAGTAATAGGACCAAAGTTGTAGATAATTCAAAAAGAGGAATAGTAGAGACTATTTGTTTTTCGATACGACTTACCTTAAGGTTATTACAACCTAAAGTAACCTTCAAAAATATGATTTTCGTAGATAAAAAATGTTCAAATTTATTTTTTTGAAAAAATTCTTTTAGATTCCTCATTCTGTTTTCATATTAAGTTTACATACCGATTTTTATGGAAATCGGTTTATTTTTGGGGAAAATGGATTTCAAAAGCATAAATATTTGACCTAAAAATTTGACCGGAATTTTCTCTCGACAACACCCAGCATATTATATATCGTTGGAAAATATAGATTTTTCTGAGCAATAAACCGTTGAGACAGCGTAGATACGACAAATACACTTCATGATATGGGCGTTTAAAAAAGTAGGTTTTTGGAAGAATTGTAACTTTCCTTCAATTATCTGGAAAACTAAAGGTCGTGGAAAAAATATGATATTTAGTTTTTTTGTTAGAAAAAAATAGTTTGACCACCGTGCAAAATTTCAAGTCGATTATAAAAAGTTTAATTTTTTCCAATTTTCGAGCCAAGGTTTTCACCCGTGAAATATCACCGGAAAATCGAACTTTTCAGATCCGGATAAAATATACGTCATTTTGTAGAGCTCGAAAAGGCTATCAAGAAAAAGATATTTTAATTTAAAAAAAAAAATTATACTCTCCTTAAAGCCCAAAAACACGTTATTTTTCTAGAAAATGCACGAAATCGTCGATTTCCGGGAGAACCGTTGGTCGTACGAGAAAAAGTCATAGGACCAAAGTTGTAGATAATTCAAAAAGAGGAATAGTAGAGACTATTAGTTTTTCGATACGACTTACCGTTTAGCCTCAATACGCCGTCAAAGCCTCTTAAAAGGCAAGTCGGCCATTTTTAATTTTTTTAAAGAGGTAAAAATTAAAAATGTTAAATTTTCAACATTTGTTCGTCAATTACAGTATAAAAGCTACCAGAGTGTTAAATTTCAAGTTATTTGCTCGATCGGAAGTAAGTAAAAACCGCTATAGTACATAACAACGTTTTTGACCCCGGCAAAAAAGGCTTCAAAATACCGTAAAAAACGGGTTTTTTCCATTTTAGAGTGGGAAGGAAAGGTAAAAGTAAACTTTTTGCATTTTTTACGGTGCACAATAGGGACCTTCTGGTTACAAAGCAAAAAACCCCAAAGCTCTAGCTCTTGTAGTTCAACCCAAACATTTTGGCTATGTATTATCGCACATGCGGCTGTATAGTATAGAGACTCTCAGGAGACCTAAAAATATCAAAATCGTCAATTTCCGGGAGAACCGTTGGTCGTACGAGAAAAAGTAATAGGACCAAAGTTGTAGATAATTCAAAAAGAGGAATAGTAGAGACTATTTGTTTTTCGATACGACTTACCTTAAGGTTATTACAACCTAAAGTAACCTTCAAAAATATGATTTTCGTAGATAAAAAATGTTCAAATTTATTTTTTTGAAAAAATTCTTTTAGATTCCTCATTCTGTTTTCATATTAAGTTTACATACCGATTTTTATGGAAATCGGTTTATTTTTGGGGAAAATGGATTTCAAAAGCATAAATATTTGACCTAAAAATTTGACCGGAATTTTCTCTCGACAACACCCAGCATATTATATATCGTTGGAAAATATAGATTTTTCTGAGCAATAAACCGTTGAGACAGCGTAGATACGACAAATACACTTCATGATATGGGCGTTTAAAAAAGTAGGTTTTTGGAAGAATTGTAACTTTCCTTCAATTATCTGGAAAACTAAAGGTCGTGGAAAAAATATGATATTTAGTTTTTTTGTTAGAAAAAAATAGTTTGACCACCGTGCAAAATTTCAAGTCGATTATAAAAAGTTTAATTTTTTCCAATTTTCGAGCCAAGGTTTTCACCCGTGAAATATCACCGGAAAATCGAACTTTTCAGATCCGGATAAAATATACGTCATTTTGTAGAGCTCGAAAAGGCTATCAAGAAAAAGATATTTTAATTTAAAAAAAAAAATTATACTCTCCTTAAAGCCCAAAAACACGTTATTTTTCTAGAAAATGCACGAAATCGTCGATTTCCGGGAGAACCGTTGGTCGTACGAGAAAAAGTCATAGGACCAAAGTTGTAGATAATTCAAAAAGAGGAATAGTAGAGACTATTTGTTTTTCGATACGACTTACCGTTTAGCCTCAATACGCCGTCAAAGCCTCTTAAAAGGCAAGTCGGCCATTTTTAATTTTTTTAAAGAGGTAAAAATTAAAAATGTTACATTTTCAACCTTTTCTCGTAAACTACACCACAAAAGCTACCAGAGTGTTAAATTTCAAGTTATTTGCTCGATCGGAAGTAAGTAAATATCGCTATAGTACATAACAACTTTTTGCCCCCGGCATAAAAGCCTCCAAAATACCCTAAAAAACAGGTTTTTCTCATTTTAGAGTGGGAAGGAAAGGTAAAAGTAAACTTTTAGCATTTTTTACGGTGCACAATAGGGACCTTCTGGTTACAATGCAAAAAACCGCAACTCTCTAGCTCTTACCGTTTGGCCCAAACATTTTGGCTATGTATTATTACACATGCGGCTGTATAGTATAGGGACTCTCTGGAGACCTAAAAATATCAAAATCGTCAATTTCCGGGAGAACCGTTGGTCGTACGAGAAAAAGTAATAGGACCAAAGTTGTAGATAATTCAAAAAGAGGAATAGTAGAGACTATTAGTTTTTCGATACGACTTACCGTTTAGCCTCAATACGCCGTCAAAGCCTCTTAAAAGGCAAGTCGGCCATTTTTAATTTTTTTAAAGAGGTAAAAATTAAAAATGTTAAATTTTCAACATTTGTTCGTCAATTACAGTATAAAAGCTACCAGAGTGTTAAATTTCAAGTTATTTGCTCGATCGGAAGTAAGTAAAAACCGCTATAGTACATAACAACGTTTTTGACCCCGGCAAAAAAGGCTTCAAAATACCGTAAAAAACGGGTTTTTTCCATTTTAGAGTGGGAAGGAAAGGTAAAAGTAAACTTTTTGCATTTTTTACGGTGCACAATAGGGACCTTCTGGTTACAAAGCAAAAAACCCCAAAGCTCTAGCTCTTGTAGTTCAACCCAAACATTTTGGCTATGTATTATCGCACATGCGGCTGTATAGTATAGAGACTCTCAGGAGACCTAAAAATATCAAAATCGTCAATTTCCGGGAGAACCGTTGGTCGTACGAGAAAAAGTAATAGGACCAAAGTTGTAGATAATTCAAAAAGAGGAATAGTAGAGACTATTTGTTTTTCGATACGACTTACCTTAAGGTTATTACAACCTAAAGTAACCTTCAAAAATATGATTTTCGTAGATAAAAAATGTTCAAATTTATTTTTTTGAAAAAATTCTTTTAGATTCCTCATTCTGTTTTCATATTAAGTTTACATACCGATTTTTATGGAAATCGGTTTATTTTTGGGGAAAATGGATTTCAAAAGCATAAATATTTGACCTAAAAATTTGACCGGAATTTTCTCTCGACAACACCCAGCATATTATATATCGTTGGAAAATATAGATTTTTCTGAGCAATAAACCGTTGAGACAGCGTAGATACGACAAATACACTTCATGATATGGGCGTTTAAAAAAGTAGGTTTTTGGAAGAATTGTAACTTTCCTTCAATTATCTGGAAAACTAAAGGTCGTGGAAAAAATATGATATTTAGTTTTTTTGTTAGAAAAAAATAGTTTGACCACCGTGCAAAATTTCAAGTCGATTATAAAAAGTTTAATTTTTTCCAATTTTCGAGCCAAGGTTTTCACCCGTGAAATATCACCGGAAAATCGAACTTTTCAGATCCGGATAAAATATACGTCATTTTGTAGAGCTCGAAAAGGCTATCAAGAAAAAGATATTTTAATTTAAAAAAAAAAATTATACTCTCCTTAAAGCCCAAAAACACGTTATTTTTCTAGAAAATGCACGAAATCGTCGATTTCCGGGAGAACCGTTGGTCGTACGAGAAAAAGTCATAGGACCAAAGTTGTAGATAATTCAAAAAGAGGAATAGTAGAGACTATTAGTTTTTCGATACGACTTACCGTTTAGCCTCAATACGCCGTCAAAGCCTCTTAAAAGGCAAGTCGGCCATTTTTAATTTTTTTAAAGAGGTAAAAATTAAAAATGTTAAATTTTCAACATTTGTTCGTCAATTACAGTATAAAAGCTACCAGAGTGTTAAATTTCAAGTTATTTGCTCGATCGGAAGTAAGTAAAAACCGCTATAGTACATAACAACGTTTTTGACCCCGGCAAAAAAGGCTTCAAAATACCGTAAAAAACGGGTTTTTTCCATTTTAGAGTGGGAAGGAAAGGTAAAAGTAAACTTTTTGCATTTTTTACGGTGCACAATAGGGACCTTCTGGTTACAAAGCAAAAAACCCCAAAGCTCTAGCTCTTGTAGTTCAACCCAAACATTTTGGCTATGTATTATCGCACATGCGGCTGTATAGTATAGAGACTCTCAGGAGACCTAAAAATATCAAAATCGTCAATTTCCGGGAGAACCGTTGGTCGTACGAGAAAAAGTAATAGGACCAAAGTTGTAGATAATTCAAAAAGAGGAATAGTAGAGACTATTTGTTTTTCGATACGACTTACCTTAAGGTTATTACAACCTAAAGTAACCTTCAAAAATATGATTTTCGTAGATAAAAAATGTTCAAATTTATTTTTTTGAAAAAATTCTTTTAGATTCCTCATTCTGTTTTCATATTAAGTTTACATACCGATTTTTATGGAAATCGGTTTATTTTTGGGGAAAATGGATTTCAAAAGCATAAATATTTGACCTAAAAATTTGACCGGAATTTTCTCTCGACAACACCCAGCATATTATATATCGTTGGAAAATATAGATTTTTCTGAGCAATAAACCGTTGAGACAGCGTAGATACGACAAATACACTTCATGATATGGGCGTTTAAAAAAGTAGGTTTTTGGAAGAATTGTAACTTTCCTTCAATTATCTGGAAAACTAAAGGTCGTGGAAAAAATATGATATTTAGTTTTTTTGTTAGAAAAAAATAGTTTGACCACCGTGCAAAATTTCAAGTCGATTATAAAAAGTTTAATTTTTTCCAATTTTCGAGCCAAGGTTTTCACCCGTGAAATATCACCGGAAAATCGAACTTTTCAGATCCGGATAAAATATACGTCATTTTGTAGAGCTCGAAAAGGCTATCAAGAAAAAGATATTTTAATTTAAAAAAAAAAATTATACTCTCCTTAAAGCCCAAAAACACGTTATTTTTCTAGAAAATGCACGAAATCGTCGATTTCCGGGAGAACCGTTGGTCGTACGAGAAAAAGTCATAGGACCAAAGTTGTAGATAATTCAAAAAGAGGAATAGTAGAGACTATTTGTTTTTCGATACGACTTACCGTTTAGCCTCAATACGCCGTCAAAGCCTCTTAAAAGGCAAGTCGGCCATTTTTAATTTTTTTAAAGAGGTAAAAATTAAAAATGTTACATTTTCAACCTTTTCTCGTAAACTACACCACAAAAGCTACCAGAGTGTTAAATTTCAAGTTATTTGCTCGATCGGAAGTAAGTAAATATCGCTATAGTACATAACAACTTTTTGCCCCCGGCATAAAAGCCTCCAAAATACCCTAAAAAACAGGTTTTTCTCATTTTAGAGTGGGAAGGAAAGGTAAAAGTAAACTTTTAGCATTTTTTACGGTGCACAATAGGGACCTTCTGGTTACAATGCAAAAAACCGCAACTCTCTAGCTCTTACCGTTTGGCCCAAACATTTTGGCTATGTATTATTACACATGCGGCTGTATAGTATAGGGACTCTCTGGAGACCTAAAAATATCAAAATCGTCAATTTCCGGGAGAACCGTTGGTCGTACGAGAAAAAGTAATAGGACCAAAGTTGTAGATAATTCAAAAAGAGGAATAGTAGAGACTATTAGTTTTTCGATACGACTTACCGTTTAGCCTCAATACGCCGTCAAAGCCTCTTAAAAGGCAAGTCGGCCATTTTTAATTTTTTTAAAGAGGTAAAAATTAAAAATGTTAAATTTTCAACATTTGTTCGTCAATTACAGTATAAAAGCTACCAGAGTGTTAAATTTCAAGTTATTTGCTCGATCGGAAGTAAGTAAAAACCGCTATAGTACATAACAACGTTTTTGACCCCGGCAAAAAAGGCTTCAAAATACCGTAAAAAACGGGTTTTTTCCATTTTAGAGTGGGAAGGAAAGGTAAAAGTAAACTTTTTGCATTTTTTACGGTGCACAATAGGGACCTTCTGGTTACAAAGCAAAAAACCCCAAAGCTCTAGCTCTTGTAGTTCAACCCAAACATTTTGGCTATGTATTATCGCACATGCGGCTGTATAGTATAGAGACTCTCAGGAGACCTAAAAATATCAAAATCGTCAATTTCCGGGAGAACCGTTGGTCGTACGAGAAAAAGTAATAGGACCAAAGTTGTAGATAATTCAAAAAGAGGAATAGTAGAGACTATTTGTTTTTCGATACGACTTACCTTAAGGTTATTACAACCTAAAGTAACCTTCAAAAATATGATTTTCGTAGATAAAAAATGTTCAAATTTATTTTTTTGAAAAAATTCTTTTAGATTCCTCATTCTGTTTTCATATTAAGTTTACATACCGATTTTTATGGAAATCGGTTTATTTTTGGGGAAAATGGATTTCAAAAGCATAAATATTTGACCTAAAAATTTGACCGGAATTTTCTCTCGACAACACCCAGCATATTATATATCGTTGGAAAATATAGATTTTTCTGAGCAATAAACCGTTGAGACAGCGTAGATACGACAAATACACTTCATGATATGGGCGTTTAAAAAAGTAGGTTTTTGGAAGAATTGTAACTTTCCTTCAATTATCTGGAAAACTAAAGGTCGTGGAAAAAATATGATATTTAGTTTTTTTGTTAGAAAAAAATAGTTTGACCACCGTGCAAAATTTCAAGTCGATTATAAAAAGTTTAATTTTTTCCAATTTTCGAGCCAAGGTTTTCACCCGTGAAATATCACCGGAAAATCGAACTTTTCAGATCCGGATAAAATATACGTCATTTTGTAGAGCTCGAAAAGGCTATCAAGAAAAAGATATTTTAATTTAAAAAAAAAAATTATACTCTCCTTAAAGCCCAAAAACACGTTATTTTTCTAGAAAATGCACGAAATCGTCGATTTCCGGGAGAACCGTTGGTCGTACGAGAAAAAGTCATAGGACCAAAGTTGTAGATAATTCAAAAAGAGGAATAGTAGAGACTATTTGTTTTTCGATACGACTTACCGTTTAGCCTCAATACGCCGTCAAAGCCTCTTAAAAGGCAAGTCGGCCATTTTTAATTTTTTTAAAGAGGTAAAAATTAAAAATGTTACATTTTCAACCTTTTCTCGTAAACTACACCACAAAAGCTACCAGAGTGTTAAATTTCAAGTTATTTGCTCGATCGGAAGTAAGTAAATATCGCTATAGTACATAACAACTTTTTGCCCCCGGCATAAAAGCCTCCAAAATACCCTAAAAAACAGGTTTTTCTCATTTTAGAGTGGGAAGGAAAGGTAAAAGTAAACTTTTAGCATTTTTTACGGTGCACAATAGGGACCTTCTGGTTACAATGCAAAAAACCGCAACTCTCTAGCTCTTACCGTTTGGCCCAAACATTTTGGCTATGTATTATTACACATGCGGCTGTATAGTATAGGGACTCTCTGGAGACCTAAAAATATCAAAATCGTCAATTTCCGGGAGAACCGTTGGTCGTACGAGAAAAAGTAATAGGACCAAAGTTGTAGATAATTCAAAAAGAGGAATAGTAGAGACTATTTGTTTTTCGATACGACTTACCGTTTAGCCTCAATACGCCGTCAAAGCCTCATAAAAGGCAAGTCGGCCATTTTTAATTTTTTTAAAGTAGTAAAAATTAAAAAAGTTAAATTTTCAACATTTTCTCGTAAACTACACCACAAAAGCTACCAGAGTCTTAAATTTCAAGTTATTTGCTCGATTGGAAGTAAGCAAAAATCGCTATAGTACATAACAACGTTTTTGCCCCCGGCATAAAAGGCTCCAAAATACCGTAAAAAACGGGTTTTTCCCATTTTAGAGTGGCAAGGAAAGGTAAAAGTAAACTTTTAGCATTTTTTACGGTGCACAATAGGGACCTTCTGGTCACAATGCAAAAAACCGCAACTCTCTAGCTCTTACCGTTTGGCCCAAACATTTTGGCTATGTATTATCGCACATGCGGCTGTATAGTATAGAGACTCTCAGGAGACCTAAAAATATCAAAATCGTCAATTTCCGGGAGAACCGTTGGTCGTACGAGAAAAAGTAATAGGACCAAAGTTGTAGATAATTCAAAAAGAGGAATAGTAGAGACTATTTGTTTTTCGATACGACTTACCTTAAGGTTATTACAGCCTAAAGTAACCTTCAAAAATATGATTTTCGTAGATAAAAAATGTTCAAATTTATTTTTTTGAAAAAATTCTTTTAGATTCCTCATTCTGTTTTCATATTAAGTTTACATACCGATTTTTATGGAAATCGGTTTATTTTTGGGGAAAATGGATTTCAAAAGCATAAATATTTGACCTAAAAATTTGACCGGAATTTTCTCTCGACAACACCCAGCATATTATATATCGTTGGAAAATATAGATTTTTCTGAGCAATAAACCGTTGAGACAGCGTAGATACGACAAATACACTTCATGATATGGGCGTTTAAAAAAGTAGGTTTTTGGAAGAATTGTAACTTTCCTTCAATTATCTGGAAAACTAAAGGTCGTGGAAAAAATATGATATTTAGTTTTTTTGTTAGAAAAAAATAGTTTGACCACCGTGCAAAATTTCAAGTCGATTATAAAAAGTTTAATTTTTTCCAATTTTCGAGCCAAGGTTTTCACCCGTGAAATATCACCGGAAAATCGAACTTTTCAGATCCGGATAAAATATACGTCATTTTGTAGAGCTCGAAAAGGCTATCAAGAAAAAGATATTTTAATTTAAAAAAAAAAATTATACTCTCCTTAAAGCCCAAAAACACGTTATTTTTCTAGAAAATGCACGAAATCGTCGATTTCCGGGAGAACCGTTGGTCGTACGAGAAAAAGTCATAGGACCAAAGTTGTAGATAATTCAAAAAGAGGAATAGTAGAGACTATTTGTTTTTCGATACGACTTACCGTTTAGCCTCAATACGCCGTCAAAGCCTCTTAAAAGGCAAGTCGGCCATTTTTAATTTTTTTAAAGAGGTAAAAATTAAAAATGTTACATTTTCAACCTTTTCTCGTAAACTACACCACAAAAGCTACCAGAGTGTTAAATTTCAAGTTATTTGCTCGATCGGAAGTAAGTAAATATCGCTATAGTACATAACAACTTTTTGCCCCCGGCATAAAAGCCTCCAAAATACCCTAAAAAACAGGTTTTTCTCATTTTAGAGTGGGAAGGAAAGGTAAAAGTAAACTTTTAGCATTTTTTACGGTGCACAATAGGGACCTTCTGGTTACAATGCAAAAAACCGCAACTCTCTAGCTCTTACCGTTTGGCCCAAACATTTTGGCTATGTATTATTACACATGCGGCTGTATAGTATAGGGACTCTCTGGAGACCTAAAAATATCAAAATCGTCAATTTCCGGGAGAACCGTTGGTCGTACGAGAAAAAGTAATAGGACCAAAGTTGTAGATAATTCAAAAAGAGGAATAGTAGAGACTATTTGTTTTTCGATACGACTTACCTTAAGGTTATTACAACCTAAAGTAACCTTCAAAAATATGATTTTCGTAGATAAAAAATGTTCAAATTTATTTTTTTGAAAAAATTCTTTTAGATTCCTCATTCTGTTTTCATATTAAGTTTACATACCGATTTTTATGGAAATCGGTTTATTTTTGGGGAAAATGGATTTCAAAAGCATAAATATTTGACCTAAAAATTTGACCGGAATTTTCTCTCGACAACACCCAGCATATTATATATCGTTGGAAAATATAGATTTTTCTGAGCAATAAACCGTTGAGACAGCGTAGATACGACAAATACACTTCATGATATGGGCGTTTAAAAAAGTAGGTTTTTGGAAGAATTGTAACTTTCCTTCAATTATCTGGAAAACTAAAGGTCGTGGAAAAAATATGATATTTAGTTTTTTTGTTAGAAAAAAATAGTTTGACCACCGTGCAAAATTTCAAGTCGATTATAAAAAGTTTAATTTTTTCCAATTTTCGAGCCAAGGTTTTCACCCGTGAAATATCACCGGAAAATCGAACTTTTCAGATCCGGATAAAATATACGTCATTTTGTAGAGCTCGAAAAGGCTATCAAGAAAAAGATATTTTAATTTAAAAAAAAAAATTATACTCTCCTTAAAGCCCAAAAACACGTTATTTTTCTAGAAAATGCACGAAATCGTCGATTTCCGGGAGAACCGTTGGTCGTACGAGAAAAAGTCATAGGACCAAAGTTGTAGATAATTCAAAAAGAGGAATAGTAGAGACTATTTGTTTTTCGATACGACTTACCGTTTAGCCTCAATACGCCGTCAAAGCCTCTTAAAAGGCAAGTCGGCCATTTTTAATTTTTTTAAAGAGGTAAAAATTAAAAATGTTACATTTTCAACCTTTTCTCGTAAACTACACCACAAAAGCTACCAGAGTGTTAAATTTCAAGTTATTTGCTCGATCGGAAGTAAGTAAATATCGCTATAGTACATAACAACTTTTTGCCCCCGGCATAAAAGCCTCCAAAATACCCTAAAAAACAGGTTTTTCTCATTTTAGAGTGGGAAGGAAAGGTAAAAGTAAACTTTTAGCATTTTTTACGGTGCACAATAGGGACCTTCTGGTTACAATGCAAAAAACCGCAACTCTCTAGCTCTTACCGTTTGGCCCAAACATTTTGGCTATGTATTATTACACATGCGGCTGTATAGTATAGGGACTCTCTGGAGACCTAAAAATATCAAAATCGTCAATTTCCGGGAGAACCGTTGGTCGTACGAGAAAAAGTAATAGGACCAAAGTTGTAGATAATTCAAAAAGAGGAATAGTAGAGACTATTAGTTTTTCGATACGACTTACCGTTTAGCCTCAATACGCCGTCAAAGCCTCTTAAAAGGCAAGTCGGCCATTTTTAATTTTTTTAAAGAGGTAAAAATTAAAAATGTTAAATTTTCAACATTTGTTCGTCAATTACAGTATAAAAGCTACCAGAGTGTTAAATTTCAAGTTATTTGCTCGATCGGAAGTAAGTAAAAACCGCTATAGTACATAACAACGTTTTTGACCCCGGCAAAAAAGGCTTCAAAATACCGTAAAAAACGGGTTTTTTCCATTTTAGAGTGGGAAGGAAAGGTAAAAGTAAACTTTTTGCATTTTTTACGGTGCACAATAGGGACCTTCTGGTTACAAAGCAAAAAACCCCAAAGCTCTAGCTCTTGTAGTTCAACCCAAACATTTTGGCTATGTATTATCGCACATGCGGCTGTATAGTATAGAGACTCTCAGGAGACCTAAAAATATCAAAATCGTCAATTTCCGGGAGAACCGTTGGTCGTACGAGAAAAAGTAATAGGACCAAAGTTGTAGATAATTCAAAAAGAGGAATAGTAGAGACTATTTGTTTTTCGATACGACTTACCTTAAGGTTATTACAACCTAAAGTAACCTTCAAAAATATGATTTTCGTAGATAAAAAATGTTCAAATTTATTTTTTTGAAAAAATTCTTTTAGATTCCTCATTCTGTTTTCATATTAAGTTTACATACCGATTTTTATGGAAATCGGTTTATTTTTGGGGAAAATGGATTTCAAAAGCATAAATATTTGACCTAAAAATTTGACCGGAATTTTCTCTCGACAACACCCAGCATATTATATATCGTTGGAAAATATAGATTTTTCTGAGCAATAAACCGTTGAGACAGCGTAGATACGACAAATACACTTCATGATATGGGCGTTTAAAAAAGTAGGTTTTTGGAAGAATTGTAACTTTCCTTCAATTATCTGGAAAACTAAAGGTCGTGGAAAAAATATGATATTTAGTTTTTTTGTTAGAAAAAAATAGTTTGACCACCGTGCAAAATTTCAAGTCGATTATAAAAAGTTTAATTTTTTCCAATTTTCGAGCCAAGGTTTTCACCCGTGAAATATCACCGGAAAATCGAACTTTTCAGATCCGGATAAAATATACGTCATTTTGTAGAGCTCGAAAAGGCTATCAAGAAAAAGATATTTTAATTTAAAAAAAAAAATTATACTCTCCTTAAAGCCCAAAAACACGTTATTTTTCTAGAAAATGCACGAAATCGTCGATTTCCGGGAGAACCGTTGGTCGTACGAGAAAAAGTCATAGGACCAAAGTTGTAGATAATTCAAAAAGAGGAATAGTAGAGACTATTAGTTTTTCGATACGACTTACCGTTTAGCCTCAATACGCCGTCAAAGCCTCTTAAAAGGCAAGTCGGCCATTTTTAATTTTTTTAAAGAGGTAAAAATTAAAAATGTTAAATTTTCAACATTTGTTCGTCAATTACAGTATAAAAGCTACCAGAGTGTTAAATTTCAAGTTATTTGCTCGATCGGAAGTAAGTAAAAACCGCTATAGTACATAACAACGTTTTTGACCCCGGCAAAAAAGGCTTCAAAATACCGTAAAAAACGGGTTTTTTCCATTTTAGAGTGGGAAGGAAAGGTAAAAGTAAACTTTTTGCATTTTTTACGGTGCACAATAGGGACCTTCTGGTTACAAAGCAAAAAACCCCAAAGCTCTAGCTCTTGTAGTTCAACCCAAACATTTTGGCTATGTATTATCGCACATGCGGCTGTATAGTATAGAGACTCTCAGGAGACCTAAAAATATCAAAATCGTCAATTTCCGGGAGAACCGTTGGTCGTACGAGAAAAAGTAATAGGACCAAAGTTGTAGATAATTCAAAAAGAGGAATAGTAGAGACTATTTGTTTTTCGATACGACTTACCTTAAGGTTATTACAACCTAAAGTAACCTTCAAAAATATGATTTTCGTAGATAAAAAATGTTCAAATTTATTTTTTTGAAAAAATTCTTTTAGATTCCTCATTCTGTTTTCATATTAAGTTTACATACCGATTTTTATGGAAATCGGTTTATTTTTGGGGAAAATGGATTTCAAAAGCATAAATATTTGACCTAAAAATTTGACCGGAATTTTCTCTCGACAACACCCAGCATATTATATATCGTTGGAAAATATAGATTTTTCTGAGCAATAAACCGTTGAGACAGCGTAGATACGACAAATACACTTCATGATATGGGCGTTTAAAAAAGTAGGTTTTTGGAAGAATTGTAACTTTCCTTCAATTATCTGGAAAACTAAAGGTCGTGGAAAAAATATGATATTTAGTTTTTTTGTTAGAAAAAAATAGTTTGACCACCGTGCAAAATTTCAAGTCGATTATAAAAAGTTTAATTTTTTCCAATTTTCGAGCCAAGGTTTTCACCCGTGAAATATCACCGGAAAATCGAACTTTTCAGATCCGGATAAAATATACGTCATTTTGTAGAGCTCGAAAAGGCTATCAAGAAAAAGATATTTTAATTTAAAAAAAAAAATTATACTCTCCTTAAAGCCCAAAAACACGTTATTTTTCTAGAAAATGCACGAAATCGTCGATTTCCGGGAGAACCGTTGGTCGTACGAGAAAAAGTCATAGGACCAAAGTTGTAGATAATTCAAAAAGAGGAATAGTAGAGACTATTTGTTTTTCGATACGACTTACCGTTTAGCCTCAATACGCCGTCAAAGCCTCTTAAAAGGCAAGTCGGCCATTTTTAATTTTTTTAAAGAGGTAAAAATTAAAAATGTTACATTTTCAACCTTTTCTCGTAAACTACACCACAAAAGCTACCAGAGTGTTAAATTTCAAGTTATTTGCTCGATCGGAAGTAAGTAAATATCGCTATAGTACATAACAACTTTTTGCCCCCGGCATAAAAGCCTCCAAAATACCCTAAAAAACAGGTTTTTCTCATTTTAGAGTGGGAAGGAAAGGTAAAAGTAAACTTTTAGCATTTTTTACGGTGCACAATAGGGACCTTCTGGTTACAATGCAAAAAACCGCAACTCTCTAGCTCTTACCGTTTGGCCCAAACATTTTGGCTATGTATTATTACACATGCGGCTGTATAGTATAGGGACTCTCTGGAGACCTAAAAATATCAAAATCGTCAATTTCCGGGAGAACCGTTGGTCGTACGAGAAAAAGTAATAGGACCAAAGTTGTAGATAATTCAAAAAGAGGAATAGTAGAGACTATTAGTTTTTCGATACGACTTACCGTTTAGCCTCAATACGCCGTCAAAGCCTCTTAAAAGGCAAGTCGGCCATTTTTAATTTTTTTAAAGAGGTAAAAATTAAAAATGTTAAATTTTCAACATTTGTTCGTCAATTACAGTATAAAAGCTACCAGAGTGTTAAATTTCAAGTTATTTGCTCGATCGGAAGTAAGTAAAAACCGCTATAGTACATAACAACGTTTTTGACCCCGGCAAAAAAGGCTTCAAAATACCGTAAAAAACGGGTTTTTTCCATTTTAGAGTGGGAAGGAAAGGTAAAAGTAAACTTTTTGCATTTTTTACGGTGCACAATAGGGACCTTCTGGTTACAAAGCAAAAAACCCCAAAGCTCTAGCTCTTGTAGTTCAACCCAAACATTTTGGCTATGTATTATCGCACATGCGGCTGTATAGTATAGAGACTCTCAGGAGACCTAAAAATATCAAAATCGTCAATTTCCGGGAGAACCGTTGGTCGTACGAGAAAAAGTAATAGGACCAAAGTTGTAGATAATTCAAAAAGAGGAATAGTAGAGACTATTTGTTTTTCGATACGACTTACCTTAAGGTTATTACAACCTAAAGTAACCTTCAAAAATATGATTTTCGTAGATAAAAAATGTTCAAATTTATTTTTTTGAAAAAATTCTTTTAGATTCCTCATTCTGTTTTCATATTAAGTTTACATACCGATTTTTATGGAAATCGGTTTATTTTTGGGGAAAATGGATTTCAAAAGCATAAATATTTGACCTAAAAATTTGACCGGAATTTTCTCTCGACAACACCCAGCATATTATATATCGTTGGAAAATATAGATTTTTCTGAGCAATAAACCGTTGAGACAGCGTAGATACGACAAATACACTTCATGATATGGGCGTTTAAAAAAGTAGGTTTTTGGAAGAATTGTAACTTTCCTTCAATTATCTGGAAAACTAAAGGTCGTGGAAAAAATATGATATTTAGTTTTTTTGTTAGAAAAAAATAGTTTGACCACCGTGCAAAATTTCAAGTCGATTATAAAAAGTTTAATTTTTTCCAATTTTCGAGCCAAGGTTTTCACCCGTGAAATATCACCGGAAAATCGAACTTTTCAGATCCGGATAAAATATACGTCATTTTGTAGAGCTCGAAAAGGCTATCAAGAAAAAGATATTTTAATTTAAAAAAAAAAATTATACTCTCCTTAAAGCCCAAAAACACGTTATTTTTCTAGAAAATGCACGAAATCGTCGATTTCCGGGAGAACCGTTGGTCGTACGAGAAAAAGTCATAGGACCAAAGTTGTAGATAATTCAAAAAGAGGAATAGTAGAGACTATTTGTTTTTCGATACGACTTACCGTTTAGCCTCAATACGCCGTCAAAGCCTCTTAAAAGGCAAGTCGGCCATTTTTAATTTTTTTAAAGAGGTAAAAATTAAAAATGTTACATTTTCAACCTTTTCTCGTAAACTACACCACAAAAGCTACCAGAGTGTTAAATTTCAAGTTATTTGCTCGATCGGAAGTAAGTAAATATCGCTATAGTACATAACAACTTTTTGCCCCCGGCATAAAAGCCTCCAAAATACCCTAAAAAACAGGTTTTTCTCATTTTAGAGTGGGAAGGAAAGGTAAAAGTAAACTTTTAGCATTTTTTACGGTGCACAATAGGGACCTTCTGGTTACAATGCAAAAAACCGCAACTCTCTAGCTCTTACCGTTTGGCCCAAACATTTTGGCTATGTATTATTACACATGCGGCTGTATAGTATAGGGACTCTCTGGAGACCTAAAAATATCAAAATCGTCAATTTCCGGGAGAACCGTTGGTCGTACGAGAAAAAGTAATAGGACCAAAGTTGTAGATAATTCAAAAAGAGGAATAGTAGAGACTATTTGTTTTTCGATACGACTTACCTTAAGGTTATTACAACCTAAAGTAACCTTCAAAAATATGATTTTCGTAGATAAAAAATGTTCAAATTTATTTTTTTGAAAAAATTCTTTTAGATTCCTCATTCTGTTTTCATATTAAGTTTACATACCGATTTTTATGGAAATCGGTTTATTTTTGGGGAAAATGGATTTCAAAAGCATAAATATTTGACCTAAAAATTTGACCGGAATTTTCTCTCGACAACACCCAGCATATTATATATCGTTGGAAAATATAGATTTTTCTGAGCAATAAACCGTTGAGACAGCGTAGATACGACAAATACACTTCATGATATGGGCGTTTAAAAAAGTAGGTTTTTGGAAGAATTGTAACTTTCCTTCAATTATCTGGAAAACTAAAGGTCGTGGAAAAAATATGATATTTAGTTTTTTTGTTAGAAAAAAATAGTTTGACCACCGTGCAAAATTTCAAGTCGATTATAAAAAGTTTAATTTTTTCCAATTTTCGAGCCAAGGTTTTCACCCGTGAAATATCACCGGAAAATCGAACTTTTCAGATCCGGATAAAATATACGTCATTTTGTAGAGCTCGAAAAGGCTATCAAGAAAAAGATATTTTAATTTAAAAAAAAAAATTATACTCTCCTTAAAGCCCAAAAACACGTTATTTTTCTAGAAAATGCACGAAATCGTCGATTTCCGGGAGAACCGTTGGTCGTACGAGAAAAAGTCATAGGACCAAAGTTGTAGATAATTCAAAAAGAGGAATAGTAGAGACTATTTGTTTTTCGATACGACTTACCGTTTAGCCTCAATACGCCGTCAAAGCCTCTTAAAAGGCAAGTCGGCCATTTTTAATTTTTTTAAAGAGGTAAAAATTAAAAATGTTACATTTTCAACCTTTTCTCGTAAACTACACCACAAAAGCTACCAGAGTGTTAAATTTCAAGTTATTTGCTCGATCGGAAGTAAGTAAATATCGCTATAGTACATAACAACTTTTTGCCCCCGGCATAAAAGCCTCCAAAATACCCTAAAAAACAGGTTTTTCTCATTTTAGAGTGGGAAGGAAAGGTAAAAGTAAACTTTTAGCATTTTTTACGGTGCACAATAGGGACCTTCTGGTTACAATGCAAAAAACCGCAACTCTCTAGCTCTTACCGTTTGGCCCAAACATTTTGGCTATGTATTATTACACATGCGGCTGTATAGTATAGGGACTCTCTGGAGACCTAAAAATATCAAAATCGTCAATTTCCGGGAGAACCGTTGGTCGTACGAGAAAAAGTAATAGGACCAAAGTTGTAGATAATTCAAAAAGAGGAATAGTAGAGACTATTAGTTTTTCGATACGACTTACCGTTTAGCCTCAATACGCCGTCAAAGCCTCTTAAAAGGCAAGTCGGCCATTTTTAATTTTTTTAAAGAGGTAAAAATTAAAAATGTTAAATTTTCAACATTTGTTCGTCAATTACAGTATAAAAGCTACCAGAGTGTTAAATTTCAAGTTATTTGCTCGATCGGAAGTAAGTAAAAACCGCTATAGTACATAACAACGTTTTTGACCCCGGCAAAAAAGGCTTCAAAATACCGTAAAAAACGGGTTTTTTCCATTTTAGAGTGGGAAGGAAAGGTAAAAGTAAACTTTTTGCATTTTTTACGGTGCACAATAGGGACCTTCTGGTTACAAAGCAAAAAACCCCAAAGCTCTAGCTCTTGTAGTTCAACCCAAACATTTTGGCTATGTATTATCGCACATGCGGCTGTATAGTATAGAGACTCTCAGGAGACCTAAAAATATCAAAATCGTCAATTTCCGGGAGAACCGTTGGTCGTACGAGAAAAAGTAATAGGACCAAAGTTGTAGATAATTCAAAAAGAGGAATAGTAGAGACTATTTGTTTTTCGATACGACTTACCTTAAGGTTATTACAACCTAAAGTAACCTTCAAAAATATGATTTTCGTAGATAAAAAATGTTCAAATTTATTTTTTTGAAAAAATTCTTTTAGATTCCTCATTCTGTTTTCATATTAAGTTTACATACCGATTTTTATGGAAATCGGTTTATTTTTGGGGAAAATGGATTTCAAAAGCATAAATATTTGACCTAAAAATTTGACCGGAATTTTCTCTCGACAACACCCAGCATATTATATATCGTTGGAAAATATAGATTTTTCTGAGCAATAAACCGTTGAGACAGCGTAGATACGACAAATACACTTCATGATATGGGCGTTTAAAAAAGTAGGTTTTTGGAAGAATTGTAACTTTCCTTCAATTATCTGGAAAACTAAAGGTCGTGGAAAAAATATGATATTTAGTTTTTTTGTTAGAAAAAAATAGTTTGACCACCGTGCAAAATTTCAAGTCGATTATAAAAAGTTTAATTTTTTCCAATTTTCGAGCCAAGGTTTTCACCCGTGAAATATCACCGGAAAATCGAACTTTTCAGATCCGGATAAAATATACGTCATTTTGTAGAGCTCGAAAAGGCTATCAAGAAAAAGATATTTTAATTTAAAAAAAAAAATTATACTCTCCTTAAAGCCCAAAAACACGTTATTTTTCTAGAAAATGCACGAAATCGTCGATTTCCGGGAGAACCGTTGGTCGTACGAGAAAAAGTCATAGGACCAAAGTTGTAGATAATTCAAAAAGAGGAATAGTAGAGACTATTTGTTTTTCGATACGACTTACCGTTTAGCCTCAATACGCCGTCAAAGCCTCTTAAAAGGCAAGTCGGCCATTTTTAATTTTTTTAAAGAGGTAAAAATTAAAAATGTTACATTTTCAACCTTTTCTCGTAAACTACACCACAAAAGCTACCAGAGTGTTAAATTTCAAGTTATTTGCTCGATCGGAAGTAAGTAAATATCGCTATAGTACATAACAACTTTTTGCCCCCGGCATAAAAGCCTCCAAAATACCCTAAAAAACAGGTTTTTCTCATTTTAGAGTGGGAAGGAAAGGTAAAAGTAAACTTTTAGCATTTTTTACGGTGCACAATAGGGACCTTCTGGTTACAATGCAAAAAACCGCAACTCTCTAGCTCTTACCGTTTGGCCCAAACATTTTGGCTATGTATTATTACACATGCGGCTGTATAGTATAGGGACTCTCTGGAGACCTAAAAATATCAAAATCGTCAATTTCCGGGAGAACCGTTGGTCGTACGAGAAAAAGTAATAGGACCAAAGTTGTAGATAATTCAAAAAGAGGAATAGTAGAGACTATTTGTTTTTCGATACGACTTACCTTAAGGTTATTACAACCTAAAGTAACCTTCAAAAATATGATTTTCGTAGATAAAAAATGTTCAAATTTATTTTTTTGAAAAAATTCTTTTAGATTCCTCATTCTGTTTTCATATTAAGTTTACATACCGATTTTTATGGAAATCGGTTTATTTTTGGGGAAAATGGATTTCAAAAGCATAAATATTTGACCTAAAAATTTGACCGGAATTTTCTCTCGACAACACCCAGCATATTATATATCGTTGGAAAATATAGATTTTTCTGAGCAATAAACCGTTGAGACAGCGTAGATACGACAAATACACTTCATGATATGGGCGTTTAAAAAAGTAGGTTTTTGGAAGAATTGTAACTTTCCTTCAATTATCTGGAAAACTAAAGGTCGTGGAAAAAATATGATATTTAGTTTTTTTGTTAGAAAAAAATAGTTTGACCACCGTGCAAAATTTCAAGTCGATTATAAAAAGTTTAATTTTTTCCAATTTTCGAGCCAAGGTTTTCACCCGTGAAATATCACCGGAAAATCGAACTTTTCAGATCCGGATAAAATATACGTCATTTTGTAGAGCTCGAAAAGGCTATCAAGAAAAAGATATTTTAATTTAAAAAAAAAAATTATACTCTCCTTAAAGCCCAAAAACACGTTATTTTTCTAGAAAATGCACGAAATCGTCGATTTCCGGGAGAACCGTTGGTCGTACGAGAAAAAGTCATAGGACCAAAGTTGTAGATAATTCAAAAAGAGGAATAGTAGAGACTATTTGTTTTTCGATACGACTTACCGTTTAGCCTCAATACGCCGTCAAAGCCTCTTAAAAGGCAAGTCGGCCATTTTTAATTTTTTTAAAGAGGTAAAAATTAAAAATGTTACATTTTCAACCTTTTCTCGTAAACTACACCACAAAAGCTACCAGAGTGTTAAATTTCAAGTTATTTGCTCGATCGGAAGTAAGTAAATATCGCTATAGTACATAACAACTTTTTGCCCCCGGCATAAAAGCCTCCAAAATACCCTAAAAAACAGGTTTTTCTCATTTTAGAGTGGGAAGGAAAGGTAAAAGTAAACTTTTAGCATTTTTTACGGTGCACAATAGGGACCTTCTGGTTACAATGCAAAAAACCGCAACTCTCTAGCTCTTACCGTTTGGCCCAAACATTTTGGCTATGTATTATTACACATGCGGCTGTATAGTATAGGGACTCTCTGGAGACCTAAAAATATCAAAATCGTCAATTTCCGGGAGAACCGTTGGTCGTACGAGAAAAAGTAATAGGACCAAAGTTGTAGATAATTCAAAAAGAGGAATAGTAGAGACTATTTGTTTTTCGATACGACTTACCTTAAGGTTATTACAACCTAAAGTAACCTTCAAAAATATGATTTTCGTAGATAAAAAATGTTCAAATTTATTTTTTTGAAAAAATTCTTTTAGATTCCTCATTCTGTTTTCATATTAAGTTTACATACCGATTTTTATGGAAATCGGTTTATTTTTGGGGAAAATGGATTTCAAAAGCATAAATATTTGACCTAAAAATTTGACCGGAATTTTCTCTCGACAACACCCAGCATATTATATATCGTTGGAAAATATAGATTTTTCTGAGCAATAAACCGTTGAGACAGCGTAGATACGACAAATACACTTCATGATATGGGCGTTTAAAAAAGTAGGTTTTTGGAAGAATTGTAACTTTCCTTCAATTATCTGGAAAACTAAAGGTCGTGGAAAAAATATGATATTTAGTTTTTTTGTTAGAAAAAAATAGTTTGACCACCGTGCAAAATTTCAAGTCGATTATAAAAAGTTTAATTTTTTCCAATTTTCGAGCCAAGGTTTTCACCCGTGAAATATCACCGGAAAATCGAACTTTTCAGATCCGGATAAAATATACGTCATTTTGTAGAGCTCGAAAAGGCTATCAAGAAAAAGATATTTTAATTTAAAAAAAAAAATTATACTCTCCTTAAAGCCCAAAAACACGTTATTTTTCTAGAAAATGCACGAAATCGTCGATTTCCGGGAGAACCGTTGGTCGTACGAGAAAAAGTCATAGGACCAAAGTTGTAGATAATTCAAAAAGAGGAATAGTAGAGACTATTTGTTTTTCGATACGACTTACCGTTTAGCCTCAATACGCCGTCAAAGCCTCTTAAAAGGCAAGTCGGCCATTTTTAATTTTTTTAAAGAGGTAAAAATTAAAAATGTTACATTTTCAACCTTTTCTCGTAAACTACACCACAAAAGCTACCAGAGTGTTAAATTTCAAGTTATTTGCTCGATCGGAAGTAAGTAAATATCGCTATAGTACATAACAACTTTTTGCCCCCGGCATAAAAGCCTCCAAAATACCCTAAAAAACAGGTTTTTCTCATTTTAGAGTGGGAAGGAAAGGTAAAAGTAAACTTTTAGCATTTTTTACGGTGCACAATAGGGACCTTCTGGTTACAATGCAAAAAACCGCAACTCTCTAGCTCTTACCGTTTGGCCCAAACATTTTGGCTATGTATTATTACACATGCGGCTGTATAGTATAGGGACTCTCTGGAGACCTAAAAATATCAAAATCGTCAATTTCCGGGAGAACCGTTGGTCGTACGAGAAAAAGTAATAGGACCAAAGTTGTAGATAATTCAAAAAGAGGAATAGTAGAGACTATTTGTTTTTCGATACGACTTACCTTAAGGTTATTACAACCTAAAGTAACCTTCAAAAATATGATTTTCGTAGATAAAAAATGTTCAAATTTATTTTTTTGAAAAAATTCTTTTAGATTCCTCATTCTGTTTTCATATTAAGTTTACATACCGATTTTTATGGAAATCGGTTTATTTTTGGGGAAAATGGATTTCAAAAGCATAAATATTTGACCTAAAAATTTGACCGGAATTTTCTCTCGACAACACCCAGCATATTATATATCGTTGGAAAATATAGATTTTTCTGAGCAATAAACCGTTGAGACAGCGTAGATACGACAAATACACTTCATGATATGGGCGTTTAAAAAAGTAGGTTTTTGGAAGAATTGTAACTTTCCTTCAATTATCTGGAAAACTAAAGGTCGTGGAAAAAATATGATATTTAGTTTTTTTGTTAGAAAAAAATAGTTTGACCACCGTGCAAAATTTCAAGTCGATTATAAAAAGTTTAATTTTTTCCAATTTTCGAGCCAAGGTTTTCACCCGTGAAATATCACCGGAAAATCGAACTTTTCAGATCCGGATAAAATATACGTCATTTTGTAGAGCTCGAAAAGGCTATCAAGAAAAAGATATTTTAATTTAAAAAAAAAAATTATACTCTCCTTAAAGCCCAAAAACACGTTATTTTTCTAGAAAATGCACGAAATCGTCGATTTCCGGGAGAACCGTTGGTCGTACGAGAAAAAGTCATAGGACCAAAGTTGTAGATAATTCAAAAAGAGGAATAGTAGAGACTATTAGTTTTTCGATACGACTTACCGTTTAGCCTCAATACGCCGTCAAAGCCTCTTAAAAGGCAAGTCGGCCATTTTTAATTTTTTTAAAGAGGTAAAAATTAAAAATGTTAAATTTTCAACATTTGTTCGTCAATTACAGTATAAAAGCTACCAGAGTGTTAAATTTCAAGTTATTTGCTCGATCGGAAGTAAGTAAAAACCGCTATAGTACATAACAACGTTTTTGACCCCGGCAAAAAAGGCTTCAAAATACCGTAAAAAACGGGTTTTTTCCATTTTAGAGTGGGAAGGAAAGGTAAAAGTAAACTTTTTGCATTTTTTACGGTGCACAATAGGGACCTTCTGGTTACAAAGCAAAAAACCCCAAAGCTCTAGCTCTTGTAGTTCAACCCAAACATTTTGGCTATGTATTATCGCACATGCGGCTGTATAGTATAGAGACTCTCAGGAGACCTAAAAATATCAAAATCGTCAATTTCCGGGAGAACCGTTGGTCGTACGAGAAAAAGTAATAGGACCAAAGTTGTAGATAATTCAAAAAGAGGAATAGTAGAGACTATTTGTTTTTCGATACGACTTACCTTAAGGTTATTACAACCTAAAGTAACCTTCAAAAATATGATTTTCGTAGATAAAAAATGTTCAAATTTATTTTTTTGAAAAAATTCTTTTAGATTCCTCATTCTGTTTTCATATTAAGTTTACATACCGATTTTTATGGAAATCGGTTTATTTTTGGGGAAAATGGATTTCAAAAGCATAAATATTTGACCTAAAAATTTGACCGGAATTTTCTCTCGACAACACCCAGCATATTATATATCGTTGGAAAATATAGATTTTTCTGAGCAATAAACCGTTGAGACAGCGTAGATACGACAAATACACTTCATGATATGGGCGTTTAAAAAAGTAGGTTTTTGGAAGAATTGTAACTTTCCTTCAATTATCTGGAAAACTAAAGGTCGTGGAAAAAATATGATATTTAGTTTTTTTGTTAGAAAAAAATAGTTTGACCACCGTGCAAAATTTCAAGTCGATTATAAAAAGTTTAATTTTTTCCAATTTTCGAGCCAAGGTTTTCACCCGTGAAATATCACCGGAAAATCGAACTTTTCAGATCCGGATAAAATATACGTCATTTTGTAGAGCTCGAAAAGGCTATCAAGAAAAAGATATTTTAATTTAAAAAAAAAAATTATACTCTCCTTAAAGCCCAAAAACACGTTATTTTTCTAGAAAATGCACGAAATCGTCGATTTCCGGGAGAACCGTTGGTCGTACGAGAAAAAGTCATAGGACCAAAGTTGTAGATAATTCAAAAAGAGGAATAGTAGAGACTATTAGTTTTTCGATACGACTTACCGTTTAGCCTCAATACGCCGTCAAAGCCTCTTAAAAGGCAAGTCGGCCATTTTTAATTTTTTTAAAGAGGTAAAAATTAAAAATGTTAAATTTTCAACATTTGTTCGTCAATTACAGTATAAAAGCTACCAGAGTGTTAAATTTCAAGTTATTTGCTCGATCGGAAGTAAGTAAAAACCGCTATAGTACATAACAACGTTTTTGACCCCGGCAAAAAAGGCTTCAAAATACCGTAAAAAACGGGTTTTTTCCATTTTAGAGTGGGAAGGAAAGGTAAAAGTAAACTTTTTGCATTTTTTACGGTGCACAATAGGGACCTTCTGGTTACAAAGCAAAAAACCCCAAAGCTCTAGCTCTTGTAGTTCAACCCAAACATTTTGGCTATGTATTATCGCACATGCGGCTGTATAGTATAGAGACTCTCAGGAGACCTAAAAATATCAAAATCGTCAATTTCCGGGAGAACCGTTGGTCGTACGAGAAAAAGTAATAGGACCAAAGTTGTAGATAATTCAAAAAGAGGAATAGTAGAGACTATTTGTTTTTCGATACGACTTACCTTAAGGTTATTACAACCTAAAGTAACCTTCAAAAATATGATTTTCGTAGATAAAAAATGTTCAAATTTATTTTTTTGAAAAAATTCTTTTAGATTCCTCATTCTGTTTTCATATTAAGTTTACATACCGATTTTTATGGAAATCGGTTTATTTTTGGGGAAAATGGATTTCAAAAGCATAAATATTTGACCTAAAAATTTGACCGGAATTTTCTCTCGACAACACCCAGCATATTATATATCGTTGGAAAATATAGATTTTTCTGAGCAATAAACCGTTGAGACAGCGTAGATACGACAAATACACTTCATGATATGGGCGTTTAAAAAAGTAGGTTTTTGGAAGAATTGTAACTTTCCTTCAATTATCTGGAAAACTAAAGGTCGTGGAAAAAATATGATATTTAGTTTTTTTGTTAGAAAAAAATAGTTTGACCACCGTGCAAAATTTCAAGTCGATTATAAAAAGTTTAATTTTTTCCAATTTTCGAGCCAAGGTTTTCACCCGTGAAATATCACCGGAAAATCGAACTTTTCAGATCCGGATAAAATATACGTCATTTTGTAGAGCTCGAAAAGGCTATCAAGAAAAAGATATTTTAATTTAAAAAAAAAAATTATACTCTCCTTAAAGCCCAAAAACACGTTATTTTTCTAGAAAATGCACGAAATCGTCGATTTCCGGGAGAACCGTTGGTCGTACGAGAAAAAGTCATAGGACCAAAGTTGTAGATAATTCAAAAAGAGGAATAGTAGAGACTATTTGTTTTTCGATACGACTTACCGTTTAGCCTCAATACGCCGTCAAAGCCTCTTAAAAGGCAAGTCGGCCATTTTTAATTTTTTTAAAGAGGTAAAAATTAAAAATGTTACATTTTCAACCTTTTCTCGTAAACTACACCACAAAAGCTACCAGAGTGTTAAATTTCAAGTTATTTGCTCGATCGGAAGTAAGTAAATATCGCTATAGTACATAACAACTTTTTGCCCCCGGCATAAAAGCCTCCAAAATACCCTAAAAAACAGGTTTTTCTCATTTTAGAGTGGGAAGGAAAGGTAAAAGTAAACTTTTAGCATTTTTTACGGTGCACAATAGGGACCTTCTGGTTACAATGCAAAAAACCGCAACTCTCTAGCTCTTACCGTTTGGCCCAAACATTTTGGCTATGTATTATTACACATGCGGCTGTATAGTATAGGGACTCTCTGGAGACCTAAAAATATCAAAATCGTCAATTTCCGGGAGAACCGTTGGTCGTACGAGAAAAAGTAATAGGACCAAAGTTGTAGATAATTCAAAAAGAGGAATAGTAGAGACTATTTGTTTTTCGATACGACTTACCTTAAGGTTATTACAACCTAAAGTAACCTTCAAAAATATGATTTTCGTAGATAAAAAATGTTCAAATTTATTTTTTTGAAAAAATTCTTTTAGATTCCTCATTCTGTTTTCATATTAAGTTTACATACCGATTTTTATGGAAATCGGTTTATTTTTGGGGAAAATGGATTTCAAAAGCATAAATATTTGACCTAAAAATTTGACCGGAATTTTCTCTCGACAACACCCAGCATATTATATATCGTTGGAAAATATAGATTTTTCTGAGCAATAAACCGTTGAGACAGCGTAGATACGACAAATACACTTCATGATATGGGCGTTTAAAAAAGTAGGTTTTTGGAAGAATTGTAACTTTCCTTCAATTATCTGGAAAACTAAAGGTCGTGGAAAAAATATGATATTTAGTTTTTTTGTTAGAAAAAAATAGTTTGACCACCGTGCAAAATTTCAAGTCGATTATAAAAAGTTTAATTTTTTCCAATTTTCGAGCCAAGGTTTTCACCCGTGAAATATCACCGGAAAATCGAACTTTTCAGATCCGGATAAAATATACGTCATTTTGTAGAGCTCGAAAAGGCTATCAAGAAAAAGATATTTTAATTTAAAAAAAAAAATTATACTCTCCTTAAAGCCCAAAAACACGTTATTTTTCTAGAAAATGCACGAAATCGTCGATTTCCGGGAGAACCGTTGGTCGTACGAGAAAAAGTCATAGGACCAAAGTTGTAGATAATTCAAAAAGAGGAATAGTAGAGACTATTTGTTTTTCGATACGACTTACCGTTTAGCCTCAATACGCCGTCAAAGCCTCTTAAAAGGCAAGTCGGCCATTTTTAATTTTTTTAAAGAGGTAAAAATTAAAAATGTTACATTTTCAACCTTTTCTCGTAAACTACACCACAAAAGCTACCAGAGTGTTAAATTTCAAGTTATTTGCTCGATCGGAAGTAAGTAAATATCGCTATAGTACATAACAACTTTTTGCCCCCGGCATAAAAGCCTCCAAAATACCCTAAAAAACAGGTTTTTCTCATTTTAGAGTGGGAAGGAAAGGTAAAAGTAAACTTTTAGCATTTTTTACGGTGCACAATAGGGACCTTCTGGTTACAATGCAAAAAACCGCAACTCTCTAGCTCTTACCGTTTGGCCCAAACATTTTGGCTATGTATTATTACACATGCGGCTGTATAGTATAGGGACTCTCTGGAGACCTAAAAATATCAAAATCGTCAATTTCCGGGAGAACCGTTGGTCGTACGAGAAAAAGTAATAGGACCAAAGTTGTAGATAATTCAAAAAGAGGAATAGTAGAGACTATTTGTTTTTCGATACGACTTACCGTTTAGCCTCAATACGCCGTCAAAGCCTCATAAAAGGCAAGTCGGCCATTTTTAATTTTTTTAAAGTAGTAAAAATTAAAAAAGTTAAATTTTCAACATTTTCTCGTAAACTACACCACAAAAGCTACCAGAGTCTTAAATTTCAAGTTATTTGCTCGATTGGAAGTAAGCAAAAATCGCTATAGTACATAACAACGTTTTTGCCCCCGGCATAAAAGGCTCCAAAATACCGTAAAAAACGGGTTTTTCCCATTTTAGAGTGGCAAGGAAAGGTAAAAGTAAACTTTTAGCATTTTTTACGGTGCACAATAGGGACCTTCTGGTCACAATGCAAAAAACCGCAACTCTCTAGCTCTTACCGTTTGGCCCAAACATTTTGGCTATGTATTATCGCACATGCGGCTGTATAGTATAGAGACTCTCAGGAGACCTAAAAATATCAAAATCGTCAATTTCCGGGAGAACCGTTGGTCGTACGAGAAAAAGTAATAGGACCAAAGTTGTAGATAATTCAAAAAGAGGAATAGTAGAGACTATTTGTTTTTCGATACGACTTACCTTAAGGTTATTACAGCCTAAAGTAACCTTCAAAAATATGATTTTCGTAGATAAAAAATGTTCAAATTTATTTTTTTGAAAAAATTCTTTTAGATTCCTCATTCTGTTTTCATATTAAGTTTACATACCGATTTTTATGGAAATCGGTTTATTTTTGGGGAAAATGGATTTCAAAAGCATAAATATTTGACCTAAAAATTTGACCGGAATTTTCTCTCGACAACACCCAGCATATTATATATCGTTGGAAAATATAGATTTTTCTGAGCAATAAACCGTTGAGACAGCGTAGATACGACAAATACACTTCATGATATGGGCGTTTAAAAAAGTAGGTTTTTGGAAGAATTGTAACTTTCCTTCAATTATCTGGAAAACTAAAGGTCGTGGAAAAAATATGATATTTAGTTTTTTTGTTAGAAAAAAATAGTTTGACCACCGTGCAAAATTTCAAGTCGATTATAAAAAGTTTAATTTTTTCCAATTTTCGAGCCAAGGTTTTCACCCGTGAAATATCACCGGAAAATCGAACTTTTCAGATCCGGATAAAATATACGTCATTTTGTAGAGCTCGAAAAGGCTATCAAGAAAAAGATATTTTAATTTAAAAAAAAAAATTATACTCTCCTTAAAGCCCAAAAACACGTTATTTTTCTAGAAAATGCACGAAATCGTCGATTTCCGGGAGAACCGTTGGTCGTACGAGAAAAAGTCATAGGACCAAAGTTGTAGATAATTCAAAAAGAGGAATAGTAGAGACTATTTGTTTTTCGATACGACTTACCGTTTAGCCTCAATACGCCGTCAAAGCCTCTTAAAAGGCAAGTCGGCCATTTTTAATTTTTTTAAAGAGGTAAAAATTAAAAATGTTACATTTTCAACCTTTTCTCGTAAACTACACCACAAAAGCTACCAGAGTGTTAAATTTCAAGTTATTTGCTCGATCGGAAGTAAGTAAATATCGCTATAGTACATAACAACTTTTTGCCCCCGGCATAAAAGCCTCCAAAATACCCTAAAAAACAGGTTTTTCTCATTTTAGAGTGGGAAGGAAAGGTAAAAGTAAACTTTTAGCATTTTTTACGGTGCACAATAGGGACCTTCTGGTTACAATGCAAAAAACCGCAACTCTCTAGCTCTTACCGTTTGGCCCAAACATTTTGGCTATGTATTATTACACATGCGGCTGTATAGTATAGGGACTCTCTGGAGACCTAAAAATATCAAAATCGTCAATTTCCGGGAGAACCGTTGGTCGTACGAGAAAAAGTAATAGGACCAAAGTTGTAGATAATTCAAAAAGAGGAATAGTAGAGACTATTAGTTTTTCGATACGACTTACCGTTTAGCCTCAATACGCCGTCAAAGCCTCTTAAAAGGCAAGTCGGCCATTTTTAATTTTTTTAAAGAGGTAAAAATTAAAAATGTTAAATTTTCAACATTTGTTCGTCAATTACAGTATAAAAGCTACCAGAGTGTTAAATTTCAAGTTATTTGCTCGATCGGAAGTAAGTAAAAACCGCTATAGTACATAACAACGTTTTTGACCCCGGCAAAAAAGGCTTCAAAATACCGTAAAAAACGGGTTTTTTCCATTTTAGAGTGGGAAGGAAAGGTAAAAGTAAACTTTTTGCATTTTTTACGGTGCACAATAGGGACCTTCTGGTTACAAAGCAAAAAACCCCAAAGCTCTAGCTCTTGTAGTTCAACCCAAACATTTTGGCTATGTATTATCGCACATGCGGCTGTATAGTATAGAGACTCTCAGGAGACCTAAAAATATCAAAATCGTCAATTTCCGGGAGAACCGTTGGTCGTACGAGAAAAAGTAATAGGACCAAAGTTGTAGATAATTCAAAAAGAGGAATAGTAGAGACTATTTGTTTTTCGATACGACTTACCTTAAGGTTATTACAACCTAAAGTAACCTTCAAAAATATGATTTTCGTAGATAAAAAATGTTCAAATTTATTTTTTTGAAAAAATTCTTTTAGATTCCTCATTCTGTTTTCATATTAAGTTTACATACCGATTTTTATGGAAATCGGTTTATTTTTGGGGAAAATGGATTTCAAAAGCATAAATATTTGACCTAAAAATTTGACCGGAATTTTCTCTCGACAACACCCAGCATATTATATATCGTTGGAAAATATAGATTTTTCTGAGCAATAAACCGTTGAGACAGCGTAGATACGACAAATACACTTCATGATATGGGCGTTTAAAAAAGTAGGTTTTTGGAAGAATTGTAACTTTCCTTCAATTATCTGGAAAACTAAAGGTCGTGGAAAAAATATGATATTTAGTTTTTTTGTTAGAAAAAAATAGTTTGACCACCGTGCAAAATTTCAAGTCGATTATAAAAAGTTTAATTTTTTCCAATTTTCGAGCCAAGGTTTTCACCCGTGAAATATCACCGGAAAATCGAACTTTTCAGATCCGGATAAAATATACGTCATTTTGTAGAGCTCGAAAAGGCTATCAAGAAAAAGATATTTTAATTTAAAAAAAAAAATTATACTCTCCTTAAAGCCCAAAAACACGTTATTTTTCTAGAAAATGCACGAAATCGTCGATTTCCGGGAGAACCGTTGGTCGTACGAGAAAAAGTCATAGGACCAAAGTTGTAGATAATTCAAAAAGAGGAATAGTAGAGACTATTTGTTTTTCGATACGACTTACCGTTTAGCCTCAATACGCCGTCAAAGCCTCTTAAAAGGCAAGTCGGCCATTTTTAATTTTTTTAAAGAGGTAAAAATTAAAAATGTTACATTTTCAACCTTTTCTCGTAAACTACACCACAAAAGCTACCAGAGTGTTAAATTTCAAGTTATTTGCTCGATCGGAAGTAAGTAAATATCGCTATAGTACATAACAACTTTTTGCCCCCGGCATAAAAGCCTCCAAAATACCCTAAAAAACAGGTTTTTCTCATTTTAGAGTGGGAAGGAAAGGTAAAAGTAAACTTTTAGCATTTTTTACGGTGCACAATAGGGACCTTCTGGTTACAATGCAAAAAACCGCAACTCTCTAGCTCTTACCGTTTGGCCCAAACATTTTGGCTATGTATTATTACACATGCGGCTGTATAGTATAGGGACTCTCTGGAGACCTAAAAATATCAAAATCGTCAATTTCCGGGAGAACCGTTGGTCGTACGAGAAAAAGTAATAGGACCAAAGTTGTAGATAATTCAAAAAGAGGAATAGTAGAGACTATTTGTTTTTCGATACGACTTACCTTAAGGTTATTACAACCTAAAGTAACCTTCAAAAATATGATTTTCGTAGATAAAAAATGTTCAAATTTATTTTTTTGAAAAAATTCTTTTAGATTCCTCATTCTGTTTTCATATTAAGTTTACATACCGATTTTTATGGAAATCGGTTTATTTTTGGGGAAAATGGATTTCAAAAGCATAAATATTTGACCTAAAAATTTGACCGGAATTTTCTCTCGACAACACCCAGCATATTATATATCGTTGGAAAATATAGATTTTTCTGAGCAATAAACCGTTGAGACAGCGTAGATACGACAAATACACTTCATGATATGGGCGTTTAAAAAAGTAGGTTTTTGGAAGAATTGTAACTTTCCTTCAATTATCTGGAAAACTAAAGGTCGTGGAAAAAATATGATATTTAGTTTTTTTGTTAGAAAAAAATAGTTTGACCACCGTGCAAAATTTCAAGTCGATTATAAAAAGTTTAATTTTTTCCAATTTTCGAGCCAAGGTTTTCACCCGTGAAATATCACCGGAAAATCGAACTTTTCAGATCCGGATAAAATATACGTCATTTTGTAGAGCTCGAAAAGGCTATCAAGAAAAAGATATTTTAATTTAAAAAAAAAAATTATACTCTCCTTAAAGCCCAAAAACACGTTATTTTTCTAGAAAATGCACGAAATCGTCGATTTCCGGGAGAACCGTTGGTCGTACGAGAAAAAGTCATAGGACCAAAGTTGTAGATAATTCAAAAAGAGGAATAGTAGAGACTATTTGTTTTTCGATACGACTTACCGTTTAGCCTCAATACGCCGTCAAAGCCTCTTAAAAGGCAAGTCGGCCATTTTTAATTTTTTTAAAGAGGTAAAAATTAAAAATGTTACATTTTCAACCTTTTCTCGTAAACTACACCACAAAAGCTACCAGAGTGTTAAATTTCAAGTTATTTGCTCGATCGGAAGTAAGTAAATATCGCTATAGTACATAACAACTTTTTGCCCCCGGCATAAAAGCCTCCAAAATACCCTAAAAAACAGGTTTTTCTCATTTTAGAGTGGGAAGGAAAGGTAAAAGTAAACTTTTAGCATTTTTTACGGTGCACAATAGGGACCTTCTGGTTACAATGCAAAAAACCGCAACTCTCTAGCTCTTACCGTTTGGCCCAAACATTTTGGCTATGTATTATTACACATGCGGCTGTATAGTATAGGGACTCTCTGGAGACCTAAAAATATCAAAATCGTCAATTTCCGGGAGAACCGTTGGTCGTACGAGAAAAAGTAATAGGACCAAAGTTGTAGATAATTCAAAAAGAGGAATAGTAGAGACTATTTGTTTTTCGATACGACTTACCTTAAGGTTATTACAACCTAAAGTAACCTTCAAAAATATGATTTTCGTAGATAAAAAATGTTCAAATTTATTTTTTTGAAAAAATTCTTTTAGATTCCTCATTCTGTTTTCATATTAAGTTTACATACCGATTTTTATGGAAATCGGTTTATTTTTGGGGAAAATGGATTTCAAAAGCATAAATATTTGACCTAAAAATTTGACCGGAATTTTCTCTCGACAACACCCAGCATATTATATATCGTTGGAAAATATAGATTTTTCTGAGCAATAAACCGTTGAGACAGCGTAGATACGACAAATACACTTCATGATATGGGCGTTTAAAAAAGTAGGTTTTTGGAAGAATTGTAACTTTCCTTCAATTATCTGGAAAACTAAAGGTCGTGGAAAAAATATGATATTTAGTTTTTTTGTTAGAAAAAAATAGTTTGACCACCGTGCAAAATTTCAAGTCGATTATAAAAAGTTTAATTTTTTCCAATTTTCGAGCCAAGGTTTTCACCCGTGAAATATCACCGGAAAATCGAACTTTTCAGATCCGGATAAAATATACGTCATTTTGTAGAGCTCGAAAAGGCTATCAAGAAAAAGATATTTTAATTTAAAAAAAAAAATTATACTCTCCTTAAAGCCCAAAAACACGTTATTTTTCTAGAAAATGCACGAAATCGTCGATTTCCGGGAGAACCGTTGGTCGTACGAGAAAAAGTCATAGGACCAAAGTTGTAGATAATTCAAAAAGAGGAATAGTAGAGACTATTAGTTTTTCGATACGACTTACCGTTTAGCCTCAATACGCCGTCAAAGCCTCTTAAAAGGCAAGTCGGCCATTTTTAATTTTTTTAAAGAGGTAAAAATTAAAAATGTTAAATTTTCAACATTTGTTCGTCAATTACAGTATAAAAGCTACCAGAGTGTTAAATTTCAAGTTATTTGCTCGATCGGAAGTAAGTAAAAACCGCTATAGTACATAACAACGTTTTTGACCCCGGCAAAAAAGGCTTCAAAATACCGTAAAAAACGGGTTTTTTCCATTTTAGAGTGGGAAGGAAAGGTAAAAGTAAACTTTTTGCATTTTTTACGGTGCACAATAGGGACCTTCTGGTTACAAAGCAAAAAACCCCAAAGCTCTAGCTCTTGTAGTTCAACCCAAACATTTTGGCTATGTATTATCGCACATGCGGCTGTATAGTATAGAGACTCTCAGGAGACCTAAAAATATCAAAATCGTCAATTTCCGGGAGAACCGTTGGTCGTACGAGAAAAAGTAATAGGACCAAAGTTGTAGATAATTCAAAAAGAGGAATAGTAGAGACTATTTGTTTTTCGATACGACTTACCTTAAGGTTATTACAACCTAAAGTAACCTTCAAAAATATGATTTTCGTAGATAAAAAATGTTCAAATTTATTTTTTTGAAAAAATTCTTTTAGATTCCTCATTCTGTTTTCATATTAAGTTTACATACCGATTTTTATGGAAATCGGTTTATTTTTGGGGAAAATGGATTTCAAAAGCATAAATATTTGACCTAAAAATTTGACCGGAATTTTCTCTCGACAACACCCAGCATATTATATATCGTTGGAAAATATAGATTTTTCTGAGCAATAAACCGTTGAGACAGCGTAGATACGACAAATACACTTCATGATATGGGCGTTTAAAAAAGTAGGTTTTTGGAAGAATTGTAACTTTCCTTCAATTATCTGGAAAACTAAAGGTCGTGGAAAAAATATGATATTTAGTTTTTTTGTTAGAAAAAAATAGTTTGACCACCGTGCAAAATTTCAAGTCGATTATAAAAAGTTTAATTTTTTCCAATTTTCGAGCCAAGGTTTTCACCCGTGAAATATCACCGGAAAATCGAACTTTTCAGATCCGGATAAAATATACGTCATTTTGTAGAGCTCGAAAAGGCTATCAAGAAAAAGATATTTTAATTTAAAAAAAAAAATTATACTCTCCTTAAAGCCCAAAAACACGTTATTTTTCTAGAAAATGCACGAAATCGTCGATTTCCGGGAGAACCGTTGGTCGTACGAGAAAAAGTCATAGGACCAAAGTTGTAGATAATTCAAAAAGAGGAATAGTAGAGACTATTTGTTTTTCGATACGACTTACCGTTTAGCCTCAATACGCCGTCAAAGCCTCTTAAAAGGCAAGTCGGCCATTTTTAATTTTTTTAAAGAGGTAAAAATTAAAAATGTTACATTTTCAACCTTTTCTCGTAAACTACACCACAAAAGCTACCAGAGTGTTAAATTTCAAGTTATTTGCTCGATCGGAAGTAAGTAAATATCGCTATAGTACATAACAACTTTTTGCCCCCGGCATAAAAGCCTCCAAAATACCCTAAAAAACAGGTTTTTCTCATTTTAGAGTGGGAAGGAAAGGTAAAAGTAAACTTTTAGCATTTTTTACGGTGCACAATAGGGACCTTCTGGTTACAATGCAAAAAACCGCAACTCTCTAGCTCTTACCGTTTGGCCCAAACATTTTGGCTATGTATTATTACACATGCGGCTGTATAGTATAGGGACTCTCTGGAGACCTAAAAATATCAAAATCGTCAATTTCCGGGAGAACCGTTGGTCGTACGAGAAAAAGTAATAGGACCAAAGTTGTAGATAATTCAAAAAGAGGAATAGTAGAGACTATTTGTTTTTCGATACGACTTACCGTTTAGCCTCAATACGCCGTCAAAGCCTCATAAAAGGCAAGTCGGCCATTTTTAATTTTTTTAAAGTAGTAAAAATTAAAAAAGTTAAATTTTCAACATTTTCTCGTAAACTACACCACAAAAGCTACCAGAGTCTTAAATTTCAAGTTATTTGCTCGATTGGAAGTAAGCAAAAATCGCTATAGTACATAACAACGTTTTTGCCCCCGGCATAAAAGGCTCCAAAATACCGTAAAAAACGGGTTTTTCCCATTTTAGAGTGGCAAGGAAAGGTAAAAGTAAACTTTTAGCATTTTTTACGGTGCACAATAGGGACCTTCTGGTCACAATGCAAAAAACCGCAACTCTCTAGCTCTTACCGTTTGGCCCAAACATTTTGGCTATGTATTATCGCACATGCGGCTGTATAGTATAGAGACTCTCAGGAGACCTAAAAATATCAAAATCGTCAATTTCCGGGAGAACCGTTGGTCGTACGAGAAAAAGTAATAGGACCAAAGTTGTAGATAATTCAAAAAGAGGAATAGTAGAGACTATTTGTTTTTCGATACGACTTACCTTAAGGTTATTACAGCCTAAAGTAACCTTCAAAAATATGATTTTCGTAGATAAAAAATGTTCAAATTTATTTTTTTGAAAAAATTCTTTTAGATTCCTCATTCTGTTTTCATATTAAGTTTACATACCGATTTTTATGGAAATCGGTTTATTTTTGGGGAAAATGGATTTCAAAAGCATAAATATTTGACCTAAAAATTTGACCGGAATTTTCTCTCGACAACACCCAGCATATTATATATCGTTGGAAAATATAGATTTTTCTGAGCAATAAACCGTTGAGACAGCGTAGATACGACAAATACACTTCATGATATGGGCGTTTAAAAAAGTAGGTTTTTGGAAGAATTGTAACTTTCCTTCAATTATCTGGAAAACTAAAGGTCGTGGAAAAAATATGATATTTAGTTTTTTTGTTAGAAAAAAATAGTTTGACCACCGTGCAAAATTTCAAGTCGATTATAAAAAGTTTAATTTTTTCCAATTTTCGAGCCAAGGTTTTCACCCGTGAAATATCACCGGAAAATCGAACTTTTCAGATCCGGATAAAATATACGTCATTTTGTAGAGCTCGAAAAGGCTATCAAGAAAAAGATATTTTAATTTAAAAAAAAAAATTATACTCTCCTTAAAGCCCAAAAACACGTTATTTTTCTAGAAAATGCACGAAATCGTCGATTTCCGGGAGAACCGTTGGTCGTACGAGAAAAAGTCATAGGACCAAAGTTGTAGATAATTCAAAAAGAGGAATAGTAGAGACTATTTGTTTTTCGATACGACTTACCGTTTAGCCTCAATACGCCGTCAAAGCCTCTTAAAAGGCAAGTCGGCCATTTTTAATTTTTTTAAAGAGGTAAAAATTAAAAATGTTACATTTTCAACCTTTTCTCGTAAACTACACCACAAAAGCTACCAGAGTGTTAAATTTCAAGTTATTTGCTCGATCGGAAGTAAGTAAATATCGCTATAGTACATAACAACTTTTTGCCCCCGGCATAAAAGCCTCCAAAATACCCTAAAAAACAGGTTTTTCTCATTTTAGAGTGGGAAGGAAAGGTAAAAGTAAACTTTTAGCATTTTTTACGGTGCACAATAGGGACCTTCTGGTTACAATGCAAAAAACCGCAACTCTCTAGCTCTTACCGTTTGGCCCAAACATTTTGGCTATGTATTATTACACATGCGGCTGTATAGTATAGGGACTCTCTGGAGACCTAAAAATATCAAAATCGTCAATTTCCGGGAGAACCGTTGGTCGTACGAGAAAAAGTAATAGGACCAAAGTTGTAGATAATTCAAAAAGAGGAATAGTAGAGACTATTAGTTTTTCGATACGACTTACCGTTTAGCCTCAATACGCCGTCAAAGCCTCTTAAAAGGCAAGTCGGCCATTTTTAATTTTTTTAAAGAGGTAAAAATTAAAAATGTTAAATTTTCAACATTTGTTCGTCAATTACAGTATAAAAGCTACCAGAGTGTTAAATTTCAAGTTATTTGCTCGATCGGAAGTAAGTAAAAACCGCTATAGTACATAACAACGTTTTTGACCCCGGCAAAAAAGGCTTCAAAATACCGTAAAAAACGGGTTTTTTCCATTTTAGAGTGGGAAGGAAAGGTAAAAGTAAACTTTTTGCATTTTTTACGGTGCACAATAGGGACCTTCTGGTTACAAAGCAAAAAACCCCAAAGCTCTAGCTCTTGTAGTTCAACCCAAACATTTTGGCTATGTATTATCGCACATGCGGCTGTATAGTATAGAGACTCTCAGGAGACCTAAAAATATCAAAATCGTCAATTTCCGGGAGAACCGTTGGTCGTACGAGAAAAAGTAATAGGACCAAAGTTGTAGATAATTCAAAAAGAGGAATAGTAGAGACTATTTGTTTTTCGATACGACTTACCTTAAGGTTATTACAACCTAAAGTAACCTTCAAAAATATGATTTTCGTAGATAAAAAATGTTCAAATTTATTTTTTTGAAAAAATTCTTTTAGATTCCTCATTCTGTTTTCATATTAAGTTTACATACCGATTTTTATGGAAATCGGTTTATTTTTGGGGAAAATGGATTTCAAAAGCATAAATATTTGACCTAAAAATTTGACCGGAATTTTCTCTCGACAACACCCAGCATATTATATATCGTTGGAAAATATAGATTTTTCTGAGCAATAAACCGTTGAGACAGCGTAGATACGACAAATACACTTCATGATATGGGCGTTTAAAAAAGTAGGTTTTTGGAAGAATTGTAACTTTCCTTCAATTATCTGGAAAACTAAAGGTCGTGGAAAAAATATGATATTTAGTTTTTTTGTTAGAAAAAAATAGTTTGACCACCGTGCAAAATTTCAAGTCGATTATAAAAAGTTTAATTTTTTCCAATTTTCGAGCCAAGGTTTTCACCCGTGAAATATCACCGGAAAATCGAACTTTTCAGATCCGGATAAAATATACGTCATTTTGTAGAGCTCGAAAAGGCTATCAAGAAAAAGATATTTTAATTTAAAAAAAAAAATTATACTCTCCTTAAAGCCCAAAAACACGTTATTTTTCTAGAAAATGCACGAAATCGTCGATTTCCGGGAGAACCGTTGGTCGTACGAGAAAAAGTCATAGGACCAAAGTTGTAGATAATTCAAAAAGAGGAATAGTAGAGACTATTTGTTTTTCGATACGACTTACCGTTTAGCCTCAATACGCCGTCAAAGCCTCTTAAAAGGCAAGTCGGCCATTTTTAATTTTTTTAAAGAGGTAAAAATTAAAAATGTTACATTTTCAACCTTTTCTCGTAAACTACACCACAAAAGCTACCAGAGTGTTAAATTTCAAGTTATTTGCTCGATCGGAAGTAAGTAAATATCGCTATAGTACATAACAACTTTTTGCCCCCGGCATAAAAGCCTCCAAAATACCCTAAAAAACAGGTTTTTCTCATTTTAGAGTGGGAAGGAAAGGTAAAAGTAAACTTTTAGCATTTTTTACGGTGCACAATAGGGACCTTCTGGTTACAATGCAAAAAACCGCAACTCTCTAGCTCTTACCGTTTGGCCCAAACATTTTGGCTATGTATTATTACACATGCGGCTGTATAGTATAGGGACTCTCTGGAGACCTAAAAATATCAAAATCGTCAATTTCCGGGAGAACCGTTGGTCGTACGAGAAAAAGTAATAGGACCAAAGTTGTAGATAATTCAAAAAGAGGAATAGTAGAGACTATTTGTTTTTCGATACGACTTACCTTAAGGTTATTACAACCTAAAGTAACCTTCAAAAATATGATTTTCGTAGATAAAAAATGTTCAAATTTATTTTTTTGAAAAAATTCTTTTAGATTCCTCATTCTGTTTTCATATTAAGTTTACATACCGATTTTTATGGAAATCGGTTTATTTTTGGGGAAAATGGATTTCAAAAGCATAAATATTTGACCTAAAAATTTGACCGGAATTTTCTCTCGACAACACCCAGCATATTATATATCGTTGGAAAATATAGATTTTTCTGAGCAATAAACCGTTGAGACAGCGTAGATACGACAAATACACTTCATGATATGGGCGTTTAAAAAAGTAGGTTTTTGGAAGAATTGTAACTTTCCTTCAATTATCTGGAAAACTAAAGGTCGTGGAAAAAATATGATATTTAGTTTTTTTGTTAGAAAAAAATAGTTTGACCACCGTGCAAAATTTCAAGTCGATTATAAAAAGTTTAATTTTTTCCAATTTTCGAGCCAAGGTTTTCACCCGTGAAATATCACCGGAAAATCGAACTTTTCAGATCCGGATAAAATATACGTCATTTTGTAGAGCTCGAAAAGGCTATCAAGAAAAAGATATTTTAATTTAAAAAAAAAAATTATACTCTCCTTAAAGCCCAAAAACACGTTATTTTTCTAGAAAATGCACGAAATCGTCGATTTCCGGGAGAACCGTTGGTCGTACGAGAAAAAGTCATAGGACCAAAGTTGTAGATAATTCAAAAAGAGGAATAGTAGAGACTATTTGTTTTTCGATACGACTTACCGTTTAGCCTCAATACGCCGTCAAAGCCTCTTAAAAGGCAAGTCGGCCATTTTTAATTTTTTTAAAGAGGTAAAAATTAAAAATGTTACATTTTCAACCTTTTCTCGTAAACTACACCACAAAAGCTACCAGAGTGTTAAATTTCAAGTTATTTGCTCGATCGGAAGTAAGTAAATATCGCTATAGTACATAACAACTTTTTGCCCCCGGCATAAAAGCCTCCAAAATACCCTAAAAAACAGGTTTTTCTCATTTTAGAGTGGGAAGGAAAGGTAAAAGTAAACTTTTAGCATTTTTTACGGTGCACAATAGGGACCTTCTGGTTACAATGCAAAAAACCGCAACTCTCTAGCTCTTACCGTTTGGCCCAAACATTTTGGCTATGTATTATTACACATGCGGCTGTATAGTATAGGGACTCTCTGGAGACCTAAAAATATCAAAATCGTCAATTTCCGGGAGAACCGTTGGTCGTACGAGAAAAAGTAATAGGACCAAAGTTGTAGATAATTCAAAAAGAGGAATAGTAGAGACTATTTGTTTTTCGATACGACTTACCTTAAGGTTATTACAACCTAAAGTAACCTTCAAAAATATGATTTTCGTAGATAAAAAATGTTCAAATTTATTTTTTTGAAAAAATTCTTTTAGATTCCTCATTCTGTTTTCATATTAAGTTTACATACCGATTTTTATGGAAATCGGTTTATTTTTGGGGAAAATGGATTTCAAAAGCATAAATATTTGACCTAAAAATTTGACCGGAATTTTCTCTCGACAACACCCAGCATATTATATATCGTTGGAAAATATAGATTTTTCTGAGCAATAAACCGTTGAGACAGCGTAGATACGACAAATACACTTCATGATATGGGCGTTTAAAAAAGTAGGTTTTTGGAAGAATTGTAACTTTCCTTCAATTATCTGGAAAACTAAAGGTCGTGGAAAAAATATGATATTTAGTTTTTTTGTTAGAAAAAAATAGTTTGACCACCGTGCAAAATTTCAAGTCGATTATAAAAAGTTTAATTTTTTCCAATTTTCGAGCCAAGGTTTTCACCCGTGAAATATCACCGGAAAATCGAACTTTTCAGATCCGGATAAAATATACGTCATTTTGTAGAGCTCGAAAAGGCTATCAAGAAAAAGATATTTTAATTTAAAAAAAAAAATTATACTCTCCTTAAAGCCCAAAAACACGTTATTTTTCTAGAAAATGCACGAAATCGTCGATTTCCGGGAGAACCGTTGGTCGTACGAGAAAAAGTCATAGGACCAAAGTTGTAGATAATTCAAAAAGAGGAATAGTAGAGACTATTAGTTTTTCGATACGACTTACCGTTTAGCCTCAATACGCCGTCAAAGCCTCTTAAAAGGCAAGTCGGCCATTTTTAATTTTTTTAAAGAGGTAAAAATTAAAAATGTTAAATTTTCAACATTTGTTCGTCAATTACAGTATAAAAGCTACCAGAGTGTTAAATTTCAAGTTATTTGCTCGATCGGAAGTAAGTAAAAACCGCTATAGTACATAACAACGTTTTTGACCCCGGCAAAAAAGGCTTCAAAATACCGTAAAAAACGGGTTTTTTCCATTTTAGAGTGGGAAGGAAAGGTAAAAGTAAACTTTTTGCATTTTTTACGGTGCACAATAGGGACCTTCTGGTTACAAAGCAAAAAACCCCAAAGCTCTAGCTCTTGTAGTTCAACCCAAACATTTTGGCTATGTATTATCGCACATGCGGCTGTATAGTATAGAGACTCTCAGGAGACCTAAAAATATCAAAATCGTCAATTTCCGGGAGAACCGTTGGTCGTACGAGAAAAAGTAATAGGACCAAAGTTGTAGATAATTCAAAAAGAGGAATAGTAGAGACTATTTGTTTTTCGATACGACTTACCTTAAGGTTATTACAACCTAAAGTAACCTTCAAAAATATGATTTTCGTAGATAAAAAATGTTCAAATTTATTTTTTTGAAAAAATTCTTTTAGATTCCTCATTCTGTTTTCATATTAAGTTTACATACCGATTTTTATGGAAATCGGTTTATTTTTGGGGAAAATGGATTTCAAAAGCATAAATATTTGACCTAAAAATTTGACCGGAATTTTCTCTCGACAACACCCAGCATATTATATATCGTTGGAAAATATAGATTTTTCTGAGCAATAAACCGTTGAGACAGCGTAGATACGACAAATACACTTCATGATATGGGCGTTTAAAAAAGTAGGTTTTTGGAAGAATTGTAACTTTCCTTCAATTATCTGGAAAACTAAAGGTCGTGGAAAAAATATGATATTTAGTTTTTTTGTTAGAAAAAAATAGTTTGACCACCGTGCAAAATTTCAAGTCGATTATAAAAAGTTTAATTTTTTCCAATTTTCGAGCCAAGGTTTTCACCCGTGAAATATCACCGGAAAATCGAACTTTTCAGATCCGGATAAAATATACGTCATTTTGTAGAGCTCGAAAAGGCTATCAAGAAAAAGATATTTTAATTTAAAAAAAAAAATTATACTCTCCTTAAAGCCCAAAAACACGTTATTTTTCTAGAAAATGCACGAAATCGTCGATTTCCGGGAGAACCGTTGGTCGTACGAGAAAAAGTCATAGGACCAAAGTTGTAGATAATTCAAAAAGAGGAATAGTAGAGACTATTTGTTTTTCGATACGACTTACCGTTTAGCCTCAATACGCCGTCAAAGCCTCTTAAAAGGCAAGTCGGCCATTTTTAATTTTTTTAAAGAGGTAAAAATTAAAAATGTTACATTTTCAACCTTTTCTCGTAAACTACACCACAAAAGCTACCAGAGTGTTAAATTTCAAGTTATTTGCTCGATCGGAAGTAAGTAAATATCGCTATAGTACATAACAACTTTTTGCCCCCGGCATAAAAGCCTCCAAAATACCCTAAAAAACAGGTTTTTCTCATTTTAGAGTGGGAAGGAAAGGTAAAAGTAAACTTTTAGCATTTTTTACGGTGCACAATAGGGACCTTCTGGTTACAATGCAAAAAACCGCAACTCTCTAGCTCTTACCGTTTGGCCCAAACATTTTGGCTATGTATTATTACACATGCGGCTGTATAGTATAGGGACTCTCTGGAGACCTAAAAATATCAAAATCGTCAATTTCCGGGAGAACCGTTGGTCGTACGAGAAAAAGTAATAGGACCAAAGTTGTAGATAATTCAAAAAGAGGAATAGTAGAGACTATTTGTTTTTCGATACGACTTACCTTAAGGTTATTACAACCTAAAGTAACCTTCAAAAATATGATTTTCGTAGATAAAAAATGTTCAAATTTATTTTTTTGAAAAAATTCTTTTAGATTCCTCATTCTGTTTTCATATTAAGTTTACATACCGATTTTTATGGAAATCGGTTTATTTTTGGGGAAAATGGATTTCAAAAGCATAAATATTTGACCTAAAAATTTGACCGGAATTTTCTCTCGACAACACCCAGCATATTATATATCGTTGGAAAATATAGATTTTTCTGAGCAATAAACCGTTGAGACAGCGTAGATACGACAAATACACTTCATGATATGGGCGTTTAAAAAAGTAGGTTTTTGGAAGAATTGTAACTTTCCTTCAATTATCTGGAAAACTAAAGGTCGTGGAAAAAATATGATATTTAGTTTTTTTGTTAGAAAAAAATAGTTTGACCACCGTGCAAAATTTCAAGTCGATTATAAAAAGTTTAATTTTTTCCAATTTTCGAGCCAAGGTTTTCACCCGTGAAATATCACCGGAAAATCGAACTTTTCAGATCCGGATAAAATATACGTCATTTTGTAGAGCTCGAAAAGGCTATCAAGAAAAAGATATTTTAATTTAAAAAAAAAAATTATACTCTCCTTAAAGCCCAAAAACACGTTATTTTTCTAGAAAATGCACGAAATCGTCGATTTCCGGGAGAACCGTTGGTCGTACGAGAAAAAGTCATAGGACCAAAGTTGTAGATAATTCAAAAAGAGGAATAGTAGAGACTATTTGTTTTTCGATACGACTTACCGTTTAGCCTCAATACGCCGTCAAAGCCTCTTAAAAGGCAAGTCGGCCATTTTTAATTTTTTTAAAGAGGTAAAAATTAAAAATGTTACATTTTCAACCTTTTCTCGTAAACTACACCACAAAAGCTACCAGAGTGTTAAATTTCAAGTTATTTGCTCGATCGGAAGTAAGTAAATATCGCTATAGTACATAACAACTTTTTGCCCCCGGCATAAAAGCCTCCAAAATACCCTAAAAAACAGGTTTTTCTCATTTTAGAGTGGGAAGGAAAGGTAAAAGTAAACTTTTAGCATTTTTTACGGTGCACAATAGGGACCTTCTGGTTACAATGCAAAAAACCGCAACTCTCTAGCTCTTACCGTTTGGCCCAAACATTTTGGCTATGTATTATTACACATGCGGCTGTATAGTATAGGGACTCTCTGGAGACCTAAAAATATCAAAATCGTCAATTTCCGGGAGAACCGTTGGTCGTACGAGAAAAAGTAATAGGACCAAAGTTGTAGATAATTCAAAAAGAGGAATAGTAGAGACTATTTGTTTTTCGATACGACTTACCTTAAGGTTATTACAACCTAAAGTAACCTTCAAAAATATGATTTTCGTAGATAAAAAATGTTCAAATTTATTTTTTTGAAAAAATTCTTTTAGATTCCTCATTCTGTTTTCATATTAAGTTTACATACCGATTTTTATGGAAATCGGTTTATTTTTGGGGAAAATGGATTTCAAAAGCATAAATATTTGACCTAAAAATTTGACCGGAATTTTCTCTCGACAACACCCAGCATATTATATATCGTTGGAAAATATAGATTTTTCTGAGCAATAAACCGTTGAGACAGCGTAGATACGACAAATACACTTCATGATATGGGCGTTTAAAAAAGTAGGTTTTTGGAAGAATTGTAACTTTCCTTCAATTATCTGGAAAACTAAAGGTCGTGGAAAAAATATGATATTTAGTTTTTTTGTTAGAAAAAAATAGTTTGACCACCGTGCAAAATTTCAAGTCGATTATAAAAAGTTTAATTTTTTCCAATTTTCGAGCCAAGGTTTTCACCCGTGAAATATCACCGGAAAATCGAACTTTTCAGATCCGGATAAAATATACGTCATTTTGTAGAGCTCGAAAAGGCTATCAAGAAAAAGATATTTTAATTTAAAAAAAAAAATTATACTCTCCTTAAAGCCCAAAAACACGTTATTTTTCTAGAAAATGCACGAAATCGTCGATTTCCGGGAGAACCGTTGGTCGTACGAGAAAAAGTCATAGGACCAAAGTTGTAGATAATTCAAAAAGAGGAATAGTAGAGACTATTAGTTTTTCGATACGACTTACCGTTTAGCCTCAATACGCCGTCAAAGCCTCTTAAAAGGCAAGTCGGCCATTTTTAATTTTTTTAAAGAGGTAAAAATTAAAAATGTTAAATTTTCAACATTTGTTCGTCAATTACAGTATAAAAGCTACCAGAGTGTTAAATTTCAAGTTATTTGCTCGATCGGAAGTAAGTAAAAACCGCTATAGTACATAACAACGTTTTTGACCCCGGCAAAAAAGGCTTCAAAATACCGTAAAAAACGGGTTTTTTCCATTTTAGAGTGGGAAGGAAAGGTAAAAGTAAACTTTTTGCATTTTTTACGGTGCACAATAGGGACCTTCTGGTTACAAAGCAAAAAACCCCAAAGCTCTAGCTCTTGTAGTTCAACCCAAACATTTTGGCTATGTATTATCGCACATGCGGCTGTATAGTATAGAGACTCTCAGGAGACCTAAAAATATCAAAATCGTCAATTTCCGGGAGAACCGTTGGTCGTACGAGAAAAAGTAATAGGACCAAAGTTGTAGATAATTCAAAAAGAGGAATAGTAGAGACTATTTGTTTTTCGATACGACTTACCTTAAGGTTATTACAACCTAAAGTAACCTTCAAAAATATGATTTTCGTAGATAAAAAATGTTCAAATTTATTTTTTTGAAAAAATTCTTTTAGATTCCTCATTCTGTTTTCATATTAAGTTTACATACCGATTTTTATGGAAATCGGTTTATTTTTGGGGAAAATGGATTTCAAAAGCATAAATATTTGACCTAAAAATTTGACCGGAATTTTCTCTCGACAACACCCAGCATATTATATATCGTTGGAAAATATAGATTTTTCTGAGCAATAAACCGTTGAGACAGCGTAGATACGACAAATACACTTCATGATATGGGCGTTTAAAAAAGTAGGTTTTTGGAAGAATTGTAACTTTCCTTCAATTATCTGGAAAACTAAAGGTCGTGGAAAAAATATGATATTTAGTTTTTTTGTTAGAAAAAAATAGTTTGACCACCGTGCAAAATTTCAAGTCGATTATAAAAAGTTTAATTTTTTCCAATTTTCGAGCCAAGGTTTTCACCCGTGAAATATCACCGGAAAATCGAACTTTTCAGATCCGGATAAAATATACGTCATTTTGTAGAGCTCGAAAAGGCTATCAAGAAAAAGATATTTTAATTTAAAAAAAAAAATTATACTCTCCTTAAAGCCCAAAAACACGTTATTTTTCTAGAAAATGCACGAAATCGTCGATTTCCGGGAGAACCGTTGGTCGTACGAGAAAAAGTCATAGGACCAAAGTTGTAGATAATTCAAAAAGAGGAATAGTAGAGACTATTAGTTTTTCGATACGACTTACCGTTTAGCCTCAATACGCCGTCAAAGCCTCTTAAAAGGCAAGTCGGCCATTTTTAATTTTTTTAAAGAGGTAAAAATTAAAAATGTTAAATTTTCAACATTTGTTCGTCAATTACAGTATAAAAGCTACCAGAGTGTTAAATTTCAAGTTATTTGCTCGATCGGAAGTAAGTAAAAACCGCTATAGTACATAACAACGTTTTTGACCCCGGCAAAAAAGGCTTCAAAATACCGTAAAAAACGGGTTTTTTCCATTTTAGAGTGGGAAGGAAAGGTAAAAGTAAACTTTTTGCATTTTTTACGGTGCACAATAGGGACCTTCTGGTTACAAAGCAAAAAACCCCAAAGCTCTAGCTCTTGTAGTTCAACCCAAACATTTTGGCTATGTATTATCGCACATGCGGCTGTATAGTATAGAGACTCTCAGGAGACCTAAAAATATCAAAATCGTCAATTTCCGGGAGAACCGTTGGTCGTACGAGAAAAAGTAATAGGACCAAAGTTGTAGATAATTCAAAAAGAGGAATAGTAGAGACTATTTGTTTTTCGATACGACTTACCTTAAGGTTATTACAACCTAAAGTAACCTTCAAAAATATGATTTTCGTAGATAAAAAATGTTCAAATTTATTTTTTTGAAAAAATTCTTTTAGATTCCTCATTCTGTTTTCATATTAAGTTTACATACCGATTTTTATGGAAATCGGTTTATTTTTGGGGAAAATGGATTTCAAAAGCATAAATATTTGACCTAAAAATTTGACCGGAATTTTCTCTCGACAACACCCAGCATATTATATATCGTTGGAAAATATAGATTTTTCTGAGCAATAAACCGTTGAGACAGCGTAGATACGACAAATACACTTCATGATATGGGCGTTTAAAAAAGTAGGTTTTTGGAAGAATTGTAACTTTCCTTCAATTATCTGGAAAACTAAAGGTCGTGGAAAAAATATGATATTTAGTTTTTTTGTTAGAAAAAAATAGTTTGACCACCGTGCAAAATTTCAAGTCGATTATAAAAAGTTTAATTTTTTCCAATTTTCGAGCCAAGGTTTTCACCCGTGAAATATCACCGGAAAATCGAACTTTTCAGATCCGGATAAAATATACGTCATTTTGTAGAGCTCGAAAAGGCTATCAAGAAAAAGATATTTTAATTTAAAAAAAAAAATTATACTCTCCTTAAAGCCCAAAAACACGTTATTTTTCTAGAAAATGCACGAAATCGTCGATTTCCGGGAGAACCGTTGGTCGTACGAGAAAAAGTCATAGGACCAAAGTTGTAGATAATTCAAAAAGAGGAATAGTAGAGACTATTTGTTTTTCGATACGACTTACCGTTTAGCCTCAATACGCCGTCAAAGCCTCTTAAAAGGCAAGTCGGCCATTTTTAATTTTTTTAAAGAGGTAAAAATTAAAAATGTTACATTTTCAACCTTTTCTCGTAAACTACACCACAAAAGCTACCAGAGTGTTAAATTTCAAGTTATTTGCTCGATCGGAAGTAAGTAAATATCGCTATAGTACATAACAACTTTTTGCCCCCGGCATAAAAGCCTCCAAAATACCCTAAAAAACAGGTTTTTCTCATTTTAGAGTGGGAAGGAAAGGTAAAAGTAAACTTTTAGCATTTTTTACGGTGCACAATAGGGACCTTCTGGTTACAATGCAAAAAACCGCAACTCTCTAGCTCTTACCGTTTGGCCCAAACATTTTGGCTATGTATTATTACACATGCGGCTGTATAGTATAGGGACTCTCTGGAGACCTAAAAATATCAAAATCGTCAATTTCCGGGAGAACCGTTGGTCGTACGAGAAAAAGTAATAGGACCAAAGTTGTAGATAATTCAAAAAGAGGAATAGTAGAGACTATTTGTTTTTCGATACGACTTACCGTTTAGCCTCAATACGCCGTCAAAGCCTCATAAAAGGCAAGTCGGCCATTTTTAATTTTTTTAAAGTAGTAAAAATTAAAAAAGTTAAATTTTCAACATTTTCTCGTAAACTACACCACAAAAGCTACCAGAGTCTTAAATTTCAAGTTATTTGCTCGATTGGAAGTAAGCAAAAATCGCTATAGTACATAACAACGTTTTTGCCCCCGGCATAAAAGGCTCCAAAATACCGTAAAAAACGGGTTTTTCCCATTTTAGAGTGGCAAGGAAAGGTAAAAGTAAACTTTTAGCATTTTTTACGGTGCACAATAGGGACCTTCTGGTCACAATGCAAAAAACCGCAACTCTCTAGCTCTTACCGTTTGGCCCAAACATTTTGGCTATGTATTATCGCACATGCGGCTGTATAGTATAGAGACTCTCAGGAGACCTAAAAATATCAAAATCGTCAATTTCCGGGAGAACCGTTGGTCGTACGAGAAAAAGTAATAGGACCAAAGTTGTAGATAATTCAAAAAGAGGAATAGTAGAGACTATTTGTTTTTCGATACGACTTACCTTAAGGTTATTACAGCCTAAAGTAACCTTCAAAAATATGATTTTCGTAGATAAAAAATGTTCAAATTTATTTTTTTGAAAAAATTCTTTTAGATTCCTCATTCTGTTTTCATATTAAGTTTACATACCGATTTTTATGGAAATCGGTTTATTTTTGGGGAAAATGGATTTCAAAAGCATAAATATTTGACCTAAAAATTTGACCGGAATTTTCTCTCGACAACACCCAGCATATTATATATCGTTGGAAAATATAGATTTTTCTGAGCAATAAACCGTTGAGACAGCGTAGATACGACAAATACACTTCATGATATGGGCGTTTAAAAAAGTAGGTTTTTGGAAGAATTGTAACTTTCCTTCAATTATCTGGAAAACTAAAGGTCGTGGAAAAAATATGATATTTAGTTTTTTTGTTAGAAAAAAATAGTTTGACCACCGTGCAAAATTTCAAGTCGATTATAAAAAGTTTAATTTTTTCCAATTTTCGAGCCAAGGTTTTCACCCGTGAAATATCACCGGAAAATCGAACTTTTCAGATCCGGATAAAATATACGTCATTTTGTAGAGCTCGAAAAGGCTATCAAGAAAAAGATATTTTAATTTAAAAAAAAAAATTATACTCTCCTTAAAGCCCAAAAACACGTTATTTTTCTAGAAAATGCACGAAATCGTCGATTTCCGGGAGAACCGTTGGTCGTACGAGAAAAAGTCATAGGACCAAAGTTGTAGATAATTCAAAAAGAGGAATAGTAGAGACTATTTGTTTTTCGATACGACTTACCGTTTAGCCTCAATACGCCGTCAAAGCCTCTTAAAAGGCAAGTCGGCCATTTTTAATTTTTTTAAAGAGGTAAAAATTAAAAATGTTACATTTTCAACCTTTTCTCGTAAACTACACCACAAAAGCTACCAGAGTGTTAAATTTCAAGTTATTTGCTCGATCGGAAGTAAGTAAATATCGCTATAGTACATAACAACTTTTTGCCCCCGGCATAAAAGCCTCCAAAATACCCTAAAAAACAGGTTTTTCTCATTTTAGAGTGGGAAGGAAAGGTAAAAGTAAACTTTTAGCATTTTTTACGGTGCACAATAGGGACCTTCTGGTTACAATGCAAAAAACCGCAACTCTCTAACTCTTACCGTTTGGCCCAAACATTTTGGCTATGTATTATTACACATGCGGCTGTATAGTATAGGGACTCTCTGGAGACCTAAAAATATCAAAATCGTCAATTTCCGGGAGAACCGTTGGTCGTACGAGAAAAAGTAATAGGACCAAAGTTGTAGATAATTCAAAAAGAGGAATAGTAGAGACTATTTGTTTTTCGATACGACTTACCGTTTAGCCTCAATACGCCGTCAAAGCCTCATAAAAGGCAAGTCGGCCATTTTTAATTTTTTTAAAGTAGTAAAAATTAAAAAAGTTAAATTTTCAACATTTTCTCGTAAACTACACCACAAAAGCTACCAGAGTCTTAAATTTCAAGTTATTTGCTCGATTGGAAGTAAGCAAAAATCGCTATAGTACATAACAACGTTTTTGCCCCCGGCATAAAAGGCTCCAAAATACCGTAAAAAACGGGTTTTTCCCATTTTAGAGTGGCAAGGAAAGGTAAAAGTAAACTTTTAGCATTTTTTACGGTGCACAATAGGGACCTTCTGGTCACAATGCAAAAAACCGCAACTCTCTAGCTCTTACCGTTTGGCCCAAACATTTTGGCTATGTATTATCGCACATGCGGCTGTATAGTATAGAGACTCTCAGGAGACCTAAAAATATCAAAATCGTCAATTTCCGGGAGAACCGTTGGTCGTACGAGAAAAAGTAATAGGACCAAAGTTGTAGATAATTCAAAAAGAGGAATAGTAGAGACTATTTGTTTTTCGATACGACTTACCTTAAGGTTATTACAGCCTAAAGTAACCTTCAAAAATATGATTTTCGTAGATAAAAAATGTTCAAATTTATTTTTTTGAAAAAATTCTTTTAGATTCCTCATTCTGTTTTCATATTAAGTTTACATACCGATTTTTATGGAAATCGGTTTATTTTTGGGGAAAATGGATTTCAAAAGCATAAATATTTGACCTAAAAATTTGACCGGAATTTTCTCTCGACAACACCCAGCATATTATATATCGTTGGAAAATATAGATTTTTCTGAGCAATAAACCGTTGAGACAGCGTAGATACGACAAATACACTTCATGATATGGGCGTTTAAAAAAGTAGGTTTTTGGAAGAATTGTAACTTTCCTTCAATTATCTGGAAAACTAAAGGTCGTGGAAAAAATATGATATTTAGTTTTTTTGTTAGAAAAAAATAGTTTGACCACCGTGCAAAATTTCAAGTCGATTATAAAAAGTTTAATTTTTTCCAATTTTCGAGCCAAGGTTTTCACCCGTGAAATATCACCGGAAAATCGAACTTTTCAGATCCGGATAAAATATACGTCATTTTGTAGAGCTCGAAAAGGCTATCAAGAAAAAGATATTTTAATTTAAAAAAAAAAATTATACTCTCCTTAAAGCCCAAAAACACGTTATTTTTCTAGAAAATGCACGAAATCGTCGATTTCCGGGAGAACCGTTGGTCGTACGAGAAAAAGTCATAGGACCAAAGTTGTAGATAATTCAAAAAGAGGAATAGTAGAGACTATTAGTTTTTCGATACGACTTACCGTTTAGCCTCAATACGCCGTCAAAGCCTCTTAAAAGGCAAGTCGGCCATTTTTAATTTTTTTAAAGAGGTAAAAATTAAAAATGTTAAATTTTCAACATTTGTTCGTCAATTACAGTATAAAAGCTACCAGAGTGTTAAATTTCAAGTTATTTGCTCGATCGGAAGTAAGTAAAAACCGCTATAGTACATAACAACGTTTTTGACCCCGGCAAAAAAGGCTTCAAAATACCGTAAAAAACGGGTTTTTTCCATTTTAGAGTGGGAAGGAAAGGTAAAAGTAAACTTTTTGCATTTTTTACGGTGCACAATAGGGACCTTCTGGTTACAAAGCAAAAAACCCCAAAGCTCTAGCTCTTGTAGTTCAACCCAAACATTTTGGCTATGTATTATCGCACATGCGGCTGTATAGTATAGAGACTCTCAGGAGACCTAAAAATATCAAAATCGTCAATTTCCGGGAGAACCGTTGGTCGTACGAGAAAAAGTAATAGGACCAAAGTTGTAGATAATTCAAAAAGAGGAATAGTAGAGACTATTTGTTTTTCGATACGACTTACCTTAAGGTTATTACAGCCTAAAGTAACCTTCAAAAATATGATTTTCGTAGATAAAAAATGTTCAAATTTATTTTTTTGAAAAAATTCTTTTAGATTCCTCATTCTGTTTTCATATTAAGTTTACATACCGATTTTTATGGAAATCGGTTTATTTTTGGGGAAAATGGATTTCAAAAGCATAAATATTTGACCTAAAAATTTGACCGGAATTTTCTCTCGACAACACCCAGCATATTATATATCGTTGGAAAATATAGATTTTTCTGAGCAATAAACCGTTGAGACAGCGTAGATACGACAAATACACTTCATGATATGGGCGTTTAAAAAAGTAGGTTTTTGGAAGAATTGTAACTTTCCTTCAATTATCTGGAAAACTAAAGGTCGTGGAAAAAATATGATATTTAGTTTTTTTGTTAGAAAAAAATAGTTTGACCACCGTGCAAAATTTCAAGTCGATTATAAAAAGTTTAATTTTTTCCAATTTTCGAGCCAAGGTTTTCACCCGTGAAATATCACCGGAAAATCGAACTTTTCAGATCCGGATAAAATATACGTCATTTTGTAGAGCTCGAAAAGGCTATCAAGAAAAAGATATTTTAATTTAAAAAAAAAAATTATACTCTCCTTAAAGCCCAAAAACACGTTATTTTTCTAGAAAATGCACGAAATCGTCGATTTCCGGGAGAACCGTTGGTCGTACGAGAAAAAGTCATAGGACCAAAGTTGTAGATAATTCAAAAAGAGGAATAGTAGAGACTATTAGTTTTTCGATACGACTTACCGTTTAGCCTCAATACGCCGTCAAAGCCTCTTAAAAGGCAAGTCGGCCATTTTTAATTTTTTTAAAGAGGTAAAAATTAAAAATGTTAAATTTTCAACATTTGTTCGTCAATTACAGTATAAAAGCTACCAGAGTGTTAAATTTCAAGTTATTTGCTCGATCGGAAGTAAGTAAAAACCGCTATAGTACATAACAACGTTTTTGACCCCGGCAAAAAAGGCTTCAAAATACCGTAAAAAACGGGTTTTTTCCATTTTAGAGTGGGAAGGAAAGGTAAAAGTAAACTTTTTGCATTTTTTACGGTGCACAATAGGGACCTTCTGGTTACAAAGCAAAAAACCCCAAAGCTCTAGCTCTTGTAGTTCAACCCAAACATTTTGGCTATGTATTATCGCACATGCGGCTGTATAGTATAGAGACTCTCAGGAGACCTAAAAATATCAAAATCGTCAATTTCCGGGAGAACCGTTGGTCGTACGAGAAAAAGTAATAGGACCAAAGTTGTAGATAATTCAAAAAGAGGAATAGTAGAGACTATTTGTTTTTCGATACGACTTACCTTAAGGTTATTACAACCTAAAGTAACCTTCAAAAATATGATTTTCGTAGATAAAAAATGTTCAAATTTATTTTTTTGAAAAAATTCTTTTAGATTCCTCATTCTGTTTTCATATTAAGTTTACATACCGATTTTTATGGAAATCGGTTTATTTTTGGGGAAAATGGATTTCAAAAGCATAAATATTTGACCTAAAAATTTGACCGGAATTTTCTCTCGACAACACCCAGCATATTATATATCGTTGGAAAATATAGATTTTTCTGAGCAATAAACCGTTGAGACAGCGTAGATACGACAAATACACTTCATGATATGGGCGTTTAAAAAAGTAGGTTTTTGGAAGAATTGTAACTTTCCTTCAATTATCTGGAAAACTAAAGGTCGTGGAAAAAATATGATATTTAGTTTTTTTGTTAGAAAAAAATAGTTTGACCACCGTGCAAAATTTCAAGTCGATTATAAAAAGTTTAATTTTTTCCAATTTTCGAGCCAAGGTTTTCACCCGTGAAATATCACCGGAAAATCGAACTTTTCAGATCCGGATAAAATATACGTCATTTTGTAGAGCTCGAAAAGGCTATCAAGAAAAAGATATTTTAATTTAAAAAAAAAAATTATACTCTCCTTAAAGCCCAAAAACACGTTATTTTTCTAGAAAATGCACGAAATCGTCGATTTCCGGGAGAACCGTTGGTCGTACGAGAAAAAGTCATAGGACCAAAGTTGTAGATAATTCAAAAAGAGGAATAGTAGAGACTATTAGTTTTTCGATACGACTTACCGTTTAGCCTCAATACGCCGTCAAAGCCTCTTAAAAGGCAAGTCGGCCATTTTTAATTTTTTTAAAGAGGTAAAAATTAAAAATGTTAAATTTTCAACATTTGTTCGTCAATTACAGTATAAAAGCTACCAGAGTGTTAAATTTCAAGTTATTTGCTCGATCGGAAGTAAGTAAAAACCGCTATAGTACATAACAACGTTTTTGACCCCGGCAAAAAAGGCTTCAAAATACCGTAAAAAACGGGTTTTTTCCATTTTAGAGTGGGAAGGAAAGGTAAAAGTAAACTTTTTGCATTTTTTACGGTGCACAATAGGGACCTTCTGGTTACAAAGCAAAAAACCCCAAAGCTCTAGCTCTTGTAGTTCAACCCAAACATTTTGGCTATGTATTATCGCACATGCGGCTGTATAGTATAGAGACTCTCAGGAGACCTAAAAATATCAAAATCGTCAATTTCCGGGAGAACCGTTGGTCGTACGAGAAAAAGTAATAGGACCAAAGTTGTAGATAATTCAAAAAGAGGAATAGTAGAGACTATTTGTTTTTCGATACGACTTACCTTAAGGTTATTACAACCTAAAGTAACCTTCAAAAATATGATTTTCGTAGATAAAAAATGTTCAAATTTATTTTTTTGAAAAAATTCTTTTAGATTCCTCATTCTGTTTTCATATTAAGTTTACATACCGATTTTTATGGAAATCGGTTTATTTTTGGGGAAAATGGATTTCAAAAGCATAAATATTTGACCTAAAAATTTGACCGGAATTTTCTCTCGACAACACCCAGCATATTATATATCGTTGGAAAATATAGATTTTTCTGAGCAATAAACCGTTGAGACAGCGTAGATACGACAAATACACTTCATGATATGGGCGTTTAAAAAAGTAGGTTTTTGGAAGAATTGTAACTTTCCTTCAATTATCTGGAAAACTAAAGGTCGTGGAAAAAATATGATATTTAGTTTTTTTGTTAGAAAAAAATAGTTTGACCACCGTGCAAAATTTCAAGTCGATTATAAAAAGTTTAATTTTTTCCAATTTTCGAGCCAAGGTTTTCACCCGTGAAATATCACCGGAAAATCGAACTTTTCAGATCCGGATAAAATATACGTCATTTTGTAGAGCTCGAAAAGGCTATCAAGAAAAAGATATTTTAATTTAAAAAAAAAAATTATACTCTCCTTAAAGCCCAAAAACACGTTATTTTTCTAGAAAATGCACGAAATCGTCGATTTCCGGGAGAACCGTTGGTCGTACGAGAAAAAGTCATAGGACCAAAGTTGTAGATAATTCAAAAAGAGGAATAGTAGAGACTATTAGTTTTTCGATACGACTTACCGTTTAGCCTCAATACGCCGTCAAAGCCTCTTAAAAGGCAAGTCGGCCATTTTTAATTTTTTTAAAGAGGTAAAAATTAAAAATGTTAAATTTTCAACATTTGTTCGTCAATTACAGTATAAAAGCTACCAGAGTGTTAAATTTCAAGTTATTTGCTCGATCGGAAGTAAGTAAAAACCGCTATAGTACATAACAACGTTTTTGACCCCGGCAAAAAAGGCTTCAAAATACCGTAAAAAACGGGTTTTTTCCATTTTAGAGTGGGAAGGAAAGGTAAAAGTAAACTTTTTGCATTTTTTACGGTGCACAATAGGGACCTTCTGGTTACAAAGCAAAAAACCCCAAAGCTCTAGCTCTTGTAGTTCAACCCAAACATTTTGGCTATGTATTATCGCACATGCGGCTGTATAGTATAGAGACTCTCAGGAGACCTAAAAATATCAAAATCGTCAATTTCCGGGAGAACCGTTGGTCGTACGAGAAAAAGTAATAGGACCAAAGTTGTAGATAATTCAAAAAGAGGAATAGTAGAGACTATTTGTTTTTCGATACGACTTACCTTAAGGTTATTACAACCTAAAGTAACCTTCAAAAATATGATTTTCGTAGATAAAAAATGTTCAAATTTATTTTTTTGAAAAAATTCTTTTAGATTCCTCATTCTGTTTTCATATTAAGTTTACATACCGATTTTTATGGAAATCGGTTTATTTTTGGGGAAAATGGATTTCAAAAGCATAAATATTTGACCTAAAAATTTGACCGGAATTTTCTCTCGACAACACCCAGCATATTATATATCGTTGGAAAATATAGATTTTTCTGAGCAATAAACCGTTGAGACAGCGTAGATACGACAAATACACTTCATGATATGGGCGTTTAAAAAAGTAGGTTTTTGGAAGAATTGTAACTTTCCTTCAATTATCTGGAAAACTAAAGGTCGTGGAAAAAATATGATATTTAGTTTTTTTGTTAGAAAAAAATAGTTTGACCACCGTGCAAAATTTCAAGTCGATTATAAAAAGTTTAATTTTTTCCAATTTTCGAGCCAAGGTTTTCACCCGTGAAATATCACCGGAAAATCGAACTTTTCAGATCCGGATAAAATATACGTCATTTTGTAGAGCTCGAAAAGGCTATCAAGAAAAAGATATTTTAATTTAAAAAAAAAAATTATACTCTCCTTAAAGCCCAAAAACACGTTATTTTTCTAGAAAATGCACGAAATCGTCGATTTCCGGGAGAACCGTTGGTCGTACGAGAAAAAGTCATAGGACCAAAGTTGTAGATAATTCAAAAAGAGGAATAGTAGAGACTATTAGTTTTTCGATACGACTTACCGTTTAGCCTCAATACGCCGTCAAAGCCTCTTAAAAGGCAAGTCGGCCATTTTTAATTTTTTTAAAGAGGTAAAAATTAAAAATGTTAAATTTTCAACATTTGTTCGTCAATTACAGTATAAAAGCTACCAGAGTGTTAAATTTCAAGTTATTTGCTCGATCGGAAGTAAGTAAAAACCGCTATAGTACATAACAACGTTTTTGACCCCGGCAAAAAAGGCTTCAAAATACCGTAAAAAACGGGTTTTTTCCATTTTAGAGTGGGAAGGAAAGGTAAAAGTAAACTTTTTGCATTTTTTACGGTGCACAATAGGGACCTTCTGGTTACAAAGCAAAAAACCCCAAAGCTCTAGCTCTTGTAGTTCAACCCAAACATTTTGGCTATGTATTATCGCACATGCGGCTGTATAGTATAGAGACTCTCAGGAGACCTAAAAATATCAAAATCGTCAATTTCCGGGAGAACCGTTGGTCGTACGAGAAAAAGTAATAGGACCAAAGTTGTAGATAATTCAAAAAGAGGAATAGTAGAGACTATTTGTTTTTCGATACGACTTACCTTAAGGTTATTACAACCTAAAGTAACCTTCAAAAATATGATTTTCGTAGATAAAAAATGTTCAAATTTATTTTTTTGAAAAAATTCTTTTAGATTCCTCATTCTGTTTTCATATTAAGTTTACATACCGATTTTTATGGAAATCGGTTTATTTTTGGGGAAAATGGATTTCAAAAGCATAAATATTTGACCTAAAAATTTGACCGGAATTTTCTCTCGACAACACCCAGCATATTATATATCGTTGGAAAATATAGATTTTTCTGAGCAATAAACCGTTGAGACAGCGTAGATACGACAAATACACTTCATGATATGGGCGTTTAAAAAAGTAGGTTTTTGGAAGAATTGTAACTTTCCTTCAATTATCTGGAAAACTAAAGGTCGTGGAAAAAATATGATATTTAGTTTTTTTGTTAGAAAAAAATAGTTTGACCACCGTGCAAAATTTCAAGTCGATTATAAAAAGTTTAATTTTTTCCAATTTTCGAGCCAAGGTTTTCACCCGTGAAATATCACCGGAAAATCGAACTTTTCAGATCCGGATAAAATATACGTCATTTTGTAGAGCTCGAAAAGGCTATCAAGAAAAAGATATTTTAATTTAAAAAAAAAAATTATACTCTCCTTAAAGCCCAAAAACACGTTATTTTTCTAGAAAATGCACGAAATCGTCGATTTCCGGGAGAACCGTTGGTCGTACGAGAAAAAGTCATAGGACCAAAGTTGTAGATAATTCAAAAAGAGGAATAGTAGAGACTATTAGTTTTTCGATACGACTTACCGTTTAGCCTCAATACGCCGTCAAAGCCTCTTAAAAGGCAAGTCGGCCATTTTTAATTTTTTTAAAGAGGTAAAAATTAAAAATGTTAAATTTTCAACATTTGTTCGTCAATTACAGTATAAAAGCTACCAGAGTGTTAAATTTCAAGTTATTTGCTCGATCGGAAGTAAGTAAAAACCGCTATAGTACATAACAACGTTTTTGACCCCGGCAAAAAAGGCTTCAAAATACCGTAAAAAACGGGTTTTTTCCATTTTAGAGTGGGAAGGAAAGGTAAAAGTAAACTTTTTGCATTTTTTACGGTGCACAATAGGGACCTTCTGGTTACAAAGCAAAAAACCCCAAAGCTCTAGCTCTTGTAGTTCAACCCAAACATTTTGGCTATGTATTATCGCACATGCGGCTGTATAGTATAGAGACTCTCAGGAGACCTAAAAATATCAAAATCGTCAATTTCCGGGAGAACCGTTGGTCGTACGAGAAAAAGTAATAGGACCAAAGTTGTAGATAATTCAAAAAGAGGAATAGTAGAGACTATTTGTTTTTCGATACGACTTACCTTAAGGTTATTACAGCCTAAAGTAACCTTCAAAAATATGATTTTCGTAGATAAAAAATGTTCAAATTTATTTTTTTGAAAAAATTCTTTTAGATTCCTCATTCTGTTTTCATATTAAGTTTACATACCGATTTTTATGGAAATCGGTTTATTTTTGGGGAAAATGGATTTCAAAAGCATAAATATTTGACCTAAAAATTTGACCGGAATTTTCTCTCGACAACACCCAGCATATTATATATCGTTGGAAAATATAGATTTTTCTGAGCAATAAACCGTTGAGACAGCGTAGATACGACAAATACACTTCATGATATGGGCGTTTAAAAAAGTAGGTTTTTGGAAGAATTGTAACTTTCCTTCAATTATCTGGAAAACTAAAGGTCGTGGAAAAAATATGATATTTAGTTTTTTTGTTAGAAAAAAATAGTTTGACCACCGTGCAAAATTTCAAGTCGATTATAAAAAGTTTAATTTTTTCCAATTTTCGAGCCAAGGTTTTCACCCGTGAAATATCACCGGAAAATCGAACTTTTCAGATCCGGATAAAATATACGTCATTTTGTAGAGCTCGAAAAGGCTATCAAGAAAAAGATATTTTAATTTAAAAAAAAAAATTATACTCTCCTTAAAGCCCAAAAACACGTTATTTTTCTAGAAAATGCACGAAATCGTCGATTTCCGGGAGAACCGTTGGTCGTACGAGAAAAAGTCATAGGACCAAAGTTGTAGATAATTCAAAAAGAGGAATAGTAGAGACTATTAGTTTTTCGATACGACTTACCGTTTAGCCTCAATACGCCGTCAAAGCCTCTTAAAAGGCAAGTCGGCCATTTTTAATTTTTTTAAAGAGGTAAAAATTAAAAATGTTAAATTTTCAACATTTGTTCGTCAATTACAGTATAAAAGCTACCAGAGTGTTAAATTTCAAGTTATTTGCTCGATCGGAAGTAAGTAAAAACCGCTATAGTACATAACAACGTTTTTGACCCCGGCAAAAAAGGCTTCAAAATACCGTAAAAAACGGGTTTTTTCCATTTTAGAGTGGGAAGGAAAGGTAAAAGTAAACTTTTTGCATTTTTTACGGTGCACAATAGGGACCTTCTGGTTACAAAGCAAAAAACCCCAAAGCTCTAGCTCTTGTAGTTCAACCCAAACATTTTGGCTATGTATTATCGCACATGCGGCTGTATAGTATAGAGACTCTCAGGAGACCTAAAAATATCAAAATCGTCAATTTCCGGGAGAACCGTTGGTCGTACGAGAAAAAGTAATAGGACCAAAGTTGTAGATAATTCAAAAAGAGGAATAGTAGAGACTATTTGTTTTTCGATACGACTTACCTTAAGGTTATTACAGCCTAAAGTAACCTTCAAAAATATGATTTTCGTAGATAAAAAATGTTCAAATTTATTTTTTTGAAAAAATTCTTTTAGATTCCTCATTCTGTTTTCATATTAAGTTTACATACCGATTTTTATGGAAATCGGTTTATTTTTGGGGAAAATGGATTTCAAAAGCATAAATATTTGACCTAAAAATTTGACCGGAATTTTCTCTCGACAACACCCAGCATATTATATATCGTTGGAAAATATAGATTTTTCTGAGCAATAAACCGTTGAGACAGCGTAGATACGACAAATACACTTCATGATATGGGCGTTTAAAAAAGTAGGTTTTTGGAAGAATTGTAACTTTCCTTCAATTATCTGGAAAACTAAAGGTCGTGGAAAAAATATGATATTTAGTTTTTTTGTTAGAAAAAAATAGTTTGACCACCGTGCAAAATTTCAAGTCGATTATAAAAAGTTTAATTTTTTCCAATTTTCGAGCCAAGGTTTTCACCCGTGAAATATCACCGGAAAATCGAACTTTTCAGATCCGGATAAAATATACGTCATTTTGTAGAGCTCGAAAAGGCTATCAAGAAAAAGATATTTTAATTTAAAAAAAAAAATTATACTCTCCTTAAAGCCCAAAAACACGTTATTTTTCTAGAAAATGCACGAAATCGTCGATTTCCGGGAGAACCGTTGGTCGTACGAGAAAAAGTCATAGGACCAAAGTTGTAGATAATTCAAAAAGAGGAATAGTAGAGACTATTAGTTTTTCGATACGACTTACCGTTTAGCCTCAATACGCCGTCAAAGCCTCTTAAAAGGCAAGTCGGCCATTTTTAATTTTTTTAAAGAGGTAAAAATTAAAAATGTTAAATTTTCAACATTTGTTCGTCAATTACAGTATAAAAGCTACCAGAGTGTTAAATTTCAAGTTATTTGCTCGATCGGAAGTAAGTAAAAACCGCTATAGTACATAACAACGTTTTTGACCCCGGCAAAAAAGGCTTCAAAATACCGTAAAAAACGGGTTTTTTCCATTTTAGAGTGGGAAGGAAAGGTAAAAGTAAACTTTTTGCATTTTTTACGGTGCACAATAGGGACCTTCTGGTTACAAAGCAAAAAACCCCAAAGCTCTAGCTCTTGTAGTTCAACCCAAACATTTTGGCTATGTATTATCGCACATGCGGCTGTATAGTATAGAGACTCTCAGGAGACCTAAAAATATCAAAATCGTCAATTTCCGGGAGAACCGTTGGTCGTACGAGAAAAAGTAATAGGACCAAAGTTGTAGATAATTCAAAAAGAGGAATAGTAGAGACTATTTGTTTTTCGATACGACTTACCTTAAGGTTATTACAGCCTAAAGTAACCTTCAAAAATATGATTTTCGTAGATAAAAAATGTTCAAATTTATTTTTTTGAAAAAATTCTTTTAGATTCCTCATTCTGTTTTCATATTAAGTTTACATACCGATTTTTATGGAAATCGGTTTATTTTTGGGGAAAATGGATTTCAAAAGCATAAATATTTGACCTAAAAATTTGACCGGAATTTTCTCTCGACAACACCCAGCATATTATATATCGTTGGAAAATATAGATTTTTCTGAGCAATAAACCGTTGAGACAGCGTAGATACGACAAATACACTTCATGATATGGGCGTTTAAAAAAGTAGGTTTTTGGAAGAATTGTAACTTTCCTTCAATTATCTGGAAAACTAAAGGTCGTGGAAAAAATATGATATTTAGTTTTTTTGTTAGAAAAAAATAGTTTGACCACCGTGCAAAATTTCAAGTCGATTATAAAAAGTTTAATTTTTTCCAATTTTCGAGCCAAGGTTTTCACCCGTGAAATATCACCGGAAAATCGAACTTTTCAGATCCGGATAAAATATACGTCATTTTGTAGAGCTCGAAAAGGCTATCAAGAAAAAGATATTTTAATTTAAAAAAAAAAATTATACTCTCCTTAAAGCCCAAAAACACGTTATTTTTCTAGAAAATGCACGAAATCGTCGATTTCCGGGAGAACCGTTGGTCGTACGAGAAAAAGTCATAGGACCAAAGTTGTAGATAATTCAAAAAGAGGAATAGTAGAGACTATTAGTTTTTCGATACGACTTACCGTTTAGCCTCAATACGCCGTCAAAGCCTCTTAAAAGGCAAGTCGGCCATTTTTAATTTTTTTAAAGAGGTAAAAATTAAAAATGTTAAATTTTCAACATTTGTTCGTCAATTACAGTATAAAAGCTACCAGAGTGTTAAATTTCAAGTTATTTGCTCGATCGGAAGTAAGTAAAAACCGCTATAGTACATAACAACGTTTTTGACCCCGGCAAAAAAGGCTTCAAAATACCGTAAAAAACGGGTTTTTTCCATTTTAGAGTGGGAAGGAAAGGTAAAAGTAAACTTTTTGCATTTTTTACGGTGCACAATAGGGACCTTCTGGTTACAAAGCAAAAAACCCCAAAGCTCTAGCTCTTGTAGTTCAACCCAAACATTTTGGCTATGTATTATCGCACATGCGGCTGTATAGTATAGAGACTCTCAGGAGACCTAAAAATATCAAAATCGTCAATTTCCGGGAGAACCGTTGGTCGTACGAGAAAAAGTAATAGGACCAAAGTTGTAGATAATTCAAAAAGAGGAATAGTAGAGACTATTTGTTTTTCGATACGACTTACCTTAAGGTTATTACAGCCTAAAGTAACCTTCAAAAATATGATTTTCGTAGATAAAAAATGTTCAAATTTATTTTTTTGAAAAAATTCTTTTAGATTCCTCATTCTGTTTTCATATTAAGTTTACATACCGATTTTTATGGAAATCGGTTTATTTTTGGGGAAAATGGATTTCAAAAGCATAAATATTTGACCTAAAAATTTGACCGGAATTTTCTCTCGACAACACCCAGCATATTATATATCGTTGGAAAATATAGATTTTTCTGAGCAATAAACCGTTGAGACAGCGTAGATACGACAAATACACTTCATGATATGGGCGTTTAAAAAAGTAGGTTTTTGGAAGAATTGTAACTTTCCTTCAATTATCTGGAAAACTAAAGGTCGTGGAAAAAATATGATATTTAGTTTTTTTGTTAGAAAAAAATAGTTTGACCACCGTGCAAAATTTCAAGTCGATTATAAAAAGTTTAATTTTTTCCAATTTTCGAGCCAAGGTTTTCACCCGTGAAATATCACCGGAAAATCGAACTTTTCAGATCCGGATAAAATATACGTCATTTTGTAGAGCTCGAAAAGGCTATCAAGAAAAAGATATTTTAATTTAAAAAAAAAAATTATACTCTCCTTAAAGCCCAAAAACACGTTATTTTTCTAGAAAATGCACGAAATCGTCGATTTCCGGGAGAACCGTTGGTCGTACGAGAAAAAGTCATAGGACCAAAGTTGTAGATAATTCAAAAAGAGGAATAGTAGAGACTATTTGTTTTTCGATACGACTTACCTTAAGGTTATTACAACCTAAAGTAACCTTCAAAAATATGATTTTCGTAGATAAAAAATGTTCAAATTTATTTTTTTGAAAAAATTCTTTTAGATTCCTCATTCTGTTTTCATATTAAGTTTACATACCGATTTTTATGGAAATCGGTTTATTTTTGGGGAAAATGGATTTCAAAAGCATAAATATTTGACCTAAAAATTTGACCGGAATTTTCTCTCGACAACACCCAGCATATTATATATCGTTGGAAAATATAGATTTTTCTGAGCAATAAACCGTTGAGACAGCGTAGATACGACAAATACACTTCATGATATGGGCGTTTAAAAAAGTAGGTTTTTGGAAGAATTGTAACTTTCCTTCAATTATCTGGAAAACTAAAGGTCGTGGAAAAAATATGATATTTAGTTTTTTTGTTAGAAAAAAATAGTTTGACCACCGTGCAAAATTTCAAGTCGATTATAAAAAGTTTAATTTTTTCCAATTTTCGAGCCAAGGTTTTCACCCGTGAAATATCACCGGAAAATCGAACTTTTCAGATCCGGATAAAATATACGTCATTTTGTAGAGCTCGAAAAGGCTATCAAGAAAAAGATATTTTAATTTAAAAAAAAAAATTATACTCTCCTTAAAGCCCAAAAACACGTTATTTTTCTAGAAAATGCACGAAATCGTCGATTTCCGGGAGAACCGTTGGTCGTACGAGAAAAAGTCATAGGACCAAAGTTGTAGATAATTCAAAAAGAGGAATAGTAGAGACTATTTGTTTTTCGATACGACTTACCTTAAGGTTATTACAACCTAAAGTAACCTTCAAAAATATGATTTTCGTAGATAAAAAATGTTCAAATTTATTTTTTTGAAAAAATTCTTTTAGATTCCTCATTCTGTTTTCATATTAAGTTTACATACCGATTTTTATGGAAATCGGTTTATTTTTGGGGAAAATGGATTTCAAAAGCATAAATATTTGACCTAAAAATTTGACCGGAATTTTCTCTCGACAACACCCAGCATATTATATATCGTTGGAAAATATAGATTTTTCTGAGCAATAAACCGTTGAGACAGCGTAGATACGACAAATACACTTCATGATATGGGCGTTTAAAAAAGTAGGTTTTTGGAAGAATTGTAACTTTCCTTCAATTATCTGGAAAACTAAAGGTCGTGGAAAAAATATGATATTTAGTTTTTTTGTTAGAAAAAAATAGTTTGACCACCGTGCAAAATTTCAAGTCGATTATAAAAAGTTTAATTTTTTCCAATTTTCGAGCCAAGGTTTTCACCCGTGAAATATCACCGGAAAATCGAACTTTTCAGATCCGGATAAAATATACGTCATTTTGTAGAGCTCGAAAAGGCTATCAAGAAAAAGATATTTTAATTTAAAAAAAAAAATTATACTCTCCTTAAAGCCCAAAAACACGTTATTTTTCTAGAAAATGCACGAAATCGTCGATTTCCGGGAGAACCGTTGGTCGTACGAGAAAAAGTCATAGGACCAAAGTTGTAGATAATTCAAAAAGAGGAATAGTAGAGACTATTAGTTTTTCGATACGACTTACCGTTTAGCCTCAATACGCCGTCAAAGCCTCTTAAAAGGCAAGTCGGCCATTTTTAATTTTTTTAAAGAGGTAAAAATTAAAAATGTTAAATTTTCAACATTTGTTCGTCAATTACAGTATAAAAGCTACCAGAGTGTTAAATTTCAAGTTATTTGCTCGATCGGAAGTAAGTAAAAACCGCTATAGTACATAACAACGTTTTTGACCCCGGCAAAAAAGGCTTCAAAATACCGTAAAAAACGGGTTTTTTCCATTTTAGAGTGGGAAGGAAAGGTAAAAGTAAACTTTTTGCATTTTTTACGGTGCACAATAGGGACCTTCTGGTTACAAAGCAAAAAACCCCAAAGCTCTAGCTCTTGTAGTTCAACCCAAACATTTTGGCTATGTATTATCGCACATGCGGCTGTATAGTATAGAGACTCTCAGGAGACCTAAAAATATCAAAATCGTCAATTTCCGGGAGAACCGTTGGTCGTACGAGAAAAAGTAATAGGACCAAAGTTGTAGATAATTCAAAAAGAGGAATAGTAGAGACTATTTGTTTTTCGATACGACTTACCTTAAGGTTATTACAGCCTAAAGTAACCTTCAAAAATATGATTTTCGTAGATAAAAAATGTTCAAATTTATTTTTTTGAAAAAATTCTTTTAGATTCCTCATTCTGTTTTCATATTAAGTTTACATACCGATTTTTATGGAAATCGGTTTATTTTTGGGGAAAATGGATTTCAAAAGCATAAATATTTGACCTAAAAATTTGACCGGAATTTTCTCTCGACAACACCCAGCATATTATATATCGTTGGAAAATATAGATTTTTCTGAGCAATAAACCGTTGAGACAGCGTAGATACGACAAATACACTTCATGATATGGGCGTTTAAAAAAGTAGGTTTTTGGAAGAATTGTAACTTTCCTTCAATTATCTGGAAAACTAAAGGTCGTGGAAAAAATATGATATTTAGTTTTTTTGTTAGAAAAAAATAGTTTGACCACCGTGCAAAATTTCAAGTCGATTATAAAAAGTTTAATTTTTTCCAATTTTCGAGCCAAGGTTTTCACCCGTGAAATATCACCGGAAAATCGAACTTTTCAGATCCGGATAAAATATACGTCATTTTGTAGAGCTCGAAAAGGCTATCAAGAAAAAGATATTTTAATTTAAAAAAAAAAATTATACTCTCCTTAAAGCCCAAAAACACGTTATTTTTCTAGAAAATGCACGAAATCGTCGATTTCCGGGAGAACCGTTGGTCGTACGAGAAAAAGTCATAGGACCAAAGTTGTAGATAATTCAAAAAGAGGAATAGTAGAGACTATTAGTTTTTCGATACGACTTACCGTTTAGCCTCAATACGCCGTCAAAGCCTCTTAAAAGGCAAGTCGGCCATTTTTAATTTTTTTAAAGAGGTAAAAATTAAAAATGTTAAATTTTCAACATTTGTTCGTCAATTACAGTATAAAAGCTACCAGAGTGTTAAATTTCAAGTTATTTGCTCGATCGGAAGTAAGTAAAAACCGCTATAGTACATAACAACGTTTTTGACCCCGGCAAAAAAGGCTTCAAAATACCGTAAAAAACGGGTTTTTTCCATTTTAGAGTGGGAAGGAAAGGTAAAAGTAAACTTTTTGCATTTTTTACGGTGCACAATAGGGACCTTCTGGTTACAAAGCAAAAAACCCCAAAGCTCTAGCTCTTGTAGTTCAACCCAAACATTTTGGCTATGTATTATCGCACATGCGGCTGTATAGTATAGAGACTCTCAGGAGACCTAAAAATATCAAAATCGTCAATTTCCGGGAGAACCGTTGGTCGTACGAGAAAAAGTAATAGGACCAAAGTTGTAGATAATTCAAAAAGAGGAATAGTAGAGACTATTTGTTTTTCGATACGACTTACCTTAAGGTTATTACAACCTAAAGTAACCTTCAAAAATATGATTTTCGTAGATAAAAAATGTTCAAATTTATTTTTTTGAAAAAATTCTTTTAGATTCCTCATTCTGTTTTCATATTAAGTTTACATACCGATTTTTATGGAAATCGGTTTATTTTTGGGGAAAATGGATTTCAAAAGCATAAATATTTGACCTAAAAATTTGACCGGAATTTTCTCTCGACAACACCCAGCATATTATATATCGTTGGAAAATATAGATTTTTCTGAGCAATAAACCGTTGAGACAGCGTAGATACGACAAATACACTTCATGATATGGGCGTTTAAAAAAGTAGGTTTTTGGAAGAATTGTAACTTTCCTTCAATTATCTGGAAAACTAAAGGTCGTGGAAAAAATATGATATTTAGTTTTTTTGTTAGAAAAAAATAGTTTGACCACCGTGCAAAATTTCAAGTCGATTATAAAAAGTTTAATTTTTTCCAATTTTCGAGCCAAGGTTTTCACCCGTGAAATATCACCGGAAAATCGAACTTTTCAGATCCGGATAAAATATACGTCATTTTGTAGAGCTCGAAAAGGCTATCAAGAAAAAGATATTTTAATTTAAAAAAAAAAATTATACTCTCCTTAAAGCCCAAAAACACGTTATTTTTCTAGAAAATGCACGAAATCGTCGATTTCCGGGAGAACCGTTGGTCGTACGAGAAAAAGTCATAGGACCAAAGTTGTAGATAATTCAAAAAGAGGAATAGTAGAGACTATTTGTTTTTCGATACGACTTACCTTAAGGTTATTACAACCTAAAGTAACCTTCAAAAATATGATTTTCGTAGATAAAAAATGTTCAAATTTATTTTTTTGAAAAAATTCTTTTAGATTCCTCATTCTGTTTTCATATTAAGTTTACATACCGATTTTTATGGAAATCGGTTTATTTTTGGGGAAAATGGATTTCAAAAGCATAAATATTTGACCTAAAAATTTGACCGGAATTTTCTCTCGACAACACCCAGCATATTATATATCGTTGGAAAATATAGATTTTTCTGAGCAATAAACCGTTGAGACAGCGTAGATACGACAAATACACTTCATGATATGGGCGTTTAAAAAAGTAGGTTTTTGGAAGAATTGTAACTTTCCTTCAATTATCTGGAAAACTAAAGGTCGTGGAAAAAATATGATATTTAGTTTTTTTGTTAGAAAAAAATAGTTTGACCACCGTGCAAAATTTCAAGTCGATTATAAAAAGTTTAATTTTTTCCAATTTTCGAGCCAAGGTTTTCACCCGTGAAATATCACCGGAAAATCGAACTTTTCAGATCCGGATAAAATATACGTCATTTTGTAGAGCTCGAAAAGGCTATCAAGAAAAAGATATTTTAATTTAAAAAAAAAAATTATACTCTCCTTAAAGCCCAAAAACACGTTATTTTTCTAGAAAATGCACGAAATCGTCGATTTCCGGGAGAACCGTTGGTCGTACGAGAAAAAGTCATAGGACCAAAGTTGTAGATAATTCAAAAAGAGGAATAGTAGAGACTATTTGTTTTTCGATACGACTTACCTTAAGGTTATTACAACCTAAAGTAACCTTCAAAAATATGATTTTCGTAGATAAAAAATGTTCAAATTTATTTTTTTGAAAAAATTCTTTTAGATTCCTCATTCTGTTTTCATATTAAGTTTACATACCGATTTTTATGGAAATCGGTTTATTTTTGGGGAAAATGGATTTCAAAAGCATAAATATTTGACCTAAAAATTTGACCGGAATTTTCTCTCGACAACACCCAGCATATTATATATCGTTGGAAAATATAGATTTTTCTGAGCAATAAACCGTTGAGACAGCGTAGATACGACAAATACACTTCATGATATGGGCGTTTAAAAAAGTAGGTTTTTGGAAGAATTGTAACTTTCCTTCAATTATCTGGAAAACTAAAGGTCGTGGAAAAAATATGATATTTAGTTTTTTTGTTAGAAAAAAATAGTTTGACCACCGTGCAAAATTTCAAGTCGATTATAAAAAGTTTAATTTTTTCCAATTTTCGAGCCAAGGTTTTCACCCGTGAAATATCACCGGAAAATCGAACTTTTCAGATCCGGATAAAATATACGTCATTTTGTAGAGCTCGAAAAGGCTATCAAGAAAAAGATATTTTAATTTAAAAAAAAAAATTATACTCTCCTTAAAGCCCAAAAACACGTTATTTTTCTAGAAAATGCACGAAATCGTCGATTTCCGGGAGAACCGTTGGTCGTACGAGAAAAAGTCATAGGACCAAAGTTGTAGATAATTCAAAAAGAGGAATAGTAGAGACTATTAGTTTTTCGATACGACTTACCGTTTAGCCTCAATACGCCGTCAAAGCCTCTTAAAAGGCAAGTCGGCCATTTTTAATTTTTTTAAAGAGGTAAAAATTAAAAATGTTAAATTTTCAACATTTGTTCGTCAATTACAGTATAAAAGCTACCAGAGTGTTAAATTTCAAGTTATTTGCTCGATCGGAAGTAAGTAAAAACCGCTATAGTACATAACAACGTTTTTGACCCCGGCAAAAAAGGCTTCAAAATACCGTAAAAAACGGGTTTTTTCCATTTTAGAGTGGGAAGGAAAGGTAAAAGTAAACTTTTTGCATTTTTTACGGTGCACAATAGGGACCTTCTGGTTACAAAGCAAAAAACCCCAAAGCTCTAGCTCTTGTAGTTCAACCCAAACATTTTGGCTATGTATTATCGCACATGCGGCTGTATAGTATAGAGACTCTCAGGAGACCTAAAAATATCAAAATCGTCAATTTCCGGGAGAACCGTTGGTCGTACGAGAAAAAGTAATAGGACCAAAGTTGTAGATAATTCAAAAAGAGGAATAGTAGAGACTATTTGTTTTTCGATACGACTTACCTTAAGGTTATTACAGCCTAAAGTAACCTTCAAAAATATGATTTTCGTAGATAAAAAATGTTCAAATTTATTTTTTTGAAAAAATTCTTTTAGATTCCTCATTCTGTTTTCATATTAAGTTTACATACCGATTTTTATGGAAATCGGTTTATTTTTGGGGAAAATGGATTTCAAAAGCATAAATATTTGACCTAAAAATTTGACCGGAATTTTCTCTCGACAACACCCAGCATATTATATATCGTTGGAAAATATAGATTTTTCTGAGCAATAAACCGTTGAGACAGCGTAGATACGACAAATACACTTCATGATATGGGCGTTTAAAAAAGTAGGTTTTTGGAAGAATTGTAACTTTCCTTCAATTATCTGGAAAACTAAAGGTCGTGGAAAAAATATGATATTTAGTTTTTTTGTTAGAAAAAAATAGTTTGACCACCGTGCAAAATTTCAAGTCGATTATAAAAAGTTTAATTTTTTCCAATTTTCGAGCCAAGGTTTTCACCCGTGAAATATCACCGGAAAATCGAACTTTTCAGATCCGGATAAAATATACGTCATTTTGTAGAGCTCGAAAAGGCTATCAAGAAAAAGATATTTTAATTTAAAAAAAAAAATTATACTCTCCTTAAAGCCCAAAAACACGTTATTTTTCTAGAAAATGCACGAAATCGTCGATTTCCGGGAGAACCGTTGGTCGTACGAGAAAAAGTCATAGGACCAAAGTTGTAGATAATTCAAAAAGAGGAATAGTAGAGACTATTAGTTTTTCGATACGACTTACCGTTTAGCCTCAATACGCCGTCAAAGCCTCTTAAAAGGCAAGTCGGCCATTTTTAATTTTTTTAAAGAGGTAAAAATTAAAAATGTTAAATTTTCAACATTTGTTCGTCAATTACAGTATAAAAGCTACCAGAGTGTTAAATTTCAAGTTATTTGCTCGATCGGAAGTAAGTAAAAACCGCTATAGTACATAACAACGTTTTTGACCCCGGCAAAAAAGGCTTCAAAATACCGTAAAAAACGGGTTTTTTCCATTTTAGAGTGGGAAGGAAAGGTAAAAGTAAACTTTTTGCATTTTTTACGGTGCACAATAGGGACCTTCTGGTTACAAAGCAAAAAACCCCAAAGCTCTAGCTCTTGTAGTTCAACCCAAACATTTTGGCTATGTATTATCGCACATGCGGCTGTATAGTATAGAGACTCTCAGGAGACCTAAAAATATCAAAATCGTCAATTTCCGGGAGAACCGTTGGTCGTACGAGAAAAAGTAATAGGACCAAAGTTGTAGATAATTCAAAAAGAGGAATAGTAGAGACTATTTGTTTTTCGATACGACTTACCTTAAGGTTATTACAGCCTAAAGTAACCTTCAAAAATATGATTTTCGTAGATAAAAAATGTTCAAATTTATTTTTTTGAAAAAATTCTTTTAGATTCCTCATTCTGTTTTCATATTAAGTTTACATACCGATTTTTATGGAAATCGGTTTATTTTTGGGGAAAATGGATTTCAAAAGCATAAATATTTGACCTAAAAATTTGACCGGAATTTTCTCTCGACAACACCCAGCATATTATATATCGTTGGAAAATATAGATTTTTCTGAGCAATAAACCGTTGAGACAGCGTAGATACGACAAATACACTTCATGATATGGGCGTTTAAAAAAGTAGGTTTTTGGAAGAATTGTAACTTTCCTTCAATTATCTGGAAAACTAAAGGTCGTGGAAAAAATATGATATTTAGTTTTTTTGTTAGAAAAAAATAGTTTGACCACCGTGCAAAATTTCAAGTCGATTATAAAAAGTTTAATTTTTTCCAATTTTCGAGCCAAGGTTTTCACCCGTGAAATATCACCGGAAAATCGAACTTTTCAGATCCGGATAAAATATACGTCATTTTGTAGAGCTCGAAAAGGCTATCAAGAAAAAGATATTTTAATTTAAAAAAAAAAATTATACTCTCCTTAAAGCCCAAAAACACGTTATTTTTCTAGAAAATGCACGAAATCGTCGATTTCCGGGAGAACCGTTGGTCGTACGAGAAAAAGTCATAGGACCAAAGTTGTAGATAATTCAAAAAGAGGAATAGTAGAGACTATTAGTTTTTCGATACGACTTACCGTTTAGCCTCAATACGCCGTCAAAGCCTCTTAAAAGGCAAGTCGGCCATTTTTAATTTTTTTAAAGAGGTAAAAATTAAAAATGTTAAATTTTCAACATTTGTTCGTCAATTACAGTATAAAAGCTACCAGAGTGTTAAATTTCAAGTTATTTGCTCGATCGGAAGTAAGTAAAAACCGCTATAGTACATAACAACGTTTTTGACCCCGGCAAAAAAGGCTTCAAAATACCGTAAAAAACGGGTTTTTTCCATTTTAGAGTGGGAAGGAAAGGTAAAAGTAAACTTTTTGCATTTTTTACGGTGCACAATAGGGACCTTCTGGTTACAAAGCAAAAAACCCCAAAGCTCTAGCTCTTGTAGTTCAACCCAAACATTTTGGCTATGTATTATCGCACATGCGGCTGTATAGTATAGAGACTCTCAGGAGACCTAAAAATATCAAAATCGTCAATTTCCGGGAGAACCGTTGGTCGTACGAGAAAAAGTAATAGGACCAAAGTTGTAGATAATTCAAAAAGAGGAATAGTAGAGACTATTTGTTTTTCGATACGACTTACCTTAAGGTTATTACAGCCTAAAGTAACCTTCAAAAATATGATTTTCGTAGATAAAAAATGTTCAAATTTATTTTTTTGAAAAAATTCTTTTAGATTCCTCATTCTGTTTTCATATTAAGTTTACATACCGATTTTTATGGAAATCGGTTTATTTTTGGGGAAAATGGATTTCAAAAGCATAAATATTTGACCTAAAAATTTGACCGGAATTTTCTCTCGACAACACCCAGCATATTATATATCGTTGGAAAATATAGATTTTTCTGAGCAATAAACCGTTGAGACAGCGTAGATACGACAAATACACTTCATGATATGGGCGTTTAAAAAAGTAGGTTTTTGGAAGAATTGTAACTTTCCTTCAATTATCTGGAAAACTAAAGGTCGTGGAAAAAATATGATATTTAGTTTTTTTGTTAGAAAAAAATAGTTTGACCACCGTGCAAAATTTCAAGTCGATTATAAAAAGTTTAATTTTTTCCAATTTTCGAGCCAAGGTTTTCACCCGTGAAATATCACCGGAAAATCGAACTTTTCAGATCCGGATAAAATATACGTCATTTTGTAGAGCTCGAAAAGGCTATCAAGAAAAAGATATTTTAATTTAAAAAAAAAAATTATACTCTCCTTAAAGCCCAAAAACACGTTATTTTTCTAGAAAATGCACGAAATCGTCGATTTCCGGGAGAACCGTTGGTCGTACGAGAAAAAGTCATAGGACCAAAGTTGTAGATAATTCAAAAAGAGGAATAGTAGAGACTATTAGTTTTTCGATACGACTTACCGTTTAGCCTCAATACGCCGTCAAAGCCTCTTAAAAGGCAAGTCGGCCATTTTTAATTTTTTTAAAGAGGTAAAAATTAAAAATGTTAAATTTTCAACATTTGTTCGTCAATTACAGTATAAAAGCTACCAGAGTGTTAAATTTCAAGTTATTTGCTCGATCGGAAGTAAGTAAAAACCGCTATAGTACATAACAACGTTTTTGACCCCGGCAAAAAAGGCTTCAAAATACCGTAAAAAACGGGTTTTTTCCATTTTAGAGTGGGAAGGAAAGGTAAAAGTAAACTTTTTGCATTTTTTACGGTGCACAATAGGGACCTTCTGGTTACAAAGCAAAAAACCCCAAAGCTCTAGCTCTTGTAGTTCAACCCAAACATTTTGGCTATGTATTATCGCACATGCGGCTGTATAGTATAGAGACTCTCAGGAGACCTAAAAATATCAAAATCGTCAATTTCCGGGAGAACCGTTGGTCGTACGAGAAAAAGTAATAGGACCAAAGTTGTAGATAATTCAAAAAGAGGAATAGTAGAGACTATTTGTTTTTCGATACGACTTACCTTAAGGTTATTACAGCCTAAAGTAACCTTCAAAAATATGATTTTCGTAGATAAAAAATGTTCAAATTTATTTTTTTGAAAAAATTCTTTTAGATTCCTCATTCTGTTTTCATATTAAGTTTACATACCGATTTTTATGGAAATCGGTTTATTTTTGGGGAAAATGGATTTCAAAAGCATAAATATTTGACCTAAAAATTTGACCGGAATTTTCTCTCGACAACACCCAGCATATTATATATCGTTGGAAAATATAGATTTTTCTGAGCAATAAACCGTTGAGACAGCGTAGATACGACAAATACACTTCATGATATGGGCGTTTAAAAAAGTAGGTTTTTGGAAGAATTGTAACTTTCCTTCAATTATCTGGAAAACTAAAGGTCGTGGAAAAAATATGATATTTAGTTTTTTTGTTAGAAAAAAATAGTTTGACCACCGTGCAAAATTTCAAGTCGATTATAAAAAGTTTAATTTTTTCCAATTTTCGAGCCAAGGTTTTCACCCGTGAAATATCACCGGAAAATCGAACTTTTCAGATCCGGATAAAATATACGTCATTTTGTAGAGCTCGAAAAGGCTATCAAGAAAAAGATATTTTAATTTAAAAAAAAAAATTATACTCTCCTTAAAGCCCAAAAACACGTTATTTTTCTAGAAAATGCACGAAATCGTCGATTTCCGGGAGAACCGTTGGTCGTACGAGAAAAAGTCATAGGACCAAAGTTGTAGATAATTCAAAAAGAGGAATAGTAGAGACTATTAGTTTTTCGATACGACTTACCGTTTAGCCTCAATACGCCGTCAAAGCCTCTTAAAAGGCAAGTCGGCCATTTTTAATTTTTTTAAAGAGGTAAAAATTAAAAATGTTAAATTTTCAACATTTGTTCGTCAATTACAGTATAAAAGCTACCAGAGTGTTAAATTTCAAGTTATTTGCTCGATCGGAAGTAAGTAAAAACCGCTATAGTACATAACAACGTTTTTGACCCCGGCAAAAAAGGCTTCAAAATACCGTAAAAAACGGGTTTTTTCCATTTTAGAGTGGGAAGGAAAGGTAAAAGTAAACTTTTTGCATTTTTTACGGTGCACAATAGGGACCTTCTGGTTACAAAGCAAAAAACCCCAAAGCTCTAGCTCTTGTAGTTCAACCCAAACATTTTGGCTATGTATTATCGCACATGCGGCTGTATAGTATAGAGACTCTCAGGAGACCTAAAAATATCAAAATCGTCAATTTCCGGGAGAACCGTTGGTCGTACGAGAAAAAGTAATAGGACCAAAGTTGTAGATAATTCAAAAAGAGGAATAGTAGAGACTATTTGTTTTTCGATACGACTTACCTTAAGGTTATTACAGCCTAAAGTAACCTTCAAAAATATGATTTTCGTAGATAAAAAATGTTCAAATTTATTTTTTTGAAAAAATTCTTTTAGATTCCTCATTCTGTTTTCATATTAAGTTTACATACCGATTTTTATGGAAATCGGTTTATTTTTGGGGAAAATGGATTTCAAAAGCATAAATATTTGACCTAAAAATTTGACCGGAATTTTCTCTCGACAACACCCAGCATATTATATATCGTTGGAAAATATAGATTTTTCTGAGCAATAAACCGTTGAGACAGCGTAGATACGACAAATACACTTCATGATATGGGCGTTTAAAAAAGTAGGTTTTTGGAAGAATTGTAACTTTCCTTCAATTATCTGGAAAACTAAAGGTCGTGGAAAAAATATGATATTTAGTTTTTTTGTTAGAAAAAAATAGTTTGACCACCGTGCAAAATTTCAAGTCGATTATAAAAAGTTTAATTTTTTCCAATTTTCGAGCCAAGGTTTTCACCCGTGAAATATCACCGGAAAATCGAACTTTTCAGATCCGGATAAAATATACGTCATTTTGTAGAGCTCGAAAAGGCTATCAAGAAAAAGATATTTTAATTTAAAAAAAAAAATTATACTCTCCTTAAAGCCCAAAAACACGTTATTTTTCTAGAAAATGCACGAAATCGTCGATTTCCGGGAGAACCGTTGGTCGTACGAGAAAAAGTCATAGGACCAAAGTTGTAGATAATTCAAAAAGAGGAATAGTAGAGACTATTAGTTTTTCGATACGACTTACCGTTTAGCCTCAATACGCCGTCAAAGCCTCTTAAAAGGCAAGTCGGCCATTTTTAATTTTTTTAAAGAGGTAAAAATTAAAAATGTTAAATTTTCAACATTTGTTCGTCAATTACAGTATAAAAGCTACCAGAGTGTTAAATTTCAAGTTATTTGCTCGATCGGAAGTAAGTAAAAACCGCTATAGTACATAACAACGTTTTTGACCCCGGCAAAAAAGGCTTCAAAATACCGTAAAAAACGGGTTTTTTCCATTTTAGAGTGGGAAGGAAAGGTAAAAGTAAACTTTTTGCATTTTTTACGGTGCACAATAGGGACCTTCTGGTTACAAAGCAAAAAACCCCAAAGCTCTAGCTCTTGTAGTTCAACCCAAACATTTTGGCTATGTATTATCGCACATGCGGCTGTATAGTATAGAGACTCTCAGGAGACCTAAAAATATCAAAATCGTCAATTTCCGGGAGAACCGTTGGTCGTACGAGAAAAAGTAATAGGACCAAAGTTGTAGATAATTCAAAAAGAGGAATAGTAGAGACTATTTGTTTTTCGATACGACTTACCTTAAGGTTATTACAGCCTAAAGTAACCTTCAAAAATATGATTTTCGTAGATAAAAAATGTTCAAATTTATTTTTTTGAAAAAATTCTTTTAGATTCCTCATTCTGTTTTCATATTAAGTTTACATACCGATTTTTATGGAAATCGGTTTATTTTTGGGGAAAATGGATTTCAAAAGCATAAATATTTGACCTAAAAATTTGACCGGAATTTTCTCTCGACAACACCCAGCATATTATATATCGTTGGAAAATATAGATTTTTCTGAGCAATAAACCGTTGAGACAGCGTAGATACGACAAATACACTTCATGATATGGGCGTTTAAAAAAGTAGGTTTTTGGAAGAATTGTAACTTTCCTTCAATTATCTGGAAAACTAAAGGTCGTGGAAAAAATATGATATTTAGTTTTTTTGTTAGAAAAAAATAGTTTGACCACCGTGCAAAATTTCAAGTCGATTATAAAAAGTTTAATTTTTTCCAATTTTCGAGCCAAGGTTTTCACCCGTGAAATATCACCGGAAAATCGAACTTTTCAGATCCGGATAAAATATACGTCATTTTGTAGAGCTCGAAAAGGCTATCAAGAAAAAGATATTTTAATTTAAAAAAAAAAATTATACTCTCCTTAAAGCCCAAAAACACGTTATTTTTCTAGAAAATGCACGAAATCGTCGATTTCCGGGAGAACCGTTGGTCGTACGAGAAAAAGTCATAGGACCAAAGTTGTAGATAATTCAAAAAGAGGAATAGTAGAGACTATTAGTTTTTCGATACGACTTACCGTTTAGCCTCAATACGCCGTCAAAGCCTCTTAAAAGGCAAGTCGGCCATTTTTAATTTTTTTAAAGAGGTAAAAATTAAAAATGTTAAATTTTCAACATTTGTTCGTCAATTACAGTATAAAAGCTACCAGAGTGTTAAATTTCAAGTTATTTGCTCGATCGGAAGTAAGTAAAAACCGCTATAGTACATAACAACGTTTTTGACCCCGGCAAAAAAGGCTTCAAAATACCGTAAAAAACGGGTTTTTTCCATTTTAGAGTGGGAAGGAAAGGTAAAAGTAAACTTTTTGCATTTTTTACGGTGCACAATAGGGACCTTCTGGTTACAAAGCAAAAAACCCCAAAGCTCTAGCTCTTGTAGTTCAACCCAAACATTTTGGCTATGTATTATCGCACATGCGGCTGTATAGTATAGAGACTCTCAGGAGACCTAAAAATATCAAAATCGTCAATTTCCGGGAGAACCGTTGGTCGTACGAGAAAAAGTAATAGGACCAAAGTTGTAGATAATTCAAAAAGAGGAATAGTAGAGACTATTTGTTTTTCGATACGACTTACCTTAAGGTTATTACAGCCTAAAGTAACCTTCAAAAATATGATTTTCGTAGATAAAAAATGTTCAAATTTATTTTTTTGAAAAAATTCTTTTAGATTCCTCATTCTGTTTTCATATTAAGTTTACATACCGATTTTTATGGAAATCGGTTTATTTTTGGGGAAAATGGATTTCAAAAGCATAAATATTTGACCTAAAAATTTGACCGGAATTTTCTCTCGACAACACCCAGCATATTATATATCGTTGGAAAATATAGATTTTTCTGAGCAATAAACCGTTGAGACAGCGTAGATACGACAAATACACTTCATGATATGGGCGTTTAAAAAAGTAGGTTTTTGGAAGAATTGTAACTTTCCTTCAATTATCTGGAAAACTAAAGGTCGTGGAAAAAATATGATATTTAGTTTTTTTGTTAGAAAAAAATAGTTTGACCACCGTGCAAAATTTCAAGTCGATTATAAAAAGTTTAATTTTTTCCAATTTTCGAGCCAAGGTTTTCACCCGTGAAATATCACCGGAAAATCGAACTTTTCAGATCCGGATAAAATATACGTCATTTTGTAGAGCTCGAAAAGGCTATCAAGAAAAAGATATTTTAATTTAAAAAAAAAAATTATACTCTCCTTAAAGCCCAAAAACACGTTATTTTTCTAGAAAATGCACGAAATCGTCGATTTCCGGGAGAACCGTTGGTCGTACGAGAAAAAGTCATAGGACCAAAGTTGTAGATAATTCAAAAAGAGGAATAGTAGAGACTATTAGTTTTTCGATACGACTTACCGTTTAGCCTCAATACGCCGTCAAAGCCTCTTAAAAGGCAAGTCGGCCATTTTTAATTTTTTTAAAGAGGTAAAAATTAAAAATGTTAAATTTTCAACATTTGTTCGTCAATTACAGTATAAAAGCTACCAGAGTGTTAAATTTCAAGTTATTTGCTCGATCGGAAGTAAGTAAAAACCGCTATAGTACATAACAACGTTTTTGACCCCGGCAAAAAAGGCTTCAAAATACCGTAAAAAACGGGTTTTTTCCATTTTAGAGTGGGAAGGAAAGGTAAAAGTAAACTTTTTGCATTTTTTACGGTGCACAATAGGGACCTTCTGGTTACAAAGCAAAAAACCCCAAAGCTCTAGCTCTTGTAGTTCAACCCAAACATTTTGGCTATGTATTATCGCACATGCGGCTGTATAGTATAGAGACTCTCAGGAGACCTAAAAATATCAAAATCGTCAATTTCCGGGAGAACCGTTGGTCGTACGAGAAAAAGTAATAGGACCAAAGTTGTAGATAATTCAAAAAGAGGAATAGTAGAGACTATTTGTTTTTCGATACGACTTACCTTAAGGTTATTACAGCCTAAAGTAACCTTCAAAAATATGATTTTCGTAGATAAAAAATGTTCAAATTTATTTTTTTGAAAAAATTCTTTTAGATTCCTCATTCTGTTTTCATATTAAGTTTACATACCGATTTTTATGGAAATCGGTTTATTTTTGGGGAAAATGGATTTCAAAAGCATAAATATTTGACCTAAAAATTTGACCGGAATTTTCTCTCGACAACACCCAGCATATTATATATCGTTGGAAAATATAGATTTTTCTGAGCAATAAACCGTTGAGACAGCGTAGATACGACAAATACACTTCATGATATGGGCGTTTAAAAAAGTAGGTTTTTGGAAGAATTGTAACTTTCCTTCAATTATCTGGAAAACTAAAGGTCGTGGAAAAAATATGATATTTAGTTTTTTTGTTAGAAAAAAATAGTTTGACCACCGTGCAAAATTTCAAGTCGATTATAAAAAGTTTAATTTTTTCCAATTTTCGAGCCAAGGTTTTCACCCGTGAAATATCACCGGAAAATCGAACTTTTCAGATCCGGATAAAATATACGTCATTTTGTAGAGCTCGAAAAGGCTATCAAGAAAAAGATATTTTAATTTAAAAAAAAAAATTATACTCTCCTTAAAGCCCAAAAACACGTTATTTTTCTAGAAAATGCACGAAATCGTCGATTTCCGGGAGAACCGTTGGTCGTACGAGAAAAAGTCATAGGACCAAAGTTGTAGATAATTCAAAAAGAGGAATAGTAGAGACTATTAGTTTTTCGATACGACTTACCGTTTAGCCTCAATACGCCGTCAAAGCCTCTTAAAAGGCAAGTCGGCCATTTTTAATTTTTTTAAAGAGGTAAAAATTAAAAATGTTAAATTTTCAACATTTGTTCGTCAATTACAGTATAAAAGCTACCAGAGTGTTAAATTTCAAGTTATTTGCTCGATCGGAAGTAAGTAAAAACCGCTATAGTACATAACAACGTTTTTGACCCCGGCAAAAAAGGCTTCAAAATACCGTAAAAAACGGGTTTTTTCCATTTTAGAGTGGGAAGGAAAGGTAAAAGTAAACTTTTTGCATTTTTTACGGTGCACAATAGGGACCTTCTGGTTACAAAGCAAAAAACCCCAAAGCTCTAGCTCTTGTAGTTCAACCCAAACATTTTGGCTATGTATTATCGCACATGCGGCTGTATAGTATAGAGACTCTCAGGAGACCTAAAAATATCAAAATCGTCAATTTCCGGGAGAACCGTTGGTCGTACGAGAAAAAGTAATAGGACCAAAGTTGTAGATAATTCAAAAAGAGGAATAGTAGAGACTATTTGTTTTTCGATACGACTTACCTTAAGGTTATTACAGCCTAAAGTAACCTTCAAAAATATGATTTTCGTAGATAAAAAATGTTCAAATTTATTTTTTTGAAAAAATTCTTTTAGATTCCTCATTCTGTTTTCATATTAAGTTTACATACCGATTTTTATGGAAATCGGTTTATTTTTGGGGAAAATGGATTTCAAAAGCATAAATATTTGACCTAAAAATTTGACCGGAATTTTCTCTCGACAACACCCAGCATATTATATATCGTTGGAAAATATAGATTTTTCTGAGCAATAAACCGTTGAGACAGCGTAGATACGACAAATACACTTCATGATATGGGCGTTTAAAAAAGTAGGTTTTTGGAAGAATTGTAACTTTCCTTCAATTATCTGGAAAACTAAAGGTCGTGGAAAAAATATGATATTTAGTTTTTTTGTTAGAAAAAAATAGTTTGACCACCGTGCAAAATTTCAAGTCGATTATAAAAAGTTTAATTTTTTCCAATTTTCGAGCCAAGGTTTTCACCCGTGAAATATCACCGGAAAATCGAACTTTTCAGATCCGGATAAAATATACGTCATTTTGTAGAGCTCGAAAAGGCTATCAAGAAAAAGATATTTTAATTTAAAAAAAAAAATTATACTCTCCTTAAAGCCCAAAAACACGTTATTTTTCTAGAAAATGCACGAAATCGTCGATTTCCGGGAGAACCGTTGGTCGTACGAGAAAAAGTCATAGGACCAAAGTTGTAGATAATTCAAAAAGAGGAATAGTAGAGACTATTAGTTTTTCGATACGACTTACCGTTTAGCCTCAATACGCCGTCAAAGCCTCTTAAAAGGCAAGTCGGCCATTTTTAATTTTTTTAAAGAGGTAAAAATTAAAAATGTTAAATTTTCAACATTTGTTCGTCAATTACAGTATAAAAGCTACCAGAGTGTTAAATTTCAAGTTATTTGCTCGATCGGAAGTAAGTAAAAACCGCTATAGTACATAACAACGTTTTTGACCCCGGCAAAAAAGGCTTCAAAATACCGTAAAAAACGGGTTTTTTCCATTTTAGAGTGGGAAGGAAAGGTAAAAGTAAACTTTTTGCATTTTTTACGGTGCACAATAGGGACCTTCTGGTTACAAAGCAAAAAACCCCAAAGCTCTAGCTCTTGTAGTTCAACCCAAACATTTTGGCTATGTATTATCGCACATGCGGCTGTATAGTATAGAGACTCTCAGGAGACCTAAAAATATCAAAATCGTCAATTTCCGGGAGAACCGTTGGTCGTACGAGAAAAAGTAATAGGACCAAAGTTGTAGATAATTCAAAAAGAGGAATAGTAGAGACTATTTGTTTTTCGATACGACTTACCTTAAGGTTATTACAGCCTAAAGTAACCTTCAAAAATATGATTTTCGTAGATAAAAAATGTTCAAATTTATTTTTTTGAAAAAATTCTTTTAGATTCCTCATTCTGTTTTCATATTAAGTTTACATACCGATTTTTATGGAAATCGGTTTATTTTTGGGGAAAATGGATTTCAAAAGCATAAATATTTGACCTAAAAATTTGACCGGAATTTTCTCTCGACAACACCCAGCATATTATATATCGTTGGAAAATATAGATTTTTCTGAGCAATAAACCGTTGAGACAGCGTAGATACGACAAATACACTTCATGATATGGGCGTTTAAAAAAGTAGGTTTTTGGAAGAATTGTAACTTTCCTTCAATTATCTGGAAAACTAAAGGTCGTGGAAAAAATATGATATTTAGTTTTTTTGTTAGAAAAAAATAGTTTGACCACCGTGCAAAATTTCAAGTCGATTATAAAAAGTTTAATTTTTTCCAATTTTCGAGCCAAGGTTTTCACCCGTGAAATATCACCGGAAAATCGAACTTTTCAGATCCGGATAAAATATACGTCATTTTGTAGAGCTCGAAAAGGCTATCAAGAAAAAGATATTTTAATTTAAAAAAAAAAATTATACTCTCCTTAAAGCCCAAAAACACGTTATTTTTCTAGAAAATGCACGAAATCGTCGATTTCCGGGAGAACCGTTGGTCGTACGAGAAAAAGTCATAGGACCAAAGTTGTAGATAATTCAAAAAGAGGAATAGTAGAGACTATTAGTTTTTCGATACGACTTACCGTTTAGCCTCAATACGCCGTCAAAGCCTCTTAAAAGGCAAGTCGGCCATTTTTAATTTTTTTAAAGAGGTAAAAATTAAAAATGTTAAATTTTCAACATTTGTTCGTCAATTACAGTATAAAAGCTACCAGAGTGTTAAATTTCAAGTTATTTGCTCGATCGGAAGTAAGTAAAAACCGCTATAGTACATAACAACGTTTTTGACCCCGGCAAAAAAGGCTTCAAAATACCGTAAAAAACGGGTTTTTTCCATTTTAGAGTGGGAAGGAAAGGTAAAAGTAAACTTTTTGCATTTTTTACGGTGCACAATAGGGACCTTCTGGTTACAAAGCAAAAAACCCCAAAGCTCTAGCTCTTGTAGTTCAACCCAAACATTTTGGCTATGTATTATCGCACATGCGGCTGTATAGTATAGAGACTCTCAGGAGACCTAAAAATATCAAAATCGTCAATTTCCGGGAGAACCGTTGGTCGTACGAGAAAAAGTAATAGGACCAAAGTTGTAGATAATTCAAAAAGAGGAATAGTAGAGACTATTTGTTTTTCGATACGACTTACCTTAAGGTTATTACAGCCTAAAGTAACCTTCAAAAATATGATTTTCGTAGATAAAAAATGTTCAAATTTATTTTTTTGAAAAAATTCTTTTAGATTCCTCATTCTGTTTTCATATTAAGTTTACATACCGATTTTTATGGAAATCGGTTTATTTTTGGGGAAAATGGATTTCAAAAGCATAAATATTTGACCTAAAAATTTGACCGGAATTTTCTCTCGACAACACCCAGCATATTATATATCGTTGGAAAATATAGATTTTTCTGAGCAATAAACCGTTGAGACAGCGTAGATACGACAAATACACTTCATGATATGGGCGTTTAAAAAAGTAGGTTTTTGGAAGAATTGTAACTTTCCTTCAATTATCTGGAAAACTAAAGGTCGTGGAAAAAATATGATATTTAGTTTTTTTGTTAGAAAAAAATAGTTTGACCACCGTGCAAAATTTCAAGTCGATTATAAAAAGTTTAATTTTTTCCAATTTTCGAGCCAAGGTTTTCACCCGTGAAATATCACCGGAAAATCGAACTTTTCAGATCCGGATAAAATATACGTCATTTTGTAGAGCTCGAAAAGGCTATCAAGAAAAAGATATTTTAATTTAAAAAAAAAAATTATACTCTCCTTAAAGCCCAAAAACACGTTATTTTTCTAGAAAATGCACGAAATCGTCGATTTCCGGGAGAACCGTTGGTCGTACGAGAAAAAGTCATAGGACCAAAGTTGTAGATAATTCAAAAAGAGGAATAGTAGAGACTATTAGTTTTTCGATACGACTTACCGTTTAGCCTCAATACGCCGTCAAAGCCTCTTAAAAGGCAAGTCGGCCATTTTTAATTTTTTTAAAGAGGTAAAAATTAAAAATGTTAAATTTTCAACATTTGTTCGTCAATTACAGTATAAAAGCTACCAGAGTGTTAAATTTCAAGTTATTTGCTCGATCGGAAGTAAGTAAAAACCGCTATAGTACATAACAACGTTTTTGACCCCGGCAAAAAAGGCTTCAAAATACCGTAAAAAACGGGTTTTTTCCATTTTAGAGTGGGAAGGAAAGGTAAAAGTAAACTTTTTGCATTTTTTACGGTGCACAATAGGGACCTTCTGGTTACAAAGCAAAAAACCCCAAAGCTCTAGCTCTTGTAGTTCAACCCAAACATTTTGGCTATGTATTATCGCACATGCGGCTGTATAGTATAGAGACTCTCAGGAGACCTAAAAATATCAAAATCGTCAATTTCCGGGAGAACCGTTGGTCGTACGAGAAAAAGTAATAGGACCAAAGTTGTAGATAATTCAAAAAGAGGAATAGTAGAGACTATTTGTTTTTCGATACGACTTACCTTAAGGTTATTACAGCCTAAAGTAACCTTCAAAAATATGATTTTCGTAGATAAAAAATGTTCAAATTTATTTTTTTGAAAAAATTCTTTTAGATTCCTCATTCTGTTTTCATATTAAGTTTACATACCGATTTTTATGGAAATCGGTTTATTTTTGGGGAAAATGGATTTCAAAAGCATAAATATTTGACCTAAAAATTTGACCGGAATTTTCTCTCGACAACACCCAGCATATTATATATCGTTGGAAAATATAGATTTTTCTGAGCAATAAACCGTTGAGACAGCGTAGATACGACAAATACACTTCATGATATGGGCGTTTAAAAAAGTAGGTTTTTGGAAGAATTGTAACTTTCCTTCAATTATCTGGAAAACTAAAGGTCGTGGAAAAAATATGATATTTAGTTTTTTTGTTAGAAAAAAATAGTTTGACCACCGTGCAAAATTTCAAGTCGATTATAAAAAGTTTAATTTTTTCCAATTTTCGAGCCAAGGTTTTCACCCGTGAAATATCACCGGAAAATCGAACTTTTCAGATCCGGATAAAATATACGTCATTTTGTAGAGCTCGAAAAGGCTATCAAGAAAAAGATATTTTAATTTAAAAAAAAAAATTATACTCTCCTTAAAGCCCAAAAACACGTTATTTTTCTAGAAAATGCACGAAATCGTCGATTTCCGGGAGAACCGTTGGTCGTACGAGAAAAAGTCATAGGACCAAAGTTGTAGATAATTCAAAAAGAGGAATAGTAGAGACTATTAGTTTTTCGATACGACTTACCGTTTAGCCTCAATACGCCGTCAAAGCCTCTTAAAAGGCAAGTCGGCCATTTTTAATTTTTTTAAAGAGGTAAAAATTAAAAATGTTAAATTTTCAACATTTGTTCGTCAATTACAGTATAAAAGCTACCAGAGTGTTAAATTTCAAGTTATTTGCTCGATCGGAAGTAAGTAAAAACCGCTATAGTACATAACAACGTTTTTGACCCCGGCAAAAAAGGCTTCAAAATACCGTAAAAAACGGGTTTTTTCCATTTTAGAGTGGGAAGGAAAGGTAAAAGTAAACTTTTTGCATTTTTTACGGTGCACAATAGGGACCTTCTGGTTACAAAGCAAAAAACCCCAAAGCTCTAGCTCTTGTAGTTCAACCCAAACATTTTGGCTATGTATTATCGCACATGCGGCTGTATAGTATAGAGACTCTCAGGAGACCTAAAAATATCAAAATCGTCAATTTCCGGGAGAACCGTTGGTCGTACGAGAAAAAGTAATAGGACCAAAGTTGTAGATAATTCAAAAAGAGGAATAGTAGAGACTATTTGTTTTTCGATACGACTTACCTTAAGGTTATTACAGCCTAAAGTAACCTTCAAAAATATGATTTTCGTAGATAAAAAATGTTCAAATTTATTTTTTTGAAAAAATTCTTTTAGATTCCTCATTCTGTTTTCATATTAAGTTTACATACCGATTTTTATGGAAATCGGTTTATTTTTGGGGAAAATGGATTTCAAAAGCATAAATATTTGACCTAAAAATTTGACCGGAATTTTCTCTCGACAACACCCAGCATATTATATATCGTTGGAAAATATAGATTTTTCTGAGCAATAAACCGTTGAGACAGCGTAGATACGACAAATACACTTCATGATATGGGCGTTTAAAAAAGTAGGTTTTTGGAAGAATTGTAACTTTCCTTCAATTATCTGGAAAACTAAAGGTCGTGGAAAAAATATGATATTTAGTTTTTTTGTTAGAAAAAAATAGTTTGACCACCGTGCAAAATTTCAAGTCGATTATAAAAAGTTTAATTTTTTCCAATTTTCGAGCCAAGGTTTTCACCCGTGAAATATCACCGGAAAATCGAACTTTTCAGATCCGGATAAAATATACGTCATTTTGTAGAGCTCGAAAAGGCTATCAAGAAAAAGATATTTTAATTTAAAAAAAAAAATTATACTCTCCTTAAAGCCCAAAAACACGTTATTTTTCTAGAAAATGCACGAAATCGTCGATTTCCGGGAGAACCGTTGGTCGTACGAGAAAAAGTCATAGGACCAAAGTTGTAGATAATTCAAAAAGAGGAATAGTAGAGACTATTAGTTTTTCGATACGACTTACCGTTTAGCCTCAATACGCCGTCAAAGCCTCTTAAAAGGCAAGTCGGCCATTTTTAATTTTTTTAAAGAGGTAAAAATTAAAAATGTTAAATTTTCAACATTTGTTCGTCAATTACAGTATAAAAGCTACCAGAGTGTTAAATTTCAAGTTATTTGCTCGATCGGAAGTAAGTAAAAACCGCTATAGTACATAACAACGTTTTTGACCCCGGCAAAAAAGGCTTCAAAATACCGTAAAAAACGGGTTTTTTCCATTTTAGAGTGGGAAGGAAAGGTAAAAGTAAACTTTTTGCATTTTTTACGGTGCACAATAGGGACCTTCTGGTTACAAAGCAAAAAACCCCAAAGCTCTAGCTCTTGTAGTTCAACCCAAACATTTTGGCTATGTATTATCGCACATGCGGCTGTATAGTATAGAGACTCTCAGGAGACCTAAAAATATCAAAATCGTCAATTTCCGGGAGAACCGTTGGTCGTACGAGAAAAAGTAATAGGACCAAAGTTGTAGATAATTCAAAAAGAGGAATAGTAGAGACTATTTGTTTTTCGATACGACTTACCTTAAGGTTATTACAGCCTAAAGTAACCTTCAAAAATATGATTTTCGTAGATAAAAAATGTTCAAATTTATTTTTTTGAAAAAATTCTTTTAGATTCCTCATTCTGTTTTCATATTAAGTTTACATACCGATTTTTATGGAAATCGGTTTATTTTTGGGGAAAATGGATTTCAAAAGCATAAATATTTGACCTAAAAATTTGACCGGAATTTTCTCTCGACAACACCCAGCATATTATATATCGTTGGAAAATATAGATTTTTCTGAGCAATAAACCGTTGAGACAGCGTAGATACGACAAATACACTTCATGATATGGGCGTTTAAAAAAGTAGGTTTTTGGAAGAATTGTAACTTTCCTTCAATTATCTGGAAAACTAAAGGTCGTGGAAAAAATATGATATTTAGTTTTTTTGTTAGAAAAAAATAGTTTGACCACCGTGCAAAATTTCAAGTCGATTATAAAAAGTTTAATTTTTTCCAATTTTCGAGCCAAGGTTTTCACCCGTGAAATATCACCGGAAAATCGAACTTTTCAGATCCGGATAAAATATACGTCATTTTGTAGAGCTCGAAAAGGCTATCAAGAAAAAGATATTTTAATTTAAAAAAAAAAATTATACTCTCCTTAAAGCCCAAAAACACGTTATTTTTCTAGAAAATGCACGAAATCGTCGATTTCCGGGAGAACCGTTGGTCGTACGAGAAAAAGTCATAGGACCAAAGTTGTAGATAATTCAAAAAGAGGAATAGTAGAGACTATTAGTTTTTCGATACGACTTACCGTTTAGCCTCAATACGCCGTCAAAGCCTCTTAAAAGGCAAGTCGGCCATTTTTAATTTTTTTAAAGAGGTAAAAATTAAAAATGTTAAATTTTCAACATTTGTTCGTCAATTACAGTATAAAAGCTACCAGAGTGTTAAATTTCAAGTTATTTGCTCGATCGGAAGTAAGTAAAAACCGCTATAGTACATAACAACGTTTTTGACCCCGGCAAAAAAGGCTTCAAAATACCGTAAAAAACGGGTTTTTTCCATTTTAGAGTGGGAAGGAAAGGTAAAAGTAAACTTTTTGCATTTTTTACGGTGCACAATAGGGACCTTCTGGTTACAAAGCAAAAAACCCCAAAGCTCTAGCTCTTGTAGTTCAACCCAAACATTTTGGCTATGTATTATCGCACATGCGGCTGTATAGTATAGAGACTCTCAGGAGACCTAAAAATATCAAAATCGTCAATTTCCGGGAGAACCGTTGGTCGTACGAGAAAAAGTAATAGGACCAAAGTTGTAGATAATTCAAAAAGAGGAATAGTAGAGACTATTTGTTTTTCGATACGACTTACCTTAAGGTTATTACAGCCTAAAGTAACCTTCAAAAATATGATTTTCGTAGATAAAAAATGTTCAAATTTATTTTTTTGAAAAAATTCTTTTAGATTCCTCATTCTGTTTTCATATTAAGTTTACATACCGATTTTTATGGAAATCGGTTTATTTTTGGGGAAAATGGATTTCAAAAGCATAAATATTTGACCTAAAAATTTGACCGGAATTTTCTCTCGACAACACCCAGCATATTATATATCGTTGGAAAATATAGATTTTTCTGAGCAATAAACCGTTGAGACAGCGTAGATACGACAAATACACTTCATGATATGGGCGTTTAAAAAAGTAGGTTTTTGGAAGAATTGTAACTTTCCTTCAATTATCTGGAAAACTAAAGGTCGTGGAAAAAATATGATATTTAGTTTTTTTGTTAGAAAAAAATAGTTTGACCACCGTGCAAAATTTCAAGTCGATTATAAAAAGTTTAATTTTTTCCAATTTTCGAGCCAAGGTTTTCACCCGTGAAATATCACCGGAAAATCGAACTTTTCAGATCCGGATAAAATATACGTCATTTTGTAGAGCTCGAAAAGGCTATCAAGAAAAAGATATTTTAATTTAAAAAAAAAAATTATACTCTCCTTAAAGCCCAAAAACACGTTATTTTTCTAGAAAATGCACGAAATCGTCGATTTCCGGGAGAACCGTTGGTCGTACGAGAAAAAGTCATAGGACCAAAGTTGTAGATAATTCAAAAAGAGGAATAGTAGAGACTATTAGTTTTTCGATACGACTTACCGTTTAGCCTCAATACGCCGTCAAAGCCTCTTAAAAGGCAAGTCGGCCATTTTTAATTTTTTTAAAGAGGTAAAAATTAAAAATGTTAAATTTTCAACATTTGTTCGTCAATTACAGTATAAAAGCTACCAGAGTGTTAAATTTCAAGTTATTTGCTCGATCGGAAGTAAGTAAAAACCGCTATAGTACATAACAACGTTTTTGACCCCGGCAAAAAAGGCTTCAAAATACCGTAAAAAACGGGTTTTTTCCATTTTAGAGTGGGAAGGAAAGGTAAAAGTAAACTTTTTGCATTTTTTACGGTGCACAATAGGGACCTTCTGGTTACAAAGCAAAAAACCCCAAAGCTCTAGCTCTTGTAGTTCAACCCAAACATTTTGGCTATGTATTATCGCACATGCGGCTGTATAGTATAGAGACTCTCAGGAGACCTAAAAATATCAAAATCGTCAATTTCCGGGAGAACCGTTGGTCGTACGAGAAAAAGTAATAGGACCAAAGTTGTAGATAATTCAAAAAGAGGAATAGTAGAGACTATTTGTTTTTCGATACGACTTACCTTAAGGTTATTACAGCCTAAAGTAACCTTCAAAAATATGATTTTCGTAGATAAAAAATGTTCAAATTTATTTTTTTGAAAAAATTCTTTTAGATTCCTCATTCTGTTTTCATATTAAGTTTACATACCGATTTTTATGGAAATCGGTTTATTTTTGGGGAAAATGGATTTCAAAAGCATAAATATTTGACCTAAAAATTTGACCGGAATTTTCTCTCGACAACACCCAGCATATTATATATCGTTGGAAAATATAGATTTTTCTGAGCAATAAACCGTTGAGACAGCGTAGATACGACAAATACACTTCATGATATGGGCGTTTAAAAAAGTAGGTTTTTGGAAGAATTGTAACTTTCCTTCAATTATCTGGAAAACTAAAGGTCGTGGAAAAAATATGATATTTAGTTTTTTTGTTAGAAAAAAATAGTTTGACCACCGTGCAAAATTTCAAGTCGATTATAAAAAGTTTAATTTTTTCCAATTTTCGAGCCAAGGTTTTCACCCGTGAAATATCACCGGAAAATCGAACTTTTCAGATCCGGATAAAATATACGTCATTTTGTAGAGCTCGAAAAGGCTATCAAGAAAAAGATATTTTAATTTAAAAAAAAAAATTATACTCTCCTTAAAGCCCAAAAACACGTTATTTTTCTAGAAAATGCACGAAATCGTCGATTTCCGGGAGAACCGTTGGTCGTACGAGAAAAAGTCATAGGACCAAAGTTGTAGATAATTCAAAAAGAGGAATAGTAGAGACTATTAGTTTTTCGATACGACTTACCGTTTAGCCTCAATACGCCGTCAAAGCCTCTTAAAAGGCAAGTCGGCCATTTTTAATTTTTTTAAAGAGGTAAAAATTAAAAATGTTAAATTTTCAACATTTGTTCGTCAATTACAGTATAAAAGCTACCAGAGTGTTAAATTTCAAGTTATTTGCTCGATCGGAAGTAAGTAAAAACCGCTATAGTACATAACAACGTTTTTGACCCCGGCAAAAAAGGCTTCAAAATACCGTAAAAAACGGGTTTTTTCCATTTTAGAGTGGGAAGGAAAGGTAAAAGTAAACTTTTTGCATTTTTTACGGTGCACAATAGGGACCTTCTGGTTACAAAGCAAAAAACCCCAAAGCTCTAGCTCTTGTAGTTCAACCCAAACATTTTGGCTATGTATTATCGCACATGCGGCTGTATAGTATAGAGACTCTCAGGAGACCTAAAAATATCAAAATCGTCAATTTCCGGGAGAACCGTTGGTCGTACGAGAAAAAGTAATAGGACCAAAGTTGTAGATAATTCAAAAAGAGGAATAGTAGAGACTATTTGTTTTTCGATACGACTTACCTTAAGGTTATTACAGCCTAAAGTAACCTTCAAAAATATGATTTTCGTAGATAAAAAATGTTCAAATTTATTTTTTTGAAAAAATTCTTTTAGATTCCTCATTCTGTTTTCATATTAAGTTTACATACCGATTTTTATGGAAATCGGTTTATTTTTGGGGAAAATGGATTTCAAAAGCATAAATATTTGACCTAAAAATTTGACCGGAATTTTCTCTCGACAACACCCAGCATATTATATATCGTTGGAAAATATAGATTTTTCTGAGCAATAAACCGTTGAGACAGCGTAGATACGACAAATACACTTCATGATATGGGCGTTTAAAAAAGTAGGTTTTTGGAAGAATTGTAACTTTCCTTCAATTATCTGGAAAACTAAAGGTCGTGGAAAAAATATGATATTTAGTTTTTTTGTTAGAAAAAAATAGTTTGACCACCGTGCAAAATTTCAAGTCGATTATAAAAAGTTTAATTTTTTCCAATTTTCGAGCCAAGGTTTTCACCCGTGAAATATCACCGGAAAATCGAACTTTTCAGATCCGGATAAAATATACGTCATTTTGTAGAGCTCGAAAAGGCTATCAAGAAAAAGATATTTTAATTTAAAAAAAAAAATTATACTCTCCTTAAAGCCCAAAAACACGTTATTTTTCTAGAAAATGCACGAAATCGTCGATTTCCGGGAGAACCGTTGGTCGTACGAGAAAAAGTCATAGGACCAAAGTTGTAGATAATTCAAAAAGAGGAATAGTAGAGACTATTAGTTTTTCGATACGACTTACCGTTTAGCCTCAATACGCCGTCAAAGCCTCTTAAAAGGCAAGTCGGCCATTTTTAATTTTTTTAAAGAGGTAAAAATTAAAAATGTTAAATTTTCAACATTTGTTCGTCAATTACAGTATAAAAGCTACCAGAGTGTTAAATTTCAAGTTATTTGCTCGATCGGAAGTAAGTAAAAACCGCTATAGTACATAACAACGTTTTTGACCCCGGCAAAAAAGGCTTCAAAATACCGTAAAAAACGGGTTTTTTCCATTTTAGAGTGGGAAGGAAAGGTAAAAGTAAACTTTTTGCATTTTTTACGGTGCACAATAGGGACCTTCTGGTTACAAAGCAAAAAACCCCAAAGCTCTAGCTCTTGTAGTTCAACCCAAACATTTTGGCTATGTATTATCGCACATGCGGCTGTATAGTATAGAGACTCTCAGGAGACCTAAAAATATCAAAATCGTCAATTTCCGGGAGAACCGTTGGTCGTACGAGAAAAAGTAATAGGACCAAAGTTGTAGATAATTCAAAAAGAGGAATAGTAGAGACTATTTGTTTTTCGATACGACTTACCTTAAGGTTATTACAGCCTAAAGTAACCTTCAAAAATATGATTTTCGTAGATAAAAAATGTTCAAATTTATTTTTTTGAAAAAATTCTTTTAGATTCCTCATTCTGTTTTCATATTAAGTTTACATACCGATTTTTATGGAAATCGGTTTATTTTTGGGGAAAATGGATTTCAAAAGCATAAATATTTGACCTAAAAATTTGACCGGAATTTTCTCTCGACAACACCCAGCATATTATATATCGTTGGAAAATATAGATTTTTCTGAGCAATAAACCGTTGAGACAGCGTAGATACGACAAATACACTTCATGATATGGGCGTTTAAAAAAGTAGGTTTTTGGAAGAATTGTAACTTTCCTTCAATTATCTGGAAAACTAAAGGTCGTGGAAAAAATATGATATTTAGTTTTTTTGTTAGAAAAAAATAGTTTGACCACCGTGCAAAATTTCAAGTCGATTATAAAAAGTTTAATTTTTTCCAATTTTCGAGCCAAGGTTTTCACCCGTGAAATATCACCGGAAAATCGAACTTTTCAGATCCGGATAAAATATACGTCATTTTGTAGAGCTCGAAAAGGCTATCAAGAAAAAGATATTTTAATTTAAAAAAAAAAATTATACTCTCCTTAAAGCCCAAAAACACGTTATTTTTCTAGAAAATGCACGAAATCGTCGATTTCCGGGAGAACCGTTGGTCGTACGAGAAAAAGTCATAGGACCAAAGTTGTAGATAATTCAAAAAGAGGAATAGTAGAGACTATTAGTTTTTCGATACGACTTACCGTTTAGCCTCAATACGCCGTCAAAGCCTCTTAAAAGGCAAGTCGGCCATTTTTAATTTTTTTAAAGAGGTAAAAATTAAAAATGTTAAATTTTCAACATTTGTTCGTCAATTACAGTATAAAAGCTACCAGAGTGTTAAATTTCAAGTTATTTGCTCGATCGGAAGTAAGTAAAAACCGCTATAGTACATAACAACGTTTTTGACCCCGGCAAAAAAGGCTTCAAAATACCGTAAAAAACGGGTTTTTTCCATTTTAGAGTGGGAAGGAAAGGTAAAAGTAAACTTTTTGCATTTTTTACGGTGCACAATAGGGACCTTCTGGTTACAAAGCAAAAAACCCCAAAGCTCTAGCTCTTGTAGTTCAACCCAAACATTTTGGCTATGTATTATCGCACATGCGGCTGTATAGTATAGAGACTCGCAGGCTCGAACGGCCTACGGCCGTTCTCTGCCCGACGAGTGGCCAGGTATTTGTATAGGTCTGGTACTTATGAGTTGGTACTTGACATATGGATAGATATGCTATGATATGCTATAAGATGTCTAGGAATATGATCAGGATTGCTAGAGCTGGGGGGGGGGGGGGGGTCTTCATCTATTTAATGTATTAAATGTATTTAATGTATTTATTCTATTAAATGTAGTTGAAATCGGTAAACAATTGTGGAAAGTACTCCACTCAACGTTTAAATAATAATCAAAATTTAACGAAAAATATTACAATCTAAATCAAACTATATATTTGTTAATTATAAAGGTAATTAATGTAATTACTTTGTGACAGTGACATCTATCTTAATTTATAAAAAAATATATATATATTTTTTTTAAATAAAAAGACATGATATGCTTATATAAGCAGCCTATAATTTATATGTGATTGATTGGTGTTATTAATCAAACCGAAATAGAAAATCTGTAATTAATTAATTAGTTATTTAATGGCAATATAGCTAATCAAAAAAAATTTTGTACCAAATCATGTCGAGTGACACATCAAATTAAAGCTCTTGATGAGTATAATAAATATTTACAATTAAAAAAATATGTTTAAAATTACCAAGGAAGGTTACAACCTAAAGTAACCTTCAAAAATATGATTTTCGTAGATAAAAAATGTTTAAATTTATTTTTTTGAAAAAATTCTTTTAGATTCCTCATTCTGTTTTCATATTAAGTTTACATACCGATTTTCATGGAAATCGGTTTATTTTTGGGGAAAATGGATTTCAAAAGCACAAATATTTGACCTAAAAATTTGACCGGAATTTTCTCTCGACAACACCCAACATATTATATATCGTTGGAAAATATAGATTTTTCTGAGCAATAAACCGTTGAGACAGCGTAGATACTACAAATACACCTCATGATATGGGCGTTTAAAAAAGTAGGTGTTTGGAAGAATTTTAACTTTCCTTCAATTATCTCGGAAACTAAAGGTCGTGGAAGAAATATGATATTTAGTTTTTTTGTTAGAAAAAAATAGTTTGACCACCGTGCAAAATTTCAAGTCGATTAGAGAAAGTTTAATTTTTTCCAATTTTCGAGCCAAGGATTTCACCCCTGAAATATCCCCGGAAAATCGAACTTTTCAGATCCGGTTAAAATATATGTCATTTTGTAGAGCTCGAAAAGGCTATCAAGAAAAAGATATTTCAAATTTAAAAAAAAAAAATTATACTCTCCTTACAGCCCAAAAACACGTTATTTTTCAAGAAAATGCACGAAATCGTCAATTTTCGGGAGAACCGTTGGTCGTACGAGAAAAAGTCATAGGACCAAAGTTGTAGATAATTCAAAAAGAGGAATAGTAGAGACTATTAGTTTTTCGATACGACTTATCGTTTAGCCAAAATACGGCGTCAAAGCCTCTTAAAAGGCAAGTCGGCCATTTTTAATTTTTTTAAAGAGGTAAAAATTATAAATGTTAAATTTTCGACATTTCCTCGTAAACTACACCACCAAAGCTACCAGACTGTTAAATTTCAAGTTATTTGCTCGATCGGTAGTAAATAAAAATCGCTATAGTACATAACAACGTTTTTGCCCCCGGCATAAAAGGCTCCAAAATACCCTCAAAAACGGGTTTTTCCTTTTTTAGAGTGGGAAGGAAAGGTAAAAGTAAACTTTTAGCATTTTTTACGGTGCACAATAGGGACCTTCTGGTTACAACGCAAAAAACCGCAACTCTCTAGCTCTTACCGTTTGGCCCAAACATTTTGGCTATGGATTATCGCACATGCGGCTGTATAGTATAGAGACTCTCTGGAGACCTAAAAATATCAAAATCGTCAATTTCCGGGAGAACTGTTGGTCGTACGAGAAAAAGTCATAGGACCAAAGTTGTAGATAATTTAAAAAGAGGAATAGTAGATACTATTTGTTTTCCGATACGACTTAACGTTTAGCCTCAATACGCCGTCAAAGCCACTTAAAAGGAAAGTCGGCCATTTTTAATTTTTTTAAAGTGGTAAAAATTAAAAATGTTAAATTTTCAACATTTGTTCGTCAATTACAGTAAAAAAGCTACCAGAGTGTTAAATTTCAAGTTATTTGCTCGATCGGAAGTAAGTAAAAATCGCTATAGTACATAACAACGTTTTTGCCCCCGGCATAAAAGGCTCCAAAATACCCTAAAATACGGGTTTTTCCCATTTTAGAGTGGGAAGGAAAGGTAAAAGTAAACTTTTAGCATTTTTTACGGTGCACAATAAGGGCCTTCTGGTCACAATGCAAAAAACCCCAAAGCTCTAGCTCTTACCGTTTGGCCCAAACATTTTGGCTATGTATTATTACACATGCGGCTGTATAGTATAGGGACTCTCAGGAGACCTAAAAATATCAAAATCGTCAATTTCCGGGAGAACCGTTGGTCGTACGAGAAAAAGTCATAGGACCAAAGTTGTAGATAATTCAAAAAGAGGTATAGTAGAGACTATTTGTTTTTCGATACGACTTACCGTTTAGCCAAAATACGCCGTCAAAGCCTCTTAAAAGGCAAGTCGGCCATTTTTAATTTTTTTAAAGAGGTAAAAATTAAAAATGTTAAATTTTCAACATTTGTTATTCAATTACAGTAAAAAAGCTACCAGAGTGTTAAATTTCAAGTTATTTGCTCGATCGGAAGTAAGTAAAAACCGCTATAGTACATAACAACGTTTTTGCCCCCGGCATAAAAGGCTCCAAAATACCCTAAAATACGGGTTTTTCCCATTTTAGAGTGGGAAGGAAAGGTAAAAGTAAACTTTTAGCATTTTTTACGGTGCACAATATGGGCCTTCTGGTTACAATGCAAAAAACCCCAAAGCTCTAGCTCTTGTAGTTTGGCCCAAACATTTTGGCTATGTATTATCGCACATGCGGCTGTATAGTATAGAGACTCTCAGGAGACCTTAAAATATCAAAATCGTCAATTTCCGGGAAAACCGTTGGTCGTACGAGAAAAAGTCATAGGACCAAAGTTGTAGATAATTCAAAAAGAGGAATAGTAGATACTATTAGTTTGTCGATACGACTTACCGTTTAGCCTCAATACGCCGTCAAAGCCTCTTAAAAGGCAAGTCGGCCATTTTTAATTTTTTAAAAGTAGTAAAAATTAAAAATGTTAAATTTTCAACATTTGTTATTCAATTACAGTAAAAAAGCTACCAGAGTGTTAAATTTCAAGTTATTTGCTCGATCGGAAGTAAGTAAAAATCGCTATAGTACATAACAACGTTTTTGCCCCCGGCATAAAAGGCTCCAAAATACCCTAAAAAACGGGTTTTTCCTTTTTTAGAGTGGGAAGGAAAGGTAAAAGTAAACTTTTAGCATTTTTTACGGTGCAAAATAGGGACCTTCTGGTTACAAAGCAAAAAACCGCAACTCTCTAGCTCTAACCGTTTGGCCCAAACATTTTGGCTATGTATTATCGCACATGCGGCTGTATAGTATAGGGACTCTCAGGAGACCTTAAAATATCAAAATCGTCAATTTCCGGGAGAACCGTTGGTCGTACGAGAAAAAGTAATAGGACCAAAGTTGTAGATAATTCAAAAAGAGGAATAGTAGATACTATTAGTTTGTCGATACGACTTACCGTTTAGCCTCAATACGCCGTCAAAGCCTCTTAAAAGGCAAGTCGGCCATTTTTAATTTTTTAAAAGTAGTAAAAATTAAAAATGTTAAATTTTCAACATTTGTTATTCAATTACAGTAAAAAAGCTACCAGAGTGTTAAATTTCAAGTTATTTGCTCGATCGGAAGTAAGTAAAAATCGCTATAGTACATAACAACGTTTTTGCCCCCGGCATAAAAGGCTCCAAAATACCCTAAAATACGGGTTTTTCCCATTTTAGAGTGGGAAGGAAAGGTAAAAGTAAACTTTTAGCATTTTTTACGGTGCACAATATGGGCCTTCTGGTTACAATGCAAAAAACCCCAAAGCTCTAGCTCTTGTAGTTTGGCCCAAACATTTTGGCTATGTATTATCGCACATGCGGCTGTATAGTATAGAGACTCTCAGGAGACCTTAAAATATCAAAATCGTCAATTTCCGGGAAAACCGTTGGTCGTACGAGAAAAAGTCATAGGACCAAAGTTGTAGATAATTCAAAAAGAGGAATAGTAGATACTATTAGTTTGTCGATACGACTTACCGTTTAGCCTCAATACGCCGTCAAAGCCTCTTAAAAGGCAAGTCGGCCATTTTTAATTTTTTAAAAGTAGTAAAAATTAAAAATGTTAAATTTTCAACATTTGTTATTCAATTACAGTAAAAAAGCTACCAGAGTGTTAAATTTCAAGTTATTTGCTCGATCGGAAGTAAGTAAAAATCGCTATAGTACATAACAACGTTTTTGCCCCCGGCATAAAAGGCTCCAAAATACCCTAAAATACGGGTTTTTCCCATTTTAGAGTGGGAAGGAAAGGTAAAAGTAAACTTTTAGCATTTTTTACGGTGCACAATAAGGGCCTTCTGGTCACAATGCAAAAAACCCCAAAGCTCTAGCTCTTACCGTTTGGCCCAAACATTTTGGCTATGTATTATTACACATGCGGCTGTATAGTATAGGGACTCGCAGGCTCGAACGGCCTACGGCCGTTCTCTGCCCGACGAGTGGCCAGGTAGTTGTATAGGTCTGGTACTTATGAGTTGGTACTTGACATATGGATAGATATGCTATAAGATGTCTAGGAATATGATTAGGATTGCTAGAGCTGGGAGGGGGGGGGGGTATTTATCTATTTAAACCATAACCTAATTAAAGAAATCTGAAAAAACACTAAAGAAAACAGTTTTTTCAATTTATCTCATTGCTAGAGCTGGGGTGGGGGGGGGGGTCTTTATCTATTTAAACCATAATCTAATCAAAGAAATCTGAAATAACACTAAACAAAAAAGTTTTTTTAATTTATCTCATTGCTAGAGCTGGGGGGGGGGGGGTCTTCATCTATTTAATGTATTAATTGTATTTAATGTATTTAATCTATTAAATGTATGTGAAATCGGTAAACAATTGTGGAAAGTACACTCACTTAACGTTTAAATAATAATCAAAATTTAACGAAAAATATTACAATCTAAATCAAACTATATATTTGTTGATTATAAAGGTAATTAATGTAATTACTTTGTGACAGTGACATCTATCTTAATTTATAAAAAAAAATATATATAGTTTTTTTAAATAGAATAACATGATATGCTTATATAAGCAGCCTATAATTTATATGTGATTGATTGGTGTTAATATGTGATTGAAAATCTGTAATTAATTAATTACAGTTATTTAATGGCAATATAGCTAATCAAAACAAATTTTGTACCAAATCATGTCGAGTGACACATCAAATTAAAGCTCTTGATGAGTATAATAAATATTTACAATTAAAAAAATATGTATAAAATTACTAAGGAAGGTTACAACCTAAAGTAACCTTCAAAAATATGATTTTCGTAGATAAAAAATGTTTAAATTTATTTTTTTGAAAAAATTCTTTTAGATTCCTCATTTTGTTTTCATATTAAGTTTACATACCGATTTTCATGGAAATCGGTTTATTTTTGGGGAAAATGGATTTCAAAAGCATAAATATTTGCCCTAAAAATTTGACCGGAATTTTCTCTCGACAACACCCAACATATTATATATCGTTGGAAAATATAAATTTTTCTGAGCAATAAACCGTTGAGACAGCGTAGATACGACAAATACACTTCATGATATGGGCGTTTAAAAAAGTTGGTTTTTTGAAGAATTTTAACTTTCCTTCAATTATCTCGGAAACTAAAGGTCGTGGGAAAAATATGTATGTAGTTTTTTTGTCAGAAAAAAATAGTTTGACCACCGTGCAAAATTTCAAGTCGATTAGAAAAAGTTTAATTTTTTCCAATTTTCGAGCCAAGGATTTCACCCCTGAAATATCACCGGAAAATCGAACTTTTCAGATCCGGTTGAAATATATGTCATTTTGTAGAGCTCGAAAAGGCTATCAAGAAAAAGATATTTCAAATTTAAAAAAAAAAAATTATACTCTCCTTACAGCCCAAAAACACGTTATTTTTCTAGAAAATGCACGAAATCGTCAATTTCCGGGAGAACCGTTGGTCGTACGAGAAAAAGTCATAGGACCAATGTTGTAGATAATTAAAAAAGAGGAATAGTAAAGAGTATTTTTATTTCGATACGACTTACCGTTTAGCCTCAATACGCCGTCAAAGCCTCTTAAAAGGCAAGTCGGCCATTTTTAATTTTTTTAAGGGAGTAAAAATTGAAAATGTTAAATTTTCAACATTTGTTATTCAATTACAGTAAAAAAGCTACCAGAGTGTTAAATTTCAAGTTATTTGCTCGATCGGAAGTAAGTAAAAATCGCTATAGTACATAACAACTTTTTGCCCCCGGCATAAATGCCTCCAAAATACCCTCAAAAACGGGTTTTTCCTTTTTTAGAGTGGGAAGGAAAGGTAAAAGTAAACTTTTTGCATTTTTTACGGTGCACAATAGGGACCTTCTGGTTACAATGCAAAAAACCGCAACTCTCTAGCTCTTACCGTTTGGCCCAAACATTTTGGCTATGTATTATTACACATGCGGCTGTATAGTATAGGGACTCTCAGGAGACCTAAAAATATCAAAATCGTCAATTTCCGGGAGAACCGTTGGTCGTACGAGAAAAAGTCATAGAACCAAAGTTGTAGATCTTTTAAAAAGAGGAACAGTAGAGACTATTTGTTTTCTGATACGACTTACTGTTTAGCCTCAATACGCCGTCAAAGCCTCTTAAAAGGCAAGTCGGCTATTTTTAATTTTTTTAAAGAGGTAAAAATTAGAAATGTTAAATTTTCGACATTTCCTCGTAAACTACACCACCAAAGCTACCAGACTGTTAAATTTCAAGTTATTTGCTCGATCGGAAGTAAGTAAAAATCGCTATAGTACATAACAACGTTTTTGCCCCCGGCATAAAAGGCTCCAAAATACCCTAAAATACGGGTTTTTCCCATTTTAGAGTGGGAAGAAAAGGTAAAAGTAAACATTTAGCATTTTTTACGGTGCACAATAGGGACCTTCTGGTTACAATGCAAAAAACCCCAAAGCTCTAGCTCTTACCGTTTGGCCCAAACATTTTGGCTATGTATTATTACACATGCGGCTGTATAGTATAGGGACTCTCAGGAGACCTAAAAATATCAAAATCGTCAATTTCCGGGAGAACCGTTGGTCGTACGAGAAAAAGTAATAGGACCAAAGTTGTAGATAATTCAAAAAGAGGAATAGTAGAGACTATTTGTTTTTCGATACGACTTACCTTAAGGTTATTACAGCCTAAAGTAACCTTCAAAAATATGATTTTCGTAGATAAAAAATGTTCAAATTTATTTTTTTGAAAAAATTCTTTTAGATTCCTCATTCTGTTTTCATATTAAGTTTACATACCGATTTTTATGGAAATCGGTTTATTTTTGGGGAAAATGGATTTCAAAAGCATAAATATTTGACCTAAAAATTTGACCGGAATTTTCTCTCGACAACACCCAGCATATTATATATCGTTGGAAAATATAGATTTTTCTGAGCAATAAACCGTTGAGACAGCGTAGATACGACAAATACACTTCATGATATGGGCGTTTAAAAAAGTAGGTTTTTGGAAGAATTGTAACTTTCCTTCAATTATCTGGAAAACTAAAGGTCGTGGAAAAAATATGATATTTAGTTTTTTTGTTAGAAAAAAATAGTTTGACCACCGTGCAAAATTTCAAGTCGATTATAAAAAGTTTAATTTTTTCCAATTTTCGAGCCAAGGTTTTCACCCGTGAAATATCACCGGAAAATCGAACTTTTCAGATCCGGATAAAATATACGTCATTTTGTAGAGCTCGAAAAGGCTATCAAGAAAAAGATATTTTAATTTAAAAAAAAAAATTATACTCTCCTTAAAGCCCAAAAACACGTTATTTTTCTAGAAAATGCACGAAATCGTCGATTTCCGGGAGAACCGTTGGTCGTACGAGAAAAAGTCATAGGACCAAAGTTGTAGATAATTCAAAAAGAGGAATAGTAGAGACTATTAGTTTTTCGATACGACTTACCGTTTAGCCTCAATACGCCGTCAAAGCCTCTTAAAAGGCAAGTCGGCCATTTTTAATTTTTTTAAAGAGGTAAAAATTAAAAATGTTAAATTTTCAACATTTGTTCGTCAATTACAGTATAAAAGCTACCAGAGTGTTAAATTTCAAGTTATTTGCTCGATCGGAAGTAAGTAAAAACCGCTATAGTACATAACAACGTTTTTGACCCCGGCAAAAAAGGCTTCAAAATACCGTAAAAAACGGGTTTTTTCCATTTTAGAGTGGGAAGGAAAGGTAAAAGTAAACTTTTTGCATTTTTTACGGTGCACAATAGGGACCTTCTGGTTACAAAGCAAAAAACCCCAAAGCTCTAGCTCTTGTAGTTCAACCCAAACATTTTGGCTATGTATTATCGCACATGCGGCTGTATAGTATAGAGACTCTCAGGAGACCTAAAAATATCAAAATCGTCAATTTCCGGGAGAACCGTTGGTCGTACGAGAAAAAGTAATAGGACCAAAGTTGTAGATAATTCAAAAAGAGGAATAGTAGAGACTATTTGTTTTTCGATACGACTTACCTTAAGGTTATTACAGCCTAAAGTAACCTTCAAAAATATGATTTTCGTAGATAAAAAATGTTCAAATTTATTTTTTTGAAAAAATTCTTTTAGATTCCTCATTCTGTTTTCATATTAAGTTTACATACCGATTTTTATGGAAATCGGTTTATTTTTGGGGAAAATGGATTTCAAAAGCATAAATATTTGACCTAAAAATTTGACCGGAATTTTCTCTCGACAACACCCAGCATATTATATATCGTTGGAAAATATAGATTTTTCTGAGCAATAAACCGTTGAGACAGCGTAGATACGACAAATACACTTCATGATATGGGCGTTTAAAAAAGTAGGTTTTTGGAAGAATTGTAACTTTCCTTCAATTATCTGGAAAACTAAAGGTCGTGGAAAAAATATGATATTTAGTTTTTTTGTTAGAAAAAAATAGTTTGACCACCGTGCAAAATTTCAAGTCGATTATAAAAAGTTTAATTTTTTCCAATTTTCGAGCCAAGGTTTTCACCCGTGAAATATCACCGGAAAATCGAACTTTTCAGATCCGGATAAAATATACGTCATTTTGTAGAGCTCGAAAAGGCTATCAAGAAAAAGATATTTTAATTTAAAAAAAAAAATTATACTCTCCTTAAAGCCCAAAAACACGTTATTTTTCTAGAAAATGCACGAAATCGTCGATTTCCGGGAGAACCGTTGGTCGTACGAGAAAAAGTCATAGGACCAAAGTTGTAGATAATTCAAAAAGAGGAATAGTAGAGACTATTAGTTTTTCGATACGACTTACCGTTTAGCCTCAATACGCCGTCAAAGCCTCTTAAAAGGCAAGTCGGCCATTTTTAATTTTTTTAAAGAGGTAAAAATTAAAAATGTTAAATTTTCAACATTTGTTCGTCAATTACAGTATAAAAGCTACCAGAGTGTTAAATTTCAAGTTATTTGCTCGATCGGAAGTAAGTAAAAACCGCTATAGTACATAACAACGTTTTTGACCCCGGCAAAAAAGGCTTCAAAATACCGTAAAAAACGGGTTTTTTCCATTTTAGAGTGGGAAGGAAAGGTAAAAGTAAACTTTTTGCATTTTTTACGGTGCACAATAGGGACCTTCTGGTTACAAAGCAAAAAACCCCAAAGCTCTAGCTCTTGTAGTTCAACCCAAACATTTTGGCTATGTATTATCGCACATGCGGCTGTATAGTATAGAGACTCTCAGGAGACCTAAAAATATCAAAATCGTCAATTTCCGGGAGAACCGTTGGTCGTACGAGAAAAAGTAATAGGACCAAAGTTGTAGATAATTCAAAAAGAGGAATAGTAGAGACTATTTGTTTTTCGATACGACTTACCTTAAGGTTATTACAGCCTAAAGTAACCTTCAAAAATATGATTTTCGTAGATAAAAAATGTTCAAATTTATTTTTTTGAAAAAATTCTTTTAGATTCCTCATTCTGTTTTCATATTAAGTTTACATACCGATTTTTATGGAAATCGGTTTATTTTTGGGGAAAATGGATTTCAAAAGCATAAATATTTGACCTAAAAATTTGACCGGAATTTTCTCTCGACAACACCCAGCATATTATATATCGTTGGAAAATATAGATTTTTCTGAGCAATAAACCGTTGAGACAGCGTAGATACGACAAATACACTTCATGATATGGGCGTTTAAAAAAGTAGGTTTTTGGAAGAATTGTAACTTTCCTTCAATTATCTGGAAAACTAAAGGTCGTGGAAAAAATATGATATTTAGTTTTTTTGTTAGAAAAAAATAGTTTGACCACCGTGCAAAATTTCAAGTCGATTATAAAAAGTTTAATTTTTTCCAATTTTCGAGCCAAGGTTTTCACCCGTGAAATATCACCGGAAAATCGAACTTTTCAGATCCGGATAAAATATACGTCATTTTGTAGAGCTCGAAAAGGCTATCAAGAAAAAGATATTTTAATTTAAAAAAAAAAATTATACTCTCCTTAAAGCCCAAAAACACGTTATTTTTCTAGAAAATGCACGAAATCGTCGATTTCCGGGAGAACCGTTGGTCGTACGAGAAAAAGTCATAGGACCAAAGTTGTAGATAATTCAAAAAGAGGAATAGTAGAGACTATTAGTTTTTCGATACGACTTACCGTTTAGCCTCAATACGCCGTCAAAGCCTCTTAAAAGGCAAGTCGGCCATTTTTAATTTTTTTAAAGAGGTAAAAATTAAAAATGTTAAATTTTCAACATTTGTTCGTCAATTACAGTATAAAAGCTACCAGAGTGTTAAATTTCAAGTTATTTGCTCGATCGGAAGTAAGTAAAAACCGCTATAGTACATAACAACGTTTTTGACCCCGGCAAAAAAGGCTTCAAAATACCGTAAAAAACGGGTTTTTTCCATTTTAGAGTGGGAAGGAAAGGTAAAAGTAAACTTTTTGCATTTTTTACGGTGCACAATAGGGACCTTCTGGTTACAAAGCAAAAAACCCCAAAGCTCTAGCTCTTGTAGTTCAACCCAAACATTTTGGCTATGTATTATCGCACATGCGGCTGTATAGTATAGAGACTCTCAGGAGACCTAAAAATATCAAAATCGTCAATTTCCGGGAGAACCGTTGGTCGTACGAGAAAAAGTAATAGGACCAAAGTTGTAGATAATTCAAAAAGAGGAATAGTAGAGACTATTTGTTTTTCGATACGACTTACCTTAAGGTTATTACAGCCTAAAGTAACCTTCAAAAATATGATTTTCGTAGATAAAAAATGTTCAAATTTATTTTTTTGAAAAAATTCTTTTAGATTCCTCATTCTGTTTTCATATTAAGTTTACATACCGATTTTTATGGAAATCGGTTTATTTTTGGGGAAAATGGATTTCAAAAGCATAAATATTTGACCTAAAAATTTGACCGGAATTTTCTCTCGACAACACCCAGCATATTATATATCGTTGGAAAATATAGATTTTTCTGAGCAATAAACCGTTGAGACAGCGTAGATACGACAAATACACTTCATGATATGGGCGTTTAAAAAAGTAGGTTTTTGGAAGAATTGTAACTTTCCTTCAATTATCTGGAAAACTAAAGGTCGTGGAAAAAATATGATATTTAGTTTTTTTGTTAGAAAAAAATAGTTTGACCACCGTGCAAAATTTCAAGTCGATTATAAAAAGTTTAATTTTTTCCAATTTTCGAGCCAAGGTTTTCACCCGTGAAATATCACCGGAAAATCGAACTTTTCAGATCCGGATAAAATATACGTCATTTTGTAGAGCTCGAAAAGGCTATCAAGAAAAAGATATTTTAATTTAAAAAAAAAAATTATACTCTCCTTAAAGCCCAAAAACACGTTATTTTTCTAGAAAATGCACGAAATCGTCGATTTCCGGGAGAACCGTTGGTCGTACGAGAAAAAGTCATAGGACCAAAGTTGTAGATAATTCAAAAAGAGGAATAGTAGAGACTATTAGTTTTTCGATACGACTTACCGTTTAGCCTCAATACGCCGTCAAAGCCTCTTAAAAGGCAAGTCGGCCATTTTTAATTTTTTTAAAGAGGTAAAAATTAAAAATGTTAAATTTTCAACATTTGTTCGTCAATTACAGTATAAAAGCTACCAGAGTGTTAAATTTCAAGTTATTTGCTCGATCGGAAGTAAGTAAAAACCGCTATAGTACATAACAACGTTTTTGACCCCGGCAAAAAAGGCTTCAAAATACCGTAAAAAACGGGTTTTTTCCATTTTAGAGTGGGAAGGAAAGGTAAAAGTAAACTTTTTGCATTTTTTACGGTGCACAATAGGGACCTTCTGGTTACAAAGCAAAAAACCCCAAAGCTCTAGCTCTTGTAGTTCAACCCAAACATTTTGGCTATGTATTATCGCACATGCGGCTGTATAGTATAGAGACTCTCAGGAGACCTAAAAATATCAAAATCGTCAATTTCCGGGAGAACCGTTGGTCGTACGAGAAAAAGTAATAGGACCAAAGTTGTAGATAATTCAAAAAGAGGAATAGTAGAGACTATTTGTTTTTCGATACGACTTACCTTAAGGTTATTACAGCCTAAAGTAACCTTCAAAAATATGATTTTCGTAGATAAAAAATGTTCAAATTTATTTTTTTGAAAAAATTCTTTTAGATTCCTCATTCTGTTTTCATATTAAGTTTACATACCGATTTTTATGGAAATCGGTTTATTTTTGGGGAAAATGGATTTCAAAAGCATAAATATTTGACCTAAAAATTTGACCGGAATTTTCTCTCGACAACACCCAGCATATTATATATCGTTGGAAAATATAGATTTTTCTGAGCAATAAACCGTTGAGACAGCGTAGATACGACAAATACACTTCATGATATGGGCGTTTAAAAAAGTAGGTTTTTGGAAGAATTGTAACTTTCCTTCAATTATCTGGAAAACTAAAGGTCGTGGAAAAAATATGATATTTAGTTTTTTTGTTAGAAAAAAATAGTTTGACCACCGTGCAAAATTTCAAGTCGATTATAAAAAGTTTAATTTTTTCCAATTTTCGAGCCAAGGTTTTCACCCGTGAAATATCACCGGAAAATCGAACTTTTCAGATCCGGATAAAATATACGTCATTTTGTAGAGCTCGAAAAGGCTATCAAGAAAAAGATATTTTAATTTAAAAAAAAAAATTATACTCTCCTTAAAGCCCAAAAACACGTTATTTTTCTAGAAAATGCACGAAATCGTCGATTTCCGGGAGAACCGTTGGTCGTACGAGAAAAAGTCATAGGACCAAAGTTGTAGATAATTCAAAAAGAGGAATAGTAGAGACTATTAGTTTTTCGATACGACTTACCGTTTAGCCTCAATACGCCGTCAAAGCCTCTTAAAAGGCAAGTCGGCCATTTTTAATTTTTTTAAAGAGGTAAAAATTAAAAATGTTAAATTTTCAACATTTGTTCGTCAATTACAGTATAAAAGCTACCAGAGTGTTAAATTTCAAGTTATTTGCTCGATCGGAAGTAAGTAAAAACCGCTATAGTACATAACAACGTTTTTGACCCCGGCAAAAAAGGCTTCAAAATACCGTAAAAAACGGGTTTTTTCCATTTTAGAGTGGGAAGGAAAGGTAAAAGTAAACTTTTTGCATTTTTTACGGTGCACAATAGGGACCTTCTGGTTACAAAGCAAAAAACCCCAAAGCTCTAGCTCTTGTAGTTCAACCCAAACATTTTGGCTATGTATTATCGCACATGCGGCTGTATAGTATAGAGACTCTCAGGAGACCTAAAAATATCAAAATCGTCAATTTCCGGGAGAACCGTTGGTCGTACGAGAAAAAGTAATAGGACCAAAGTTGTAGATAATTCAAAAAGAGGAATAGTAGAGACTATTTGTTTTTCGATACGACTTACCTTAAGGTTATTACAACCTAAAGTAACCTTCAAAAATATGATTTTCGTAGATAAAAAATGTTCAAATTTATTTTTTTGAAAAAATTCTTTTAGATTCCTCATTCTGTTTTCATATTAAGTTTACATACCGATTTTTATGGAAATCGGTTTATTTTTGGGGAAAATGGATTTCAAAAGCATAAATATTTGACCTAAAAATTTGACCGGAATTTTCTCTCGACAACACCCAGCATATTATATATCGTTGGAAAATATAGATTTTTCTGAGCAATAAACCGTTGAGACAGCGTAGATACGACAAATACACTTCATGATATGGGCGTTTAAAAAAGTAGGTTTTTGGAAGAATTGTAACTTTCCTTCAATTATCTGGAAAACTAAAGGTCGTGGAAAAAATATGATATTTAGTTTTTTTGTTAGAAAAAAATAGTTTGACCACCGTGCAAAATTTCAAGTCGATTATAAAAAGTTTAATTTTTTCCAATTTTCGAGCCAAGGTTTTCACCCGTGAAATATCACCGGAAAATCGAACTTTTCAGATCCGGATAAAATATACGTCATTTTGTAGAGCTCGAAAAGGCTATCAAGAAAAAGATATTTTAATTTAAAAAAAAAAATTATACTCTCCTTAAAGCCCAAAAACACGTTATTTTTCTAGAAAATGCACGAAATCGTCGATTTCCGGGAGAACCGTTGGTCGTACGAGAAAAAGTCATAGGACCAAAGTTGTAGATAATTCAAAAAGAGGAATAGTAGAGACTATTAGTTTTTCGATACGACTTACCGTTTAGCCTCAATACGCCGTCAAAGCCTCTTAAAAGGCAAGTCGGCCATTTTTAATTTTTTTAAAGAGGTAAAAATTAAAAATGTTAAATTTTCAACATTTGTTCGTCAATTACAGTATAAAAGCTACCAGAGTGTTAAATTTCAAGTTATTTGCTCGATCGGAAGTAAGTAAAAACCGCTATAGTACATAACAACGTTTTTGACCCCGGCAAAAAAGGCTTCAAAATACCGTAAAAAACGGGTTTTTTCCATTTTAGAGTGGGAAGGAAAGGTAAAAGTAAACTTTTTGCATTTTTTACGGTGCACAATAGGGACCTTCTGGTTACAAAGCAAAAAACCCCAAAGCTCTAGCTCTTGTAGTTCAACCCAAACATTTTGGCTATGTATTATCGCACATGCGGCTGTATAGTATAGAGACTCTCAGGAGACCTAAAAATATCAAAATCGTCAATTTCCGGGAGAACCGTTGGTCGTACGAGAAAAAGTAATAGGACCAAAGTTGTAGATAATTCAAAAAGAGGAATAGTAGAGACTATTTGTTTTTCGATACGACTTACCTTAAGGTTATTACAACCTAAAGTAACCTTCAAAAATATGATTTTCGTAGATAAAAAATGTTCAAATTTATTTTTTTGAAAAAATTCTTTTAGATTCCTCATTCTGTTTTCATATTAAGTTTACATACCGATTTTTATGGAAATCGGTTTATTTTTGGGGAAAATGGATTTCAAAAGCATAAATATTTGACCTAAAAATTTGACCGGAATTTTCTCTCGACAACACCCAGCATATTATATATCGTTGGAAAATATAGATTTTTCTGAGCAATAAACCGTTGAGACAGCGTAGATACGACAAATACACTTCATGATATGGGCGTTTAAAAAAGTAGGTTTTTGGAAGAATTGTAACTTTCCTTCAATTATCTGGAAAACTAAAGGTCGTGGAAAAAATATGATATTTAGTTTTTTTGTTAGAAAAAAATAGTTTGACCACCGTGCAAAATTTCAAGTCGATTATAAAAAGTTTAATTTTTTCCAATTTTCGAGCCAAGGTTTTCACCCGTGAAATATCACCGGAAAATCGAACTTTTCAGATCCGGATAAAATATACGTCATTTTGTAGAGCTCGAAAAGGCTATCAAGAAAAAGATATTTTAATTTAAAAAAAAAAATTATACTCTCCTTAAAGCCCAAAAACACGTTATTTTTCTAGAAAATGCACGAAATCGTCGATTTCCGGGAGAACCGTTGGTCGTACGAGAAAAAGTCATAGGACCAAAGTTGTAGATAATTCAAAAAGAGGAATAGTAGAGACTATTTGTTTTTCGATACGACTTACCTTAAGGTTATTACAACCTAAAGTAACCTTCAAAAATATGATTTTCGTAGATAAAAAATGTTCAAATTTATTTTTTTGAAAAAATTCTTTTAGATTCCTCATTCTGTTTTCATATTAAGTTTACATACCGATTTTTATGGAAATCGGTTTATTTTTGGGGAAAATGGATTTCAAAAGCATAAATATTTGACCTAAAAATTTGACCGGAATTTTCTCTCGACAACACCCAGCATATTATATATCGTTGGAAAATATAGATTTTTCTGAGCAATAAACCGTTGAGACAGCGTAGATACGACAAATACACTTCATGATATGGGCGTTTAAAAAAGTAGGTTTTTGGAAGAATTGTAACTTTCCTTCAATTATCTGGAAAACTAAAGGTCGTGGAAAAAATATGATATTTAGTTTTTTTGTTAGAAAAAAATAGTTTGACCACCGTGCAAAATTTCAAGTCGATTATAAAAAGTTTAATTTTTTCCAATTTTCGAGCCAAGGTTTTCACCCGTGAAATATCACCGGAAAATCGAACTTTTCAGATCCGGATAAAATATACGTCATTTTGTAGAGCTCGAAAAGGCTATCAAGAAAAAGATATTTTAATTTAAAAAAAAAAATTATACTCTCCTTAAAGCCCAAAAACACGTTATTTTTCTAGAAAATGCACGAAATCGTCGATTTCCGGGAGAACCGTTGGTCGTACGAGAAAAAGTCATAGGACCAAAGTTGTAGATAATTCAAAAAGAGGAATAGTAGAGACTATTTGTTTTTCGATACGACTTACCTTAAGGTTATTACAACCTAAAGTAACCTTCAAAAATATGATTTTCGTAGATAAAAAATGTTCAAATTTATTTTTTTGAAAAAATTCTTTTAGATTCCTCATTCTGTTTTCATATTAAGTTTACATACCGATTTTTATGGAAATCGGTTTATTTTTGGGGAAAATGGATTTCAAAAGCATAAATATTTGACCTAAAAATTTGACCGGAATTTTCTCTCGACAACACCCAGCATATTATATATCGTTGGAAAATATAGATTTTTCTGAGCAATAAACCGTTGAGACAGCGTAGATACGACAAATACACTTCATGATATGGGCGTTTAAAAAAGTAGGTTTTTGGAAGAATTGTAACTTTCCTTCAATTATCTGGAAAACTAAAGGTCGTGGAAAAAATATGATATTTAGTTTTTTTGTTAGAAAAAAATAGTTTGACCACCGTGCAAAATTTCAAGTCGATTATAAAAAGTTTAATTTTTTCCAATTTTCGAGCCAAGGTTTTCACCCGTGAAATATCACCGGAAAATCGAACTTTTCAGATCCGGATAAAATATACGTCATTTTGTAGAGCTCGAAAAGGCTATCAAGAAAAAGATATTTTAATTTAAAAAAAAAAATTATACTCTCCTTAAAGCCCAAAAACACGTTATTTTTCTAGAAAATGCACGAAATCGTCGATTTCCGGGAGAACCGTTGGTCGTACGAGAAAAAGTCATAGGACCAAAGTTGTAGATAATTCAAAAAGAGGAATAGTAGAGACTATTAGTTTTTCGATACGACTTACCGTTTAGCCTCAATACGCCGTCAAAGCCTCTTAAAAGGCAAGTCGGCCATTTTTAATTTTTTTAAAGAGGTAAAAATTAAAAATGTTAAATTTTCAACATTTGTTCGTCAATTACAGTATAAAAGCTACCAGAGTGTTAAATTTCAAGTTATTTGCTCGATCGGAAGTAAGTAAAAACCGCTATAGTACATAACAACGTTTTTGACCCCGGCAAAAAAGGCTTCAAAATACCGTAAAAAACGGGTTTTTTCCATTTTAGAGTGGGAAGGAAAGGTAAAAGTAAACTTTTTGCATTTTTTACGGTGCACAATAGGGACCTTCTGGTTACAAAGCAAAAAACCCCAAAGCTCTAGCTCTTGTAGTTCAACCCAAACATTTTGGCTATGTATTATCGCACATGCGGCTGTATAGTATAGAGACTCTCAGGAGACCTAAAAATATCAAAATCGTCAATTTCCGGGAGAACCGTTGGTCGTACGAGAAAAAGTAATAGGACCAAAGTTGTAGATAATTCAAAAAGAGGAATAGTAGAGACTATTTGTTTTTCGATACGACTTACCTTAAGGTTATTACAACCTAAAGTAACCTTCAAAAATATGATTTTCGTAGATAAAAAATGTTCAAATTTATTTTTTTGAAAAAATTCTTTTAGATTCCTCATTCTGTTTTCATATTAAGTTTACATACCGATTTTTATGGAAATCGGTTTATTTTTGGGGAAAATGGATTTCAAAAGCATAAATATTTGACCTAAAAATTTGACCGGAATTTTCTCTCGACAACACCCAGCATATTATATATCGTTGGAAAATATAGATTTTTCTGAGCAATAAACCGTTGAGACAGCGTAGATACGACAAATACACTTCATGATATGGGCGTTTAAAAAAGTAGGTTTTTGGAAGAATTGTAACTTTCCTTCAATTATCTGGAAAACTAAAGGTCGTGGAAAAAATATGATATTTAGTTTTTTTGTTAGAAAAAAATAGTTTGACCACCGTGCAAAATTTCAAGTCGATTATAAAAAGTTTAATTTTTTCCAATTTTCGAGCCAAGGTTTTCACCCGTGAAATATCACCGGAAAATCGAACTTTTCAGATCCGGATAAAATATACGTCATTTTGTAGAGCTCGAAAAGGCTATCAAGAAAAAGATATTTTAATTTAAAAAAAAAAATTATACTCTCCTTAAAGCCCAAAAACACGTTATTTTTCTAGAAAATGCACGAAATCGTCGATTTCCGGGAGAACCGTTGGTCGTACGAGAAAAAGTCATAGGACCAAAGTTGTAGATAATTCAAAAAGAGGAATAGTAGAGACTATTTGTTTTTCGATACGACTTACCTTAAGGTTATTACAACCTAAAGTAACCTTCAAAAATATGATTTTCGTAGATAAAAAATGTTCAAATTTATTTTTTTGAAAAAATTCTTTTAGATTCCTCATTCTGTTTTCATATTAAGTTTACATACCGATTTTTATGGAAATCGGTTTATTTTTGGGGAAAATGGATTTCAAAAGCATAAATATTTGACCTAAAAATTTGACCGGAATTTTCTCTCGACAACACCCAGCATATTATATATCGTTGGAAAATATAGATTTTTCTGAGCAATAAACCGTTGAGACAGCGTAGATACGACAAATACACTTCATGATATGGGCGTTTAAAAAAGTAGGTTTTTGGAAGAATTGTAACTTTCCTTCAATTATCTGGAAAACTAAAGGTCGTGGAAAAAATATGATATTTAGTTTTTTTGTTAGAAAAAAATAGTTTGACCACCGTGCAAAATTTCAAGTCGATTATAAAAAGTTTAATTTTTTCCAATTTTCGAGCCAAGGTTTTCACCCGTGAAATATCACCGGAAAATCGAACTTTTCAGATCCGGATAAAATATACGTCATTTTGTAGAGCTCGAAAAGGCTATCAAGAAAAAGATATTTTAATTTAAAAAAAAAAATTATACTCTCCTTAAAGCCCAAAAACACGTTATTTTTCTAGAAAATGCACGAAATCGTCGATTTCCGGGAGAACCGTTGGTCGTACGAGAAAAAGTCATAGGACCAAAGTTGTAGATAATTCAAAAAGAGGAATAGTAGAGACTATTAGTTTTTCGATACGACTTACCGTTTAGCCTCAATACGCCGTCAAAGCCTCTTAAAAGGCAAGTCGGCCATTTTTAATTTTTTTAAAGAGGTAAAAATTAAAAATGTTAAATTTTCAACATTTGTTCGTCAATTACAGTATAAAAGCTACCAGAGTGTTAAATTTCAAGTTATTTGCTCGATCGGAAGTAAGTAAAAACCGCTATAGTACATAACAACGTTTTTGACCCCGGCAAAAAAGGCTTCAAAATACCGTAAAAAACGGGTTTTTTCCATTTTAGAGTGGGAAGGAAAGGTAAAAGTAAACTTTTTGCATTTTTTACGGTGCACAATAGGGACCTTCTGGTTACAAAGCAAAAAACCCCAAAGCTCTAGCTCTTGTAGTTCAACCCAAACATTTTGGCTATGTATTATCGCACATGCGGCTGTATAGTATAGAGACTCTCAGGAGACCTAAAAATATCAAAATCGTCAATTTCCGGGAGAACCGTTGGTCGTACGAGAAAAAGTAATAGGACCAAAGTTGTAGATAATTCAAAAAGAGGAATAGTAGAGACTATTTGTTTTTCGATACGACTTACCTTAAGGTTATTACAACCTAAAGTAACCTTCAAAAATATGATTTTCGTAGATAAAAAATGTTCAAATTTATTTTTTTGAAAAAATTCTTTTAGATTCCTCATTCTGTTTTCATATTAAGTTTACATACCGATTTTTATGGAAATCGGTTTATTTTTGGGGAAAATGGATTTCAAAAGCATAAATATTTGACCTAAAAATTTGACCGGAATTTTCTCTCGACAACACCCAGCATATTATATATCGTTGGAAAATATAGATTTTTCTGAGCAATAAACCGTTGAGACAGCGTAGATACGACAAATACACTTCATGATATGGGCGTTTAAAAAAGTAGGTTTTTGGAAGAATTGTAACTTTCCTTCAATTATCTGGAAAACTAAAGGTCGTGGAAAAAATATGATATTTAGTTTTTTTGTTAGAAAAAAATAGTTTGACCACCGTGCAAAATTTCAAGTCGATTATAAAAAGTTTAATTTTTTCCAATTTTCGAGCCAAGGTTTTCACCCGTGAAATATCACCGGAAAATCGAACTTTTCAGATCCGGATAAAATATACGTCATTTTGTAGAGCTCGAAAAGGCTATCAAGAAAAAGATATTTTAATTTAAAAAAAAAAATTATACTCTCCTTAAAGCCCAAAAACACGTTATTTTTCTAGAAAATGCACGAAATCGTCGATTTCCGGGAGAACCGTTGGTCGTACGAGAAAAAGTCATAGGACCAAAGTTGTAGATAATTCAAAAAGAGGAATAGTAGAGACTATTTGTTTTTCGATACGACTTACCTTAAGGTTATTACAACCTAAAGTAACCTTCAAAAATATGATTTTCGTAGATAAAAAATGTTCAAATTTATTTTTTTGAAAAAATTCTTTTAGATTCCTCATTCTGTTTTCATATTAAGTTTACATACCGATTTTTATGGAAATCGGTTTATTTTTGGGGAAAATGGATTTCAAAAGCATAAATATTTGACCTAAAAATTTGACCGGAATTTTCTCTCGACAACACCCAGCATATTATATATCGTTGGAAAATATAGATTTTTCTGAGCAATAAACCGTTGAGACAGCGTAGATACGACAAATACACTTCATGATATGGGCGTTTAAAAAAGTAGGTTTTTGGAAGAATTGTAACTTTCCTTCAATTATCTGGAAAACTAAAGGTCGTGGAAAAAATATGATATTTAGTTTTTTTGTTAGAAAAAAATAGTTTGACCACCGTGCAAAATTTCAAGTCGATTATAAAAAGTTTAATTTTTTCCAATTTTCGAGCCAAGGTTTTCACCCGTGAAATATCACCGGAAAATCGAACTTTTCAGATCCGGATAAAATATACGTCATTTTGTAGAGCTCGAAAAGGCTATCAAGAAAAAGATATTTTAATTTAAAAAAAAAAATTATACTCTCCTTAAAGCCCAAAAACACGTTATTTTTCTAGAAAATGCACGAAATCGTCGATTTCCGGGAGAACCGTTGGTCGTACGAGAAAAAGTCATAGGACCAAAGTTGTAGATAATTCAAAAAGAGGAATAGTAGAGACTATTAGTTTTTCGATACGACTTACCGTTTAGCCTCAATACGCCGTCAAAGCCTCTTAAAAGGCAAGTCGGCCATTTTTAATTTTTTTAAAGAGGTAAAAATTAAAAATGTTAAATTTTCAACATTTGTTCGTCAATTACAGTATAAAAGCTACCAGAGTGTTAAATTTCAAGTTATTTGCTCGATCGGAAGTAAGTAAAAACCGCTATAGTACATAACAACGTTTTTGACCCCGGCAAAAAAGGCTTCAAAATACCGTAAAAAACGGGTTTTTTCCATTTTAGAGTGGGAAGGAAAGGTAAAAGTAAACTTTTTGCATTTTTTACGGTGCACAATAGGGACCTTCTGGTTACAAAGCAAAAAACCCCAAAGCTCTAGCTCTTGTAGTTCAACCCAAACATTTTGGCTATGTATTATCGCACATGCGGCTGTATAGTATAGAGACTCTCAGGAGACCTAAAAATATCAAAATCGTCAATTTCCGGGAGAACCGTTGGTCGTACGAGAAAAAGTAATAGGACCAAAGTTGTAGATAATTCAAAAAGAGGAATAGTAGAGACTATTTGTTTTTCGATACGACTTACCTTAAGGTTATTACAACCTAAAGTAACCTTCAAAAATATGATTTTCGTAGATAAAAAATGTTCAAATTTATTTTTTTGAAAAAATTCTTTTAGATTCCTCATTCTGTTTTCATATTAAGTTTACATACCGATTTTTATGGAAATCGGTTTATTTTTGGGGAAAATGGATTTCAAAAGCATAAATATTTGACCTAAAAATTTGACCGGAATTTTCTCTCGACAACACCCAGCATATTATATATCGTTGGAAAATATAGATTTTTCTGAGCAATAAACCGTTGAGACAGCGTAGATACGACAAATACACTTCATGATATGGGCGTTTAAAAAAGTAGGTTTTTGGAAGAATTGTAACTTTCCTTCAATTATCTGGAAAACTAAAGGTCGTGGAAAAAATATGATATTTAGTTTTTTTGTTAGAAAAAAATAGTTTGACCACCGTGCAAAATTTCAAGTCGATTATAAAAAGTTTAATTTTTTCCAATTTTCGAGCCAAGGTTTTCACCCGTGAAATATCACCGGAAAATCGAACTTTTCAGATCCGGATAAAATATACGTCATTTTGTAGAGCTCGAAAAGGCTATCAAGAAAAAGATATTTTAATTTAAAAAAAAAAATTATACTCTCCTTAAAGCCCAAAAACACGTTATTTTTCTAGAAAATGCACGAAATCGTCGATTTCCGGGAGAACCGTTGGTCGTACGAGAAAAAGTCATAGGACCAAAGTTGTAGATAATTCAAAAAGAGGAATAGTAGAGACTATTTGTTTTTCGATACGACTTACCTTAAGGTTATTACAACCTAAAGTAACCTTCAAAAATATGATTTTCGTAGATAAAAAATGTTCAAATTTATTTTTTTGAAAAAATTCTTTTAGATTCCTCATTCTGTTTTCATATTAAGTTTACATACCGATTTTTATGGAAATCGGTTTATTTTTGGGGAAAATGGATTTCAAAAGCATAAATATTTGACCTAAAAATTTGACCGGAATTTTCTCTCGACAACACCCAGCATATTATATATCGTTGGAAAATATAGATTTTTCTGAGCAATAAACCGTTGAGACAGCGTAGATACGACAAATACACTTCATGATATGGGCGTTTAAAAAAGTAGGTTTTTGGAAGAATTGTAACTTTCCTTCAATTATCTGGAAAACTAAAGGTCGTGGAAAAAATATGATATTTAGTTTTTTTGTTAGAAAAAAATAGTTTGACCACCGTGCAAAATTTCAAGTCGATTATAAAAAGTTTAATTTTTTCCAATTTTCGAGCCAAGGTTTTCACCCGTGAAATATCACCGGAAAATCGAACTTTTCAGATCCGGATAAAATATACGTCATTTTGTAGAGCTCGAAAAGGCTATCAAGAAAAAGATATTTTAATTTAAAAAAAAAAATTATACTCTCCTTAAAGCCCAAAAACACGTTATTTTTCTAGAAAATGCACGAAATCGTCGATTTCCGGGAGAACCGTTGGTCGTACGAGAAAAAGTCATAGGACCAAAGTTGTAGATAATTCAAAAAGAGGAATAGTAGAGACTATTAGTTTTTCGATACGACTTACCGTTTAGCCTCAATACGCCGTCAAAGCCTCTTAAAAGGCAAGTCGGCCATTTTTAATTTTTTTAAAGAGGTAAAAATTAAAAATGTTAAATTTTCAACATTTGTTCGTCAATTACAGTATAAAAGCTACCAGAGTGTTAAATTTCAAGTTATTTGCTCGATCGGAAGTAAGTAAAAACCGCTATAGTACATAACAACGTTTTTGACCCCGGCAAAAAAGGCTTCAAAATACCGTAAAAAACGGGTTTTTTCCATTTTAGAGTGGGAAGGAAAGGTAAAAGTAAACTTTTTGCATTTTTTACGGTGCACAATAGGGACCTTCTGGTTACAAAGCAAAAAACCCCAAAGCTCTAGCTCTTGTAGTTCAACCCAAACATTTTGGCTATGTATTATCGCACATGCGGCTGTATAGTATAGAGACTCTCAGGAGACCTAAAAATATCAAAATCGTCAATTTCCGGGAGAACCGTTGGTCGTACGAGAAAAAGTAATAGGACCAAAGTTGTAGATAATTCAAAAAGAGGAATAGTAGAGACTATTTGTTTTTCGATACGACTTACCTTAAGGTTATTACAACCTAAAGTAACCTTCAAAAATATGATTTTCGTAGATAAAAAATGTTCAAATTTATTTTTTTGAAAAAATTCTTTTAGATTCCTCATTCTGTTTTCATATTAAGTTTACATACCGATTTTTATGGAAATCGGTTTATTTTTGGGGAAAATGGATTTCAAAAGCATAAATATTTGACCTAAAAATTTGACCGGAATTTTCTCTCGACAACACCCAGCATATTATATATCGTTGGAAAATATAGATTTTTCTGAGCAATAAACCGTTGAGACAGCGTAGATACGACAAATACACTTCATGATATGGGCGTTTAAAAAAGTAGGTTTTTGGAAGAATTGTAACTTTCCTTCAATTATCTGGAAAACTAAAGGTCGTGGAAAAAATATGATATTTAGTTTTTTTGTTAGAAAAAAATAGTTTGACCACCGTGCAAAATTTCAAGTCGATTATAAAAAGTTTAATTTTTTCCAATTTTCGAGCCAAGGTTTTCACCCGTGAAATATCACCGGAAAATCGAACTTTTCAGATCCGGATAAAATATACGTCATTTTGTAGAGCTCGAAAAGGCTATCAAGAAAAAGATATTTTAATTTAAAAAAAAAAATTATACTCTCCTTAAAGCCCAAAAACACGTTATTTTTCTAGAAAATGCACGAAATCGTCGATTTCCGGGAGAACCGTTGGTCGTACGAGAAAAAGTCATAGGACCAAAGTTGTAGATAATTCAAAAAGAGGAATAGTAGAGACTATTAGTTTTTCGATACGACTTACCGTTTAGCCTCAATACGCCGTCAAAGCCTCTTAAAAGGCAAGTCGGCCATTTTTAATTTTTTTAAAGAGGTAAAAATTAAAAATGTTAAATTTTCAACATTTGTTCGTCAATTACAGTATAAAAGCTACCAGAGTGTTAAATTTCAAGTTATTTGCTCGATCGGAAGTAAGTAAAAACCGCTATAGTACATAACAACGTTTTTGACCCCGGCAAAAAAGGCTTCAAAATACCGTAAAAAACGGGTTTTTTCCATTTTAGAGTGGGAAGGAAAGGTAAAAGTAAACTTTTTGCATTTTTTACGGTGCACAATAGGGACCTTCTGGTTACAAAGCAAAAAACCCCAAAGCTCTAGCTCTTGTAGTTCAACCCAAACATTTTGGCTATGTATTATCGCACATGCGGCTGTATAGTATAGAGACTCTCAGGAGACCTAAAAATATCAAAATCGTCAATTTCCGGGAGAACCGTTGGTCGTACGAGAAAAAGTAATAGGACCAAAGTTGTAGATAATTCAAAAAGAGGAATAGTAGAGACTATTTGTTTTTCGATACGACTTACCTTAAGGTTATTACAACCTAAAGTAACCTTCAAAAATATGATTTTCGTAGATAAAAAATGTTCAAATTTATTTTTTTGAAAAAATTCTTTTAGATTCCTCATTCTGTTTTCATATTAAGTTTACATACCGATTTTTATGGAAATCGGTTTATTTTTGGGGAAAATGGATTTCAAAAGCATAAATATTTGACCTAAAAATTTGACCGGAATTTTCTCTCGACAACACCCAGCATATTATATATCGTTGGAAAATATAGATTTTTCTGAGCAATAAACCGTTGAGACAGCGTAGATACGACAAATACACTTCATGATATGGGCGTTTAAAAAAGTAGGTTTTTGGAAGAATTGTAACTTTCCTTCAATTATCTGGAAAACTAAAGGTCGTGGAAAAAATATGATATTTAGTTTTTTTGTTAGAAAAAAATAGTTTGACCACCGTGCAAAATTTCAAGTCGATTATAAAAAGTTTAATTTTTTCCAATTTTCGAGCCAAGGTTTTCACCCGTGAAATATCACCGGAAAATCGAACTTTTCAGATCCGGATAAAATATACGTCATTTTGTAGAGCTCGAAAAGGCTATCAAGAAAAAGATATTTTAATTTAAAAAAAAAAATTATACTCTCCTTAAAGCCCAAAAACACGTTATTTTTCTAGAAAATGCACGAAATCGTCGATTTCCGGGAGAACCGTTGGTCGTACGAGAAAAAGTCATAGGACCAAAGTTGTAGATAATTCAAAAAGAGGAATAGTAGAGACTATTAGTTTTTCGATACGACTTACCGTTTAGCCTCAATACGCCGTCAAAGCCTCTTAAAAGGCAAGTCGGCCATTTTTAATTTTTTTAAAGAGGTAAAAATTAAAAATGTTAAATTTTCAACATTTGTTCGTCAATTACAGTATAAAAGCTACCAGAGTGTTAAATTTCAAGTTATTTGCTCGATCGGAAGTAAGTAAAAACCGCTATAGTACATAACAACGTTTTTGACCCCGGCAAAAAAGGCTTCAAAATACCGTAAAAAACGGGTTTTTTCCATTTTAGAGTGGGAAGGAAAGGTAAAAGTAAACTTTTTGCATTTTTTACGGTGCACAATAGGGACCTTCTGGTTACAAAGCAAAAAACCCCAAAGCTCTAGCTCTTGTAGTTCAACCCAAACATTTTGGCTATGTATTATCGCACATGCGGCTGTATAGTATAGAGACTCTCAGGAGACCTAAAAATATCAAAATCGTCAATTTCCGGGAGAACCGTTGGTCGTACGAGAAAAAGTAATAGGACCAAAGTTGTAGATAATTCAAAAAGAGGAATAGTAGAGACTATTTGTTTTTCGATACGACTTACCTTAAGGTTATTACAACCTAAAGTAACCTTCAAAAATATGATTTTCGTAGATAAAAAATGTTCAAATTTATTTTTTTGAAAAAATTCTTTTAGATTCCTCATTCTGTTTTCATATTAAGTTTACATACCGATTTTTATGGAAATCGGTTTATTTTTGGGGAAAATGGATTTCAAAAGCATAAATATTTGACCTAAAAATTTGACCGGAATTTTCTCTCGACAACACCCAGCATATTATATATCGTTGGAAAATATAGATTTTTCTGAGCAATAAACCGTTGAGACAGCGTAGATACGACAAATACACTTCATGATATGGGCGTTTAAAAAAGTAGGTTTTTGGAAGAATTGTAACTTTCCTTCAATTATCTGGAAAACTAAAGGTCGTGGAAAAAATATGATATTTAGTTTTTTTGTTAGAAAAAAATAGTTTGACCACCGTGCAAAATTTCAAGTCGATTATAAAAAGTTTAATTTTTTCCAATTTTCGAGCCAAGGTTTTCACCCGTGAAATATCACCGGAAAATCGAACTTTTCAGATCCGGATAAAATATACGTCATTTTGTAGAGCTCGAAAAGGCTATCAAGAAAAAGATATTTTAATTTAAAAAAAAAAATTATACTCTCCTTAAAGCCCAAAAACACGTTATTTTTCTAGAAAATGCACGAAATCGTCGATTTCCGGGAGAACCGTTGGTCGTACGAGAAAAAGTCATAGGACCAAAGTTGTAGATAATTCAAAAAGAGGAATAGTAGAGACTATTAGTTTTTCGATACGACTTACCGTTTAGCCTCAATACGCCGTCAAAGCCTCTTAAAAGGCAAGTCGGCCATTTTTAATTTTTTTAAAGAGGTAAAAATTAAAAATGTTAAATTTTCAACATTTGTTCGTCAATTACAGTATAAAAGCTACCAGAGTGTTAAATTTCAAGTTATTTGCTCGATCGGAAGTAAGTAAAAACCGCTATAGTACATAACAACGTTTTTGACCCCGGCAAAAAAGGCTTCAAAATACCGTAAAAAACGGGTTTTTTCCATTTTAGAGTGGGAAGGAAAGGTAAAAGTAAACTTTTTGCATTTTTTACGGTGCACAATAGGGACCTTCTGGTTACAAAGCAAAAAACCCCAAAGCTCTAGCTCTTGTAGTTCAACCCAAACATTTTGGCTATGTATTATCGCACATGCGGCTGTATAGTATAGAGACTCTCAGGATACCTTAAAATATCAAAATCGTCAATTTCCGGGAGAACCGTTGGTCGTACGAGAAAAAGTCATAGAACCAAAGTTGTAGATAATTCAAAAAGAGGACTAGTTGATACTATTTGTTTTTCAATACAACTTACCGTTTAGCCTCAATACGCCGTCAAAGCCTCTTAAAAGGCAAGTCGGCCATTTTTAATTTATTTAAAGAGGTAAAAATTAAAAATGTTAAACTTTCAATATTTCCTCGTAAACTACACCACAAAAGCTACCAGAGTGTTAAATTGCAAGTTATTTGCTCGATCGGAAGTAAGTAAAAACCGCTATAGTACATAACAACGTTTTTGACCCCAGAATAAAAGGCTCCAAAATACCGTCAAAAACGGGTTTTTCCCATTTTAGAGAGGGAAGGAAAGGTAAAAGTAAACTTTTTGCATTTTTTACGGTGTACAATATGGGCCTTCTGCGTACAATGCAAAAAACCCCAAAGCTCTAGCTCTTGTAGTTCAACCCAAACATTTTGGCTATGTATTATCGCACATGCGGCTGTATAGTATAGAGACTCGCCGGGTCGTCGTTCGGCCTACGGCCGAACTCCGCCCGACGAGTGGCCAGGTACTTGTATAGGTCTGGTACTTATACATATGGTATTATACCATACTTACACTTATATTATTATATATACCACTTATATTATTATATATTATGCCAGTACTTATATAGGGTTTGGTTTTTGTATAGGAGCTGGTACAAAATTAAGGTAAAAAATTACAAGTGCGCACTCTTACAGAGAACTTGAATAATTTCTATAGATTGGAACAATGGTGGGAGGGGGGGGGGGGGGGGGGTACATAGTGTCTAGGAATATGCTCTGTGGTTTTTAAGAATATGATATAATATAATATGATTTGATATAATAAAATATGATATGATATAATATGATATGATATGATATAATATAATAAGTGCACTCTTACAAAGGACTTGAATAATTCATATTGATTAGAAGGGGGGGGGGGGTACATAGCTTTAGCTTCTAGAAATATGCTGTGAGATGTGGTATACGGGAAAGCTAAGAAGATCTAAGGCTGAGTAGGATTTAGCAAGTAAAAATATGTATTATATCTGTATTTTTGCTAGAGAGAAAATTTAATGATCTTAAGTGAAGGTTCTACGACATTCTAAGATGTTATAGATTGCTTTAAAAAAAAGGAAAATATTTTTTATTGCGGATGGAGAAAGGCCGGGTTCGATTCCCCGCCGAGGAGAAGTCAATTTTATGATATATTTTAATCAAATAATCAATAGTAATTGAATGTATCCACCAAAAGTAGTAAATGGAAAACACTAGGCTTAGTAATTATGAAATTATAGAAATTTCAACAACGGAGTTCAATAGAAATAGGGAGTACAAAGGGGTTTCCTAGTGATGGTGTAATAAGAAATTATAGGAGAGGGGGGGGGGAATATAGCTAACAATATGTTACTATTTATAAGTAAGAAATAGAGAGTACAAAGGGGTTTCCTAGTGATGATGTAATAAGAAATTATAGGAGGGGGGGGGGGTGGAATAGAGCTAAAAATATGTTTCTACTTATATGTAAGAAATTGGGAGTACAAAGGGGTTACCTAGTGGTGGTGTAATAAGAAATGATAGAAGAGGGGGGGGGGAATAGAGCTAACAATATGTTACTACTAATAAGTAAGAAATAGGGAGTACAAAGGGGTTTCCTAGTGATGGTGTAATAAGAAATGATAGAAGAAGGGGGGGGGATAATAGAGCTAACAATATGTTACGATTTATAAGTAAGAAATAGGGAGTACAAAGGGGTTTCCTAGTGATGGTGTAATAAGAAATAATAGAAGAGGGGGGGGGGGAGAATTGAGCTAACAATATGTTACTACTTATAATTGTTCGTAGAGGGTTAAAGAAAATCATAAAATATATGGGAGTTTACTAATTCCAATGAAGCGGGGGGGGGGGGAGTGTGTCTAGGAATATAAGCAGAATTGCTAGAGAGGGGGTGTTCAGAGGGGGGGGGGGGGGTGTTCATCCATTTAAACCATAACCTAATTAAAGAAATCTGAAAAAACACTAAAGAAAACAGTTTTTTCAATTTATCTCAAGAAAAAAGAACTAACACAATTCAGTACATAACAATATTTACTACACTTTTCAAGAGCTTTTCTACGATATACATCATTATTTAAAATATTAATTTTGGCATTTGTACCATTGTACCCGGGGGTACCAAAATTATATTTCAATAAACAAACAATTCAAAAAGGCTTTAAATAACCAAATAAAGAATAACAAACCACTTTTAAAATTTAAAAAATATTATATAACAACAAACATACAAATCGGTACAAAAGTACGTGTACCAATTTTTTTAAAAATAAATAAATAATATAGTTTAAATGTACAAATCAAGGGCTTTCAAATTATATACGAACCAATATTTAAATCGGATAAAAGTGGTCACTTGGTATAGGGTTTAAGAAAATTATAAATTATATGTGAGTTCACGATTCTAATGAAGGGGGGGAGAGCATCTAAGTATATGAGCAGGATTGCTAGAGAGGGGATGTGCAGGGGGGGGGGGGGGTCATTCATTTGAAACCATAAACTAACAGAAAGAAAACCATAAACCCTAAAGAAAACAGTTTTTTCAATTTGTTTCAAGAAAAAATATTAATAAAACAATTGAGTACACACCAAGATGTTCAGGGGGGGGGGGGGGGGTTGTTCATCCATTTAAACCATAAACTAATCTAGCAAATCCAAGAAATAACTAAAAAATAATTCTTTTCAATTTATCTCGATAAAAAATAAAAATGACACAATTGAGAATTATACAAATCAGTACAAAAGTACATGTACCAATTATTTTAAAAATAAACAAATGAAAGAACTTCAATGTACAAGTCAAGAGCTTTTAAATGATATGCGAACGAATATTTAAATCGAAAAAAAGTTGTCTCGTGACGTCACGTAACCACGGCAAGGTCGGGAAAAAGTTTACTCTCAATTTCTCAGCAAATAGGACGAATTATAAACATATCAAGGTCTTGTTTTAAAGGGCATTAGTGTTAGATTTGAACCTAAAAATCAGAATTTAAATCAGTCAATTATTACCAAAGATATGAGCGTTCAAAGAGAAAAATGGAAAAATAAAAAACCAAAACAGCTCCATTTAGACTACAAACAATAAAGGTACGACAAAATGACCTATGAACAAAAATGTAGATCTTTAAAAATCAGTACATGTTTGTTAAATCAGTTTTTCGCTACAATTAACCGTTAATTTTTAAAAAATTCCAACACAGCTACGACAGTTTTTCTCATCTTAGGGGGGGAAGACGAAGGAAAAGTAAACTTTTGGCAATTTTTGGGTCGTCGTTCGGCCTACGGCCGAACTCCGCCCGACGAGTGGCCAGGTACTTGTATAGGTCTGGTACTTATAAGAGTTGGTACTTATAGGGTTTGGTTTTTGTATAGGAGCTGGTACAATATAATATATGATATAATATAATATGATATGATATAATATGATATGACATAATATGATATGATATGATATAATATAATAAGTGCACTCTTAAAAAGAACTTGAATAATTCATATTGATTAGAAGGGGGGGGGGGGGGGGGGTTACATAGCTTTACCTTCTAGAAATATGCTCTGAGGTGTGGTGTACGGGAAAGCTAAGAAGATCTAAGGCTGAGTAGGATTTAGCAATTAAAAATATGTATTAAATCTGTATTTTTGCTAGGGAGAAAATTAAATGATCTTAAGTGAAGGTTCTACGACATTCTAAGATGTTATAGATTGCTTTAAAATAAAAGGAAAATATTTTTTTTGCGGATGGAGAAAGGCCGGGTTCGATTCCCCACCGAGGAGAAGTCAATTTTATGATATATTTTAATCAAATAATCAATAGTAATTGAATGTATCCACCAAAAGTACTAAATGGTAAAACACTGGGCTTAGTAATTATGAAATTATGGAAATTTCAACAACGGAGTTCAATAGAAATAGAGAGTATAGATTGCTTTAAAAAAAAGGAAAATATGTTTTATTGCGGATGGAGAAAGGCCGGGTTCGATTCCCCGCCGAGGAGAAGTCAATTTTATGATATATTTTAATCAAATAATCAATAGTAATTGAATGTATCCACCAAAAGTAGTAAATGGAAAACACTGGGGGAAGTAATTATGAAATTATGGAAATTTCAACAACGGAGATCAATAGAAATAGGGAGTATAAAGGGGTTTCCTAGTGATGGTGTAATAAGAAATTATAGGAGAGGGGGGGGGAATATAGCTAACAATATGTTACTACTTATAAGTAAGATATAGGGAGTACAAAGGGGTTTCCTAGTGATGGTGTAATAGGAAATTATAGGAGAGGGGGAGGGATATGTCTAACAATATGTTTCTATTTATAAGTAAGAAATAGGGAGTACAAAGGGGTTTCCTAGTGATGGTGTAATAGGAAATTATAGGAGAGGGGGGGGGGAATAGAGCTAACAATATGTTACTACTTATAAGTAAGAAATAGGGAGTACAAAGGGGTTCCTAGTGATGGTGTGGTAAGAAATTATAGGAGAGGGGGGGGGGGAGAATTGAGCTAACAATATGTTACTATTTATAAGTAAGAAATAGGGAGTACAAAGGGGTTCCTAGTGATGGTGTGGTAAGAAATTATAGGAGAGGGGGGGGGAGAATTGAGCTAACAATATGTTACTACTTATAATGTGTGTCTAGGAATATGAGCAGAATTGCTAGAGAGGGGGTGTTCAGAGGGGGGGGGGTGTTCATCCATTTAAACCATAACCTAATCAAAGAAATCCGAAAAAACACTAAAAAAAACAGTTTTTTCAATTTATCTCAAGAAAAAAGAACTAACACAATTCAGTACATAACAATATTTACTACACTTTTCAAGAGCTTTTCTACGATATACATCATTATTTTAAATATTAATTTTGGCATTTGTACCATTGTACCCGGGGGTACCAAAATTATATTTCAATAAACAAACAATTCAAAAAGGCTTTAAATAACCAAATAAAGAATAATAAACCACTTTTAAAATTTAAAAAATATTATATAACAACAAACATACAAATCGGTACAAAAGTACGTGTACCAATTTTTTTAAAAATAAATAAATAATATAGTTTAAATGTACAAATCAAGGGCTTTCAAATTATATACGAACCAATATTTAAATCGGATAAAAGTGGTCACTTGGTATAGGGTTTAAGAAAATTATAAATGATATGTGAGTTCACGATTCCAATGAAGGGGGGGAGAGCATCTAAGTATATGAGCAGGATTGCTAGAGAGGGGTTGTGCAGGGGGGGGGGGTCATTCATTTGAAACCATAAACTAACAGAAAGAAAACCATAAACCCTAAAGAAAACAGTTTTTTCAATTTATATCAAGAAAAAATATTAATAAAACAATTGAGTACACACCAAGATGTTCAGGGGGGGGGGAGGGTTGTTCATCCATTTAAACCATAAACTAATCTAGCAAATCCAAGAAATAACTAAAAAATAATTATTTTCAATTCATCTCGATAAAAAATAAAAATGACACAATTGACAATTATACAAATCAGTACAAAAGTACATGTACCAATTTTTTTAAAAATAAACAAATGAAAGAACTTCAATGTACAAGTCAAGAGCTTTTTAATGATATGCGAACGAATATTTAAATCGAAAAAAAGTTGTCTCGTGACGTCACGTAACCACGGCAAGGTCGGGAAAAAGTTTACTCTCAATTTCTCAGCAAATAGGACGAATTATAAACATATCAAGGTCTTGTTTTAAAGGGCATTAGTGTGAGATTTGAACCTAGAAATCAGAATTTAAATCGGTCAATTATTACCAAAGATATGAGCGTTCAAAGACAAAAATGGAAAATTAAAAAACCAAAATAGCCCCATTTAGACTACAAACAATAAAGGTACGACAAAATGACCTATGAACAAAATTGTAGATCTAGGAAAATTAGTTCATGTTTGTTAAATCAGTTTTTCGCTACAATTAACCGTTAATTTTTAAAAAATTCCAACACAGCTACGACGGTTTTTCTCATCTTAGGGGGGGAAGACGAAGGAAAAGTAAACTTTTGGCAATTTTTCGGGTTCACAATGCGGACATTGCGCATCGAATGGCGAAAACCCCAACTCTCTAGCTATAGCGGAAGTGGGTAAACATTAGTATACATCAGTCAGTCAGTGAGTGAGTTTCACAGGGGGTTGTATATATATTAGATAGGGAGTGGGAATTCTAAAATCGTTTTTTCTTGACAAATACTCATTTTTCTCAGAAAAGAAAAAAGAATCACATGGAAAATAAATTGTCGTTTTAAAGGGCATTAGCGCGGGGTTCAAATGCCTCAATCCGGAATAAAATCGGTAAACAATTGGTCAAGCCACGAGGGGTCAAAGTACAAATTTCGACGAAAAATATCAAAATCGCTCGATTTAAGGCAGAACCGTTGGTCGTACGAGAAAAAGTCAAAGGACCAAAGTTGTAGATCATTTAAAATGAGGAATAGGTGATGCTATTTGTTTTTCGATTCGACTTACCGTTTAGCCGCAATACGACTTCAAACCGCTTAAAAGTCAAGTCAGCCGTTTTTAATTTTTTAAGAGGGGTAAAAATGAAAAATTTCAACTTTTTGTAATTTTCCCTTCAATTACACGACAAAAGCTAGCAGAATGCCAAATTTCAAATTTCTAGCTCATTCTTTGTAAAAACGGGGTTTTTCCGATTTTAGGGGGGGGAAGGAGGGGGAAAAGTGAAATTTTGACAATTTTTCGGGTTCACAATGCGGACATTCCGCGTCGAACGGTGAAAACCGCAAGTCTCTAGCTCTACCGGAAGTGGGTAAACATTTGTATACGTGAGTCAGTGAGTGAGTCAGTGAGTGAGTTACACATGGGGTTGTATAGTATATAGATAGACATTTCGACGAAAAGTATGAAAATGGCTCGATTTAAGGCAGAACCGTTGGTCGTACGAGAAAAAGTCAAAGGACCAAAGTTGTAGATCTTTAAAAATGAGGAATAGGTGGTGCTATTTGTTTTTCGATTCGACTTACCGTTTAGCCGCAATACGCCTTCAAACCGCTTAAAAGTCAAGACAGCCGTTTTTAATTTTTTAGGGAGGGTAAAAATGAAAAATTTCAACTTTTTACAATTTTCCTTTCAATTACCCGACAAAAGCTAGCAGATTGCCAAATTTCAAATTTCTAGCTCATTCTATCTAAAAACGGGGTTTTTTCGATTTTAGGGGGGGAAGGAGGGGGAAAAGTGAAATTTCGGCAATTTTTCGGGTTCACAATGCGGACATTGCGCGTCGAACGGCGAAAACCGCAAGTCTCTAGCTCTACCGGAAGTGGGTAAACATTTGTATACGTGAGTGAGTGAGTGAGTCAGTTACACATGGGGTTGTATAGTATATAGATAGGGAGTGGGAATTCCAAAATAGTTATTTCTTGATAAATACTCATTTTTCTCAGAAAAGAAAAAAGAATCACAAGGAAAATGAATTGTCATTTCAAAGGGCATTAGTGCGGGGTTCAAATGCCTCAATCCGGAATTAAATCGGTAAGCAATTGCTCACGCCACGAGGGTTCAAAGTACAAATTTCGACGAAAAATATCAAAATCGCTCGATTTAAGGCAGAACCGTTGGTCGTACGAGAAAAAGTCAAAGGATCAAAGTTGTAGATCTTTTAAAATTAGGATTAGGTGGTGCTATTTGTTTTTCGATTCGACTTACCGTTTAGCCGCAATACGCCTTCAAACCGCTTAAAAGTCAAGACAGCCGTTTTTAATTTTTTAGGGAGGGTAAAAATGAAAAATTTCAACTTTTTACAATTTTCCTTTCAATTACCCGACAAAAGCTAGCAGATTGCCAAATTTCAAATTTCTAGCTCATTCTATCTAAAAACGGGGTTTTTTCGATTTTAGGGGGGGAAGGAGGGGGAAAAGTGAAATTTCGGCAATTTTTCGGGTTCACAATGCGGACATTGCGCGTCGAACGGCGAAAACCGCAAGTCTCTAGCTCTACCGGAAGTGGGTAAACATTTGTATACGTGAGTGAGTGAGTTACACATGGGGTTGTATAGTATATAGATAGACATTTCGACGAAAAGTATGAAAATGGCTCGATTTAAGGCAGAACCGTTGGTCGTACGAGAAAAAGTCAAAGGACCAAAGTTGTAGAGATCTTTAAAAATGAGGAATAGGTGGTGCTATTTGTTTTTCGATTCGACTTACCGTTTAGCCGCAATACGCCTTCAAACCGCTTAAAAGTCAAGACAGCCGTTTTTAATTTTTTAGGAAGGGTAAAAATGAAAAATTTCAACTATTTACAATTTTCCTTTCAATTACCCGACAAAAGCTAGCAGATTGCCAAATTTCAAATTTCTAGCTAATTCTTTCTAAAAACGGGGTTTTTTCGATTTTAGGGGGGAAGGAGGGGGAAAAGTGAAATTTCGGCAATTTTTCGGGTTCACAATGCGGGCATTGCGCGTCGAACGGTGAAAACCGCAAGTCTCTAGCTCTACCGGAAGTGGGTAAACATTTGTATACGTGAGTGAGTGAGTGAGTCAGTTACACATGGGGTTGTATAGTATATAGATAGGGAGTGGGAATCCCAAAATAGTTATTTCTTGATAAATACTCATTTTTCTCAGAAAAGAAAAAAGAATCACAAGGAAAATGAATTGTCATTTCAAAGGGCATTAGTGCGGGGTTCAAATGCCTCAATCCGGAATTAAATCGGTAAGCAATTGCTCACGCCACGAGGGTTCAAAGTACAAATTTCGACGAAAAATATCAAAATCGCTCGATTTAAGGCAGAACCGTTGGTCGTACGAGAAAAAGTCAAAGGATCAAAGTTGTAGATCTTTTAAAATTAGGAGTAGGTGGTGCTATTTGTTTTTCGATTCGACTTACCGTTTAGCCGCAATCCGCCTTCAAACCGCTTAAAAGTCAAGACAGCCGTTTTTAATTTTTTAGGGAGGGTAAAAATGAAAAATTTCAACTTTTTACAATTTTCCTTTCAATTACCCGACAAAAGCTAGCAGATTGCCAAATTTCAAATTTCTAGCTCATTCTATCTAAAAACGGGGTTTTTTCGATTTTAGGGGGGGAAGGAGGGGGAAAAGTGAAATTTCGGCAATTTTTCGGGTTCACAATGCGGACATTGCGCGTCGAACGGCGAAAACCGCAAGTCTCTAGCTCTACCGGAAGTGGGTAAACATTTGTATACGTGAGTGAGTGAGTTACACATGGGGTTGTATAGTATATAGATAGACATTTCGACGAAAAGTATGAAAATGGCTCGATTTAAGGCAGAACCGTTGGTCGTACGAGAAAAAGTCAAAGGACCAAAGTTGTAGATCTTTAAAAATGAGGAATAGGTGGTGCTATTTGTTTTTCGATTCGACTTACCGTTTAGCCGCAATACGCCTTCAAACCGCTTAAAAGTCAAGACAGCCGTTTTTAATTTTTTAGGGAGGGTAAAAATGAAAAATTTCAACTTTTTACAATTTTCCTTTCAATTACCCGACAAAAGCTAGCAGATTGCCAAATTTCAAATTTCTAGCTCATTCTATCTAAAAACGGGGGTTTTTTCGATTTTAGGGGGGAAGGAGGGGGAAAAGTGAAATTTCGGCAATTTTTCGGGTTCACAATGCGGGCATTGCGCGTCGAACGGTGAAAACCGCAAGTCTCTAGCTCTACCGGAAGTGGGTAAACATTTGTATACGTGAGTGAGTGAGTTACACATGGGGTTGTATAGTATATAGATAGACATTTCGACGAAAAGTATGAAAATGGCTCGATTTAAGGCAGAACCGTTGGTCGTACGAGAAAAAGTCAAAGGACCAAAGTTGTAGATCTTTAAAAATGAGGAACAGGTGGTGCTATTTGTTTTTCGATTCGACTTACCGTTTAGCCGCAATACGCCTTCAAACCGCTTAAAAGTCAAGACAGCCGTTTTTAATTTTTTAGGAAGGGTAAAAATGAAAAATTTCAACTATTTACAATTTTCCTTTCAATTACCCGACAAAAGCTAGCAGATTGCCAAATTTCAAATTTCTAGCTAATTCTTTCTAAAAACGGGGTTTTTTCGATTTTAGGGGGGAAGGAGGGGGAAAAGTGAAATTTCGGCAATTTTTCGGGTTCACAATGCGGGCATTGCGCGTCGAACGGTGAAAACCGCAAGTCTCTAGCTCTACCGGAAGTGGGTAAACATTTGTATACGTGAGTGAGTGAGTGAGTCAGTTACACATGGGGTTGTATAGTATATAGATAGGGAGTGGGAATTCCAAAATAGTTATTTCTTGATAAATACTCATTTTTCTCAGAAAAGAAAAAAGAATCACAAGGAAAATGAATTGTCATTTCAAAGGGCATTAGTGCGGGGTTCAAATGCCTCAATCCGGAATTAAATCGGTAAGCAATTGCTCACGCCACGAGGGTTCAAAGTACAAATTTCGACGAAAAATATCAAAATCGCTCGATTTAAGGCAGAACCGTTGGTCGTACGAGAAAAAGTCAAAGGATCAAAGTTGTAGATCTTTTAAAATTAGGATTAGGTGGTGCTATTTGTTTTTCGATTCGACTTACCGTTTAGCCGCAATACGCCTTCAAACCGCTTAAAAGTCAAGACAGCCGTTTTTAATTTTTTAGGGAGGGTAAAAATGAAAAATTTCAACTTTTTACAATTTTCCTTTCAATTACCCGACAAAAGCTAGCAGATTGCCAAATTTCAAATTTCTAGCTCATTCTATCTAAAAACGGGGTTTTTTCGATTTTAGGGGGGGAAGGAGGGGGAAAAGTGAAATTTCGGCAATTTTTCGGGTTCACAATGCGGACATTGCGCGTCGAACGGCGAAAACCGCAAGTCTCTAGCTCTACCGGAAGTGGGTAAACATTTGTATACGTGAGTGAGTGAGTTACACATGGGGTTGTATAGTATATAGATAGACATTTCGACGAAAAGTATGAAAATGGCTCGATTTAAGGCAGAACCGTTGGTCGTACGAGAAAAAGTCAAAGGACCAAAGTTGTAGAGATCTTTAAAAATGAGGAATAGGTGGTGCTATTTGTTTTTCGATTCGACTTACCGTTTAGCCGCAATACGCCTTCAAACCGCTTAAAAGTCAAGACAGCCGTTTTTAATTTTTTAGGAAGGGTAAAAATGAAAAATTTCAACTATTTACAATTTTCCTTTCAATTACCCGACAAAAGCTAGCAGATTGCCAAATTTCAAATTTCTAGCTAATTCTTTCTAAAAACGGGGTTTTTTCGATTTTAGGGGGGAAGGAGGGGGAAAAGTGAAATTTCGGCAATTTTTCGGGTTCACAATGCGGGCATTGCGCGTCGAACGGTGAAAACCGCAAGTCTCTAGCTCTACCGGAAGTGGGTAAACATTTGTATACGTGAGTGAGTGAGTGAGTCAGTTACACATGGGGTTGTATAGTATATAGATAGGGAGTGGGAATCCCAAAATAGTTATTTCTTGATAAATACTCATTTTTCTCAGAAAAGAAAAAAGAATCACAAGGAAAATGAATTGTCATTTCAAAGGGCATTAGTGCGGGGTTCAAATGCCTCAATCCGGAATTAAATCGGTAAGCAATTGCTCACGCCACGAGGGTTCAAAGTACAAATTTCGACGAAAAATATCAAAATCGCTCGATTTAAGGCAGAACCGTTGGTCGTACGAGAAAAAGTCAAAGGATCAAAGTTGTAGATCTTTTAAAATTAGGAGTAGGTGGTGCTATTTGTTTTTCGATTCGACTTACCGTTTAGCCGCAATACGCCTTCAAACCGCTTAAAAGTCAAGACAGCCGTTTTTAATTTTTTAGGGAGGGTAAAAATGAAAAATTTCAACTTTTTACAATTTTCCTTTCAATTACCCGACAAAAGCTAGCAGATTGCCAAATTTCAAATTTCTAGCTCATTCTATCTAAAAACGGGGTTTTTTCGATTTTAGGGGGGGAAGGAGGGGGAAAAGTGAAATTTCGGCAATTTTTCGGGTTCACAATGCGGACATTGCGCGTCGAACGGCGAAAACCGCAAGTCTCTAGCTCTACCGGAAGTGGGTAAACATTTGTATACGTGAGTGAGTGAGTTACACATGGGGTTGTATAGTATATAGATAGACATTTCGACGAAAAGTATGAAAATGGCTCGATTTAAGGCAGAACCGTTGGTCGTACGAGAAAAAGTCAAAGGACCAAAGTTGTAGATCTTTAAAAATGAGGAATAGGTGGTGCTATTTGTTTTTCGATTCGACTTACCGTTTAGCCGCAATACGCCTTCAAACCGCTTAAAAGTCAAGACAGCCGTTTTTAATTTTTTAGGGAGGGTAAAAATGAAAAATTTCAACTTTTTACAATTTTCCTTTCAATTACCCGACAAAAGCTAGCAGATTGCCAAATTTCAAATTTCTAGCTCATTCTATCTAAAAACGGGGTTTTTTCGATTTTAGGGGGGGAAGGAGGGGGAAAAGTGAAATTTCGGCAATTTTTCGGGTTCACAATGCGGACATTGCGCGTCGAACGGCGAAAACCGCAAGTCTCTAGCTCTACCGGAAGTGGGTAAACATTTGTATACGTGAGTGAGTGAGTGAGTCAGTTACACATGGGGTTGTATAGTATATAGATAGGGAGTGGGAATTCCAAAATAGTTATTTCTTGATAAATACTCATTTTTCTCAGAAAAGAAAAAAGAATCACAAGGAAAATGAATTGTCATTTCAAAGGGCATTAGTGCGGGGTTCAAATGCCTCAATCCGGAATTAAATCGGTAAGCAATTGCTCACGCCACGAGGGTTCAAAGTACAAATTTCGACGAAAAATATCAAAATCGCTCGATTTAAGGCAGAACCGTTGGTCGTACGAGAAAAAGTCAAAGGATCAAAGTTGTAGATCTTTTAAAATTAGGATTAGGTGGTGCTATTTGTTTTTCGATTCGACTTACCGTTTAGCCGCAATACGCCTTCAAACCGCTTAAAAGTCAAGACAGCCGTTTTTAATTTTTTAGGGAGGGTAAAAATGAAAAATTTCAACTTTTTACAATTTTCCTTTCAATTACCCGACAAAAGCTAGCAGATTGCCAAATTTCAAATTTCTAGCTCATTCTATCTAAAAACGGGGTTTTTTCGATTTTAGGGGGGGAAGGAGGGGGAAAAGTGAAATTTCGGCAATTTTTCGGGTTCACAATGCGGACATTGCGCGTCGAACGGCGAAAACCGCAAGTCTCTAGCTCTACCGGAAGTGGGTAAACATTTGTATACGTGAGTGAGTGAGTTACACATGGGGTTGTATAGTATATAGATAGACATTTCGACGAAAAGTATGAAAATGGCTCGATTTAAGGCAGAACCGTTGGTCGTACGAGAAAAAGTCAAAGGACCAAAGTTGTAGAGATCTTTAAAAATGAGGAATAGGTGGTGCTATTTGTTTTTCGATTCGACTTACCGTTTAGCCGCAATACGCCTTCAAACCGCTTAAAAGTCAAGACAGCCGTTTTTAATTTTTTAGGAAGGGTAAAAATGAAAAATTTCAACTATTTACAATTTTCCTTTCAATTACCCGACAAAAGCTAGCAGATTGCCAAATTTCAAATTTCTAGCTAATTCTTTCTAAAAACGGGGTTTTTTCGATTTTAGGGGGGAAGGAGGGGGAAAAGTGAAATTTCGGCAATTTTTCGGGTTCACAATGCGGGCATTGCGCGTCGAACGGTGAAAACCGCAAGTCTCTAGCTCTACCGGAAGTGGGTAAACATTTGTATACGTGAGTGAGTGAGTGAGTCAGTTACACATGGGGTTGTATAGTATATAGATAGGGAGTGGGAATCCCAAAATAGTTATTTCTTGATAAATACTCATTTTTCTCAGAAAAGAAAAAAGAATCACAAGGAAAATGAATTGTCATTTCAAAGGGCATTAGTGCGGGGTTCAAATGCCTCAATCCGGAATTAAATCGGTAAGCAATTGCTCACGCCACGAGGGTTCAAAGTACAAATTTCGACGAAAAATATCAAAATCGCTCGATTTAAGGCAGAACCGTTGGTCGTACGAGAAAAAGTCAAAGGATCAAAGTTGTAGATCTTTTAAAATTAGGATTAGGTGGTGCTATTTGTTTTTCGATTCGACTTACCGTTTAGCCGCAATACGCCTTCAAACCGCTTAAAAGTCAAGACAGCCGTTTTTAATTTTTTAGGGAGGGTAAAAATGAAAAATTTCAACTTTTTACAATTTTCCTTTCAATTACCCGACAAAAGCTAGCAGATTGCCAAATTTCAAATTTCTAGCTCATTCTATCTAAAAACGGGGTTTTTTCGATTTTAGGGGGGGAAGGAGGGGGAAAAGTGAAATTTCGGCAATTTTTCGGGTTCACAATGCGGACATTGCGCGTCGAACGGCGAAAACCGCAAGTCTCTAGCTCTACCGGAAGTGGGTAAACATTTGTATACGTGAGTGAGTGAGTGAGTCAGTTACACATGGGGTTGTATAGTATATAGATAGGGAGTGGGAATTCCAAAATAGTTATTTCTTGATAAATACTCATTTTTCTCAGAAAAGAAAAAAGAATCACAAGGAAAATGAATTGTCATTTCAAAGGGCATTAGTGCGGGGTTCAAATGCCTCAATCCGGAATTAAATCGGTAAGCAATTGCTCACGCCACGAGGGTTCAAAGTACAAATTTCGACGAAAAATATCAAAATCGCTCGATTTAAGGCAGAACCGTTGGTCGTACGAGAAAAAGTCAAAGGATCAAAGTTGTAGATCTTTTAAAATTAGGAGTAGGTGGTGCTATTTGTTTTTCGATTCGACTTACCGTTTAGCCGCAATACGCCTTCAAACCGCTTAAAAGTCAAGACAGCCGTTTTTAATTTTTTAGGGAGGGTAAAAATGAAAAATTTCAACTTTTTACAATTTTCCTTTCAATTACCCGACAAAAGCTAGCAGATTGCCAAATTTCAAATTTCTAGCTCATTCTATCTAAAAACGGGGTTTTTTCGATTTTAGGGGGGGAAGGTGAGTTTCGGGTTCACAATGCGGACATTGCGCGTCGAACGGCGAAAACCGCAAGTCTCTAGCTCTACCGGAAGTGGGTAAACATTTGTATACGTGAGTGAGTGAGTTACACATGGGGTTGTATAGTATATAGATAGACATTTCGACGAAAAGTATGAAAATGGCTCGATTTAAGGCAGAACCGTTGGTCGTACGAGAAAAAGTCAAAGGATCAAAGTTGTAGATCTTTTAAAATTAGGAGTAGGTGGTGCTATTTGTTTTTCGATTCGACTTACCGTTTAGCCGCAATACGCCTTCAAACCGCTTAAAAGTCAAGACAGCCGTTTTTAATTTTTTAGGGAGGGTAAAAATGAAAAATTTCAACTTTTTACAATTTTCCTTTCAATTACCCGACAAAAGCTAGCAGATTGCCAAATTTCAAATTTCTAGCTCATTCTATCTAAAAACGGGGTTTTTTCGATTTTAGGGGGGGAAGGAGGGGGAAAAGTGAAATTTCGGCAATTTTTCGGGTTCACAATGCGGACATTGCGCGTCGAACGGCGAAAACCGCAAGTCTCTAGCTCTACCGGAAGTGGGTAAACATTTGTATACGTGAGTGAGTGAGTTACACATGGGGTTGTATAGTATATAGATAGACATTTCGACGAAAAGTATGAAAATGGCTCGATTTAAGGCAGAACCGTTGGTCGTACGAGAAAAAGTCAAAGGACCAAAGTTGTAGAGATCTTTAAAAATGAGGAATAGGTGGTGCTATTTGTTTTTCGATTCGACTTACCGTTTAGCCGCAATACGCCTTCAAACCGCTTAAAAGTCAAGACAGCCGTTTTTAATTTTTTAGGAAGGGTAAAAATGAAAAATTTCAACTATTTACAATTTTCCTTTCAATTACCCGACAAAAGCTAGCAGATTGCCAAATTTCAAATTTCTAGCTAATTCTTTCTAAAAACGGGGTTTTTTCGATTTTAGGGGGGAAGGAGGGGGAAAAGTGAAATTTCGGCAATTTTTCGGGTTCACAATGCGGGCATTGCGCGTCGAACGGTGAAAACCGCAAGTCTCTAGCTCTACCGGAAGTGGGTAAACATTTGTATACGTGAGTGAGTGAGTGAGTCAGTTACACATGGGGTTGTATAGTATATAGATAGGGAGTGGGAATCCCAAAATAGTTATTTCTTGATAAATACTCATTTTTCTCAGAAAAGAAAAAAGAATCACAAGGAAAATGAATTGTCATTTCAAAGGGCATTAGTGCGGGGTTCAAATGCCTCAATCCGGAATTAAATCGGTAAGCAATTGCTCACGCCACGAGGGTTCAAAGTACAAATTTCGACGAAAAATATCAAAATCGCTCGATTTAAGGCAGAACCGTTGGTCGTACGAGAAAAAGTCAAAGGATCAAAGTTGTAGATCTTTTAAAATTAGGATTAGGTGGTGCTATTTGTTTTTCGATTCGACTTACCGTTTAGCCGCAATACGCCTTCAAACCGCTTAAAAGTCAAGACAGCCGTTTTTAATTTTTTAGGGAGGGTAAAAATGAAAAATTTCAACTTTTTACAATTTTCCTTTCAATTACCCGACAAAAGCTAGCAGATTGCCAAATTTCAAATTTCTAGCTCATTCTATCTAAAAACGGGGTTTTTTCGATTTTAGGGGGGGAAGGAGGGGGAAAAGTGAAATTTCGGCAATTTTTCGGGTTCACAATGCGGACATTGCGCGTCGAACGGCGAAAACCGCAAGTCTCTAGCTCTACCGGAAGTGGGTAAACATTTGTATACGTGAGTGAGTGAGTGAGTCAGTTACACATGGGGTTGTATAGTATATAGATAGGGAGTGGGAATTCCAAAATAGTTATTTCTTGATAAATACTCATTTTTCTCAGAAAAGAAAAAAGAATCACAAGGAAAATGAATTGTCATTTCAAAGGGCATTAGTGCGGGGTTCAAATGCCTCAATCCGGAATTAAATCGGTAAGCAATTGCTCACGCCACGAGGGTTCAAAGTACAAATTTCGACGAAAAATATCAAAATCGCTCGATTTAAGGCAGAACCGTTGGTCGTACGAGAAAAAGTCAAAGGATCAAAGTTGTAGATCTTTTAAAATTAGGAGTAGGTGGTGCTATTTGTTTTTCGATTCGACTTACCGTTTAGCCGCAATACGCCTTCAAACCGCTTAAAAGTCAAGACAGCCGTTTTTAATTTTTTAGGGAGGGTAAAAATGAAAAATTTCAACTTTTTACAATTTTCCTTTCAATTACCCGACAAAAGCTAGCAGATTGCCAAATTTCAAATTTCTAGCTCATTCTATCTAAAAACGGGGTTTTTTCGATTTTAGGGGGGGAAGGTGAGTTTCGGGTTCACAATGCGGACATTGCGCGTCGAACGGCGAAAACCGCAAGTCTCTAGCTCTACCGGAAGTGGGTAAACATTTGTATACGTGAGTGAGTGAGTTACACATGGGGTTGTATAGTATATAGATAGACATTTCGACGAAAAGTATGAAAATGGCTCGATTTAAGGCAGAACCGTTGGTCGTACGAGAAAAAGTCAAAGGACCAAAGTTGTAGATCTTTAAAAATGAGGAACAGGTGGTGCTATTTGTTTTTCGATTCGACTTACCGTTTAGCCGCAATACGCCTTCAAACCGCTTAAAAGTCAAGACAGCCGTTTTTAATTTTTTAGGAAGGGTAAAAATGAAAAATTTCAACTATTTACAATTTTCCTTTCAATTACCCGACAAAAGCTAGCAGATTGCCAAATTTCAAATTTCTAGCTAATTCTTTCTAAAAACGGGGTTTTTTCGATTTTAGGGGGGAAGGAGGGGGAAAAGTGAAATTTCGGCAATTTTTCGGGTTCACAATGCGGGCATTGCGCGTCGAACGGTGAAAACCGCAAGTCTCTAGCTCTACCGGAAGTGGGTAAACATTTGTATACGTGAGTGAGTGAGTGAGTCAGTTACACATGGGGTTGTATAGTATATAGATAGGGAGTGGGAATTCCAAAATAGTTATTTCTTGATAAATACTCATTTTTCTCAGAAAAGAAAAAAGAATCACAAGGAAAATGAATTGTCATTTCAAAGGGCATTAGTGCGGGGTTCAAATGCCTCAATCCGGAATTAAATCGGTAAGCAATTGCTCACGCCACGAGGGTTCAAAGTACAAATTTCGACGAAAAATATCAAAATCGCTCGATTTAAGGCAGAACCGTTGGTCGTACGAGAAAAAGTCAAAGGATCAAAGTTGTAGATCTTTTAAAATTAGGATTAGGTGGTGCTATTTGTTTTTCGATTCGACTTACCGTTTAGCCGCAATACGCCTTCAAACCGCTTAAAAGTCAAGACAGCCGTTTTTAATTTTTTAGGGAGGGTAAAAATGAAAAATTTCAACTTTTTACAATTTTCCTTTCAATTACCCGACAAAAGCTAGCAGATTGCCAAATTTCAAATTTCTAGCTCATTCTATCTAAAAACGGGGTTTTTTCGATTTTAGGGGGGGAAGGAGGGGGAAAAGTGAAATTTCGGCAATTTTTCGGGTTCACAATGCGGACATTGCGCGTCGAACGGCGAAAACCGCAAGTCTCTAGCTCTACCGGAAGTGGGTAAACATTTGTATACGTGAGTGAGTGAGTTACACATGGGGTTGTATAGTATATAGATAGACATTTCGACGAAAAGTATGAAAATGGCTCGATTTAAGGCAGAACCGTTGGTCGTACGAGAAAAAGTCAAAGGACCAAAGTTGTAGAGATCTTTAAAAATGAGGAATAGGTGGTGCTATTTGTTTTTCGATTCGACTTACCGTTTAGCCGCAATACGCCTTCAAACCGCTTAAAAGTCAAGACAGCCGTTTTTAATTTTTTAGGAAGGGTAAAAATGAAAAATTTCAACTATTTACAATTTTCCTTTCAATTACCCGACAAAAGCTAGCAGATTGCCAAATTTCAAATTTCTAGCTAATTCTTTCTAAAAACGGGGTTTTTTCGATTTTAGGGGGGAAGGAGGGGGAAAAGTGAAATTTCGGCAATTTTTCGGGTTCACAATGCGGGCATTGCGCGTCGAACGGTGAAAACCGCAAGTCTCTAGCTCTACCGGAAGTGGGTAAACATTTGTATACGTGAGTGAGTGAGTGAGTCAGTTACACATGGGGTTGTATAGTATATAGATAGGGAGTGGGAATTCCAAAATAGTTATTTCTTGATAAATACTCATTTTTCTCAGAAAAGAAAAAAGAATCACAAGGAAAATGAATTGTCATTTCAAAGGGCATTAGTGCGGGGTTCAAATGCCTCAATCCGGAATTAAATCGGTAAGCAATTGCTCACGCCACGAGGGTTCAAAGTACAAATTTCGACGAAAAATATCAAAATCGCTCGATTTAAGGCAGAACCGTTGGTCGTACGAGAAAAAGTCAAAGAATCAAAGTTGTAGATCTTTTAAAATTAGGATTAGGTGGTGCTATTTGTTTTTCGATTCGACTTACCGTTTAGCCGCAATACGCCTTCAAACCGCTTAAAAGTCAAGACAGCCGTTTTTAATTTTTTAGGGAGGGTAAAAATGAAAAATTTCAACTTTTTACAATTTTCCTTTCAATTACCCGACAAAAGCTAGCAGATTGCCAAATTTCAAATTTCTAGCTCATTCTATCTAAAAACGGGGTTTTTTCGATTTTAGGGGGGGAAGGAGGGGGAAAAGTGAAATTTCGGCAATTTTTCGGGTTCACAATGCGGACATTGCGCGTCGAACGGCGAAAACCGCAAGTCTCTAGCTCTACCGGAAGTGGGTAAACATTTGTATACGTGAGTGAGTGAGTTACACATGGGGTTGTATAGTATATAGATAGACATTTCGACGAAAAGTATGAAAATGGCTCGATTTAAGGCAGAACCGTTGGTCGTACGAGAAAAAGTCAAAGGACCAAAGTTGTAGAGATCTTTAAAAATGAGGAATAGGTGGTGCTATTTGTTTTTCGATTCGACTTACCGTTTAGCCGCAATACGCCTTCAAACCGCTTAAAAGTCAAGACAGCCGTTTTTAATTTTTTAGGAAGGGTAAAAATGAAAAATTTCAACTATTTACAATTTTCCTTTCAATTACCCGACAAAAGCTAGCAGATTGCCAAATTTCAAATTTCTAGCTAATTCTTTCTAAAAACGGGGTTTTTTCGATTTTAGGGGGGAAGGAGGGGGAAAAGTGAAATTTCGGCAATTTTTCGGGTTCACAATGCGGGCATTGCGCGTCGAACGGTGAAAACCGCAAGTCTCTAGCTCTACCGGAAGTGGGTAAACATTTGTATACGTGAGTGAGTGAGTGAGTCAGTTACACATGGGGTTGTATAGTATATAGATAGGGAGTGGGAATTCCAAAATAGTTATTTCTTGATAAATACTCATTTTTCTCAGAAAAGAAAAAAGAATCACAAGGAAAATGAATTGTCATTTCAAAGGGCATTAGTGCGGGGTTCAAATGCCTCAATCCGGAATTAAATCGGTAAGCAATTGCTCACGCCACGAGGGTTCAAAGTACAAATTTCGACGAAAAATATCAAAATCGCTCGATTTAAGGCAGAACCGTTGGTCGTACGAGAAAAAGTCAAAGGATCAAAGTTGTAGATCTTTTAAAATTAGGATTAGGTGGTGCTATTTGTTTTTCGATTCGACTTACCGTTTAGCCGCAATACGCCTTCAAACCGCTTAAAAGTCAAGACAGCCGTTTTTAATTTTTTAGGGAGGGTAAAAATGAAAAATTTCAACTTTTTACAATTTTCCTTTCAATTACCCGACAAAAGCTAGCAGATTGCCAAATTTCAAATTTCTAGCTCATTCTATCTAAAAACGGGGTTTTTTCGATTTTAGGGGGGGAAGGAGGGGGAAAAGTGAAATTTCGGCAATTTTTCGGGTTCACAATGCGGACATTGCGCGTCGAACGGCGAAAACCGCAAGTCTCTAGCTCTACCGGAAGTGGGTAAACATTTGTATACGTGAGTGAGTGAGTTACACATGGGGTTGTATAGTATATAGATAGACATTTCGACGAAAAGTATGAAAATGGCTCGATTTAAGGCAGAACCGTTGGTCGTACGAGAAAAAGTCAAAGGACCAAAGTTGTAGAGATCTTTAAAAATGAGGAATAGGTGGTGCTATTTGTTTTTCGATTCGACTTACCGTTTAGCCGCAATACGCCTTCAAACCGCTTAAAAGTCAAGACAGCCGTTTTTAATTTTTTAGGAAGGGTAAAAATGAAAAATTTCAACTATTTACAATTTTCCTTTCAATTACCCGACAAAAGCTAGCAGATTGCCAAATTTCAAATTTCTAGCTAATTCTTTCTAAAAACGGGGTTTTTTCGATTTTAGGGGGGAAGGAGGGGGAAAAGTGAAATTTCGGCAATTTTTCGGGTTCACAATGCGGGCATTGCGCGTCGAACGGTGAAAACCGCAAGTCTCTAGCTCTACCGGAAGTGGGTAAACATTTGTATACGTGAGTGAGTGAGTGAGTCAGTTACACATGGGGTTGTATAGTATATAGATAGGGAGTGGGAATCCCAAAATAGTTATTTCTTGATAAATACTCATTTTTCTCAGAAAAGAAAAAAGAATCACAAGGAAAATGAATTGTCATTTCAAAGGGCATTAGTGCGGGGTTCAAATGCCTCAATCCGGAATTAAATCGGTAAGCAATTGCTCACGCCACGAGGGTTCAAAGTACAAATTTCGACGAAAAATATCAAAATCGCTCGATTTAAGGCAGAACCGTTGGTCGTACGAGAAAAAGTCAAAGGATCAAAGTTGTAGATCTTTTAAAATTAGGAGTAGGTGGTGCTATTTGTTTTTCGATTCGACTTACCGTTTAGCCGCAATACGCCTTCAAACCGCTTAAAAGTCAAGACAGCCGTTTTTAATTTTTTAGGGAGGGTAAAAATGAAAAATTTCAACTTTTTACAATTTTCCTTTCAATTACCCGACAAAAGCTAGCAGATTGCCAAATTTCAAATTTCTAGCTCATTCTATCTAAAAACGGGGTTTTTTCGATTTTAGGGGGGGAAGGAGGGGGAAAAGTGAAATTTCGGCAATTTTTCGGGTTCACAATGCGGACATTGCGCGTCGAACGGCGAAAACCGCAAGTCTCTAGCTCTACCGGAAGTGGGTAAACATTTGTATACGTGAGTGAGTGAGTTACACATGGGGTTGTATAGTATATAGATAGACATTTCGACGAAAAGTATGAAAATGGCTCGATTTAAGGCAGAACCGTTGGTCGTACGAGAAAAAGTCAAAGGACCAAAGTTGTAGATCTTTAAAAATGAGGAACAGGTGGTGCTATTTGTTTTTCGATTCGACTTACCGTTTAGCCGCAATACGCCTTCAAACCGCTTAAAAGTCAAGACAGCCGTTTTTAATTTTTTAGGAAGGGTAAAAATGAAAAATTTCAACTATTTACAATTTTCCTTTCAATTACCCGACAAAAGCTAGCAGATTGCCAAATTTCAAATTTCTAGCTAATTCTTTCTAAAAACGGGGTTTTTTCGATTTTAGGGGGGAAGGAGGGGGAAAAGTGAAATTTCGGCAATTTTTCGGGTTCACAATGCGGGCATTGCGCGTCGAACGGTGAAAACCGCAAGTCTCTAGCTCTACCGGAAGTGGGTAAACATTTGTATACGTGAGTGAGTGAGTGAGTCAGTTACACATGGGGTTGTATAGTATATAGATAGGGAGTGGGAATTCCAAAATAGTTATTTCTTGATAAATACTCATTTTTCTCAGAAAAGAAAAAAGAATCACAAGGAAAATGAATTGTCATTTCAAAGGGCATTAGTGCGGGGTTCAAATGCCTCAATCCGGAATTAAATCGGTAAGCAATTGCTCACGCCACGAGGGTTCAAAGTACAAATTTCGACGAAAAATATCAAAATCGCTCGATTTAAGGCAGAACCGTTGGTCGTACGAGAAAAAGTCAAAGGATCAAAGTTGTAGATCTTTTAAAATTAGGATTAGGTGGTGCTATTTGTTTTTCGATTCGACTTACCGTTTAGCCGCAATACGCCTTCAAACCGCTTAAAAGTCAAGACAGCCGTTTTTAATTTTTTAGGGAGGGTAAAAATGAAAAATTTCAACTTTTTACAATTTTCCTTTCAATTACCCGACAAAAGCTAGCAGATTGCCAAATTTCAAATTTCTAGCTCATTCTATCTAAAAACGGGGTTTTTTCGATTTTAGGGGGGGAAGGAGGGGGAAAAGTGAAATTTCGGCAATTTTTCGGGTTCACAATGCGGACATTGCGCGTCGAACGGCGAAAACCGCAAGTCTCTAGCTCTACCGGAAGTGGGTAAACATTTGTATACGTGAGTGAGTGAGTTACACATGGGGTTGTATAGTATATAGATAGACATTTCGACGAAAAGTATGAAAATGGCTCGATTTAAGGCAGAACCGTTGGTCGTACGAGAAAAAGTCAAAGGACCAAAGTTGTAGAGATCTTTAAAAATGAGGAATAGGTGGTGCTATTTGTTTTTCGATTCGACTTACCGTTTAGCCGCAATACGCCTTCAAACCGCTTAAAAGTCAAGACAGCCGTTTTTAATTTTTTAGGAAGGGTAAAAATGAAAAATTTCAACTATTTACAATTTTCCTTTCAATTACCCGACAAAAGCTAGCAGATTGCCAAATTTCAAATTTCTAGCTAATTCTTTCTAAAAACGGGGTTTTTTCGATTTTAGGGGGGAAGGAGGGGGAAAAGTGAAATTTCGGCAATTTTTCGGGTTCACAATGCGGGCATTGCGCGTCGAACGGTGAAAACCGCAAGTCTCTAGCTCTACCGGAAGTGGGTAAACATTTGTATACGTGAGTGAGTGAGTGAGTCAGTTACACATGGGGTTGTATAGTATATAGATAGGGAGTGGGAATTCCAAAATAGTTATTTCTTGATAAATACTCATTTTTCTCAGAAAAGAAAAAAGAATCACAAGGAAAATGAATTGTCATTTCAAAGGGCATTAGTGCGGGGTTCAAATGCCTCAATCCGGAATTAAATCGGTAAGCAATTGCTCACGCCACGAGGGTTCAAAGTACAAATTTCGACGAAAAATATCAAAATCGCTCGATTTAAGGCAGAACCGTTGGTCGTACGAGAAAAAGTCAAAGGATCAAAGTTGTAGATCTTTTAAAATTAGGATTAGGTGGTGCTATTTGTTTTTCGATTCGACTTACCGTTTAGCCGCAATACGCCTTCAAACCGCTTAAAAGTCAAGACAGCCGTTTTTAATTTTTTAGGGAGGGTAAAAATGAAAAATTTCAACTTTTTACAATTTTCCTTTCAATTACCCGACAAAAGCTAGCAGATTGCCAAATTTCAAATTTCTAGCTCATTCTATCTAAAAACGGGGTTTTTTCGATTTTAGGGGGGGAAGGAGGGGGAAAAGTGAAATTTCGGCAATTTTTCGGGTTCACAATGCGGACATTGCGCGTCGAACGGCGAAAACCGCAAGTCTCTAGCTCTACCGGAAGTGGGTAAACATTTGTATACGTGAGTGAGTGAGTTACACATGGGGTTGTATAGTATATAGATAGACATTTCGACGAAAAGTATGAAAATGGCTCGATTTAAGGCAGAACCGTTGGTCGTACGAGAAAAAGTCAAAGGACCAAAGTTGTAGAGATCTTTAAAAATGAGGAATAGGTGGTGCTATTTGTTTTTCGATTCGACTTACCGTTTAGCCGCAATACGCCTTCAAACCGCTTAAAAGTCAAGACAGCCGTTTTTAATTTTTTAGGAAGGGTAAAAATGAAAAATTTCAACTATTTACAATTTTCCTTTCAATTACCCGACAAAAGCTAGCAGATTGCCAAATTTCAAATTTCTAGCTAATTCTTTCTAAAAACGGGGTTTTTTCGATTTTAGGGGGGAAGGAGGGGGAAAAGTGAAATTTCGGCAATTTTTCGGGTTCACAATGCGGGCATTGCGCGTCGAACGGTGAAAACCGCAAGTCTCTAGCTCTACCGGAAGTGGGTAAACATTTGTATACGTGAGTGAGTGAGTGAGTCAGTTACACATGGGGTTGTATAGTATATAGATAGGGAGTGGGAATCCCAAAATAGTTATTTCTTGATAAATACTCATTTTTCTCAGAAAAGAAAAAAGAATCACAAGGAAAATGAATTGTCATTTCAAAGGGCATTAGTGCGGGGTTCAAATGCCTCAATCCGGAATTAAATCGGTAAGCAATTGCTCACGCCACGATGGTTCAAAGTACAAATTTCGACGAAAAATATCAAAATCGCTCGATTTAAGGCAGAACCGTTGGTCGTACGAGAAAAAGTCAAAGGATCAAAGTTGTAGATCTTTTAAAATTAGGAGTAGGTGGTGCTATTTGTTTTTCGATTCGACTTACCGTTTAGCCGCAATACGCCTTCAAACCGCTTAAAAGTCAAGACAGCCGTTTTTAATTTTTTAGGGAGGGTAAAAATGAAAAATTTCAACTTTTTACAATTTTCCTTTCAATTACCCGACAAAAGCTAGCAGATTGCCAAATTTCAAATTTCTAGCTCATTCTATCTAAAAACGGGGTTTTTTCGATTTTAGGGGGGGAAGGAGGGGGAAAAGTGAAATTTCGGCAATTTTTCGGGTTCACAATGCGGACATTGCGCGTCGAACGGCGAAAACCGCAAGTCTCTAGCTCTACCGGAAGTGGGTAAACATTTGTATACGTGAGTGAGTGAGTTACACATGGGGTTGTATAGTATATAGATAGACATTTCGACGAAAAGTATGAAAATGGCTCGATTTAAGGCAGAACCGTTGGTCGTACGAGAAAAAGTCAAAGGACCAAAGTTGTAGAGATCTTTAAAAATGAGGAATAGGTGGTGCTATTTGTTTTTCGATTCGACTTACCGTTTAGCCGCAATACGCCTTCAAACCGCTTAAAAGTCAAGACAGCCGTTTTTAATTTTTTAGGAAGGGTAAAAATGAAAAATTTCAACTATTTACAATTTTCCTTTCAATTACCCGACAAAAGCTAGCAGATTGCCAAATTTCAAATTTCTAGCTAATTCTTTCTAAAAACGGGGTTTTTTCGATTTTAGGGGGGAAGGAGGGGGAAAAGTGAAATTTCGGCAATTTTTCGGGTTCACAATGCGGGCATTGCGCGTCGAACGGTGAAAACCGCAAGTCTCTAGCTCTACCGGAAGTGGGTAAACATTTGTATACGTGAGTGAGTGAGTGAGTCAGTTACACATGGGGTTGTATAGTATATAGATAGGGAGTGGGAATCCCAAAATAGTTATTTCTTGATAAATACTCATTTTTCTCAGAAAAGAAAAAAGAATCACAAGGAAAATGAATTGTCATTTCAAAGGGCATTAGTGCGGGGTTCAAATGCCTCAATCCGGAATTAAATCGGTAAGCAATTGCTCACGCCACGAGGGTTCAAAGTACAAATTTCGACGAAAAATATCAAAATCGCTCGATTTAAGGCAGAACCGTTGGTCGTACGAGAAAAAGTCAAAGGATCAAAGTTGTAGATCTTTTAAAATTAGGAGTAGGTGGTGCTATTTGTTTTTCGATTCGACTTACCGTTTAGCCGCAATACGCCTTCAAACCGCTTAAAAGTCAAGACAGCCGTTTTTAATTTTTTAGGGAGGGTAAAAATGAAAAATTTCAACTTTTTACAATTTTCCTTTCAATTACCCGACAAAAGCTAGCAGATTGCCAAATTTCAAATTTCTAGCTCATTCTATCTAAAAACGGGGTTTTTTCGATTTTAGGGGGGGAAGGAGGGGGAAAAGTGAAATTTCGGCAATTTTTCGGGTTCACAATGCGGACATTGCGCGTCGAACGGCGAAAACCGCAAGTCTCTAGCTCTACCGGAAGTGGGTAAACATTTGTATACGTGAGTGAGTGAGTTACACATGGGGTTGTATAGTATATAGATAGACATTTCGACGAAAAGTATGAAAATGGCTCGATTTAAGGCAGAACCGTTGGTCGTACGAGAAAAAGTCAAAGGACCAAAGTTGTAGATCTTTAAAAATGAGGAATAGGTGGTGCTATTTGTTTTTCGATTCGACTTACCGTTTAGCCGCAATACGCCTTCAAACCGCTTAAAAGTCAAGACAGCCGTTTTTAATTTTTTAGGAAGGGTAAAAATGAAAAATTTCAACTATTTACAATTTTCCTTTCAATTACCCGACAAAAGCTAGCAGATTGCCAAATTTCAAATTTCTAGCTAATTCTTTCTAAAAACGGGGTTTTTTCGATTTTAGGGGGGAAGGAGGGGGAAAAGTGAAATTTCGGCAATTTTTCGGGTTCACAATGCGGACATTGCGCGTCGAACGGCGAAAACCGCAAGTCTCTAGCTCTACCGGAAGTGGGTAAACATTTGTATACGTGAGTGAGTGAGTTACACATGGGGTTGTATAGTATATAGATAGACATTTCGACGAAAAGTATGAAAATGGCTCGATTTAAGGCAGAACCGTTGGTCGTACGAGAAAAAGTCAAAGGACCAAAGTTGTAGAGATCTTTAAAAATGAGGAATAGGTGGTGCTATTTGTTTTTCGATTCGACTTACCGTTTAGCCGCAATACGCCTTCAAACCGCTTAAAAGTCAAGACAGCCGTTTTTAATTTTTTAGGAAGGGTAAAAATGAAAAATTTCAACTATTTACAATTTTCCTTTCAATTACCCGACAAAAGCTAGCAGATTGCCAAATTTCAAATTTCTAGCTAATTCTTTCTAAAAACGGGGTTTTTTCGATTTTAGGGGGGAAGGAGGGGGAAAAGTGAAATTTCGGCAATTTTTCGGGTTCACAATGCGGGCATTGCGCGTCGAACGGTGAAAACCGCAAGTCTCTAGCTCTACCGGAAGTGGGTAAACATTTGTATACGTGAGTGAGTGAGTGAGTCAGTTACACATGGGGTTGTATAGTATATAGATAGGGAGTGGGAATCCCAAAATAGTTATTTCTTGATAAATACTCATTTTTCTCAGAAAAGAAAAAAGAATCACAAGGAAAATGAATTGTCATTTCAAAGGGCATTAGTGCGGGGTTCAAATGCCTCAATCCGGAATTAAATCGGTAAGCAATTGCTCACGCCACGATGGTTCAAAGTACAAATTTCGACGAAAAATATCAAAATCGCTCGATTTAAGGCAGAACCGTTGGTCGTACGAGAAAAAGTCAAAGGATCAAAGTTGTAGATCTTTTAAAATTAGGAGTAGGTGGTGCTATTTGTTTTTCGATTCGACTTACCGTTTAGCCGCAATACGCCTTCAAACCGCTTAAAAGTCAAGACAGCCGTTTTTAATTTTTTAGGGAGGGTAAAAATGAAAAATTTCAACTTTTTACAATTTTCCTTTCAATTACCCGACAAAAGCTAGCAGATTGCCAAATTTCAAATTTCTAGCTCATTCTATCTAAAAACGGGGTTTTTTCGATTTTAGGGGGGGAAGGAGGGGGAAAAGTGAAATTTCGGCAATTTTTCGGGTTCACAATGCGGACATTGCGCGTCGAACGGCGAAAACCGCAAGTCTCTAGCTCTACCGGAAGTGGGTAAACATTTGTATACGTGAGTGAGTGAGTTACACATGGGGTTGTATAGTATATAGATAGACATTTCGACGAAAAGTATGAAAATGGCTCGATTTAAGGCAGAACCGTTGGTCGTACGAGAAAAAGTCAAAGGACCAAAGTTGTAGAGATCTTTAAAAATGAGGAATAGGTGGTGCTATTTGTTTTTCGATTCGACTTACCGTTTAGCCGCAATACGCCTTCAAACCGCTTAAAAGTCAAGACAGCCGTTTTTAATTTTTTAGGAAGGGTAAAAATGAAAAATTTCAACTATTTACAATTTTCCTTTCAATTACCCGACAAAAGCTAGCAGATTGCCAAATTTCAAATTTCTAGCTAATTCTTTCTAAAAACGGGGTTTTTTCGATTTTAGGGGGGAAGGAGGGGGAAAAGTGAAATTTCGGCAATTTTTCGGGTTCACAATGCGGGCATTGCGCGTCGAACGGTGAAAACCGCAAGTCTCTAGCTCTACCGGAAGTGGGTAAACATTTGTATACGTGAGTGAGTGAGTGAGTCAGTTACACATGGGGTTGTATAGTATATAGATAGGGAGTGGGAATCCCAAAATAGTTATTTCTTGATAAATACTCATTTTTCTCAGAAAAGAAAAAAGAATCACAAGGAAAATGAATTGTCATTTCAAAGGGCATTAGTGCGGGGTTCAAATGCCTCAATCCGGAATTAAATCGGTAAGCAATTGCTCACGCCACGAGGGTTCAAAGTACAAATTTCGACGAAAAATATCAAAATCGCTCGATTTAAGGCAGAACCGTTGGTCGTACGAGAAAAAGTCAAAGGATCAAAGTTGTAGATCTTTTAAAATTAGGAGTAGGTGGTGCTATTTGTTTTTCGATTCGACTTACCGTTTAGCCGCAATACGCCTTCAAACCGCTTAAAAGTCAAGACAGCCGTTTTTAATTTTTTAGGGAGGGTAAAAATGAAAAATTTCAACTTTTTACAATTTTCCTTTCAATTACCCGACAAAAGCTAGCAGATTGCCAAATTTCAAATTTCTAGCTCATTCTATCTAAAAACGGGGTTTTTTCGATTTTAGGGGGGGAAGGAGGGGGAAAAGTGAAATTTCGGCAATTTTTCGGGTTCACAATGCGGACATTGCGCGTCGAACGGCGAAAACCGCAAGTCTCTAGCTCTACCGGAAGTGGGTAAACATTTGTATACGTGAGTGAGTGAGTTACACATGGGGTTGTATAGTATATAGATAGACATTTCGACGAAAAGTATGAAAATGGCTCGATTTAAGGCAGAACCGTTGGTCGTACGAGAAAAAGTCAAAGGACCAAAGTTGTAGATCTTTAAAAATGAGGAACAGGTGGTGCTATTTGTTTTTCGATTCGACTTACCGTTTAGCCGCAATACGCCTTCAAACCGCTTAAAAGTCAAGACAGCCGTTTTTAATTTTTTAGGAAGGGTAAAAATGAAAAATTTCAACTATTTACAATTTTCCTTTCAATTACCCGACAAAAGCTAGCAGATTGCCAAATTTCAAATTTCTAGCTAATTCTTTCTAAAAACGGGGTTTTTTCGATTTTAGGGGGGAAGGAGGGGGAAAAGTGAAATTTCGGCAATTTTTCGGGTTCACAATGCGGGCATTGCGCGTCGAACGGTGAAAACCGCAAGTCTCTAGCTCTACCGGAAGTGGGTAAACATTTGTATACGTGAGTGAGTGAGTGAGTCAGTTACACATGGGGTTGTATAGTATATAGATAGGGAGTGGGAATTCCAAAATAGTTATTTCTTGATAAATACTCATTTTTCTCAGAAAAGAAAAAAGAATCACAAGGAAAATGAATTGTCATTTCAAAGGGCATTAGTGCGGGGTTCAAATGCCTCAATCCGGAATTAAATCGGTAAGCAATTGCTCACGCCACGAGGGTTCAAAGTACAAATTTCGACGAAAAATATCAAAATCGCTCGATTTAAGGCAGAACCGTTGGTCGTACGAGAAAAAGTCAAAGGATCAAAGTTGTAGATCTTTTAAAATTAGGATTAGGTGGTGCTATTTGTTTTTCGATTCGACTTACCGTTTAGCCGCAATACGCCTTCAAACCGCTTAAAAGTCAAGACAGCCGTTTTTAATTTTTTAGGGAGGGTAAAAATGAAAAATTTCAACTTTTTACAATTTTCCTTTCAATTACCCGACAAAAGCTAGCAGATTGCCAAATTTCAAATTTCTAGCTCATTCTATCTAAAAACGGGGTTTTTTCGATTTTAGGGGGGGAAGGAGGGGGAAAAGTGAAATTTCGGCAATTTTTCGGGTTCACAATGCGGACATTGCGCGTCGAACGGCGAAAACCGCAAGTCTCTAGCTCTACCGGAAGTGGGTAAACATTTGTATACGTGAGTGAGTGAGTTACACATGGGGTTGTATAGTATATAGATAGACATTTCGACGAAAAGTATGAAAATGGCTCGATTTAAGGCAGAACCGTTGGTCGTACGAGAAAAAGTCAAAGGACCAAAGTTGTAGAGATCTTTAAAAATGAGGAATAGGTGGTGCTATTTGTTTTTCGATTCGACTTACCGTTTAGCCGCAATACGCCTTCAAACCGCTTAAAAGTCAAGACAGCCGTTTTTAATTTTTTAGGGAGGGTAAAAATGAAAAATTTCAACTATTTACAATTTTCCTTTCAATTACCCGACAAAAGCTAGCAGATTGCCAAATTTCAAATTTCTAGCTCATTCTATCTAAAAACGGGGTTTTTTCGATTTTAGGGGGGGAAGGAGGGGGAAAAGTGAAATTTCGGCAATTTTTCGGGTTCACAATGCGGACATTGCGCGTCGAACGGCGAAAACCGCAAGTCTCTAGCTCTACCGGAAGTGGGTAAACATTTGTATACGTGAGTGAGTGAGTTACACATGGGGTTGTATAGTATATAGATAGACATTTCGACGAAAAGTATGAAAATGGCTCGATTTAAGGCAGAACCGTTGGTCGTACGAGAAAAAGTCAAAGGACCAAAGTTGTAGATCTTTAAAAATGAGGAACAGGTGGTGCTATTTGTTTTTCGATTCGACTTACCGTTTAGCCGCAATACGCCTTCAAACCGCTTAAAAGTCAAGACAGCCGTTTTTAATTTTTTAGGAAGGGTAAAAATGAAAAATTTCAACTATTTACAATTTTCCTTTCAATTACCCGACAAAAGCTAGCAGATTGCCAAATTTCAAATTTCTAGCTAATTCTTTCTAAAAACGGGGTTTTTTCGATTTTAGGGGGGAAGGAGGGGGAAAAGTGAAATTTCGGCAATTTTTCGGGTTCACAATGCGGGCATTGCGCGTCGAACGGTGAAAACCGCAAGTCTCTAGCTCTACCGGAAGTGGGTAAACATTTGTATACGTGAGTGAGTGAGTGAGTCAGTTACACATGGGGTTGTATAGTATATAGATAGGGAGTGGGAATTCCAAAATAGTTATTTCTTGATAAATACTCATTTTTCTCAGAAAAGAAAAAAGAATCACAAGGAAAATGAATTGTCATTTCAAAGGGCATTAGTGCGGGGTTCAAATGCCTCAATCCGGAATTAAATCGGTAAGCAATTGCTCACGCCACGAGGGTTCAAAGTACAAATTTCGACGAAAAATATCAAAATCGCTCGATTTAAGGCAGAACCGTTGGTCGTACGAGAAAAAGTCAAAGGATCAAAGTTGTAGATCTTTTAAAATTAGGATTAGGTGGTGCTATTTGTTTTTCGATTCGACTTACCGTTTAGCCGCAATACGCCTTCAAACCGCTTAAAAGTCAAGACAGCCGTTTTTAATTTTTTAGGGAGGGTAAAAATGAAAAATTTCAACTTTTTACAATTTTCCTTTCAATTACCCGACAAAAGCTAGCAGATTGCCAAATTTCAAATTTCTAGCTCATTCTATCTAAAAACGGGGTTTTTTCGATTTTAGGGGGGGAAGGAGGGGGAAAAGTGAAATTTCGGCAATTTTTCGGGTTCACAATGCGGACATTGCGCGTCGAACGGCGAAAACCGCAAGTCTCTAGCTCTACCGGAAGTGGGTAAACATTTGTATACGTGAGTGAGTGAGTTACACATGGGGTTGTATAGTATATAGATAGACATTTCGACGAAAAGTATGAAAATGGCTCGATTTAAGGCAGAACCGTTGGTCGTACGAGAAAAAGTCAAAGGACCAAAGTTGTAGAGATCTTTAAAAATGAGGAATAGGTGGTGCTATTTGTTTTTCGATTCGACTTACCGTTTAGCCGCAATACGCCTTCAAACCGCTTAAAAGTCAAGACAGCCGTTTTTAATTTTTTAGGAAGGGTAAAAATGAAAAATTTCAACTATTTACAATTTTCCTTTCAATTACCCGACAAAAGCTAGCAGATTGCCAAATTTCAAATTTCTAGCTAATTCTTTCTAAAAACGGGGTTTTTTCGATTTTAGGGGGGAAGGAGGGGGAAAAGTGAAATTTCGGCAATTTTTCGGGTTCACAATGCGGGCATTGCGCGTCGAACGGTGAAAACCGCAAGTCTCTAGCTCTACCGGAAGTGGGTAAACATTTGTATACGTGAGTGAGTGAGTGAGTCAGTTACACATGGGGTTGTATAGTATATAGATAGGGAGTGGGAATCCCAAAATAGTTATTTCTTGATAAATACTCATTTTTCTCAGAAAAGAAAAAAGAATCACAAGGAAAATGAATTGTCATTTCAAAGGGCATTAGTGCGGGGTTCAAATGCCTCAATCCGGAATTAAATCGGTAAGCAATTGCTCACGCCACGAGGGTTCAAAGTACAAATTTCGACGAAAAATATCAAAATCGCTCGATTTAAGGCAGAACCGTTGGTCGTACGAGAAAAAGTCAAAGGATCAAAGTTGTAGATCTTTTAAAATTAGGATTAGGTGGTGCTATTTGTTTTTCGATTCGACTTACCGTTTAGCCGCAATACGCCTTCAAACCGCTTAAAAGTCAAGACAGCCGTTTTTAATTTTTTAGGGAGGGTAAAAATGAAAAATTTCAACTTTTTACAATTTTCCTTTCAATTACCCGACAAAAGCTAGCAGATTGCCAAATTTCAAATTTCTAGCTCATTCTATCTAAAAACGGGGTTTTTTCGATTTTAGGGGGGGAAGGAGGGGGAAAAGTGAAATTTCGGCAATTTTTCGGGTTCACAATGCGGACATTGCGCGTCGAACGGCGAAAACCGCAAGTCTCTAGCTCTACCGGAAGTGGGTAAACATTTGTATACGTGAGTGAGTGAGTTACACATGGGGTTGTATAGTATATAGATAGACATTTCGACGAAAAGTATGAAAATGGCTCGATTTAAGGCAGAACCGTTGGTCGTACGAGAAAAAGTCACAAAGGACCAAAGTTGTAGATCTTTAAAAATGAGGAACAGGTGGTGCTATTTGTTTTTCGATTCGACTTACCGTTTAGCCGCAATACGCCTTCAAACCGCTTAAAAGTCAAGACAGCCGTTTTTAATTTTTTAGGAAGGGTAAAAATGAAAAATTTCAACTATTTACAATTTTCCTTTCAATTACCCGACAAAAGCTAGCAGATTGCCAAATTTCAAATTTCTAGCTAATTCTTTCTAAAAACGGGGTTTTTTCGATTTTAGGGGGGAAGGAGGGGGAAAAGTGAAATTTCGGCAATTTTTCGGGTTCACAATGCGGGCATTGCGCGTCGAACGGTGAAAACCGCAAGTCTCTAGCTCTACCGGAAGTGGGTAAACATTTGTATACGTGAGTGAGTGAGTGAGTCAGTTACACATGGGGTTGTATAGTATATAGATAGGGAGTGGGAATCCCAAAATAGTTATTTCTTGATAAATACTCATTTTTCTCAGAAAAGAAAAAAGAATCACAAGGAAAATGAATTGTCATTTCAAAGGGCATTAGTGCGGGGTTCAAATGCCTCAATCCGGAATTAAATCGGTAAGCAATTGCTCACGCCACGAGGGTTCAAAGTACAAATTTCGACGAAAAATATCAAAATCGCTCGATTTAAGGCAGAACCGTTGGTCGTACGAGAAAAAGTCAAAGGATCAAAGTTGTAGATCTTTTAAAATTAGGAGTAGGTGGTGCTATTTGTTTTTCGATTCGACTTACCGTTTAGCCGCAATACGCCTTCAAACCGCTTAAAAGTCAAGACAGCCGTTTTTAATTTTTTAGGGAGGGTAAAAATGAAAAATTTCAACTTTTTACAATTTTCCTTTCAATTACCCGACAAAAGCTAGCAGATTGCCAAATTTCAAATTTCTAGCTCATTCTATCTAAAAACGGGGTTTTTTCGATTTTAGGGGGGGAAGGAGGGGGAAAAGTGAAATTTCGGCAATTTTTCGGGTTCACAATGCGGACATTGCGCGTCGAACGGCGAAAACCGCAAGTCTCTAGCTCTACCGGAAGTGGGTAAACATTTGTATACGTGAGTGAGTGAGTTACACATGGGGTTGTATAGTATATAGATAGACATTTCGACGAAAAGTATGAAAATGGCTCGATTTAAGGCAGAACCGTTGGTCGTACGAGAAAAAGTCAAAGGACCAAAGTTGTAGATCTTTAAAAATGAGGAATAGGTGGTGCTATTTGTTTTTCGATTCGACTTACCGTTTAGCCGCAATACGCCTTCAAACCGCTTAAAAGTCAAGACAGCCGTTTTTAATTTTTTAGGGAGGGTAAAAATGAAAAATTTCAACTTTTTACAATTTTCCTTTCAATTACCCGACAAAAGCTAGCAGATTGCCAAATTTCAAATTTCTAGCTCATTCTATCTAAAAACGGGGTTTTTTCGATTTTAGGGGGGGAAGGAGGGGGAAAAGTGAAATTTCGGCAATTTTTCGGGTTCACAATGCGGACATTGCGCGTCGAACGGCGAAAACCGCAAGTCTCTAGCTCTACCGGAAGTGGGTAAACATTTGTATACGTGAGTGAGTGAGTTACACATGGGGTTGTATAGTATATAGATAGACATTTCGACGAAAAGTATGAAAATGGCTCGATTTAAGGCAGAACCGTTGGTCGTACGAGAAAAAGTCAAAGGACCAAAGTTGTAGATCTTTAAAAATGAGGAATAGGTGGTGCTATTTGTTTTTCGATTCGACTTACCGTTTAGCCGCAATACGCCTTCAAACCGCTTAAAAGTCAAGACAGCCGTTTTTAATTTTTTAGGAAGGGTAAAAATGAAAAATTTCAACTATTTACAATTTTCCTTTCAATTACCCGACAAAAGCTAGCAGATTGCCAAATTTCAAATTTCTAGCTAATTCTTTCTAAAAACGGGGTTTTTTCGATTTTAGGGGGGAAGGAGGGGGAAAAGTGAAATTTCGGCAATTTTTCGGGTTCACAATGCGGGCATTGCGCGTCGAACGGTGAAAACCGCAAGTCTCTAGCTCTACCGGAAGTGGGTAAACATTTGTATACGTGAGTGAGTGAGTGAGTCAGTTACACATGGGGTTGTATAGTATATAGATAGGGAGTGGGAATTCCAAAATAGTTATTTCTTGATAAATACTCATTTTTCTCAGAAAAGAAAAAAGAATCACAAGGAAAATGAATTGTCATTTCAAAGGGCATTAGTGCGGGGTTCAAATGCCTCAATCCGGAATTAAATCGGTAAGCAATTGCTCACGCCACGAGGGTTCAAAGTACAAATTTCGACGAAAAATATCAAAATCGCTCGATTTAAGGCAGAACCGTTGGTCGTACGAGAAAAAGTCAAAGGATCAAAGTTGTAGATCTTTTAAAATTAGGATTAGGTGGTGCTATTTGTTTTTCGATTCGACTTACCGTTTAGCCGCAATACGCCTTCAAACCGCTTAAAAGTCAAGACAGCCGTTTTTAATTTTTTAGGGAGGGTAAAAATGAAAAATTTCAACTTTTTACAATTTTCCTTTCAATTACCCGACAAAAGCTAGCAGATTGCCAAATTTCAAATTTCTAGCTCATTCTATCTAAAAACGGGGTTTTTTCGATTTTAGGGGGGGAAGGAGGGGGAAAAGTGAAATTTCGGCAATTTTTCGGGTTCACAATGCGGACATTGCGCGTCGAACGGCGAAAACCGCAAGTCTCTAGCTCTACCGGAAGTGGGTAAACATTTGTATACGTGAGTGAGTGAGTTACACATGGGGTTGTATAGTATATAGATAGACATTTCGACGAAAAGTATGAAAATGGCTCGATTTAAGGCAGAACCGTTGGTCGTACGAGAAAAAGTCAAAGGACCAAAGTTGTAGAGATCTTTAAAAATGAGGAATAGGTGGTGCTATTTGTTTTTCGATTCGACTTACCGTTTAGCCGCAATACGCCTTCAAACCGCTTAAAAGTCAAGACAGCCGTTTTTAATTTTTTAGGAAGGGTAAAAATGAAAAATTTCAACTATTTACAATTTTCCTTTCAATTACCCGACAAAAGCTAGCAGATTGCCAAATTTCAAATTTCTAGCTAATTCTTTCTAAAAACGGGGTTTTTTCGATTTTAGGGGGGAAGGAGGGGGAAAAGTGAAATTTCGGCAATTTTTCGGGTTCACAATGCGGGCATTGCGCGTCGAACGGTGAAAACCGCAAGTCTCTAGCTCTACCGGAAGTGGGTAAACATTTGTATACGTGAGTGAGTGAGTGAGTCAGTTACACATGGGGTTGTATAGTATATAGATAGGGAGTGGGAATCCCAAAATAGTTATTTCTTGATAAATACTCATTTTTCTCAGAAAAGAAAAAAGAATCACAAGGAAAATGAATTGTCATTTCAAAGGGCATTAGTGCGGGGTTCAAATGCCTCAATCCGGAATTAAATCGGTAAGCAATTGCTCACGCCACGAGGGTTCAAAGTACAAATTTCGACGAAAAATATCAAAATCGCTCGATTTAAGGCAGAACCGTTGGTCGTACGAGAAAAAGTCAAAGGATCAAAGTTGTAGATCTTTTAAAATTAGGAGTAGGTGGTGCTATTTGTTTTTCGATTCGACTTACCGTTTAGCCGCAATACGCCTTCAAACCGCTTAAAAGTCAAGACAGCCGTTTTTAATTTTTTAGGGAGGGTAAAAATGAAAAATTTCAACTTTTTACAATTTTCCTTTCAATTACCCGACAAAAGCTAGCAGATTGCCAAATTTCAAATTTCTAGCTCATTCTATCTAAAAACGGGGTTTTTTCGATTTTAGGGGGGGAAGGAGGGGGAAAAGTGAAATTTCGGCAATTTTTCGGGTTCACAATGCGGACATTGCGCGTCGAACGGCGAAAACCGCAAGTCTCTAGCTCTACCGGAAGTGGGTAAACATTTGTATACGTGAGTGAGTGAGTTACACATGGGGTTGTATAGTATATAGATAGACATTTCGACGAAAAGTATGAAAATGGCTCGATTTAAGGCAGAACCGTTGGTCGTACGAGAAAAAGTCAAAGGACCAAAGTTGTAGATCTTTAAAAATGAGGAATAGGTGGTGCTATTTGTTTTTCGATTCGACTTACCGTTTAGCCGCAATACGCCTTCAAACCGCTTAAAAGTCAAGACAGCCGTTTTTAATTTTTTAGGGAGGGTAAAAATGAAAAATTTCAACTTTTTACAATTTTCCTTTCAATTACCCGACAAAAGCTAGCAGATTGCCAAATTTCAAATTTCTAGCTCATTCTATCTAAAAACGGGGTTTTTTCGATTTTAGGGGGGGAAGGAGGGGGAAAAGTGAAATTTCGGCAATTTTTCGGGTTCACAATGCGGACATTGCGCGTCGAACGGCGAAAACCGCAAGTCTCTAGCTCTACCGGAAGTGGGTAAACATTTGTATACGTGAGTGAGTGAGTTACACATGGGGTTGTATAGTATATAGATAGACATTTCGACGAAAAGTATGAAAATGGCTCGATTTAAGGCAGAACCGTTGGTCGTACGAGAAAAAGTCAAAGGACCAAAGTTGTAGATCTTTAAAAATGAGGAATAGGTGGTGCTATTTGTTTTTCGATTCGACTTACCGTTTAGCCGCAATACGCCTTCAAACCGCTTAAAAGTCAAGACAGCCGTTTTTAATTTTTTAGGAAGGGTAAAAATGAAAAATTTCAACTATTTACAATTTTCCTTTCAATTACCCGACAAAAGCTAGCAGATTGCCAAATTTCAAATTTCTAGCTAATTCTTTCTAAAAACGGGGTTTTTTCGATTTTAGGGGGGAAGGAGGGGGAAAAGTGAAATTTCGGCAATTTTTCGGGTTCACAATGCGGGCATTGCGCGTCGAACGGTGAAAACCGCAAGTCTCTAGCTCTACCGGAAGTGGGTAAACATTTGTATACGTGAGTGAGTGAGTGAGTCAGTTACACATGGGGTTGTATAGTATATAGATAGGGAGTGGGAATTCCAAAATAGTTATTTCTTGATAAATACTCATTTTTCTCAGAAAAGAAAAAAGAATCACAAGGAAAATGAATTGTCATTTCAAAGGGCATTAGTGCGGGGTTCAAATGCCTCAATCCGGAATTAAATCGGTAAGCAATTGCTCACGCCACGAGGGTTCAAAGTACAAATTTCGACGAAAAATATCAAAATCGCTCGATTTAAGGCAGAACCGTTGGTCGTACGAGAAAAAGTCAAAGGATCAAAGTTGTAGATCTTTTAAAATTAGGAGTAGGTGGTGCTATTTGTTTTTCGATTCGACTTACCGTTTAGCCGCAATACGCCTTCAAACCGCTTAAAAGTCAAGACAGCCGTTTTTAATTTTTTAGGGAGGGTAAAAATGAAAAATTTCAACTTTTTACAATTTTCCTTTCAATTACCCGACAAAAGCTAGCAGATTGCCAAATTTCAAATTTCTAGCTCATTCTATCTAAAAACGGGGTTTTTTCGATTTTAGGGGGGGAAGGAGGGGGAAAAGTGAAATTTCGGCAATTTTTCGGGTTCACAATGCGGACATTGCGCGTCGAACGGCGAAAACCGCAAGTCTCTAGCTCTACCGGAAGTGGGTAAACATTTGTATACGTGAGTGAGTGAGTTACACATGGGGTTGTATAGTATATAGATAGACATTTCGACGAAAAGTATGAAAATGGCTCGATTTAAGGCAGAACCGTTGGTCGTACGAGAAAAAGTCAAAGGACCAAAGTTGTAGATCTTTAAAAATGAGGAATAGGTGGTGCTATTTGTTTTTCGATTCGACTTACCGTTTAGCCGCAATACGCCTTCAAACCGCTTAAAAGTCAAGACAGCCGTTTTTAATTTTTTAGGGAGGGTAAAAATGAAAAATTTCAACTTTTTACAATTTTCCTTTCAATTACCCGACAAAAGCTAGCAGATTGCCAAATTTCAAATTTCTAGCTCATTCTATCTAAAAACGGGGTTTTTTCGATTTTAGGGGGGGAAGGAGGGGGAAAAGTGAAATTTCGGCAATTTTTCGGGTTCACAATGCGGACATTGCGCGTCGAACGGCGAAAACCGCAAGTCTCTAGCTCTACCGGAAGTGGGTAAACATTTGTATACGTGAGTGAGTGAGTTACACATGGGGTTGTATAGTATATAGATAGACATTTCGACGAAAAGTATGAAAATGGCTCGATTTAAGGCAGAACCGTTGGTCGTACGAGAAAAAGTCAAAGGACCAAAGTTGTAGATCTTTAAAAATGAGGAATAGGTGGTGCTATTTGTTTTTCGATTCGACTTACCGTTTAGCCGCAATACGCCTTCAAACCGCTTAAAAGTCAAGACAGCCGTTTTTAATTTTTTAGGAAGGGTAAAAATGAAAAATTTCAACTATTTACAATTTTCCTTTCAATTACCCGACAAAAGCTAGCAGATTGCCAAATTTCAAATTTCTAGCTAATTCTTTCTAAAAACGGGGTTTTTTCGATTTTAGGGGGGAAGGAGGGGGAAAAGTGAAATTTCGGCAATTTTTCGGGTTCACAATGCGGGCATTGCGCGTCGAACGGTGAAAACCGCAAGTCTCTAGCTCTACCGGAAGTGGGTAAACATTTGTATACGTGAGTGAGTGAGTGAGTCAGTTACACATGGGGTTGTATAGTATATAGATAGGGAGTGGGAATTCCAAAATAGTTATTTCTTGATAAATACTCATTTTTCTCAGAAAAGAAAAAAGAATCACAAGGAAAATGAATTGTCATTTCAAAGGGCATTAGTGCGGGGTTCAAATGCCTCAATCCGGAATTAAATCGGTAAGCAATTGCTCACGCCACGAGGGTTCAAAGTACAAATTTCGACGAAAAATATCAAAATCGCTCGATTTAAGGCAGAACCGTTGGTCGTACGAGAAAAAGTCAAAGGATCAAAGTTGTAGATCTTTTAAAATTAGGATTAGGTGGTGCTATTTGTTTTTCGATTCGACTTACCGTTTAGCCGCAATACGCCTTCAAACCGCTTAAAAGTCAAGACAGCCGTTTTTAATTTTTTAGGGAGGGTAAAAATGAAAAATTTCAACTTTTTACAATTTTCCTTTCAATTACCCGACAAAAGCTAGCAGATTGCCAAATTTCAAATTTCTAGCTCATTCTATCTAAAAACGGGGTTTTTTCGATTTTAGGGGGGGAAGGAGGGGGAAAAGTGAAATTTCGGCAATTTTTCGGGTTCACAATGCGGACATTGCGCGTCGAACGGCGAAAACCGCAAGTCTCTAGCTCTACCGGAAGTGGGTAAACATTTGTATACGTGAGTGAGTGAGTTACACATGGGGTTGTATAGTATATAGATAGACATTTCGACGAAAAGTATGAAAATGGCTCGATTTAAGGCAGAACCGTTGGTCGTACGAGAAAAAGTCAAAGGACCAAAGTTGTAGAGATCTTTAAAAATGAGGAATAGGTGGTGCTATTTGTTTTTCGATTCGACTTACCGTTTAGCCGCAATACGCCTTCAAACCGCTTAAAAGTCAAGACAGCCGTTTTTAATTTTTTAGGAAGGGTAAAAATGAAAAATTTCAACTATTTACAATTTTCCTTTCAATTACCCGACAAAAGCTAGCAGATTGCCAAATTTCAAATTTCTAGCTAATTCTTTCTAAAAACGGGGTTTTTTCGATTTTAGGGGGGAAGGAGGGGGAAAAGTGAAATTTCGGCAATTTTTCGGGTTCACAATGCGGGCATTGCGCGTCGAACGGTGAAAACCGCAAGTCTCTAGCTCTACCGGAAGTGGGTAAACATTTGTATACGTGAGTGAGTGAGTGAGTCAGTTACACATGGGGTTGTATAGTATATAGATAGGGAGTGGGAATCCCAAAATAGTTATTTCTTGATAAATACTCATTTTTCTCAGAAAAGAAAAAAGAATCACAAGGAAAATGAATTGTCATTTCAAAGGGCATTAGTGCGGGGTTCAAATGCCTCAATCCGGAATTAAATCGGTAAGCAATTGCTCACGCCACGAGGGTTCAAAGTACAAATTTCGACGAAAAATATCAAAATCGCTCGATTTAAGGCAGAACCGTTGGTCGTACGAGAAAAAGTCAAAGGATCAAAGTTGTAGATCTTTTAAAATTAGGAGTAGGTGGTGCTATTTGTTTTTCGATTCGACTTACCGTTTAGCCGCAATACGCCTTCAAACCGCTTAAAAGTCAAGACAGCCGTTTTTAATTTTTTAGGGAGGGTAAAAATGAAAAATTTCAACTTTTTACAATTTTCCTTTCAATTACCCGACAAAAGCTAGCAGATTGCCAAATTTCAAATTTCTAGCTCATTCTATCTAAAAACGGGGTTTTTTCGATTTTAGGGGGGGAAGGAGGGGGAAAAGTGAAATTTCGGCAATTTTTCGGGTTCACAATGCGGACATTGCGCGTCGAACGGCGAAAACCGCAAGTCTCTAGCTCTACCGGAAGTGGGTAAACATTTGTATACGTGAGTGAGTGAGTTACACATGGGGTTGTATAGTATATAGATAGACATTTCGACGAAAAGTATGAAAATGGCTCGATTTAAGGCAGAACCGTTGGTCGTACGAGAAAAAGTCAAAGGACCAAAGTTGTAGATCTTTAAAAATGAGGAATAGGTGGTGCTATTTGTTTTTCGATTCGACTTACCGTTTAGCCGCAATACGCCTTCAAACCGCTTAAAAGTCAAGACAGCCGTTTTTAATTTTTTAGGGAGGGTAAAAATGAAAAATTTCAACTTTTTACAATTTTCCTTTCAATTACCCGACAAAAGCTAGCAGATTGCCAAATTTCAAATTTCTAGCTCATTCTATCTAAAAACGGGGTTTTTTCGATTTTAGGGGGGGAAGGAGGGGGAAAAGTGAAATTTCGGCAATTTTTCGGGTTCACAATGCGGACATTGCGCGTCGAACGGCGAAAACCGCAAGTCTCTAGCTCTACCGGAAGTGGGTAAACATTTGTATACGTGAGTGAGTGAGTTACACATGGGGTTGTATAGTATATAGATAGACATTTCGACGAAAAGTATGAAAATGGCTCGATTTAAGGCAGAACCGTTGGTCGTACGAGAAAAAGTCAAAGGACCAAAGTTGTAGATCTTTAAAAATGAGGAATAGGTGGTGCTATTTGTTTTTCGATTCGACTTACCGTTTAGCCGCAATACGCCTTCAAACCGCTTAAAAGTCAAGACAGCCGTTTTTAATTTTTTAGGAAGGGTAAAAATGAAAAATTTCAACTATTTACAATTTTCCTTTCAATTACCCGACAAAAGCTAGCAGATTGCCAAATTTCAAATTTCTAGCTAATTCTTTCTAAAAACGGGGTTTTTTCGATTTTAGGGGGGAAGGAGGGGGAAAAGTGAAATTTCGGCAATTTTTCGGGTTCACAATGCGGGCATTGCGCGTCGAACGGTGAAAACCGCAAGTCTCTAGCTCTACCGGAAGTGGGTAAACATTTGTATACGTGAGTGAGTGAGTGAGTCAGTTACACATGGGGTTGTATAGTATATAGATAGGGAGTGGGAATTCCAAAATAGTTATTTCTTGATAAATACTCATTTTTCTCAGAAAAGAAAAAAGAATCACAAGGAAAATGAATTGTCATTTCAAAGGGCATTAGTGCGGGGTTCAAATGCCTCAATCCGGAATTAAATCGGTAAGCAATTGCTCACGCCACGAGGGTTCAAAGTACAAATTTCGACGAAAAATATCAAAATCGCTCGATTTAAGGCAGAACCGTTGGTCGTACGAGAAAAAGTCAAAGGATCAAAGTTGTAGATCTTTTAAAATTAGGATTAGGTGGTGCTATTTGTTTTTCGATTCGACTTACCGTTTAGCCGCAATACGCCTTCAAACCGCTTAAAAGTCAAGACAGCCGTTTTTAATTTTTTAGGGAGGGTAAAAATGAAAAATTTCAACTTTTTACAATTTTCCTTTCAATTACCCGACAAAAGCTAGCAGATTGCCAAATTTCAAATTTCTAGCTCATTCTATCTAAAAACGGGGTTTTTTCGATTTTAGGGGGGGAAGGAGGGGGAAAAGTGAAATTTCGGCAATTTTTCGGGTTCACAATGCGGACATTGCGCGTCGAACGGCGAAAACCGCAAGTCTCTAGCTCTACCGGAAGTGGGTAAACATTTGTATACGTGAGTGAGTGAGTTACACATGGGGTTGTATAGTATATAGATAGACATTTCGACGAAAAGTATGAAAATGGCTCGATTTAAGGCAGAACCGTTGGTCGTACGAGAAAAAGTCAAAGGACCAAAGTTGTAGAGATCTTTAAAAATGAGGAATAGGTGGTGCTATTTGTTTTTCGATTCGACTTACCGTTTAGCCGCAATACGCCTTCAAACCGCTTAAAAGTCAAGACAGCCGTTTTTAATTTTTTAGGAAGGGTAAAAATGAAAAATTTCAACTATTTACAATTTTCCTTTCAATTACCCGACAAAAGCTAGCAGATTGCCAAATTTCAAATTTCTAGCTAATTCTTTCTAAAAACGGGGTTTTTTCGATTTTAGGGGGGAAGGAGGGGGAAAAGTGAAATTTCGGCAATTTTTCGGGTTCACAATGCGGGCATTGCGCGTCGAACGGTGAAAACCGCAAGTCTCTAGCTCTACCGGAAGTGGGTAAACATTTGTATACGTGAGTGAGTGAGTGAGTCAGTTACACATGGGGTTGTATAGTATATAGATAGGGAGTGGGAATCCCAAAATAGTTATTTCTTGATAAATACTCATTTTTCTCAGAAAAGAAAAAAGAATCACAAGGAAAATGAATTGTCATTTCAAAGGGCATTAGTGCGGGGTTCAAATGCCTCAATCCGGAATTAAATCGGTAAGCAATTGCTCACGCCACGAGGGTTCAAAGTACAAATTTCGACGAAAAATATCAAAATCGCTCGATTTAAGGCAGAACCGTTGGTCGTACGAGAAAAAGTCAAAGGATCAAAGTTGTAGATCTTTTAAAATTAGGAGTAGGTGGTGCTATTTGTTTTTCGATTCGACTTACCGTTTAGCCGCAATACGCCTTCAAACCGCTTAAAAGTCAAGACAGCCGTTTTTAATTTTTTAGGGAGGGTAAAAATGAAAAATTTCAACTTTTTACAATTTTCCTTTCAATTACCCGACAAAAGCTAGCAGATTGCCAAATTTCAAATTTCTAGCTCATTCTATCTAAAAACGGGGTTTTTTCGATTTTAGGGGGGAAGGAGGGGGAAAAGTGAAATTTCGGCAATTTTTCGGGTTCACAATGCGGGCATTGCGCGTCGAACGGTGAAAACCGCAAGTCTCTAGCTCTACCGGAAGTGGGTAAACATTTGTATACGTGAGTGAGTGAGTGAGTCAGTTACACATGGGGTTGTATAGTATATAGATAGGGAGTGGGAATCCCAAAATAGTTATTTCTTGATAAATACTCATTTTTCTCAGAAAAGAAAAAAGAATCACAAGGAAAATGAATTGTCATTTCAAAGGGCATTAGTGCGGGGTTCAAATGCCTCAATCCGGAATTAAATCGGTAAGCAATTGCTCACGCCACGAGGGTTCAAAGTACAAATTTCGACGAAAAATATCAAAATCGCTCGATTTAAGGCAGAACCGTTGGTCGTACGAGAAAAAGTCAAAGGATCAAAGTTGTAGATCTTTTAAAATTAGGATTAGGTGGTGCTATTTGTTTTTCGATTCGACTTACCGTTTAGCCGCAATACGCCTTCAAACCGCTTAAAAGTCAAGACAGCCGTTTTTAATTTTTTAGGGAGGGTAAAAATGAAAAATTTCAACTTTTTACAATTTTCCTTTCAATTACCCGACAAAAGCTAGCAGATTGCCAAATTTCAAATTTCTAGCTCATTCTATCTAAAAACGGGGTTTTTTCGATTTTAGGGGGGGAAGGAGGGGGAAAAGTGAAATTTCGGCAATTTTTCGGGTTCACAATGCGGACATTGCGCGTCGAACGGCGAAAACCGCAAGTCTCTAGCTCTACCGGAAGTGGGTAAACATTTGTATACGTGAGTGAGTGAGTTACACATGGGGTTGTATAGTATATAGATAGACATTTCGACGAAAAGTATGAAAATGGCTCGATTTAAGGCAGAACCGTTGGTCGTACGAGAAAAAGTCAAAGGACCAAAGTTGTAGAGATCTTTAAAAATGAGGAATAGGTGGTGCTATTTGTTTTTCGATTCGACTTACCGTTTAGCCGCAATACGCCTTCAAACCGCTTAAAAGTCAAGACAGCCGTTTTTAATTTTTTAGGAAGGGTAAAAATGAAAAATTTCAACTATTTACAATTTTCCTTTCAATTACCCGACAAAAGCTAGCAGATTGCCAAATTTCAAATTTCTAGCTAATTCTTTCTAAAAACGGGGTTTTTTCGATTTTAGGGGGGAAGGAGGGGGAAAAGTGAAATTTCGGCAATTTTTCGGGTTCACAATGCGGGCATTGCGCGTCGAACGGTGAAAACCGCAAGTCTCTAGCTCTACCGGAAGTGGGTAAACATTTGTATACGTGAGTGAGTGAGTGAGTCAGTTACACATGGGGTTGTATAGTATATAGATAGGGAGTGGGAATCCCAAAATAGTTATTTCTTGATAAATACTCATTTTTCTCAGAAAAGAAAAAAGAATCACAAGGAAAATGAATTGTCATTTCAAAGGGCATTAGTGCGGGGTTCAAATGCCTCAATCCGGAATTAAATCGGTAAGCAATTGCTCACGCCACGAGGGTTCAAAGTACAAATTTCGACGAAAAATATCAAAATCGCTCGATTTAAGGCAGAACCGTTGGTCGTACGAGAAAAAGTCAAAGGATCAAAGTTGTAGATCTTTTAAAATTAGGAGTAGGTGGTGCTATTTGTTTTTCGATTCGACTTACCGTTTAGCCGCAATACGCCTTCAAACCGCTTAAAAGTCAAGACAGCCGTTTTTAATTTTTTAGGGAGGGTAAAAATGAAAAATTTCAACTTTTTACAATTTTCCTTTCAATTACCCGACAAAAGCTAGCAGATTGCCAAATTTCAAATTTCTAGCTCATTCTATCTAAAAACGGGGTTTTTTCGATTTTAGGGGGGGAAGGAGGGGGAAAAGTGAAATTTCGGCAATTTTTCGGGTTCACAATGCGGACATTGCGCGTCGAACGGCGAAAACCGCAAGTCTCTAGCTCTACCGGAAGTGGGTAAACATTTGTATACGTGAGTGAGTGAGTTACACATGGGGTTGTATAGTATATAGATAGACATTTCGACGAAAAGTATGAAAATGGCTCGATTTAAGGCAGAACCGTTGGTCGTACGAGAAAAAGTCAAAGGACCAAAGTTGTAGATCTTTAAAAATGAGGAATAGGTGGTGCTATTTGTTTTTCGATTCGACTTACCGTTTAGCCGCAATACGCCTTCAAACCGCTTAAAAGTCAAGACAGCCGTTTTTAATTTTTTAGGGAGGGTAAAAATGAAAAATTTCAACTTTTTACAATTTTCCTTTCAATTACCCGACAAAAGCTAGCAGATTGCCAAATTTCAAATTTCTAGCTCATTCTATCTAAAAACGGGGTTTTTTCGATTTTAGGGGGGGAAGGAGGGGGAAAAGTGAAATTTCGGCAATTTTTCGGGTTCACAATGCGGACATTGCGCGTCGAACGGCGAAAACCGCAAGTCTCTAGCTCTACCGGAAGTGGGTAAACATTTGTATACGTGAGTGAGTGAGTTACACATGGGGTTGTATAGTATATAGATAGACATTTCGACGAAAAGTATGAAAATGGCTCGATTTAAGGCAGAACCGTTGGTCGTACGAGAAAAAGTCAAAGGACCAAAGTTGTAGAGATCTTTAAAAATGAGGAATAGGTGGTGCTATTTGTTTTTCGATTCGACTTACCGTTTAGCCGCAATACGCCTTCAAACCGCTTAAAAGTCAAGACAGCCGTTTTTAATTTTTTAGGAAGGGTAAAAATGAAAAATTTCAACTATTTACAATTTTCCTTTCAATTACCCGACAAAAGCTAGCAGATTGCCAAATTTCAAATTTCTAGCTAATTCTTTCTAAAAACGGGGTTTTTTCGATTTTAGGGGGGAAGGAGGGGGAAAAGTGAAATTTCGGCAATTTTTCGGGTTCACAATGCGGGCATTGCGCGTCGAACGGTGAAAACCGCAAGTCTCTAGCTCTACCGGAAGTGGGTAAACATTTGTATACGTGAGTGAGTGAGTGAGTCAGTTACACATGGGGTTGTATAGTATATAGATAGGGAGTGGGAATCCCAAAATAGTTATTTCTTGATAAATACTCATTTTTCTCAGAAAAGAAAAAAGAATCACAAGGAAAATGAATTGTCATTTCAAAGGGCATTAGTGCGGGGTTCAAATGCCTCAATCCGGAATTAAATCGGTAAGCAATTGCTCACGCCACGAGGGTTCAAAGTACAAATTTCGACGAAAAATATCAAAATCGCTCGATTTAAGGCAGAACCGTTGGTCGTACGAGAAAAAGTCAAAGGATCAAAGTTGTAGATCTTTTAAAATTAGGATTAGGTGGTGCTATTTGTTTTTCGATTCGACTTACCGTTTAGCCGCAATACGCCTTCAAACCGCTTAAAAGTCAAGACAGCCGTTTTTAATTTTTTAGGGAGGGTAAAAATGAAAAATTTCAACTTTTTACAATTTTCCTTTCAATTACCCGACAAAAGCTAGCAGATTGCCAAATTTCAAATTTCTAGCTCATTCTATCTAAAAACGGGGTTTTTTCGATTTTAGGGGGGGAAGGAGGGGGAAAAGTGAAATTTCGGCAATTTTTCGGGTTCACAATGCGGACATTGCGCGTCGAACGGCGAAAACCGCAAGTCTCTAGCTCTACCGGAAGTGGGTAAACATTTGTATACGTGAGTGAGTGAGTTACACATGGGGTTGTATAGTATATAGATAGACATTTCGACGAAAAGTATGAAAATGGCTCGATTTAAGGCAGAACCGTTGGTCGTACGAGAAAAAGTCAAAGGACCAAAGTTGTAGATCTTTAAAAATGAGGAATAGGTGGTGCTATTTGTTTTTCGATTCGACTTACCGTTTAGCCGCAATACGCCTTCAAACCGCTTAAAAGTCAAGACAGCCGTTTTTAATTTTTTAGGGAGGGTAAAAATGAAAAATTTCAACTTTTTACAATTTTCCTTTCAATTACCCGACAAAAGCTAGCAGATTGCCAAATTTCAAATTTCTAGCTCATTCTATCTAAAAACGGGGTTTTTTCGATTTTAGGGGGGGAAGGAGGGGGAAAAGTGAAATTTCGGCAATTTTTCGGGTTCACAATGCGGACATTGCGCGTCGAACGGCGAAAACCGCAAGTCTCTAGCTCTACCGGAAGTGGGTAAACATTTGTATACGTGAGTGAGTGAGTTACACATGGGGTTGTATAGTATATAGATAGACATTTCGACGAAAAGTATGAAAATGGCTCGATTTAAGGCAGAACCGTTGGTCGTACGAGAAAAAGTCAAAGGACCAAAGTTGTAGATCTTTAAAAATGAGGAATAGGTGGTGCTATTTGTTTTTCGATTCGACTTACCGTTTAGCCGCAATACGCCTTCAAACCGCTTAAAAGTCAAGACAGCCGTTTTTAATTTTTTAGGAAGGGTAAAAATGAAAAATTTCAACTATTTACAATTTTCCTTTCAATTACCCGACAAAAGCTAGCAGATTGCCAAATTTCAAATTTCTAGCTAATTCTTTCTAAAAACGGGGTTTTTTCGATTTTAGGGGGGAAGGAGGGGGAAAAGTGAAATTTCGGCAATTTTTCGGGTTCACAATGCGGGCATTGCGCGTCGAACGGTGAAAACCGCAAGTCTCTAGCTCTACCGGAAGTGGGTAAACATTTGTATACGTGAGTGAGTGAGTGAGTCAGTTACACATGGGGTTGTATAGTATATAGATAGGGAGTGGGAATCCCAAAATAGTTATTTCTTGATAAATACTCATTTTTCTCAGAAAAGAAAAAAGAATCACAAGGAAAATGAATTGTCATTTCAAAGGGCATTAGTGCGGGGTTCAAATGCCTCAATCCGGAATTAAATCGGTAAGCAATTGCTCACGCCACGAGGGTTCAAAGTACAAATTTCGACGAAAAATATCAAAATCGCTCGATTTAAGGCAGAACCGTTGGTCGTACGAGAAAAAGTCAAAGGATCAAAGTTGTAGATCTTTTAAAATTAGGAGTAGGTGGTGCTATTTGTTTTTCGATTCGACTTACCGTTTAGCCGCAATACGCCTTCAAACCGCTTAAAAGTCAAGACAGCCGTTTTTAATTTTTTAGGGAGGGTAAAAATGAAAAATTTCAACTTTTTAAAATTTTCCTTTCAATTACCCGACAAAAGCTAGCAGATTGCCAAATTTCAAATTTCTAGCTCATTCTATCTAAAAACGGGGTTTTTTCGATTTTAGGGGGGGAAGGAGGGGGAAAAGTGAAATTTCGGCAATTTTTCGGGTTCACAATGCGGACATTGCGCGTCGAACGGCGAAAACCGCAAGTCTCTAGCTCTACCGGAAGTGGGTAAACATTTGTATACGTGAGTGAGTGAGTTACACATGGGGTTGTATAGTATATAGATAGACATTTCGACGAAAAGTATGAAAATGGCTCGATTTAAGGCAGAACCGTTGGTCGTACGAGAAAAAGTCAAAGGACCAAAGTTGTAGATCTTTAAAAATGAGGAACAGGTGGTGCTATTTGTTTTTCGATTCGACTTACCGTTTAGCCGCAATACGCCTTCAAACCGCTTAAAAGTCAAGACAGCCGTTTTTAATTTTTTAGGAAGGGTAAAAATGAAAAATTTCAACTATTTACAATTTTCCTTTCAATTACCCGACAAAAGCTAGCAGATTGCCAAATTTCAAATTTCTAGCTAATTCTTTCTAAAAACGGGGTTTTTTCGATTTTAGGGGGGAAGGAGGGGGAAAAGTGAAATTTCGGCAATTTTTCGGGTTCACAATGCGGGCATTGCGCGTCGAACGGTGAAAACCGCAAGTCTCTAGCTCTACCGGAAGTGGGTAAACATTTGTATACGTGAGTGAGTGAGTGAGTCAGTTACACATGGGGTTGTATAGTATATAGATAGGGAGTGGGAATTCCAAAATAGTTATTTCTTGATAAATACTCATTTTTCTCAGAAAAGAAAAAAGAATCACAAGGAAAATGAATTGTCATTTCAAAGGGCATTAGTGCGGGGTTCAAATGCCTCAATCCGGAATTAAATCGGTAAGCAATTGCTCACGCCACGAGGGTTCAAAGTACAAATTTCGACGAAAAATATCAAAATCGCTCGATTTAAGGCAGAACCGTTGGTCGTACGAGAAAAAGTCAAAGGATCAAAGTTGTAGATCTTTTAAAATTAGGATTAGGTGGTGCTATTTGTTTTTCGATTCGACTTACCGTTTAGCCGCAATACGCCTTCAAACCGCTTAAAAGTCAAGACAGCCGTTTTTAATTTTTTAGGGAGGGTAAAAATGAAAAATTTCAACTTTTTACAATTTTCCTTTCAATTACCCGACAAAAGCTAGCAGATTGCCAAATTTCAAATTTCTAGCTCATTCTATCTAAAAACGGGGTTTTTTCGATTTTAGGGGGGGAAGGAGGGGGAAAAGTGAAATTTCGGCAATTTTTCGGGTTCACAATGCGGACATTGCGCGTCGAACGGCGAAAACCGCAAGTCTCTAGCTCTACCGGAAGTGGGTAAACATTTGTATACGTGAGTGAGTGAGTTACACATGGGGTTGTATAGTATATAGATAGACATTTCGACGAAAAGTATGAAAATGGCTCGATTTAAGGCAGAACCGTTGGTCGTACGAGAAAAAGTCAAAGGACCAAAGTTGTAGATCTTTAAAAATGAGGAATAGGTGGTGCTATTTGTTTTTCGATTCGACTTACCGTTTAGCCGCAATACGCCTTCAAACCGCTTAAAAGTCAAGACAGCCGTTTTTAATTTTTTAGGGAGGGTAAAAATGAAAAATTTCAACTTTTTACAATTTTCCTTTCAATTACCCGACAAAAGCTAGCAGATTGCCAAATTTCAAATTTCTAGCTCATTCTATCTAAAAACGGGGTTTTTTCGATTTTAGGGGGGGAAGGAGGGGGAAAAGTGAAATTTCGGCAATTTTTCGGGTTCACAATGCGGACATTGCGCGTCGAACGGCGAAAACCGCAAGTCTCTAGCTCTACCGGAAGTGGGTAAACATTTGTATACGTGAGTGAGTGAGTTACACATGGGGTTGTATAGTATATAGATAGACATTTCGACGAAAAGTATGAAAATGGCTCGATTTAAGGCAGAACCGTTGGTCGTACGAGAAAAAGTCAAAGGACCAAAGTTGTAGAGATCTTTAAAAATGAGGAATAGGTGGTGCTATTTGTTTTTCGATTCGACTTACCGTTTAGCCGCAATACGCCTTCAAACCGCTTAAAAGTCAAGACAGCCGTTTTTAATTTTTTAGGGAGGGTAAAAATGAAAAATTTCAACTTTTTACAATTTTCCTTTCAATTACCCGACAAAAGCTAGCAGATTGCCAAATTTCAAATTTCTAGCTCATTCTATCTAAAAACGGGGTTTTTTCGATTTTAGGGGGGGAAGGAGGGGGAAAAGTGAAATTTCGGCAATTTTTCGGGTTCACAATGCGGACATTGCGCGTCGAACGGCGAAAACCGCAAGTCTCTAGCTCTACCGGAAGTGGGTAAACATTTGTATACGTGAGTGAGTGAGTGAGTCAGTTACACATGGGGTTGTATAGTATATAGATAGGGAGTGGGAATCCCAAAATAGTTATTTCTTGATAAATACTCATTTTTCTCAGAAAAGAAAAAAGAATCACAAGGAAAATGAATTGTCATTTCAAAGGGCATTAGTGCGGGGTTCAAATGCCTCAATCCGGAATTAAATCGGTAAGCAATTGCTCACGCCACGAGGGTTCAAAGTACAAATTTCGACGAAAAATATCAAAATCGCTCGATTTAAGGCAGAACCGTTGGTCGTACGAGAAAAAGTCAAAGGATCAAAGTTGTAGATCTTTTAAAATTAGGAGTAGGTGGTGCTATTTGTTTTTCGATTCGACTTACCGTTTAGCCGCAATACGCCTTCAAACCGCTTAAAAGTCAAGACAGCCGTTTTTAATTTTTTAGGGAGGGTAAAAATGAAAAATTTCAACTTTTTAAAATTTTCCTTTCAATTACCCGACAAAAGCTAGCAGATTGCCAAATTTCAAATTTCTAGCTCATTCTATCTAAAAACGGGGTTTTTTCGATTTTAGGGGGGGAAGGAGGGGGAAAAGTGAAATTTCGGCAATTTTTCGGGTTCACAATGCGGACATTGCGCGTCGAACGGCGAAAACCGCAAGTCTCTAGCTCTACCGGAAGTGGGTAAACATTTGTATACGTGAGTGAGTGAGTTACACATGGGGTTGTATAGTATATAGATAGACATTTCGACGAAAAGTATGAAAATGGCTCGATTTAAGGCAGAACCGTTGGTCGTACGAGAAAAAGTCAAAGGACCAAAGTTGTAGATCTTTAAAAATGAGGAACAGGTGGTGCTATTTGTTTTTCGATTCGACTTACCGTTTAGCCGCAATACGCCTTCAAACCGCTTAAAAGTCAAGACAGCCGTTTTTAATTTTTTAGGAAGGGTAAAAATGAAAAATTTCAACTATTTACAATTTTCCTTTCAATTACCCGACAAAAGCTAGCAGATTGCCAAATTTCAAATTTCTAGCTAATTCTTTCTAAAAACGGGGTTTTTTCGATTTTAGGGGGGAAGGAGGGGGAAAAGTGAAATTTCGGCAATTTTTCGGGTTCACAATGCGGGCATTGCGCGTCGAACGGTGAAAACCGCAAGTCTCTAGCTCTACCGGAAGTGGGTAAACATTTGTATACGTGAGTGAGTGAGTGAGTCAGTTACACATGGGGTTGTATAGTATATAGATAGGGAGTGGGAATTCCAAAATAGTTATTTCTTGATAAATACTCATTTTTCTCAGAAAAGAAAAAAGAATCACAAGGAAAATGAATTGTCATTTCAAAGGGCATTAGTGCGGGGTTCAAATGCCTCAATCCGGAATTAAATCGGTAAGCAATTGCTCACGCCACGAGGGTTCAAAGTACAAATTTCGACGAAAAATATCAAAATCGCTCGATTTAAGGCAGAACCGTTGGTCGTACGAGAAAAAGTCAAAGGATCAAAGTTGTAGATCTTTTAAAATTAGGATTAGGTGGTGCTATTTGTTTTTCGATTCGACTTACCGTTTAGCCGCAATACGCCTTCAAACCGCTTAAAAGTCAAGACAGCCGTTTTTAATTTTTTAGGGAGGGTAAAAATGAAAAATTTCAACTTTTTACAATTTTCCTTTCAATTACCCGACAAAAGCTAGCAGATTGCCAAATTTCAAATTTCTAGCTCATTCTATCTAAAAACGGGGTTTTTTCGATTTTAGGGGGGGAAGGAGGGGGAAAAGTGAAATTTCGGCAATTTTTCGGGTTCACAATGCGGACATTGCGCGTCGAACGGCGAAAACCGCAAGTCTCTAGCTCTACCGGAAGTGGGTAAACATTTGTATACGTGAGTGAGTGAGTTACACATGGGGTTGTATAGTATATAGATAGACATTTCGACGAAAAGTATGAAAATGGCTCGATTTAAGGCAGAACCGTTGGTCGTACGAGAAAAAGTCAAAGGACCAAAGTTGTAGATCTTTAAAAATGAGGAATAGGTGGTGCTATTTGTTTTTCGATTCGACTTACCGTTTAGCCGCAATACGCCTTCAAACCGCTTAAAAGTCAAGACAGCCGTTTTTAATTTTTTAGGGAGGGTAAAAATGAAAAATTTCAACTTTTTACAATTTTCCTTTCAATTACCCGACAAAAGCTAGCAGATTGCCAAATTTCAAATTTCTAGCTCATTCTATCTAAAAACGGGGTTTTTTCGATTTTAGGGGGGGAAGGAGGGGGAAAAGTGAAATTTCGGCAATTTTTCGGGTTCACAATGCGGACATTGCGCGTCGAACGGCGAAAACCGCAAGTCTCTAGCTCTACCGGAAGTGGGTAAACATTTGTATACGTGAGTGAGTGAGTTACACATGGGGTTGTATAGTATATAGATAGACATTTCGACGAAAAGTATGAAAATGGCTCGATTTAAGGCAGAACCGTTGGTCGTACGAGAAAAAGTCAAAGGACCAAAGTTGTAGAGATCTTTAAAAATGAGGAATAGGTGGTGCTATTTGTTTTTCGATTCGACTTACCGTTTAGCCGCAATACGCCTTCAAACCGCTTAAAAGTCAAGACAGCCGTTTTTAATTTTTTAGGAAGGGTAAAAATGAAAAATTTCAACTATTTACAATTTTCCTTTCAATTACCCGACAAAAGCTAGCAGATTGCCAAATTTCAAATTTCTAGCTAATTCTTTCTAAAAACGGGGTTTTTTCGATTTTAGGGGGGAAGGAGGGGGAAAAGTGAAATTTCGGCAATTTTTCGGGTTCACAATGCGGGCATTGCGCGTCGAACGGTGAAAACCGCAAGTCTCTAGCTCTACCGGAAGTGGGTAAACATTTGTATACGTGAGTGAGTGAGTGAGTCAGTTACACATGGGGTTGTATAGTATATAGATAGGGAGTGGGAATCCCAAAATAGTTATTTCTTGATAAATACTCATTTTTCTCAGAAAAGAAAAAAGAATCACAAGGAAAATGAATTGTCATTTCAAAGGGCATTAGTGCGGGGTTCAAATGCCTCAATCCGGAATTAAATCGGTAAGCAATTGCTCACGCCACGAGGGTTCAAAGTACAAATTTCGACGAAAAATATCAAAATCGCTCGATTTAAGGCAGAACCGTTGGTCGTACGAGAAAAAGTCAAAGGATCAAAGTTGTAGATCTTTTAAAATTAGGATTAGGTGGTGCTATTTGTTTTTCGATTCGACTTACCGTTTAGCCGCAATACGCCTTCAAACCGCTTAAAAGTCAAGACAGCCGTTTTTAATTTTTTAGGGAGGGTAAAAATGAAAAATTTCAACTTTTTACAATTTTCCTTTCAATTACCCGACAAAAGCTAGCAGATTGCCAAATTTCAAATTTCTAGCTCATTCTATCTAAAAACGGGGTTTTTTCGATTTTAGGGGGGGAAGGAGGGGGAAAAGTGAAATTTCGGCAATTTTTCGGGTTCACAATGCGGACATTGCGCGTCGAACGGCGAAAACCGCAAGTCTCTAGCTCTACCGGAAGTGGGTAAACATTTGTATACGTGAGTGAGTGAGTTACACATGGGGTTGTATAGTATATAGATAGACATTTCGACGAAAAGTATGAAAATGGCTCGATTTAAGGCAGAACCGTTGGTCGTACGAGAAAAAGTCAAAGGACCAAAGTTGTAGATCTTTAAAAATGAGGAATAGGTGGTGCTATTTGTTTTTCGATTCGACTTACCGTTTAGCCGCAATACGCCTTCAAACCGCTTAAAAGTCAAGACAGCCGTTTTTAATTTTTTAGGGAGGGTAAAAATGAAAAATTTCAACTTTTTACAATTTTCCTTTCAATTACCCGACAAAAGCTAGCAGATTGCCAAATTTCAAATTTCTAGCTCATTCTATCTAAAAACGGGGTTTTTTCGATTTTAGGGGGGGAAGGAGGGGGAAAAGTGAAATTTCGGCAATTTTTCGGGTTCACAATGCGGACATTGCGCGTCGAACGGCGAAAACCGCAAGTCTCTAGCTCTACCGGAAGTGGGTAAACATTTGTATACGTGAGTGAGTGAGTTACACATGGGGTTGTATAGTATATAGATAGACATTTCGACGAAAAGTATGAAAATGGCTCGATTTAAGGCAGAACCGTTGGTCGTACGAGAAAAAGTCAAAGGACCAAAGTTGTAGATCTTTAAAAATGAGGAATAGGTGGTGCTATTTGTTTTTCGATTCGACTTACCGTTTAGCCGCAATACGCCTTCAAACCGCTTAAAAGTCAAGACAGCCGTTTTTAATTTTTTAGGAAGGGTAAAAATGAAAAATTTCAACTATTTACAATTTTCCTTTCAATTACCCGACAAAAGCTAGCAGATTGCCAAATTTCAAATTTCTAGCTAATTCTTTCTAAAAACGGGGTTTTTTCGATTTTAGGGGGGAAGGAGGGGGAAAAGTGAAATTTCGGCAATTTTTCGGGTTCACAATGCGGGCATTGCGCGTCGAACGGTGAAAACCGCAAGTCTCTAGCTCTACCGGAAGTGGGTAAACATTTGTATACGTGAGTGAGTGAGTGAGTCAGTTACACATGGGGTTGTATAGTATATAGATAGGGAGTGGGAATCCCAAAATAGTTATTTCTTGATAAATACTCATTTTTCTCAGAAAAGAAAAAAGAATCACAAGGAAAATGAATTGTCATTTCAAAGGGCATTAGTGCGGGGTTCAAATGCCTCAATCCGGAATTAAATCGGTAAGCAATTGCTCACGCCACGAGGGTTCAAAGTACAAATTTCGACGAAAAATATCAAAATCGCTCGATTTAAGGCAGAACCGTTGGTCGTACGAGAAAAAGTCAAAGGATCAAAGTTGTAGATCTTTTAAAATTAGGAGTAGGTGGTGCTATTTGTTTTTCGATTCGACTTACCGTTTAGCCGCAATACGCCTTCAAACCGCTTAAAAGTCAAGACAGCCGTTTTTAATTTTTTAGGGAGGGTAAAAATGAAAAATTTCAACTTTTTAAAATTTTCCTTTCAATTACCCGACAAAAGCTAGCAGATTGCCAAATTTCAAATTTCTAGCTCATTCTATCTAAAAACGGGGTTTTTTCGATTTTAGGGGGGGAAGGAGGGGGAAAAGTGAAATTTCGGCAATTTTTCGGGTTCACAATGCGGACATTGCGCGTCGAACGGCGAAAACCGCAAGTCTCTAGCTCTACCGGAAGTGGGTAAACATTTGTATACGTGAGTGAGTGAGTTACACATGGGGTTGTATAGTATATAGATAGACATTTCGACGAAAAGTATGAAAATGGCTCGATTTAAGGCAGAACCGTTGGTCGTACGAGAAAAAGTCAAAGGACCAAAGTTGTAGATCTTTAAAAATGAGGAACAGGTGGTGCTATTTGTTTTTCGATTCGACTTACCGTTTAGCCGCAATACGCCTTCAAACCGCTTAAAAGTCAAGACAGCCGTTTTTAATTTTTTAGGAAGGGTAAAAATGAAAAATTTCAACTATTTACAATTTTCCTTTCAATTACCCGACAAAAGCTAGCAGATTGCCAAATTTCAAATTTCTAGCTAATTCTTTCTAAAAACGGGGTTTTTTCGATTTTAGGGGGGAAGGAGGGGGAAAAGTGAAATTTCGGCAATTTTTCGGGTTCACAATGCGGGCATTGCGCGTCGAACGGTGAAAACCGCAAGTCTCTAGCTCTACCGGAAGTGGGTAAACATTTGTATACGTGAGTGAGTGAGTGAGTCAGTTACACATGGGGTTGTATAGTATATAGATAGGGAGTGGGAATTCCAAAATAGTTATTTCTTGATAAATACTCATTTTTCTCAGAAAAGAAAAAAGAATCACAAGGAAAATGAATTGTCATTTCAAAGGGCATTAGTGCGGGGTTCAAATGCCTCAATCCGGAATTAAATCGGTAAGCAATTGCTCACGCCACGAGGGTTCAAAGTACAAATTTCGACGAAAAATATCAAAATCGCTCGATTTAAGGCAGAACCGTTGGTCGTACGAGAAAAAGTCAAAGGATCAAAGTTGTAGATCTTTTAAAATTAGGATTAGGTGGTGCTATTTGTTTTTCGATTCGACTTACCGTTTAGCCGCAATACGCCTTCAAACCGCTTAAAAGTCAAGACAGCCGTTTTTAATTTTTTAGGGAGGGTAAAAATGAAAAATTTCAACTTTTTACAATTTTCCTTTCAATTACCCGACAAAAGCTAGCAGATTGCCAAATTTCAAATTTCTAGCTCATTCTATCTAAAAACGGGGTTTTTTCGATTTTAGGGGGGGAAGGAGGGGGAAAAGTGAAATTTCGGCAATTTTTCGGGTTCACAATGCGGACATTGCGCGTCGAACGGCGAAAACCGCAAGTCTCTAGCTCTACCGGAAGTGGGTAAACATTTGTATACGTGAGTGAGTGAGTTACACATGGGGTTGTATAGTATATAGATAGACATTTCGACGAAAAGTATGAAAATGGCTCGATTTAAGGCAGAACCGTTGGTCGTACGAGAAAAAGTCAAAGGACCAAAGTTGTAGAGATCTTTAAAAATGAGGAATAGGTGGTGCTATTTGTTTTTCGATTCGACTTACCGTTTAGCCGCAATACGCCTTCAAACCGCTTAAAAGTCAACACAGCCGTTTTTAATTTTTTAGGAAGGGTAAAAATGAAAAATTTCAACTATTTACAATTTTCCTTTCAATTACCCGACAAAAGCTAGCAGATTGCCAAATTTCAAATTTCTAGCTAATTCTTTCTAAAAACGGGGTTTTTTCGATTTTAGGGGGGAAGGAGGGGGAAAAGTGAAATTTCGGCAATTTTTCGGGTTCACAATGCGGGCATTGCGCGTCGAACGGTGAAAACCGCAAGTCTCTAGCTCTACCGGAAGTGGGTAAACATTTGTATACGTGAGTGAGTGAGTGAGTCAGTTACACATGGGGTTGTATAGTATATAGATAGGGAGTGGGAATCCCAAAATAGTTATTTCTTGATAAATACTCATTTTTCTCAGAAAAGAAAAAAGAATCACAAGGAAAATGAATTGTCATTTCAAAGGGCATTAGTGCGGGGTTCAAATGCCTCAATCCGGAATTAAATCGGTAAGCAATTGCTCACGCCACGAGGGTTCAAAGTACAAATTTCGACGAAAAATATCAAAATCGCTCGATTTAAGGCAGAACCGTTGGTCGTACGAGAAAAAGTCAAAGGATCAAAGTTGTAGATCTTTTAAAATTAGGATTAGGTGGTGCTATTTGTTTTTCGATTCGACTTACCGTTTAGCCGCAATACGCCTTCAAACCGCTTAAAAGTCAAGACAGCCGTTTTTAATTTTTTAGGGAGGGTAAAAATGAAAAATTTCAACTTTTTACAATTTTCCTTTCAATTACCCGACAAAAGCTAGCAGATTGCCAAATTTCAAATTTCTAGCTCATTCTATCTAAAAACGGGGTTTTTTCGATTTTAGGGGGGGAAGGAGGGGGAAAAGTGAAATTTCGGCAATTTTTCGGGTTCACAATGCGGACATTGCGCGTCGAACGGCGAAAACCGCAAGTCTCTAGCTCTACCGGAAGTGGGTAAACATTTGTATACGTGAGTGAGTGAGTTACACATGGGGTTGTATAGTATATAGATAGACATTTCGACGAAAAGTATGAAAATGGCTCGATTTAAGGCAGAACCGTTGGTCGTACGAGAAAAAGTCAAAGGACCAAAGTTGTAGAGATCTTTAAAAATGAGGAATAGGTGGTGCTATTTGTTTTTCGATTCGACTTACCGTTTAGCCGCAATACGCCTTCAAACCGCTTAAAAGTCAACACAGCCGTTTTTAATTTTTTAGGAAGGGTAAAAATGAAAAATTTCAACTATTTACAATTTTCCTTTCAATTACCCGACAAAAGCTAGCAGATTGCCAAATTTCAAATTTCTAGCTAATTCTTTCTAAAAACGGGGTTTTTTCGATTTTAGGGGGGAAGGAGGGGGAAAAGTGAAATTTCGGCAATTTTTCGGGTTCACAATGCGGGCATTGCGCGTCGAACGGTGAAAACCGCAAGTCTCTAGCTCTACCGGAAGTGGGTAAACATTTGTATACGTGAGTGAGTGAGTGAGTCAGTTACACATGGGGTTGTATAGTATATAGATAGGGAGTGGGAATCCCAAAATAGTTATTTCTTGATAAATACTCATTTTTCTCAGAAAAGAAAAAAGAATCACAAGGAAAATGAATTGTCATTTCAAAGGGCATTAGTGCGGGGTTCAAATGCCTCAATCCGGAATTAAATCGGTAAGCAATTGCTCACGCCACGAGGGTTCAAAGTACAAATTTCGACGAAAAATATCAAAATCGCTCGATTTAAGGCAGAACCGTTGGTCGTACGAGAAAAAGTCAAAGGATCAAAGTTGTAGATCTTTTAAAATTAGGATTAGGTGGTGCTATTTGTTTTTCGATTCGACTTACCGTTTAGCCGCAATACGCCTTCAAACCGCTTAAAAGTCAAGACAGCCGTTTTTAATTTTTTAGGGAGGGTAAAAATGAAAAATTTCAACTTTTTACAATTTTCCTTTCAATTACCCGACAAAAGCTAGCAGATTGCCAAATTTCAAATTTCTAGCTCATTCTATCTAAAAACGGGGTTTTTTCGATTTTAGGGGGGGAAGGAGGGGGAAAAGTGAAATTTCGGCAATTTTTCGGGTTCACAATGCGGACATTGCGCGTCGAACGGCGAAAACCGCAAGTCTCTAGCTCTACCGGAAGTGGGTAAACATTTGTATACGTGAGTGAGTGAGTTACACATGGGGTTGTATAGTATATAGATAGACATTTCGACGAAAAGTATGAAAATGGCTCGATTTAAGGCAGAACCGTTGGTCGTACGAGAAAAAGTCAAAGGACCAAAGTTGTAGATCTTTAAAAATGAGGAATAGGTGGTGCTATTTGTTTTTCGATTCGACTTACCGTTTAGCCGCAATACGCCTTCAAACCGCTTAAAAGTCAAGACAGCCGTTTTTAATTTTTTAGGGAGGGTAAAAATGAAAAATTTCAACTTTTTACAATTTTCCTTTCAATTACCCGACAAAAGCTAGCAGATTGCCAAATTTCAAATTTCTAGCTCATTCTATCTAAAAACGGGGTTTTTTCGATTTTAGGGGGGGAAGGAGGGGGAAAAGTGAAATTTCGGCAATTTTTCGGGTTCACAATGCGGACATTGCGCGTCGAACGGCGAAAACCGCAAGTCTCTAGCTCTACCGGAAGTGGGTAAACATTTGTATACGTGAGTGAGTGAGTTACACATGGGGTTGTATAGTATATAGATAGACATTTCGACGAAAAGTATGAAAATGGCTCGATTTAAGGCAGAACCGTTGGTCGTACGAGAAAAAGTCAAAGGACCAAAGTTGTAGATCTTTAAAAATGAGGAATAGGTGGTGCTATTTGTTTTTCGATTCGACTTACCGTTTAGCCGCAATACGCCTTCAAACCGCTTAAAAGTCAAGACAGCCGTTTTTAATTTTTTAGGAAGGGTAAAAATGAAAAATTTCAACTATTTACAATTTTCCTTTCAATTACCCGACAAAAGCTAGCAGATTGCCAAATTTCAAATTTCTAGCTAATTCTTTCTAAAAACGGGGTTTTTTCGATTTTAGGGGGGAAGGAGGGGGAAAAGTGAAATTTCGGCAATTTTTCGGGTTCACAATGCGGGCATTGCGCGTCGAACGGTGAAAACCGCAAGTCTCTAGCTCTACCGGAAGTGGGTAAACATTTGTATACGTGAGTGAGTGAGTGAGTCAGTTACACATGGGGTTGTATAGTATATAGATAGGGAGTGGGAATCCCAAAATAGTTATTTCTTGATAAATACTCATTTTTCTCAGAAAAGAAAAAAGAATCACAAGGAAAATGAATTGTCATTTCAAAGGGCATTAGTGCGGGGTTCAAATGCCTCAATCCGGAATTAAATCGGTAAGCAATTGCTCACGCCACGAGGGTTCAAAGTACAAATTTCGACGAAAAATATCAAAATCGCTCGATTTAAGGCAGAACCGTTGGTCGTACGAGAAAAAGTCAAAGGATCAAAGTTGTAGATCTTTTAAAATTAGGAGTAGGTGGTGCTATTTGTTTTTCGATTCGACTTACCGTTTAGCCGCAATACGCCTTCAAACCGCTTAAAAGTCAAGACAGCCGTTTTTAATTTTTTAGGGAGGGTAAAAATGAAAAATTTCAACTTTTTAAAATTTTCCTTTCAATTACCCGACAAAAGCTAGCAGATTGCCAAATTTCAAATTTCTAGCTCATTCTATCTAAAAACGGGGTTTTTTCGATTTTAGGGGGGGAAGGAGGGGGAAAAGTGAAATTTCGGCAATTTTTCGGGTTCACAATGCGGACATTGCGCGTCGAACGGCGAAAACCGCAAGTCTCTAGCTCTACCGGAAGTGGGTAAACATTTGTATACGTGAGTGAGTGAGTTACACATGGGGTTGTATAGTATATAGATAGACATTTCGACGAAAAGTATGAAAATGGCTCGATTTAAGGCAGAACCGTTGGTCGTACGAGAAAAAGTCAAAGGACCAAAGTTGTAGATCTTTAAAAATGAGGAACAGGTGGTGCTATTTGTTTTTCGATTCGACTTACCGTTTAGCCGCAATACGCCTTCAAACCGCTTAAAAGTCAAGACAGCCGTTTTTAATTTTTTAGGAAGGGTAAAAATGAAAAATTTCAACTATTTACAATTTTCCTTTCAATTACCCGACAAAAGCTAGCAGATTGCCAAATTTCAAATTTCTAGCTAATTCTTTCTAAAAACGGGGTTTTTTCGATTTTAGGGGGGAAGGAGGGGGAAAAGTGAAATTTCGGCAATTTTTCGGGTTCACAATGCGGGCATTGCGCGTCGAACGGTGAAAACCGCAAGTCTCTAGCTCTACCGGAAGTGGGTAAACATTTGTATACGTGAGTGAGTGAGTGAGTCAGTTACACATGGGGTTGTATAGTATATAGATAGGGAGTGGGAATTCCAAAATAGTTATTTCTTGATAAATACTCATTTTTCTCAGAAAAGAAAAAAGAATCACAAGGAAAATGAATTGTCATTTCAAAGGGCATTAGTGCGGGGTTCAAATGCCTCAATCCGGAATTAAATCGGTAAGCAATTGCTCACGCCACGAGGGTTCAAAGTACAAATTTCGACGAAAAATATCAAAATCGCTCGATTTAAGGCAGAACCGTTGGTCGTACGAGAAAAAGTCAAAGGATCAAAGTTGTAGATCTTTTAAAATTAGGATTAGGTGGTGCTATTTGTTTTTCGATTCGACTTACCGTTTAGCCGCAATAAGCCTTCAAACCGCTTAAAAGTCAAGACAGCCGTTTTTAATTTTTTAGGGAGGGTAAAAATGAAAAATTTCAACTTTTTACAATTTTCCTTTCAATTACCCGACAAAAGCTAGCAGATTGCCAAATTTCAAATTTCTAGCTCATTCTATCTAAAAACGGGGTTTTTTCGATTTTAGGGGGGGAAGGAGGGGGAAAAGTGAAATTTCGGCAATTTTTCGGGTTCACAATGCGGACATTGCGCGTCGAACGGCGAAAACCGCAAGTCTCTAGCTCTACCGGAAGTGGGTAAACATTTGTATACGTGAGTGAGTGAGTTACACATGGGGTTGTATAGTATATAGATAGACATTTCGACGAAAAGTATGAAAATGGCTCGATTTAAGGCAGAACCGTTGGTCGTACGAGAAAAAGTCAAAGGACCAAAGTTGTAGAGATCTTTAAAAATGAGGAATAGGTGGTGCTATTTGTTTTTCGATTCGACTTACCGTTTAGCCGCAATACGCCTTCAAACCGCTTAAAAGTCAAGACAGCCGTTTTTAATTTTTTAGGAAGGGTAAAAATGAAAAATTTCAACTATTTACAATTTTCCTTTCAATTACCCGACAAAAGCTAGCAGATTGCCAAATTTCAAATTTCTAGCTAATTCTTTCTAAAAACGGGGTTTTTTCGATTTTAGGGGGGAAGGAGGGGGAAAAGTGAAATTTCGGCAATTTTTCGGGTTCACAATGCGGGCATTGCGCGTCGAACGGTGAAAACCGTAAGTCTCTAGCTCTACCGGAAGTGGGTAAACATTTGTATACGTGAGTGAGTGAGTGAGTCAGTTACACATGGGGTTGTATAGTATATAGATAGGGAGTGGGAATCCCAAAATAGTTATTTCTTGATAAATACTCATTTTTCTCAGAAAAGAAAAAAGAATCACAAGGAAAATGAATTGTCATTTCAAAGGGCATTAGTGCGGGGTTCAAATGCCTCAATCCGGAATTAAATCGGTAAGCAATTGCTCACGCCACGAGGGTTCAAAGTACAAATTTCGACGAAAAATATCAAAATCGCTCGATTTAAGGCAGAACCGTTGGTCGTACGAGAAAAAGTCAAAGGACCAAAGTTGTAGATCTTTAAAAATGAGGAACAGGTGGTGCTATTTGTTTTTCGATTCGACTTACCGTTTAGCCGCAATACGCCTTCAAACCGCTTAAAAGTCAAGACAGCCGTTTTTAATTTTTTAGGAAGGGTAAAAATGAAAAATTTCAACTATTTACAATTTTCCTTTCAATTACCCGACAAAAGCTAGCAGATTGCCAAATTTCAAATTTCTAGCTAATTCTTTCTAAAAACGGGGTTTTTTCGATTTTAGGGGGGAAGGAGGGGGAAAAGTGAAATTTCGGCAATTTTTCGGGTTCACAATGCGGGCATTGCGCGTCGAACGGTGAAAACCGCAAGTCTCTAGCTCTACCGGAAGTGGGTAAACATTTGTATACGTGAGTGAGTGAGTGAGTCAGTTACACATGGGGTTGTATAGTATATAGATAGGGAGTGGGAATTCCAAAATAGTTATTTCTTGATAAATACTCATTTTTCTCAGAAAAGAAAAAAGAATCACAAGGAAAATGAATTGTCATTTCAAAGGGCATTAGTGCGGGGTTCAAATGCCTCAATCCGGAATTAAATCGGTAAGCAATTGCTCACGCCACGAGGGTTCAAAGTACAAATTTCGACGAAAAATATCAAAATCGCTCGATTTAAGGCAGAACCGTTGGTCGTACGAGAAAAAGTCAAAGGATCAAAGTTGTAGATCTTTTAAAATTAGGATTAGGTGGTGCTATTTGTTTTTCGATTCGACTTACCGTTTAGCCGCAATACGCCTTCAAACCGCTTAAAAGTCAAGACAGCCGTTTTTAATTTTTTAGGGAGGGTAAAAATGAAAAATTTCAACTTTTTACAATTTTCCTTTCAATTACCCGACAAAAGCTAGCAGATTGCCAAATTTCAAATTTCTAGCTCATTCTATCTAAAAACGGGGTTTTTTCGATTTTAGGGGGGGAAGGAGGGGGAAAAGTGAAATTTCGGCAATTTTTCGGGTTCACAATGCGGACATTGCGCGTCGAACGGCGAAAACCGCAAGTCTCTAGCTCTACCGGAAGTGGGTAAACATTTGTATACGTGAGTGAGTGAGTTACACATGGGGTTGTATAGTATATAGATAGACATTTCGACGAAAAGTATGAAAATGGCTCGATTTAAGGCAGAACCGTTGGTCGTACGAGAAAAAGTCAAAGGACCAAAGTTGTAGAGATCTTTAAAAATGAGGAATAGGTGGTGCTATTTGTTTTTCGATTCGACTTACCGTTTAGCCGCAATACGCCTTCAAACCGCTTAAAAGTCAAGACAGCCGTTTTTAATTTTTTAGGAAGGGTAAAAATGAAAAATTTCAACTATTTACAATTTTCCTTTCAATTACCCGACAAAAGCTAGCAGATTGCCAAATTTCAAATTTCTAGCTAATTCTTTCTAAAAACGGGGTTTTTTCGATTTTAGGGGGGAAGGAGGGGGAAAAGTGAAATTTCGGCAATTTTTCGGGTTCACAATGCGGGCATTGCGCGTCGAACGGTGAAAACCGCAAGTCTCTAGCTCTACCGGAAGTGGGTAAACATTTGTATACGTGAGTGAGTGAGTGAGTCAGTTACACATGGGGTTGTATAGTATATAGATAGGGAGTGGGAATCCCAAAATAGTTATTTCTTGATAAATACTCATTTTTCTCAGAAAAGAAAAAAGAATCACAAGGAAATGAATTGTCATTTCAAAGGGCATTAGTGCGGGGTTCAAATGCCTCAATCCGGAATTAAATCGGTAAGCAATTGCTCACGCCACGAGGGTTCAAAGTACAAATTTCGACGAAAAATATCAAAATCGCTCGATTTAAGGCAGAACCGTTGGTCGTACGAGAAAAAGTCAAAGGATCAAAGTTGTAGATCTTTTAAAATTAGGATTAGGTGGTGCTATTTGTTTTTCGATTCGACTTACCGTTTAGCCGCAATACGCCTTCAAACCGCTTAAAAGTCAAGACAGCCGTTTTTAATTTTTTAGGGAGGGTAAAAATGAAAAATTTCAACTTTTTACAATTTTCCTTTCAATTACCCGACAAAAGCTAGCAGATTGCCAAATTTCAAATTTCTAGCTCATTCTATCTAAAAACGGGGTTTTTTCGATTTTAGGGGGGGAAGGAGGGGGAAAAGTGAAATTTCGGCAATTTTTCGGGTTCACAATGCGGACATTGCGCGTCGAACGGCGAAAACCGCAAGTCTCTAGCTCTACCGGAAGTGGGTAAACATTTGTATACGTGAGTGAGTGAGTTACACATGGGGTTGTATAGTATATAGATAGACATTTCGACGAAAAGTATGAAAATGGCTCGATTTAAGGCAGAACCGTTGGTCGTACGAGAAAAAGTCAAAGGACCAAAGTTGTAGAGATCTTTAAAAATGAGGAATAGGTGGTGCTATTTGTTTTTCGATTCGACTTACCGTTTAGCCGCAATACGCCTTCAAACCGCTTAAAAGTCAAGACAGCCGTTTTTAATTTTTTAGGAAGGGTAAAAATGAAAAATTTCAACTATTTACAATTTTCCTTTCAATTACCCGACAAAAGCTAGCAGATTGCCAAATTTCAAATTTCTAGCTAATTCTTTCTAAAAACGGGGTTTTTTCGATTTTAGGGGGGAAGGAGGGGGAAAAGTGAAATTTCGGCAATTTTTCGGGTTCACAATGCGGGCATTGCGCGTCGAACGGTGAAAACCGCAAGTCTCTAGCTCTACCGGAAGTGGGTAAACATTTGTATACGTGAGTGAGTGAGTGAGTCAGTTACACATGGGGTTGTATAGTATATAGATAGGGAGTGGGAATCCCAAAATAGTTATTTCTTGATAAATACTCATTTTTCTCAGAAAAGAAAAAAGAATCACAAGGAAAATGAATTGTCATTTCAAAGGGCATTAGTGCGGGGTTCAAATGCCTCAATCCGGAATTAAATCGGTAAGCAATTGCTCACGCCACGAGGGTTCAAAGTACAAATTTCGACGAAAAATATCAAAATCGCTCGATTTAAGGCAGAACCGTTGGTCGTACGAGAAAAAGTCAAAGGATCAAAGTTGTAGATCTTTTAAAATTAGGATTAGGTGGTGCTATTTGTTTTTCGATTCGACTTACCGTTTAGCCGCAATACGCCTTCAAACCGCTTAAAAGTCAAGACAGCCGTTTTTAATTTTTTAGGGAGGGTAAAAATGAAAAATTTCAACTTTTTAAAATTTTCCTTTCAATTACCCGACAAAAGCTAGCAGATTGCCAAATTTCAAATTTCTAGCTCATTCTATCTAAAAACGGGGTTTTTTCGATTTTAGGGGGGGAAGGAGGGGGAAAAGTGAAATTTCGGCAATTTTTCGGGTTCACAATGCGGACATTGCGCGTCGAACGGCGAAAACCGCAAGTCTCTAGCTCTACCGGAAGTGGGTAAACATTTGTATACGTGAGTGAGTGAGTTACACATGGGGTTGTATAGTATATAGATAGACATTTCGACGAAAAGTATGAAAATGGCTCGATTTAAGGCAGAACCGTTGGTCGTACGAGAAAAAGTCAAAGGACCAAAGTTGTAGATCTTTAAAAATGAGGAACAGGTGGTGCTATTTGTTTTTCGATTCGACTTACCGTTTAGCCGCAATACGCCTTCAAACCGCTTAAAAGTCAAGACAGCCGTTTTTAATTTTTTAGGAAGGGTAAAAATGAAAAATTTCAACTATTTACAATTTTCCTTTCAATTACCCGACAAAAGCTAGCAGATTGCCAAATTTCAAATTTCTAGCTAATTCTTTCTAAAAACGGGGTTTTTTCGATTTTAGGGGGGAAGGAGGGGGAAAAGTGAAATTTCGGCAATTTTTCGGGTTCACAATGCGGGCATTGCGCGTCGAACGGTGAAAACCGCAAGTCTCTAGCTCTACCGGAAGTGGGTAAACATTTGTATACGTGAGTGAGTGAGTGAGTCAGTTACACATGGGGTTGTATAGTATATAGATAGGGAGTGGGAATTCCAAAATAGTTATTTCTTGATAAATACTCATTTTTCTCAGAAAAGAAAAAAGAATCACAAGGAAAATGAATTGTCATTTCAAAGGGCATTAGTGCGGGGTTCAAATGCCTCAATCCGGAATTAAATCGGTAAGCAATTGCTCACGCCACGAGGGTTCAAAGTACAAATTTCGACGAAAAATATCAAAATCGCTCGATTTAAGGCAGAACCGTTGGTCGTACGAGAAAAAGTCAAAGGATCAAAGTTGTAGATCTTTTAAAATTAGGATTAGGTGGTGCTATTTGTTTTTCGATTCGACTTACCGTTTAGCCGCAATACGCCTTCAAACCGCTTAAAAGTCAAGACAGCCGTTTTTAATTTTTTAGGGAGGGTAAAAATGAAAAATTTCAACTTTTTACAATTTTCCTTTCAATTACCCGACAAAAGCTAGCAGATTGCCAAATTTCAAATTTCTAGCTCATTCTATCTAAAAACGGGGTTTTTTCGATTTTAGGGGGGGAAGGAGGGGGAAAAGTGAAATTTCGGCAATTTTTCGGGTTCACAATGCGGACATTGCGCGTCGAACGGCGAAAACCGCAAGTCTCTAGCTCTACCGGAAGTGGGTAAACATTTGTATACGTGAGTGAGTGAGTTACACATGGGGTTGTATAGTATATAGATAGACATTTCGACGAAAAGTATGAAAATGGCTCGATTTAAGGCAGAACCGTTGGTCGTACGAGAAAAAGTCAAAGGACCAAAGTTGTAGAGATCTTTAAAAATGAGGAATAGGTGGTGCTATTTGTTTTTCGATTCGACTTACCGTTTAGCCGCAATACGCCTTCAAACCGCTTAAAAGTCAAGACAGCCGTTTTTAATTTTTTAGGAAGGGTAAAAATGAAAAATTTCAACTATTTACAATTTTCCTTTCAATTACCCGACAAAAGCTAGCAGATTGCCAAATTTCAAATTTCTAGCTAATTCTTTCTAAAAACGGGGTTTTTTCGATTTTAGGGGGGAAGGAGGGGGAAAAGTGAAATTTCGGCAATTTTTCGGGTTCACAATGCGGGCATTGCGCGTCGAACGGTGAAAACCGCAAGTCTCTAGCTCTACCGGAAGTGGGTAAACATTTGTATACGTGAGTGAGTGAGTGAGTCAGTTACACATGGGGTTGTATAGTATATAGATAGGGAGTGGGAATCCCAAAATAGTTATTTCTTGATAAATACTCATTTTTCTCAGAAAAGAAAAAAGAATCACAAGGAAAATGAATTGTCATTTCAAAGGGCATTAGTGCGGGGTTCAAATGCCTCAATCCGGAATTAAATCGGTAAGCAATTGCTCACGCCACGAGGGTTCAAAGTACAAATTTCGACGAAAAATATCAAAATCGCTCGATTTAAGGCAGAACCGTTGGTCGTACGAGAAAAAGTCAAAGGATCAAAGTTGTAGATCTTTTAAAATTAGGATTAGGTGGTGCTATTTGTTTTTCGATTCGACTTACCGTTTAGCCGCAATACGCCTTCAAACCGCTTAAAAGTCAAGACAGCCGTTTTTAATTTTTTAGGGAGGGTAAAAATGAAAAATTTCAACTTTTTAAAATTTTCCTTTCAATTACCCGACAAAAGCTAGCAGATTGCCAAATTTCAAATTTCTAGCTCATTCTATCTAAAAACGGGGTTTTTTCGATTTTAGGGGGGGAAGGAGGGGGAAAAGTGAAATTTCGGCAATTTTTCGGGTTCACAATGCGGACATTGCGCGTCGAACGGCGAAAACCGCAAGTCTCTAGCTCTACCGGAAGTGGGTAAACATTTGTATACGTGAGTGAGTGAGTTACACATGGGGTTGTATAGTATATAGATAGACATTTCGACGAAAAGTATGAAAATGGCTCGATTTAAGGCAGAACCGTTGGTCGTACGAGAAAAAGTCAAAGGACCAAAGTTGTAGATCTTTAAAAATGAGGAACAGGTGGTGCTATTTGTTTTTCGATTCGACTTACCGTTTAGCCGCAATACGCCTTCAAACCGCTTAAAAGTCAAGACAGCCGTTTTTAATTTTTTAGGAAGGGTAAAAATGAAAAATTTCAACTATTTACAATTTTCCTTTCAATTACCCGACAAAAGCTAGCAGATTGCCAAATTTCAAATTTCTAGCTAATTCTTTCTAAAAACGGGGTTTTTTCGATTTTAGGGGGGAAGGAGGGGGAAAAGTGAAATTTCGGCAATTTTTCGGGTTCACAATGCGGGCATTGCGCGTCGAACGGTGAAAACCGCAAGTCTCTAGCTCTACCGGAAGTGGGTAAACATTTGTATACGTGAGTGAGTGAGTGAGTCAGTTACACATGGGGTTGTATAGTATATAGATAGGGAGTGGGAATTCCAAAATAGTTATTTCTTGATAAATACTCATTTTTCTCAGAAAAGAAAAAAGAATCACAAGGAAAATGAATTGTCATTTCAAAGGGCATTAGTGCGGGGTTCAAATGCCTCAATCCGGAATTAAATCGGTAAGCAATTGCTCACGCCACGAGGGTTCAAAGTACAAATTTCGACGAAAAATATCAAAATCGCTCGATTTAAGGCAGAACCGTTGGTCGTACGAGAAAAAGTCAAAGGATCAAAGTTGTAGATCTTTTAAAATTAGGATTAGGTGGTGCTATTTGTTTTTCGATTCGACTTACCGTTTAGCCGCAATACGCCTTCAAACCGCTTAAAAGTCAAGACAGCCGTTTTTAATTTTTTAGGGAGGGTAAAAATGAAAAATTTCAACTTTTTACAATTTTCCTTTCAATTACCCGACAAAAGCTAGCAGATTGCCAAATTTCAAATTTCTAGCTCATTCTATCTAAAAACGGGGTTTTTTCGATTTTAGGGGGGGAAGGAGGGGGAAAAGTGAAATTTCGGCAATTTTTCGGGTTCACAATGCGGACATTGCGCGTCGAACGGCGAAAACCGCAAGTCTCTAGCTCTACCGGAAGTGGGTAAACATTTGTATACGTGAGTGAGTGAGTTACACATGGGGTTGTATAGTATATAGATAGACATTTCGACGAAAAGTATGAAAATGGCTCGATTTAAGGCAGAACCGTTGGTCGTACGAGAAAAAGTCAAAGGACCAAAGTTGTAGAGATCTTTAAAAATGAGGAATAGGTGGTGCTATTTGTTTTTCGATTCGACTTACCGTTTAGCCGCAATACGCCTTCAAACCGCTTAAAAGTCAAGACAGCCGTTTTTAATTTTTTAGGAAGGGTAAAAATGAAAAATTTCAACTATTTACAATTTTCCTTTCAATTACCCGACAAAAGCTAGCAGATTGCCAAATTTCAAATTTCTAGCTAATTCTTTCTAAAAACGGGGTTTTTTCGATTTTAGGGGGGAAGGAGGGGGAAAAGTGAAATTTCGGCAATTTTTCGGGTTCACAATGCGGGCATTGCGCGTCGAACGGTGAAAACCGCAAGTCTCTAGCTCTACCGGAAGTGGGTAAACATTTGTATACGTGAGTGAGTGAGTGAGTCAGTTACACATGGGGTTGTATAGTATATAGATAGGGAGTGGGAATCCCAAAATAGTTATTTCTTGATAAATACTCATTTTTCTCAGAAAAGAAAAAAGAATCACAAGGAAAATGAATTGTCATTTCAAAGGGCATTAGTGCGGGGTTCAAATGCCTCAATCCGGAATTAAATCGGTAAGCAATTGCTCACGCCACGAGGGTTCAAAGTACAAATTTCGACGAAAAATATCAAAATCGCTCGATTTAAGGCAGAACCGTTGGTCGTACGAGAAAAAGTCAAAGGATCAAAGTTGTAGATCTTTTAAAATTAGGATTAGGTGGTGCTATTTGTTTTTCGATTCGACTTACCGTTTAGCCGCAATACGCCTTCAAACCGCTTAAAAGTCAAGACAGCCGTTTTTAATTTTTTAGGGAGGGTAAAAATGAAAAATTTCAACTTTTTACAATTTTCCTTTCAATTACCCGACAAAAGCTAGCAGATTGCCAAATTTCAAATTTCTAGCTCATTCTATCTAAAAACGGGGTTTTTTCGATTTTAGGGGGGGAAGGAGGGGGAAAAGTGAAATTTCGGCAATTTTTCGGGTTCACAATGCGGACATTGCGCGTCGAACGGCGAAAACCGCAAGTCTCTAGCTCTACCGGAAGTGGGTAAACATTTGTATACGTGAGTGAGTGAGTTACACATGGGGTTGTATAGTATATAGATAGACATTTCGACGAAAAGTATGAAAATGGCTCGATTTAAGGCAGAACCGTTGGTCGTACGAGAAAAAGTCAAAGGACCAAAGTTGTAGAGATCTTTAAAAATGAGGAATAGGTGGTGCTATTTGTTTTTCGATTCGACTTACCGTTTAGCCGCAATACGCCTTCAAACCGCTTAAAAGTCAAGACAGCCGTTTTTAATTTTTTAGGAAGGGTAAAAATGAAAAATTTCAACTATTTACAATTTTCCTTTCAATTACCCGACAAAAGCTAGCAGATTGCCAAATTTCAAATTTCTAGCTAATTCTTTCTAAAAACGGGGTTTTTTCGATTTTAGGGGGGAAGGAGGGGGAAAAGTGAAATTTCGGCAATTTTTCGGGTTCACAATGCGGGCATTGCGCGTCGAACGGTGAAAACCGCAAGTCTCTAGCTCTACCGGAAGTGGGTAAACATTTGTATACGTGAGTGAGTGAGTGAGTCAGTTACACATGGGGTTGTATAGTATATAGATAGGGAGTGGGAATCCCAAAATAGTTATTTCTTGATAAATACTCATTTTTCTCAGAAAAGAAAAAAGAATCACAAGGAAAATGAATTGTCATTTCAAAGGGCATTAGTGCGGGGTTCAAATGCCTCAATCCGGAATTAAATCGGTAAGCAATTGCTCACGCCACGAGGGTTCAAAGTACAAATTTCGACGAAAAATATCAAAATCGCTCGATTTAAGGCAGAACCGTTGGTCGTACGAGAAAAAGTCAAAGGATCAAAGTTGTAGATCTTTTAAAATTAGGATTAGGTGGTGCTATTTGTTTTTCGATTCGACTTACCGTTTAGCCGCAATACGCCTTCAAACCGCTTAAAAGTCAAGACAGCCGTTTTTAATTTTTTAGGGAGGGTAAAAATGAAAAATTTCAACTTTTTACAATTTTCCTTTCAATTACCCGACAAAAGCTAGCAGATTGCCAAATTTCAAATTTCTAGCTCATTCTATCTAAAAACGGGGTTTTTTCGATTTTAGGGGGGGAAGGAGGGGGAAAAGTGAAATTTCGGCAATTTTTCGGGTTCACAATGCGGACATTGCGCGTCGAACGGCGAAAACCGCAAGTCTCTAGCTCTACCGGAAGTGGGTAAACATTTGTATACGTGAGTGAGTGAGTTACACATGGGGTTGTATAGTATATAGATAGACATTTCGACGAAAAGTATGAAAATGGCTCGATTTAAGGCAGAACCGTTGGTCGTACGAGAAAAAGTCAAAGGACCAAAGTTGTAGATCTTTAAAAATGAGGAATAGGTGGTGCTATTTGTTTTTCGATTCGACTTACCGTTTAGCCGCAATACGCCTTCAAACCGCTTAAAAGTCAAGACAGCCGTTTTTAATTTTTTAGGAAGGGTAAAAATGAAAAATTTCAACTATTTACAATTTTCCTTTCAATTACCCGACAAAAGCTAGCAGATTGCCAAATTTCAAATTTCTAGCTAATTCTTTCTAAAAACGGGGTTTTTTCGATTTTAGGGGGGAAGGAGGGGGAAAAGTGAAATTTCGGCAATTTTTCGGGTTCACAATGCGGGCATTGCGCGTCGAACGGTGAAAACCGCAAGTCTCTAGCTCTACCGGAAGTGGGTAAACATTTGTATACGTGAGTGAGTGAGTGAGTCAGTTACACATGGGGTTGTATAGTATATAGATAGGGAGTGGGAATCCCAAAATAGTTATTTCTTGATAAATACTCATTTTTCTCAGAAAAGAAAAAAGAATCACAAGGAAAATGAATTGTCATTTCAAAGGGCATTAGTGCGGGGTTCAAATGCCTCAATCCGGAATTAAATCGGTAAGCAATTGCTCACGCCACGAGGGTTCAAAGTACAAATTTCGACGAAAAATATCAAAATCGCTCGATTTAAGGCAGAACCGTTGGTCGTACGAGAAAAAGTCAAAGGACCAAAGTTGTAGATCTTTAAAAATGAGGAATAGGTGGTGCTATTTGTTTTTCGATTCGACTTACCGTTTAGCCGCAATACGCCTTCAAACCGCTTAAAAGTCAAGACAGCCGTTTTTAATTTTTTAGGGAGGGTAAAAATGAAAAATTTCAACTTTTTAAAATTTTCCTTTCAATTACCCGACAAAAGCTAGCAGATTGCCAAATTTCAAATTTCTAGCTCATTCTATCTAAAAACGGGGTTTTTTCGATTTTAGGGGGGGAAGGAGGGGGAAAAGTGAAATTTCGGCAATTTTTCGGGTTCACAATGCGGACATTGCGCGTCGAACGGCGAAAACCGCAAGTCTCTAGCTCTACCGGAAGTGGGTAAACATTTGTATACGTGAGTGAGTGAGTTACACATGGGGTTGTATAGTATATAGATAGACATTTCGACGAAAAGTATGAAAATGGCTCGATTTAAGGCAGAACCGTTGGTCGTACGAGAAAAAGTCAAAGGACCAAAGTTGTAGATCTTTAAAAATGAGGAATAGGTGGTGCTATTTGTTTTTCGATTCGACTTACCGTTTAGCCGCAATACGCCTTCAAACCGCTTAAAAGTCAAGACAGCCGTTTTTAATTTTTTAGGGAGGGTAAAAATGAAAAATTTCAACTATTTACAATTTTCCTTTCAATTACCCGACAAAAGCTAGCAGATTGCCAAATTTCAAATTTCTAGCTAATTCTTTCTAAAAACGGGGTTTTTTCGATTTTAGGGGGGAAGGAGGGGGAAAAGTGAAATTTCGGCAATTTTTCGGGTTCACAATGCGGGCATTGCGCGTCGAACGGTGAAAACCGCAAGTCTCTAGCTCTACCGGAAGTGGGTAAACATTTGTATACGTGAGTGAGTGAGTGAGTCAGTTACACATGGGGTTGTATAGTATATAGATAGGGAGTGGGAATTCCAAAATAGTTATTTCTTGATAAATACTCATTTTTCTCAGAAAAGAAAAAAGAATCACAAGGAAAATGAATTGTCATTTCAAAGGGCATTAGTGCGGGGTTCAAATGCCTCAATCCGGAATTAAATCGGTAAGCAATTGCTCACGCCACGAGGGTTCAAAGTACAAATTTCGACGAAAAATATCAAAATCGCTCGATTTAAGGCAGAACCGTTGGTCGTACGAGAAAAAGTCAAAGGATCAAAGTTGTAGATCTTTTAAAATTAGGATTAGGTGGTGCTATTTGTTTTTCGATTCGACTTACCGTTTAGCCGCAATACGCCTTCAAACCGCTTAAAAGTCAAGACAGCCGTTTTTAATTTTTTAGGGAGGGTAAAAATGAAAAATTTCAACTTTTTACAATTTTCCTTTCAATTACCCGACAAAAGCTAGCAGATTGCCAAATTTCAAATTTCTAGCTCATTCTATCTAAAAACGGGGTTTTTTCGATTTTAGGGGGGGAAGGAGGGGGAAAAGTGAAATTTCGGCAATTTTTCGGGTTCACAATGCGGACATTGCGCGTCGAACGGCGAAAACCGCAAGTCTCTAGCTCTACCGGAAGTGGGTAAACATTTGTATACGTGAGTGAGTGAGTTACACATGGGGTTGTATAGTATATAGATAGACATTTCGACGAAAAGTATGAAAATGGCTCGATTTAAGGCAGAACCGTTGGTCGTACGAGAAAAAGTCAAAGGACCAAAGTTGTAGAGATCTTTAAAAATGAGGAATAGGTGGTGCTATTTGTTTTTCGATTCGACTTACCGTTTAGCCGCAATACGCCTTCAAACCGCTTAAAAGTCAAGACAGCCGTTTTTAATTTTTTAGGAAGGGTAAAAATGAAAAATTTCAACTATTTACAATTTTCCTTTCAATTACCCGACAAAAGCTAGCAGATTGCCAAATTTCAAATTTCTAGCTAATTCTTTCTAAAAACGGGGTTTTTTCGATTTTAGGGGGGAAGGAGGGGGAAAAGTGAAATTTCGGCAATTTTTCGGGTTCACAATGCGGGCATTGCGCGTCGAACGGTGAAAACCGCAAGTCTCTAGCTCTACCGGAAGTGGGTAAACATTTGTATACGTGAGTGAGTGAGTGAGTCAGTTACACATGGGGTTGTATAGTATATAGATAGGGAGTGGGAATCCCAAAATAGTTATTTCTTGATAAATACTCATTTTTCTCAGAAAAGAAAAAAGAATCACAAGGAAAATGAATTGTCATTTCAAAGGGCATTAGTGCGGGGTTCAAATGCCTCAATCCGGAATTAAATCGGTAAGCAATTGCTCACGCCACGAGGGTTCAAAGTACAAATTTCGACGAAAAATATCAAAATCGCTCGATTTAAGGCAGAACCGTTGGTCGTACGAGAAAAAGTCAAAGGACCAAAGTTGTAGATCTTTAAAAATGAGGAATAGGTGGTGCTATTTGTTTTTCGATTCGACTTACCGTTTAGCCGCAATACGCCTTCAAACCGCTTAAAAGTCAAGACAGCCGTTTTTAATTTTTTAGGGAGGGTAAAAATGAAAAATTTCAACTTTTTAAAATTTTCCTTTCAATTACCCGACAAAAGCTAGCAGATTGCCAAATTTCAAATTTCTAGCTCATTCTATCTAAAAACGGGGTTTTTTCGATTTTAGGGGGGGAAGGAGGGGGAAAAGTGAAATTTCGGCAATTTTTCGGGTTCACAATGCGGACATTGCGCGTCGAACGGCGAAAACCGCAAGTCTCTAGCTCTACCGGAAGTGGGTAAACATTTGTATACGTGAGTGAGTGAGTTACACATGGGGTTGTATAGTATATAGATAGACATTTCGACGAAAAGTATGAAAATGGCTCGATTTAAGGCAGAACCGTTGGTCGTACGAGAAAAAGTCAAAGGACCAAAGTTGTAGATCTTTAAAAATGAGGAATAGGTGGTGCTATTTGTTTTTCGATTCGACTTACCGTTTAGCCGCAATACGCCTTCAAACCGCTTAAAAGTCAAGACAGCCGTTTTTAATTTTTTAGGGAGGGTAAAAATGAAAAATTTCAACTATTTACAATTTTCCTTTCAATTACCCGACAAAAGCTAGCAGATTGCCAAATTTCAAATTTCTAGCTAATTCTTTCTAAAAACGGGGTTTTTTCGATTTTAGGGGGGAAGGAGGGGGAAAAGTGAAATTTCGGCAATTTTTCGGGTTCACAATGCGGGCATTGCGCGTCGAACGGTGAAAACCGCAAGTCTCTAGCTCTACCGGAAGTGGGTAAACATTTGTATACGTGAGTGAGTGAGTGAGTCAGTTACACATGGGGTTGTATAGTATATAGATAGGGAGTGGGAATTCCAAAATAGTTATTTCTTGATAAATACTCATTTTTCTCAGAAAAGAAAAAAGAATCACAAGGAAAATGAATTGTCATTTCAAAGGGCATTAGTGCGGGGTTCAAATGCCTCAATCCGGAATTAAATCGGTAAGCAATTGCTCACGCCACGAGGGTTCAAAGTACAAATTTCGACGAAAAATATCAAAATCGCTCGATTTAAGGCAGAACCGTTGGTCGTACGAGAAAAAGTCAAAGGATCAAAGTTGTAGATCTTTTAAAATTAGGATTAGGTGGTGCTATTTGTTTTTCGATTCGACTTACCGTTTAGCCGCAATACGCCTTCAAACCGCTTAAAAGTCAAGACAGCCGTTTTTAATTTTTTAGGGAGGGTAAAAATGAAAAATTTCAACTTTTTACAATTTTCCTTTCAATTACCCGACAAAAGCTAGCAGATTGCCAAATTTCAAATTTCTAGCTCATTCTATCTAAAAACGGGGTTTTTTCGATTTTAGGGGGGGAAGGAGGGGGAAAAGTGAAATTTCGGCAATTTTTCGGGTTCACAATGCGGACATTGCGCGTCGAACGGCGAAAACCGCAAGTCTCTAGCTCTACCGGAAGTGGGTAAACATTTGTATACGTGAGTGAGTGAGTTACACATGGGGTTGTATAGTATATAGATAGACATTTCGACGAAAAGTATGAAAATGGCTCGATTTAAGGCAGAACCGTTGGTCGTACGAGAAAAAGTCAAAGGACCAAAGTTGTAGATCTTTAAAAATGAGGAATAGGTGGTGCTATTTGTTTTTCGATTCGACTTACCGTTTAGCCGCAATACGCCTTCAAACCGCTTAAAAGTCAAGACAGCCGTTTTTAATTTTTTAGGGAGGGTAAAAATGAAAAATTTCAACTATTTACAATTTTCCTTTCAATTACCCGACAAAAGCTAGCAGATTGCCAAATTTCAAATTTCTAGCTAATTCTTTCTAAAAACGGGGTTTTTTCGATTTTAGGGGGGAAGGAGGGGGAAAAGTGAAATTTCGGCAATTTTTCGGGTTCACAATGCGGGCATTGCGCGTCGAACGGTGAAAACCGCAAGTCTCTAGCTCTACCGGAAGTGGGTAAACATTTGTATACGTGAGTGAGTGAGTGAGTCAGTTACACATGGGGTTGTATAGTATATAGATAGGGAGTGGGAATTCCAAAATAGTTATTTCTTGATAAATACTCATTTTTCTCAGAAAAGAAAAAAGAATCACAAGGAAAATGAATTGTCATTTCAAAGGGCATTAGTGCGGGGTTCAAATGCCTCAATCCGGAATTAAATCGGTAAGCAATTGCTCACGCCACGAGGGTTCAAAGTACAAATTTCGACGAAAAATATCAAAATCGCTCGATTTAAGGCAGAACCGTTGGTCGTACGAGAAAAAGTCAAAGGATCAAAGTTGTAGATCTTTTAAAATTAGGATTAGGTGGTGCTATTTGTTTTTCGATTCGACTTACCGTTTAGCCGCAATACGCCTTCAAACCGCTTAAAAGTCAAGACAGCCGTTTTTAATTTTTTAGGGAGGGTAAAAATGAAAAATTTCAACTTTTTACAATTTTCCTTTCAATTACCCGACAAAAGCTAGCAGATTGCCAAATTTCAAATTTCTAGCTCATTCTATCTAAAAACGGGGTTTTTTCGATTTTAGGGGGGGAAGGAGGGGGAAAAGTGAAATTTCGGCAATTTTTCGGGTTCACAATGCGGACATTGCGCGTCGAACGGCGAAAACCGCAAGTCTCTAGCTCTACCGGAAGTGGGTAAACATTTGTATACGTGAGTGAGTGAGTTACACATGGGGTTGTATAGTATATAGATAGACATTTCGACGAAAAGTATGAAAATGGCTCGATTTAAGGCAGAACCGTTGGTCGTACGAGAAAAAGTCAAAGGACCAAAGTTGTAGAGATCTTTAAAAATGAGGAATAGGTGGTGCTATTTGTTTTTCGATTCGACTTACCGTTTAGCCGCAATACGCCTTCAAACCGCTTAAAAGTCAAGACAGCCGTTTTTAATTTTTTAGGAAGGGTAAAAATGAAAAATTTCAACTATTTACAATTTTCCTTTCAATTACCCGACAAAAGCTAGCAGATTGCCAAATTTCAAATTTCTAGCTAATTCTTTCTAAAAACGGGGTTTTTTCGATTTTAGGGGGGAAGGAGGGGGAAAAGTGAAATTTCGGCAATTTTTCGGGTTCACAATGCGGGCATTGCGCGTCGAACGGTGAAAACCGCAAGTCTCTAGCTCTACCGGAAGTGGGTAAACATTTGTATACGTGAGTGAGTGAGTGAGTCAGTTACACATGGGGTTGTATAGTATATAGATAGGGAGTGGGAATCCCAAAATAGTTATTTCTTGATAAATACTCATTTTTCTCAGAAAAGAAAAAAGAATCACAAGGAAAATGAATTGTCATTTCAAAGGGCATTAGTGCGGGGTTCAAATGCCTCAATCCGGAATTAAATCGGTAAGCAATTGCTCACGCCACGAGGGTTCAAAGTACAAATTTCGACGAAAAATATCAAAATCGCTCGATTTAAGGCAGAACCGTTGGTCGTACGAGAAAAAGTCAAAGGACCAAAGTTGTAGATCTTTAAAAATGAGGAATAGGTGGTGCTATTTGTTTTTCGATTCGACTTACCGTTTAGCCGCAATACGCCTTCAAACCGCTTAAAAGTCAAGACAGCCGTTTTTAATTTTTTAGGGAGGGTAAAAATGAAAAATTTCAACTTTTTAAAATTTTCCTTTCAATTACCCGACAAAAGCTAGCAGATTGCCAAATTTCAAATTTCTAGCTCATTCTATCTAAAAACGGGGTTTTTTCGATTTTAGGGGGGGAAGGAGGGGGAAAAGTGAAATTTCGGCAATTTTTCGGGTTCACAATGCGGACATTGCGCGTCGAACGGCGAAAACCGCAAGTCTCTAGCTCTACCGGAAGTGGGTAAACATTTGTATACGTGAGTGAGTGAGTTACACATGGGGTTGTATAGTATATAGATAGACATTTCGACGAAAAGTATGAAAATGGCTCGATTTAAGGCAGAACCGTTGGTCGTACGAGAAAAAGTCAAAGGACCAAAGTTGTAGATCTTTAAAAATGAGGAATAGGTGGTGCTATTTGTTTTTCGATTCGACTTACCGTTTAGCCGCAATACGCCTTCAAACCGCTTAAAAGTCAAGACAGCCGTTTTTAATTTTTTAGGGAGGGTAAAAATGAAAAATTTCAACTATTTACAATTTTCCTTTCAATTACCCGACAAAAGCTAGCAGATTGCCAAATTTCAAATTTCTAGCTAATTCTTTCTAAAAACGGGGTTTTTTCGATTTTAGGGGGGAAGGAGGGGGAAAAGTGAAATTTCGGCAATTTTTCGGGTTCACAATGCGGGCATTGCGCGTCGAACGGTGAAAACCGCAAGTCTCTAGCTCTACCGGAAGTGGGTAAACATTTGTATACGTGAGTGAGTGAGTGAGTCAGTTACACATGGGGTTGTATAGTATATAGATAGGGAGTGGGAATTCCAAAATAGTTATTTCTTGATAAATACTCATTTTTCTCAGAAAAGAAAAAAGAATCACAAGGAAAATGAATTGTCATTTCAAAGGGCATTAGTGCGGGGTTCAAATGCCTCAATCCGGAATTAAATCGGTAAGCAATTGCTCACGCCACGAGGGTTCAAAGTACAAATTTCGACGAAAAATATCAAAATCGCTCGATTTAAGGCAGAACCGTTGGTCGTACGAGAAAAAGTCAAAGGATCAAAGTTGTAGATCTTTTAAAATTAGGATTAGGTGGTGCTATTTGTTTTTCGATTCGACTTACCGTTTAGCCGCAATACGCCTTCAAACCGCTTAAAAGTCAAGACAGCCGTTTTTAATTTTTTAGGGAGGGTAAAAATGAAAAATTTCAACTTTTTACAATTTTCCTTTCAATTACCCGACAAAAGCTAGCAGATTGCCAAATTTCAAATTTCTAGCTCATTCTATCTAAAAACGGGGTTTTTTCGATTTTAGGGGGGGAAGGAGGGGGAAAAGTGAAATTTCGGCAATTTTTCGGGTTCACAATGCGGACATTGCGCGTCGAACGGCGAAAACCGCAAGTCTCTAGCTCTACCGGAAGTGGGTAAACATTTGTATACGTGAGTGAGTGAGTTACACATGGGGTTGTATAGTATATAGATAGACATTTCGACGAAAAGTATGAAAATGGCTCGATTTAAGGCAGAACCGTTGGTCGTACGAGAAAAAGTCAAAGGACCAAAGTTGTAGAGATCTTTAAAAATGAGGAATAGGTGGTGCTATTTGTTTTTCGATTCGACTTACCGTTTAGCCGCAATACGCCTTCAAACCGCTTAAAAGTCAAGACAGCCGTTTTTAATTTTTTAGGAAGGGTAAAAATGAAAAATTTCAACTATTTACAATTTTCCTTTCAATTACCCGACAAAAGCTAGCAGATTGCCAAATTTCAAATTTCTAGCTAATTCTTTCTAAAAACGGGGTTTTTTCGATTTTAGGGGGGAAGGAGGGGGAAAAGTGAAATTTCGGCAATTTTTCGGGTTCACAATGCGGGCATTGCGCGTCGAACGGTGAAAACCGCAAGTCTCTAGCTCTACCGGAAGTGGGTAAACATTTGTATACGTGAGTGAGTGAGTGAGTCAGTTACACATGGGGTTGTATAGTATATAGATAGGGAGTGGGAATCCCAAAATAGTTATTTCTTGATAAATACTCATTTTTCTCAGAAAAGAAAAAAGAATCACAAGGAAAATGAATTGTCATTTCAAAGGGCATTAGTGCGGGGTTCAAATGCCTCAATCCGGAATTAAATCGGTAAGCAATTGCTCACGCCACGAGGGTTCAAAGTACAAATTTCGACGAAAAATATCAAAATCGCTCGATTTAAGGCAGAACCGTTGGTCGTACGAGAAAAAGTCAAAGGATCAAAGTTGTAGATCTTTTAAAATTAGGATTAGGTGGTGCTATTTGTTTTTCGATTCGACTTACCGTTTAGCCGCAATACGCCTTCAAACCGCTTAAAAGTCAAGACAGCCGTTTTTAATTTTTTAGGGAGGGTAAAAATGAAAAATTTCAACTTTTTACAATTTTCCTTTCAATTACCCGACAAAAGCTAGCAGATTGCCAAATTTCAAATTTCTAGCTCATTCTATCTAAAAACGGGGTTTTTTCGATTTTAGGGGGGGAAGGAGGGGGAAAAGTGAAATTTCGGCAATTTTTCGGGTTCACAATGCGGACATTGCGCGTCGAACGGCGAAAACCGCAAGTCTCTAGCTCTACCGGAAGTGGGTAAACATTTGTATACGTGAGTGAGTGAGTTACACATGGGGTTGTATAGTATATAGATAGACATTTCGACGAAAAGTATGAAAATGGCTCGATTTAAGGCAGAACCGTTGGTCGTACGAGAAAAAGTCAAAGGACCAAAGTTGTAGAGATCTTTAAAAATGAGGAATAGGTGGTGCTATTTGTTTTTCGATTCGACTTACCGTTTAGCCGCAATACGCCTTCAAACCGCTTAAAAGTCAAGACAGCCGTTTTTAATTTTTTAGGAAGGGTAAAAATGAAAAATTTCAACTATTTACAATTTTCCTTTCAATTACCCGACAAAAGCTAGCAGATTGCCAAATTTCAAATTTCTAGCTAATTCTTTCTAAAAACGGGGTTTTTTCGATTTTAGGGGGGAAGGAGGGGGAAAAGTGAAATTTCGGCAATTTTTCGGGTTCACAATGCGGGCATTGCGCGTCGAACGGTGAAAACCGCAAGTCTCTAGCTCTACCGGAAGTGGGTAAACATTTGTATACGTGAGTGAGTGAGTGAGTCAGTTACACATGGGGTTGTATAGTATATAGATAGGGAGTGGGAATCCCAAAATAGTTATTTCTTGATAAATACTCATTTTTCTCAGAAAAGAAAAAAGAATCACAAGGAAAATGAATTGTCATTTCAAAGGGCATTAGTGCGGGGTTCAAATGCCTCAATCCGGAATTAAATCGGTAAGCAATTGCTCACGCCACGAGGGTTCAAAGTACAAATTTCGACGAAAAATATCAAAATCGCTCGATTTAAGGCAGAACCGTTGGTCGTACGAGAAAAAGTCAAAGGATCAAAGTTGTAGATCTTTTAAAATTAGGATTAGGTGGTGCTATTTGTTTTTCGATTCGACTTACCGTTTAGCCGCAATACGCCTTCAAACCGCTTAAAAGTCAAGACAGCCGTTTTTAATTTTTTAGGGAGGGTAAAAATGAAAAATTTCAACTTTTTACAATTTTCCTTTCAATTACCCGACAAAAGCTAGCAGATTGCCAAATTTCAAATTTCTAGCTCATTCTATCTAAAAACGGGGTTTTTTCGATTTTAGGGGGGGAAGGAGGGGGAAAAGTGAAATTTCGGCAATTTTTCGGGTTCACAATGCGGACATTGCGCGTCGAACGGCGAAAACCGCAAGTCTCTAGCTCTACCGGAAGTGGGTAAACATTTGTATACGTGAGTGAGTGAGTTACACATGGGGTTGTATAGTATATAGATAGACATTTCGACGAAAAGTATGAAAATGGCTCGATTTAAGGCAGAACCGTTGGTCGTACGAGAAAAAGTCAAAGGACCAAAGTTGTAGATCTTTAAAAATGAGGAATAGGTGGTGCTATTTGTTTTTCGATTCGACTTACCGTTTAGCCGCAATACGCCTTCAAACCGCTTAAAAGTCAAGACAGCCGTTTTTAATTTTTTAGGAAGGGTAAAAATGAAAAATTTCAACTATTTACAATTTTCCTTTCAATTACCCGACAAAAGCTAGCAGATTGCCAAATTTCAAATTTCTAGCTAATTCTTTCTAAAAACGGGGTTTTTTCGATTTTAGGGGGAAGGAGGGGGAAAAGTGAAATTTCGGCAATTTTTCGGGTTCACAATGCGGGCATTGCGCGTCGAACGGTGAAAACCGCAAGTCTCTAGCTCTACCGGAAGTGGGTAAACATTTGTATACGTGAGTGAGTGAGTGAGTCAGTTACACATGGGGTTGTATAGTATATAGATAGGGAGTGGGAATCCCAAAATAGTTATTTCTTGATAAATACTCATTTTTCTCAGAAAAGAAAAAAGAATCACAAGGAAAATGAATTGTCATTTCAAAGGGCATTAGTGCGGGGTTCAAATGCCTCAATCCGGAATTAAATCGGTAAGCAATTGCTCACGCCACGAGGGTTCAAAGTACAAATTTCGACGAAAAATATCAAAATCGCTCGATTTAAGGCAGAACCGTTGGTCGTACGAGAAAAAGTCAAAGGATCAAAGTTGTAGATCTTTTAAAATTAGGATTAGGTGGTGCTATTTGTTTTTCGATTCGACTTACCGTTTAGCCGCAATACGCCTTCAAACCGCTTAAAAGTCAAGACAGCCGTTTTTAATTTTTTAGGGAGGGTAAAAATGAAAAATTTCAACTTTTTACAATTTTCCTTTCAATTACCCGACAAAAGCTAGCAGATTGCCAAATTTCAAATTTCTAGCTCATTCTATCTAAAAACGGGGTTTTTTCGATTTTAGGGGGGGAAGGAGGGGGAAAAGTGAAATTTCGGCAATTTTTCGGGTTCACAATGCGGACATTGCGCGTCGAACGGCGAAAACCGCAAGTCTCTAGCTCTACCGGAAGTGGGTAAACATTTGTATACGTGAGTGAGTGAGTTACACATGGGGTTGTATAGTATATAGATAGACATTTCGACGAAAAGTATGAAAATGGCTCGATTTAAGGCAGAACCGTTGGTCGTACGAGAAAAAGTCAAAGGACCAAAGTTGTAGATCTTTAAAAATGAGGAATAGGTGGTGCTATTTGTTTTTCGATTCGACTTACCGTTTAGCCGCAATACGCCTTCAAACCGCTTAAAAGTCAAGACAGCCGTTTTTAATTTTTTAGGGAGGGTAAAAATGAAAAATTTCAACTTTTTACAATTTTCCTTTCAATTACCCGACAAAAGCTAGCAGATTGCCAAATTTCAAATTTCTAGCTCATTCTATCTAAAAACGGGGTTTTTTCGATTTTAGGGGGGGAAGGAGGGGGAAAAGTGAAATTTCGGCAATTTTTCGGGTTCACAATGCGGACATTGCGCGTCGAACGGCGAAAACCGCAAGTCTCTAGCTCTACCGGAAGTGGGTAAACATTTGTATACGTGAGTGAGTGAGTTACACATGGGGTTGTATAGTATATAGATAGACATTTCGACGAAAAGTATGAAAATGGCTCGATTTAAGGCAGAACCGTTGGTCGTACGAGAAAAAGTCAAAGGACCAAAGTTGTAGAGATCTTTAAAAATGAGGAATAGGTGGTGCTATTTGTTTTTCGATTCGACTTACCGTTTAGCCGCAATACGCCTTCAAACCGCTTAAAAGTCAAGACAGCCGTTTTTAATTTTTTAGGAAGGGTAAAAATGAAAAATTTCAACTATTTACAATTTTCCTTTCAATTACCCGACAAAAGCTAGCAGATTGCCAAATTTCAAATTTCTAGCTAATTCTTTCTAAAAACGGGGTTTTTTCGATTTTAGGGGGGAAGGAGGGGGAAAAGTGAAATTTCGGCAATTTTTCGGGTTCACAATGCGGGCATTGCGCGTCGAACGGTGAAAACCGCAAGTCTCTAGCTCTACCGGAAGTGGGTAAACATTTGTATACGTGAGTGAGTGAGTGAGTCAGTTACACATGGGGTTGTATAGTATATAGATAGGGAGTGGGAATCCCAAAATAGTTATTTCTTGATAAATACTCATTTTTCTCAGAAAAGAAAAAAGAATCACAAGGAAAATGAATTGTCATTTCAAAGGGCATTAGTGCGGGGTTCAAATGCCTCAATCCGGAATTAAATCGGTAAGCAATTGCTCACGCCACGAGGGTTCAAAGTACAAATTTCGACGAAAAATATCAAAATCGCTCGATTTAAGGCAGAACCGTTGGTCGTACGAGAAAAAGTCAAAGGATCAAAGTTGTAGATCTTTTAAAATTAGGATTAGGTGGTGCTATTTGTTTTTCGATTCGACTTACCGTTTAGCCGCAATACGCCTTCAAACCGCTTAAAAGTCAAGACAGCCGTTTTTAATTTTTTAGGGAGGGTAAAAATGAAAAATTTCAACTTTTTACAATTTTCCTTTCAATTACCCGACAAAAGCTAGCAGATTGCCAAATTTCAAATTTCTAGCTCATTCTATCTAAAAACGGGGTTTTTTCGATTTTAGGGGGGGAAGGAGGGGGAAAAGTGAAATTTCGGCAATTTTTCGGGTTCACAATGCGGACATTGCGCGTCGAACGGCGAAAACCGCAAGTCTCTAGCTCTACCGGAAGTGGGTAAACATTTGTATACGTGAGTGAGTGAGTTACACATGGGGTTGTATAGTATATAGATAGACATTTCGACGAAAAGTATGAAAATGGCTCGATTTAAGGCAGAACCGTTGGTCGTACGAGAAAAAGTCAAAGGACCAAAGTTGTAGATCTTTAAAAATGAGGAATAGGTGGTGCTATTTGTTTTTCGATTCGACTTACCGTTTAGCCGCAATACGCCTTCAAACCGCTTAAAAGTCAAGACAGCCGTTTTTAATTTTTTAGGGAGGGTAAAAATGAAAAATTTCAACTTTTTACAATTTTCCTTTCAATTACCCGACAAAAGCTAGCAGATTGCCAAATTTCAAATTTCTAGCTCATTCTATCTAAAAACGGGGTTTTTTCGATTTTAGGGGGGGAAGGAGGGGGAAAAGTGAAATTTCGGCAATTTTTCGGGTTCACAATGCGGACATTGCGCGTCGAACGGCGAAAACCGCAAGTCTCTAGCTCTACCGGAAGTGGGTAAACATTTGTATACGTGAGTGAGTGAGTTACACATGGGGTTGTATAGTATATAGATAGACATTTCGACGAAAAGTATGAAAATGGCTCGATTTAAGGCAGAACCGTTGGTCGTACGAGAAAAAGTCAAAGGACCAAAGTTGTAGATCTTTAAAAATGAGGAATAGGTGGTGCTATTTGTTTTTCGATTCGACTTACCGTTTAGCCGCAATACGCCTTCAAACCGCTTAAAAGTCAAGACAGCCGTTTTTAATTTTTTAGGAAGGGTAAAAATGAAAAATTTCAACTATTTACAATTTTCCTTTCAATTACCCGACAAAAGCTAGCAGATTGCCAAATTTCAAATTTCTAGCTAATTCTTTCTAAAAACGGGGTTTTTTCGATTTTAGGGGGGAAGGAGGGGGAAAAGTGAAATTTCGGCAATTTTTCGGGTTCACAATGCGGGCATTGCGCGTCGAACGGTGAAAACCGCAAGTCTCTAGCTCTACCGGAAGTGGGTAAACATTTGTATACGTGAGTGAGTGAGTGAGTCAGTTACACATGGGGTTGTATAGTATATAGATAGGGAGTGGGAATCCCAAAATAGTTATTTCTTGATAAATACTCATTTTTCTCAGAAAAGAAAAAAGAATCACAAGGAAAATGAATTGTCATTTCAAAGGGCATTAGTGCGGGGTTCAAATGCCTCAATCCGGAATTAAATCGGTAAGCAATTGCTCACGCCACGAGGGTTCAAAGTACAAATTTCGACGAAAAATATCAAAATCGCTCGATTTAAGGCAGAACCGTTGGTCGTACGAGAAAAAGTCAAAGGATCAAAGTTGTAGATCTTTTAAAATTAGGATTAGGTGGTGCTATTTGTTTTTCGATTCGACTTACCGTTTAGCCGCAATACGCCTTCAAACCGCTTAAAAGTCAAGACAGCCGTTTTTAATTTTTTAGGGAGGGTAAAAATGAAAAATTTCAACTTTTTACAATTTTCCTTTCAATTACCCGACAAAAGCTAGCAGATTGCCAAATTTCAAATTTCTAGCTCATTCTATCTAAAAACGGGGTTTTTTCGATTTTAGGGGGGGAAGGAGGGGGAAAAGTGAAATTTCGGCAATTTTTCGGGTTCACAATGCGGACATTGCGCGTCGAACGGCGAAAACCGCAAGTCTCTAGCTCTACCGGAAGTGGGTAAACATTTGTATACGTGAGTGAGTGAGTTACACATGGGGTTGTATAGTATATAGATAGACATTTCGACGAAAAGTATGAAAATGGCTCGATTTAAGGCAGAACCGTTGGTCGTACGAGAAAAAGTCAAAGGACCAAAGTTGTAGAGATCTTTAAAAATGAGGAATAGGTGGTGCTATTTGTTTTTCGATTCGACTTACCGTTTAGCCGCAATACGCCTTCAAACCGCTTAAAAGTCAAGACAGCCGTTTTTAATTTTTTAGGAAGGGTAAAAATGAAAAATTTCAACTATTTACAATTTTCCTTTCAATTACCCGACAAAAGCTAGCAGATTGCCAAATTTCAAATTTCTAGCTAATTCTTTCTAAAAACGGGGTTTTTTCGATTTTAGGGGGGAAGGAGGGGGAAAAGTGAAATTTCGGCAATTTTTCGGGTTCACAATGCGGACATTGCGCGTCGAACGGCGAAAACCGCAAGTCTCTAGCTCTACCGGAAGTGGGTAAACATTTGTATACGTGAGTGAGTGAGTTACACATGGGGTTGTATAGTATATAGATAGACATTTCGACGAAAAGTATGAAAATGGCTCGATTTAAGGCAGAACCGTTGGTCGTACGAGAAAAAGTCAAAGGACCAAAGTTGTAGATCTTTAAAAATGAGGAATAGGTGGTGCTATTTGTTTTTCGATTCGACTTACCGTTTAGCCGCAATACGCCTTCAAACCGCTTAAAAGTCAAGACAGCCGTTTTTAATTTTTTAGGGAGGGTAAAAATGAAAAATTTCAACTTTTTACAATTTTCCTTTCAATTACCCGACAAAAGCTAGCAGATTGCCAAATTTCAAATTTCTAGCTCATTCTATCTAAAAACGGGGTTTTTTCGATTTTAGGGGGGGAAGGAGGGGGAAAAGTGAAATTTCGGCAATTTTTCGGGTTCACAATGCGGACATTGCGCGTCGAACGGCGAAAACCGCAAGTCTCTAGCTCTACCGGAAGTGGGTAAACATTTGTATACGTGAGTGAGTGAGTTACACATGGGGTTGTATAGTATATAGATAGACATTTCGACGAAAAGTATGAAAATGGCTCGATTTAAGGCAGAACCGTTGGTCGTACGAGAAAAAGTCAAAGGACCAAAGTTGTAGATCTTTAAAAATGAGGAATAGGTGGTGCTATTTGTTTTTCGATTCGACTTACCGTTTAGCCGCAATACGCCTTCAAACCGCTTAAAAGTCAAGACAGCCGTTTTTAATTTTTTAGGAAGGGTAAAAATGAAAAATTTCAACTATTTACAATTTTCCTTTCAATTACCCGACAAAAGCTAGCAGATTGCCAAATTTCAAATTTCTAGCTAATTCTTTCTAAAAACGGGGTTTTTTCGATTTTAGGGGGGAAGGAGGGGGAAAAGTGAAATTTCGGCAATTTTTCGGGTTCACAATGCGGGCATTGCGCGTCGAACGGTGAAAACCGCAAGTCTCTAGCTCTACCGGAAGTGGGTAAACATTTGTATACGTGAGTGAGTGAGTGAGTCAGTTACACATGGGGTTGTATAGTATATAGATAGGGAGTGGGAATCCCAAAATAGTTATTTCTTGATAAATACTCATTTTTCTCAGAAAAGAAAAAAGAATCACAAGGAAAATGAATTGTCATTTCAAAGGGCATTAGTGCGGGGTTCAAATGCCTCAATCCGGAATTAAATCGGTAAGCAATTGCTCACGCCACGAGGGTTCAAAGTACAAATTTCGACGAAAAATATCAAAATCGCTCGATTTAAGGCAGAACCGTTGGTCGTACGAGAAAAAGTCAAAGGATCAAAGTTGTAGATCTTTTAAAATTAGGATTAGGTGGTGCTATTTGTTTTTCGATTCGACTTACCGTTTAGCCGCAATACGCCTTCAAACCGCTTAAAAGTCAAGACAGCCGTTTTTAATTTTTTAGGGAGGGTAAAAATGAAAAATTTCAACTTTTTACAATTTTCCTTTCAATTACCCGACAAAAGCTAGCAGATTGCCAAATTTCAAATTTCTAGCTCATTCTATCTAAAAACGGGGTTTTTTCGATTTTAGGGGGGGAAGGAGGGGGAAAAGTGAAATTTCGGCAATTTTTCGGGTTCACAATGCGGACATTGCGCGTCGAACGGCGAAAACCGCAAGTCTCTAGCTCTACCGGAAGTGGGTAAACATTTGTATACGTGAGTGAGTGAGTTACACATGGGGTTGTATAGTATATAGATAGACATTTCGACGAAAAGTATGAAAATGGCTCGATTTAAGGCAGAACCGTTGGTCGTACGAGAAAAAGTCAAAGGACCAAAGTTGTAGAGATCTTTAAAAATGAGGAATAGGTGGTGCTATTTGTTTTTCGATTCGACTTACCGTTTAGCCGCAATACGCCTTCAAACCGCTTAAAAGTCAAGACAGCCGTTTTTAATTTTTTAGGAAGGGTAAAAATGAAAAATTTCAACTATTTACAATTTTCCTTTCAATTACCCGACAAAAGCTAGCAGATTGCCAAATTTCAAATTTCTAGCTAATTCTTTCTAAAAACGGGGTTTTTTCGATTTTAGGGGGGAAGGAGGGGGAAAAGTGAAATTTCGGCAATTTTTCGGGTTCACAATGCGGACATTGCGCGTCGAACGGCGAAAACCGCAAGTCTCTAGCTCTACCGGAAGTGGGTAAACATTTGTATACGTGAGTGAGTGAGTTACACATGGGGTTGTATAGTATATAGATAGACATTTCGACGAAAAGTATGAAAATGGCTCGATTTAAGGCAGAACCGTTGGTCGTACGAGAAAAAGTCAAAGGACCAAAGTTGTAGATCTTTAAAAATGAGGAATAGGTGGTGCTATTTGTTTTTCGATTCGACTTACCGTTTAGCCGCAATACGCCTTCAAACCGCTTAAAAGTCAAGACAGCCGTTTTTAATTTTTTAGGGAGGGTAAAAATGAAAAATTTCAACTTTTTACAATTTTCCTTTCAATTACCCGACAAAAGCTAGCAGATTGCCAAATTTCAAATTTCTAGCTCATTCTATCTAAAAACGGGGTTTTTTCGATTTTAGGGGGGGAAGGAGGGGGAAAAGTGAAATTTCGGCAATTTTTCGGGTTCACAATGCGGACATTGCGCGTCGAACGGCGAAAACCGCAAGTCTCTAGCTCTACCGGAAGTGGGTAAACATTTGTATACGTGAGTGAGTGAGTTACACATGGGGTTGTATAGTATATAGATAGACATTTCGACGAAAAGTATGAAAATGGCTCGATTTAAGGCAGAACCGTTGGTCGTACGAGAAAAAGTCAAAGGACCAAAGTTGTAGATCTTTAAAAATGAGGAATAGGTGGTGCTATTTGTTTTTCGATTCGACTTACCGTTTAGCCGCAATACGCCTTCAAACCGCTTAAAAGTCAAGACAGCCGTTTTTAATTTTTTAGGAAGGGTAAAAATGAAAAATTTCAACTATTTACAATTTTCCTTTCAATTACCCGACAAAAGCTAGCAGATTGCCAAATTTCAAATTTCTAGCTAATTCTTTCTAAAAACGGGGTTTTTTCGATTTTAGGGGGGAAGGAGGGGGAAAAGTGAAATTTCGGCAATTTTTCGGGTTCACAATGCGGGCATTGCGCGTCGAACGGTGAAAACCGCAAGTCTCTAGCTCTACCGGAAGTGGGTAAACATTTGTATACGTGAGTGAGTGAGTGAGTCAGTTACACATGGGGTTGTATAGTATATAGATAGGGAGTGGGAATCCCAAAATAGTTATTTCTTGATAAATACTCATTTTTCTCAGAAAAGAAAAAAGAATCACAAGGAAAATGAATTGTCATTTCAAAGGGCATTAGTGCGGGGTTCAAATGCCTCAATCCGGAATTAAATCGGTAAGCAATTGCTCACGCCACGAGGGTTCAAAGTACAAATTTCGACGAAAAATATCAAAATCGCTCGATTTAAGGCAGAACCGTTGGTCGTACGAGAAAAAGTCAAAGGATCAAAGTTGTAGATCTTTTAAAATTAGGATTAGGTGGTGCTATTTGTTTTTCGATTCGACTTACCGTTTAGCCGCAATACGCCTTCAAACCGCTTAAAAGTCAAGACAGCCGTTTTTAATTTTTTAGGGAGGGTAAAAATGAAAAATTTCAACTTTTTACAATTTTCCTTTCAATTACCCGACAAAAGCTAGCAGATTGCCAAATTTCAAATTTCTAGCTCATTCTATCTAAAAACGGGGTTTTTTCGATTTTAGGGGGGGAAGGAGGGGGAAAAGTGAAATTTCGGCAATTTTTCGGGTTCACAATGCGGACATTGCGCGTCGAACGGCGAAAACCGCAAGTCTCTAGCTCTACCGGAAGTGGGTAAACATTTGTATACGTGAGTGAGTGAGTTACACATGGGGTTGTATAGTATATAGATAGACATTTCGACGAAAAGTATGAAAATGGCTCGATTTAAGGCAGAACCGTTGGTCGTACGAGAAAAAGTCAAAGGACCAAAGTTGTAGATCTTTAAAAATGAGGAACAGGTGGTGCTATTTGTTTTTCGATTCGACTTACCGTTTAGCCGCAATACGCCTTCAAACCGCTTAAAAGTCAAGACAGCCGTTTTTAATTTTTTAGGAAGGGTAAAAATGAAAAATTTCAACTATTTACAATTTTCCTTTCAATTACCCGACAAAAGCTAGCAGATTGCCAAATTTCAAATTTCTAGCTAATTCTTTCTAAAAACGGGGTTTTTTCGATTTTAGGGGGGAAGGAGGGGGAAAAGTGAAATTTCGGCAATTTTTCGGGTTCACAATGCGGGCATTGCGCGTCGAACGGTGAAAACCGCAAGTCTCTAGCTCTACCGGAAGTGGGTAAACATTTGTATACGTGAGTGAGTGAGTGAGTCAGTTACACATGGGGTTGTATAGTATATAGATAGGGAGTGGGAATTCCAAAATAGTTATTTCTTGATAAATACTCATTTTTCTCAGAAAAGAAAAAAGAATCACAAGGAAAATGAATTGTCATTTCAAAGGGCATTAGTGCGGGGTTCAAATGCCTCAATCCGGAATTAAATCGGTAAGCAATTGCTCACGCCACGAGGGTTCAAAGTACAAATTTCGACGAAAAATATCAAAATCGCTCGATTTAAGGCAGAACCGTTGGTCGTACGAGAAAAAGTCAAAGGATCAAAGTTGTAGATCTTTTAAAATTAGGATTAGGTGGTGCTATTTGTTTTTCGATTCGACTTACCGTTTAGCCGCAATACGCCTTCAAACCGCTTAAAAGTCAAGACAGCCGTTTTTAATTTTTTAGGGAGGGTAAAAATGAAAAATTTCAACTTTTTACAATTTTCCTTTCAATTACCCGACAAAAGCTAGCAGATTGCCAAATTTCAAATTTCTAGCTCATTCTATCTAAAAACGGGGTTTTTTCGATTTTAGGGGGGGAAGGAGGGGGAAAAGTGAAATTTCGGCAATTTTTCGGGTTCACAATGCGGACATTGCGCGTCGAACGGCGAAAACCGCAAGTCTCTAGCTCTACCGGAAGTGGGTAAACATTTGTATACGTGAGTGAGTGAGTTACACATGGGGTTGTATAGTATATAGATAGACATTTCGACGAAAAGTATGAAAATGGCTCGATTTAAGGCAGAACCGTTGGTCGTACGAGAAAAAGTCAAAGGACCAAAGTTGTAGAGATCTTTAAAAATGAGGAATAGGTGGTGCTATTTGTTTTTCGATTCGACTTACCGTTTAGCCGCAATACGCCTTCAAACCGCTTAAAAGTCAAGACAGCCGTTTTTAATTTTTTAGGAAGGGTAAAAATGAAAAATTTCAACTATTTACAATTTTCCTTTCAATTACCCGACAAAAGCTAGCAGATTGCCAAATTTCAAATTTCTAGCTAATTCTTTCTAAAAACGGGGTTTTTTCGATTTTAGGGGGGAAGGAGGGGGAAAAGTGAAATTTCGGCAATTTTTCGGGTTCACAATGCGGGCATTGCGCGTCGAACGGTGAAAACCGCAAGTCTCTAGCTCTACCGGAAGTGGGTAAACATTTGTATACGTGAGTGAGTGAGTGAGTCAGTTACACATGGGGTTGTATAGTATATAGATAGGGAGTGGGAATCCCAAAATAGTTATTTCTTGATAAATACTCATTTTTCTCAGAAAAGAAAAAAGAATCACAAGGAAAATGAATTGTCATTTCAAAGGGCATTAGTGCGGGGTTCAAATGCCTCAATCCGGAATTAAATCGGTAAGCAATTGCTCACGCCACGAGGGTTCAAAGTACAAATTTCGACGAAAAATATCAAAATCGCTCGATTTAAGGCAGAACCGTTGGTCGTACGAGAAAAAGTCAAAGGATCAAAGTTGTAGATCTTTTAAAATTAGGATTAGGTGGTGCTATTTGTTTTTCGATTCGACTTACCGTTTAGCCGCAATACGCCTTCAAACCGCTTAAAAGTCAAGACAGCCGTTTTTAATTTTTTAGGGAGGGTAAAAATGAAAAATTTCAACTTTTTACAATTTTCCTTTCAATTACCCGACAAAAGCTAGCAGATTGCCAAATTTCAAATTTCTAGCTCATTCTATCTAAAAACGGGGTTTTTTCGATTTTAGGGGGGGAAGGAGGGGGAAAAGTGAAATTTCGGCAATTTTTCGGGTTCACAATGCGGACATTGCGCGTCGAACGGCGAAAACCGCAAGTCTCTAGCTCTACCGGAAGTGGGTAAACATTTGTATACGTGAGTGAGTGAGTTACACATGGGGTTGTATAGTATATAGATAGACATTTCGACGAAAAGTATGAAAATGGCTCGATTTAAGGCAGAACCGTTGGTCGTACGAGAAAAAGTCAAAGGACCAAAGTTGTAGAGATCTTTAAAAATGAGGAATAGGTGGTGCTATTTGTTTTTCGATTCGACTTACCGTTTAGCCGCAATACGCCTTCAAACCGCTTAAAAGTCAAGACAGCCGTTTTTAATTTTTTAGGAAGGGTAAAAATGAAAAATTTCAACTATTTACAATTTTCCTTTCAATTACCCGACAAAAGCTAGCAGATTGCCAAATTTCAAATTTCTAGCTAATTCTTTCTAAAAACGGGGTTTTTTCGATTTTAGGGGGGAAGGAGGGGGAAAAGTGAAATTTCGGCAATTTTTCGGGTTCACAATGCGGGCATTGCGCGTCGAACGGTGAAAACCGCAAGTCTCTAGCTCTACCGGAAGTGGGTAAACATTTGTATACGTGAGTGAGTGAGTGAGTCAGTTACACATGGGGTTGTATAGTATATAGATAGGGAGTGGGAATCCCAAAATAGTTATTTCTTGATAAATACTCATTTTTCTCAGAAAAGAAAAAAGAATCACAAGGAAAATGAATTGTCATTTCAAAGGGCATTAGTGCGGGGTTCAAATGCCTCAATCCGGAATTAAATCGGTAAGCAATTGCTCACGCCACGAGGGTTCAAAGTACAAATTTCGACGAAAAATATCAAAATCGCTCGATTTAAGGCAGAACCGTTGGTCGTACGAGAAAAAGTCAAAGGATCAAAGTTGTAGATCTTTTAAAATTAGGATTAGGTGGTGCTATTTGTTTTTCGATTCGACTTACCGTTTAGCCGCAATACGCCTTCAAACCGCTTAAAAGTCAAGACAGCCGTTTTTAATTTTTTAGGGAGGGTAAAAATGAAAAATTTCAACTTTTTACAATTTTCCTTTCAATTACCCGACAAAAGCTAGCAGATTGCCAAATTTCAAATTTCTAGCTCATTCTATCTAAAAACGGGGTTTTTTCGATTTTAGGGGGGGAAGGAGGGGGAAAAGTGAAATTTCGGCAATTTTTCGGGTTCACAATGCGGACATTGCGCGTCGAACGGCGAAAACCGCAAGTCTCTAGCTCTACCGGAAGTGGGTAAACATTTGTATACGTGAGTGAGTGAGTTACACATGGGGTTGTATAGTATATAGATAGACATTTCGACGAAAAGTATGAAAATGGCTCGATTTAAGGCAGAACCGTTGGTCGTACGAGAAAAAGTCAAAGGACCAAAGTTGTAGAGATCTTTAAAAATGAGGAATAGGTGGTGCTATTTGTTTTTCGATTCGACTTACCGTTTAGCCGCAATACGCCTTCAAACCGCTTAAAAGTCAAGACAGCCGTTTTTAATTTTTTAGGAAGGGTAAAAATGAAAAATTTCAACTATTTACAATTTTCCTTTCAATTACCCGACAAAAGCTAGCAGATTGCCAAATTTCAAATTTCTAGCTAATTCTTTCTAAAAACGGGGTTTTTTCGATTTTAGGGGGGAAGGAGGGGGAAAAGTGAAATTTCGGCAATTTTTCGGGTTCACAATGCGGGCATTGCGCGTCGAACGGTGAAAACCGCAAGTCTCTAGCTCTACCGGAAGTGGGTAAACATTTGTATACGTGAGTGAGTGAGTGAGTCAGTTACACATGGGGTTGTATAGTATATAGATAGGGAGTGGGAATCCCAAAATAGTTATTTCTTGATAAATACTCATTTTTCTCAGAAAAGAAAAAAGAATCACAAGGAAAATGAATTGTCATTTCAAAGGGCATTAGTGCGGGGTTCAAATGCCTCAATCCGGAATTAAATCGGTAAGCAATTGCTCACGCCACGAGGGTTCAAAGTACAAATTTCGACGAAAAATATCAAAATCGCTCGATTTAAGGCAGAACCGTTGGTCGTACGAGAAAAAGTCAAAGGACCAAAGTTGTAGATCTTTAAAAATGAGGATTAGGTGGTGCTATTTGTTTTTCGATTCGACTTACCGTTTAGCCGCAATACGCCTTCAAACCGCTTAAAAGTCAAGACAGCCGTTTTTAATTTTTTAGGGAGGGTAAAAATGAAAAATTTCAACTATTTACAATTTTCCTTTCAATTACCCGACAAAAGCTAGCAGATTGCCAAATTTCAAATTTCTAGCTAATTCTTTCTAAAAACGGGGTTTTTTCGATTTTAGGGGGGAAGGAGGGGGAAAAGTGAAATTTCGGCAATTTTTCGGGTTCACAATGCGGGCATTGCGCGTCGAACGGTGAAAACCGCAAGTCTCTAGCTCTACCGGAAGTGGGTAAACATTTGTATACGTGAGTGAGTGAGTGAGTCAGTTACACATGGGGTTGTATAGTATATAGATAGGGAGTGGGAATCCCAAAATAGTTATTTCTTGATAAATACTCATTTTTCTCAGAAAAGAAAAAAGAATCACAAGGAAAATGAATTGTCATTTCAAAGGGCATTAGTGCGGGGTTCAAATGCCTCAATCCGGAATTAAATCGGTAAGCAATTGCTCACGCCACGAGGGTTCAAAGTACAAATTTCGACGAAAAATATCAAAATCGCTCGATTTAAGGCAGAACCGTTGGTCGTACGAGAAAAAGTCAAAGGATCAAAGTTGTAGATCTTTTAAAATTAGGATTAGGTGGTGCTATTTGTTTTTCGATTCGACTTACCGTTTAGCCGCAATACGCCTTCAAACCGCTTAAAAGTCAAGACAGCCGTTTTTAATTTTTTAGGGAGGGTAAAAATGAAAAATTTCAACTTTTTACAATTTTCCTTTCAATTACCCGACAAAAGCTAGCAGATTGCCAAATTTCAAATTTCTAGCTCATTCTATCTAAAAACGGGGTTTTTTCGATTTTAGGGGGGGAAGGAGGGGGAAAAGTGAAATTTCGGCAATTTTTCGGGTTCACAATGCGGACATTGCGCGTCGAACGGCGAAAACCGCAAGTCTCTAGCTCTACCGGAAGTGGGTAAACATTTGTATACGTGAGTGAGTGAGTTACACATGGGGTTGTATAGTATATAGATAGACATTTCGACGAAAAGTATGAAAATGGCTCGATTTAAGGCAGAACCGTTGGTCGTACGAGAAAAAGTCAAAGGACCAAAGTTGTAGATCTTTAAAAATGAGGAATAGGTGGTGCTATTTGTTTTTCGATTCGACTTACCGTTTAGCCGCAATACGCCTTCAAACCGCTTAAAAGTCAAGACAGCCGTTTTTAATTTTTTAGGGAGGGTAAAAATGAAAAATTTCAACTTTTTACAATTTTCCTTTCAATTACCCGACAAAAGCTAGCAGATTGCCAAATTTCAAATTTCTAGCTCATTCTATCTAAAAACGGGGTTTTTTCGATTTTAGGGGGGGAAGGAGGGGGAAAAGTGAAATTTCGGCAATTTTTCGGGTTCACAATGCGGACATTGCGCGTCGAACGGCGAAAACCGCAAGTCTCTAGCTCTACCGGAAGTGGGTAAACATTTGTATACGTGAGTGAGTGAGTTACACATGGGGTTGTATAGTATATAGATAGACATTTCGACGAAAAGTATGAAAATGGCTCGATTTAAGGCAGAACCGTTGGTCGTACGAGAAAAAGTCAAAGGACCAAAGTTGTAGAGATCTTTAAAAATGAGGAATAGGTGGTGCTATTTGTTTTTCGATTCGACTTACCGTTTAGCCGCAATACGCCTTCAAACCGCTTAAAAGTCAAGACAGCCGTTTTTAATTTTTTAGGAAGGGTAAAAATGAAAAATTTCAACTATTTACAATTTTCCTTTCAATTACCCGACAAAAGCTAGCAGATTGCCAAATTTCAAATTTCTAGCTAATTCTTTCTAAAAACGGGGTTTTTTCGATTTTAGGGGGGAAGGAGGGGGAAAAGTGAAATTTCGGCAATTTTTCGGGTTCACAATGCGGGCATTGCGCGTCGAACGGTGAAAACCGCAAGTCTCTAGCTCTACCGGAAGTGGGTAAACATTTGTATACGTGAGTGAGTGAGTGAGTCAGTTACACATGGGGTTGTATAGTATATAGATAGGGAGTGGGAATCCCAAAATAGTTATTTCTTGATAAATACTCATTTTTCTCAGAAAAGAAAAAAGAATCACAAGGAAAATGAATTGTCATTTCAAAGGGCATTAGTGCGGGGTTCAAATGCCTCAATCCGGAATTAAATCGGTAAGCAATTGCTCACGCCACGAGGGTTCAAAGTACAAATTTCGACGAAAAATATCAAAATCGCTCGATTTAAGGCAGAACCGTTGGTCGTACGAGAAAAAGTCAAAGGATCAAAGTTGTAGATCTTTTAAAATTAGGATTAGGTGGTGCTATTTGTTTTTCGATTCGACTTACCGTTTAGCCGCAATACGCCTTCAAACCGCTTAAAAGTCAAGACAGCCGTTTTTAATTTTTTAGGGAGGGTAAAAATGAAAAATTTCAACTTTTTACAATTTTCCTTTCAATTACCCGACAAAAGCTAGCAGATTGCCAAATTTCAAATTTCTAGCTCATTCTATCTAAAAACGGGGTTTTTTCGATTTTAGGGGGGGAAGGAGGGGGAAAAGTGAAATTTCGGCAATTTTTCGGGTTCACAATGCGGACATTGCGCGTCGAACGGCGAAAACCGCAAGTCTCTAGCTCTACCGGAAGTGGGTAAACATTTGTATACGTGAGTGAGTGAGTTACACATGGGGTTGTATAGTATATAGATAGACATTTCGACGAAAAGTATGAAAATGGCTCGATTTAAGGCAGAACCGTTGGTCGTACGAGAAAAAGTCAAAGGACCAAAGTTGTAGAGATCTTTAAAAATGAGGAATAGGTGGTGCTATTTGTTTTTCGATTCGACTTACCGTTTAGCCGCAATACGCCTTCAAACCGCTTAAAAGTCAAGACAGCCGTTTTTAATTTTTTAGGAAGGGTAAAAATGAAAAATTTCAACTATTTACAATTTTCCTTTCAATTACCCGACAAAAGCTAGCAGATTGCCAAATTTCAAATTTCTAGCTAATTCTTTCTAAAAACGGGGTTTTTTCGATTTTAGGGGGGAAGGAGGGGGAAAAGTGAAATTTCGGCAATTTTTCGGGTTCACAATGCGGGCATTGCGCGTCGAACGGTGAAAACCGCAAGTCTCTAGCTCTACCGGAAGTGGGTAAACATTTGTATACGTGAGTGAGTGAGTGAGTCAGTTACACATGGGGTTGTATAGTATATAGATAGGGAGTGGGAATCCCAAAATAGTTATTTCTTGATAAATACTCATTTTTCTCAGAAAAGAAAAAAGAATCACAAGGAAAATGAATTGTCATTTCAAAGGGCATTAGTGCGGGGTTCAAATGCCTCAATCCGGAATTAAATCGGTAAGCAATTGCTCACGCCACGAGGGTTCAAAGTACAAATTTCGACGAAAAATATCAAAATCGCTCGATTTAAGGCAGAACCGTTGGTCGTACGAGAAAAAGTCAAAGGACCAAAGTTGTAGATCTTTAAAAATGAGGAATAGGTGGTGCTATTTGTTTTTCGATTCGACTTACCGTTTAGCCGCAATACGCCTTCAAACCGCTTAAAAGTCAAGACAGCCGTTTTTAATTTTTTAGGGAGGGTAAAAATGAAAAATTTCAACTATTTACAATTTTCCTTTCAATTACCCGACAAAAGCTAGCAGATTGCCAAATTTCAAATTTCTAGCTAATTCTTTCTAAAAACGGGGTTTTTTCGATTTTAGGGGGGAAGGAGGGGGAAAAGTGAAATTTCGGCAATTTTTCGGGTTCACAATGCGGGCATTGCGCGTCGAACGGTGAAAACCGCAAGTCTCTAGCTCTACCGGAAGTGGGTAAACATTTGTATACGTGAGTGAGTGAGTGAGTCAGTTACACATGGGGTTGTATAGTATATAGATAGGGAGTGGGAATCCCAAAATAGTTATTTCTTGATAAATACTCATTTTTCTCAGAAAAGAAAAAAGAATCACAAGGAAAATGAATTGTCATTTCAAAGGGCATTAGTGCGGGGTTCAAATGCCTCAATCCGGAATTAAATCGGTAAGCAATTGCTCACGCCACGAGGGTTCAAAGTACAAATTTCGACGAAAAATATCAAAATCGCTCGATTTAAGGCAGAACCGTTGGTCGTACGAGAAAAAGTCAAAGGATCAAAGTTGTAGATCTTTTAAAATTAGGATTAGGTGGTGCTATTTGTTTTTCGATTCGACTTACCGTTTAGCCGCAATACGCCTTCAAACCGCTTAAAAGTCAAGACAGCCGTTTTTAATTTTTTAGGGAGGGTAAAAATGAAAAATTTCAACTTTTTACAATTTTCCTTTCAATTACCCGACAAAAGCTAGCAGATTGCCAAATTTCAAATTTCTAGCTCATTCTATCTAAAAACGGGGTTTTTTCGATTTTAGGGGGGGAAGGAGGGGGAAAAGTGAAATTTCGGCAATTTTTCGGGTTCACAATGCGGACATTGCGCGTCGAACGGCGAAAACCGCAAGTCTCTAGCTCTACCGGAAGTGGGTAAACATTTGTATACGTGAGTGAGTGAGTTACACATGGGGTTGTATAGTATATAGATATATATATATATATATTATCATTTATATAATCGAGTAGTGTCCCTGTGACGCCGACGCACCTCGAAATGATTTGTTATTGCTACGCTAAGGCAACCACATTTATTCCAATAAAAATAAATGTTTGTTTTGATTTGCTCGTCTTTAAATAGATATTAACGACTTCCGTTATATTACTTCAAATTCACTCTAAAAGTTGCACTCTAAAGAAGTTTCACTTCAAAAAAAAAAAAATTGAGCTTACCACAATGTGTGGATTGCGCATAATAAATTTTATCTTCTCTGTATTTTTGCTATGTGTGGGTCAATAAGATGCGCCAATGTTAAATTTAAACTGTTTAGCTTAACTTAAACGGTTCGGGAGATAAGAGCCAGAGAGAGACGGACAGACAGACAAATCATCCTCAGCAAGGGTTCGAGAAGGATCTGCGCAACCCTAAAAAGTATGTGTACATTATTTAAAATTAAGTAATCAAATCTTTATTTAGATTTAAGTTTATTTCGTCTGGATCGACTAACCTTGCATTTTGCTCTTTTCAATAATAATATGTTTTGGTTTTGCTAACCTGATGTTGGAACAGAACTAGAGGTGATGTCGATAGCACTGGAACCTGCCACCAATCTCTTGAGCAGAACTGTTTTACCTGAACCTGGCGGCCCAACCACCAAACACTCCACCTTAACTGCACCCAACATAAAAATAAAAATTCAGTAACATTATATTTACTCTAATTAATAATCAGCTTGGTTTTCCGGTGAAATCCGCGTCACGAAGGGGTTGCAGTCCTGGAAACCTCTGGTTAGCACCTGTGCCAGGCAGAAAGCAAGAAGCTGCGTCAAGGTCACCCGCTCCACAAAGAAACACCAACAAAGGCAGCACCTGCCCGATCGCGTCATCCCGACAAGGGATTAGCCCGACTCAAGGAACCCCCAGGGAATCAAGGTATACTCTACATTCCTGAAAGCAACTATAAATACGGAGTCCTTCACTCCAGTCGTCAGTATGTCTTGTTGCTTCAAGTAAATATCACGATGCACCACCCCCCTTAAGATACTTCCAGTAGTGAAAGCAAACCAAGGACTTCAACTCCTTTGTGAATCGGATTTCACCGGAATACCAAGCTGTTTACTTCGATTCTACCCGCGGAAGCCTATGCACCAAGTTTACTCTAATTTAACATATTTTAAACATAAGTCAATTAACCCATTGAATGCGTAATCCAATTTATGAACCTACCTACCTGACTGAATAAAATTTACACAATTTTAAAAGATAAATTAAAAAAAAAATGTTTGGATCCACTGTGGATACAAACATCAGCGGGCCTGACAGAGCCTTGCAAGATGGTTCTATTCGAGGCACGGAGAATAGAGCTACAGAGGGCTGAAAGGAAGGGGCTTGGATCCACCCGCCAGGTGCGTTAGCACGGCATGGATCCACCCGCATTGAATGGGTTAATGAAGTATCGTGCCCCCTTATTTCTAATTATCCAATTTACTTTTCTTGTTTTTTTTTTTTAGGGTTTCGAGGTCATCCTAGAAACCCTTATGCTTTTGGTAGTTCGTCCGTACGTCCGTCCGTCGCATCTTAGAGTATATCTCCCGACCTACTGAAGCTATAGACTTGAAATTTGGTATACAAGTTAAAATTTTTCCCCCAAAAATAGAAAAGCTATTGCGGACTTAAACACTCAAAGTTTCTGCTATCTGCGATCAATTGCGAATAGATCTCAATATTTTACATTTTTTGTTATTTTCAAGTTTGGTATCATTTCAAAGGTATTGAAATGAAGATCACAAATATATTGCGTTTCCAAAATTGCGGCCATTTTACCCCCAAAAAAAATAAAACAAAAACAACCCCCCTGCACTACCCTATTAGCATAGGTCCTAAAAATAAGTCAAATATACATCTCTGTGGTCCAGTTAAATTTTCGGGAGTTGATATAAAAAAGTCAAATTTTAGAAATTTTAAGGGGCCTTAACTCCAGAGCCCCAAAATTTTTACGTTTTGAAATTTCGAAGTTGGGTATCATTTTAAAGGTATTGAAATTTGGTTCACAAAAATATATCGTGTTTCCAAAATTGCTGCCATTTTACCCCTAAAACTATAATATAAGTGCATACCGAAGATACTAAAAGATAATATAGACTAAAAGATAATAATAATGTATTTATCAATTCTTATGACCGAAGAAACCCTTTTAGTAACTTGCTGGCAAGTACTTGACATGATTTTTTAATTGTTCTTTTACATTTCAAGAAGTTTTCACATTGCGATCCAAGTTCGATAAAGTTAATAGATTTTTTAAAAGCACAAAGAGGCTGCATCCTCTACTCGCTTCGCTTGCTCCTGAAGGCGGCCGCGACTCAGCGACTTAACTGCGGTTTGGGGTTCTATGTTGTAATGTAACGATATATTTAAAGAAATTTAAGAACAAAGAAACCCAGACAGCTAAATTGTCTGTGAATATGCTAAGCCCACATTACATCCTCTCTCCCCCCCCCCCCCCCCCCCCTTTTTTGTCATCTGTGCCCCTCCCAAAAAAAATACTGGGTGCGCTACTGAATCAAACAACCAATTCTACAAATCAAAGTAACTTTTACAAATCTTAATACAACGGATTCAATATTGATAATAGAAAACGGGAACGGGGCTCCATCGTACACCCCCCACTCCCTGCTAGCACTGTCGAGATAGCAACGGCCCTGGGGCAGTGCCCGAGCTATAGTGAGGGAAAACAGATAGTTGCCGGGGCTCCCTCGTACACCCCCCACTCCCGGCTAGCATTGTCGAGATAGGAACGGCCCTGTGGCAGTGCCCGAGCTATAGTGGGGGAAAGCAGATAGTTGCCGAAGTACATTTCTGCTTGACCTGTTTATTTGATGATAGGAGGAGGGGAGGGTTGAAGTGATATCGTTAGGGTGTTCTGTTCATATAAAAGACTAAAGGTGGGTTCACAGCTAGCGGATACTTATTTGCGGAGGGCTATATAGATAACAATATATTCTTCGGAGAACCGCCGAGACAGAGGACGGAGTCGTTGTTTCCCTCCCCTCGAGTTTCGGTCGGTCAGGTTATAAACAAAGCCAATTATAACATCGTTTTTTCAACTTGAATTTAGTTCTCTTGCTTAAAAAATCTTATATAATTAAGATTATAGATTAGTACTTTTATTATTATATAAATAAGAAATAGGTATATAATCAAAATAATGAAGGAACAGATATAAAAAAAAACACGGACATAATACACAGATGAATATAAAACACTGATAAAAAACGTATATTAAACACAGATGCAATAGAGATTATAATAAAAATAATGTAGGAACAAATTCAGATACACAATATAATATAATGTACAATTGTAATATAAAAACAAATAGGAAATAAGAAGAGGACTAATTGAAGGTTTCATACGGGTTTTAAAGCGGCACCGCAAAAAAGATGGTTTGGAACCAACTTTCGGCGGCACCGTAAAAGAGTTGCCATAGATGAATCCCTCCGGGCCTCCGTAAATACGGATCCGCTAGCTATGAACCCACCTTAAACAAAACTACAAACTAATAGAACTATACAAATTAATAGAAAACTTATTTCAATTACAATTTAATTATTACAGACCTTTCCATATGAACACCCCGAATTCGGGTTCTACCTTCTAGCTAATTCAGCCCTTTTTTATATATGACATCAAATCACAGTCTGTTCACACACTTTGTCTCACAGACTTATTTTAAGTCGAAATATTTATATTTATTTATATGAATATTTTTAATAACACTTCCGATCCGTTTAACCATTTGCTAGTCTTTTTTCCATATTTACTTTGGGATATTTACGAGTATATCTTGAAACCCTAATAACACAATTTGTGTCTATACTTACTCAAATCTTACACTGCTTTATCTTAAGAACCTTGGAATGCCTATACTTAATTCGAGACAACCATTGTATGTAAAATCTAATAGCGTTCTGGGCTGTAGCCGAGTTAGCAGATTTATACTATTTTTTTAACAATTTGGTTTTCTACGGGTGGGGAACACTCTGGGGATAGCTGAAATCCTCTTGTTCCCCACCCGTAGAAAACCCAAATTTCAATATTTCCCGTATATTTATTTGTGAGTAGATATAAAAAAAAAAAAAATAAATAAAATAAAACTATAACCAGGTCTAAAGTTGTTAAATTAAAATAAACAGGTCAAGTGTGTGCTAGCCAGCACACAGCGAGGGTCCGTAGGCCACACTATATATTTTAAGTAGTACCCTATTGATAGTGTTTTTAAAATGCTAAAAAGCTTACTTTGAACTATCCTATGGGTCTGATATTCTAAAAACACAAACAAACTTCTGATAAATTATTGTTTTGCCACTGAACCGGACTACAACCATATAAATACGTCGAAAAGACCATAGTTAGAAAAAAACGTATTTTGTCAATAAATAATAAAATAATATTTTTTTCGAAATTTCCAAAAAGTGGTATCTTTACTTTTGGTCGAAGAATGTTCAGGAATTTTTACAGATTTTTTGCACTTCACATAAGCGAGATAGAAGGGGGTTCACACCCACTTCAAACTTGCCTACGCTCGCCCTATCAAAGTTATATCCAAAGAATTATATATTTTTGTAATCAGCTCGACGTACCCTTTCATATGACACCCCTCTCCGGTGTCGAAAAAAAATAAAAAAAATTTAACCCTTAAGTTTTTTTACCCTAATTTTTTTTGAAAAATATTTTTTTTAAGTCGCTTTATTTTTAAAATATGTGGGCAGGTACAAGACACATACATGCCAAATTTCAAAGTGATCGGACAAAAGTTGTAGCCGTGAGAGCACTCGAGAGGACGGACGGACAGACACACGCTGGAAAATATAAGGGTCCTTGGTTTTGCCTACGAACCCTAAAAAAGAAACAGTTTAAAAAAAACCGAAGTCAATCTGACAATTTAAATAAGTACTGTTCAAGTGCAGATTTACCGGAAGAATCTGCGCTGCAGAAACCAGTGTCCTTTATGTATGTTATTATAATTACTAATTACAATTACAACGCAATAATAAGGAAAGTAGCAATAAGCTTAAGCTTAGTTAAGGACCATAAAAAAGTCAAAAAATAAATTGTAAATAAACAATAAATACATTGTAAAATAATTAATATAAAAATACAATTTTTAGGGTCCGTAGGCAAAACCAAGGACCCTTATATTTTCCTGCGTGTGTCGGTGTGTCTGTCCGTCCGTCCTGTCGCCTGCTCTCACGGCTACACCTTTCGTCCGATCACTTTGTAATTTGGCATGTATGTGTCTTGTACCTGCCCAAATATTTTAAAAATATAGGGACTTAAAAAAAATATTTTTTTAAAAAATTAGGGTAAAAAAACTTAAGGGTTAAAATTTTTTAATTTTTTTTCGACACCGCGAGGGGTATCATATGAAAGGGTACGTCGAGCTGTTTACAAAAATATATAATTCTTTGGTTATAACTTTGATAGGGCAAGTGTAGGCAAGTTTGAAGTGGGTGTGAAACGTGTCCCCCCCCCCCCCCCTCTATCTCGAATATGTGAAGTTCAAAAAATCTGAAAAAATGCCTGAACATTCTTCGACTAAAAGTAAAGATACCACTTTTTGGAAATTTCGAAAAAAATATTATTTTATTTTTTATTGACAAAATACATTTATTTATAACTATGGACCTTTCGATGTATTTATATGGTTGTAGTCCGGTTCAGTGGCAAAAAAATACTTTATCAGAAGTTTGTTTATGTGTTTTGAGAATATCAGACCCATAGGATAGTTCAAAGTAAGCTTTTTAGCATTTTAAAAAACACCATCAATAGGGTACTACTTAAACTATACAGGGTTGCCTACGGACACTCGCTGTGTGCTGACTAGCACACACTTGACCTGTTTATTGAAAACTGGTCTTATATTCAACTTTTTTTTTTGTATTCTTCACCTGTTCAATTGTTTCCATGAGCAAAATTTGGGAAATATTGAAAGACAGGAAGTGGTTCAAAGCACACACTTGACCTCAGTAGCGGCGCGACATTAAGGGCAGGTGGGGCAACCATTGTATGTAAAATCGCTTATACCTTCCATACATTTATTTGTTTTTGCTAAAACAATATGATTGTCGTGACATCACGAGCCTTGAATAATACCACTTCCTATAATTTATACAGATAATTTTATTAATTATTATAATGACCTAATATGGGTTATATTATAATGACCTTATATATACTTAACTGTAATGACCTAAGCTGTCGAACGGGGCTAAAACCACAAAAAAAAAATTATAATTTTTCAAGATAAAGTGTAAAACAAAATAATAAAGTCTTAAAGCGGTTATAATTGCGGTTTTAATTACAAACAAATAGACATGATTAGAGAAAAATAATGAAGCTTCTTAAGTAAAAACATAGTTATTAATATTTGTAATGCTAGATGTAAAACGTGGTGGGAGAAGGAGGATGAGATAAAACAGTTATATTTTATAGCCACTTAAACCGCGTATCCAAGTATAGAAGTTTGCTAGATTGCGCGCACTGGTGCCGTTAATAATATGAACAAATCGGGTTTTATGATTGATTTTTATATGAAAATTCTTTAAAATGTTGGAACATCTTTTAAATTTTGATCTTATTACATTAATTATCGACCCGTCTCAGCCGGATTATTGGATCAAAGAATTTCGAGATGATGGTGAAAGATTGAACAATTTATATGCCCATTTAAATTCAATTCTAGATTATTCTCGTGATCAATATACTGATTATATTTCAACCATTGTTAAAGATAACCAGTCTTCAAATGGTATGTTTAAATTTATAGATACAGTAATCCACAATGAAGATCACATAATTGATGGAATTATCAAATATGACTCTACGTTTCCAAAAAACGTCGCGAGATTTATAGTAAAAATGTTCCCTATATATATGAAAGAAATGTATAAGATATGTGCAAGATTTTACAATTTTTATTTTAGTTTTGAATGTTCCGGACTTAGAAATGTGACTTTAAATGATAATAATTTTCTAATTGATAATAATATTCATTATTTTGTTCATGAAGATATGTTAGGAAATAATTTTTCTGAAAGTGAAGAAGAAATTATATTTCATTTTTTCGATAATTATGTTAATGATAATAGTAATATAAATCGAACTTGTTTATTAAATATTGGTAGTTCTAATTTATTAGGCGAATTTAACATTACTGACCCCTTTATGCTATGGAAATTGGAAGATATATATGAAAATACTTGTGAAATATGTAATTTTCTTTGTTCTTTCGGCAATAATATTAGTGATATTGAAGTTAGAGAATTAGTTAAAAATCCGGTTAGAGATATTCTATATTCTTCTGGACTTGTAGTGTCTATTGTTTTTCTAATATTAACTATAATTTCGTTCTCAATTATTCCCAGTATGAGATCGAATATGCATAGTAAATACACTATGTTCCATTTGATATCTATGACGAGTGCATACACCTGTTTGGCTTTAGTACAGCTATATTTGCCAGAAAACTTTATCTGCATATTAATAGGTATTTTTGTTTGATTATTTTTTTATACTTTACATCAATATTTTATTTTTAATTATTATTATAATGCTGGTAAAATAAGGGATTGAAAAACTACAAGATTCGTCTATTCATGAAACTTGGCTTATGACTTTGTTTTAATCGAATATCTGAGGAGTCTATTCATGAAACTTGGCTTATGACTTTGTTTTAATCGAATATCTGAGGAGTCCATTCATGAAACTTGGCTTATGACTTAGTTTTAATCGAATATCTGAGGAGTCCATTCATGAAACTTGGCGACTTTGTTTTAATCGAATATCTGAGGAGTCCCCTAAACGAAACAATGTTTTTGTGCAATTAAAAAAAATCTTAAATAAAATTATTCAAGTGAAATGTCTCTTAAACGTATTTTATTGAGCTGACTTAAGTGATATAAGTTTAAGATCGATTGATTCATTCCTTATCGAGATATAATTGGGACCAATTGTGTCAAATAACCCCATAAGATGTTTTCTTATTATTGTGTCTTCAGGGGTGTCTTTTTTAAAATAATAAAAAATAAATTCTTTTGCAATATTTCATCCCTAATTCGGAACATTTTCAAGTACCTAATATATTTAATGTGGTTAATTAATTAATTTAATAAAATTACTCTACTAATCAATTTTTGAAATAACTTCTTAATCTCGTCCTCGTCAATTAGATAGATAGATAGATAGATAGATAATCGTTTATTTATTACAAGCAAAAACAAAAGAACAATTTTTTTTTTTCATAACAAACGTGAGCCTTGGTCATGGACCGTCAGGCGAGATTCCGGCGGTAAATACATAATAAATACATTCTACATAAATTAATAGTAATGCAACCAATAAATAATAATATTAACAAAAAATTAATACTCCAATATACAGGCAAAAAAAAGATTAAATAAAAGACACAAAAGCTAAATTGATTGATTATCGGAATAATTAATTATTATTATTTCTATGTAAACTATGACTATTTTATTATTTACTTATTTAATCATTTAATATCATTTGTTGATTCATAATCCTATTTAGAGATTTATATTGACTATAGCTTTACTAACAAACAAAAATAAAATATTAATAACACATCCACAAATAAATTACTAAATTATTAAAACTAGCAGATAATTACAAAAATTCTTTATACACGATGCGTAACCATAACAAAAACACAAATTACAACTATGATGATAAAACTTGAGTGCTATAATTCTATCATATATTAGCAATAACAATAACAAATAACAAAATATACAGGTTTTTTGTCATTACGAGGTAGATTTACTTAAAACAAGTAAAATAGACTGCCAATTGGTGTGGCACAAAGCTTCCTCGCATCCTATCACGTACTTTATTGTTATATTAACATTAACATTATCGTTATATTACTTTATTGTTATATTGTTTATTGCCTAAAACCATTAATAGTTTTAGCGATCTTTAACATTTCATAGCGGTGTCACTGTAGGTTTTATTAAAAAATTGTATTTGAAAAAAATGTTTGTTTCATTGAATAGATGAAGTTTGATTTTTTTCCCGACCTAAAATTTCAATTTTAAATTTGAAGTTCACGTTTAAGTGAGCATTACGCGTGAACGCTTCAACGGATTACGTTGTCCAACGAACTCGTCCTGGGCATTGGTAAAATGAACATGTCTACCAAATTTCATCAAAATCGGTGGACATTTACTCAAGTTATCGTCGCACGTTTCATGATTCGCGGACACACAGACCGACAGACAGACAGACAGACAGACAGACAGACACGGAACCAAAAATGTTCCCTGATGTCTGAAACGGATTTCTGTCTTGGAATTTTTAAAATCGGAGGCATAAAACTTTTTTGTTCTCAAAAGTGAACACAATGCTTCCGTTACCTTCGGTAAGCTTGGAAGCAAAAACAATTAATAACATATTAACAAATAAATGAGATAGATTATGAAACAAAAAAAACAATAAATTAACAGATAAATAAGTAAAACAAGCAAATTATTATAAAAATTATTTATACACGATACCTAACCATAACAGTAACACAAATCACAGCAATGATGTTAAAACTTGAGTGCAATAATTCTATATATAGGGATAAAAATAACTAATAACATAATGTAATATAGGTTTTAGGCATTATGAGGTAAAATTGGGTCGAACAACTTATTTTTCCTATACGCATACGCTGATTTAAAGAATTTATACAGAGTAATCCTCGTCAATTATAAAATCCATAATATAATTTTGAAAAATATATAACAAACGACCAATAGCATGGGTCATGGACAGAGATTGAACTATGACTCAAGTGAGAGTCATAGTTCAACCAAATTTAATTACATTTATCAAATTTAATTAATTTTATCAACTTTAATTAATTTTATTAAATTTAATTAATTTTATCAACTTTAATTAATTTTATTAAATTTAATTAATTAAGTAAATTAAGTATATTGCTTGAAAATATCCCAAATTGGGGACGAATTATTGCAAAAAACTTTTTTTTTTTAAACATCTCTGAAGAAACAATTATAAGAAAACGTCACTGAAAACTAAAAGGGAAAAGAAAACGAAATATGGACTCCATAAGAAATTTTCAATCAACCTGAAAGTTGTCTCTTTTGAGTAAACTTGATAATAGTACATTACGCGTCGAGTGCGGAAAGTAGCATTTTGCATGCGAGTGTGGAGTTTGCACCCGAGCGACAGCGAGGGTAGTAAAACCACACGAGCAATGCAAAATGCCGTTTTCTCACGAGTTGCGTACCGTACTTTATCTACGATTGTTAGATTTAAATAATATATACAGAAAAAAATTAACTTGCTGTATGTAAGTTCGTATCTCTCTCTCTTGATAAAGATGGCATTAATTCTTGAGTTGTATTTATTGCCGAATTAATTATTTCTGGAGGAGTATTATTCTCCACATTTTCGTCAAAGTCACTTGATTCACTCATTGTTTTTCACTAAAAACTCGATATAAACCGTTACTTTAATAAAAATGAAACAGCAAATTAGTTTTGTTAAATGTAAACAAACTTGCTAATCGTGCGTAAAGCTGAAGAATTCCTCTTCTTTACCACACTGTGTGGTAAAGAAGAGGAATTGTTCAGATCTATGAGACGCGCATGCGCAATGAATACAAGTACGTAAATAATCACTTTCTACGCATCTAAACAAAGATATAATGTTTATATTTCGTATCAATCGTAGATAAAATATATTAAAGGGTACCTTACTTAAATAACTTCATTTAAAATTTTATAAATTCAATTCTGCAGATAAAGAGAATTTAAAAACTAAGTTTAATGGCAGAACTAATTTGATTTTTTTCGGACACCGTCCTTGGTTTTTTTTGCCCCTGCTAATTATTGAAATGCGATGGTATTGTTTTTTAGGGTAAGTAGGCAAAACCAAGGACTTTTATATTTTCCTGCGTGTGTCTGTTGTCCGTGCGTCCGTCAGTCGCCTGCTTTATCGGCTACACCTCTTGTCCGGTCATCTCTTTGAAATTTGGCATATATGTGTAGGAATAGCACCTACCCACATATTTTAAAAATCTAGCGACAAAAAATGTTTCATTTTGGAGACCGTGTGGGGTATCATATGATTCAAGCTTTGATAGGGCTCGCATAGGCGAGTTTGAAGTTGGTGTGTCCTCCGTTTAGATTTTATAACGATCTAAGTGTTATTTTTTTACTATTTCGGAAGGGTTATTTTGCTATCAATGCCCCCCTGTAGGGGGCAAAATATTGGGGATAGAAAAAAAAGTTTCATGTATAAGTTTATTGTTTTTCACCGTAGAATCCAAATATGCTATCAAAAATATACACACCAATTTGAAATTTTGAAGTTGGGTGGCCTGGGGGCAAAGTGGGTGGTTGCCCCTAGTGGGTGATTGCATGAAAACAAACTTCCCTTTGCATGGTAGAGATCCCCCAAGTTTCATTAATTTATCTCAAACCGTTCAAAAGTTCAGAGGGGGGGGGGGGAGACTTTTGGACCACCCTGTATAACAATAACAATTATATTTTCAACATTACATACGATTCCACAGAAAATTTAAAAACGTAGTATGTATATAAAAAGTTATTTTTATCTTGAAATTTTCTTGTTATACATATTGAATTTATTGTTCCAGGTCACATAATGCAATTTGGTTTTCTAGCCATGTTCTTTTGGCTAAATGTCATGTGCTTTGATATTCTTCTGGCATTCTGGTAAAATATTATGTTTTTATTACATTAAAGTAGTTTATTTAACCCTTTGAGTACATCTAAACAGAGATACAATGTTTATATTTCGTATCAATCGTATAGATAAAATTATTTTATTTTATCACCAACCTATACGCGTTGCTCATCAAACTGAATATCATAGCGTAGGTCATCATTAACTTATAATGTATTGGTTAGTATGTATAAAATTGTATTACAGGGTAAACTTGACACTTTTCAGCTCAGACCGATGAACCAATCCAGTAGCTACCCATTAACCTTAAGATGCTAGGTTGTGAACACTCAACATGGGCATATTGTCACCCACAGGGTATCCAATCTATACTATCAATATGATAGCAAAAATAAAAATAATAGTCAATGCATTAGAATTAGAATTGTAATTTTATCAGAAATATACATACTTAAGTATTTAAAAATCTAATAAATAAATTAGTGAGATAATACTGGCCTATATATGTGTATGTGTTATGAATAAATGTATACGAGTATATCTTAAATAACATTAGAATAACTTCATCTTGTTAAATATTGAAAATAGAATATTTTAGTAAGATGTTTAAAATATATTGTGTACTATCTGAATTGAGGAATAGGTGATGGACCACAACGCCCAACAAGTGACAAAAGCTCTTCAATGTTTATAATGTTTTTGTTTTGAAAATGTAAAAGTTTTTACCTCCAGCGGGGAGAAAAAGTGAACTTTCACAAGTGGAAAGTAGCTCATTCCACCCGGTCGGGCTCAACAGGGAGTAATGAGAAAGGAGGGAATCATGAACGCTCATGATTCCCTCCAGTGTTGCCCAAGTGATAAGCACTAGTAAATAAGCTTGGTGCTAATACACATTTCATTTATTAACTATTGTTTAATGTCTAAATCTATAATGTCATCTTCACACATAACCTTCACGACGTTTGTCCAAGGATCTTATATAAAGCGGATGTAATGTTAAGAAGGGGTTTAAGGCAAAAAAGTGACCCCATGAAGGTAAGAGAAATTGGAGAAAAAATCATACTGCGCATGCTCCACGACCTTTGAACTGGGACAAATTACCTTTTTTAACAGGTTATAACCTGACACTTATAAACAAATTCTTGGAAACCTATAACCAAGAGGAAGGTAATTTGTCCCATTGGAGCTAATATTTTACATATCTTCATGGGGTCACTTTTTTGCCTCAACCCTCTATCCCCTTTATATAAGATCCTTGCGTTTGTCATGATGACTCATCAGTAAAACAAACTAAAAGTTAAAAGAGAAATCATTATTTCTAAATGTAGATCTACTCATATGGATGATTATACGTTAGTTGTCAACACCATTCAATACACGACTCAGCTACCAGCTGATCTCCCATTTAATTTTAGCATTGAAATTCAAATAATTACTATCTATAATTTAATTTTAACATGATTAAACTCATCTGGTGAATTATTATTAGTATATATCAATTTTTTTAAATATAAAAATGTTTACTTTTTTAACATAAAATGCTTTAAAATTAAAATCTTAATCAATTATTTTTTTCTCCTTTCTGGAGGTAAAATCTTGTACGTACCTCGGGAGTAAAAATCACTTGCAGTTTGGTAAAAGCCGAGGGAGTTAATTATCGCGAGGGTTCGCGATAATTAACTCCCTCGGCTTCGCCTCGGAAGTGAACGTTGTGATTCCCTCGGCTTCGCCTCAGGAACCAAGTTCATCGCTCAGGGTGCAATCACTTACTTTACTCCCTTGGTGCGTAAATAACTATTATGCTATAAAAGCTATAAATAAAATAAAAAAATGATTAAGTATGATAGCAATTCTTTTCTGAGGACGCTTACTGAAATAAAATATGTACTGCAATAAAATAATTTTGTTTTTAATTACTATAATACATTATATTTATCGATTGGTGATTTGATACGATAAATATTTAATATCTCCAACTTAAATTCCATAATGATGTGATGTTGCAGTTTTTTGAGGAATCGAAAGACTTGCTTGCGCTTGCGCAATAAGCGGAGAGAAACATACAAACTAGTTTGGTACTGCTTCTATGGCTGGGGAGGACCTACGATCATCTTAGCTTTAACTATGTTCATGGAATATTCAGATGTCTTGGATCCAGAGAGCTACCTCAAACCAGTCATCGGAGGACCTAAGTGCTTCTTCCAAAGTATGTCAGGTTTTGATGAATAATATATACTAGGCATCGCGTGTCGCGTGGCTCTATCATTGAAGCGAGCGTAGTGCAATCAAATACTGAATATTGAAATTTGTTAATCATGATGAATGTCATAGTTGAAGATAAGTGGAAGAGGGTAGTAAGGGGTAGAGTGGGGGTACTCGGTACCCCCACTTCATAACACTACACACAAAACAAACCTTTACTTCATAACAAACCTACACACAAAACGACTATAATTAAAGAATCTTAACCACCCGGAATAGCTTTTAAACTAATATTATAAATGTATCACTTCATTACTCAAATACTACTGCATGTATCAAGTTGAAATTTTACATACTTGTTTCAATTGTACTTTAGACGATGTACATGAAGTTTTATTAAGATCGTTACGTTAGAACGTAAGATATCGGTAAAAAGGTTGTTTTCTCTATTTTAAACGTTTAGGTCCGCTTTAATCTTTAATAGTTTTAGCGATCTTTATTAAATCATAGCAGTGTCGTTGTTGGTTTTACTGAAAAATGTTATTTGAAAAAAATGTTCGTCTCATCGAGTAGGTGATGATAGAATTTTATCCCGTCCTGAAATTCCAATTTTAAATTTGAAGCTCACGTTTACGCGAGCATTGCGCGCGAACTCTTGGACGGATCACGCAGTCCAACGAACTTAGCCTGAGTATTAGTAAGAAGATCATGTATACCAAATTTCAACTAAATCGGTCAACTTTTACTCAAGTTATCGTCACACGCGTAAACGTTACTGACAGACAGACAGACGGACAGACAGACAGACAGACAGAGAAGATGCATATATATATGTTGAATGTAAGAAGCTCGCTTACGCTCGCTTCAATTAAGTAGGGGAAAGGGGGGTAAGATGACGAAGCGGGTAAGATGACGAATTCTGTATTTCTCCGATATGATGATAGATAGCAGCTCCTGCAAGGCACATTAGTTACTCCTGATAATGATAAAGGCGCAGCACTGGAAAGAATCAAGGTCAGATCTTCATATGAGGAGAAGCTAACCTAAACGTATTTTTGGAGTGTGTGCTTGGACAGTATGATTTTCATGATCCTAAGTACAAAATTAGTTAGTAGACCAAAAATCAAGTCGATGTCATTTTCACACTTGATAGGATAGTTATTCAAATATTACTAAAAATCAACGTGGTCACCTGTCAAGGGACTAACTATAACATCAACTTGATTTTTGGTCAACTGACTAATTCTGTACTTAGGACCATGAAAATCACATTGTCCACTATAATTGGTGAGACATGGCCGCTCTCCACCGGTTTGTTTTTTCAAACGCCTATTTCCAAGCTATGTCCCGCTGACGGACTTAGCCGACCACATATTCTTAAAAGGCGCTAAAATATTGATTTGTATACAAAATTCTAGCTTGATGTTAGTCAGACACTTTTTTGTACGCTATCACCTGGACTATAAAGTATTATTGCGTTTTTGACAGTAAGACCTTCTTCGATTACTAACATTCATTCTCTAAATTCTAAACCACTAATAACTAATTTATTTATAAATTTGTAATATTTATTATCATCCATGAATACAGATGTTTTGTTTTGTTCAAAGATTTTTTTGTTGGTTTTTAAATTAAATGTATCAATCTTAAATTTATTATTTACCATTATCTGCAGATGTGGAGACAAAATGGATATTTCTATACGGACCTATAGGATGTCTTATAGTGGCAAACCTTGTCATGTTCACTATAACAGCACTCACAATATACAAACATTCCAGAAGTTCTGATGTTCTTCAAACTTCAGATAACTCGGTGTCAACAAGAAATGATAACAGCAGGTAATAATGATATTTAATATATCTGACTATTATTTTTATATTTCTTTTTGTGGTTCGTCCTACCCGTCTAGTAGGAAGTACTAGGTAACTACTACTACTTCTACTAGGCCCATATTACTGGCTCGGTGTCGGAGAATTCCATCCACTTCACTCACCATGTGATCATGAGTGAGCCATATAAATTAAATCATCCCTTTGCAGGATCGAACTCACGCCCCTCATCACTTCATTAATGGGCTAGCAGACGTGACCAAGCATACTACTACGCTGACTCCCTCGTTGTTCTATTTAAGTAATTTGGTACCCAATCAAAATGAGAGAAATAGTATAGCTGACAGGAATATGGCATGTTGTTAGTATTATACTTTATGCTTAGTATCATCAAGAGCAAGTATGCTATCATAACTGTTCAGTTATGTCATAACTTGAAGGCACTCATGATCCAGTTTATCTTTACAGGTATATCGTTCACCCGTGTGGCCGGCTTAACAACAAACAAATATTTGAGGAAGCAACACGTAACGTCTACTCTACTGACAACTAAGAGTGCCTGACATTTAAAATGGGAGACGGGAGACTAAATTAAAATATAAACTTTGTATCTAGTACTAGAATGGAAACCACTTGTATTCGAATTTAACAATTAGGCCACTTATTTGGGCTATTGTTCAATAAACTGGCATGGAGTTGAGCCACTTACACAACAATTCACCACTGAACCGAATACGGTGTAATCAATAGTAATCCATGGACGAGGGAGGACCCAAAAGAAACAGGACTTTATTTTAAAAAAATGTTTGCCCAATAATTCTACACAACAATTAGTCTCCCTCAAAGTACCTACTCTCCCTTGGAGCTATATCCAATCGTTTATTTCATTGTTTTAAATTTGGCTGATCAATTGTTGTTCAGAGCCTGTATCGTGTATCGTTTTATTGTCTAACCTCTTCTACGTTAGCAAAATGTGTTACTATCAGGTATATCTTTTTGTCCTGGGAAACAAAAAGAAGTCACACAGAGCCAAATCTGGCAAGTTTGGTGGATAGGGCAAAGGAATCATGCCGTTTTTTTAAAAAAAGAATTGGTCTGTCAAAATTAATTTAGCAGCCACTCTGCTACTATTAAATCTTGTGATAAAATTTGATAGAACGAGCTCCCCCATCAACTGGAATATCTCCACTAGTTCATCAAATTATCATTAATACCCGAATGTTGATGAAAGTTTCTTTGTTTCAACCCCGGAGCGGGATTGGTTTTGGATCAGTATTTCTTGAAGCAGCTAAACTCATAGCGTCCTCATTGTAAGCAGTTGTTCATGAGAATCGGCCTCTCTCTAAAACAACTAATCAAAACAACTTTTACAAGAAAATTTGCAGGATCCCTACACACCTTTCTTTAATGATGCCGCTTGGCCTACTTACTTGTGCGAAGTACAACTTAAGTCACCCTTGTGGGAAAACCTTGAACTGAAAGTGGAAACTTAACCACAACACAATACGCCGGGGAAGTGTGACGTCACATACGTAAAAAAGTGTGTGTTGTTAGGTTAGCTGGCTCATAACATTGGATATAGGTGGGGTTTATCAGTGCTATTTTATTTTATTATTATTTTTTAATCAATTATTTGTTTTATCATCTATAATGTATACATTTATTGGCTTATTAATGATGTTACTGATACATGATAAGGCATAAGGTTAAAAACAGTTAAAAAAGCTTTTAATAGAGTAAAAAGAGCACATCTGTGAGTGTTATTTTACATCTTCTTTGAGTTATTTGTGAGAATTATTTGTTTTATCATCTAAAATGTATACATTTGTTGGCTTATTAATGATGTTACTAATATATGATAAGGTTAAAAACTGTTAAAAAAGCTTTTAATAGAATAAAATTAGGAAAAAACTATAAAATGCTTACAGAACTCTAGTAAACAATGGTTTGTTATGAGCCAGAAAAGATAACCTGACGAAAAATCGTGGAGGGCGCATGACGTCACAGCAACCTTTGTCACTTTTACGTAACCTCACTGTCGCAACGTATTCCTGTTACTTTGGAGTCCCCTTAGTAAATGGCTTACTCCGCACTAACAACTAAAAATTACACGTCCTTGGGGTTGAAGCATTTTATGTTGTGGATAATTTTATAAACGTATAACTTACTTACTTAACTTACAACTTATTTTAATTTTATAATAAGAAAAATAATTTGAAGTGATAATAAAGAATTTTATTTTTCAGATTAAAAGTATACATAAATCTGTTCATATTAATGGGAGTTAACTGGACAGCAGAGGCACTAAGTTGGGCACTACCACGTAATGATTGGATTTTCTATGTGACAGATATTTCTACGACTTTACAGGGTCTACTAGTCTTTGTATTGTTCATCTGCAAACCTCGAGTTATCAGGGAACTAAGAGCTAAGTTGGGCTGCCCACAGAGACCCAATGAAGACGAAGTAGTTCGCTTTAAAACAAGTTTATCATTATCATTTAATAAAAGAACAGGACAGACTCAACTGACACAGAGTTTGGATGAAAAATAATAATGAAACAGATTATAACAAGCCTGAGTTCCTGTGATTTATTGAATCCTGTCAAACGTCAAGACACAGACAATAGGCTGATTTAATTCTCTAATGTTTCTCAGATAATTCATGAAAATACATTCCACTTAGCTAACTAAAACTATGGAAATCAAATTATAATTATTATTAACTACGGGAAACAGACAGAGAAAAATACACTCCAGCGCCGGGATTTGAACCACGGGTCTCCTGTATTTCCAGTACAGATGCTCTTACCAACTAAGCTATGCAGGAGAATGATTTTCCTCCTGCGTAGCTTAGTTGGTAAGAGCATCTGTACTGAAAATACAGGAGACCCGTGGTTCAAATCCCGGCGCTGGAGTGTATTTTTCTCTGTCTGTTTCCCGTAGTTAATAATAATTATAATTTGATTTAAATTAAAATTTAAACTTTCCGTATTATGAAAACTACCAAAAACTTAAAAATTAAAACTATGTATTTATATTTGGCCAGAGGTTTCGTTATTGGGGGCCCTGTATTTAGAAAGAGGAAAATCCCAACCCGCACAAAAACAGTGCAATGTGGGTCCAGTTTCTAGCTGTAAATAATAGTACATTACGCGTCGAGTGCGGAAAGTAGCATTTTGCATGCGAGTGTGGAGTTTGCACCCAAGCGATAGCGAGGGTGGTAAAACCACACGAGCAATGCAAAATGCCGTTTTCGCACGAGTTGCGTACCGTACTTTATCTACGATTGTTAGATTTAAATAATAAATACAGAAAAAAATAAACTTGCTGTATGTAAGTTCGTATCTCTCTCTTGATAAAGATGGCATTAATTCATTAGTTGTATTTTTTGCCGAATTAATTATTTCTGGAGGATTATTATTCTCCACATTTTCGTCAAAGTCACTTGATTCACTCATTGTTTTTCACTAAAAACTCGATATAAACAGTTACTTTAATAAAAGAACACCAAATTAGTTTTGTTAAATGTAAACAAACTCACTAATGGTGCGTAAAGCTGAAGAATTCCTTTTCTTTACCGCACTAGTGTGGTAAAGAAGAGGAATTATTCAGAACTATGAGACGCGCATGCGCAATTAATACAAGTACGTAAATAATCACTTTCTACGCGTCTAAACAAAGATATAATGTTTATATTTCGTATCAATCGTAGATAAACTTGTTTAAAAGTATGGCACGCTTATTTAAATTTGACACACTCTATATCAGCAAAAACACCATATAAACTGGGGTTAATTAAGAGGACTGCCCTACTTTTAAACCAGTTCATTTCCAGCTGGAAAATGGAGCCCCAATTCACGGATTTTATGCGATTTTGCATTTACCCCTTTCTTATTATATTGCCCCCAACAACAATACTTCAACTAATTAATTATTCGTATTAAAAAAGAAATTTAGTGTGCCATTTAATATACTCATTAACTATAACTAGTTTGTCAAAAGTTATATCAAATAATTGCTGTTAATTTAAGAAATATGTGTTAATAAAAATTCAATTACTTAAAGAATTATAATTGCGCTCTTATTCTTAAGGCCCCCATACACGATCAAAATGTTTGCTCAAACAAACATTTTGACCGTGTATGGGGAGGTTTGACTGTTTGCGCAAACATTTTGATGGTGTATGGGGATGTTTGACTGTTTGAGCAAACATTTTGATGGTTTATGGGGCTGTTTGACTGTTTGCGCAAAAATTTTGAAGAAAATCAGTCGAAACTGAAAGTTTTGCGCAAACATTTTTATGGTTTATGGGGCTGTTTGAGCAAACATTTTGATGGTTTATGGGGCTGTTTGACTGTTTGCGCATACATTTTGAAGAAAATCAGTCGAGACTGAAAGTTTTGCGAAAACATTTTGATGGTGTATGGGGCAGTTTGACTGTTTGCGCAAACATTTTGAAGAAAATCAGTCGAGACTGAAAGTTTTGCGCAAACATTTTGATGGTTTATGGGGCTGTTTGACTGTTTGAGCAAACATTTTGATGGTTTATGGGGCTGTTTGACTGTTTGAGCAAACATTTTGATGGTTTATGGGGCTGTTGGACTGTTTGCGCAAACATTTTGAAGAAAATCAGTCGAGACTGAAAATTGTGCGCAAACATTTTGAAGAAAATCAATCGAGACTGAATGTTTTGAGCAACATTTTGATGGTGTATGGGGCTGTTTGACTGTTTGAGCAAACATTTTGAAGCATATCAGTCGTGTCCGAAATTTTTTGCAGAAACAGAGCGGTTTGAACGTCCATAGCCTTGTTTGTAGACAGTGTTTGAATATTTTTTAAGGTAATAATCCTGTTCGAATCCCTCTAGAATGGAGATTATTTATTCTTTACTTTAGCATATATACGCATCAGTATATATGATTGAAAAGAGAAAGTATATAGTCCAGGAGATAGCGTGCAAAAAAGTGTCTGACTAACATCAAGCTAGAATTTTGTATACAAGTCAATCTTTTAGCGCCTTTTAAGAATATGTGGTCGGCTAAGTTCGTCCGCGGGACATAGCTTGGCAATAGGCGTTTGAAAAAAACAAACCGGTGGAGAGCGGCCATGTCTCACCAATTATGGTGGACAGTGTGATTTTCATGATCCTGAGTACAGAATTAGTTAGTAGACCAAAAATCAAGTCGATGTTATTTTCACACTTGATAGGTTAGTTATTCAAATATTAGGTTTGTTCCAACCACCAGTTCCGAATCAGTTTCGGATTAGTCCGTGATTGACGTAATGCGCATGCGCGATCACCGACCGTTGGGAATTGATTTGTGATTTCGTTTTTGTTGGAACGCTCCTTTCTCGAACCAAACTGTTTGCCGTGGTAGGTTTTAGCACTGTTATCAGAACAACTTTTTGAGTTGATCGTTTATGTGATTTTGCGTTCCTGTGCTATCAAAAATACCTGAACTTATTAATATTAAAGATATGGATGATGGATGAGTCAATAGTTGATGAAAATAAGTGCCAGTCGCTTAAATCAGGGCCTGATTTAGGCCGCCTAGGGGCTCGCACAACAAGGGGGCGACACACCACAAACGTTTCATTTTCTAATGCTAATTAAGCTCGAAAGTTGGAAGTAAAACCTACATACTCATAGAGGATATGACGAAAATACACGCACACATTTTAGAAATGTTTATTTAATACATGAATTCACGATTTCATTTCGATTTACGCAATTCACAATTTTCAGGCTTACTGAGGTGAGCCAGTTTTAGTAGACTCACGGCACACTCGTATTCGTATTTTTATTGATATAATCCTAAATGCTCTTTTGTTTTAAAAAAAAACAAATATTAATCTTAGTCCAGTTAACGAAAGAAATATTGCGGAAATAAATCGGATTCTTTCGATATTTGTTTGAAAATGGAATAAGTATCAAAAGTCCATCTTGGAAAATAGGTCCAATTTTTATTTTTTTCAGAAATATCTAGAAAATGCCAATTATATTCACAAAAATTCATCGTCGCATTCGTACAAAAACATTTTAAAAAGAACAGTTGATTCGCAAGAAAGGAAAATAATTATAATAGGCAAGCGAAATCAAAACAAAAACAATGAAGCGGAGCGGAAGGTTACGTTTCTGTTCACCCAAATTCAATCCCAAACTACTAGTCCCTGCCGCCGATCGCTGACTGCTCTGACTGGTTCCAAACTAATCCGTGATTCAATCAGAGCGTGGTTGGAACAGCCGATTAACAGTCGGAGTCAGTCAGAGTTTGAGTTTGGGCTCGTTGGAACTCTTTTTTTCAAATGCGCATGCGTCGTACAGTTCCAAACCAGTTTGAAGAGTGGTTGGAACAAACCTATTACTAAAATCAACGTTGTCACCTGTCAAGGGACAAACTAACATAAACTTGATTTTCGGTCTACTAACTAATTCTGTACTCAGGATCATGAAAATCACATTGTCCACCATAATTGGTGAGACATGGCCGCTCTCCACCGTTTTGTTTTTTTCAAACGCCTATTGCTAAGCTATGTCCCGCAGACGAACTTAGCCGACCACATATTCTTAAAAGGCGCTAAAAGATTGACTTGTATACAAAATTCTAGCTTGATGTTAGTCAGACACTTTTTTGCACGCTATCTCCTGGACTAATAGTAATAACCCGGAAATTCGATTGATCCGATTACGATTAAATTTGGAATACCTACATGTTCAGAAAAATTATATCCCAAAGAAAAATCGAGAAATTAATTTTAGCTCTGGAGCACCATGAACAAACATAAAACAATATTTTATTGAAAACGGTTCAGATAATTTTGATTCTAATTTTTTTTTTAAATGTAGTACATTTAAATACGAATCGAATTGTATAGATATTCTTCCCGAGATTTTATTTTCAAGATTTTGATGAAAATAAATCCGATTATGTTGAAATCAAAAACTAATCACCTGTTGAACATTTTTTAAATATGTTTAAAAATAACTTAATTAAATGGGATATGATGGATTTAAATGCAGATACTTTTTTTAACTAGCCCTATTAACCGGCCGCCTTGGGACCGAATCCATGGTCGATTAAAAAATGACCAGTTAAATTATATCATTTTATTATTTTTGTAACAAGCAAACTAATTTTATAACATTTATATTCACAATTTAATGTCCCCACAGCAATGTGACAACTGTACAAGTAACTGCTAAAGACAGGATCTTCATTTAGAAGTTTCTCGGAAAAATGAAAATTGTTTTGCACCGTTTATTTATAATATTGAGTAATATTATTATTATTATCATTTTTTCCCGCCTACTGCTCATGGACACGGAGAGAGAAATATTCAGAGGGGAAGTTTTAATTGGTTCCCGCTATTTATTTCCCGCCAGTTTCTCCTACTGGGAGAAATGCCCGCTCTCCAGAAGTGGAAAGGAAGGACTTTAATTATTCGCGCTAGAAATCAGGACTTTTCATTGGTTACCGCTCTTTATTTCCCGCCGGTTTCTTCAAATTATTCATATATCGTATCACCGGTGATGCATTTATTATCTGTGCTTCATTCTCGACAGGGCCGCCGACAGGGGGGGGGGGGGGCAAGGGGGGCAAATGCCCAGGGGCCCGGGTCTCCAGGGGGCCCAGGCCTCCGGAGGCGGCCCTGGTTTTTTACAAACAAAAAAAACAAGATGGATATTGTAATTAGTGGCATAACTATGGGACCGAATTGCGGGTGGACCCCGGTGCCAAGGGGCCCCCAAATTAAAAAAAAAGTATGAAATTATTATCTTTGTGCCAATGTCGGTAGGGGCCCCTTTAGAAAATAATAAAATCTAACTTGAAATTATACTTCTATGCTATTGTAAGGGGACCCCATTCAGTTCTGAACGCAAAGGTTTTTTTTTCTCATCAAATTTTTTTTGGCGAGGGGCCCCAATGCCCTAGCTAAGTTTGGGAGACACAGGCCCGGGCCCCCGGGAAGCCCGGGCCATCCAGGGGCGGCCCTGGATTTTTTAAAACAAAAAGGCAGGATGGATATTATGATTAGTGGCATAACTATAGGTCCGAATTACGTGCGGACCCCAGTATCAAGGAGGCCCCAAATAAAAAAAATAAAAAACATGAATATACTATCTTTGTACCAATGTCGGTAGAAGCCCCTTTAGAGCATAATGAAAACTAGCTTGGAATTATACTTCTAAACTATTGTAAGGGAACCCCATACAGTTCTGAACCCAAATGTTTTTGTTATGCATTTTTTTTGGCGAGGGCCCCCAAAGCCCTAGCTAAGTTTGGGAGGCAAAGTTTATTCACGCATCGGAAATTAAACAGACACAAATACAAAACTTAACCAACAGTACATACATATGTATTTGAAATTCGTCCCCACCAAACATATTTTCCTGTTAGGACAAACATGGCCTCAGAAATTCTTAAAACTCATCTTTGTGCACTTAAATTTTAAAAAAATTTCCGGGGGGGGACCCCCGGACCCCCCCCCCCCCCTTATTTGTTCAAAGGGGCTCAGATGCTAAGTTTATCACTGATTGTGAAGAACATTCCTAATGTGTCATGAGTATGGAAGTTTGAATTTTAGGGTTTCATTTAGTTACTTAGATTTGTTATCTTATTCAATATAGTCAATGTTAATTTATAGGAGAGAAACTGACAGACAAATCATATTGACATACTGATATTAATATTTTTACTAGTAATGCAACGTTTGTAAAAAAAAAGCGTTACTTAATTATTTTGATTTGTTTCTCTTTATTCTCACTATTTTAGCAAACAATTTATATTCTGTTTTATTTTTTATTATGTACTTACCAGCTACAAAATTACTCAATTATTTGTTATTTTAGCCATCTTAGTTAAACATCAAAATTCGTCCCCACCAGACATCTTTTAATTTAAGGACAAAATTGTCCTCAGAAATCCTTAAAACTCATATTTTGGTAATTAAATTTTTAAAAAAATTTCGGGGGGGCTCTGTCGTTATTTGTTCAAAGGGGCCCAGTTGCTAACTTGCCCAGGGGCCCGGAAATCCTCTCAGCGGCCCTGATTCTCGACCTGTGTTCCGTTTATAATGTGTAGTTTATTATCATGGCCATAACAAATGTTAAATACAGGGAATGCTGGTGTAAATTCATCGCCTTTTATCGTGAATTGCCTGAACTGGGCACAAGCAGCTTCCAAGTCAGACGTTCACAAAATAAACTGAAGTTTTCATAATCCCGAAACGTGTATATTTATATCAATGTTTGACGTGTATGGCCTCTGTTTGCGCAAAATGTTTGACGTGTATGGCCTCTGTTTGCGCAAAATATTTGACCGTGTATGGTCTCTGTTTGCGCAAAATGTTTGACCGTGTATGGTCTCTGTTTGCGCAAAATGTTTGACGTGTATGGCCTCTGTTTGCGCAAAATGTTTGACCGTGTATGGTCTCTGTTTGCGCAAAATGTTTGACCGTGTATGGTCTCTGTTTGCGCAAAATGTTTGACGTGTATGGCCTCTGTTTGCGCAAAATGTTTGACCGTGTATGGTCTCTGTTTGCGCAAAATGTTTGACCGTGTATGGTCTCTGTTTGCGCAAAATGTTTGATGTGTATGGCCTCTATTTGCGCAAAATGTTTGACCGTGTATGGGGGCCTTAGAAAGCTTTCTCTTATTCATATTTTCATTGTGAAAGTCTTGAGTCTCTATCTTTAGTCCAGTCAAATGGTAGTTTGAAGTGGAAAAGAGGGTTATGCAAAAGAGGGGTTGAAATAACCGGGAAATCAGTAATGTTTGAAAAACAACAAGTAACACCATTAATATTTATTCGTTATTTCATGTAGGTAAACATTGTTATTGGATATTATTTTGCATAGAAACCATTCGACTTACAAAAAAATGGTAAAGAAATAATTTGTAGGTTATTTTCTCCTCTTTATTTTACTACTCTTCCACTTTTTGCGTAAATAGCTTGCTTTGTAAGTTATATGGCGAAATCCACCAAAAAAAATAAAAGTAAAAAGTGGTTTTATGATGATTTCTCATATTTGCGTGTAAAATTTTTGTTGGACAACTTTAGATTCGTGTTCAGCACACCCAAAAACATAAAATTAACTGCCAGCGCAGTCTGACCACCAACCGTTTGCCCTTCAGCCTGTACCCTCCACCAGTAGCGATCCTAGGGGGGGGCAGGGGGGCTATAGCCCCCCCTGGGAGAAAATTAGCCCCCCCTAGAAGAAAATTGGCCCCCCTGAAACAAAATTAGCCCATCTTTAAATTTTTTTTAAGAAATAATTTTTTTTAAGAAATATTTTTTTTATTATTATTATTTTTAGCCTCCGAGCCGATGGCGAGGACAGGCTATGAATAAACGAGGCAGAAATTTTTCCTTTGCTGCCTTGTTTCTGTTGCATACAATATTTTATCTACAGATGGCAGAAAAATGAAACTGCTAAAATACTATCTTTATTAATTTAACATAGTTAATTACTATGTGTCATATTAATAAGATATAAGATAACATAAGTATTAACTAAAATTAATGTTGATAAAGAAATCAAGTATGAAGCTTGGGAATAATAACAATTGTGAATAACAAACTGAAGCTATAACAACAACATACAAAACACACGTTCATAACATACATAACTACTGAATGAATAATTCACGCAATATAAAATACTTATTTATATTTTTACTAAAAATTACTAAAAGTATTAAAAATATATCCTTCTGCTTAAAAGAAAAGAAGTAACTAGGATAAATCAAGGAAAGTAGCTAGTCTAATCTAGAATGACTTCAACAGTAGTATGGAAGTTGGATGTTTACATAAAGCTGCAGTGTGGCCAGTGACTCCGCTTTTTTTTTTAATTAAAGATCTACTATTCATTGAACTTATTTAACAGAATTAACAAATTTAAACAAATTATTTGAATATTAAAACATTTATATATTAAATTTTACTTATTTCAACTATAATATACAATGTTATAAGATAGAGATAATAGTATAAACTGTTATTGCCAACATTATAACAATAAAAATTTTGCTGCCTAGGCATCAACATTTTTCCTCATTTTACCGCCTAGGCAGTAAAGTCAAATTTCTCTGCCCGAAATCATTGGTGGGCCAAATAGTGCAGTTGCAGTTTTACCAATGATGTCCGAAAACTTAATCTAAAGTTTTTCTTTATCAAATTTAAACTTTATCCAAATTTTTGCTAGGGCCCCCACTTCGTCGGGGGGCTACAATAGCTCGACCACCTTCCCAAAATTCAATGTCCCATTTTGGACTAAACTTTATATTATGGCCACCCTAAGAAAACATGTTTTTCACAACTATTGAATAAATGACACAGTTTATTATAGATGTGAAGTAATATTGCATAATTGCGCTATTACCTGATTTTTTAAACTACCATGATTAGGTGCACACCTTTTATTATTTTACAATTACTATTTTTAAGTTTGTATTAAAATTTCTTCGTTGGTCAGAGCACTGTAACGGAAATATAGAGGCCCGTGGTTCGAGTCCCGGTACTGGGGTCTATTTTTCTCTGTCTATTTCCCATTTTTAATAATAATTATAATTCGATTTAATTTAAAACTTAAAATTCTTTTAAAAATAGTTTAATTTAAAAAAGTAGTTTAATTTATTTTATGAAAAAGAAATAAAATCAAATTTCACCTCAAAGAAGCATAAAAACGCTGTTTTTAGAGGTCATATTTTATAAATTTTCCTTCCAATAATGCACTGCTGTCGACGTCCATGTTAGTTTTAACATTTTTGTTATCTATAAATATTATATTGTTTCTGACAATTTATACATATTTAAAACCTATACAGTTTTTAAACCAATCCTTTTGTTCCTCTATGACAAATTTACAAGGTATATGTTATACTCATGTTAAAATTATCATTATTTAAAGACCAATACTTTCTTTTGTGATGATATGGTAAGTCATAGGAGACTGTTTAAATAAGCCTCCAGCTATACTTACAATAGAACTTCCCAGTCCCAGTTTAATGGCAATTATAACATTCTTGAATGAATTTAATTGTTTAGCCTCACGAAAAAATTGCATAGAATTTCCTCTGGAAGGACTGCAACAACATATAACATACAAATGAGTTCTTCCTGGTATATTAAAATGTATACTACACCCGCAAAACATGGGGGGCTTTAGCCCCCCCAGAACTTTTAACCCAGGATCGCCACTGCCCTCCACCCGCCACCTCTTCCCAATATTTCAACTCCCATTAGCGTGAAAACCATACGACGTACAAATAAATGTTATAGACATAAATTGTAGATTATTTTCTCCTTTTTATTTTACCACTAGACCACTTTTTTCGTGAGTAGATTGCTTTGCAAGTTATAAGCTGAAAACCAATAAAAAACATTTTTTTTTGTAGTTTTTCGATGATTTCTCATATTTGCCGAGGGAAATTTTGTTGGACAACTTCAGATTCGTGTTCAGCACCCCAAAAAACATAAAGTAAGCCACTAACAACAATTACACCAGAACTTTCCACTTTGAGCTCTTTTCATGCACCATTTGACTGGACTACTAATAGAACAGTTAACTCTCACTAATGTTGTTTCATTGGTATTTAAATAAACTTAATTTAAAGCCGCGTGCACACCGGACGCGCATCGTGTTTGCAAACAGGGATGCGCGTCCGGTGTGGACGGCACCGCGCGCACGAATGAATGCTTGTTTGTGTTCGCGGGCGCTCCGGGTATAGAGTCGGTACATCAAAGGATTGTTTGCTGTTTGTGCGCGTTTGGTGTGGACGCTATTAGAGCAAACTCCTTGAGCATTAGCAAACAGGCTGTGTGGTTTGACTTGAAAAGTTTATTTTTTAGGGTTTCGTTGGTAAAACCAAAAAAAGAAACCCTTATAGTTTCGTTCATGTGTCTGTCTGTCTGTCTGTCTGTCACTCTGTACGGTTCCAATAACTTTTGAATAAAAAGAGATAGAAACGTGAAACTTTCCAATATTAAAGATCGTTTTGACGCGCACACAGGAAAAATATAGCGAACTCACAATTATCAGCTGTTCAAATCCAAAATGGCGGATAACTCACGTCATGCGAAAAAAATATTTTTTTAAAATTTTAAGTGGGGTATCAAATGAAAGGTATTAAAGAGTAGATTACAAATATATATATCACTTAGGGAAAGTGATCAATTTTCGGCGCCATTTTGTTTAAAAACATCGAAATTTTGAGTGTCCCCCCCCCCCTAAAATCGTATTTCCGCTCATACTAAAAATATAGAAAAATATAAAAAATGTGTGGTCTGGTGGGCCATAGAAAAAATAAGATTAGCAATTTGATCTGATTTACTGGGAATCCAAGATGGCGGATAATTCATGTCACAAGAAAATAAATATTTTTTTTAAATTTTGGGTGGGGTATCAAATGAAAGGTATTGAAGAGTAGATTACAAAAATATATATCACTTAGGGAAAGTGTTTAATTTTCGGCGCCATTTTGTCAAAAAACATCGAAATTTTGCGTGTCCCCCCCCAAAATCGTATTTCCGCTCTTACTAAAAATATAGAAAAATATGCAAAATGTGCGGTCTGATGGGCCAAAGAAAAAATAAGAATAGCAACTTGGTCGGATTAACTGGGAATCCAAGATGGCGGCTGATTATTGTCACGGGGAAAAAAATATTTTTTTAAAATTTTGAGTGAGGTATCAAATGAAAGGTATTGAAGAGTAGATTACAAAAAAATATAACACTTGTAGAAAGCGTTTAATTTTTCCCGCCATTTTGTCAAAAACATCGAAATTTAGCTTGTCCCCCCCCCCCTAAAACTATATTTCCACTCTTACTAAAAATATGCAAAATGTGCAGTCTGATGGGCCAAAGAAAAAATAAGAATAGCAACTTGGTCGGATTAACTGGGAATCCAAGATGGCGGCTAATTGCTGTCACGGGGAAAAAATATTTTTTCAAAATTTTGAGTGGGGTATCAAGTGAAAGGTATTGAAGAGTAGATTACAAAAATATATAACACTTGTGGAAAGCGTTTAATTTTCTACGCCATTTTGTCAAAAACATCCAAATCCCCCCCCCCCAACTACAAATTTCATGTTTACAACACCAACTAACCCCTTTTTACGTGAGACTTCACGCACTACCATTTTTTTTTCATTCGTATTATTTATAACCGCATCTAATCTATATATATAAAACTAAGAGGGACAGTGACTGACTGATCAAAAATTCTCCTACTTCCCACTGACATAGAGATTTGAAATTTGGTACATAGATAGAGTGTACCATAAATAGAAATGTGCGGCCATCTTGATTTCGATATATGTCCGCCATATTGAATTATAGCCGCCATCTTGGATTTATTCATCAGTAATTCTCCTACTTTCCATTGACATAGAGGTTTGAAATTTGGTACATAGATAGAGGGGTCAAAGTAATGAATACCCTTCGTGATGCATATCGCTGAAAAGCTCTTTAAGAGTACAGTAATTGATGTTATGTACAGTTTTGTCATATCATTTTCATTTAGGAGGGGGGTAAAATGGAAATATATAGCTATATCTTATTTGTTCTTTATACAACTCTACAGTTTTAGTCCGATCTCGATGAAAATTTGCACACTTGACCTTCAAAGCAAGGGGAAGGTCACTGTCTACATGAATTTTCGAAATTTAAATTATGGTACACAGGTGTACAGGGTACAAGTAATGAATACCCTTCATGATGCCTATCGTTGAATAGCTCTTTAATAGAACAACAGTAATTGTTGTTATGTACAGTTTTGTCACATTTTCATTTAAGAGGGGGGTAAGTTTAGGATATTTGCAAATTATCTTATTAAAGAGGAAGGAATATAGAAATAAGTGGGAGGGATAGAATCTAGATATTCTCACATAGCAAAATAATTTAAATGTTTCTCGACGGTAGTTTATAAACCTGTCAAACGTGTTATTAAAATAACACTCCGTAGCGAAGCACGGGTATTCAGCTAGTTTTTTTTTTATAATTATAAACTGCTGAATTGAATAATTTAAATACGTATTAAAATACTTACGTTCCTCTTCTTCTTCCATTATTTAATTATTAGAAATAATAAGTAGTTTATTAAAATTCTATAATAATTTTATGTAAAATCAATTTAACAATAAGTTTTATCGTAAATAACTTTAAACACAAATAATTTGATAACGGTTTAATTTTATAAAACTTTAATTTGCTTTGTGGAGTCAATAACATGTGGATTTAAAGTTGTGTTTACCAAATAAAAAAACTTGTTTTCAAATTAAACTTTGCATAAGTTTAAGTGCAATTCAAAATTTGTTTTAATAAAAGTAGAAGAATGAAAGAAATGAATCAAATCGGTTGTTAGAGTAACCACGGATACCATCTATCGACAAATAGAGATGATTAGTAATGACGTCACAAGATGGCGTAAGCTTTAGATAATTTATTCGATTCGGTTTGTTATGTTCCTTGTCCTTATCACCTGTTATCAATCCCATGTAAAATGAATGGGAGAATTTTCTCAATTTCTTAAATAATTAATTATTAAATTATTATTGATTTATAAGACTTTTCAACCTTTGAACGTTATTATACTAAGTCTATTTTAACAATATAAGATAAGAAAACATTAAAAATTGCCGTTCTAGTGGTTTAAAAAAGTATTATTGTGAGTGTGTTTTATTGTGTTGATACTTTCCGGGTCCGTTCTTACTTATTGTTTATTTTTTAAATTGTTTTTCTATTTTAGTTTGTATATTATGTCTTCCACCTTCTCGAGCGTTATGAAAATTTCATATATACTTCATTTTTTTCGGAGGACAAAGCTATTCTTCGTAAAAGTATGTCAGAGTACTTAAGTAATATTAATTTAATGTATTAAATTAGTTTTTTAATCAAAATTTTAAACAAGTATACATGCGAGGCACTCATATCTTATATTATAATACTCGTTAATATAGATAACAAAAAATACACAAATAATAATAGTAATAACAGTCTGCTCTTTGTCTCGTTATCAACGTCTTTTTCCTAGGCTTGTCAGTGATCTATTGTATAATATATCATTATGTTCCAACATCGGTTAAATATAATGCACATTGTAAGTAACCAGAAACAAAATATTATTAGCAAATAATCTTTTATTACCTGCCAGATTAAGTATCACTATCTTTCTACAAGTCCTGTACCCTGAGTATACTTCATTGAGTTTCAAAACTTGAGGAAAAATTATTTTCGGACACACAATATGAACACGAACACACCCTGTGAATGTTTATGGCAACAGGAAATAAAAAAAATCAAGTATAAAGAGTAATAACTCAAATAGCTTTTTCGATGATATGACCCTTCACACAAATACTCATTTTAAATAACTGATATGAAAGTTTTTAATGTTTTCTTTGTTACACTCGTTAAAAAAGACTTGGTACAACAATGTTCAAAGGGTGAAAACTCTTATAAATCAATAATAATTTAATAATTAATTATTTAAAAAGTTGAGAAAATTCTCCCATTCATTTTACATGGGTTTGATAAGAGAAAGGAACATAACAAACACTGAGTTAAATTTTCGAAAGCTGTTGTGACGTCACACTAATCATCTCTATATGATTTAGAATAATAAAAACTCATAAATTTGAGTTAAAGTGTATTCTTTAATTTTTAAAACGGCTTGAAAACTCGAAATTAAACTTAGAGAAGGTGTATATCTCATTTATAGTTTTAATTTAAAATTGTATCTTATTTCATTTAAAAGGACATTAAATAAATTTAATTAATCGACAACCCTCCCCTTTCTCAATGGATCTTTATTTAGAATATAATTGTAGATGATAAAAAACAAAACTGATTAGAGAAGGGTTTCTTAAGTTACAGGTTATGTCTTTCGGTCACGCATTTTCGGAATTATAACGATTTAATTTTCATTCTTTTTCTATTTTACTATTTTAAATTGATATTGATTTTTAATTCAGACTCTAGTCCATCAAAATAGCATCCAAGGAATGTCAGTTTTTCACGACGAAGTTGAAATAGAAGATTTCGAATACGATCCAGACGAAGAAACGTACTATTACCCGTGCCCCTGTGGAGACAGGTTTCAAATTACTAAAGCAAGTACTCGTAATTATTCTAATAATTGTTATTTTTAGTTTGATCGTGTCTGTTACTGTGATTTATTTTGTTTTGCTGGTAATTTACTGGTTGGATTATCAGCTGTTTACTATAAACAAACTCGACAGTACTCATGTGCCTTTCTTCTGACAGTTGCTTAACAAATTAATATTTCTTTTATAAACGTAGACAATTCATTGTTGCTGTGTCGGTTGGGTCGGACCATATAATTAATACAGTATGTATATTTCATAATATGATGACATTATTGGTATTAGTTCTTTTATTTCATTCTTATGCAGCCCGCATACGGTCAATAGTATTGTCATACAGAAAAATATTTACATACATATATTTACATTACTATAGTGTGTGTTAATTAAATGTAATTTAGAATAACATTTAAATTTTTGGAAATCCAAACATCAATCCTGGTTAATGGTGGGGGATATTAACAGTATTATTGACGATGTGCTGTCGTACATTTATACTTGGTTTTATCTGATCTAGATACTTGGTTTCTGTATCGATATTTTATTTCAGATTGTCAGATATGTATAGCAATAGCCTATACAAATACTAATACAGTATAAGAATTGAGGAACAAGGGTATAAAAATATGCCTACTAGGAAAACATGACTACTACTCAGTGATGCCACATTTGCCACTACATAATTTCCTCTGTCCACAGCTTAATATCCCTCCCTTTGTGTTCACAATAAGATTAGTGTATAATAATAATAGTCCAAAAGACATGTGTGTTCATATTATGGTACTTCTTTAGATTGCTACTCCCCTATGACTTTTTGGAACGTAAATGACTTGGACTAAATAACTATAATGACAAAGAGATGTTTAGTCCAATTTACTTTGGGGCAAAGGAATATAACACTTATATAACACTTCTTGGGGAGTAGCAGTCTAAAGCAGAACATTCCGCGATCCTTCTTTAGATTGTTACTCCCCTCTGTTTTATTTATAAGGGAAGTAACAATCTAAAGAAGTGCCCATATTATTTACATATTTTGGACAAATATGAATTTATATTTGGGCCTGCATATTATAAAAATGCCTAACCTAATTTTCAAAATAATCCTGTGCTTTTCCTTTAAAATTCATTGAGCAGTCCTTCAAAATGAGCATTCTGTTTGAAGTCACTGAATCTGTATAACTCTCTGGGTATTTTTGTAGGCTATTTTTTAGGAATTAAGTGAGCTTAACACATCCTATACTCTCTAAATGACATTTATTAAGCCATTAGAGTATGGAAAATGTTCAGAACCTCTTACAACACTATTTAAATAATTAATTGTCATAAATACCCTCGGGTGGCTAATTCGGATTGTACGTGCCCCAGAAATTTTTCGTACTTTTTCCTACTTGATTTTAGAGAAATTATATATGTATGATTTGTTCATAGGAGAGTTTATATCCCTTTGTCTAAAAATATGTTGGAGTACAGAAAAGGGTATAACCTCATAGTAGGGGCACGTACAATCCGAATTTACCCCCTCGGGTAAATACAATCTAGCCTAACACTAGCAATCTAGCCCTTTTTATTCACTATAGCTGAATACACCCTCTGTTTCCTGTATCTTAACGGGACTAATTAATTCCAATGGCTTTGTTGAAGGAAGATGGTTTATTTGGAGTTCAACCTGCACTCCAAGAATATCTGAACACAGGGCCGGATATAGCTACCGCCAGCCCCCGCGGTGCAGGGGGGCCCACGGTCCTGGGGGGCCCAGTCAGAGATGTAGAAAAGAGATGTAGGTTTTTTTTGCAACAAAAAAGGCAAGAAGGATATTGTGATCAGTGGCGTAGTTATGGGCCCGAATTGCGGGCACGTCCCCGGTGCCAGGGGGCCCACAAATAAAAAATGAACATGAAACTATTATCTTTGTACCGCAATGTCGATGGGGGCCCCTTTAGAGTATAATTAAATCTAAACTGGAATTATACTCATATACCTTTGTCAGGGGGCCCCATTCAGTGCTGAACGCAAATGTTTCAATTATAATTTTTTTTGGCGAGGGGCCCACTGCCCTAGGTACACCACTGATTGTGATAAACTTAACATTTTTCCTAACGTGTCATGAGTACAAACGGAAGTTTGAAATTTTTTGTTTCATTTAGTTACTTAGATTTTTGTGATGTTTTCACCTTATTCAATATGGTCAATGCTAATTTAAAGGAGAGAAACTGACTGACAAATCATATTAATTAATATTAATACATTTTACATTTTTTACTTGTAATGCAATTTTTAAGCTTTCCAGCTACAAAACAACTTAATAATAACAAATAGTGTTTTTTAGCCCACCTTAGTTAAACTTCAAAATTCGTGCCCGAGCCAAACCTCTTTTCCTGTAAGGACAAACTTGCCCTCAGAAATCCTTAAAACTCATCTTTTTGCACTTAAATTTTAAAAAAAATCTCTGGGGGAGTACCCCCGGACCCCCAGCCGTTGTTTGTTCAAAGGGGTCCAGATGCTAACTTGCCCTGGGGCCCGGAAATCCTCTCAGCGGCCCTGATATATAATACATATATCTGGTCATTATACATAATAACCAAATCAGCTCTGTTTTATTACCTAAACGATAGAATAGGTATCTTCGAAAAGGACTAACGAAATAGTTATTTATGTAACTAGGCAGCAAAATGGAATTTTTCTGACGAATGATTAAATTAGCCTCCGAGCCGGAGGCGAGGTCAGGCTATGGAAATTAACTGCCGAGGCGAAGCCGAGGCAGGTAATTTATTCGATTGACTGCCGAGGCAGGCAATATATCAATATGAGGCAGACATGTTTCCTTTGCTGCCTTGTTGCATACAATATTTTTCCTACTGGCGGAAGAAAAATGTTTCCTATAAATAATATTTATTTCATATATACTTACTTACTTATCAAATACTATTATTGAACTATTCAAATTAAAAAAACAAGCAACAATATCAAATGTTATAATTATAAAAAAATAATTGACAGAAATACAGTAAAAACAAAACAAAATTATGATAATAGAAATAGAAGAGCTGCAGTGTTGCTACTAATTTAATTATTTATGATTATTTTAAGACCTACTATTTTTTTGTTATATATTTATTTCTTTTTTATTATTTTACTCCATTCTATTTTATAAATATAATCTATAATAAGTATTTATAAACCTTTTTTTTATATATTCGTAATATTGTTAAGGTAAATTGTTCAAATAATTTAGGTTAAAGATAATATAAAAGAAAAGGTTGTTTGTTTATATATTTGTAGCGGGGAATGTGGGCGTGGCTTAGCGTGGAAAAATCCTCAGCAAAATACGATTTTGCCGCCTAGGCAGCAAAATCGTATTTTGCTGCGTATTGTAAAGTTTTCTTGAAACCTCAGAGAAATTAAACTTTCATGCCTAAAAACAGTTCAATAATGCGTAATTTTGCTGCCGCTAGTAGGAAAAAATATTTAAGACCCCATTTTCGGATAAGCTTGAAAAAATTTGTATTTGAAATATTACAAAAGTTAATATGAAAGGGGAGTAGTTATAGGACACCCGGTATAATATTGCTGTTGTTGTGAGGAGGTAAATTTCATTATTATTTATTTGAGAGATATTCGCAGTATATTACCCTTCATTTCCATACTATGCTTATTATTCTTATTTAGGTCTTTAGGGCATTAATAACTCCAAAGTCAATCCGTTTTTGGCTATATTTCACCTCCTTTGAAGCATCTTCAGGCCTAAAAGATTTTTAAAATTTTATTTCTTATATCTACATTAACTTTTAACTTACATCTTTATATAACACTAGCTTTCACCCAGCGCCCCGCGCGGGGCTCATGCTAGGTATTAGTGGCTGTTTCCTAAAAGCATGTACACCTAGCAATTTAATTAAATTCCTAAATAGTTTTATTTCCAAAGTCTTTTAAGGATAAAATCAGGACTACATTACACATCATTAATTCCATTGCTAAGAATATAATACTCTCCAAATCGTAGTTTGGAGTCTATCTATACATTTAAAAAATAGCCAATATAAACTAAGTAGTATAGTAATAACTAACAATGCTAAAAAAAGGTATAACAAATAAGAAAATAAACGTAGACAAAACCAATTAGACTGGGAAGTGATTGAACAATCATCAACCATGATAGTGCATTAATTGAATTACCAGTCTCTTCTCTCAATACGACAGTTGCACCAGTAAATATTTAATAAACTCTATTCAATAACTCTTATAATGAAATAATAAATACTCGGTTTTTTCGAGCAATAGTGTTAGGTTTAAGCACCCCAATCAAAAATTAAATTGGTCAACAATTGCGGACGCCATAAGAGCTCAAAGTCAATTTTGTTTTTACAAAAAATTAAATTTAGCTCTATTTAAGGTAGAACCGATAAAGGCACGACAAAAAGTCATGGGTCCAAAGTTGTAGATCTTTTAAAATTAGTTACCGCTGGTGCAATCAGCTTGTCGATACGATTTACCATTTAGCCACAATAAGCCTCTAAAAAAACTTTAAAGTGCGTCCGTCATCTTTAATTTTTTAAGGGAGGTAAAAATATTTTTTTTTTTACTTCTCGGATTTATCAAGTCGGTTTGGGCCAATTTCCGACCAGACGCAAAAAACCGCGAGTCTCTAGGTGGTCTAGAAGTGTCCAAACATTTTGATTAGTGAGTCTGTGGGGTTTGTTTACGGTGGGTCAACCTAATATTTTTTTAGGTTATTTTTTATATATACAGTAGAGTCTCGCTAATCCGGGTTTAATGGGACCGAACCCAGTCCGGATTACCGAAAGTCCGGATTAAACGGAATCAGTTTTAATGTGTCTGTAGAACAAGCTTTAGTAGAGTAAAACTATTAAAATCGAGGTTTTTATCGTAAAAATTACTTCTATTAGTCTCCAAAACATGCTTGTACATCGTAGGTCTACTATTTAAGTTAAGAGCTGTTCTGTCACCAGTCATGTCAAATATCAAATGAATTAAAATAAAATAACAGTCTATTACGCAGGTGGCAGGTATAGAAGGGACTTCCTGAGAAGCAGGCTGAGTTCCGATATGAAATTCGAGGAGCGATAATCATTTCACAAAAAGTTGAGACATTAGACATTGTCGGCTTGGCAAAATTTGTACATAGTTTTTGGCCCGTCCGGATTATACGGATGTCCGGACTAGCGGGGTCCGGATAAACGAGACTCTACTGTATTTTTTTTTTTTTTTTTTTTATATAAAATTGTTAATAACTTTGGTTCTACTCAATTCAATATTTTTAGATGAAACCAAGCCTACAAATTGCGCAACATGTTTGCGCACACAACTGAAAAAAAATTAATCGATTTCATTCAGCCAGTTTTGCTCCTATAAAGTCTGACTGAGGCGACAGACACACATACATACACGAAAAAAGTTAAGGCCGGATTCGGTTTTTGGAATGTCTAAAATGAAATAGTATCCAACAAATTTTCAATTCTGACCAATGTACAGATAAAACTTTAATTTTATATATATAGATGTTGACACAACTTTTAAACAAAACGTAACACTTTTTTAAAAAAAAATACGTGTGGCGTCGCAGGACACCCGTTAGGAACGAAGTTCCTTACGCTTTTCATTAAATATACAAATTATAAATTCACACTACTAAGTATACGATGCTAACTACTTATACATGGCGCAGTTAGAAAAGAGACAAAATTAAAAGTAATTAACTGTTTGCACCTAGCGGAGTTAAGACAAAATTAAGAGAAAAACATTGTTTGTATCATTGAAGCGAGTGCCTTGCAATAATACTTATGTATTGAATATTGAGAAAAAATTAATCATGATGAGTTGATATAGTTAAAAAGGAAGGTGGTAGTAGGTGGGAAACAGGGCTGTTTTCCTCTACCCGGCCTACTAATTTAAAATATTATAAAATATATCTCTTCCCTATTCAAAAACGTCTGCTTGTATCAGGTTGAAATTTTACATACCTGTTCAATTTTACTTTACATTACTTTGTGTATGACGTGTTATAAAAATCGTGACGTTAGAACGTAAGATATTGGTTAAAACGTATTTTTCTCTATTTTAAACGGTTTAGGTCCGCTTTATAAATTTAGCGATCATTAACACTTCATAGCAGTATCGGTGTTGATTTAACTAAAAAAAAATTAATTTAAAAAAGTTGTATGTCTCATTGAATAGAATAAGTTAAATATAATTTTACATTTGAACATTTACGCGATCGTTGCTAAAATAAACATGTCTACCACATCGGTCAACTTTGGCGAGGTAGTTCAAAAGCGAATTTGAGATGAAGAATGAATGCGGTGCGTGTAAAATCAGGTTGTAGTGTGTAGTTTTCTTACTTTCTTTGATCATCACCAAGCTCACCGATAGTGTAGGACTCCCATTCTACACTAACCAGTAAACTCCCTCCCCCCCCCCCTTCCCTTCCGAATAGGACCTGGCCTGGGTAGGTTGGGGGCCCATTGGAGTTTTTCGCGGGGGGGCCCGAAAATTGAAAATCCGGCCCTGTCTGAACAACATTTTTTTTTTTTTGTTTTTCCATGTACTGAAAGCCCCATAAAACCAGACTGCTGATCCTTCCTCTATTTTCTAGTGTATTGTTTTATTAATTCAGAGTTAACTCATTTTACTTGGTCTAGTTATTTTTTCAGAGAAATATTTTCTTGTCAAACTCCTTCCATTGTTTGCTTAAACCTGGGGAATGTGCTGTCCTGTTAGGCCCAAATTTAAGACAAAACTGTGAAATTTAGATGGAAACGGGAGTGATTGGGAGGTGGAAATTTTTCTAGCTACATTTATTGTTTTATTGGGAGAACCAGTCACTGTTTGACATCGTGCGCCACTTTCACTTAAATTTTATTATTACACTAATTTTAGTGAAATTTATACATGTATGATACTAATTAAACTAGGCATCGCATGGCTCTATCATTGAAGCAAGCGTATAGTAATATATAATATGTATATATATTGAATATTGAAAAAATAGATAATCATGAATCATGATGAGTTTATATTTAAAGGGTATGATAGTAGTACAGAGGCTAATAGTGAGGGAGCCACCCTGCATTCTTTCTATTCCACTAACCACACATCTCCTTTTCAACCATGTATTATAAAATGTATCACTTCACTACTCAAAAACCTCTGTTTGTATTAAGTTGAAATTTTCATGCCTTTTTCAATTGTACTTTAGACGATGAATATGCAGTTTAAAATCGGTTAAAACGTTGTTTCCTCTACTTTAAATGTTTAGGTCCGCTTTAATAGTTTAACGATCTTTATTAATTCATTAATTAATTCGCTGTTAGTATTATTGAAAATTGTATTTCTATAAAATTGATTGTCTCATCGAATAGGTGATAATACAATCTTTTCCCGTCCTGAAATTCCTATTTTACATTTGAAGCTCACATTTATGCAAGTGTTGTGAGCGAACTCTTGGACGGATAACGCTGTCCAACGAACTTAGCCTGAGCATTTGTGAAAGGAACAAATTTCAACTAAATTGGTCAACTTTTACTCAAGTTATCGTCGTAAACGTTACAGACACACAGACAGGATGCATAGTTTCTTGAATGTAAGAAGCACTCTTATGCAAAGCTAATAAAATAATAGCAAAATAAAAGTAAACATAAAAAAGGTAAAACTATGAAAATTATTATTACAGTATACTGATTTTGTGCTTGCAAATTATGAGACTAAACAACGATATTTTATACTTTAAAAAATAAAATATTATAACCAATTTAAATATGTTTTATAATATTTTGCTAAAATGTTTTCATGTTTCTATTTATTTTACCTGTTGTGTGGGCATTTAAAACACATAAATTCTTGTCAGGTGTGCACCACCTCCACAGACTGCGCTCATCTGAGGGTTAAGAATCTTCTTTAAGAGCATACTCGTAAAAAATAATATTTTCTCGCTAAAGGTTTGTGGTCAAGTTCCCAATTAAGTGTGGAAAAGTGACACAGTATGAACATCTAAGAGGCGACAAAAAAAAATATGGACAAAAATATTGTTGCTAATATTGATTGGTGTGTGTTCTAACAATATTGTTGAAAATGGTAAATTGCTCACTTCTATTGATGCATACTTTAGATCTTCTCCGACCTTCATTTATTAATTGCTTAAACGTTGTAAGTAATAAAACCTGCTTCAGTATTAAACAAAAGTTTAATTATTTCTTAGAAAAGGCTGGATTGGTAGTTTTAAAACTGGCTCACTAGTATCTTTTAACAACTTTTATTTATCAGCCTTTTCTGTTAAAATAATATTTCCTTGGGACTTTATATAGGTGTTAAGACTTAACCCCCCCCCCCCCCCCCCTACTAAAAGCCAATTTAAGTTCTTTGATGTATTTGTTACACAGAATAAATCTTCAAACGCTAAAGAGTAAGGACACATTTTTGGGAGGGGCACAAAAAAATCAAACAGACTGAAAACCAAAACTAACTACCTCAAACGTACTGTTTTGACAATGGGACATTAGTGAATAAATTATTAATTTAAATCAAATTATAATTATTATTAACTACGGGAAACAGACAGAGAAAAATACACTCCAGCTCCGGGATTTGAACCACGGGCCTCTATATTTCCAGTATAGCGCTCTGCCAACTAAGCTACGCAGGAGAATGAGTTTCTCTGACGTTAATGATACCTTGTCCCGAATTTAAGCTTTCAATTTTCCACAAGTCTTAGAAGCCAACATTAATGACATAGAACTAGACCGAGAAATAACGCTTATAATTATAAAGTACCCAATTAGTACCTGTACCTAGTACAATCAATTAGAAATTCATATTTTATGATTTTGGTAGTATGAATACTACGGAAAGATTACATTTTTAATTTAAATCAAATTATAATTATTATTAACTATGGGAAACAGACAGAGAAAAATACACTCCAGGGCCGGGATTTGAACCACGGGCCTCTATATTTCCAGTATAGCCCTCTACCAAAAGGGCCTCTATATAGAGGCCCGTGGTTAACAACTGTTTTGACAAATTTACTGTTTTTAAAATGCATACTGATTTAAATATACATACTGGTTTAAAGATGCATGCTGGTTTAAATATACATACTGGTTTAAAGGTGCATACTGGTTTTTTTTTTTTTTTTTTTTTTTTTTTTTATGAATGAATGAATGGTTTTATTGGTTTATAGAATGCTGTGGTTGACTAAGTAAATAAAGTTGTATTTGTTACAATTACTTAAACCAAATCAGCTTTTGCTGAGGCACTTAGTTATACCACTACCCTCAGTGTCTCTTTGCCCCTTTTTTTTTGTCATATTCAGTTTATAACTTAAGTTCAGTTTGCCAATGGTTAATTTATTATGACATATTTATTTATTATTATTGTTTTTGTTTATTTTTGTTAGGAGGAGTTAGCAGCTGGTGAGGAGGTAGCGACATGTCCCAGCTGTTCTCTTGTTATTAAAGTCATCTATGATTTGGTGAGATTTTATTTCTTTTTAATGAATAGACATTCTTTTATTTATGTTTTTACCTTCTGACTACTTAGTGAACTGTTTATTCTGTCCTTAAGATCAGAAAAGAGAAAACAAAAAGTTAGAAACAAAGATAAAGCCAATCCTTAACTTTTCCACCTTTGCCTATTTGCAAAAATTTATTTGTAACTTTTTTTTAACACTTGCTTACCTTCCTTGCTTATTTTCTGACAGCCGCATTGAAATAAAATTATCGCTTGTATAAAATTGAATTTAGAAAATTGAGACGGTAAACTTGAATTCGGGAAATATTTGATAAAAATAAATAAAATTTTAAAAAATCCTTCTTTTCATGAGTAACGAGTTTTTTTTAGGAAGAAAGGAAACAACGCTTAAAAAAGAATTTAATATTTAAATTTAAACCTAATATTTTTGGTTGTGCTGTGCCTCTTTAAATTCTATTGCATAAATTAACCATGAGTTTACCATTAAGGTGATTTTTTTGGGATATTATCACCAAAGTTAAGGACACTATACTTAAGCCCTGTTTACATGGTGATAGATCTATCATGTCAGTCTACATCATAAATCTACCGTGGAGGTGTACAGTCTATAAGGCGAAAGTTAATATATGTAAAAAGTTGTTGTCTTGTACTCAAAATTATATCCATATCCTACATTTCTGACTTGGATACAGAAATAAATATATTATAATACATGTACAGCAAAAACAAACAATAAACCAATCAGCATCTAGTATCTAGCATGGTAGTTCTTAAATCTGCCACGTGAGTACTCAGACTGCTGTGATAGAACACTCAACTATCTTGTCAGACGAGATAGTGTGATGGTTGATAGTTCTATCATGACATGACAGAATCTATCACAAAGTCTACATGGTGATAGTCAATACGATAGTTGCTATTGTTACTGCATATTATCACTATGTAAACAGGGCTTTAAAACTAGAAACAACCAAGAGACTAATGCATGTGTGTTTTTAGGACTTGTTTCTGAGTAAGGATGAGGAAGTGACGGTCAAGTCAGTCGGAGAAACTATCAAAGCGAGCGAGTAAAGACAGGAAGAATGGGAGGAAGAGGAGGACGGGGTGGTGGGAGGGGGATGTCTTTCACCTTGGAACAGATGGGTATGGCTCGGGGGGATGCGTTGCCCGCCCCTGTTCTTACACCACCCCCTCACTACCCCATGTTGGAACATTACCCTGCCGTCATGGCTCCGGCTCCTAGACACCATGCCATGCTCACGTACAGGAGCGACTTGCTCAAGCACCTCTCTCGGTATGCCGACCGACTACGACCCCCCGGACCTGACAACAAGTGTTCTGCCGAGCAAGAACCTCCCTCCGAGGAACTCCGGCTTGACTTCGACTGGACTCGCTTTCCTTTTGAGCTCAGACCCACCGTCACCAGGAAGAGGAAAGCATCCTCCGACAGCAAAGCGACCAAGGGCAAACAACAGAAACTCAAAAACTTCGAAGCACTGTTAGTAACACTGAATTCCTCAAACTTTTGTTAATTTTAGAAAAGTTGAAATAAATAAATGTATTCAAGCCTTATATTAATGATGAGAGGGACAAGGTGCATTAGGGTGGGTCGAATTTAACTTTTTTTAAAAATTCTGAACTACGATGGGCTACAAAGTTGACCGTTGGTATGAAAACACCAGGAAAAAAAATTGGGCCCATTTGAACAACCCCTAGGTGGAGCACACCAGCCCTGAAATTTTGATATTTGGGATAATCCTTTAAAACTAGTGATTTTTGTGATTTTCATGCTTTTTAAGTGTTTTAATGCTACACTGTTGACTTAAAATTCATTTTAACAGGTTGTGCACATATATTACAATAAAAAAAGTCACCAAATAAAATTTGGGGGGGGGGGGGGGATTTCCATTTATTTAAATTTACTTCAAATTTTTAAGCTCTTTTTAGTTTTTTGATGACTTAAAATGTATTAAATTAACATTCTAATATAAATATTATATTTGCAGCTCTAAAATTAATTGTGGAGGGGCGGGGGGGGGGGGGGGGGGTGTTTTCTATTTTCTTATATTTTCATCAAAATTTTAAGCTACTGTCTTAGATGACAGATTATAAGATTCAATATAAAAATATTTGTTGCTTTCAGCTGTTTGAAACAACTGCAAAAAATTGAAGGGGGGGGGGAGTTTTCAAATTCTGTATCAGTTTGCTGCAGATTATGAAATTAAGTTAGTTACATGAAACATGTCAGGTTGTAAATATCTGGTTATATATATGGTACCTTATACTTCATTCCATGCTAATAATTTATATTACTGTTTTTAAAGTGTTTTATAATTCAGATTTTAAGACAAGTTTAACGGAAAATAACCGTGGGCAGATAAAAAAGATAAGGGATTAATTAGCCCTTGTGGTGCAAAATCTAAGAACAGTTAGGAGACCGATGATAGCTCATCATAGTGCATTGCTCAAAAAAGCCGAAAGGTTTGCCAAGCATAAAAAATACTTGGAAAAGACTTCACTCTGTGAACTTGTACCTTCAACATCAAATGCAAACAGATTTCAGGTTTTAACTTCTTTGTCTGACAAGTCGTCATCTTCATCCTCTCTCACATCTGAAGAATCGGGCAGTGATTATAAAGATAAATCACTGAAACATGTTTCATCTGAGATGAGGTTACCGATCACTACTGTAGCCGAAATAGCTCAGCGAACGCACATTTCTAGTAGAGCAGCAGCAATGATGCTTCGGCCTCACTTTTTGATTCAGGATTAATACCAAGTACTAGTCAAACCAACGTAATAGATAAATCTTCGCAGAACAAAGAATTGAGTCTTCAAAAAATGGAAAAAGATTCCATAATATTAGATGGGCTTTATTTTGATGGCAGAAAGGATGACACAATTAAACTTATACAGAAGAGAGCCAAACATCATAAAACTCTAGTAAGGCAAGAGCATTTTATTCTTGTATAAGAGCCTTCGTCAAAATACATAGGATTTATTAGCCCTTCATCAGGCACGGCGGAAAGTGTGTCATCAGCAATCGCTATACGTTTGTGCGAATAAATAAAGGGGATACATCGAAATTATGTGTCATAGGGAGTGATGGCACCAATGGGAATACTGGAGTAAGAAGAGGAATAATTATACAGTTAGAGTGTAAATTTGACACACCTCTTCTATGGTCTATATGTCTGCTTCGTGGCAATGAACTCCCTTTAAGACATCTATTTCAGCACATAGATGGTAAAACAAAAGGACTTAGATTTTTTGAGTGAGCAATAGAAACATGGGAAAGTTTACCAATTGTAGAATTTGAAGCCATCCCTACTACAATTACGCCGAATTTATATATCAGTGATTTAAGCACGATCCAAAAACATTTATTAGAAATATGTCTGGATGTATTTGATGAGGTCTGTTCCCCAGAATTAGCCAACAGAAATCCTAGAAAAATGGCACACAAATGATGGGGCTAAAAACTGCTAATAGTGTCCTTCGTTTTTATGTCACTTTTGATGAACCATCTAAAGAACTTATAACAATAGTAACATTTACTCAACGAGTTTATATGCTCCTTCCTGGTTTAATATTCAAGAAAACTATTATGTGAAAAATGGAGCAAAACATTGGCAAACCTTCCGGCTTTTTTGATCAATGCACTAGATTATTTTTGTCAATGGAGCCTATCATCGTTCTCTTAACTGCTCTTTGATCTATAAAAAACTCCTGTTCGTTTAAGGGCACTTTTTTATATTTTGTTCTTATATCTTAAAATCTGAATTATACACACTATACAACACTTTAAAAACAGTAATATAAATTATTAGCATGGAATGAAGTATAAGGTACCATATATATAACCAGATATTTACAACCTGACATGTTTCATGTAACTAACTTAATTTCATAATCTGCAGCAAACTGATACAGAATTTGAAAACTCCCCCCCCCCCCTTCAATTTTTTGCAGTTGTTTCAAACAGCTGAAAGCTACAAATATTTTTATATTAAATCTTATAATCTGTCATCTAAGACAGTAGCTTAAAATTTTGATGTAAATATAAGAAAATAAAAAACACCCCCCCCCCGCCCCTCCACAATTTATTTTAGAGCTGCAAATATAATATTTATATTAGAATTTTAATTTAATACATTTAAAGTCATCAAAAAACTAATAAGAGCTTAAAAATTTAGAGTAAATTTAAAAAAATGGAAGTCTCCCCCCCCCCCCCCCCCCAAATTTTATTTGGTGACTTTTTTTATTGTAATATATGTGCACAACCTGTTAAAATGAATTTTAAGTCAACAGTGTAGCATTAAAACACTTAAAAAGCATGAAAATCACAAAAATCACTAGTTTTAAAGGATTATCCCAAATATCAAAATTTCAGGGCTGGTGTGCTCCACCTAGGGGTTGTTCAAATGGGCCCATTTTTTTTTCCTGATGTTTTCATACCAACGGTCAACTTTTTAGCCCATCGTAGTTCAGAATTTTTAAAAAAAGTTAAATTCGACCCACCCTAAGGTGCATCCTCTTTAACAGTAACATTTATATTTTATTCTATTGGTTGACTAATTTTAATAAAATCTAATATCACAGTAAAGTATGAGATCTTGCTTAAAGTTTTCAAGAAATGTGGGTTTTTTTTTTCAAACAAAAAAAATAAATAAAACAATACGAGGATGCACTAGGCATTTTTATCAGCAAATTTTGATTATAATATCTCAACAGCAATTAATTTGGAAATAAGATGTCTCACTGTGTCACCCTATATATATATGAATTGTATATAAATATATATTTAAGATGTGGGGCTTAGGGTTCAAAGGGTTTTTAATTATTATAGTCCAGGAAATAGCGTGCAAAAAATTGTCTGACTAACATCAAGCTAGAATTTTGTGTATAAGTAAATGTTTTGGTGCCTTTAAGAATATGTGGTCGGCTAAGTTCGTCTGTGGGACATAGCTTGGCAATAGGCATTTGAAAAAAAAAAAAAAATTAAATGGTTGAGAGCGGCCATGTCCCTTCCCTTTTTGGCGGACAATGTGATATTCATGATCCTGAGTACTAACTTCGTTAGTTGACCAATAATCAAGTTGATGGTAATCTGTCACTTAATAAGTGATCTCTTTGATTTGGAGTTATATTTGACTAACTAACCTATCAAGTGACAAACTATCATCAACTTGATTTTTGGTCTACTAATTAATTTCGTACTCAGGATCATGAAAATTGCTTGTGCACCAAAATGGCCGAGACATGGCTGCTCTCCACTAGTTTTTTTTTTTTTTTTTTCAAATGCCTATTGCCAAGCTATGTCCAGCAGATGAAATTCGCCGACCACATATTCTTAAAGGCACTAAAACATTTACTCACAAGATTCTAGCTTGATGTTATTAAAAAACTTTTTTCATGCTATCTCCTGGACTATTATTCTTAAACATAGACCGTCGATGAATGTAGTTCACAAATCTTCATGTAGACTTAATTAGATCTTTCTCCTTTTGAGCAGAACTGAAGATTTTTTTCTGTTTGTTGCAGATTAGAAGAACTGGAGAAGAAAGAAGAGGTTGTGGTTAAGAAGGAAGTGGATGAGGAAGAGGGAGGACAGAATGAAGAGGAGGAAATGGATGAAGAAGATGATGCAGACGAAGAGATGGATGAAGGAACTGACTATAATCAGAACTATTTCGATAATGGAGAGGGATTCCTTGAGGATGATGATGATGCAGACGACTCCCCTGTCTACTGAGCTCGTTCTTCTTTGATGATAGTGAGGCGTAATCCTGCCTAAAAGTGGCATCAGATGATTTTTCATCAAAAAACTTTTCCGTCTTACCTCCTAGCTCTAAATGTATATTGTTACAGGGGAAGTTTACAAGCTGATTAGTCAATCTGGCTATTAGGTTACTAAATAAGTTGATATTTTTACTACAATTGTAACCATGTGGCATTTTCTATGAAATAATAAAAACTCAGCTGAGGAGAAACAAAGCTTTTAAATGCTAAATCCTATTAAGACAAAGAGATGTTACGTCCAATGTACTTTGGGACAAAGGAATATCACACTTCTGTTTTTATAAGGGGAGTAACAATCTAGAGAAGTGCCTAAAATTTTATTAGAATATTCAGTTGATACTGATACTAATTGCTAAATTATTTACTGCCACCATTTCCAGTACTTATTCGAGTTACTGTTCATTTATCAGTTCTATGTTTTTTCCCTCTTACAAATACATAAATAGCAATAAAAATCAATTGAAATCTTGTCTACAATATGATGAAGCATACAATTCTCCTTGAATTTCAGATGCGTATTAATAACAATAAATAATAAAGTGCCCTTTATTGACAGAAGTAAAATACATGTATAAAAGAGTTCAGGTGCAAATTATATGCGAATCTTTAATTTTCCTGTAATTTTAGCCCTAAATTCAGCTTTCTTATTAAATGTGAGTGTGTATTAAATATACGAGATTTTACAATACATAGTATTATACAAAGTTTTGTTATGACTCTAGTTCCCGAGATATTGATGAAAATAAAACTGTTTTACCTGACAATTAACATGTTAAACCAGTTTTTTTTTTTTAATATTTTTTTTTTTTGTTTTATTTACATCATTCATGCATTTTATAAAATAAAATACTTATATACTTATGTACATACTATTAAATAAAAATTGTTAATCTAATATAAATGTGTAATGTTAAAACTGCAGAAATGTTATGTAATTTTTAATAAAATTATTTAAAAATGTTATGTTAAAACTTATGATTCCAAGGTGTTGTAAAGAACTTGTTGATCTAATATTTTGAAGTTAGATTATTTATAATAAGCTCGAGTTTTTCCACCCCCCCCCCCCCACGCCCTAGATTGTCTCAATTTCGCTGACCTCTTCCTCCTCCTTAAACCTGTAAAATAATTTTTATAAGCCCCTATTGAATACCCATATATTCCCCAAACCCCCCTGAATATATCCCCCCTATATGGAATATATAACTCATATATTCATGAAATGAAAAAGAGAATTAAGAAATCTCTAATTGTTATTTATTTATTGATATTATTATTATTTTAAAAAATTGATTATTTCTTACTCAAAGGGAGAATAAATTATAAAAAAAAATAAAATTTGTTTTATAATTGAATAAAAATTGTGTATTTTTTTTTTATTACCTCTTTTTTTCTTAATACTTTAAAGACATATTGATTGAGAAAAGTTTTTTTCATTTCTAATGTACACTGCATGTATAAACACACAGGGTGGTCCAAAAGTCTCTCTCTTGAATTTTGTACGGTACTTAGGGGATCTGTACCATGTAAAGGGAAGTTTTGTTTTCATGCAATCGCGCACTAGGGGACACCACCCTTTTTGGCCCCTTGCTACCCAACTTAAAAATCATTTTAAATTGGAGTGCATATATTTGATAGCAGAGTTGGAGTTGTACAGCAGAAAATTAGAATATTTTACTTCAAAACTGTTTTTTGAGTGAACTCTAAAAAAAGAAATTGTACACTGAATTTTCTACAAATGATTAATTGAGTATTAGAGGCAATGAAATAACAATACTCAATTAAAAATTTGTAATAAGTTAAAAATAAAATGCTCTCATATTGCGGATGAAATATATTGGTTGAAGAAAAAAATGTTTAAAGTAAAATTCTCTTATTTTTTGCCATAGATTCCAAATCTACTATTAAAAATACATATCCCAATTTAAAATTTATAAGCTGGATTGCCTGGCGGCAAAGAGGTGGTTTTCCCTAGTGGCTGAATACATTCAGATCCCCTAAGTTTCAATAATTTATCTCAAATTGTTAAAATTTTAAACAATATAAGTTTTATTATTTTCAGGAGGGTAATTTTTCTATCTCTGTCTATTGGAGATAGACAAAAGAGTTAGAAAATCAAATTTTCTTATATTTTTTTTGCTGTTGATTCCAAATCTGCTATCCAAAAATATTAACTCCAATTTGGAATTTTTAAGTTGGTTAGCCTGGGGGCAAAAAGGGTGGTCGAGTGTTTGATAGCATGAAAACAAACTTTCCTTTACATGGTACAGATCCTCAAAGTTTGATTAATTTATCTAAAACCGTTCAAAATTTAAGAGGCAGGGTAGACTTTTGGACCACCCAGTTATACTAAATAATACGTAAAATATTTGATTTTATTTTGGTAGCACCCACCAAATTTGGAGCTAAAATACATTTCTCGATTTGGCCTCGGGGAATGATTTTCCTGAGAATGTATGCCAAATTTAGTCAAAATCAGCCCAGTAGTTTAGGCTCCAGGCATCTACACAGACAGACATTTTTTAAATACCACTTTTTTGGACTCAGGGGACCTCAAAATGTGTAAATCCATCAAATTCTCCTCATATGAAAAAGTAAAAATCTATGCGATACCAACCTGTACTAAACTTACTCAAAATTCACATTATCTTGGGTCCAGTGTTTTTCCTTTGTTAGTTGTGTCGGGTTTTCACAGATAAATTTCTTTATTATACAACATTTTATCAAAATTTACTATAATTCCTCCCTTGCAGGGAATCAAACCTGACAAAAAATTGAAAAAATAATATTTTTTAACCCTAGAACGCTAACCATATTTTTAACCTCTTATGACTAACCTTGAGTCATATTGACTCCCTAATCTATTATACCCAGTTTTATTAAAATATAAAGGCCTAATATGTACAATATTTTTTTAACACGTTTTAGTGCTAGTTGATGGGACACTTGGGTGCTTTGTTTGCCATAAAAAACAATTTTTTCCTTTTAATTTCCGGTATTGTTATCTACCGGAGTGGTTTTATTTACTTTTTTTTATGTAGCTTTTTCCTTTCCTTTGGTTTTTCTATTTCGTAAATTGTTTCAATTAATTTATCATTTTCCTCATTATCGCTGATGGGATCAAGAAAGGCATTTTCTATTTTCAAATTAGGGTCCAAATCACAACCGTCACCATTATTATGTCAAATACGCTATTTTCGTAATCGGTACCTGAATCGGTCATTTCCTTCATCAAGTGATAAATATAGTTTGGATCATTGTATTTTTTCTCCATTATTTGACTATATTCATATTCTATTATCTTTATTATCATCTTCTATTATCTTTTTTGACATATAAAGACAAAAAAAAAATATAACAATTTATACTTATAAATGAATAAATTACAATTATATTACCTTTAATTTGAAATAATTATTGAATTAAAAGTTATATAATATCTAATTTATAAGATTTGAAATGGCCAAATAAACAATAACACGACATACTATTCTAAAAAATACTTTTCTTCGTAAAAATGACCTACAAAAAATTTACGTGTAAGACTAAACAGGAGTCAAAATGACTCCGTGACTGCAGAAAAACAAACGATATGTCCTCTTTAGAATCTGAATGTGGAACTGATAGAAGTGTAGAAGGGTGGGAGGTAGCATAGCTGAGATGTGGGAGTTCTGTGTTTTACAGACACCGTGCATTCGTAGTTTATTAAAAAATGGGAGTCATTTTGACTCCAGGTTAGCTTTCTAGGGTTAAATGGTTTAAAACACATGAAATATTCCATTTTAAAGGACATCCTCTAAGCTTTTATATAATGTCATATAATATCGTTGCCAATAGTTCCAAACCATAAGTACATTATTTAAAAGTTGACCTGCCTAAACTTTGAATATTATTATTAGCGTTGGGAACCAATCAACTGAAAACAGTGGACTAATCGGTTGTTTTAAAATATTCATTCATTCGGTTGTGGATATCAAGTTTTCATTCGACTGATATCAGTCTGTAGTTTGGACTTGTATTAGTTGTAATTCGGACGTGTGTATAACGAGATAACGAGTGTCATGCGCCTTCTCACCCCTTCTCAGCTCTGAGCCCTTCACCATCGTTCATTTCCCCAACCCAAAACCAAAAAACATCCGAATGAAACATTCAACTGAATTCAGTCTCAGTCTATATTTTTTCATTCAAATGAAAACGATATCGAAGCAGGCTGTAGTTTGGGACGAGATAACGAGTGTCAAGCGCCTTCTCACTCTCACCCCCCTCAGCTCTGAGCCCTTTACGGCCTCCACCGTACTTCTCCTTTATAAAAAAAAAAAAAACCATTCGATTGAAACATTCGACTTGCGGGTTCAGTCTCGATCTATAACTTTATTCGTATACCCGCTATGAGACTGTTTTCAGTCGATTGTTTTTTCCCGAATCGACTTATTCATTTGGGTCGGTCGTCCCAACTCTAATTATTATTTCCTAAAATTGTGTCTTAAAGGGGTCTTAAAACAAGGAACTCTTGAAGTACTCTTGTATAATCATTTGTTATGTATTAGGTTTTTTCATACAAGTCGGAATTTAGATGAAACATCTAAATTTTATTATTCACAACAAATAAAATAGCTAATGTTTAAAATATATGATAAGAAAGGATTTCGATTAATTATTATTAATGTGTTTCAATTTTAGAAAACAACATGTGATTGAAAATGACCTTAAAAACGCAGAGAAGAGTCGAAACGTTTCACCAGAAATATAAATGAAAACCAACATGTTTTGATTATATTTATTCAAAACCTAATGAATCCATCAAAAAACAATATAAATGTGATACAAAGTAAAGAAGGTGTTTAATTTTAACGTCATTTGAATTTTTGCATCCTAAAAATCACAATCATCTTAAATGTCCGATTCTAATAAAATTTGGTAGGTCATAATTAGCTCATTGTTGGTCCCATATAAGTTTCAACCTTCTGCGCTAATTTGTTTCTCTTCCACATGCGCACAAACATACATTTATTTATACCATCAAAAGTACTTATCTGATTTGTATGAAACTTTTATAGTTTATCGAAAGTAGCCCACAGATATTTTTAATCCTCTTTATAATTTTAATTGTTTAAAATTAAGACGATATTTTGTAAATGTGAAGCATCAAATTTCATTTATGAAATTCTGTTTGTTAGCAGATGCCTTAACCACGAGCTTGTATGTCGTGTATTCAATGAACTAGTTACTGTCCTACCTCCTGGGCGTAGAGCTGGCAGACATCTTTATATTCGTGAATTATCTCACCTCTGTCCTCTTGTCCGCTGTGTATGTTCCTATTAATTTACCCGTCCTCCCCTCTCCTAGATCCCTTAAAAGTACTCTCTGCATGATTATGAAATCATAGAAATATTGTATGTCATTTTAACTTTATTTAATTAGTTTTAGGAATCTTTATTTAATTTATTTATTTAGGAATTTTAGTAATTTGTAAACATTGTACTCTGTTATTTTATTCATTGTTACCCTGTTATTTTTGTCATTGTTACTCATTTTTTCTTCTTGTTATTAGCTTGCTTTATTACGTTTTATTCACTACTTGTTCCTCATACTACTTTATAATTTACTTATCTTTTACCTATGCATTTTAATTTGATGTTATTTACCTTCTGAGTTACCACTTGTGGCTTTGCTGTTTGGCAACTCAATTTTATACAATAAACAATTTAAATTAGAGCTCATGGTCCAGAGGATATTACTTTGTCACTTGATAGATTAGTTATTCAAATACTATTCTAAATCAATGTGGTCCTATCAAGTGACAAACAAACATCAACTTGATTTTTGGTAAACTAAGTAATTTTGTTCTCAGGATCATGAAAATCACTTTGTCCACCAAAATGGATGAGACATGGCTGCTCTCCACCAGTTTTTTTTTAGTTTTTTTTTTTCAAATGCCTATTGCCAAGCTATGCCCTGCAGACGAACCTAACCGACCACATATTCTTAAAAGGCAACAAAAGATTAACCTATATACAAAATTGTGACTTAATGTTAGTCAGACAATTTTTTTTTTGCACGTGATCTCTTGTATTATCAGTAATTCTAGCATAGCAGACTAAGAGACCTACAACTAGATAAAAAAAATGCATGTACTCACCAGATGGATAACTTTGGAAGGAAAAAGGATCGGCGTGAAGAAAGGAAATAGTTGAACTAATAAATACACACTATCTTTTACCCTTTTGAAAATAAATAAATAAATATGGTTATAATTTACAATAAGGACTCTGTTTCTTTTTTTTTTTACAGTAATTTCGTTTGTAACAGTGTTTATAATCGCCTCAACCATTATAAATGGTTGAGCCGATAACTCTATCTTACCCATTTTCAATATTGAAGATGAAAATGAAACATCATGAGCACGACACACAAACTGGACACCTCCTGGTGGTGAAAAGGGGAAACTAGCCCCTTAAATTGACCTGGAAAACACAGGCAATACCTCATAATTATACATGACAACGTATCACATCATTTATAAAATTGTTTTAAAGGATTGGTCAAATTCACTAAAATTGTTAACTCACAATACTAAGGCTAGCCGAGAGAAACAAGAAGAATGCTTGAATAAACTCACAAAACTTCAATAAACCATACTTCCGAAATGGTTACAACTAGTGATGTAAAATACCCAGGTATTTAAAACTGTAGGTAAATACCCATTTTGGGTTAATACCCAGGTATTTATGATAATTTTTAAAGTTACGACTGCTACGAGTTTAATTTAAAACTTATTTATTGTAAATAAATATATTATGAAAATTCAAGTAGTTATTAGTGATACAGTAGAACCTCGCTTACACGACCCTCAATAACACGACAACCTCAATTACAAGTGCAATTTTCAAATCCCCTTGAGATTGCCATAACACATAATGTTAAATTAACCTCTATAACGCATCTCTTTACAGGAATGGGTAGACCTTGAACAAGTCTAGACTTGAAAACCCCGCCCATTAACCTCAATAACACAACTGATAGCCAAAATAACCTTGATAACACGACCCTCAACAAAAAGAGTACCTTGACAACAAGACTGTTTCCCTAATCCCCTGGAGACACTTCTTATCGAGGTTCTACTGTATTATGTCTCAATAATATTATTGAATGGATATTAATAAGTTAATAAGAATAATATTAATAAACCTAAATAGAAACCAAATTTGAATATATTACTGATATAGTAAAAAATGTGTTATAATGAATAATTGACAGTCAAAATGGCTTTCAGTTCTAGTTTATTAACACATATTTGTGGGCTCCGAATTTTGCTCTAATTAGGGAACAAACCAAATAAATGTTTTCATAAAGCCTCCATTAGCTGACCCCTTGATTTACCAGGAGGAGTGGGAAACATACCTAATATTTGACTATGTGAAGAGAGCAGGGATTATCTCTTCCTATCCCATTGATGCCAGTATTCCTGAGTCTGCATCTCAGAGAGCCGAGATATCGTGCGGTCGAATGCAAATATCTCCTCGTCTCCGGTGAAGATACTTGACGCTGCATTCTCCTACAATCAATATCAACATTCATTTCATTTTTATTAAATTGTCAATGTGTATTTTTTTAAAAAGGATATCTGTGTTCTATTTCAGTTAATTATGAAAGAAAGACAGTGTAAATGTTAAAAATAGAAATAGAACAAAATTTATTCATATCTCCTAACACTTACTAAAGCCCTTTTGTGTATTATCAGGAATAGAATTTAGCGTTGGGAACCAATCGATTGAAAACAGTCGACTAACCGGTTGTTTTAAAATATTCATTCATTCGGTTGTAGATATCTAGTTTTCATTCGAATGATTTCAGTCTATAGGTTGGAGTTGTATTAGTTGTAATTCGGACGTGTATATGTGGACGTGTGTATAACGAGATAACGAGTGTCATGCACCTTCTCACCCCTCCTCCGCTCTGAGCCCTTCACCGTCGTTCCTTTCCCCTACCTAAAACCAAAAAACATCCGAATGAAACATTCGAATGGAAAAGTCTACTGGATTCAGTCTCAGTCTATATTTTTTCATTCGAATGAAAACGATGTCGTAGCAGGCTGTAGTTTGGGACGAGATAACGAGTGTCAAGCGCCTTCTCACTCTCACCCCCCCTCAGCTCTGAGGCCTTTACGGCCTCCACCGTACTATTGCTATATAAAAAAAAACCATTCGATTGAAACATTCGACTTGCGGGTTCAGTCTCGGTCTATATATTTATTCGTATATCCTATACCCGCTATGAGACTGTTTTCAGTCGATTGAATTCAATCGACTGTTTTTTCCCGAATCGACTTATTCATTCGGTTGTTTTTTCTAGTCGGTTGTCCCAACGCTAATAGAATTTCAACTAAGTGTAGACTAAATCAAGAATCAGTCGAAGAAAGATAAAAGTGGGGTTCTTTTTTTTAAAAAAAAAAAATGTATTTGATAATTGCAGTGGCGTATCCAGGTGGGGGGGGGGGCACAGGACCCCCCCCCCCCCAGACGGGCCCAGATTCGATAGAGAAAAAATACGCCGTATTTTTTTAATACATATTTTTACATTCACCTCATATTCAATTTCACCTTAGAAATGCATAAAAGCTCTGTTTTGAGAGGTCATATTTTCAAAATTTTCCGGACCCCCCGCCATAGATCCCCCACCCCCAATTATTAACTGCAGACAACCCCCATGACTTACAGTAAGATGTGGTACTGCAGTAAGCATCAGCATAACATTTTCTAACGAATAGGTTCTAAAACAGTTATTGGGCGACGAGATTTTTTTTTTTTTGGGAGGGGGGGGGGGGGGGGGGGCAGCTGCTTTGTTGAATAAGTAGTTCCCTTTTCTTGTTTCCACTACGAATTCCCCCCCCCCCAATCTTAACTGACTTAGAATGTGCCCCCTCCAGAACCTAGCCGCTGGATACGCCACTGGATAATTGCGACTACAATATAATAGTAAGAATAGGTTTGTGATTTGAAAATGAAAATAACTTATTTTGTGAGATTTAAAGATAATTAAAGAAATATAATTTAGTTAGAGGCCACTTTATCTGATTTTTGCTTCCCAGCTTATCAAAGATAACGGCAGCTAAGTGATCGTTCTGAAGAATGAAAATATTTTATATTTCCGATTTAAAAAATTCAGACATCAGGAAACATTTTTGGCTCCGTGTCTGTCGCTCAATTATTGCAAACCAACATATGTTAAAAAACTACATGTCTGATTTGGAATTTGTAGTGAAGGTCATAATTAGCTCATTTTTGGTCCCATATAAGTTTCAACCTTCTGCATTCATTTGTTCCTCTTCCAAATACGCACAAACATACATTTATTTACACCTATAGCTTTAAAATTATTTATGTGATTTGTATGAAACTTGTATAGTTTCATCAGTTTCAACCTCAGATTGCCCCAGATTAATCTGAACCGTCTTCGCTCTTTAACGTTTGCTAAATTCATACTTTAATTTATGTAAAAAAGCAAAACAATTTATATAGATTAAAAAAAAAACAAAAAAAAAAAAAACGGGGGAAACAATTCAATAAATTAGACAATAATGGCTTGTAAAAGCATAAAATCAATAAAATACTGGATAGGATGTGAGGAAGCTCTATGTGTCACACCCACCAATAGGCAGTCTATTTTTTTATGTTGTTGTTTATTTTGGTGTATATACAAATAATAAAATAGGTACGTACGCAAATGTTCTAATAAAAAATAGACTGCCAATTATTGTGGCACATAGCTTCCTCGCATCCTATCTGTACTTTATTGCTATAATGTTTATTGTGTAAAAACTATTAATTGTTTTAGCGATCTTTAACACTTCATAGCGGTGTCGCTGTTGGTTTTACTGAAAAATTGTATTTGAAAAAAATGTTTGTCTCATTGAATAGATGAAGTTAGATTTTTTTCCGACCTAAAATTCCAATTTTAAATTTGAAGTTCCTGTTTACGCGAGCGTCGCTCGTGAACGCTTGGACGGATAACGTTGTCCTACGAACTCGTCCTGGGCATTGGTAAAATGAACATGTCTAACAAATTTCATCAAAATCGGTTGACATTTACTCAAGTTATCGTCGCACGTTTCATAATTCGCGGACACACAGACCGACAGACAGATAGACAGACACGAGACAAAAAATGTTCCCTGATGTCTGAAACGGATTTCTGTCTTGGAATTTTTAAAATCGGAGGCATTAAAGGTTTTTTGTTCTCAAAAGTGAACACAATGCTTCCGTTACCTTCGGTAAGCTCGGAAGCAAAATCTGGTACAAAGCCAAAGTGGTGAAAGTTAAAGTGTTAACTGTATAATAATAATAATAATAATAATAATAATAATTGCATAATGGTTAGAGGGCGAGTTCAAACCACTGTTGGAACCCAGCAATCAGGCCACATTAGGCCTACTTTTGTAACGGGGCTTTTACTAACCCTGTGTTGGAGGGTTCCAGCCACTTCCCACTTCAAACATGTACATGGTACTGCCGAAGCAAGTAGAGTGTGGTCATTAGTGAGCTACATAAATCTGAGAATTAAAGTATGGAGGAAGAGAACCCCTTAGCCCTGCTCTGTCCTCAATTTATAAATGCAAATCAGAGTGTCATGGCACAGGACTCGAACTCACGACCTTGAGTTGAGCTGGGCACCCGCCCAGCTCAACTCAAGGCACCCGCCTAGAGCCCCTTGGTCACAATGGCTCTTTCCCTAGTGTTGAATGTATACAGAGATTCTTTGGTAAAATGAATATTGGTTTGTGTTACCGATCCAGCTGTAATATTAAGATCGTCCATGAGGGCTCGAGCTGAATCGCCCCCATCCTGCATAGACTCCCTTAGAAACAACCTGCTTAGAGGCACGTCAGCTGCCACCACCACTCTAATCTAAACAAATCAATATAACAATAAATAATATGTCAATTTTTACAAGACTTTGTATGTGTTGTTAGTAGGAGGGCTCTTATATTTAATAAGTGGTAAGTAACCCTCTTCATCATGTAACTTAGTTAGAAGTTAGAGATTTTTGCAATCACCTATTGATGGATGGCAGCCATTTGTTTTTGAAAACACCTCTTGGGGTACAAATGGGTAGGGCAAAACCCGATATTATCTCTACGTTATATTTGTAGAATTTTTTATTAGAAGATACTTATTGCATTTCCTGTTTTGTTTAAACATGAATGCAAATAATTTGTCAAAAAGAAATTAGTAAATGATTGTATTTATCTATCAGGTTCCATTTTTCAATGTTTACTGGTCAAGAAGAAAAGCTGACTTTATTTAATACAACCTTCAAAGAAATTGAGTTGGATACCACTGGACAACACACTTGAACACACAGATATGAATTTAAGTTGAAAGGCAAGCTGTAGAGTATTTGAATGAAATACAAACCCTGTTGTCGTAGAAAGTATCTATGAGCGTAATAAATCTCTTGGTTTCAGATCTAAGTTTGAGGCTGAGCTGAGGTAAATCTCGTATAAGTACTGTATGAAATGCTTGAGATAGCTGAAGATAATCACTTGCCCCCAGTGCCTGAAAGTAAACAAACCAATATCACAAATAGATTTAATAAAATTAATGATATAGACAATTCTTAAGCAATATGATAGTTACTTATAGCTGTTATCAGTTTGTACAAGCTTTATAAGACATGTGTGTTTAGACAATGTGTTAGCTGAGGATGGTTGTAGTAGAGTGAGGGAACAGGATTATTCCCAAACCCTCACACCACCGCCAACTCAATTTAAAATATATCACTTCACAACACAAAAACTTCTGCTTGTATTAGGTTGAAATTTTACATGTCTTATAAAAGAGTACTTTAGACGATGTGTACAAAGTTTTATTAAAAAGTTACATTATAACGTGAGATATCGGTAAAAATGTTGTTTTGTCTAAAATGTTTTCTCTTCAAACGTTTAAGTCCGCTTTAATAAATTTAGCGATCTTTAACACTTTATAGCTGTGTCAGTGTTGGTTTTACTAAAAAAAATATTTCAAAAAGTTGTTTGTCTCATTAAATAGATGAAGTTAATAATTATTTATGTTACTAGGCAACAAAATGGAATTTTGCAGACAAGCTTTTTAAGTTTTAGTTCCGAGCCGAAGGCGAGGATAGGCTAAACAAATTTACTGCAGAGGCAAAGCGGAGGCAGGAAATTAACTATTTTACTGACGAGGTGAAGCCGAGTCAGGAAAATTACATTTTGACTGATGAGGCGAAGCCGAGGGAGAAAAATGTTAATTACCAGCTAAGGTGTAACCGAAGCAGGTAATTTTTAAACGAGTCAGGAATGTTTTCTTTGCTGCATAGTTACATACAATATTTTATCTACACTAACGGCAGAAAAATTACACTAATTATTATAATCCTTTTCTAATAGTTAAAAGATTTAAAGAAATGAAAGTTGTAAATATACGAAAGTTTGAGTCATTATGTTAAAACAAAACAAAGGCAAAACAAATTCAGTGTTGCCACTTTTTTTTATTAACAGCTGTATTTTATCTCAATTTTTTTTTTAACAATCACTGTAAAATAATAATATTTGTTTTATTATTATAATTTTTAAAGGCATTTTTAAAAAAGATATAAATATATAACAGAATATTACGCTTAAATATATAAAAATGAACAATGTGGGAGGAGTTCATAACCTGCGATCTAGTAACCTTTTCTTAAAATTTGCCAGCCTGTTTGTTATTTTGCTGACACTTTGATATTTTACTGAACCTTTATTATGTTACAAAAGAATCTAGAAAAAATACATTTTGCAGATTGAAAACAGTACAACAATGCTTAATTTTGCTGCCGTGAGTAGATACAATTTTTTCCTGTCTTAAAATTTCAAACTTACATTCGAAGCTTACATTTATGCTAGTGTTGTGCCTGAACACTTGGGTGGATAATGTTGTCCAACAAATTCATCCTGGGAATTCATACTAAAATGAATGTGTGAACCAAATTTCAACTAAATTAGTTATCATTTACTCAAGCTACATTTTAAGCATTGGTATTGCGTGGGCCATGTTCCAAGCTATTTCGATCACACTAAGCAGTTGATAACATTAGCGGCGTGCACAATATAGAGGTATATATAATGAGGTATTTCTTTAGATTGTTATTCCCCTATGTGCTTTTAGAATATAAACGACATTAACTAAATAACTAATAAGACAAAAAGATGTTTAATCGAATGTACTTTGAGACAAAGGAATATCACACTTCTGTTCATATAAGGGGAGTAACAGTCTAAAGAAGAACATTCCGTCCACCTTCTTCAGATTGTTACTCCCCTTTGTTTTCTTTATAAGGGAAGAAACAATCTAAAGAAGTGCCTATAAGGATTTGATCAAGGTTACTCAACACAGTCAAATTTGATATTTTCCTAGAGACACCTTGTATAAATGATAATAAATAGTTAATAAGACAATATACCCTGGCACAGATCTCGAAGAAGGAAGTGTCCATGACCTGCCCGCAGGTTCTGTTGAAGGTGACGTTCCTACCCATGATGGTGAGAGTTTTAGGTCTGATGATGTCGTTCTCCATGGAACACAGCAGTTTGAATATCTTGTTCAACTCATCATCAGCGTCCACTTCACCCTTCCTGCAAGTAAACTAACAATAGCAACTAATCTCATCTTTCAATTACATCATATCATATTACATTGTAGAGTGTACTGTACAACCATATTATAATTAGGTCTTAATTACAGGGAAAATATTAAGTTAAGTGCATAAAATTTGCTGTACTAATTATGCCTGGATTTATTAAGAAATTATGTTTGTTGATATCCCCTACCTTAAACTAAGATTTACTTATACTGCCTATAAAAAGAACAATACATTTAGAATATGAAGAAAAATATCTGTGTAACACAGCTATTTTAGTAATAAGTTGATAAGAAGTTTCACATTTAAAACTATTTTTTCAAACATAAAGAGTAGGAATTGCATGGAATTACATGATTTATGTTTATAAATTCCACATATTTTTTTTATTATTTTTTTTATTAGGTAGTTTTGTGTGAAGTTTTTCACAAAATACGTTTTAAAGATAAATTTTGGCTACAATGTGGTTTTATTTGATTAATAATTTTACAAATTTCTTAAATTGATGCAGACTTCTGTCAAAAAAACACTTCTGTCAAAAAAACAAAAAATAAAATAATGAAATTGATATTTCTTTATGGCTCAATAGCTCTCATTTCAATGCCCCTTCAAATAGCGCCCAGAGTACGTGCTCTGCCAGCCCAACCCAAGAAAAACCCCTGGGTGTTACATTTTCTCTTGAGCATGCACAATTCCTGCAGTAGATATGCCAAACAAAACTTGTAACAAGTAAATTACAAAAGAGTTTTGATAACACCCTATTATAGATTGTGTAAAATTAAAAAAAATCAAATAAATTAACAAACTAATGACTGATTATTGTATTGACATCGGGCATCGGGAATACATAATCTGTCCAAGTTTCTAAATTCTAGGTACTCAGGAAGTGGGTCAAATTAAAGTTACAAGATTTTAACATAAACAAACTAAAAACAAAGTAAATTAAAGAAAAGTGTGTAAAAATAATTACTAACTTTATTTAGTACTTAAGTGTTGTCGTTATCGACTATGGCTCACGCCTCAGTGACATGCCTACTATCTAATGTGTCACATAATGAATGAAATTTAAACAGAATAAATAATCTTCAGTTGGTAAAGATTTTGATCGACCATCAAATCAAATTATAGCTCTCATTGCAATCTATAGATTCAAGTTAGTCATCCATTATCAGGTCCACTGAAGATGGATAGAATCTCCGGTACTAGTTGAACTGATGATAGATGCTTTACTAAAGTGGTCTTAGATAAATATATAATAGTGGTGAATTAAAGTTTATTATCTATTCTGATTCATTGAGTTTTATTTACTATAAGTTGGGCAACAAAAGCTATTGACTTGGTGCTCAAGCTTCGGTAGGTAGACTAGTAATAAATAGCTTGGTTTTCCGGTATCTGTGTCACGAAGGGGTTGAAGTCAGACATTTCACTTCCACTACTGGAAGCACTTTCAGGGGTGTGATGCATCGTGATGTTAACTTGAAGCAGTACTTGAGTATGTATTGTTGCTTCAAGTAAACATCACAATGCACCACATCCCTGAAATGCTTCCAGAAGTGGAAGCTTGATTTTGGTGGTCCAAGCACATCGGACTTCAACCCCTTCGTGACGTGGATTTCACTGGAAAACCAAGCTATTTTTTATTTCTGATTTGTCCTTTGTTAAACTTTATAACTAAAAATGAACAGTTAACTTTATCTGCAATCACATTCTTTCTGAATACTTCCACTAGTGGAAGCTAAACATATCAAATAATATTTACCAAGAACGATTTAAAAAAAAAATTGAATTACAATTTTACTCTTTGAATCTCAGATTCGTTGGTTTTCAGTCCGGACTTTTAAAAAAGTCAAATTATCCTCGGAGATTTATCAGCTGAAAAAACATAATATAACAAATAAATAAAAGTATGAGACTTAAAAATAAACATGAGATAAGAATAAAGCTTTTTGTACAAAACATAATGTAGCCAACTTGAAAAATAATGTTACATGAACCCCTACTGATAAGTACATTATGCCAACATACTTTTTTGGGACATTTACAAACAGTGGTTCCCAGACAAAAAACTGTGGTGTCTTGAGTCCTTTTCTTTGGCATTACCATAACTTTGATAAATTTATGAGAGGTCCATAGAGATGATTAGTAATGACGTCACAAGATGGCGTAAGCTTTCGATAATTTATTCGATTCGGTTTGTTATGTTCCTTTTCCTTATCACCTGTTATCAATCCCATGTAAGATAAATGGGAGAATTTTCTCAACTTTTTAAATAATTAATTATTAAATTATTATTAATTTATAAGTCTTTTCAACCTTTGAACGTTATTATACTAAGTCTATTTTAACAATGTAAGATAAGAAAACATTAAAAATTGCCGTTCTAGTGGTTTAAAAAAGTATTATTGTTAGTGTTTTATTGTGGTGATACCGTCCGGGTCTGTTCTTATTTATTGTTTATTTTTTAAATCGTTTTTCTATTTTAGTTTGTATATTATGTCTTCCACCTTCTCGAGCATTATGAAAATTTCATCTATACTTCATTTTTTTCGGAGGACAAAGCTATTCTTCGTAAAAGTATGTCAGAGTACTTAAGTAATATTAAATTAATGTATTAAATTAGTTTTTTAATCAACATTTTAAACAAGTATACATGCGAGGCACTCATATCTTATATTATTATACTCGTTAATATAGATAACAAAAAATACACAAATAATAATAGTAATAACAGTCTGCTCTTTGTCTCGTCATCAACGTCTTTTTCCTAGGCTGATCAGTGATCTATTGTATAGTATATAATTATGTTCCAACATCGGTTAAATATAATGCACATTGTAAGTAACCAGGAACAAAATATTATTAGCAAATAATTTTTTATTACCTGGCAGATTAAGTATCACTATCTTTCTACAAGTCCTGTACCCTGAGTATACTTCATTGAGTTTCAAAACTTGAGGAAAATTTATTTTCGGACACACAATATGAACACGAACACACCCTGTGAATTTTTATGGCAACAGGAAATACAAAAAATCAAGTATAAAGATTAATAACTCAAATAGCTTTTTCGATGATATGACCCTTCACACAAATACTCATTTTAAATAACTGAAACGAAAGTTTTTAATGTTTTTTTGTTACACTCGTTAAAAAAGACTTGGTACAATAATGTTCAAAGGGTGAAAACTCTTATAAATCAATAATAATTTAATAATTAATTATTTAAAAAGATGAGAAAATTCTCCCATTCATTTTACATGGGCTTGATAAGAGGTGATAAGAAAAAGGAACATAACAAACACTGAGTTAAATTTTCGAAAGCTTTTGTGACGTCACACTAATCATCTCAATAAGATGTAGTAAAACAGTAATTTACAGTAATTTATTTAATAAAACAGTAATTTACAGGTGAAAGAAAATTCAAGGGTTCTTATAGTTACATTATTAATTTGTTATCTACATTTAGCTTTATTTGTTTAAAATATGAAAGGAATGGATGTGTTACGCTTTGCAAGTTGAAGCTTACACAAAGTAAGTTTTCTCCTGAGCCGACGTTCTGGTGCGGTAGTCGATGCCGGAGTCGAGTGAGATGACACCACAGTGGTTCTTAAGTATTTGGATGAAGGGGACGAAGTTCGAGCGCTGCAGACCATTTTTATACAGATCGTCTGGCTTACGATTGCTTGTAGCTACTACAACCACACCGAACGAAAATAGAGAGGTGAACAATTGTTTCAGGATCATTGCATCTGCTATGTCCGTCACCTGAAGCAAAAATACACACCTTTTAATAATAATAATAATAATAATAATAATCTTTATTGTTTTTTAGGGGCTTAGCTCTGTAACAATGGAATTAGAAAAACATTTAAGTAATGCATTGATACAATAATTCAAGCTCTTTTGCGAGCCCTCACTTTAAACATAGATAAATAATAAAAACAAAAAGTAGTAGAAGTGAGGTTACTTGTATACTATAATGCAATGATAGTAGCACAGTATAGTATTCATAACAATGTAATACTGCATTTTTTCTCCAAAGCAACTCTCAATTGAAAAATTTGAATTAGGTAATTATGTAGTTTACAAAAACTGTTTAAAATGAGTGAACTGATCAGGGTTGGGCAAAATTTGATTTTTTTTTTTATTTTAATATAAAATTTTGATAACTAACTAATAAAATATACAATCTTTATAATCCTTAAAAAAATGCGAGCGATAATTTCAAGTTCAAGTAAGCGAAAAGAGTCAGTTTCGAGAAGATAGGTGTAAGTCACAGAGTTAAACAGAGGCCGGTGTCACGGAAGGGGGTTGTTTAGATATTAACATAAATAAAATGTCTATTGTAATAAAAGGTGCAGAGAATGTCCATTGGTATGTCTATCAGACCCCTTCACAGATCTGTTGAGTGTGAAAAGTCATTACAGTAGGCTCAGGATCACCTGTCAGGGTATGGGACCAGAGGAGTGACAGATTTGAGAGAGATTTAATAAAAAACAGTAACATTTTATCATTTTAATTGATATAATTACCTGAAACTCATCGAAGCAAATGAGCCAGGATCTCTCTGCTATCTGCTCTGCCACAGGTGTGATGACATCAAAAGGATTCGGCTTAGAATCGTACTCATCTCTCGGCACCTGAGACTGAGCTTTTTTCAATTGGTGGATCATGGAGTGAACATCCAACATGAACGAGTGGAAGTGAACACGTTTCTTCTCCCTGCGCTACAAAAGTACAACAGCACTGATACAAAGTACAACAGTACTGATACAAACCTCATAGTAATAACTACTCAACAAACTAAAAAACATTTAAAATGGTGCTGTTTTCACACTAGTCTATAAAAAATCATATAATTGCCAACACCAACATTATGAGAGAGCTTAAAGAAAAAATAAAAGTCACAAGGACTGATATAGGCTTCAAATTAAGGGAGATAAGGAGCTACATAAAAAATTAAAATACATTTTTTGCGGAACAAAAAATAAATGCTCATACAGGTAATTTGGACTTCAGTGCACCATGGACATTTGTCCCCATTACAATTCCAGGGAGAGAGAAAATTTTCTTATCATAACAGAGCCTGGCAGTACTATTTCAGTAACCTTCCTGCTGTCACCAGCTCTAATACGCCGGGGAAGTGTGACGTCACTTACGTAAAAAAGTGTGTGTTGTTAGGTTATCTGGCTCATAACATTGGATATAGGTGGGGTTTATCAGTCCTATTTTATTTTATTATTATCTTTTAATCAATTATTTGTTTTATCATCTATAATGTATACATTTATTGGCTTATTAATGATGTTACTGATACATGATAAGGTTAAAAACAGTTAAAAAAGCTTTTAATAGAGTAAAAAGAGCACATCTGTGAGTAAGTTATTTCACATCTTCTTTGAGTTATTTGTGAGAATTATTTGTTTTATCATCTATAATGTATACATTTTTTGGCTTATTAATGATGTTACTAATATATGATAAGGTTAAAAAAGCTTTTAATAGAATAAAAAGAGGAAAAAACTATAAAATGCTTAATGAACTCTAGTAAACAATGGTTTGTTATGAGCCAGAAAAGATAACCTGACGAAAAATCGTGGAGGGTGCATGACGTCACAGCAACCTTTGTCACTTTTACGTAACCTCTCTGACGCGACGTATATCAGTGGTATCAACAGTTGATCTTTGCTAAGTATTTAAGGCAATGGAACCTCCCTTGTAAGGTTATATAGAAAACAGGTATTTTCCCCAAGGATCTTATATAAAGGGGATAGAGGGTTGAGGCAAAAAAGTGACCCCATGAAGATATGTAAAATATTAGCTCCAATGGGACAAATTACCTTCCTCTTGGTTATAGGTTACCAAGAATTTGTTTATAGTGTCAGGTTATAACCTGTTAAAAAAGGTAATTTGTCCCAGTTCAAAGGTCGTGGAGCATGCGCAGTATGATTTTTTCTCCAATTTCTCTTACCTTCATGGGGTCACATTTTTGCCTTAAACCCCTTCTTAACAATACATCCGCTTTATATAAGATCCTTGATTTTCCCCTATGAAATATCCTAAATACAACAGAAGAAATACAATAATCAGTAGCTGAATTCATCAAGTCAGCTTGAATACTTCTCTTATAAAGTGCATGATTAACGCCATGACAAATTTGACAAAGTACAGAATTACATTGACTGGATTTATTTAGTAATTCAGAACATAATTGAAAAATAGTCTGCCCATTAGTGTGGCACATAGCTTCCACTAAAGTGTACTAAAGCATATTTTACTTATGTTCACAACCCATTAATGTCTAATTTTTTAAAATTTTCCCCTCCTTTTTTTTTCTTTTTTATTAAATCTATTAATTATTTTGAAATCTTTTCCAGTTAATAAAATAAAATTTCAATTATTATTTTTTTTTTTTTACTAGAGTAAAAGTATTAATGCAGCATTATTTAATGGTTGTAGATGGTTCAAATTAAAAATAAGATAGGAGTTAATTAAAAAAAGGTAGTGTGCATGTAAAATAGAAAACAATGGGAGCAGAAGATTTTATAAATGGGACAAACAATAGGCCAATTATGACCTATCATCCGAATTTCATTAAAAAGGGACAGGTATTTTTTTTTTTTTTTTTTTTTTTTTTTAGATATGTTTGTTGGATTGCAAAAATGTTTCCCGACAGACGGGCACTGCCTCAAAAGTGCTCCCTGATCTTTGAAAAAGATTTCTGTCGTGGAATTTTTGAAATCGGACAAATTAGAACTATCACAATGCCTTCATCATTAAAGGGACTTTTTTGCCCCATGTTTCAGTCCCCTGACTACTATTTTTTTTTTTTTAATTAAACCTGAAACACTCTGTATATTACAGAAACATTTTAAATTTAATAAAATGCATTCTCAAGTTATCATTGTAAGTGCGTTAATTCGACTATAAAGATCTCAGAAAATGCTCAACTAGCAAGATAGAAAGCTCGGATCTAATAAATATTACCTCGTATTAGTTTTGTTTTAAAGTAACGACAAAGTAACAGAACATCAATAGTAAATAAAATATACAGTAAAAACTAGTTAATTGTTAGCTAAGCTCTAATTACATATAAAAATAGCATTTTGTTTTGTCCCGGCATACGACTAGTACACTTAATTAACTCATAATTATCTTATGTTGACCAACAACTTGTGCAACAACTCATCACTATAATACTGCGACCTTAGTCAGCCAAGGTCAACTAGAATGAAATCAAGAAACAATGTAACAAAAACAATTTCAATACCAACAAGTCAATAAAACTTTATAATTCCGGGAAAAAATAAAACAAACTGATAATCACTAAACTATTCATAATATTATTAAAGAAGAATGGACCTACTCAAAAAAACCTACCTAAAATGAACCTACTCAAGTAACCATTAAATACTTGATAGTAATACTCCTCCAGGAGCCAAAGATTTAAGTCCAGGAGCCTAAGATTTGAGTCCAGGTGCTAAAGATTGGGCTAATGAAGTGTGTATGTGTAAAAACTATGTCTGGGTCTTTCTTTTTTGCCGTAATTTTTATTTTTAATCGAATTTTTATTTTTATAATTAAAGATATCATTGAGAAATAAATATGAAATACATTAATTGACTTTTTAGTTCAATATTTCCAAAATGCAATCTAGATGATCTGGATTTGACCTATTTATAGATTGAAAAATGCATTGGCGCATAAAGTACGCCGCCCGTGCCCACTACAGCCGTGCCACTAAGGGTTAATGCAGACACTTAAACAGGACAGCCATGATATTTTGTAATTTCTAAAGTACTTATGAACTAAATTAAAAATGTCTTGTCCTCTTATGGTCTCAGGGAGGTCTTTACATATCAGGAATTGTTCAATAATAGATTTTTCATTAATAAATCAAATGAAAGTCACCACTTGTGGAATATTATTTTTTATTCTGGATCCCGCAGGACACAGTTTGGGAAACCCTGCTATAACCACTTGCCTATACCAATCCCTATTCCACTCCAATGCTCTTACTATTCGACAACACTGGTCTCTATGTTTGAAGTCCAGTGTGATTTCTGTGTTCGAACTCCATAATCTAACCACTAAACTAAGAAGGAGGTTAAAAATCAACTATAACTGATAACACTGATATGACAGCTGGTGAAGGGTGAAGGTTACAAAAATAGTGTTGCCAAGCTATGTTCTCCCTGTAATTGAGATGGGGGCAAGTGTCTAAGTTGCATAAATGTCCAGGGTAAGGTAACCTCCCCTAAATATTTTGTTGCTAGAGCATGTATATTACTTGTATGACTCTCTCATTGTTGCTACAGAGATTTTGACAAGCAATAATAACCACAATTAGCCGTTGTCTTTTGCTTTTTTTACAGTAAAATTGCAAACTCATTGGAATTTTCATGCAAAAACTGAAGAACAAGAGCCTGATGTTGTGTGGCAGTTTGGGGTGGAGCAAACAAACTATTTTTGGCGCCAAATGCACCACTTGAAGAAATTTAATATAGATATATCCAAATGATACATGATTTGCAAAATTTACACGTTTTAACAAAAAAGTGATTGATTAAAATTTTGTTTGCCGTAGAATTTTTTAATGGCCAATTGCCGCTCCGTACTTCGCGGTGTTTCACTCATGGTTTCTGAAGAAAAACAACCCTCCTGCATATAGACTAGGTAGAGGTCCAAAAACAAGTGCAAAAGAGTTTAAAATGTCAAATGCATAATTATGTATTGATTGGAATAAAATAAAATGGCTAAAGTGAAATGAAGCGGCCGTTGAAAATTCTAGGGCAAAAAAATTAATTTTGTACTTCGATTCTGTAAACAGCATAAAATTTCTATAAATTATAGAAGTAATAAAAGGCTTTCATTTAATATTTTTCAAGATCTATGTTACGTGGTAAAAATGGTTTAATTTGAATTTAGCACCTACAAAGAGAAGTTGCTGGCTCCGCCCACATAGCTCGAAACTGTCACTTAGCCCCGCCCACTGACACGTGACAAGCGATTCTCGGTCGTCTCATCTTGTTCAGTTCAGCCAAAAAGTGGGCGGGGCCTCATCCCAATGTAATGTTATGACAAATGGATTTTAACTATCCTACGTATAAATCATACCAAGCTCTTCTCAAACGTATAGTCTCCTACAGATTAGCCCATATTTTTTATGTTAAAGTATAAATAAATCAAGTTTGAAGGTTGATTTAGAGCTTAGTAGCTTAAAATTCAAAGTTATAACAAACATTAAGTGCCAATGATTGTATGAGGATAAACTGCATATTTTAAGGTTTTTCACCATCAATAAAAATACAATATAATCACCTTCACACAGCTGTAAAAAAGATCCATAAGCATCGTTTTTCCGCCTCCCACAGCTCCATAAATGTAAAGCCCTTGAGGACCAGCTTCGTTCGACTTGACGTTGAAAAACGACGAAATAAACGATTTCTTGGGTGGTTCATAATTCTCTATCCTCTCGTACAGATCTTGTAGGTCAGTTACTATCTTGAGCTGTTGTACGTCGGTCAAAAGTTCACCTTCTTTCACTTTGAGTTTGTAAATTGACAGAGGTCCTTCGCTGTTTTCATTCTGATTTAACTTGGTCGTCCGTGAAAGAGTCCTGTATATGAAATACCTGTAGGTTCTAGAGATGAGAAATGTGGATTTCATGGAATATTAAACGGGAAATTTAGAAACTCATTAAAAAGGGATTGAATTTTGAATATTGAAATGAAATAAAAATTTGACAACTGGCCTCGACTTGGGTGAAGGACAAAATTTTGAAATTTTCACTAGTAACCTTCATTTCAGTGTTGCCAGGAACAAATTATATTATGAAAGCAAATTAAAATCTGAATTAAGATTTACATGTTCGAACCCGTTTGTAAACGTAACTTTTTATACTTGTTGACCATATTCTTAGTTATGTTTTTCTATTTACATTTTATTTTTCGACTCCCCTATTTTTAATTAAGAATTTAATAGTAAAAAAAGAAGATAAATAAGTTCTAGTTAAATTTTAAAGAAAGTTTAAACCGCGGATTCTTCAATATTTGGTTTGAATTGTTTGCAATTGATTTCAATAGAAAATAATGATCCTATGGATAGGCAATAATTTAAAAGTGGTTATCAAACATTGTTTAAGAAACTTAACATCCAATCGGGTAATTTTTAAACCTAATTTGTAGATTTCTACAATTGTGTAAAATACGTATACTTTAAGATATATTTTCCAGCCCCTTGTTTTAACTAGTAGACCTAAATATAGACTTTGTTTATCGGTGTAAAGGTTATTCATCAGGTTATCAGAGTTCCAAGTGTTTTGGGTTTTGTTTTTGTGTTTTCCTCTAACCTTTTAGTATTTTAGTAATTAATCTTAAAACGTAATTTTTTTAAGTTCCTTTAGTCTTTTAAAATAAATATGAATTTTAATCCATCCTGTATGGAAGTAAGTACAACATTTTTGTTTGTGTATATAAGTCTAATTCTCAGTAAAGCCGGTATCCCAATTGTAGTTTAAACTTTAGCTGTTCATGACGAATAATTAAATGTATTTTTATCGGTTTAATTATTGAACTTCAGTTTCTTTAATATTTTTACAAAATTCTCCTAAAGAATTTAGTTCATGTACGTGTGCAAAAAAGCTTTTATGATTTTTGTTTCTTCATTTCACTGTTAATTCTTTTTAAGTTGTTTGATGAATGGTTAATTAGTAGGATCTTTATTCTTATGAAGCATTAAGACCTTTTATTAATCATGAGTTCGATATTCTATAGAAGCAATTATCTCTCAAGTTTTTCTTTTTGTTAAAAATAAACTAGTGATATACAGAAATATGTGTGTCGTCACCGTAATTCCTTTTGTTATCATTTTGAATTTATTTTCTTACAATTATGAAGAAATTTCCTTATCAATTTGAGAAAACATTGTTGTACATTTTATCTTTTTGTACTAGAAGATAAAAATATTGTCTAAAAAGATAATAATATTGTCTACAATGAATATTATATTCAAGTATATAATAGCTTCTATGAATATAGGTAATAATTTACTTTTATAAATAAAAAAAAACTTATGATTTATAAATTTCTCCTTTTTCAGACACAGGGTTTATCAGTGTATCTACTATTGCACTCAGCAAAGATCAGTGGTTATGCCAGGGGGTGGGAAAGTGGGGACACCTGTCCCCAGGTACATGCACAGCATTATCTGGGGGTACCAAATTGAATTGGGCGACCTTTTTTTCATGTCGGGTTGGTTTTTCACATTTATGGAGGGTAGAGGGGGCGTGAAAACCCTAGTTCTTAGTCCCTCGGAGCCTAAAACCCTAGCTAAGATGTGTATGGCTAAGATTGACCAAATTAATGTATAATGATACTAAGGCATCATTGTCATACTTATTGGTTAGCACATCGGTTTGTGAGATTGCTATAAGACCAACTTTGGCCACCAGGTTTTTAACGTTATTTCCAAACTTGTGGGACTCGATGGCATTTTCAGATGTTTCCTGTACAGTGGGCTTACCTTTTAGCCTCTCTCATTCACCATATCCCGGTAAGTTTTGGTTTTCTAAATCTATTGGCGCTCTGATAGATCTGTTAGCCTCATAAGTCGTATTCTACATTGATGGTTCCATTGAACCTTTACATAATTTATTATTATTGATCTTTTCCTTTCTCATATAAAGAGAAAATATTGTGATGGCGTGAAAATTCGATTTTGAGATTTAGATGAATTTACACTTTTTGAGGTCCCCTGAGTCCAAAAAGTGTTTTTTTAAAAATACCTGGGTCCTAAACTACTGGGCCGATTTTGATTAAATTTGGCATACATGTTCAAAAAAAAAAAAAAAAAAAAAAAATACCCCGAGGCATAATCGAGAGATGTGTTTTAGCTCCAAATTTGGAGAAGCAACCCCCAAAGACCGGGGAAAAAAGTATTTCTTGAAAATGGTTCCTACGATTTTTATTAAAAAATTCTAAAATGTAGTCCTTTAAATGCAAACTTAACAATATAAGCCGTTTTACTGGGTAAAATCTAGTTCCTGAGAAAATAGCTTTTAACAGGGATGGAGAGGGGCCAGGTTTGATTCCTCACTAAGGAGAAGTTTTTTTTTTATGATAAATTTCTATATAATGTCCAATAATAATTAAATGTAACTACAAAAACTAATGAATGGAAAACACTGGGCAGGTAATCATGAATTCGTACATGAGAAAGTTTGTCTGGGACGATTTTTTTTCTTTTTTAAAGAAATTATATTGCAATACTGAGATTATATAGTGGAAAAATTAGTTACACAGGCTACTGGTCAGAAGGCTAATTGAGAAATGCATTGCCACATCCAACAAGATTAAGGTGACCCACCTCCTCCTCCTAAGTAATGATAAGTCACAGTAAATTGGAAAAAAAAATAGTAAATATTTTATTAGGTATAATGCAGTTGTACCTCTATACAATGAAATTGATAGTTCCAGAAAAAAAAATTTCCTTACAGAAATTTCTTTGTATAGCATTTTTTTTAAAGAGAAAATGAGTGGTCTGAAAGACCACTCAAGAAGAGGAAGATTTTTATCTCTTACCATTTTCACCCATTGCAGAACTGCTTCATCTACATCTTAATACTTAAGTCCTTTAGATCTTTTTTTTATCTCTACTTGTTTCGTATAGTTTAAATATTGAATCCCAGTTTTTCAAAATTGTTGACTCTGAACTTGGAGTGATTTCATATTTATGGGATACTTCTTTGTTCTTCATTCCTTTATGTCTTTATTATACTTATATTACTTAACGTCTTTGTTATTTATATATTTTTTTAAAGTGATTTTCTTTTAGATATTTTTACCGTGGGTAAATTTCATTGTAAATAGTCAAGAGCTTTAAATACGTCCGAAACGAATTCTAAACTGAGACTAAGAGAATCTGATTCTACTTAAAGTATCATAGAAGAGGTGTTGTTCAATAACCAGAACAACATCTTCACACAAAATAATTGTAATTGTAACAATTGACCAGTTCTGGCTGTTCTAAAGCAGCTTTAGGCTGGTTCTAAGGTTTGCAGGTCTTAGCAGGTTCTAATGCTGCTTAACAGCCGAAACTGGTCAATTGTTACAAATACAATTATTTTGTGTGAAGACATTGTTTTGGTTATTGAACTACACCTCTTCTATGATGTGTTAATATCTCACACAGGAGAAATACACAGTCGAGGGTCTACTTAAAGTAAGCAAGGAACTCCTAAAAATGGTTTTAAGAAAATAAAGGAATGCAAAAACACCGCCAATATTTGTTGACAGAAAGTTTATCGTTATCTTTATTTCTATGTATTATGTTCATTGTAGAGAAATTATATTCGATCTATAGAAACACTTTTATAGAGAGAATTTGGGGGAGACATCAAAAGGAGTTTGTTGTAGTACAGTATATGTCACACTGTGAGATGAAACTTTCTAAATATGACTTAACAAGAGACTCAAAAGAGGAGCTCTCAATTGAGGAGGTTGAAGGAGAAAGTGTGAGGTACATATTTATTGCATTATTGTTTATGAATTTGTCTGCTTTTTAGCTCCGAGGACACCAGAGGATGCCGAGTGGCAGTCGAGAGTTTCACGAAGTTACGAAGCGAGATGCTTTGGACAGGCTACGTACTGAGTTGGAGAGACTCGTCAGCTCTGCGGAGGAGTCTAAGAAGTCTTCGTGTAAAGTTGAGTTGGACGGATACACCGAGCTCTTCGACAGATACCTTAGAGAGAGTGGACCTTCAGTCGACTGGGACAAGATTGAAGTCTTACCCGAAGGAGCGGTAACCAAATCTCCTTACGCAATTTTTTCTATTTGATTTTTTTTAAGAAAAATAAATTGATTGTAAATTTACTACCCTCAACAGATTCCTCTTGTTTGCCTTCTATGCGTCAATGGTAGTTAAACTTACTATTTGTTAATAACACTTTGAGAGTAAAATTAAATCTGTTCAATTATCAAGCAACAGTAACAAATGTTTTAATATAAACCGGTTTACAGCCAAATGTTGTGGTTTGTTTAAATTTTTATCTACGATTGATACGAAAAATAAACATTGTATCTCTGTTTAGATGCGTAGAAAGTGATTCTTTACGTTCTTGTATTCATTGTGCATGTGTGTTGATTTTCTGGTGAAATATGCGTTACGAAGGGGTTGAAGTCAGACGTTTTGCTTCCACTACTGGAAGCATCTTCAGGGGAGTGGTGCATAATGTAGTAATGTTTACTTGAAGCTACAACAAGACATACTAGGTAGTATGTCTTGTTGTAGCTTCGTCAACATCACAATGCACCACACTCCTGAATATGCTTCCAGTAGTGGAAGCAAAACATCTGACTCGAACACCTTCGTTACATGGATTTCACCGGAGTCTATGGATCTACTAGTCGAAGCGTACTCACCAAGTTAATTGAATTGATGTTTATTATTATGTTTATAGATTCGAGATTATGTGAGTTTACCAATGCCTAAGCCGGACTTGGTTAAAAAGATGTTAGACAAGCTGGTAATAGTGAAACTGAATGGAGGCCTTGGAACCAGCATGGGATGTCACGGACCCAAATCTGTTATAGCCGTCAGATCTGATCTTACCTTCCTCGATCTCGCTGTTCAACAGATACAGGTAATTGCATGTCAATCACTTTTGATGAAAAAGAATGATAGAGTGGTATTTATTATATTTACAGAATAAAAATTTGAAAAGGGGAAAGTTGGGGTGTGAGTAAAACCTTTTGTCAGACGTCGCTTATAATGAACAGATTAAAGAATTAATAAAGATGTTTATTGTAATCTTACTATATTATGAACACTTACAGCTCCTCCGACAGTTATTAAATGAAAAAATAACAAGCAAACAAACACAGCAGAAAATAAATGATTTTTTAAGCCAATGAATGTAAGCAATCAACATTAACCAGGGGGTCGATACTGTATTTTTTTTATTTTTATAAATATCAAAGTTTGACTTATATCAAATTTGTATATTTACAAATATTTGTCATAGTGAAGTTGTAAAGTGATGGCAGCACTGTTTGTTGCCGAGTGGTAGATTCTGTAACTTTGAAACCTAACTTTTTATGTGATTATACATCAAAATTTGTTATGATGATGCGTGTGCAGCCTACTAATGTGAATCTTTGTTTATTGAAAAATTGCAACAAAAAAATTGATATTTTGTGTGTGATATATTACAACAAAAAATTTTGGTTGATATATCTGCCAGGTTATGTGTTTATATATATCAAATCTACTAAGTCGAAATCCGACTTAGTAGGCTTACAGCGGCATAGGACATGAAGCTGTCTGGCAGTCTCTGGTGGAGAAGTGCCCTGCAGCAGCAATGATGCAGGATTATACTGTACCACATTGAAACTTCAGTATTACCTGGAGTTATTCTTTTCCTTCTAAGGAGGACTGGAGGCAGGACAATGAAAATGTCCCCCCACCTATGAAGGATGTTTGGTTTACTGATGGTTCTCTTTTTGAAGGACTATCTACTATTTGAAAGGTTATGTGTTTATATATATCAAATCTACTAAGTCGAAATCCGACTTAGTAGGCTTACAGCGGCATAGGACATGAAGCTGTCTGGCAGTCTCTGGTGGAGAAGTGCCCTGCAGCAGCAATGATGCAGGATTATACTGTACCACATTGAAACTTCAGTATTACCTGGAGTTATTCTTTTCCTTCTAAGGAGGACTGGAGGCAGGACAATGAAAATGTCCCCCCACCTATGAAGGATGTTTGGTTTACTGATGGTTCTCTTTTTGAAGGACTATCGGGGGTTGGTGTATTTTGCTCCGACCCAGTACAAGAGCTTAGTATAAGCTTAGGTAAGTTCTCTACAGTCTTCCTGGCTTGCTGTCAAGTGATTCTGAGTAAGAATGAGTCAGGAAAACAGATTTACATCTGATCGGACAGTCAGGTGACGATTAAGTCTTTGGCTATTCCGAGATGCACTTCTAAATTAGTGACAGATTGCAAGAGATTTCTTAATGATCTGACAAGACAGAATGCTGTCTACCTAGTATGGGTTCCAGGACATAGTGGGATAGAAGGAAATGAATCGGCAGATCAACTGGCTAGGCAAGGTTCCAGTGTAATTCCTTCTGTCCCGGAACCAGTGGTAGGTATAGATTTAAAGAAGTCTTTGTTAAGAGATTTTCAAAGAACCTGGGAAACTGCTCCCAGAATGAGACAGTCTAAGTTGTTTATTTCAGGACCATCTCATAATAAAGTTACTAAAACACTATTGGCCCTTAACAGGGGCACTTGTCATCTTATGACTGGATTTATAACCGGTCACTGTCGTCTCAACAGACACTTGCAGCTGTTAGGATTGGTTGAAAATCCCACCTGTCAGCTGGGACTGGCTCTGAACAGACTCCTGAGTTTTTGTGAGTCTGTCAGTCTGCTCAGACTATAGAAGAATCAGGGAGAGAATTCTACACTACCCCGGGTTTGCTCAATGGACCCACCTAAGTGGTCTATGTCTCTGGGTTTTAACCCCCCCCCCCCCCCCCCTGGAAAAAAAGTTGAAATCCAAAACAAAGAGAGACACCATATTTTTCATTTTCGTTTTCATACTGAAATAACTTTTTTTTAGGACTTAATTTGTTAAAGGAGTTTTATCTTATTTTATATTTCTATTTGGGTGGTTTTATTGTGGAGTGTTGTTACTATTGTTATTGTATTATTACTTTAAAGGTAAGTGAGAGTTGAAATGTGTTTTATTTGTATTGAAGTATAATTATAATCTTTATGTGTATCACTAATGCAGTGTTAAATCTGCCAAATGAATATAACTATATCGCAGATATAACACTAAATTAGGGATACACATAAAAATTTAATGTAAATTATAATTATACTGTAATTGAAATAAATTACATTTCAAGATTCACTTATGATATTTCGCTCAATATAATAACCAGCATTAAAATAATTTGAGAAGATCAACTCAACAATCAAATAAAACAGTCCAAATAGAAATATAATATGTGATAATAATTATTTTAGCTTCACTCTGTTTTGGATTTCAACTTAGATTGTAATATAATTACATAACCTGGCGGATATATCAACCAAAATTTTGTGTTGAGATATATATCACCTACAAAATATAAATTTTTTGTAATTTTGCAATAAACAAAGTACAAATCCACATTGACAGGCTGCGCTTGTTCATCTTCATAACAAATTTTTAATAAATAATCACATGAAAAAGTAGGTTACAAAGTTACAGAATTGACCCCCAGGACCCTCTTGTTCTATTGATTAATGGGCACTTCTTTAGATTATTACTCCCCTTATAAAAAAAAACAGAAGGGAGTAACAATCTAAAGAAGGTGTACGGAATGCTCTTCTTTAGACTGTTACTCCTCTTACATTGGACTAAACATCCCTTTGTCTTAAAAGTTATTTAGACCAATTCATTTATATTCTAAAAATCATAGGGGAGTAACAATCTAAAGAAGTACCACTTGCAGTATATAGGTCTATACCTAGGTCTTGTACCTATGTACACATATTTTTTAATCCAACACAAAATTTTTTGAAGTTCATTGTCTGAATTCCACGATTTGCCGCTTGACCCAAGATCCTGCATCCTGAATCTTTTTTGTTCAGTATTCATCATGTTCTTTTGAAAAGAACGCTCGAGATAACACCAGATAATGAACGGCAAGTAGGAAGTAAGGAAGTAATAGCGAGTAAGCCGAAAAGAAAAAACAGCATAGGGAAATCTGATAGTAAACCGTTACAGAGATATTTTAATCTAGAGCAACCAAACAAGTCTCCATTAAATAAGCAAGTAGGTGTGGACAAATCTGCTAAAAGCAGCATTGAACAAGAAGCCGCATCTTCATAGCAATTATTAAATAATGTCAAGATCGCAGCAGGAAAGGATAATGGAAAAAATATGTCGAATATTGATTAGCGTTGGGACAACCGACTAGAAAAAACAACCGAATGAATAAATCGATTCGAGAAAAAACAGTCTCGTTATCTCGTCCCAAACTACAGCCTGCTACGACATCGTTTTCATTCGAATGAAAAAATATAGACTGAGACTGAATCCAGTCGACTTTTTCATTCGAATGTTTCATTCGGATGATTTTTTGTTTTGGGTAGGGGAAAGGAACGACGGTGAAGGGCTCAGAGCGGAGGAGGGGTGAGAAGGCGCATGACACTCGTTATCTCGTTATACACACGTCCACATATACACGTCCGAATTACAACTAATACAACTTCAAACTATAGACTGATATCATTCGAATGAAAACTAGATATCCACAACCGAATGAATGAATATTTTAAAACAACCGTTTAGTCGACTTTTTTCAATCGATTGGTTCCCAACGCTAATATTGATAATATAACCGTGCACACTTATAATTGCCGCACCTTAAGGGATGATGGAAAGTTATTGGAGCTGTTGGAAGAATTATCTTACATAGAATGGGATATAATGGGGTTGAGTGAAGTTAGAAGAAACGATGAGCAATTAGTCGATTTAGGAGAGGACGTAGAGCTATATTTTAATGGAGCTGGGCCGTACGGTGGCACAGGTTTTTTAATTAACAAGAGAAGCGCCAAGAATATTAGGTCCTACAAATCATACTCCCATAGGATAAGTAAGATTATATGGAAATTGAAAAATAACCAAGGAGGTGGTAGACTTCAAATAATCCAGGTTTACGCTCCGACGTCAGACGCCGACGAAAATGATGTCGACGAATTCTACAGCCAGCTACAAAATGCCTTGTGCGAGGATCGCTGCAAACTCACCCTAGTTATAGGAGATTTCAATGCTAAGATAGGAAAGGATGCAGACTACGAAGCGATTGGACAGCACGGGTACGGAAGTAGAAACGATCGAGGAACAAGGCTGCTGCAGTTTGCCGAAGGAAATAAATTACTTATTATGAATTCATATTTTTGTAAATCTGAAAGTAAAAAGTGGACTTGGCAAAGCCCTGATGGGTTAACTAAAAATGAAATCGATTTTATATTATCTAACAGTAGGGACTTAATCTCAGACGTAGAGGTGGATGAATGTATCGATATCGGTAGCGATCACAGGGCAGTCAAATGCGTATTAAATATTAAGGGTCAATGCAGAAAGTGGCATAGAAACACAATCAAGAGCAGGGATGCATTAGAAAATATACCGACGGAGGAAGTCGAGCTATTGTTGAATGAGAATTTGGATTGTGAAGGTTTAGCAATAGAAAGAAGCGTGGATAAATATGAAGAGAAATTGAGATCAGCTATTATAAAAACGACGCATAACTTAATAGTAAAAAAAAAACAGGAAAATAAAAATAAAAATTCTAAAAATAAAATTCCTGGGGAAATTAAAAAAATGATGGAAAAAAGAAGAAAATTAAAAAAGCGTGAAGATAGGAAAGTGGAATATGCAGAATTATCTAAGATAATTAGGAAGAACATAAAAATATGGAGTAATAGTAAGAAAGTTAAGGAATTAGAAGGAATATTAGAATGTAGTGGGAGTATTAAGAAGTATTGGAGAAGCCAGGCAGTAGGGAGAAAGTGTATTGTGGGTATAAAGGACAATGAGGGCCAATTAATAAGAGATAAGAGTGATATTGCAGATGTCATAGCCGAATATTATAGAGAGCTGTACAAGGGAAATATAACAGAAAATGAACCTTATATTAACAATGTGCAAGCGGTGTTTTGGAACAAGGATAATATACCGGAAGTATTATTAGATGAAGTATTGTGGGCAGTAAAGAAACAGAAAAAAGGAAAAGCCGGGGGAAAGGATGGATTAACAGGAGAGGAGCTTAAAGCGGGAGGAATCAGTGTGGCAGAGCAACTAAGTAACTTATTCAACTTGTGCTTAGAGAATAATAAAATCCCGGGCATATGGTTTCAAGCCCAGTTAATATTGTTACATAAGAAAGGCGATATCCTAAACCTAGATAACTACCGACCACTTAGTCTTCTTCCAGTTATGTATAAAGTCTTCATGTCTGTAATAACAAGAAGAATAAGTCATAGGATTGATGAAACAATTGACATTTCACAGACTGGCTTCAGGAGAAATATGTCTACAGTGGACCATATATTCGTTTTGAAGCAATTAATCAGGAAGGCCCGCGACTACAATTTCACTCTGATTCTAATCTTTGTGGATTTCAAAAAGGCTTTCGACTCAGTTCACCAAATTAGGATGTATGAAGCGATGCGCAATTGTGGCTTGGAAGAAAAATATGTCGAACTTTTTAAATTAATTTATAGTGGAGCAACTATGGAAGTAAATGTAGGCCGTGAGAAAAGAAATGTAGAAATACAGCGAGGTGTAAGACAAGGAGACGTGCATTCTGGCAAATTATTTATTAAAATTTTAGAAGATGCACTGATAAAATTAAACTGGGACGGACGTGGCATAAGGATAGATGGAAAATGGCTCAATATTCTAAAATTTGTCGATGACATAGTAATTATATCTAAGAACCTAGAAGAAGCGAGAGTTATGCTAGAGGAATTATGTTTAGTGACTAAAGACGTAGGATTAGGTATAAACCAGTCAAAAACAAAAATGATGAGTTGGAATGTAGTGAAAGACGTAGATGAAGGATATATAGAAATTGAAAACATGAAAATAGAAATGGTTAATGAATTTATATATTTAGGAAGTCTGATGTGTGTTGGAAGCATGGGAACGGATAAAGAGGTAAATAGACGAATAACCTTGGGATGGAGAGCTTTTAATAAATTTAGGAGTTTTTTTAGATCAGAGCTAAGCATGGATTTAAAAAAGAAATTGTGGACAATGTGTATACGACCTGTCATGACATATGGCTCCGAAACATGGACTTTAAAGGAAAGTGCAGTGAGAAAATTGAGAGTGACCCAAAGGCACATGGAAAGATGCATGCTTAGAATAGCAAGAAAAGATAAAAAGAGCAATGAGTGGATAAGAAAACAGACGACACTAGATGATATAGGTAGAACTGTTTTTGAAAGAAAGTGGAATTGGGCGGGGCATATTGCCAGAACAACAGACGATAGGTGGACAAAGGAGTTGATTAGCTGGTATCCTAGAGAGTGTAAGAGAGGGAGAGGAAGACCTGCTATACAGTGGGACGAGGAGATGAGAAGAGCATGTGGAGGAGCAACCTGGCAGAGAGTGGCCATGGATAGAACAGAATGGTGTAGGATGAGACAGGTATATTCCGATGTTTGGCTGTACAACAACTAATGTATTATAGAGTGAAATGACAGAATTTTATTTTATTTTATTTTATTAAAGTGTGTATTTTAGGAAAGGTTAACTGTCAATTCATACTGAGAATACTTAATATATGAGAATATTGACTGTATACTAAGAATACAGTAAATGTAGTATATAAATAAAATTATCAGCTTGCATAAAGCAACTCACGACCTTATAAAGGTGCCACGGCGAAATGCCGATTTGCAAGAAGAGACAAATGTTATTTAATTTTTTTTACAAAATATGTTGGTTGGTTTTTTTTGTGGTTTTTTAATAGGAAGTTTTGTTATTTTTTTTTTTTGTAAAGTGTAAATTATTTTGTATTCTTGCAATAAATGGCTATTTATTTATTTATTTATTTTATTCATCATGTATCACTTATTAAACCTATGAAATGTAACACTTTGTTTTATGCGTGTACAAAATGTAAATTTAATTTGGTCTTGTTTGGTACCGTGTTGCAGCATCTAAATACATTCTACAAGGCGAATGTTCCGCTGGTTCTGATGAATTCATTCAATACAAATGAGGACACAGAGAAAATAATAAAGAAGTACAAAGGACTGAACGTGGAGATCTATACATTCAACCAGAGCTGTTACCCCAGACTCAACAAGGAATCTCTCCTACCCATTGCTACAGACTGCAATGTTGAGGCAAACACAGACGCGTCAGTTTACCTTACATTACTAAACTCCTTGACACATTAGCACACACTATTATGCACTCTATAACATATGTTGAGCCAAACACAGATGCTTCAGTTTACCTACATTACTAAACTCCTAGATTCCTAGAGAATAGCTGGGTGTCGCCAATTGGCGATTTTTAGTGAATTTTATTTTTTTTATAAATTTAGAAATATAGTCCACAGGCCACCTAAGTGGCCTGTGTCTTCGGGTGTAAAAGCCTTTGGATTCTTTGGTGAATTTGAGGTTGGGATAGTAGTTTTTTTTTTTTTAATCAGCTTCAACAGCTATGGCCATTAGCAGGAACTACTTTCCAGTACTAGCTATTTATCTTTTGGTAGATTCTTAGATCATAATAATAAAATCTTGCTTTAAAGTTCATTAAACACTCACATCCTTTATAAAGTTGAGAACGTCAGCACCACGCCCTGATCCGATAGCAAACACAGACTCCAATGATTCTATATTATATTTGTCACGGTAGGATTTTAGTGCTGGGCAATCCAACTTAAATGCCTAACATTTAAAATTTCTTTTTGACATTTTGGGCACACAGGAGGATGGCGGCCCAAAAGAAGGTGTTTATGTGTCAGCCTTGTATGGCCTATTGCCAAACACATTAATACTACTGCCTCCCTCCGCGAGAAAGACAACATATCACCTTGGAGATTCAGGTGATATCTTCATAAGGGGGATGGTAGTTATTAAAGCTGTTAATAAGGGAGGGTATGTGGTCTTCGTTAATTATGAAAAAACTATCATCAACGTATTTTTTGACAAATTTAATGTGGGGATCAAATTGGGATATGATATCAAAGAATACTTTATCTAGGACAATATCAGGAATAATAGGTGATAAAGGGTCGAAAGTATGTTTGTGTGGTGTTATACCAACCAAATCATATTTTATTAATGGACCTATTTTTACTTTCTTATATAAAAGAGAAAGTACTGTGATAGAGCGACTTTTTGAGGTTCCCTGAGTCCAAGAAAGCGGTTTTTAAAAAATGTTTGTCTGTCCACTGTCTGTGCAGACACCTATATCCTAAATAGCTAGGCTGGTTTTGATTAAATTTAGCATACATGTTTAGAAAAATCATACCCCGAGGTGAAATCGAGAAATTAATTTAAGATCCAAATTAGGGGGCGCTACCCCCCAAAAACTCTGAAAAAAAATTATTTCTTGGAAATGGTCCTACGATTTTGATTAAAAATATTCTAAAATGTAATCGATTTAAATATAAATATAACGATACAAACCGTTTTCCCAGGAAAAATCTAGTTCCTTAGAAAATAGCAATAAACACGTACAGAGAGAAGCCAAGTTCGATTCCCCGAGGAGAAGTTATTTTTATGATAAATTTTGTTGGAATGTTCAATAATAATTTAATGTACCTTCGAAAACTAATAAAAGAAAACACTCGGCCAAGTAATTATGAAATAGTTTATGAGAAAGTTTGTCTGAGTTGTCTCGGACCAATTTTTTATGTGAGGGACATTGCAGTGGTACCAATTTTATATATTTAAATGTTTCAACAACAAATTGTATTTGAATAAGCCTATATTAAATTAATTCCATTTTTTACAGCTTTTATTTCTATTCTATACTGTGGAATATTTAAATAAACTCGTCTGTGAAATTATTTTTAAATTAATATTTATGTTTCAGTTGGTATCCTCCAGGACACGGTGATTTTTACATGAGCTTCAGGAATTCCGGACTCCTTAATAAATTCCTGGAAGAGGTATAAAACTTGGCTTATTTATTTACTTGGTTTAATTACTTGTACTATTTAATATAAATTTGTTTATTTTTAAATTTTTATCTATGATTGATACAAAATATATACATTTTATCTCTATTTAGATAGCTAGCTGTATTCATTGTGCATGCACGTTCATAATGAAGTGAAGAATTCCTCTTTTTGTTCCGCCCTAGCTCGGAAAGAAAGAGGAATTCTTCACCTTAACGCATGATTAGCGAGTTTGTTTACATTCTAATTTGCTGTTTGTTTAATTAAAGTAACTGTTTATATCGAGTTTTTAGAGAAACAATGAGTGATTTAAGTGGTTATAAAGAAAATGAGGAGAATTATACACCTTCCAAAATAATTAATTCAGCACAAAATACATCTAAACTAATGAATTAATATCATCTTAATCAAAAGAGAAATACTTACTTACATACAGGAAGTTTATTAATTTTTGTTTTCTGTATTTATTATTAAAATCCAAATCGTAGATAAAGTACGGTAAGCAATTCGTGTGAAAACTGCATTTTGCTTTGCTCGTGTGGTTTTACTACCCCCCTTTCGCTCGGGTGCAAACTCCACACTCGCATGCAAAATGCTACTTTCCGCACTAGACGCGTAATGTACTATTTTAGTATATTTCCTCAAAAAGTATCACCAACATGTAAAAACTGTGAGAATAAAATAATAACACATTTTGGAAATGTTACATTATACAAGTATTTTGGTAACCACAAATGCAATGGTTGAGTGCGGTTCTCATTAATCTTAGTACATATTCTTTTAATTTCTTTATCTCCATATGAGTACTATTTATATATTACTTTCAAAAATAACAGTCTATATAGTAGGTTATGAAATATTAACAAATATAAAAATACAATAAACAATTAACCAGACAATACACAATGTAGCACAAAACAAGAATTAAGTGCAACAGACATCAATTATTGTAGAACTATTTTTTTTCATTAAGTACACAATCTCTTTAGTTGAGCATTAGTAAAATTTTGGCTGTAGTTTTCATTAGTTGAATAGTTGGGTCTATTTAGTAATTACAAGAATCCTTTTTTACGATATTTTGACCTCCTCCTTATATCAGACGTTCGCAACCTGACTGACTAGAAGGTTACATTGAGTTTTTTCATCTCTTGCCTTTGGGTTGGATAAGTATGTTTAACATAGCTGTAGCTTTAGTTATGCCAATGGAATTTGTTACTCTGACAGTGTGAGAAAAAAAAAAAAATAATAATAATAATAATGAGAGCTCGACATTGGTGGGTTGTAGGTCAGGCCAACTAGGCAAACAAAAATATCTGTCAATAACCTTAAGATTGCCTAGTGGCTTTATTTTTCCCTTCACATAGGTTGGCAAATCTGAGCTTAGTATCATATGTATAGGTCAATTTTTCCTTGCCATCTTTATCTTTTTTTACTTTGTACAATGTAGTTAGACTTTCAATTCAAAAATCTTATAATAAAATGCTTTGGCGTATCTAATTGGTTTTCTCAAACATATTTTGGTACTTCTTTAGATGGTTACTCCCCCATGTTTTTTTTAAGATTATAAATGTCTTTGTCTAAATAACTATTAAGACATAGGGATGCTTAGGAGAGCCAGCGGGGGCGTGCGGGTTAAACCATGTCTGCTCGGCCATCACTGAATCTTGAGTGGAACGAGACGGGGTTCGATTCCTCGCCGTGACACTCTGATTTATATGGCTCACTATTGATCACATCATACTCGCTTCGGCGGTACAAATGTACATATGTATGATGTGTGAAGTGGCTGGAACTCTCTACCGCGGGGCGTAAAAAGGGCCTAAGTGATGGCCTAATTGCAAGGTTCAAACAAGTGGTTCGTCCTACCCGTTCTAGTAGGAAGTACTAGACTACTACTACTACTTCTAGGGATGCTTAGTCTAATGATTTTTGGCACAAAGGAATATTGCACTTCTGCTTTTATAAAGGGAGAAACATTGCGTACACCTTCTTTAGATTGTTACTTCCCTCTGTTTTCTTTATAACAATCTACATAAGTGCCCACATTTAAATTATTCACCTTTGAAAGGCATTCGACTGCGCTCATGTTGACTCCCCTCCCAAGGATCCTACATTGCAGCACTTTTGTCATAAAGCTGTAAATACATGTTGTAATATGAGTTTAGGGATTGCCTGAGTGGCCCTTATTTATGTTGCCATTAGTGTTGACCGGTTACTATGTTGTTTCAGGGCCGAGACTACTGTTTCATATCCAACATAGATAACCTGGGCGCTACAGTGGATCTCAACATACTCAATGTTATGGCCGGCTGTCAGTCACAGTCCGAGTCTGACTGCCCCGAATTCCTCATGGAAGTCACCACTAAAACACAGGCTGATGTCAAGGTACAGTCTCAAATATTCACATTCATAATAATAAATTTAATGAGTTTTGTTGGATACTGTAAAGAATTAAGAAGATAGAGTAGGCTCCAGAGGCAGGTTTTTAATACTTCTCTGAGCTGGAACAAGCAATTACCTTATCCTCAAAACAACCTGTAGAATACTGCCTCTACATACCAGATGGATTTTAGCCTTTTTTACTTTCTCATATAAAGAGAAAGTATTGTGATGGCGCAAAAATTCTATTTTGATGGATTTATAAGTTATGAGGTCTGAGTCCAAAAAAGTGGTTTTAAAAAAATGTCTGTCTGTCATCTGTGCAGACCCCTGGAGCCTAAACTACTGGGCCGATTTTGACAAAATTTGGCATACACATTCAGAAAAATCATACCTCGATGTGAAATCAAAAAATGAATTTTATCTCCAAATTTAGGGGCGCTACCCCCCAAAAACTCTAAAAAAAATTATTTCTCGGAAACGGTTCTGACGATTTTGATTAAAAAATTCTAAAATGTAGTCCATTTTAATACAAATATAAAAGCCGTATTCCCGGGAAGAATCTATTTCCTGAGAAAATAGCTTTAAACGCAGAGGTAAAAAGGCCAGGTTGGATTTTCCGCCAAGGAGAAGTTTATTTTTATGATACATTTTGATAAAATGTTCAATAATAATTAAATGTACCAACGAAAACTAATAAATGGAAAACACTGAGGCAAGTAATTATGAACTCGTATGTGAGAAAGTTTGTCTGGGTTGTCTTTGACCGATTTTTTTATTTGCTGCATATTTTTTTTTAGTAAAAACTAAAGGGAGGAAGTTAGGTTTGGCAATTTAGTGTTTGCTCAGTGTTTCTTGTTAGTTTTTCTTCTTGCCTTAAGGTGTGTCATACTGCAGTTTGTGCTTTGTGTTGACTTTTGACAGGACTAGTTGGCTAGACTATATAGTTTTTTACTTACTCATATAAAGAGAAAGTATTGTGATGGCATGAAAACTCAATTTTGATATTTTGAAGGTGAGTACAAAAAAAGTGGTGTTTAACAATGTCTGCCTGTCTGTCGTCTGTGCAGACGCCTGGAGCCTAAACTACTTGGCTGATTTTGACGAAATTTGGCATACTACATTCAGAAAAATCATACCCTGTGGCAAAAATCGAGAAATGAATTTTACCTCGAAATTTGGGGGTGTTACCCCCCAAAAAACTCTGAAAAAAGTAACAAAAAATTATTTCTCAAAAACGTTTCCGACAATTTTGATTAAACAATTATAAAATGTAGTCCATTTTAATACAAATTTAATGAAATAAGCCACTTTCCCGTGAAAAATCTAGTTCCTTAGTTAGTAGCTTTACACGAGAGAAATATAGCTTTTTTATTAAACCATAACTCACTAATCTATTATCAGGTATATTAAAGCGAACTGACTGAAAGGCTCTCAAGTGTCTATTTAAAGTAAAAATAGCCATCTTCTTTCTACTCGTGAAAGGCGGTCATGTCAATTGTGTATTCTCTCCTGAAAAGTAAGGATTTTGAAGATTCGTGAGATTATGATACACCCGTCGATATTAATGTCGGTATATCCATACTAAGAAGTATTGATTGTTGCAGGGTGGTACTTTGATCCAGTACGAGAAGAAGCTGAGATTGCTCGAACTGGCCCAGGTGCCCAAGGAAAGAGTAGAAGATTTCAAATCTGTTAAATCCTTCAAGTTTTTCAACACCAATAACATCTGGCTCAAACTCAACGGTAATTTGTAAAATTATATGTATTATCTGAATACAGAATGAGGTACAGAGTGATTCTAATTAATTTATCTTCTTTTTTTCGAAGTTTTAATGATCCTTTGTATGCTGTGGACAAGTTATGAATATAAAGTGCTGTAAAAATAATAAATGAGTTATTTTTCCATGGTAGGCTGTGAAATAGTAACTTTAGAGCCTAAAAAACATAGCTAAAATCCATTTTTTCATTACGTGGACTTAAAAAAATCTTTTCATTACTCTTACCTGTAAAGAAAAAAATGTTTATGTCCTAGGACGTCAAAAATTTTTTCTTTCGTGCTGGTAGTTATCAAACTTCCGTTTTAGCGCTGCAATCTTTGTAGATAGCTTCTTAGTACGATTAAAATTTGCTAGTTGTCAATGCGTTTTTTCTTTTAGTAATTTATCTTTTCTTATAGTAGACGTTTTTGAGTAGGGAAGAGATATATTTTTTAATATTTTAAATTAGTAGGCTGGGTTGGTAGAAAACGGTTCTTTTCCCTCAGGCATCATACTACAAACATACTCTATAACTATAAGCTCATCATGATTAACTTTTTTCTCAATATTCAATGCATATTTATTGTAAGACGCTTGCTATAATGATACAAATAATGCTTCTTGTTTCTTATAATTTTGCCTTAACTCCGCTAATTAAACAGTTAGTTACTTTTAATTTTGTCTCTTAACTCCGCCATGTATAAGTAGTTAGCAACGTACTTATCAGGGTGATTTTATATTTAATGAAAAATGTAAGGAACTTCGTTCCCACAGGTTGTCCTGTGACACCACATGTATTTTTTTTCTCTTTTATATCTAAAGTCTAAGACTGAAAGAACATTATGCCAACTGGTTAAAACAGTTGCATAAATACAGTATGTCCACGGATTGAGTTGCGTATATGTGTAAACTCAAAAAAATTTCAATTTTCGAAGAAAAGTCACTCTTCATAAAATCTTCTGCTTGTTCTTAAATGAAGGTTTATAGTATTACTTTTTGTTCAAAATGTACCCTGTACCCAGAAAGTACAATTTCCTAAAATCGTACAAGAGTAAACCGGTCCAAATTTCGACTATACAAGAAAAAAGTATTCTTTATAATTTCTTTAAGATACTATTCCAAATTTATTTTTCACATAAAAAGTTCGATAATCAAATTTCAAAAATCTCCCCCCTGCCATTTATAAAAAGTAAAATTTGTCTGATTCTTATTTATGCGGGATCGATTTAAAGGTCTCATTAAAGTGCATTAAAAGTTGTAGTATTGCTTTTTTTGATAAAAGCAACATGAAAGCATTTATTGAGAAAATCGTATTTTTTATTTAAATATTATTTATTTCTTTAATAATAAAAAAAATCATTTTCAAACAATAATTTATTTTCCTCTTTAATAGCTTTCATGTTGTTTTTAACAAAAAAAAGCAATACCACAACTTTTAATGCACTCAATGAGGCCTTTAAAGCATATTAGAATCAGACAAATTTTACTTTTTATAAATGGCGGGGGGGGGGGGGGAGATTTTTGAAATTTGATTATCGAACTTTTTTATGTGAAAAATAAATTTGGAATAGTATCTTAAAGAAATTATAAAGAATACTTTTTTCTTGTATAGTCAAAATATGGACCGGTTTACTCTTGTACGATTTTAGGAAATTGTACTCTCTGGGTACAGGGTACATTTTGAACAAAAAGTAATACTATAAATCTTTATTTAAGAACAAGCAGAAGATTTTAAGAAGAGTGACTTTTCTTCGAAAATTGAATTTACACGTATAGGCAACTCAATCCGTGGACAATACTGTATGTGTTATTGAAATCAGCTGATAAAATTTGATTAATTCCAATGCAAGAAGGGCACGTGTCCGTGGACATGTGTCTTTTCATAATAAGAACGTCGAATTTCATAATAAGATAACGTATTTTCTTAATACCCTATGAAACCAAACAGTACTTGAATGCAAGTACTTACCTGTGATTTTTTATGATTGATCCTCGGTATCCGTATTCTTCATTTAAATCACAGTTGATAATTGGTTGTTTAATGTATACTTACCCTGAGCAACTCCATTCCAGATTAGTCCATGTAATAGGTTAGAAGTGTCAGGATTCTCAAAATCTCTAATGCTGTCTCTAGATTTAAGATTTTTTAGCCTCCGGCTGCAGAAAAGCTACAATACAGAACTACATTATATTTGATTAATATGTGTTTTAGCTATGAAGAGGATACTGGACCAGGGATCTCTTCACATGGAGATCATAGTGAACCCTAAGCAGCTTAGTAATGATATGAATGTTATACAACTGGAAACTGCTGTCGGGGCTGCTATGAAGTGTTTCAACAACGGCTTAGGTAACTAAACACTTTTTAGAGTCGTATTACAGTTACGAGGATGAAAAAATTGCACTTTCTTCACCTCAGTACCCTAATAAACGGGTACAGTAACGGGTACTAGAAACTAAAATTATGCACAGTTGTAACTATAGCCATGTAACTGACCGTGAAAAAAGTTGAATTTTTTTCAATTTTACCCTCCAAATAAATTAAAAATTGCGGACACATTGTTGAAGGTGTTATTATGAATTAACAGTAAGTTATATCGAAAAGCTGATTGCACAAACAGCTATTGATTTTTAAAAGTCTACAAGTTAGATTCTATGACTTTTTTCGTACCTCCATCGGTTGTACCTTAGTTGGAGCCAGGTTCGATTAATATTTTTTTAATTATTGGCTCTGATCTCTCATAGCATCTGCAATTATTAACCGATTTTATTTCTGATTGGATGGCTCAAATCTCTCACTAATGCTCTTTAAATTGAGTATTTATTATTTTATAAATTCATCTTATTTGCTGAGAACATGAGAGTAAACTTTTTCCCGAGTGGGGTGTCATGTGACCACCTTTTTTAAAAGTTGGTTGTTTGTGTTGCGTACCATTTGAAAGGCCTCGATTTGTACTTTGAAAGGCTGTGTCATTTGTTTATTTTTAAAAAAATTGGTTCATGTTCATTTTTACCGATTGTTATTGTATACAAATTCTCCTGGTCGGGTATTGTTTTGACAATTAATCTGATATCAGTTTTTATTTGTGTGAGTAAAAACGTATCCTTTTCCTTACTTTTCTGTGCCTATATAATTTTCTACTTTTAAAAATTCTAATCCATCCTGGGCCTCATAAAAATCAAAGATGAAACCCTCAATGCTAAAGCCAGCTAAAAGGAATGATATCCATAAAAAACATAACTGTGAAAAAAGGCCAATTTACAGGCAAACTAAGATTTGTTTTTGATGCTGCTGCGAAGGTTGACGGAGTATGCTTCAATGATGCCCTCCTGAGCAGCCCGGATCTCCTCGTTTCTTTGCCTGCCTGCCTTATTAAGTTCCGACAGCATGCCATCAGGATTGTCGGGGATATCAAGGAGATGTTCCACCAAGTACGAATAAGGAAAACTGATGCAGACTCACAACGATTCTTATGGCGTGGAATGGATCGAGCAAAAAAACCTGACATTTACATTATGGAAGTCATGAGTTTTGGGGCTGCATGCTCACCGGCGACCGCATTATACGTAGTACAAAAGAATGCGCAGCGATTTGAGAAGATATTCCTGGGTTTCGGCCCCACTAATGTAAAGAAATCTGACCAAATAGACACTTTACTCCTTTAGATTAAATTCACGTATATTTTTTACTCACAAAATATGAGTCGACAATGTCAAACTCTATAAAAACATTTAAATTACGATTATATAAAAAACACAAACTTGTCAAAATTGAATATGGGTCCCTTTTATAATACTTTGAGGAGACATGGTTAATTCACACAACGGAACTTAAATAGTCACGACATAACCATAAATATTAAAAGTTACCCGACAGCTAATGCAAAGATTTTTAGTGAAAGACCAACACTACAATTTCCTTTCTACCTAGGAAACATGTGAGGATGCTTGATATCTCAAATACTAAAAGATGGCTTGCTTGTTTGTTTCTTTGTTTTTCTCAAATCTTCCCCACTCCAGTTGGAACAAGTTTACCACTCCAATAATAAAAATACATGTTACTAGACCTACGAGTTAAAATTTTATTTCATTATAGCTTTCCAAAAATAAGCAGGGTAGATATGCCAATGTTAAATTGAGTCAACAAATTAATTCTTGCTAATAGGCAAAATCGTGAAAGTTAGGGATTTGATTTTACATTAAAATAGTAGCTGTTGTATTTTTGTGACATTCATCAATTTTGCTCTAAGATTTTATCTAATAGAAATAATTTCCACAAAATATCAGATATTATATGTGTTTGTGTTATAATGTACAGGTATCAACGTGACAAGGTTCAGGTTTCTACCTGTGAAGAAGACTTCAGACCTGCTACTGATAATGAGTAACCTGTACACACTGAAACAGGGCAGTCTCATGATGAGTGCACTCAGAATGTTCCCCACTACGCCCCTCATCAAACTTGGGGACCATCACTTCGCCAAGGTACATTCCTCTTTGTACACATTATTTGTCATTTTCTACATCAACTAAAAAGATAATCTCGGTTTAAAGTTATTGGGTGCAAGTATTAGTGTATTTTAGTTGTGATTCTGGACGAATATTCTTTAATATGATGTGTTACATATTGAAACTTCAGTGTTGCCACTCTAATGTTTTTTCATTTTAATAATACCCTGATCCTCTCTAGTTGGAGCAACTGTTCTCCTGTATAACCCCTGTGTAACCCCCTTTGTAACCCGTATGTAACCCCTTTTGTTTTCTTAAGGTCTTTAGGGCTTAATTAAAACATTACTTCAGTTATTTGCTAACAATATGTTGCTTCCTCTAGAAAATTACTGTTATCAGTGATAAGGAACTACAAAATTGCTTAGCAACAAATATTTAAATCTTATAAGCATTTACCTAAAAATTGAGGGGACTCTTATTTGAAACAATTATTGTACGAATACTAAATTGCAACAAGTTAATGCTTAACTAAAGCAAGTACACTAATAAGCAAGCGGATTTTAAACTAGAGTTTAATTCATTAATAAATAAATGCTATGATTTTTGCTTCCGAGCTTACCGAAGGTAACGGAAGCCATGTGATTGTTCTGAAGAACAAAAATATTTTGTCTCTGATTTTAAAAATTCCAAGACAGAAATCTGTTTCAGATATCAGGGAACATTTTTGGTTGGATGTCTGTCTGACACTAAATTTTTGCAAACCAACAAATTTTAAAAACTACTCATCTGATTTTAATAAAATTTGGATGGTAGGTTATAATTAGCACATTGTTGATCCAATATAAGTTTCAACCTTCTGCACCCATTTGTTTCTCTACCTCATACGCACAAACGTACATTTCAAAAGTACTCATTCGATTTTTATGAAATTTGAATTATTTGTCGGAAGAAGCACGCAGATAGCACCGGATTAATGTCAAATGTGTTCATCTGTGTTTTTTTTTATGAAATTTAGATGGTTTGTCGTAGCCCACAGTTAGCCCTAGATTAATTTTGATCATGCGCACTCTTTAAATTTTGCTGAATTGATACATTAATTCAACTAAAAATAAAAACAATTTTGTATGATTTTAAAGCAGGGGAAAATTTAATAAAGTTGAGAGTAATAGGTAGTAAAAGCATAAAATTATTAAAGCATATGAAATAGGAGCAAGGAAGCTATGTGCCACACAAAGTGGTGGGTTTTTTTTTTTTTTTTTAATATTATGTTTTACTTTTGGAAAACGAACATAGTCCAAAAGTTAATAATAAAAGTAAAACATTCTTTATTTATCAAATTTTGTATAGTAGTACTTACATGTCTGATTTTTGATTTGTAGGTGAGTGATTTTCTCAGGAGATTCGCTACAATACCAAATATATTAGAGTTGGATCATCTGACTGTGTCTGGAGACGTCACTTTCGGAAGAAATGTCACTTTGAAGGTGAGGTTTTATTTTGTATGACTATTTACCTTTTGCTTACTATTATCAGTCGGTTAATGTTATCATTTTGTCTGAGTCCCAAAGTGATCATGCTGGAGTCCACTTTAAATATCTATGGGAGAGATATTTACCTCCTTGTCCGTTGCTGAAATTGGTGCTGAAGATGAGACACCTAGGATGCAGGGTAGAGGAAAGTTCTGTATCTTTTGTTGTACATCCAATATTCCCCATCTATTAATTTAATTTTAACGACATTTGTTTCAGGGGACTGTTATCATCATAGCTAATCACGGAGATAGGATAGACATCCCTTCAGGAGCCATTTTAGAAAATAAAATTGTTTCCGGCAATCTCAGAATACTTGATCACTGATAACCAATCCATCTTTTTTTAAAATAAAAAAAATAAGTCTCCCAATATCTTAATCATAATACCAAATATAAATACATTTTTATGTAATTTTTTTAAAAAAACAATATTAATTATATGTACATTTTTTTTATATATTATATATTATTTATTTATTTAATTTATTTTTTTTTTTTTTACTGTGGGCCTGAATTTTGTATTAACAATTTAAATTATTGTTTTAAATATATATTAATTATACAAATCCAGAAGTGGATTTTGAGGGCACACCTTACACTTATACCATTAGAGATAAGTAAGCTATTACATTATGTTTATTTAAAGAAAAAACCAAAAAATATATTTATCTTTAAGTTTAGAGAATCTCATAAAGTGTTTTATTTTCTCATACTGTTTTATTTTCTCAAAGAATTGTATTATTATTTATTTATTATAATTTTAATTTAATTTTTTTGGATTTGCTAATAATTTTGATATTAGGTTGCAAATAATAGTCCTGAGTTTTAGAGATTTATTGATGATTTGTTTTTAAAAAAAAAGTGCCTTGGCATGGAATTGAACCCATAGCCTCACGTTGATTCATAGATGGCAGAGCATATGTGACCGTTGCCTTTAGGATCATGATGGTTACTTTGTGCTCTTAGATCTACGATAAATATTTCATCTCTTAAACTCTTCACTTTTTATTTACAATCTTACCTCCAGAATAATATAATTATTTAATTACATTTTATTGTTAATATTGTGTATGTTATTACAGTCCTAGAGATAGTTTGCATATAAGCAGAGACCTTCAAAATGTAGCATTTATTTTTACGAAATGTGGCACTAAAAAGTGTGGCAATATGGCACTTATTTTGGCCAAATGTGGCATTTATTTTAGCTAATGTGGCATTTATTTTTCAACTTTCCAAGGTAAAAAGGCGTTTTTGCATTCATCGAATAATTTCAGATAAAAAGGATACTACTAAAAAAAACTTTGGTTGAGAACTTTTAAAGCAGTGAGTTTTTAAAGTTGGACATTGTCAAAATGTGCCGAAAAAACGGCTCTTTTTTCACCTATCCCGCAACAAAGTAATTAAATATTAACGTAACAAAATAATTATCCATATGCTATAAAATTTTAGTAAATTGTCTAAATAAAGAAACTTGTTTCATCTACATACGATTTTCCGTAGTAACAGTTACCGAATGTCGCGTGGAACTTTTAACGAATTGCTTAGAATATTGAAGAACAGTTTGACCAGTAAAGACACTTAGCCCCTGTTTTTATTTCCCCTAGATTTGATTTGAAGAAGTGGGGGCTGAGTAGCAGGGGCTTGGGTGGCAACGTCTGACGGATTCAATTGAAAACAATGGGCTGACCAGGTGGTGTCACCTGCAGGTGGCGGCTAGCCAGTGGGATGGTGGACCGGGTAGTGCCACCCGGCGGGTGGCGCCACCTCGTGTGGCAGGTTGCATTCTATTCTCATTGGAATCCTCAGCCCCTTGGAATCCTGCCCTGCAAGGGCGTATCTTACCTGGTTTTATGGGTTGTGTGAGCCCCTTAAAATATTATAATATTTCTATTTTTTTCTCAGAACTTTTGGCCCAAATAAGGCAAAATGTGGCACAAAGTGTGGCATTTTACCGAAAATCGGCAAAATGTGGCTTTTTAGCAAAAAATAGGCAAAATGTGGCATTTTAGTATGGCGCCATGGCAAAAAGGCATTTGAAGGTCTCTGCATATAAGTGACTGACTAACATCAAGCTAGAATTTTGTGTGTAAGTCAATATGTTTGTGCTGTTTACAAATATGGGGTCGGCTTAATTTGTCTGCGAGACATATCTTCGTCATAGGTGAGAGCATTCATGTCCCATCCATTTTGTCAGGACAATGTGATATTCATGATCCTGAGTACAAAATTAGTCAGTAGACCAAAAATCAAGTTTGATGTTATTTTGTCACTTAATAGGTTAATCATTCAAATCAAAATGGTCGTAATATGACAAATTTTATTTGTAAAATATTTGGACTATATTATAGTCCTGCAGACGAATTTTTCCCCACCACATATTCATAAAGGGTACCAAAAGATTATATTATACACAATATTATAGCTTGATAATTTTAGTCACTTTTATGCACACTATTTCCTGGACTATTATGTAAATGGTTTATTGTCTTGTTTTTTCATGGTGAAACTAATTTTAAAATAAGTATAGTCAAATTTGATTTAAAATAAATGTTTAATACTAAATTATTTTTTTTTATATTGTATAAATCTTTTGTTTATTTAAATACAATATTTATTATAGGGAAGGTTCCTTTACTTTGGACACAGACAAAAGTCAAATATAGCTGATAACCTCAGAGCAAGGAAGGGGTAGAGGGAACCATACTATAGGATCTGGGTCTCAAAAAGTGGTTCATTATGCTCCACCCATATACTAACACTTTCAAGCGGCATTTTGGTGAAACAGTATCGATATCTCGATAAAAACTCGAAATTTATCTGATATCAGCTGATAAGAATAAGTGATATTTTTTACGACTTTTAATATTTTTATTTTTAATTCAGTTTTCTTTATAAATATGCACTTTAATGTTTGTTATTAACCACATTAATTATCTAAAGGCAGTAACATCGTTAATGAACGTGTAACAGTTCCTAAATAACCAATAGCAATCTTCTATGAGTGGGGTGTCAAATAAACACTACTGATAAGGACTTGTTGACAAGAGTCTGTGGGGGCGGAAGAATAAGGAATAGACCAATAAGACAAGGACCAGTGATCACGTGATCACTTTAGTTCGGATTGAGCTCGCTTGGGAGGTTTAGTATAGGGGGTCAGCATAATGAACCACTTTTCAAATCGGTATCTTCCCTCCACACCTTCCTTGCTCTAAGCTGATAACACTGATATGATAACAGGTATGGGGAAATTGTTAAAACAGTGTTGCCAGTCTCCACTATGACAAGTAGTAGCACCCCAAAAAATGTCCTTTCCCTCTGGAATTGTAGTAAGGGCAAGTATCCATTGTACATACAAATTGTCCAAGGTAAGGCAACCTTCCCTACTTTATGTTCATGAATTGAACTCAGTAAATAAAATTGTTTATTCAAACATTATAATGTGCGTTTATAAAATATTATGATTTTTTTTTTCTAAATGGTTCATTGTCTAAATTGAGATCTGATAAATTAATTTCTATTAAGCTATTCCTTGTACAAATGAATTAGTTTTTAAATAAAACATTGGGCTCAAATTGATTATAAAATTTTTTATTGCTGAGATTTAGTTACGAGGATTAAATGTACTGATTAAAAACATAAATTATAATTTAAACTTGAATTAGATTAGAATAACTCTGATTTATTTAACATGGTGTTCAGCTACTTTTGATAATTTAATGTTTTCCCTGATTCTATAAAATCAAATTCAATATCTTCTACGGACAACATTATAACATAAAGAAAAATGCTAACTTGGAGAGGACTCCACATTTGTTTAACAATAGATAGTACCCCCTCCTGTTTGGGGGAATTTGTTTTTCCCCACAATCAATGTTTTTTACACCTTAGTGTCATTATTTTGAAGAAACATTGCTTAACATGTGACACTCAAGAGAGCGGTGTTTGATCAGTGTTCAATCACTGGTTTTCACCCCCAAAATGGGAACCTGCTTAAGTACCTCCAGTTACAAATGTCAACTACAGGTTTATACAGCTGATTCTGTGACATTCTAACCACATGCCATCCATTACTTAATATAGTTGTATAAGCACTTTGGCAGACTTAAGCCCTCTGCTGAATGTAGTGCTATGGATTAATATTACATTAGACACCTTACAGAAATATATTTGGCACTTTGTTAAAATAGTTTGCCCACTCCTGATTTAAAAAAAAAAAAAAAAAAAATTAAAAACCATTGCATTTTGGCCAGTATTTTGAATTCTATTAAATTGCTTTATTATTTATAAATCCTAGATTTAATGTATTTCTTTTAAGTTAAAAAAAAATAGCACTGAAATCCTAGATTTAATTGTATTTTTTTTAAGTTAAAAAAAAAAAAATGCACTGAAACATATATCTGTATTGTAATGGGGGGGAGACGCGGCCTAGGACCCCCGAAATGTAAATATGCATTCGCATTTAATCCAAAGTGAATAAGAGTCAGTAGAAATGTGTGGGAGTTAGGCGGGGCAGAGCGCGGTCAGCACATTCTCGGCCGTCCCACCCCGAGACAAGAGCGGGAGCTCAGTCTTGTGCTAGATTGATGCGAGTGAACATATATATATATATATATACCAAGTGCTAGGAGCAGGCGAGCGAGACTCAGTATGGACTATATTGGATTAGTACTTTTCCTGATACCCGGTATCTGTGAGTAAATGAAATGAGCCATAATTACTCCCCTTTTTGTTCCTTCTCTGGTTGGTAGGTGGCGACCTATAGTAAAGGGAAAGTTAGCGAGTGCTACAAAACACTAGGTTAATTATATGCATTAATAGTAGTTAGGATATTTTGGAAATACTAAATCATTTGTTTTACTAAAGGGGTAGATATAGGGGGTTTTATAATGAAAGATATTGGTGTTATGCTTGATTTTCCTTAATTAAATATAATGAAAGTAATAGATGATGGGATGTATTAACTAGATATAATATACCTAATAATTAAATGAAAGTAATAATTAGTATAATATAACCCAACTCATAATTAATTGAATGTATCAGTTAAGAGTAATATAACCCGTAATGAATTGAAAGTGTTGATTGAATATACAAGTTATAGTTGAGTTCTATTACTAAACAAGATATATTTTATAAAGTTTCTTTTATTAATTAAACATTTGTCAAATAAAAAATAATATACTTTTAAGTTTATAAGAAAATTATATATGTTTCGTTCTATGGAGTAATTATTCTTTATTTAGTATAAGACCCCTAGCCCCAGTACAATTGGTGTCAGATGTGGGGTTACCGGCTGCAAGAATTGCCGGATTATTATTTTATTAAGGAAGCTAGGTAGTAAGTTAGGTCAGCCTGGGGAAGCTAGGTACGCCAGACCCCAGAGCAGGCGTGTATTACCGGTCTAGTATGCCGACCAATATTTTATGTTAATTATTAACTATACTTTTTCCCTTGATTTAATTCTTTTGTTTATTTAATTGTTCTTTTGTACTCTGTCGTTATGTTGTGTAAACTTTATTGTCAATGATAAATATCCTGTATCATAAGAGGCAGGAGCTGGTTATTGGTTATTGTTTTGAGCTTTGTGTGCGTGACGGTCCTCGGCCAAGATCGAGTTGTGAGATAGGACTTAAACTTAGAATTAGTTACTTATTAAGAGAATAGGGTTGCGGTGCTAAGGCATATAAATATGGAGGAGAAAGTTAAGGAACTTGAGGGCAGGATAGGGGAACTCCTGATTGCGAACGCCCAGTTCGCGGCCCGTGAAGTCTCTTCTACCCCAAGAAGAGACTTGACACTACAGAATCTTATTAAACCATGGTCGGGGGACATAAAAACGGATATACCGGTAGAGGACTTTATCCGGAACATGGAAAGGGCTGCTAAAAATGGGAGATGGACCGAAGAAGACAAAGTAATGGTCTGTGAGGCTAAACTAACGGGGGCCGCCGCCACTTTTGTAGCTGCGTGCCCGGATTTGAAACCAGAAAACACAGGCTTCTCCGACTATAGTCGGAAACTGAAAGACCGATTTGGGGAAACCCGTGATAGGGAGTCATTAGAGCAGGACTTCCACGCAGCAAGGCAGACAAAAGGAGAGGGAGTGAGGGAGTTTGCGGATCGATGCAGTTCTCTCGGGTTGAAGACTCTTAGTGTATACCCTTCGATCGAGGAGCAGGAATGGGCGAAAAAGGACTTGAGCAGGCGGATCTTAGCCGTGTTCATAGCCGGATTGAAGGGAGAGGCGGCGCGACAGCTGCGATACCAGCCGCCTGTAGACCTCAAAGACGCAGTGCTGAGAGCCGAGAGGGTTGAACGGGCCAACCAACTAGAGGTCAAGGAGATTACACCGTCACACGTGTTTGAGGTGGCCACTAATAGGGAAAGACCAGACCCCGGGGAGAGAGGGGCCCCGTCCTTACATGCAACCGCCGGCGTGACGATGGTAAACAGCCAAGCGACAGGGGGTAGGTACTTGAGGGGGCCTCGGGCCAACGGCGGCTGGGGGCAAGGTTCAGGGGGCGGGTCAAGGTCCAACGCCGAGTGGGGACAAGATCCAGGAGGCGGAAGGAGATGGAACGGATCAGGGAAGGAACTTCGTTTCCGAATTGATGCAGGAGGTGTGTAGATTGCTGAATATTAAGAAAGTACAGACGACTCCATACCATCCGGAGTGTAACGGTATGATTGAGCGCTTCCACCGAACTCTAACTGATACGCTATCACACTTTGTCCGGAAGGATGGCCGAAATTGGGACAGGTGGGTCCCCTACGCCCTGATGGCCTACCGAAGTATTCCTCACTCGACTCTCAGGAAATCTCCCCACTATCTCCTTTATGGAACTGACATAACCAGCCCATTTGAATGTGACATATCCCCTAAGATGAGTTCCGAGCCAATTCCCCACATAGAGGAGCTCCAAAGAAGGTTAGGAGAAGCAAGGAAAGAGGCGTTGAAACAGGCGGAAAAGGACCGGGAAAGGAATAAGGAATACCATGATGCCGGTGCTAAAATCCCCACCTACGGTGAAGGTGATCATGTATACCTACACAACCCTGTGTTAACGCCAGGGCATGCGAAGAAATTCCGCCACCCTTGGGAAGGACCCTTCCGCATTGTGAGGAAATATGGGGAGCTAGACTTCGAGATCGACAAAGGAAATGGGAAAACCACTATTGTCCATGCGAATAGGCTGAAACGCGCTCATGGTGAGAACCTGCGACTGACAACCACAGAAGGGGAGAGTTCGAATAACGACCTAGATCTGAGCCCTAGGCTGGCTGAAGCCCGAAACCCCAATCAAGATACCGACGACCAGTGGACAGCGACGATGCCAACCACCGAGGCATGGGAAGGCGGTTTCATCCCGGTACTCGACGAGCTACCCTCAGGAGCAGAACAGGAGAAGGAACCGGAAACACCTGCGGCCTTAGTAATTCCACGAGGGAGTATTACGGGGGAGGAGGACGATGACAGTGTAACTATAAGCAACGAGGACCCCCATGATTTTACGTGGTTTCCTGAAGACGGAGGAGATATATTCTCACCCCCAAGTTCCCCCCTCCCAGCCTCCAACCCCAGTTCTCCACCCATAGCTAGCCGGCTTCGGCCAAGACGGAGAAACTGATTCTATGCTCTATGTTACAGGGGGAGAGGTAAGAGAAGGACTAGCCTTCTTACCGCTAGGCCAAGCACTGGTTGTCGGAGGCCAGTGGAGGGTAATAACAGAACTAAGAGTAGAAGGATACAGAGAAGATCTTGACGTGCTCTCCCGAAGTCTAGAAGGAGTACGGATAACCTTAGAGGAACAAAGGATGAACGGGGCGACGACCGACTTAATGCTAGCAGGTGAACTCCGGCGTGTGACCCAAGCTATGGAGGAAGTACGAGGGTATGCGGAGGAACTAGTGCAAGTGTTACCCACGCGTCGAGTCAAGAGGGGCCTGATTAATATGGGGGGGTATGCCCTTCAAGCTTTATTCGGCACGGCGACGGAGGAGGAGCTAGGGCGCGTAGCGACAGATTTAGAGGAATTGGAAACTCATCAGGATGAAATCATCCACTTGTTAGACCGGCAAATTAGTGTTAGTCGTAAATTAGGACTACGCGCGGAGGACGCAACGAGGAAGTTGTTCTTACTTTCAGAGACTCTGCAGGAACATATAAATTTGTCGATAACCGCACACCAAGCTCTCACGGACCATTTAACTATATTAGAAAATTACGTCAATATAACGACATGCTTTAGAAACTTAGAGTTCATGATAGGACAAACTAAATATGAACTAGGGAAACTCAGGGGTGCCTTAGACGTAGTAGCTCTAGGTAGGCTCAGTTCGAATATAATACCCCCTCTCGAGTTGCTTGCTATACTCACCAATATAGTCGCCCACCTACCCGAAGGATTAGGGATAATGTCCAAACTTACCGTAGAGGAGATATACCAATATTATGACGTATGTGAAGTAAGTGCTTTTGCTGCCCCCGAAAAGGGCCGTCTGTACATCATGTTAAGCGTACCCCTTGTTACCACCCACCGCCTATTCGATCTGTATAGAGTGCGTGAGTTCCCGATATATCGGAAAGACATTAAACGAACAGTGGTAGTGCGGACCAGTGTAGAATATATGATAGTCAACAAGGAGAGGGATGGCTATGCCTTCCTACCTCAGGAACAATATACCTCCTGTAGGACGGGATCGATAACTCTATGTCCCTCAGCATTCCCCATCTTCAAAAGAGAATATGAGACCTGCGAAAGCCAGCTATATTTTGGGAAAAGATTAAGCGCACTAACAAGTTGCAATCAATTGGTGCTTCTCAGCGAGTGGGTCCCGTACTGGATCCCAGATACCAGGAGCAGTTCCTGGGTCTACAGTCTACCCTCCCCCACGCTAGCAGTTGTTAGCTGCCGAGATGAAAATGGCACCACTACCACCAAGGAGATGACTTTGGCCGGGCATGGTTCCATGCATCTGGCCAAGATGTGTGCAGTGCGCACATCGCACTACCAGCTATACCCCAATTGGCAAGGAAGTAGTACAGCGGTAATCCCCAGCCATGCGGGGGAGTTCGCCAAAGAAGAATTGAAAATTCCTCCTACCCTCAACCACTCGTTAATACATGGGGAGCAGGAGCGAGCTTTGTTAGAGAAGCTACATCAACTGGGGGAGGTAAAACGGGGACCCTACGCAGACCTGGAGGTTCCTCTAGACATCTTAGAGAGGGAATCGAGAAATATGCACGACCACTTAGACCAGAGGCGGCGGTATATTCTTTACGGCAGTAGCGGTGGGACTCTAGCTTTCACGCTGATAGTTGTTGTAGTCGTTGGATTCTGGATGTACCGCCGATGTTCCCGGCCCCGAGAGACCACAGCCACCGAGGCGGAAGGAACCACGACGGAATTACAAGCCACCCCGACCCCCTTTCCAGTGTGTTACCCTCGCAGTTGCCCGGAGGATCCGTGACACCGATCGGAAAACAGAGACACTAAGAATGTGTGAACATTCGCTAGGTTTAAGTTATTTGTATGTATATTTGCTATCAGTTTTACTTGTTCTGTTTAGGTTTATATGTACACTTCTGTTTGTACAATTATGTAATAGTTACAGTATGGTTAAGGAGTAGAGAACGGCGCCTGCCAGTCAGAGGGGAACGCTCCAACTGTCCCACAGCTCAGGGGTGTTGAAAGTGCTGCCATTGGCACCACTTTCGTTTTGCGGGGGGGTAGTGTAATGGGGGGGAGACGCGGCCTAGGACCCCCGAAATGTAAATATGCATTCGCATTTAATCCAAAGTGAATAAGAGTCAGTAGAAATGTGTGGGAGTTAGGCGGGGCAGAGCGCGGTCAGCACATTCTCGGCCGTCCCACCCCGAGACAAGAGCGGGAGCTCAGTCTTGTGCTAGATTGATGCGAGTGAACATATATATATATATATATACCAAGTGCTAGGAGCAGGCGAGCGAGACTCAGTATGGACTATATTGGATTAGTACTTTTCCTGATACCCGGTATCTGTGAGTAAATGAAATGAGCCATAATTACTCCCCTTTTTGTTCCTTCTCTGGTTGGTAGGTGGCGACCTATAGTAAAGGGAAAGTTAGCGAGTGCTACAAAACACTAGGTTAATTATATGCATTAATAGTAGTTAGGATATTTTGGAAATACTAAATCATTTGTTTTACTAAAGGGGTAGATATAGGGGGTTTTATAATGAAAGATATTGGTGTTATGCTTGATTTTCCTTAATTAAATATAATGAAAGTAATAGATGATGGGATGTATTAACTAGATATAATATACCTAATAATTAAATGAAAGTAATAATTAGTATAATATAACCCAACTCATAATTAATTGAATGTATCAGTTAAGAGTAATATAACCCGTAATGAATTGAAAGTGTTGATTGAATATACAAGTTATAGTTGAGTTCTATTACTAAACAAGATATATTTTATAAAGTTTCTTTTATTAATTAAACATTTGTCAAATAAAAAATAATATACTTTTAAGTTTATAAGAAAATTATATATGTTTCGTTCTATGGAGTAATTATTCTTTATTTAGTATAAGACCCCTAGCCCCAGTACATGTATTTTATAATTTAAGTGTAATAAATCCTAGTCATCAGATAGCTTGTGCTTTATAAAACTAAAATTTTACAAAATTTGTAGCTATATAATTTTACAGTTTAATTTTATGATGCTGATGGAACAAGAAGAAAAGAAAACAGATGGTACAAAAAAACTCAAAAACCGTGATTGTTATAAAGACAACTTGCTGACGACACACAACCAAACTGTATAACTGTAAAGGATTTATAACTAAGAAAAACTTTCATTATTTATTTATTTGCTTTACTTAATTTATTTTTGTTTTTATGAACTAGTATTTTTTTTTTCTTTTTGGGTTTTAGTCCCGATCAACTGCCAGGGTTATTACAGGACGGGGGTTATCCGGCCACTTTACTCATCTAATCGATGAGATCATCAGTGTGAAACATGTCTTACCCCGCTGGGATTCGAACTCACAGCCGGAGTTTAGACCTTGGTTTCAGAGTCGAGTGCGCTAACCCCTCGGCTTCACCGGCCCCCTACAACTAGTATTAATATTCAAACTAAGTTGAACCTGAATATATTTGTTTAACTAACTAATGTTGACATAATGGATCACACTACATATTGAAGTAGCAAACTGCTAATAATATTAATATATTTTATTGCATACAAACTACATTTTTGTATTTATGTTTGCTCTAATGTAACTTCTAGAATGAATTATTGATCCAGCCTTAGCACGGCATGGAACCACAGTGGATCCAAACGTGTTCAATGGGTTAATCAATGAATGTACTATGTAAATTATAAGTTAATTATTATTTATTAATTTATTACTTCTTTTACCATATTATGTTATGTTGTGATTGGTTTCCTTTTTTTTTAAAAAAAAAAAAATAGTTCAACTAAAGAATTTATTTTAATAGAATTGTAAAGAGTCAACCAATGACAATTATCTAAAATGAGACTGAACAATGTATTATAGTGTCAGTTGATTTTTTTTTTCGTTTTTACTTTTTGTTTTTTAAGCCTTATTTATATAAATCAAATTACATTGTTTAATTTAACAAATTTAATGGAAATTGCAAATAATAAATTATTGTACGTTATTATAGTGTTTTACAAAAAAATATTTAATTTTTTTTGTAGATTTGTTGTGTTTTTGTTCTTTTCTAAATCCGGGTTTCCACCAAACCGACAAAACAGGAGACAAACTAAAACTGAGGTTTGATTTTTGGTTTCCAAAAAAGCCAAATTTTACTAAAAAAAAACAGTTTGAAAATATTTTTGTCTTAGAAAAACTGTTTTGGAAACAAAACACGGTGCCACCTTGAGAGAGGAAATCATAATGAATCAAGATATTGTATGTAAAAACTGAGCCTATTTAGTTGCAACACCTGTTTTGTACTTTGCCGCAATTATAATGCGATTTCTATTTATTTTACTTTTGCCAGTGGCTAAGTATCTTAGAGTTATTGCAAGACAATCCTTATCAAAATAGTGTCTCGCTATTTTATATTTTTCCTGATACCCGGATACAAGGAGGGAGAGGGCAGAGAAATATCAAAATCTCTCGTATTTCTTTTTACACAACTCCAAAAGTTTTTTAGAATAATTTATTATTGTATTTATATGGGATTTAAATGAGAGATCTCTGTAGAAACACTTCCTGAATCTACCTGTTTTACCTTAGTAATTGGTTTATTATTAATTAGTCTTGCCCCCGCAAATTTATTGGTAAAAGCCATTAATTCCCATTTATCTATGTTGAGGAGTGGATTTATCTATGTCGAGTCAGTGCAATGAGACCTGTTTACAATAGGGTTCAAGCTGCAGTAGGATGGGTTCTAGATTCTCTGTGTGCCATACTGTTATCATTCTGTCAAAAGAGCAAAGGTCGTTTTAAATGATAGAACGGTAATGATTAATTGAAAGCTTTGTCGTGGTTTACCTCAGTACCATCTTAGGCTGCACCTACATTGGATCCGTATGTCTCCCGATCCGACGTCGGGAGAAAAACAAGCACTAAGGTTTTAATCTAGATGCTACTTCTGTATTAAAATTGAATTACGCACCATGGATAACAGACAAAGATTATAAATGCACTGTGTGCAGTTCAACAGAGAATGAAACGCTTCAGCACTTTTTGTCATCCTGTGTGGCGTATAATACAATTAGGAAACAATATTTAGGAAATGAAGTGCTAACGTTTCAAGATTTAAAATTTTTCATAAACGGAGCCGACTGGACCAATTTTGCATACTTCATCAATTCAGCCTATAAATTGAGAGAAAACATGTTAAAACAACAAAAGCTCTAATAATAAGGGATATGATCATAATATTAATAATAATAATAATTATAGTAATAATTATAATTTAAATCAAATTATAATTATTATTAACTACGGGAAACAGACAGTGAAAAATACACTCCTGTGCCGGGATTTGAACCACGGGCCTCTAAAATTTAACTTTCCGTAGTATGAAAACTACCAAAAACTTAAAAATTGAATTTCGAATTGATTGTACAAGGTACATGTACTAATTGAGTACTTTATAATTATAAGCGTTAATTCTTGGTTTAGTTCTAATGTCATAAATATTGACTGTCTAAATGTATATGAATATTGAAAGCTTGGATTCGGGACTAGTTATCGATTACGGTAGTGAAAAATCATTCTCCTGCGTAGCTTAGATGGAAGAGCGCTATACTGGAAATATAGAGGCCTGAGGTTCAAATCCCGGCACAGGAGTGTATTTTTCACTGTCTGTTTCCCGTAGTTAATAATAATTATAATTTGATTTAAATTAAAATTTAACTTTCCGTAGTATGAAAACTACCAAAAACTTAAAAATTGTAATAATTATAATAATAATCATAAATATATATAAACAAAATAATACATCAAAATAAAATAAATTAAGACCCACTACATATATAATAATAACCCACTATAGTTTATATATATAATAACTTATAACTAGAAATATCCTATTAAATAAATTTACTTAAAAAGATGTTATTTTATACTTTTATTTCTAATAACAATAGAAGTTTATATTTTTTAATGCGGTAACCAGAGAGATTTATGTGTATGTTCACTTTGATTTATATTTTATTTAAATTGTTTTTTGTATTTATTTTCACAATGATCTTTTAAGTCAAACATTGTCAACAGTTGAGTTTTATTTTTATTTTACATGCCAACTCTAGCTGACGACCAAGCTTGTATGTTTAGAAAAAAAAAGATTCTAATGTATGATTTTGAATTGTAATTAATAAATAAACATTTTACTACTACTACTAATCTAGATGCCTACATTGGAGGAGGAGGTCCAATCCGACGATAACCGATGACTCTTGATATCGGGCCGACGGTACAGCCGACCAAGCATGTTTGTTTCCAGTCCGATATCTCAATCCACAGATGCCCGACCCACACAATGACAACCATATTTACCCATACCCTGAAGTTAGATTGGCTAGTTAGTTCGTCTTTGATGCCTTCAAGGATATAATTAAACGTTGCTATTTCATGCAGTAGTAATCCTTGAATTTATCGGGGTAAATTCTCATAGTTAGGCAAGTTTTAAAAAACTCTCCTGAAAACCTATCTTCATTAAACTGGTGCGCCCATTTTTTTCTTTATCATCTCTTAGGAGAACGTTTTTCTCCAACAGAAGCCAAAACAAAAAGTTGTCCTCAGAGTCATATTAACTTAACAGTTAATATTAACTTTACAGTCCATATTAACTTAACCTTCACAACACAACAGCTTCCACTGCGTGATCGTGAGTAACTGAATCCAGTGTTGGCACTTTCATCGGGAGTCGTCGGATCAGATTATTGGCTGATGTGGGGTTGGGAGAAATACAGATCCAATGTAGCTGTAGCATTAAGGCGCATCCACGCTATGCCGAATGAGGCTGATCGGCCTGTGCTGGTCGGCACGTTTGGCACAGTACATTCAGGTCGGCATGACATCCCCATAGCCTTACAAGTGTGGACTCACTGATCGGTGCCTAACCATCTCACAAGTACCCGCACGGTAGTAGAAAATAGTCAACGAACCTCACTATATGAAAACTATCTGTCGACTGAGGCCGATCGGCACGTGTACACTACAAACTTCGGTTCAGCTTTCTTTGATCAGGACCGAGCAAATTCAGGTTGGATTCGGAATGATTCGGGTCGGCTTTAAGCATGTCAGCAAAGCCGACTGCTGATCGGCTCAAGCCGAATGATGCCGATCGGCATAGTCGAGGAAAAGAACAAGGTTGAAACTTTTGCTCACTTATTTTATTTAGTAACCCTAACTACCAACTGAGTTATAAAAAAAATATGTGTGAGACTCTCATGCATTAGAAGTGAAACTTATGTTCTAGAAACAGTTGATTTTATGTTCCCTCCCTCTCTCATTTTAATATAATATAATTATATAAATATGGGCCCGGCACTGATTCATGAGGTTGTCTGGAATATACCCCCTCCCCCCTCCGCTGAAACTTTGGTTAAGACATTTCATTTAGCTTCTGAAGCTACTTTTTAAAATGGAATCATGAAAAGATTTAGATTTATTATTAATAATGCGTACTTGCATAATGTCTTAAATGTTGAATGGTATGTAAATGTTTTAAATTGAGTTAAATTAAAAGTCTGTAATGTTTTAAATTGAATTTTGTATTAGACTTATGACGTTAGAGGTATGGTGGTTGCAAAGATTATAAAAATGTTATTAAATAAATAACTTTTTAATAGAATATAAATGTTATAATCAAATTGGTTGAAAAATAAGTACTCCATCCACCTCACGACAGGCTGATTCAGAGAGCGACGAGAACAACAATGATGTTTTGGGACTAAAGAAGAAAAAATTCAGACAAGTCAAGCAATGCAAGCAGTTGATGTCCTCCTAAACTTTTGTGAACAGGATAATTTTCACCTGCATGGCGTAATGAATTGAAGAAAAATAAGAAATGATGTAAGGAATATCATTTCGAACCACAAGATGCAAATGTTGATTACATCATACATGCACCGATAATGGTATAGCAGGTACCTACACATACTTATCTATGTAATTCGTTCAAAAACTGCCTCGATTAACCGTGGTTTTCATTTATCCGTGCGACCCCTCCCCGTCATTACCCCGGATAATAGAGGTTCTACTGTACTTTGACGCAGGCTTGAATTCGAATTCATCGATACTGGCCATCTCTATTGGGGAGTGTAGTGTGGCGCTGCCATGTGATAAGTCATAGCAACTCAGTCCGTCCCCCGTCTCAACGCTACCAAACCAAACACTCAAGACAGCCTTATCTCATGGCTAGCGACGCGCACCCACACTTGTTTGCAAAAATCAGATTCAGAACAATTGAAAATCATGATTGGTATTGCACAGTGGCGTAGCTAGGACATTGGGGGTCCCCCGCAAGAAATTTTTAGGGGCCCCCAAAATTAAATTGACAAGCAAAAAAAAAAAAAAAAGGATTTGCCTCAGAATTGAATGGGGGCCCCTTGACAATATAATATTCCAAGCATAAGATTTTATTATCCTCTAATGGGGCCCCTTCGACGTTGGTTTGGGGGCCCCTAGCACCGGGAGCCCCCCGCAATGCTGGCCCATACTTACACCACTGGTATTGCACCGCTATTATAGTAATGCGTCCATGCCTCCATGATGCAACAAAATTTGTTGTTACTGTTACATATCCAACTATTGTTGCTAAAAAGCCCAAAAAATACAAAACTTTTGGGTAGGCCCTGCTGGAGCCGCCACTGGTGTAGTAGTTAGCTGGTTGAGACTCGTGCCGGCTTAGGCCAGCAGTTGAGAAAAAATCTATCACAGAGGAGTCTCAAAACAAAAACTTGCAATCTTGTTAATTTCACTTCAAAAATATTCCACTTGGACGAGTCTCAAAATGCAAACTTTGTTTCACGATGTCGTTTCATCCAAGGAAATTCACTCTACTGAGTGAACAAGTTTCACTTCAAAAATATATATTAAATATTGCTGAATGAGAGCAAGTTTTTTGGATTCCGAGCTTCCCGAAGTTAGGGGAAGCTATGTGATATTGTTTTGAAGAACGAAACATTTTTAGGTCTCCGATTTCAAAATTTCCAAGACAGAAATCTGTTTCAAGCCCGGGTCACACTAGGCTGGTTGGCAGCCGCTGCCAACCAGCGGCTGATAGTAGCACCAGCAAGTAGCGGCTGGCAACCCGGTCACATTATAGATTGTATTGGCTGCTACTTGCCAGCGTTTTCAATAAAAAAATATAAAGGTCACGTGATTATACTCGTCGCTGATAGGCTACTAGAGTGTTCAGATTGTGCTGATCGCTGGTGGTAGCGAGTGCGAGTGAAGGTGGGGGGTGTGGGTGGGGCTAGATTGAGTCACGTGACATGCTAGTCGTCGCTGCCTGGCTACCAAAAGTTGAACACGTTCAACTTCACCAGCCGCTTCCAATTACTCGCCGGCTGGCGGGGCCAGCTGCGAATTTTGTGGTCACACCAAGCTGATAGCAGCGGCTTCCTCAATTCGCGGCTGGCAACCAGCCTAGTGTGACCCAGGCTTCAGATATCAGGGAACATTTTTTGTTCTGTGTCGGTCTGTTGCTCAATTTTTTGCGAGCCAACATATCTTAAAACTACATGTCTAATTTTATTGAAATTTGTATGGTAGGTCATAATTTGCCCATTATTGGTTCTATATAAGTTTTGTCCTTATGCGCACATTTGTTTCTCTTCAACAAAAACATACTTTTATTTACTGCTATATCTTCAAAAGTACTCATCTGATTTTTATGAAAAAAAAAAAAAAAAAAAAAAAAAACACTTTGACCAAGTACTTATATTCATATAGGTTGCAGAAATAAAACCTATTAGAATATTCAAAATAATAACAAAATGATTGTAAAGTAATTGGTATTTCTCTATATGGCCAAAATCAAAAATCTTCTTAATGATTTAGTGCATAAAATAAAACAATTGAACGATTTATTAATTTTTTACTAACAAATTACTAAAACTATTGAAGATATCTGGCAAAAATTGTTTATAAATTAAGAAAAGAAAAAGAGGTATTACTATAAATCAAGAAAAGCAGCTGGGTAATCTAGAATGACTTCAATCATTTTTCATGCTCACTTTAAGCTTCAGTGTTGTCAGTTACTCCGCTGATTTTTTTGTTTAATTGAAGACCTACTATTCTTTGAACTAATTAAACAGGATTAATAAACAAACAAATTGTTATATAAAAAATAAAAAGTTAACTAATTAATTTTAATGGTGGTAGGGTCTAAAGGAAAATTTGATGGCTCACTTTTGCAATACCTATTTCGACCAATCTTTGCCTTGGGTCATCTTCAAGCCGAAAACCACATTTATTGTCAGTAAATTTGCTATATTTTGTAACATAATACTTAATTATATTACTTTCTATATGTATATATGACTAGAAGATTTATTATTTAAAGTTTAGTTACTAAACTATAGAATAAAGAAACAAAATTATTAGGTAATAAAAGTTTTCAAGGCCCATAGCTAGAGGAAGAGGATGACGATGATAATAATATATAAACTGTTATTGCTAACACTATTATAACAGTACAGTTTTCCTGATATTACTGATGAGTACAATAATGCCCCATTTCGCTGCCGCCGTAGATAATAGTAACTTTTCATGGCTTGAATCGCATGACATAAGCAATTATGTAATGTAGGGAAAACCGTTAATAATCGAAAAAATCTAATATAAATTTATATCTCGAAAACTACTAGGAATAGTGTGTGCTAAGAGCATATACTTGGCAACTTCATTTTTAAATTATAAAACAGTTTAAAAGAATATTTAAAATTTAGACTGATTCATAATGTACGTGCCAGAGAAATTTCCTAATGAATGGTTAGAGGTGTTAGGAGCAGGGCCGGCCCGAGGGCTAATTTTCACCCGTGCAAGTTGCCATTTTGGCGCCCCCCCCCCCCCCCCCAACAACCATCCCGGACCAATCACCGTACCTAAACCCACATTGTAAAAAGAGAGGGTTAGTTTTCTTTCCTGTACTATTACTAATCTCTACCGAGGGGATTAAATAGAATTCGTTCAGACAACATTTCATGGTTAACTATGTCTGTCGGTCTGTCTGTCACTCTGTACGGTTCCAATAACTTTTGAATCAAAAGAGATAAGAACATGAAACTTTCGCCGTATTCAATATTTTTTTTTGACGCGCATACAGGAAAAATATAGCGAACTCAAAATCTTAAGCCGTTCAAATCCAAAATGGCGGATAGTCCAGTGAACATTTTTTTTAAAATTTTGAGTGGGATATCAAATGAAAGGTATTAAAGAGAAGATTTCAAAACTATATAGCACTTAGGAAAATTTTTTACGCCATTTTGTCAAAAAACATCAACATTTGTGTCCCCCCCCCCCCCCCCAAAAAAAACACATTTCTGCAGTTTACTAAAAAAAAATGCGGTCTGCTGGGCAAATGAAAAACTAAGTATACAGCAATTTGATCTGGTTAACTGGGAATCCAAAATGGCGGATAATTCATAATACAATTTGGTCACGATATCAAATGAAAGGTATTAAAGAGTAGATTGCAAAAATGTATAAAACTTAAATTACCTTGTCGTTATAACCGATAAAAAACATTTTCACCCCTCTGGGGATCGAACCAGGGACCCCTAATTTTATTATTTAAATTCTTCCGATAAATATAATTTCGTGTTCAGAATACTAATGAAACCCTTTCAACGTGAGACTTCACGCACAACCATCTTATTTCGATATAACTCGGCTTGCACAAGGTTTTGTTTTTGCATTGGTCCCAACAACATATTCAAAAACTGTAGATACCCGATTTTTTTGCAAGGAAATTCATATTTTGTACTTATTGACTGGACTATAACTATAAGGAATGGAAAATTTAATTTAAATTATCACAAATGTATGTCAGGAGAGATTTCTCCATTTTAAGAACTAATGAGCACGAGGGGGGGGGGGGGGGTCCGAGATTTTGGATGAGGAAAGGGGAAAAAGGTCCACTTCGGAGGTTCACTTTCTGCGTAATATGATAAGATGTATGACACTAAATAGCAGGGAGGGCCTAGTTAAATAAAACTGAACAAAAATTAAAAAGATTTTAAAAGGGTTTGATTTAATCTTATCTGGCCTGATGTTTATCTTAAGTAGATAACAAATCCAGGTGTCCTTACTATCTTTAGACAAAGTATTCCTATCACTCTCTATCTAGTAGAAGTCCTACTGCACTCTTTCCTCCTCACTTATTTATTAACTTCTATTCTCTCACTCATGTATAGATCTGCATATTCATCCCTCTTATCTCCCTTACCACACACCCCTCCGATTTATTTATTTATTTTTTTATTAGTTTTATTTCAAACTAGAAAACAACAAAATGACTTAGTGGTCCAGTCTTAAACAGTTCTTACTAATCTATCTAATTGAGTTATAAAAAGTATAAATAATTCATTATTTTCATTTATTCTAATACGCCCTGTTGTGAATATTGACGAATTCTTTTATTCAATAATGTTTGAGTTATGATGTTGTTTTTTTTTTTAGTTCTATTAAAAAACTAAGGGCTATTTTTTTTTGCTTTTTGCCACATATGCGCCCCTGCCAATCCAGCGCCCTGTGCGGTTGCACGGCTTGCACGGCCCTCGGGCCGGCCCTGGTTAGGAGGCTGCTCTAAATCTCAGCCTGGCACGTACAACATGAATTTACCAAAATTTATTTAGCTACACTGCATAATAACATCATAAATATCACTGTACGAGTACATTATATAAAAATAGATCCATTTTCATTTCTATCACTTATCCTCGCTTTATTATAAGGATCTTTATTTAAATGATTTAATATATTAATGAGATAACATCAACACTGGAAAACATGGGTTTGTTTGCAACCTTCTTGTTTGTTTACAATAGTTAAAAGTCGTTTGTTTTTGTTTGTTCGCTTTGATTTGAGTTTAGTTGCCGAAATAATCGGAATCGGAGGCATGCCTGAAGTACTTTTCTAACTAACTGAGTTTTATTTTTTTAATTTAAAATATTTTATCTGAATTTGGTTGGGATGATATTTAGTTGAGGTATTGTTTAAGTGGGATGGCTACAGAGACATTAGCGACAGAAGTGCCTAGCGGCTTGAGAAAGCTAGCCAGACTTGTAGTGCGAGGTTTTTACTCGGTGGAAGACACGCTCATCATAGACATGCTCGTCAGGAACCCCTGCATGAGGGAGGACGATATTTGTGAACTGCTAAAGTTCGAGAAGAAAATGCTCAGGGCCAGGATTGCCACTCTCAGAAACGACAAATTCATTCAAGTCAGACTTAGAATGGAAACCGGGGAAGATGGAAAAGCACAGAAAATCAATTATTATTTTATCAATTATAAGGTGAGATTATAAGTCATCTAATCCTACTTCACTTTCTAAACATTCTTAAGTTTAACACCGGTGTGTGAGGGTTTAGCAGGGCCGCCACCTTTTTATAAATACCTGGTCCTGCCATCCTAATAACTGGGCTAATCTACGTTAGAATATCTCCCTCAAATTAAAACATGTCTATGCTCTATATATGCACCCACACCTTCTAAGATTTACCTTAACCTATGAGGGGATGAATGTGCCCAAGAGGCTTAAGATATGAAGCTGAGAATTAAATTCCCAACTCTAATATATTTAGAGTCCTATGTTCCACACTATATTGTTTTTTATTGAATATTTGGCTGAATTACAGTATATGGGGTCCCTTCTGATAAGACGTTGTTTCACTATCAACCTCTTTCCAGACTTTATATATTAATATATCTTGTCCCTTAAACTCTTTTGTACTTTGATTTGGACCTCTACCTGGGCTATATGCAGTAGGGGGTTGTTTTTCTTTAGAAAATGAGGCGATTGAAAATTCTAGGGCAAAAAAATGTAAGGTTAAAAAATTGAATTCAAACATTTTTTTTAAAACGTGTAAAAATTACGCAAATCACGCATTATTTGTATATATCGAAATATTGCGTCATTATAACAATCGAAAGTACCGATTTGCGATATCTAGTAGGGGCCGCATATACTGTAGTCCTACCGAATATTTCAATAAAGGGGGGGGGGGGGGGGGGGAGATTTACCCTTCTGCGAACCTATCTCCAGTTCTACTAACTTTTATTATATTCATAATATCCCTCTTTACAAGACTGAAGTCCTGAATTATTATGAATAACATCAACTATTTTTGACTAATTTAATTTATTTTTTACAAATACATTGTAAATTTTCTAGTCACATATGTCTTATAAGTTTTGGGGGTTAAAGGTAACCCCTTTAAGCCCTACAGGTGTAAATTTACGTTTTTCTGTTTTTATTGCAAACGGCCTACGGGCGTAAATTTATGTTTTTAGATTTTTCTTGTATGGAAGCATGGTACCGTCAGTGTAAAAACGAAACCTTTTTTTCCTCATTTACTTTACATTACTCCTCGGCGCTACAGCCGATGAAGGGCCCTGGCCGCCATAACAACTCCTCACCATTCCTCTCTATCCTGCGCACGTCTCCTCCAAGAGCGCACGCCCAGCCTCCTCAGGTCATCTTGGACATCCTCAAGCCACCTCAGTCTAGGTCTCCCTCTTCTTCTTTCGTATCCTGGTCTTCCGTCCATCATTTTCTTGGGTACCCTGTTCTCTTTCATTCAGGCAACATGTCCAAGCCAGCGGATCTTTGCTGCTTTAATGACATTAACTATGTCCGGTTGAGCGTTCATGTCACTTATCTCTTTGTTTTTCCTGCTCCTCCACACCCCATCTTCCAGGACCACTCCATATATTTTCCTAAGAATCTTACGCTCCCATCTCCGGAGTTTTTCCTCGTCATTAATAACTAGAGTCCAGGTCTCAGATCCATAAGTCATAATTGGTCTTATGATGCTTTTATAAACCATAAGCTTTCTGTTGATCTGGACTGTTTGTAGAGCAAAATATCCCTTATTTCCCGCTGTTAATCTTGCATTTATCTCCTCCGCTACATTGTTAGTTTTATTCACCAAGGATCCTAAGTACTTGAAGGCTTGGACTCTCTCAAACTCATCTCCCCCTATTCTTACCATCTGTTCTGCACCCTCTTCTTGTTAACAGCATTTTTGTTTTTTGGGCATTGATCTTTAATCCCATTTCCCCGGCTGCCTCATTTTACCTCATTTACTATAATATTATCTAGACTTTACCCGATTTTCCCCACCCTTTTTTTTCACCCTCTTAACGTATTTATATGTACTATATATTCTTATATACGAGGGCTGTTCAGAAAGTAACCTCCGATCGACCACTGTGCGGGAAGTAGTGGGAGTAGCGGTACCATTGTTGTACTGATGTACGCAGAATGTCAGTCTGCATCAAGCCATGGTCGAGTGAATGTCTTACGAGCGCTAGTTTGGCTTTTATAGCATCTTTAAATGTACGCTCCAAAAAACTTCCTGCCAAATGCGAAGTGCAAGATGTTATAAGGTTTTTATTTTACGGCAAAACAATATTTGGCTGCAGGTATTCATGGAGAACTTTGTGCCGTGTATGGTCCAAGTGTTATGAGTGAAGGAGTTGTATGTGAATGGGTTTGTTTATTTAAAAGTGGACGAAATAACATTTGTGATGAAGAGAGAAATGGTAGGATATCATTACAGTCTGCAAACAACTAGAATTAGTGCGTTGACAGCGTGGGAAAAACTAGCAAATGTGGTGAGGAGCCAATGAGAGCTTGAGATTTTCCCGGAAAAAGGTCGGGCCAACTAGGCAAAGATAAATGTCTCTAGTGGAGGGGAGAGGTCCTCTGGATAAACGCTGCCCCACCCCTACCCGCAGACCTAGTGGCTTTATTTTTTTCCCCCAGAGAGGTTGGCCAATCTGTGTGTCACTCAATTTCTCGTGCTGTCAACGCACTAATTCTAGTTGTTTGCAGACTGTAGTCACACAGATGAACTCGTTCAGAAAATTTATGGAAAAGTTTGTGAAAATCGATGTTTCACAATTTCGGAGCTGTCTAATAAATTTCCACAGATTTCTAGGACTGTTATACAAGGTAGTGACAACCTTACAATATATACCTCAGTCCTCAAAGGGTTTATAAAATGTTTAATTAAATACCATTTTTGTTACCCAACTTTTTAGAGTTTTTTTATTATTATTTTTACTAAAAAATATATTTTTTTAAATTATATTTTGTGAAAAAAGCTTAGGGTATAAGGTGAAAGACATAGCCATAAAATTATTGGCAGTAATGGTAATGGTTTGTTGATCTTATGCAGCAAATTAAATGGACCTTGAATATTTTGGTTTTTGTGATAAAGGTAATATTTTCAATCTCTTGTCCCTGAAGCTAGAAATATTTTCTCAGTTAGTTCTAGCTTTTAGATATGATTGTTAGTGAATTAGATTTTGTTTGCTGTTTCAGACGTTTGTAAACGTGGTCAAGTACAAGTTAGATTTGATGAGGAAACGGATGGAGACGGAGGAACGAGATGCTACGAGCAGGGCTAGCTTCAAGTGTCCTAAGTGTTGCAAAACTTTCACAGACTTAGAGGTAACATACTTAAGTTGTACTATTCTCCAACTCCAATTGTACCATTATCTTAAAGGTAACATACTTTAGTTGTACCATTCTCCAACTCCAATTGTACCATTATCTCAAAGGTAACATACAAATTGTTGTACCATTCTCCAACTCCAATTGTACCATTATCTTAAAGGTAACATACTATAGTTGTACCATTCTCCAACTCTAATATTTCTTCATGTTAAGGTTGTCTGAGAATTGTTATTACCATCTTTGAATTGTCATACAATAATTGCTATATTTTTTTCTCATAAATAAGAATAAGTATTATTTTTATGAAGAGTATTGTGATTATACTCATGTCTTTATACTTTGTACAGCTCAGATTGGCCAATCTATGTGAGAGGGAAAATAAAGCGACTAGGCCTGCTGGAGGCACTCCTCTAGTGACATTTGTGTTTGCCTAGTTGGCTACTACCCCCCAAAATCTCGAGCTCTCATTGGCTGCCCTCCTGTTTTTATTTATTTTTTTCACTGTCAGAGTTACAAAGTCTATTGTCATAACTATAGCTACAGCTATATTAAACATACTTACCCAACCCAAAGGCTTGATGCTTGCTCTGGCAGTAAAACATCAGTCATACAAGCTCAGTATAAATAATTATTTTATTGATAGGGATAAACCAACCCCAGGACTATTTTTTATCTATATTATGGTAATTTAAGTGGTACTGCATCCGATTTTTTATCCTTGGAATTATTAGAATTGTTTCCTGTTTTCTTTTTCGAAATTTTATTACTGTTTTTCAGACTGTTTAAGGTGCAGACACTGTAAAAATGGAAAATAATAAAAACTTCTTTTTTTTTAATGTTGTTACTACTAATTACATTAATTATAAACAAATGCAAATGGGTTAGAGGAAATCTTCAAGAATGTTAAGTGGGATCAACATGGGATAAATGTAAATGGATGCAAGCTTAATAGATTAAAGTTCGGTGATGATGTGGTCTTGATAGGAGCAACACTGGAAGAAATAAGCAGCATGGTGAATGATTTAGTAAACGCAGCACAGAAAATAGGGCTGAAAATAAATGCAAATAAAACAAAATTTATAACAATAAACAAGGATAAAGATGACTTGGGTATTAAAATAAATGAAAGGGAAATAGTGGAAGTAGAAGATATTATATATTTAGGTCAGTTAATTTCAAAAGAGGACAATACAAATAAGGAAATAACCAGAAGAATAGGAATGGGATGGCGATTTTACAATAAATATAGGCACCTTTTTAAATCAGATATAGGAATTAAAGATAAAGTTAAGCTATGGAATAGTGTGATAAGACCAGTGATACTCTATGGATGTGAGAGTTGGAGTACCAACAAAAATAATCTAGAAAAACTCAGGGTCGCTGTAAGGAGAATGGAGAGGAGTATGTTAAATATAAGGTTGAACGACAGGAAAAGCAATAGGTGGATAAGGGAACAAACAGGCATCGAAGACGTAGCAAAAGCAGCTATAAGGAGAAAGTGGAAATGGGCAGGACACCTGGTTCGGACGACAGATGAGAGATGGGCCAAACGAGTAATAGAATGGACACCACTTGAATATAAAAGAAAAAGGGGAAGACCTAGAACGCAATGGGATAAGGAAATGAGGACCTGCTGCGGAGGAAGCACATGGAGGAGAGTAGCTTGTGATAGAACAGAATGGAGGAGGATGGGAGAAATATATTGCGAGGAATGGTTGGATAGAAACCAAGCAAACTAAGTTTAGAGTGCACCACAAGAAACATTTGGGGGGGGGGGGGGATATTGTATTTTAGCATATTATATTTAATTGAAAAAAGAACATTCAAGTTGTGGTTTTGTAAGGTGACCAGATTTCTCAACTAAATTACGGACAGATTTAATTTGGGGGGGGGGGGGGGGGTCCCCTTTTTGAGGTCCCCTGAGTCCAAAAAAGTGTTTTTTAAAAAAAGTCTGACTGTCTGTCTGTCGTCTGTGCAGACGCGTGGAGCCTAAACTACTGGCCGATTTTGATGAAATTTAGCATACAGCTTCAGAAAAATCATATCGAGAAATGAATTTAGCCCCAAATTTAGGGGCGCTACCCCCCAAAACTGTGAAAAATCGTGAAAAAAAAAATTATTTCTCGAATTTGATTAAAAAATTCTAAAATGTAGTCCATTTAAATACGAATCAAACGATATAAGCCGCTTTCCCGGGAAAAATCTAGTTTAGTAATATTCACTAATTATTTGTATTAAAAACAGATAATATAAATATTTAATTTAAGATAGTAAATACAAACTACAACTAATATAGGAAACAATTCAAACAAAGATATGATAACATCTTCCTATTCATCTTTAGCGTCCTTCTTATCAAAATGTCGAGAGAAAATGAAAAACTACGCAACAAATCAAAATATTTCTACAATACAAAACACTTTGTACCAATGCAGAGTTAGTGTGTTGACAGAGTGGGAAAGTAAAAAAATCGAGTGGAGAGCCAATGAGAGTTCAGGATTAGATAATCCTCTTAGGATTTTAAAAATCCCGCATTATCAAAGCACTAACTCTGAATTGGTACAGATTGTAAGTCATATTTTATTTCAAAAAGTGTTTTTTATACATTAATTTTATAAAACCTCAGAAATACGGACAAATTCGGGACTTTTTCTAAAATTCCGGACAAATCAGCGTCCGTACACGGACAAAAAAAAATTCCGGACAAATTGTTGAAATTACGGACTGTCCGTAAAAATTACGTACATCTGGTGACCTTAGGTTTTGCCCCATTTTTTTTACTACCCCCCCCCCCCCCCCCCCCCCCAATGTTTCTTGTCCCCCCCTCGGTCATATAGTATATTGTAATTCTCTAGAATAATGTCAGAAAAAAGTCACAAAACATTTTTTTATATAACTCAAAAAGTAATAGAAATACAAGGAGTGAGGGAAAGAGGTAAGTTTCGATTCCCCACCAGAAAGGAATTATTTTTTGTGTGTATATTTTGATAAAATGATCAATATTAAGTGGGTATAACATGGTACACCTGAAGTAACTAACTAATGGAAAAACACTAGACCAAGGGATTACACAATTGCCTAGCTGACGTTAATAAGAGTTGTAATGTACAAATTTGTTTCTCTTCGGAGGAGCAGTTGCAGCTTTAGAAGGGTATTTTGTTGGGTGTTATAAGATACGATCTGGTAATAAGTGTATTACTCTTGAAGAAAAATAAAAAATATTTTTTTGTTTCAATCTACTGTTTACCCAAGATCTTTTAATACTATTTGCATATGTTATTCTGATATTTTTTCATAATTACCTGATGAACACATTTACTTAAATGAATTTTTCATTTGTTTTTAGGCTGACCAGCTATTTGATCCAATGACTTGTGAGTTCAGGTGTACATTTTGTAGATCCATAGTGGAGGAAGATATGTCTGCTATGCCTAAGAAAGACTCTCGAATGCAGATGGCGAGGTTCAACTCTCAGATGGAACCGTTGTTTGAACTGCTACGGCAAGTAGAGGGTATTAAACTGGCTCCTGAGGTCTTGGAACCTGAACCGGTCGATATCAACACCATCAGAGGGTATAATAACCATTTCTTAACTCTCCTCTTGTTTCTTTCCTCGTTTTTTAGGGTCTGTAGGCAAAACCAAGGACCCTTATATTTTCCTGCGTGTGTCTGTCTGTCCGTCCGTCCTCTCGCGTGCTCTCACGGCTACACCTTTCGTCCGATCACTTTGAAATTTGGCATGTATGTGTCTTGTACCAACCCACATATTTTAAAAATATAGCGACTTAAAAAATATATTTTTCAAAAAAATTAGGGTAAAAAAACTTAAGGGTTAAAATTTTTTTATTTTTTTTTCGAACCTGTGAGAGGTATCATATAAAAAGGTACGTCAAGCTGATTACAAAAATATATAATTCTTCGGATATAACTTTGATAGGGCGAGCGTAGGCAAGTTTGAAGTGGGTGTGAAACGTGCCCCCCCCCCCTCTATCTCGCTTATGTGAAGTGCAAAAAATCTGAAAAAATTCCTGAACATTCTTCGACCAAAAGTAAAGATACCACTTTTTGGAAATTTCGAAAAAAATATTATTTTATTTTTTATTGACAAAATACTTTTTTTTTATAATTATGGTCTTTTCGGTGTATTTATATGGTTGTAGTTCAGTTCAGTGGCAAAAAAATACTTTATCAGAGTGTGTTTTGAGAATATCAGACCCTTAGAATGGTTCAAAGTAAGCTTTTTAGCATTTTAAAAGAACACTGTTTAACTTTACAGTTATAAACACTATACAGTGTGGCCTACGGACTCTCGCTGTGTGCTGACTAGCACACACTTGATCTGTTTATTTACATTTAATTGCTTCATTAATTGTGGGGAAGGGGGAGGGGTAGACTCAAAGAATTCAATTAGACCAGGCTACCAGAAGCGGAGCCTAGTTGAGCTGACTCCACTTTTGTGAAATCGGGAACCCCATTGTTTTGACTGGCAGGGTGGCCACCCTTACATTCAAAACAATGGGGTCCGATTTCACAAAAGCAGAGTCTGCTCAACTACGTTCTGCTCCGCCCCACTTCTGGTGGCCACCTGGCCTTATAGAGCAATAATCTGACCAATCTTTGGCTCTCTTTTAGAGCAAATGATTGTAATTACTACATTTTGTTTTGTAGATTAGCTCTTATCTATCAAAATATTATTTCATTTGAAAGCATAAGTGTGAGAAGAAAGTGTTAGGTCTTGTAGGGATGAATAAAATTAGTCGAAAATTATTTAATATGTGTACTATTGGCTATATTTCATCCCTTGAGGGACTTCATCAGGCCTCTATATGTGTTCAGTGGAGGAATCCAAAGTAAAAGTTAACATAGCTTTTTTTAAAAAACAAAAAAATTGTCAGAACTATTAAAAATAAGCCATATCCACTACTACTTAACATATAAAATAAATAAATTTTAAAATTACATAGTAAAATGAACAAAATAAATAAATAAAAACCATGTGCTAAAACTGATGATGTCCCTCAAGGGATAAAGTATAGCCAATAGTACATACACCCCTATAAGACCCAACCCCGATAGATAACTATTAAATTTTTAAGTTTTTGGTAGTTTTCATACTACGGAAAGTTAAATTTTAATTTAAATCAAATTATAATTACTTATAAAAACTTTTCTTCTTTCTTCTTCTTTCTTCTTTTAAATTATAATAACTTTTTCACTGTCTGTTTCCCGTAGTTAATAATAATTATAATTTGATTTAAATTAAAAGATAACTATTAATTATAGGGGTATTAATTATAGGGATTACTATTATTATTTCCTTATATCTTATAAGGAAGAAAGTATTCATTTTAGAAGAATTAACAAAAAAAAGTCACTTGAGCCAGTTGTTGATACTGTTCAGTCTTTTAAAGTTTAAATTAAAAATATATTTGTCAAATGGATTCAAGTAAGGTGGTTATAGTTATATGTGCAACTAGTGTGCAAAGTGGCATATTGCTGCACTTGAGAGAAATAGTTACGCACGAGCCACAGGCGAGGGCGGAAAGATTTCTCTCAAGTGCAGCAAAGACACTTTAAGCTCGAGTTGCACATTAAATTTTTCATACAGTTAGTTTTTAATCTGTAAATAAAATATAAAATAATAGAATGCTCATCAACGTGTAAAAAAAACTTTTGTATCTGCGTTGGTATTTTTGTTTGGACTTGTCAGGAAGTAAATTCAGTGTTACATTTTTCACTATTTTAGCCAACTCTTCTGGAGTATTACTTAATTCAAAATCACTTTCGCTACAACTATCCATTTTCAGACTTAACTGTTTCTAAAAGGAATAATAGTTATTTATGTAACTAGGCAGCAAAATGGAATTTTATTGACAATTTTTATTTTGATTAGATTAGCCTCCGAGCCAAAGGCGAGGACAGGCTATGATAATTAACTGCCGAGGCAGGTAATTTACCTATTTGACTGCCGAGGGAAGCCGAGGCAGGCAATGAATAAACAAGGCAGAAATGTTTCCTTTGCTGCCTTGCTGCATACAATATTTTATCTACTTGCGGCAGAAAAATGAAGCTGCTAAAATGTTATCTTTATTAATATAACATAATTAATAACTATGTGTCATATTAATAAAGATAATAACATATATATTAACTAAAATTAATGTTTAAATAAGAAACTTGGGAATAATAACCAATAAGTGATAAGCAAACTCAATCTATAACAACAAAATAAAAAACACACGTTTATAACACACATAACTTCTGAATGAATAATGCAAGCAATATAAAATATTTATTTATATTTTTACTAACAAATTACTAAAAGTATTAAAGATATCTTCTATTACTTTAAAGAAAAGAAGTAACTAGGATAAATCAATAAAAGTAGCTAGTCTAATCTAGAATGACTTCAATAATAAAAATAATATGGATGTTCGATGTTTACATGACGCTGCAGTATAGCCAGTGACTCTACTATTTTTTTAATTAAAGATCTACTAATCATTGAACTTATTTAACAGAATTAACAAATATAAACAAATGATTTTATAATTAAATGTTTATTTATTAAATATTACTTATTAAACTATAATATATGATGTTATAAGATAGAGATAATAGTATAAACTGTAATTGCCAACATTATAAAAGTAAAATGTTTCCTGACTTTTACCGCCTAGGCAGTAAAATTACATTTCTCTGCCAATCGCTGTTATTATTTTTAATCATAAAACTTGCTCATCACATTTGATTCTTTTTTTGTTATATTTGATATTTAGTATAACATTTTTTATAAAAAAAAAAATAACTACTTGATTATATACTACATAGTATATATAATCATGTAGTTATTATTTTTTTTAAAAAAATCATTAGTTGTCATTGTTATTATTATAATTTAGATTATTTAATCTTTGTTTAGATTTAAGTTCTTTATGTTTGTAAGTTGAAGCACTGGAGTGTAGTAAAGTAAAATGAGTGCGGTAAAGTAAAACGAATGCGGTAAAGTAGTAAGTGCAGGATCTGCTGTTTTGCGTACTATTTTGAGAGTGCGATAACAACCACTTTATGGGTAAACAGTAGGAAAAATATATAATAAGCTGCATTGAGGCAAAGGCTGGCCCATGATAATAACTGGAACTGATTCTTAGAATCTTTCATAAAATGCCACATTTAAAAACTGCAACACATTTTTTTTTTTTTTTTAATGTTATTATTGTAATGAGAAAAGAGCACTAGAAGAGAAGAGAGCACTGTTATTATTGTAATAAGAAGAGAAGAGAGCAATGTTATTATTGTAATGAGAAGAGAGCACTATTATTATTGTAATGAGGAGCACTGTTATTATTGCAATGGCGCCAGCGACAGGCTAACTGCCAAGAATTGCCTGGTTTAATATTTTATTTGAATTGAAAAAATATGAAAAATGATTTTTATATGATAATAAAAGCCACTTACTTGTTAAAATATAAAATGGCATGTTAAGTCATCCAAACATCCACGAACAGTTTGGTTTTAAAATTTGATTTTAGGAAACAAAATTCCAAGTTCATATTTACTTCAACTTCATTAATATTTCAATCTTATTATAAAAAAAAAAATAAAATAACAATACATGCTGACTTTTTTTTATATAAATGAAGAAAATGAACATACAAAATTGTATAAGTAAATTGTTTCAAAATAACACATTGAATAGATTTACTTATAATGGGTAATATTGTCTCGTTTTATTTTGAAAATCACCTGTCACCTGTAAATTATGTAAGCAATGTTTTTTCTAAGCTATTTGCTCATACACTTTCGAGTATGTTTATTAATTTTCTTCATCTGTATATTTTTAAATAAAAGGGTGTGTTTTTTAGATTTTTTTTTATGTTGCAAATTACGGAATTAATTCAGAAAGAAGATGATGTGAGCTTCGGAGTTTGTTTCATTTAGCTCAAATCAGATTTCAACAAAAATAATATGTTTAAATAAGGATACAATCCCAATTTCTCGTAGTATTTTTCATAAAATTTTACTCCGAGGCATTTATAAACTTGTTCACCTGAAAAGTACTAGTCTCTGATCAGTGTAATAATAATTTTTTTTTTTATTTTCTGTTTGCACTTAATATTTCTGAATGATTGCAGCGTGGAGGTGAAGGGAGGAATTAACGATGGAACTTGGTCTGGAGAGCTTACCAGAAGTCACGGGTTGGCTGTCGAGGAGACAAGAGTCAACGTTACGATATCGGGAGACCAGGCTGAAGAACAAGATCCTTCCAAGATAAGAAAAGAGAGACCAGTATGGATGGTTGACTCCACTGTCATACCCAATCAGTTTGGCCAGGTATATAACTCCACCTAGAATTGTTACAACATGTGTACTTTCTACCACTTTAGTACAAAGGGAGCAAGTTTCATCCTTAGCATCTATTTACAGTGTTATCTGAGAGGATAGAGACCACTAGTAGTAGTAGTACTAGTAGTAGTAAGGTGCTAGTACTAGTACTAGACGGGTAGGACGAACCACTTGTTGGAACCTAGCAATTAGGCCATCACTTAGGCCCTTTTTACTATACCTGTGGTAGAGAGTTACAGCCACTTCACACATCATACCTCTGTACATTGTACCGCCGAAGCGAGTATGACGTGATCAATAGTGAGCCATATAAATCAGAGCGCCATTGTGAGGAATCGAACCCACGATCCGTACCGCTCATGATTCAGTGATGGCCGAGCAGACGTGGTAAGTAATTTAATCAACACGGGTACGCTGGCTCTCAAAAGAGACCTGTAAAGAGGCCCATTAATAACTTTAAAGCCAAGGCCTCATTGCAAGAGGGAAGGGTTGGAAGGTAAAGGCACTAGGAGGCTCCTAGTGGCCAGTGAGAAAATGTTGACGTGTATTTAGTTAGAACCATCAGTCTATGCCTCATCCTGAGAGGGCCCTCACGAGTAGCGAAATTATCAGTTGAGTTTTGTATTGCCTCCATGTGCTCTTAGCATTAGAGGTTAGTGGAGGTTCGAGTTTGGTGGCCACTCAAAATACTCTTAGCGACTACCACCTCTTGCCTATTTCAGTAGGGTTTTAGCTTAAGTCAGTTTGCCAAGAATAGTACATTACGCGTCTAGTGCGGAAAGTAGCATTTTGCATGCGAGTGTAGAGTTTGCACCCAAGCGATAGCGAGGGTAGTAAAACCATATGAGCAAAGCAAAATGCAACTTTCCTCACTAGACGCGTAATGTACTAGTTGCAGTTTACACTCGAGTTGCGTACCGTACTTTATCTACGATTGTGGATTTTAATAATAAATACAGGAAAAAAATATTTAATAAACTTCCTGTATGTAACTACGTATTTCTCTTTTGATTAAGATGACATTAATTCATTAGTTGTATTTTGTGCAGAATTAATTATTTCGGAAGGCGTATGATTCTCCTCATTTTCTTCATAATCACTTAAATCACTCATTGTTTCTCTAAAAACTCGATATAATCAGTTACTTTAATTAAACAAACAGCAAATTAGAATGTAAACAAACTCGCTAATCGTGCGTTAAGGTGAAGAATTCCTCTTTTTTTTCTGACTTAGGGCGGAAAAAAAGAGGAATTCTTCACCTTAACGCACGATTAGCTATTATGTTATTATGAATACAGCTACGAAAAGTATCACTTTCTATACATCTAAACAGAGATATAATGTTTATATTTTGTATCAATCACAGATAAAGTACATTGTCGTTCTCTTCTTTGAAAAAATGAAACAACTTTTTCGATTGCTTAAGACCCATTTTGATTTTCCAGTGCAAGGCTTTCAGTCTAGCCTCCATAAGCTAACCCTAACTTCTCTATGTGGCTGCAGATTGTTCCACAAAAACAAGTTTTGGTTCGATGAATAACACATTCTACACCTTCTTTCAATAGGGAGATTAGATGCCTTATTTTATTTCATTCACTACTTAACAAAATTACTTGGCATAATTCCTTTGACTCCTATGAGAGCATAGGGCATCCTAAAGAATCCACAGAACTTCTTAACTTGTCCAGCCTCCTTTTACGCTGTCCTAAATCCTTTCCTCCTCCTGGCAAAGTCCCTTTCCTCCTCCTGACAAAGTCCCTTTCCTCCTCCTGGCAAAGTCCCTTTCCTTCTCCTGACAAAGTTGATTTCCTCCTCCTGACAAAGTCCCTTTCCTCCTCCTGGCAAAGTCCCTTTCCTTCTCCTGACAAAGTCCCTTTCCTCCTCCTGGCAAAGTCCCTTTCCTCCTTCTGGCAAAGTCCCTTTCCTCCTCGTGGCAAAGTCCCTTTCCTCCTCCTGAAAAATTCCCTTTCCTCCTCCTGACATCCCCTGGTTTCTACTCCAAAGCCTTATTTTCTATCACTCCACATGGTTTCCTTCAGGTGTATGTAAGCCAACGCCATTTTTGTGACTGAATCTGTCGATCAATAGCAACCTGTCTAGTAAGTATCCTTAATTCTTCATTTCTACTTACTTCTGGTCACCACACAAGATCTGATTCACTATGATCTGAAGTTAAGACTTTAACTCGCCATCACAAGCATTAGTCTCTGCTGGTTTGTGTTGTGCTGCCACCTAGAAGAGAATTCTTTTTAAGTTCGTACTCCTAATGCCCTAGGCCCTAGACTGTCGCTGTAGTATGAGTTTGATGTAAGTGAATAATGAATTCTCTGTTCTTAAAATAGTCCTTTTTTAGTTAACCGTATAGTTAAGTTAGTTCGTACCATCGGACTCCCTTTTTACTTTCTCGTACAAAGAGAAAGTATTGTGATGGTGCAAAAATTTGATTTTGAGATTTTGATGGATTTACACATTTTGAGGTCCTCTGAGTCCAAAAAAGTGGTTTTTAAAAAAATGTCTGTCTGTGCAGACGCCTGGAGTCAAAACTACTGGGCCGATTAAAATGAAATTTGGCATACATGTTCAGAAAAATCATACCCTTAGAGGAAATCATGAAATGAATACTCCAAATTTAGGGGCGCTACCCCCCAAAAACTCTGAAAAAACGTGAAAAAAAAAAATATTTTTTGAAAACGGTTCTGACGATTTTGATTAAAAAATTCTAAAATGTAGTCCATTTAAATACAAATCTAATGATATAAGCCGTTTTCTAAAAAATCTAGTTCCTGAGAATATAGCTTAAAATGTGGACAGAGAGAGGCCAGGTTTGATTCCCTGCCGAGGAGAAGTTATTTTTATGATTAATATCGATGAAATGTTGAATATTAATTAAATGTACTTGTGAAAACTAATAAATGGAAAAACCTGGGCTAAGTAATTATGATCTCGTATATGAGAAAGTTTGTCTGAGTTGTCTCGGACCAATTTTTATTATTGTTTCCTTGTGGCAGTCGACATGTAGTAATGATTGCTCTGTGATATCTTATTCATACTTTATTATTAATTATTATTATTATTTTTTTTTTTTACTTATTGTTGTACTCATGTTTGTTTTGTTTATTATTCATTTATCCTTTTGTTTGACCTATTAGGTCAATTACCAAGCTATTGATGTTGTGATAAGCAATTCTGTTTGAACCACAATAAATTATTTATTTATTTATGTGTTTTTGAATCATAATAAACTTGTATCCACAATAGGCTCTTATAACATTGGAATTTATTCAACCTATATCACCCACCTCTGCCTTATCTACACCTTCCTTAACATTTACCATATTAGGAGTGCCTTTATGTATTAAAAATTACCATTTAAAAAAAAAAATATATTCCTGTTTCACCCGATGGGATATAGTTGTACAAAGGTAACTAATTGAGAAGCGCTCAAAAGGGAAACTGGATAGTGCTTTTAAGGTTGCTTAAAATAAAATAAACAATAACGTTTACTTGTTTGTTAGAATGACGGTGTGGATGAGATGACAGCCGAGGAGGAGAAAGTCAGTGGAAGCGGGACTGCAGGTGCTACCAACTCTAAATCTAATGATGACATCATGTCGGTGTTACTCGCTCACGAGAAGAAGGGTGGTACAGGAGGAGTCGCTGCCGTTAACAATGCAGCCGTCGCGTCCGTTCTCAAACCTCCTGTTCAGAGCGACTCTAGCGGTGATGAAATGGATCAACTAGACGAGCCGGCACTCTCTCCTAACAACAACTGTCAGTATTTTACCTTATATCTTACCTTTACCATAATGCATAGATATATATCGGTAACATTTGTAGGCTTACCCATGTAGAAGGGATTCAGAGGAGCCATGCTAAAGTCAATAGTGACAAATGCTCAGCCATCTAAGAATCAAAGTTGAGAGATGGTTCAAAGATGAGGGATAGTTGGTTTTTCACCCTACATGGGTACCTGAGTTAATATGTGACTTTATTACAATGCCTTACAAATATTTAAATAATTTAACCAAAGATATTCATAAAATTTTACAATAATTGTCTTTACATAATGATTAAATAAAATCATTAAACACTGAATGAAATATTTATGATTAATGCATCCTTTTAAGAACCTATCTTTTGAGGGAAAAGTCTTGTTTCCAAGATGCTGGTGGAGTAAAATATACGATGGGAATTTTCATATATAAAAATAGGTAAGAGAACTCCACCAGGAGAATGGGGAGAACAAAAATAATTATTTTTATGTCAGATAGTTTGTACTTTTTTTTTTTTTTTTTTTTTTTTAAAATCCTTTTACTGCTGATGAGTGAGAGTAAGACCGTACTACTGGGTGCGGGTGAGTGGAACAGTACTGGGTGCAGGAGGGTTACCATACTTAAGTGTTCCTGGTTGTGGCATTGCTTTAAACCTACGCTGCTTTTTATCCTAACTTCCTCATTATGTTTTAGCTTCCTCGTTATATTTTTAATAATATATTGATTGTCCACATTATATTAAGTAAAATTCTTGTTGACTTTTTTGTTTATAATTTATAGAACAATTGTTATTAATATAAATTTCAAATGCTTATGATGAGGCTACAGTACTGTTACAAGATGTAAAACTTATTAGAACTTTTATTATTTGATATTTTGTCTATTGTAAAATGTAGGGTGAGAGGGACTGGGTAAACCTACTTAGAGTAAGGGTTTGAACATCAGGGTATTGACCTCAAAAGACAGTCAGTTTTACTAGAATTCTACCTTGCATAAAAAAAATCATAGAGTTGTCATCAAAGGCCTCGGAGGGACTCAATAATAACATAGGGAATTGATTGCTACTATTATTTAGAAATGTCCCTCACATTCACAATGCCATTCCAAACAACAAGAAATATCATAATAAATTATTTTGTCATTAGCAACGGTGGCCACTAATTGTACTTACATTCAACAAATTGTGCATCCTATCTGTGTCGGAAACATGTGACGATAACTTGAATAAAAGTTGAATGATTTTGGTGTGCCCAGGACGAGTTTGTTGAACTTATCCGCTCAAGCGTTTGTGTGCAACACTCACACGGAGATTATAAATTGGAATTCTAGGACGGGAAAAAATTATAACTTCATCTATTTGATGAGACAAAAAATTGTAAAAATACAATTCTATATTGAACCAACACCGACAATCCTATGAAGTGTTAAAGATTGCTAAAACTATTAAAGCAGACCTAAACGTTTAAAATAGGGAAAACAACATTTTCACCAATATCTTACGTTCTAAAGTATTGATTTTAATGCAACTTTACGTAATTCATCTAATGTTATATTGAAACATTCATGTAAAATTTCAACCTGATACAAGCAAAAGTTTTTGTGTAGAGAAGTGATACATTTATAATAATAGTTTAAAAGCTACTGCAAGTGGTTAAAAAGGAGGTTGCTGAAATGGTAAGATTCTTATAGGAGTGTAGTTGTATAGAATTATCTAAGGAAGGTGAGCTTTGTACCAAGTACCCACTCTATCTTCAACTATGACATTCATTATGATTAATAAATTACTTAATATTCACTATTTATTGCAATACACTCGCTTCAATCATAGAGCCATGCGAAGTTTTACTATTATAGTGAGACACCTTCTTGATTTATGTTAATTTGTTTTTTCAGCGGTTGAGATGATTGACAGTGACGATGATGAACTGGTACCTGTAGTGACGGTAGGCGAGCGGACCTACCCTATCACCGACGTGTCTGATGAACTTATAGAGAAAATGTCACCCCAGGAGAAAGAAGCATATATACAGGTCTACCAGGAATACTATTCTCATATGTACGACTAAATCTACCTCTCTTCCTTTTACACCTTACTTGGGATTTTTTTTTTTAATTTAAAAATATAAGGTTCAATAAAATTACAATTATAATTTAAATTGTTAAAGGGACTATTCCAAAGCATATCTGAATGTACACAAATACTGGTTTTCACAACAAAAAAGCCTTTTCATTACCTATTTTGAATAAGAGATATTTTAAATTAGAATTATTATAACATTTTGTACTTCAATATCAGAAAATTGTTGAGGCACCTTCAACAGATCCTTTTGAAAACCCTTATGCCGAGGGTGATGTGTCTGTCAGTCTGTCACTCTTTAGTTCATATCTCCTGATTTAAGCCGTTTATGCTAAAAAGTTCAAATTTGAAATACTGGCGTACTTTTTGACCCACACATAGGAAAAATATAGAAAAGATAGAAATATAATATGCGCATGTACAATTCGTAAAAGTGTGGTAAACTCAAATATTTTTATTTTCAAGTAGGGTATCAAATGAAAGCTGCTAGTGAGTAGGTTACAAATATGCACAGAATTTTGCATTGTGACACAATTCTCTTGTTTCTTGTTAATATTTATTTGTAGATTAATTTAAGTAAGTTAATAGCGACCACTCTCCGAATCTTCTCGCCACCTTAAGTACCTCCACATATGCTTTTTTAAATTTTGCATTCTTTATTGGTTTAATGAGTTGAAATTTACCCCCCCCCCCCAACCACCCTATAACGGCTAGTCCTAAAATTTTGAAATAATTCATGCTAATACCTTATTGTGGGGCGATAAAAATAAGAAGGGGGGGAATTCCCATATTTTTTAAATTGACAATTTTGTGTGTATACAATACAAAGCAGGGCACCCATACAGTGAAATCCGCTTATAACGATCTTCAAGGGACCTAGTAAAACAGATCGTTATATCCGAACATCGTTGTATCCGATATAAAATAAAAGAGGAACGAAATAATAATAATGTTAATGTGCAAATGCAAATCTGCAAGGTATTAACAAATAGGATTACAAAAGGCATATTGTAAATAAGACTTACATTTTTTAAAAAATCAGCTAAATAATAATCAGACAAATTAACACGCTAAATATATGAAAAGCCTAGCCTTTCATAAAAGATGTACCAATTGTTTTCGAAATTTAACTGTAATGTCTTGATCATATGGCTAAAGCACGGACGTTTATGAACGGCGCCTTTTATTATTTAATAGGTCCGGACTAAAAGAAACCAAAATGGTAAATGAGGCTCTCCTAGTACAAAACGGGCTGTTTAACCAGATAAAGAGATTCCATGAACTAAACATATTTAAACAAAAAAAAGGAAACTCCTATCAGTAACCATTCTTAGAAATAGGAAGGGGGAAGTAGAGTGTTGTATTGTCGGGCATTCGGGGAAAGTTTTTATACATATATGTACTTAGAAAATGGGAAGTGATTTGTTGTTTCAACAAATCAAGTTCAATAAAGAAAGGGTCTTCATGGAAAGGTGAAATAAAATTCCATAAATTGTTATAGGCTAATGGCGTGACCATTTTTAATTCTAAAATCAGATCGCTTTACCCGAATTATCGTTATATGCGTTATCGTTATATCCGAACTTAATCATAGCATGTTATATAGGAAACCAACCATATGCATTGATCACAATCGTTATACCCGGAATATCGCTGTATCCGGGTTCGTTATAAGCGAATTTCACTGTACTTAAAATTTTTTTTTTTAAATTTTGAGCAAGGTATCAAATAAAGGCTCCTGACGAGTAGGTTACAAATATATATATATGCTTGTTTAAATTTTGCATTCTTTATTGGTTTAATGAGTTGAAATATACCCAAAAATCCCCCTCTCCAAATACTATAACGGCTGGCCCTAAAATTTGGAAATAATTCATGCAAATACCTTATTATAGTGGGATGAATATTTCCCAAAATAATTTAATTTACCTTACTGTCATTACCGATAAAAAAAATTGTGACCCCCCCCCCCCCCCAGCCCCAGGGAATTGAACCCAGGGACCACTTTTTTATTTTTTATATGCTTAATAATCTACATAACACTAAAAAGTACTCAGATGCAAGTACTTCCTGATGATTTTTTAATATTGTTGATGATTGTGGGTCTTTTGGGATGTAACCTAAACAAACTCTCCTATATCATTTTTGCTATATTTCGACTCTGCTTTGTGTTATTTTCACAATTTATGAGCTTAAGATCTACAACTTTTTTTTTTATTACATAAAAATTATCAAATTTAAAATGGTTTAAGTGCTAGTACAGGTACTTATAATGACAAGTCCATAAGGAGGAAGGTACCCAAAATCCAAATTATTCATATTAATTGAATTTTCTCATTATATAATTGTAAAATTTCCATATTCCTATTTTTCAAAAAACAAAAAAATTATTCATTAAAACTTATTACACTTTTTTATAAAGATTTATAAATGCTAAAATTTTAAATGTTTGCTGAAGTATTAAAGGAAAAATCAATTAAACAAAAACTTCACATACATCGTTTTGACAACGATGCGCTTGTTCAAAACACTGTATGAACGGAGAACGACGGATCGTATCAGTTTAAATCCGCTCCACCCAAAATACGTTATCAGAACTGGGGATCGATATTTCCCCTATAATAGCTTTTTTATTGTTTTTTTTATCAAAAAAGCAATACCACAACTTTTAATGCACTCAACGATAGATTTAAATCGGTCACTCATTTATTAGAATTTGACAACTTTAACCTTATTATTGATGGTCCGAAATTTTATTTTTTGACATTTCTATGACAAAAATAAATGTGGAAAAGTACCTAAAAAAAATTATAAATAATACTTTTTCTTGAATAGTTGAAATTTGATCTGGTTTCCTCTTGTAAGGTTTTTAAAACATTTTAAATGTCAAATTTAAAGATATAAGATTTCACTCTATCACCGTGGATATGCATTAATTATTTTGAATTTAAAAAGATATCCCGTGGAATAGCCCCTTTGTTAATTAATTTATTTGGATATATTTTTTTTTAATTTGTTTAATCGGGTGCATAATAAAGTAAACAATCAACCAATTAAATAGGACCAAATTACTTAATTATCTTTATTATTTGTTATGTTGTCAATAGGTTTGTTCCAACCACACTTCAAATTGGTTTGGAACTATCCGACACATTCGCATCGGATCACATTTGAACGTTTTTTGCTAATGCTCATGCGTCGCACAAGTCGCAACTAGTTTGAGGTGTGGTTGGAACAAACCTAATAATATTTTGTTATTATTTAAAATAAAATAAAAAAAATGTTGACACTGCTTCATTATAAGGAATGTAAAAAGTTAAATACAAAACATAGTTTTTTTTTAGAGTAATGTTGTCATGTTAGAATTATGGCAACACTGTTTTTTTTTTTAATTAATATGAAAACTCTTTTATATTAAGAAGTTTGAGTTGAAATGTAAATCAATGTAGTAGTGTTGAGATTGACAGATCAAGTGTACTTTAAGCGATGTAGTCTGGACTTTGTTCAAGACTCTACTAGCCTTACAATTATAATTGATTTTTGACAGCGTGGGAAAATTAAGCGAGATCCAAAGGTGGCTCAAATGTTGATATTTGAGCTTCTAGACTGCAAAATCTTGGGCTCCACCAATTTTGGGTCAATGGTTTCCCACTTCATTTTTTTTGCTTCCCCATGCTATCAAAATATCAATTCTAACTGTAAGACTGGTATAATATTGTTGATATATATTTTACTGTTATTTATTTGTGTATAATAAGAATAAGATAATAAGAATAAAGAATATTTTTACATTTTAATAATTTTCTTTATATGAATGTGTGTATTTATTGTACTTCAATTAGTCTGATTGTGAATCATTTTGCTTCTTTAATTAACTAACACCATAGTTAGAGGTACGGAATTTTCGTTTTTACGAAATAGACGCGAATTTATGCGAAAATTTCTTATATTTGCAAATAGATGCGAAATGTAGATATTGATAATATTTATTAATTACGTAACATAGATATTTTACAAACAATAGTTTTCAATGCCACCGCAGTCAAATAAAATCTCTAAGAAACATTTTTTCAATTAATATAAATAATAATATTTTTAACAAAGCATTCAAGCGAACGATAAAGAATAATATATAAAAGCAATCTTAAAATTTATCAATTTAGTCAAGTCGACAGGTATTAAAAATAAGGGTCTACCTTGCAAAAGGTCATAAAAACTTTTTTATTTTTTTGTATTTTATGTACCTAGACAGTTAAAAAGCCAAGTTTTCGACCTCCTAGACCCTGTGCTAACCCAGAGGGGGGCCAAAATACGCGTAATTTTAGAGTTTCTTTTAGTTTTTTCTTTATAACTCTTTACCTATATGTCCTGAAAAAAACAGTGATCGTACCTTTCTTGTAGAGCACTAAATTTGCAACAATTTTTATATACCACATATTTTCCTAAACCCTATACTTTCCTAAATATAGAGCTTCAAAGATGCAATATTTTTTGAAAATATCAAAAATAACATCTTTTCTGAGGACGAAAGGGGTCTATTTGTGTTATCCCACCCCTCCCAATTTGATATTTTGGGTATATTCTACCTATGGAAGTACAAATAACCACCTCTAACCACAACTACTAACCACTAGTAACCAATACTAACCAACAATAAACTAAATTTTCGAGGTTTTTTGTTGATCCTTTCTTGTAGAGCACTAAATTTGGACCAATTTTTATACTTCACATTTTTTTCTAAAACCTATATTTTCGAAATATAGAGCTTTAAAGATGCAATATTTTTTTTGAAAATATCAAAAATAACATCTTTTCTGAGGACGAAAGGGGTCTATGTTTGTTATCCCCCCCCCCCACACAGTGATTTTTTGGGTATATCCTGGGGAGGTCGAAAACTTGGGTTTTTAACTAATGTCTAGGTACATACAATAGAAAAAAAGAAAAAAGTTTTTATGACCTTTTGCAAGGTAAAATGTACTTGTCGACTGGACTAATTGTCTAAAGGCATTTCGCTGAATGATCAAAGAGCTACCAAGTATGTACAGTGTAAATAGTTAGAAACGAAAGAGAGTGTCCATCTAGGCATTCACTGATTCACTGAAGGTTCGAAATAACTGTGGGGGAGGCGCCCTTCTTATAGGCTCGTAACACGAATCTAATTTCTTAACCCGAGGTATTACTGTATAACTAACAATTGGTGTTTTTTTTTAACGAAAAGAAGTAAGTCTCCCTGCAAAATTATTTATCTCCCACTCCCGTCAAGTAGTAACATAAAAGTAGTCAATATAATGTCGTCGTTTCTGACAGAAGAACGACTCTAAAAGAATCAAATGTTGAAATAACAACGTTATCTTTTAATTAACATTAAAGGTACATTTTAAGTGTATAAAAAAGTTGTATTATTTCATATAATATAGTATATGCGAATTTTAGCGAAATTTCAAACTTTTAAATTTTTATTTTGCAAAATTTCTGGTTTTTTTATGTGAAAATTCCGTACCTCTAACCATAGTATCTTAACCCACTAAAATGTCAAATTGGGATTTAAAATATGGATTTCAGAGGTTTAACTTAAGCCCCTAACACACTAACTATCAGTGTTTCTCAGACTTTTTTAGGCACACCTATTACTTTATGCAGGGCCGCAGAGAGCCATCCTGGGCCTTATAGCGTTAACACTGGGTCCTCCACTTACCGAGGGGTCTGGGGGATATGGAATACCCCCAAAAGGTGTGTCCCGGTTAATTTTTGAAATTTACATGTCTGGAATAATTTTTTCGCTAGTTTGGCTTTTATCCATCATAAACAGTTACCATGATTTTTATGGAAACACTTATTAAAATATTAATACAGTAGAACCTCACTTACACAACCCTCAATAACACGACAACCTCAATTACAAGTGCAATTTTCAAATCCCCTTGAGATTGCCATAACACATGTTAAATTGACCTCTATAACGCAACTATTATTATCCAAACAACCTCAATAACACGGATTTTTTCCAATTCACAACGTAACTCAGAACCTCTATAACAAGTCATTTTGAGAATTCAACCTCTATAACACGACTCTATACAGGAATGGGTCGACCTTGAACAAGTTTAGACTTTAAAACCCCGCCCATTAACCTCAATAATAACACGACTGATAGCCAAAATAACCTTGATAACACGACCCTCAACAAAAAGAGCACCTCGATAACAAGTCTGTTTCCCTAATCCCCTTGAGACACTTCTTATCTAGGTTCTACAGTAATACATAATATGGTACTTACTATTTAACTTAGACGCTGTTTATTTTAGTATTTTTTATTGGAACCATGGCTTCATTCGATATCCGTTCTCTGCAGATGATAAAATGAAATATAGATATCTCTTCATTTGATGCAAATCCAAAAGACAAATACGCATGATATTTCTGCAGTCAGCTCTGAATTTCTGTTAGAACTAAATCGTTTGCCTACTGTACTTCTACAGACAGGCATTATTTTGTTCTCAATAGTTTGGATTTTATTATTTTTTATTCTGGATCCCAGAACGGAAAACCTTGGCCTCGTGGCACATATGTCTGACTCTTTCCATATGATTTAAGACCAACCTGAAGCACAACATATATAGAGTTTCCACAGCAGACTATACAGCTCATATACGGCATGCCGTATAATGTATATGGACTACAGTAGAGTCTCGTTTATCCGGACCCCGCTAGTCCGGACATCCGTATAATCCGGACGGGCCAAAAACTATGTACAAATTGGAACCAGGGCCTGTTAAGATTTATTAATTATTAAGATAATTGGAATTTCTGCTTTTATTGTCTATTAAAATGTATAAAATTGTTCCTAGTATAGTTTATAGGTGTATATTTAAACAGTCTAACACGAGGAGTACCCGGTATTTTGTTAAAAATTAACAGATTTAAGAATAAGTAAGAACATCGATAAATCTGTTTCGGTTCCATAGAAATGTAGGGCGGAAGATATAAAGGAAGTGTATTCCAGGAAGTACAATTATATGTGACTGAGATGGGGAAGGGTTTTAAGAAACATGTAGCGGCAGCTAAACCCAGTTCCATGAAATTTTGCCAAGCCAACAATGTCTAATGTCTCAACTTTTTGTGAAATGATTATCGCTCCTCGAATTTCATATCGGAACTCAGCCTGTTTCTCAGGAAGTCCTTTCTATACCTGCCACCTGCGTAATAGATTGTCATTTTATTTTAATTCATTTGATATTTGACATGACTGGTGACAGAACAGCTCTTAACTTAAATAGTGGACCTACGTTGTACAAGCATGTTTTGGGGACTAATAGAAGTAATTTTTACGATAAAAACCTCGATTTCAATAGTTTTACTCTACTAAAGCTTGTTCTACAGACACATTAAAACTGATTCCGTTTAATCCGGACTTTCGGTAATCCGGACTGGGTTCGGTCCCGTTAAACCCGGATTAGCGAGACTCTACTGTATCAGTTTTAGCTTGTCCAGCGACTATAAATGTCTAGGGCCTTTAAATTTTATCTATATCAAATAGTCAAACCATAATATTAATGACTTAAGTGGAAGAAGTTGAATTCATGCAATAAATTAGTGATGAAGCTAAAGTCTACTTCAAATTTACGATTAAACTTAAAAAATAAATCCTAAGAGGCAAAATGAACTCCTCACTTGTCCACTCGGAAGAATCAAGTTAGAGAGAAATCAGGTAGAGTATACAAGGAAATCTGTCCAATACAACTTTCTAATTGTTCAGGAGATAGGGAGCAAAAAAGTGTGACTAACATCAAGCTAGAATTTTTTTAATAAGTTAAGGCGGATATACACTTGCCGTCAAATTGTGCTAGTAGCTTGCATGCCGAAAGAGGTTATTTGTCAGTAACTGGCATGCCAAGGATTTTTATTAAGGTTTTATCTGCTTGCTTGCCAGCTACAGGCATGCCATTTAACATAAACGTACGCAAGTAGCTTGTTGCACGTGCAAGAAGCTGGCATGTTTTTGTTCAAGCTACAGGCATGTGTATCTCCGCCTTTAATCTTTTGGTGCCTTTTAAGAATATGAGGTCGGTTAAGTTTGTCTGCAGCTCACAGCTTGGCAATTGGCATTTGAATGAAACATTTGAAAAAGAATTTTGAACAATTGAAATTGAATTTTTAACAAAAAAATACTTCCAATTGCAATGTCCCACCCATTTTGATGGACAATGTGATTTTCATGATCCTGAGTACAAAATTAGTTTGTGGACCAAAAATCAAGTTGATGTTACTTTGTCGCTTGTTATATTAGTTATTTAAAATTACTCCAAATCAAAGTTGTCTCCTATCAAGTAAAAACTTGAATTTTGGTCTACTAACTAATTTTGTACTCAGGATTATGAAAAACACATTGTCCAACAAAATGGATAGGACATAGATGCTCTCTACTGGTTTTTTTTTTTTTGACATTTTCATGTATTGGCTATGGCACAAAACCTCGAAAAGCGTTACCAAAAACTAGTGTTACACAAGTAGGCAAGATATAGGAACAGGGAGTTAGGAAGATATAGGAGGTGTTTGCTCTCAGTAGGTATAGTGTCTCCCAGTACCACGCTAGGTAGGACCTACCCACCCCTGCCATCCTGATCGCCTACCAACCACGTCTCACTCTCTTCGCTTCTCGCTACCACTCCAGTAGTCGCTCACAAGCCCCCCCCCCCCCCAAAAAAAGACCCTAAAAGCATTACATGAAAATGTCTCACTGTCTTGCAGGCTCATATGCAAGCAATTTTTTGTTTAAAACCTTTAAGTAACCCTAAAGCTCCACTTCCTCCAGGTGTGAGTGATAAAGCTATATCACGCAGATGAACTTAGCTGACCACATATTCTTAAAAGGCACCAAAAGATTAACTTTTTCACACCTGGACTATAAATTTTGTCATTTAAAAGTACATCATTACTTTGTCCAGGGTTTTCTATTTTTTGTTTCAATAAATTATTATAGTTATCAAAATTTACCATTCAAATAATTCCTTTTTTGGGAATTGAACCAGTCCTCTACCCCGTTTTTAATTATAGCTGTTTTCTCTGTAGCTGTGTTCTTTGTGGGCACCTCCAAATTTAGAGCTGAGATATTTTTTTTGATTTTGTCTAAGGGTTCAATAATATTTTAAGGTATGAATTTAAAATAACCAACTTCATAATCTTTGGTGGTGTTAATTTTTTTTTTTATTTGTACTTTATTTTTAGTGAACAAAAATATAAAAGTGTAAACATGCGAACATTAACAACAATAACAAAAATAAAAGTTAAACTAATAATTAAATAAACAAAATAAATCAGTGAAGTCGAAAGTGAGACCATTTGTTCTGCACTTGAAAAAAAGCACCGACATTCAAGGTGTCGGTGCTTTTTGATGGTGGTTTGCAACGAAGTAAGACAAACGCTGCAACCAAAGTGTCCAGAACTTCTGACAGTCTTCAGCCGGCACTTCAAACAGTTCAGCTGGACTTCCATCGGCATGTGCAACCACCACCAAACCACTGTCAACCTGCACCAATTTCAATATCAATTAGTAGTACTAGATGGGTAGGACAAATCACTTGTTGCAAACTAGCAATTAGGCCTCTTTTACTTGCCGTGTGGTAGAGAGTTGCAGCCACTTCACAAATCATACCTCTGTTCAATGAAATGCTGAAGTAAGTGTGGTATGATCATTAATTAATTAATCTATCTATCTATATAAATAAAAATGAATGTTTGTCTCGTCTGTCCCTTATGCCTGCCTAAACTGTTGATCCGATTGTGATGAAACTTTGGGGAATGGTTGGACGCATTCCTGGGAAGGTTTCTGTGTTAGTAAAACTACGTTTCGATTTTGGTGCACAGGGGTATGGGGTACAAATGTCAAAGTAATAAAACCCCATCATTATGCATATCGTTGAAAAGCTCTTTAAGAGTACAGTAATGGTTGGACACATGCCCAGGAAGGTTTCTGAGTTAGTAAAACTATATTTTTTTTATAATTAGTATTGTTTTTTTGACACTCAGGTTGACCAACCTACGTGAGGGAAGAAATAGAATCCCACAGGCCACTAGGTCTGTGGGAGAGAGGAAAATGCATCATTTGTTTGTCAACAAAAGAAGGTTATTTTACTCCTTCAACAAATCGCCATCTTTTTACCTGCTTAGATTTTCACTTCTTATTAGCGAACATGTTTTGCAATTTTATGTAAGAGTTTATTTCCTTTATAGAATCATAAAATTTAATGTAAAACTACTTAGATGAAGAATGAATTTACCCAACAGATGATGAATTATAATGAAATGAAGAGTAAGAAGCTTAGTTAATTCAGTCGAGGTTTACATTTTAATCTATCAGTTTTGAATTAATGTACAGTGTGAAAAAGTTGTCGTTATTATTCATCGGTGAATAAACAATAGAAGTACGAAGTAAGAAAGTAGAAGTAAGAACAACGACTAAAAAGTAGGTGATATTATTTGCTTGATGCACTGTTGATGTAATTCCAAAAATTGGAATGAAATATTTGAGCAGATAATTGATGGTGTTTAGTTAGTAACGGGAAGGAATAAAATCAAGGGAGAAACGATGTTAACTAAACAGGGAACAGAAAAGAAGTGTAAAGTAAAGATTCAAGTGGTGGAGGTTATAGTCTGTTGGAACAGTTACCCGTAGGTCCGCGCCCCTCCACAAGGGAAATTTTATTTGCCTAGTTGGCCCGACCTTCTAAAATTCAAAATCCAGCGCTCTCATTGGCTCTCTCTGGATTTTCCCGCGCTTTAAAAAAACAATACTTATTAAAAAAAAGAGTATAATATGTTCCAATTTTGGTCACAGGGGTACGGGGTACAAATGTCAGAGTAATAAAAACCTATCATGATGCATATCGTTGAAAAGCTCTTTAAGAGTACAGTAATTGTTGTTATGTACATTTTTATCATATTTTCATTTAGGAGGGGTAAAGTGCAAAATACATGAAAAATATTTATATAATCTATATCTATCATCTGATTGCAATGAAACTTTGGGGAATGGTTGAACGTATGCCCAGGAAAGTTTCTAAGTTAGTGAAACTCTGTTTATATTTGGGTACAAAGGGTACAGGGGTACAAATGTCAAAGTAATGAAAACCTTTAATGATGTATATTGTTGAAAAGCTCTTTAAGAGTACAGTAATTGTTGTAATGTACACTTTTGTCATATTTTCATTTAGGAGGGGGGTAAAATGCAAAATACACGAAAAATATTTCTATAATCTATATCTATATAAATAAAAATGAATGTTTGTTAATCTGTATGTCTCTTGTGCCAATATTGTATATTGTACAAGTATATATTGCAAGTTGTAATATACATGTTTCATCTAAGGCAGCATTATTTAACTAAATAAACTATATTATATAAGGTTTTTCAAAGATAGCAGCTGTATATTTCTTATGTTATTAATGTTTATTAGGCGGTACGAAGTTCGCCGGGTCAGCTAGTAAGCCATATAAATCAAAGCATCACTGTACAAGATCGAACCACGACCTCGTGCCACATTCTATTCATTGATGGTCCAGCAGACGAGGCATTGAGATACAAGCACAAGTTTTTGGGTGGTGAAGTGATATACTTTAAATGGAGTAGTCCTGTTCCCTCACTATACTATAACCATCCTCTTTAACTATCAACTCATCATGATTAACTTTTTTCTAAATATTCAATAGATATTTATTATAAAACGCTCGCTTGGATGATAAAAAGAATACTTTTATTTTAATTTTGCCTTAGCTCCAACTTTGTCTCTTTTCTAACTCCACCATGTGTAAGTAGTTAGCATCGTATACTTAGCAGTGTGATTTTTATCATTTATATTTAATGAAAAGCGTCAGGAACTTTGTTCCTAATTGGTATCCTGCGACGAAACCCGGTACATAAATCCAAGGAGAATGAAATATTGTCTGCAACTTATAAATATGAGGACAGCAGCAGTTTGTCTGGATAATATTTACCTGTAAGTTGTAGTTCTTGTCCTCACTGAGTGCGCCCATGTAGGCAGCCATCTGAAGAGGTGCATCGTAAGTAGAACTAAGTTTGCTTTTCTTCTTACTTGAGTGTTTCCACTCTATCAGCACTGACTTCTCCCTGTAATCAAAAGGGCGTATTATTCATGTGTATTATTACAGGTATAATTATTCACACATTTTCAAATGAAACTTATTAATCTAATAAATCATTATCTATATTATACAGTAGGACCCCGTTAATCTGAACGAATTCAGGCACAAAGTCGTCCAGATTATTGGAATTTCTGGATTAGCGAAATTTTTAAAGAAATAACGTAAAAAACTTAATTAAAAAATTGTAAGTTTAGGTATTGCATTTGTATTAACATAAGTATGGATACATTAAATGTACAGCATGGACGTAATATGTAATTACATAAATGCATGTAAATGAACATTCATGAGTACATCCTGGGTTCTGTTAATCAGGATGTGATATAATATCACAACTGTTGTACAACTTAATAAGTACAATTTAACTGCAACGTTTCTAGAGGGAAAAACATTTCACACAATCTATCTTAACCTCTACTTTATAGTGTGTCAAAGTTCCACTACTTGGACCAAGTATACTTTGATCGTGTAAGTGTAAACCTTACTTCAAAGTTCCACAAACACTTTGACCAAGTGGATTTGATCAAAGTGACTTGGACCAAGTATACTTGGATTGTGTAAACCTTACTTCAAAACTCCACAAACACTTTGACCAAGTGGATTTGATCAAAGTGACTTGGACCGAGTCTACTTGGATTGTGTAAACCTTACTTCAAAACTCCACAAACACTTTGACCAAGTGGATTTGATCCAAGTGACTTGGACCAAGTATACTTGGATCGTGTAAATCAGGCTTTATACAGATTATCCTTTTATAAACTACTTACTTTCTAGTCTATTTATTTTTTAAATGTTTAATCTTATAATTAAAAAAAAAAAAAAACTAAATAAAACTTACTTATATTTGGCAATGCAGTCGAATATGCCTTTATAGCCAAGAGACGGGTGAACCACAAAGCTCTCTACCGCAGCCACATCTGATACATCCTTGAGAACCCACTCGATGCTCTTCAAGCACAGATTATCCTTGTGTTTCTCACTTAGCTCTGTTCTACCCATCAGACGACCTTTCACCGACTCGTGAAAATCCTTCCCTTGGTCCAACTGCGCTGGAAATATCAACAACGTATGTACAAGGTAGGTATAACACATCTGTAATAAATTAATCGTGAGTTTAAGAAGAGGTTTCATTGTAATACATATATTTTGGTACTCTTTTAGTTTAGTGCCCCCCCCCCCCCCTCCCCCTTAAAAAGAGGTACCAAATTAAATTTGAGACATAAGGCAAAACTTCAATTGGGTACCTCCTTAATTATTAAGTCAAAGGGATAATTAGTCGAAAGTACTTTGGGAAAAAAGGAATATCACACTTCTGTACACAATAGTGATACTATATTTTAGTCTAATAAACTATTAAGACAGAGATTATTCCCTTGTCTAATTTTCATACCTAGGTCATGTCAAATTTACTATGAAATAGAGGAGTACCAAACTAAAAAGAGTACCTTTTATTTTAATTTAGACTTTGGTAGCGCTAGTAGCACAATGGGAAGAACAAACCACTTGTTTGAATCTAGCAATTCAGCCGGCCACCTACAAAGTGCCAGCTCGTATTTGGGTGATAATTTTATAAATCTAAGGCGGCTTTCACACTGAAGTAGCAAATCGCAGGATGCATGCGTCCTGGTAACACTAGATTATCTAAGGAGTCGAGGTAATTGAACGAGCCTGCACACCGAAGATGCAAGGGCGACATGCATCCTGAAAGCACATGCCACTTGCATCTAGGATGCACGTCGCACTTGCATCTTCGGTGTGGAGGCTCTTGTTCAATTACCTCGACTCCTTAGATAATCTAGTGTTACCAGGACGCATGCATCCTGCAACTTGCTACTTCGGTGTGAAAGCCGCCTAATAAATACAAGAAATTGCAAAACTAACCTTGGTAAAATTCTTGAAAAGTAGGCTCTCCCATCAGAGCTATCATTCTCATTTTCCACTTGTCAAGAGCTGATTTGGAGGAATCGGACATGGTATCGTTAAGTATTTTAGTGACAGACGGCACAGCAGCGAACTTCTCCTTGAGTATGGGATTGGCCAACAGATCGATGTTGATAATGCCCTGCACATGTTGAGTCAAGCCTGATTCCTTATCCTCTCTTCTCAAGTTGTTGAAAGAAGCAATTGTTTGTTCTGAAACATCGGCAATAGGTGTAACTTTGTTCAAGGTTGACGGTCTAGGAGCATTAGCAAATTCGGAAGGCGAAACAACACTGAACGTATACTGATTCAGTTCCATATAATTCTCGTTTGCGTACTTCTCGATCAATTCTTTAAATTTGGACACCGAATCGATTACTTGACTGGAGGAATCCGTTTTAGACTTTTTCCCACCCATACCTTTACCCTTACCTAACGAATATTTACTTGATTTCTTCGGTTTACCCACACAGCATTTTTTATTAGGATTATTCTTCGAGTAGAAATAATTCTCGAGGAGTTTCAAATCTTTTTCATTAAGAGGATTACTGTTAGGATCGTAATCGAAATTGTCAATTTTAGTTTTTTTCTCATCTTCATCTTGTAAAGTTTTGGGTGCTTTGGGGTCTTCGACTTTCGGATTTAGCCTGTTGACGGATACACTAGAATCGGACCTGAATGTATTGGCGATAAATTTTTTCCTCATTTTTTCAACAGTGTCTTCGTAAGTATTTGTTTGATTAGGAGGGGGTGTTTTCGGTTTCACATCTTCCTGAGAGGGATCCTTCGGTGGAATAGGTTTCAACCCTTTTCCAGCTAATTGCAATTGAATATTTATAACCGGGTAATCGTTTGAAACCGTTACAACAGGTTTAATATCGTCCGTATAAGAACTAGAGCTCAACTCATACTCTCTTTTAGCATTTGTAGGCCCCATTTCGTTTTCTTTCTTACTATCAATAACCGAAAAAGCACCCGATGATACTTTCAAATTATTAATACTTGATGAATCCCCAGAAGAAATATTTAACATGTTAGTTTTACCTGTGATTTTACTGATCGGTTGGACGTCTACTATTCCCCCGAGTCCCATCAGATTCTTCTTTGCCGTTTCTACGATACTAGCCTGGTCTCTCAGCTTAGCAGAACAACCGCTCATCTGAAAATATGATTTCACGACTGAAGGAACAGACGAACCCGGCTCTAATGTATTTGAATTTTGAGCGACGCTAACTTCAGTTTTAGCATCAATTGTTCTTAGATTTATGGAAGTAGTAGAAGTTGTTTGAGGGAAAGGGAAGGATGAAGTAGGCTTACTCGTTCCTTTAACAACAAAATTATCGTCTTTCGTCGTTAGATCTTTAGATCCGTCTTTAGCTACAATTTCATTACTACCGCTTGGATCACTGTCTTTAATTAAACTGGCAATATCGATATTTATATTGTCATCTGAAAGCAAAATTGAAAATCCTTTATTTGGATTATCGTTAAACGTCACGTTGTAAGATGAAATATCCAAAGCATCCTTTCCGTCTTCCTTTAATTTAATCAGCAAATTTCCTTTCTTCTTTAAAAAGTCAAAAGGAGTTTGGTTTAACATAGATTGATTCATAAAGTCACCGGCTTTATTATGTTTTTCTATATTATTTTGAGGCATCACTGGCTCTGATAAAGATTCACTATTATCATTTTTAATTCCAATAGCTTCTTGATTGGAAACATGTTCAGGAGAGACATGCGTAGGAACAGAAGGTGTAGAAATATTTGTATTTGATGTTTCTAACTGAGCAACATGTCCAAGTGCAGATGGTATAGTCGACTCTTCAGAAAGTGTCGGATTTTGCACAGGAGATGATGTAAATTGTTCAGAAGGTTTGGGTATTTCTTCAGATGATTTAGGCACTTGTTCAGAATTAGAAGGATCAGTTGTAGAAACCGATTTAGCATGGGCATGCTCAGAATGAGCATGTTTAGGAATAGTAGAAGAAATAGGCTTTACAGCATCATGCTCAGGAACCACATGTTTAGGAATAGAAGAAATAGGCTTTACTGCATCATGCTCAGGAACCACATGTTTAGGAATAGTAGAAGAAATAGGCTGAACAGCATCATGCTCAGGAACCACATGTTTAGGAATAGTAGAAGAAATAGGCTTTACAGCATCATGCTCAGGAACCACATGTTTAGGAATAGTAGAAGAAATAGTCTTTACAGCATCATGCTCAGGAACCACATGTTTAGGAATAGTAGAAGAAATAGGCTGAACAGTATCATGTTCAGAAACATGTTTAGGAATAGTAGATTTTATAGTATCTTCAGAAATAGATTTAAAATTGCCATGTTTGGAATGAGCTTGTTTAGTATGAGATGGTTCAGAATAAATAGTGTAAAAAGGCTTAGAAGTTAGAGGTTTTGCAGCATGGTCAGAAGTCTTAGGTTTAAATTCATTTTCAGAGCTAGCAGATTCTTTTTTCTGAGCAGTGGCTTGATCAGACTTAGGTTCAGCAGACTGTTTAACAATATAAGATACAGCCGGTTCATCAAGAGCATGTTCAGAATAGAGAGGTTCAACAATGCCTTCTGTAGAATCAGCATTCCCAGGAGTAATACGTCCAGAAACAGAAGATCTGCTTGGATGCTCATTACAATTTTCAGAGACATTTTTTGATGCGACAGGGGAAACGTTGATTCCATCATCAGATTTACTAATCACTTCAATTAAATTATTATTTCTAGATGCGGCATAATTGATATTATTCTCTTTGATTTCATCAACATTATCTCTGTAATTCATATAAAAGCCTTCGACTGGTTCGGATTGATTCTCCGAATTAAAAACAACAATATTTTTATGGATATTACGTCTTTTATGTAATAATTTATTTTTGCTCACCTCGGAATTAATTCCTCGAACACTGTATGCCTGATAATTAGCACTTACATCGTTAGAAGGTGACATTTCAGTGATATTTCCATCACAGTATGCTTCCATTTCATTGGAATTAATCACTTTAGAGAAGAATGAATTATATCGGTGAACATTAAATTTGTTTTGGTTCACCGACATATTCCTATTAGGATTAGCTGATTCTTGTACTTGATTTGCCGATTGATCTGCTTTATTTTTTGACTCTCCACCGACATCAACATTAGCATTTGAAGTGTGGTAACTAATATTTTGAGTTACATCATTTACAATTGTACTCTTCTGTTCGGTACTTTTTTCCAAATCTATTTCCTTTGCTTTGACGGTTTTATCAATTGGAATCATCGGCTTTTTCAATTTATTCTCTTCGTCTTTGATTCGTTTCATTATTTTATCCCTAGTGTAAAAATCTTTTTGAATTATAACAGTCGATTTGTCAACGGATCTGAAAAGATCTAAAATGGATCTTTTAGAAACGTCGGGCAATTCTTTAATATCGTCGATATCTTTATCTTCTTGCTTCATTTTAAATGGAATGTTTCGGAAGAGTAAAATGTACTTCCAAATATTTGGATCGATAAACGATGTTAAATTACTCTTTTTATTTTCTTTATTAGAAGAGGCTTCGCTGTTTATTTTTGATTTATCAGTTACATTATTTTTAGGGGTGGGTTCAGCTACATTATTTTTAGGGGTGGGTTGATCTTCATCGTTCTTATCTGATTGTGCTCTATCTTTGTCAGATTTTTTTGAGGTGGATGATTTTGTGCGTACTCTACAATATGGTTTATGCCTGATCGATGTTGCCCGGACTCTGTATTTACTCTTTTCACTGGCCATCATATTTTCACTGATTCTTTTGTACTTCCATAATAAACTTCTCATTAAATCCGATGGAACTGAAGCATCAATAACATTATAATCCACTTTAAGATTGTCAGCATTGTCAGGTGAATTTCGAATGGAATTGGCTTTTACTCTACAATACTGTTTTAACGCACCAGCCATTTCTTTTTCATTTATTTTAGTTGATTTTAATTTTTTTAAATCTACTTTTTCTGAACATAATTTTTTATTTGATGTAACAGATGATTTAGAGTTGTTGCTATTTGATTCTGTTCCCGCATTCGCTTGATTATAATCCAATGAAAAAATTCCTTTATCAAGAATATCATTGACATTTCTGTCTTTATCCAATGATATTTTCGATGAATCAATATCCTTAAAATCATTTTTCTCAAATATTTTCTGACAGGACACGGAATCCGACGGATTTTTACAATTAGCAGAATGATTGATTAATTCAATCGACAACGATATTTTCTTTTCAATCGAATTCATAATATTTTTTGTGTCTGAGAAAGCTTCCCCGACAACAGAATTCGTATTTAAATCCTTCAAACAATTGTCCATTATAAAATTGGTCCGTTCGAGAAGTGAAATTTCGCTATTGGGCGATGCTTTAGAAACAAGATACGGTTCTGGTTTCTTATTCGAATTTAGTTTGTGATTTAATTTGTCTAAAAAGCAAGTAGGAGTATCATTTTGGTTCGATGCAAGGTAATTACAAGTTGTCATGTGATAAGGATTATCAAAAATATCGTCTACTTTTTCACTATTATTTGTCTCCTTAACGTCAGACTTACTCAAAGGAGGCGGTGGTCCAGATTTATCATATAAATAAGCACTATCACAGCCTTTAGAAACTGCACGTATCTCAGAATTATATTTCCACTTCACTGCACCAGGAGAACTGTCATTAATCAAAGGGGAATTTTTCTGAGAAGATGTTTTAATTATTTTAGATGATCTATTCTCTTCACTAAAAAACACGCCGTTATTTTCAATTTTTTCATCAATTTGTGGAATTACATCATCTGATATTTTTCTAATATTATCTTGTAAGGATGGTTTTGAGCTTTTCAAATCTAAACAAAGCATATGTTGTGTACCGATACTATCATTCTCTTGTTTTAGTTGTTTTGTCGAATTTACAGTTGACAAATTGGCTCGTTCCAAATTATTATTTTGAAAAGCCTTCAAAGATTTTTGGTTCGGTGCGACTGACTTCTGTCTAATTTGACTGATTAACCTCAAAGTTTCTTTCTTGGTTAAACCTTTGATCTTCTTCGGTTGGTAGGAAGAAACATTTAAATATGAGTTAGTTTTGGATAAAGTCGCTTTTCTACTGAACGGAGATTTTAAACAACTCAAAGCAGATCCTTGTACTTTGTTGTCAGAAGGTTCTGGGGACTTGTTTAATCTTGAAATGAGTAATGGCAAAGCGTCATCAGTAGATGAAATTGAATTTTTAGCATCCTTCAAACAACTTTCATTTTTATTCTGAGATACTGAATTATTCATTTCATTTACTTTTAAATTAGATAAATTTCCAACGATGTTTTTCTTGCAATTGAAATTTTCCAGTGTTGACTTCAAGGATGGACTTTGTTTGCTTTTATCGCAAGATATTATTGAAATTTTATCATCAAAAGATCTGCTGCCTTTAGTAACAGATAATTTGTTCTCATCTTCAATTGTTCTTTCAGGGAGAATATTAATTTGTTTATCGGGAATCAATTTCTCTTCTCTCTCAGATAAAATTGATTTAATTTCTTTCTGCGACATCTTCTTTTCTTTATCCGGTGATAACGTCATTTTCGAATTGGACAGACTCTGAGAAATATCATTTTGAATTTTTCGACTCATCACAGCAGTGTAAGATGATTGTAATCTGTTTACATTGTCGGACGAAAATTGAGATTCAATTTCATTGTAAGGAGTATCGACAATGTCATCGGAAGATGTAAAATCTAAAAATTTCTGATAAGGATGGCGTACATCAATTACTGATTTATATTCTGAAGGTAAACAATCCTCGTTATCAACAGATTTACTAGATATACCCGATAATGATCTATTTGAACAACTATTAATACCACCGTCAAATAAATCCATATTTTTCACCCTTTCGTCGTTCTTGGATGTAAAAGCTTTCTCGTAAGAAGAAAGTATGGATGTCTCAATATTCCCATTTTTGTTAGAGGAAATTTCCTGATCAGTGATTTCAACAGGTGTAGATTTTGATAAATTATCATTTATATTCTTCATATGTTGGTTGAAATTTAAAGCTTTCTTAGTTAAATTGTTCTCAAAATAATTTGAATTTTGCTCACCTTCATTCACTGTCAAATTACCATTGAGTTGAGTTACCGGTGTAGATTTGCTAATACAACTTTTACTACTATTCACCGAGTATTCATCCAACATATCTTTAAAAACATATGGTTTCTTCACTTCTGTCATGTTTTGAGACCTGTTCAACAACTTTTTCTCAAATGATGATATCATTTGTTCTTGATAAGACTTTGTTTCCTTATTCATCTCAGTTGGTGAATCAGCTTCCTTAATAGTTGATGGTAGACAAACTTTTTCCTTCTGAACTTCAGCAGAAGTAATTGATTCTTTCTCGTAAGGACAAAATACATTAAGATAAATGGATGGCAAACTTTTCCGTGGTTTGGAAGGAACAGCAGAATCAATCGACTTTAATGTGTTTTTTGAATCTTCATCACAAGTAATAGTTTCAAGGTTAGTTGAAAGTGACGACTCCGTTAACAAATTGTTGTCATGAATTATAATTTTTTTCTCGATAATTTTAGAAACCAAATCGCCAGATAAACAGATTTTTTTCTCTTCTTTGTCCGCCGATAAACCTTTGATATTTTCTAAAGTTATAACGATTTCCAAATCATTTGATGAGTTATTCTTAACTGAAATATCTTCGTATTTTTTCGTTAAAGCAGATTTCAGAGGAATAACATTTTCAGGAGTTTCATCCTTTTTCGACAAAGAAGATTTAAGATGAACACCTTTATCAGGAGTTTCATCATTTTTTAACAAAGAAGATTCTGAAAAAACATCTTGTTCAGAAATTTTACCCGTTTTTAACAAAGGTTTAAGAGGAACAGCTTTATCACAAGTTTCGTCCTTTTTGAGCAAAGAAGATTTAAGATGAACAACTTTATCAGGAGTTTTGTCCTTTTTTAACAAAGAAGATTTCAAAGAAACATTTTTATCAGAAAGTTTACCCCTTTTCATCAAGGATTTAAGAGGAACAACTTTATCAGGAGTTTCATCTTTTTTCAGCAAAGAAGATTTCAAAGGAACCTCTCTTTCAGAAGTCTCCTTTTTCAAAAGAGATGATTCAAGATAAATAACTTTATCAGGAGTTGCACCTTTTTTTAACAAAGAAGATTTCAAAGAAACATCTTGTTCAAAAGTTTCACCCCTTTTCAATAAGGATTTAAGAGGAACAACTTTATCATGAGTTTCATCTTTCTTCAGCAAAGAAGATTTCAAAGGAACCTCTCTTTCAGAAGTCTCCTTTTTTAAAAGAGAAGATTCAAGATAAATAACTTTATCAGGAGTTTCATCTTTTTTTAACAAAGAAGATTTCAAAGAAATATCTTGATTAGAAATTTGACCCCTTTTCATCAAGGATTTAAGAGGAACAACTTTATCAGGAGTTTCGTCTTTTTTCAGCAAAGAAGATTTCAAAGGAACCTCTCTTTCAGAAGTCTCCTTTTTCAAAAGAGATGATTCAAGATAAATAACTTTATCAGGAGTTTCACCTTTTTTCAGCAAAGAAGATTTCAAAGGAACCTCTCTTTCAGAAGTCTCCTTTTTTAAAAGAGACGATTCAAGATAAATAACTTTATCAGGAGTTTCATATTTTTTCAGCAAAGAAGATTTCGAAGGAACTTCTCTTTCAGAAGTCTCCTTTTTTAAAATAGTTGATTCAAGATAAATAACTTTATCAGGAGTTTCACCTTCTTTCAGCAAAGAAGATTTGATATGAACAACTTCATCAGGAGTTTCTTCTTTTTTTAACAAAGAAGATTTAAAAGAAACATCTTGTTCAGAAGTTTCACCCCTTTTCAACAAGAATTTATGAGGAACAACTTTATCAGGAGTTTCATCTCTTTTTAGTAAAGAAGATTTCGAAGGAACTTCTCTTCCAGAAGTCTCCTTTTTTAAAAGAGTTGATTCAAGATAAATAACTGTATCAGGAGTTTTGTCTACTTTCAATAGAGAAGATTTCATAGGAATGTCTTTTTCAGAAGTTTCCTTTTTTGATAGAGAAAATTTTAATGGAACAACTTTAGCAGTACCTTCTTCTTTCTGAAAAGTTATTAAAGAAGATTTTTTATCTGGATCTTCCTTATCAGACAATTTGGTAAGGGGTAACTTTTGCAGATTTTCCTCCTTAGCCGATTTCATCTTTAAATCCACACCAGCCAAATACTGCTTAATTGAATCTTCAATAGATGTTGATACCACTTTTTGCGACTTGTCGGGAGTAGAAATATTTTCCTTATCTGTCGTAAAATTAGATGATTTCTGGTGTGCTTTCTCTTTCGGTTTTTCCGTAATTTTTGTTTTCAATATAAGTAAAGACGTATTCTTTTTGACATTATTTGCAGGTAATAGTCGAGGTTTGGGTGACTTAATTTTGGGTAAAAATGTTTTGTCTGTAGAAGTTGACCCATCATTATTATTGGTTGAAGAAATTTGTTTTTCAAGTGAAGATTCCTGCGGCAGATTCATACAAACGACTTTAGAAATATCTTCAGGAAGAGTTTCCTGCTTACCAAGCTTCGAAACACCCCTTGTACCGGAGGAAGATCCCTGCAAGAAATCATTAACAGAAGTAGAAACATCCTTTGGATCATCTTTAGGTAGAGGCTTCTCACAAGCCAGATCAGCAGTTTCTATAAAGTCAGCGCCAGCATCAGGAGTGAATACGTCAGTATTGAAATTCGGAACACAGTAAACTTTTCTGTTTAAAAACTCTTTCATACTTTGTTCAGAATTCGGAAGTATTTCCGCATTTGACTCCATCATATTCTTTTCCACACTTAAATCCAAATTGGTTGTTGACTCAGGTATGTTTTCATTCTCAGAACTTGAAATTGTTTTGGCATCATTTGATAACATATATTCTAATTGTTCGATGTGAGATGTGATTGTTGTTAGATAATTCGGTGGTAGCATATTAGATTCACTTCTTACAGGATCTGGAATTTTCTTATTAGTCACTGATTGTGGAGAATCATTTTCACTAATTGAAGTACCCAGTGAAGCTTTAGCTGGAACAATTTCTTTAGTATTTAAAACATTTTTAGAATCTGACTCAGACAATGTCTTCTTTGAATTAAGGACATCTGGAGATTCGCTTTGTAAACTGCTTAAAGGAGATGAAGCCTTGAGAGATATTTCCGAACTAGAAACAGATTTCAGATCGGAATGTAAATTAGTTGGTGAAATATTCTCTGAAACATTTAAATTCGATAATTCCAAATCAGATGGCAATACAGTTGGACTAATATTGTCACAAGATGAAATCACAGTAAATTCCGATAAAACTTCATGAGATTTTGTTTCAATATTTACCGTCTCATTTAGTTGGGATAAATGTTGATTCAAAGATGCCAATAGTTGTAAATTATCTTCATCCGACTTTTGTCCGAAATTTTCTATAGTTGGAACAGAATTTTGATCGTAAGTAGAAGATTTTGATGAAATGCTTTCATCAATTTGATTAATTTTGTCATCAGGTGATAATTTTGATGAAATAATCTTATTTGATTCGGATGTAAATGAATCCTGCATAATTTCTTTATCGGGAGTATCAGTTGAAGGAATATTTTTCTGATCAGCCGACATCGGAGGTTCTAAAGATACATTTTTATCGGATACGATTTGAACACATGGTTCCGATGTTAGTATATCAGTCTGTTGTGGACTCTTATTATCCTTTACACAATCCTGGGACACAGTAGAATCGATTATACTTGAACATGTTTTGCCTTCATTTAGCACAATAATATGAGAAGATTTTTCAACATCTACATCTTCAGATTTTTGTTGCACTTCAAACTTTGAATGATTAATATTTGTTTTTAAAACATCCTCTTTAGGTTCAGTGTTATTAACTTTGGTTGTTGTTTCTACACTGTCCAATACATCTATGTTGTTTACTTTTGGTGTTATTGGAGATTGTTCATTACATTGATTGCTTGTACTGGCAACACTGTTTCCATCGCTCTTTTTTAAAGCTCTACTTTTATGCAGTTTAGAAAATGGTTTTAACTTAAAAGGAGACACACCCGCTGTTCCTTTATTCGGTGGATTATTTTCAAGGTTTTTCTTTATGTAGTAATTCACAGAACGTTTCTCTAAGACTTTCAACTGTTTCGAAAGCGATTGTTTACTCTTTGATTTCTTAATATTTTTTTTAATAATTCTATTTTTATTGGAAGATGCGGCTTTATTATTATTAACAGGTACCTCCGATTGAAATTCTTTTAAAACGGAATCCGGTATGACTTCATTTTTAAGATTATCGTCTAAGGATATTTGCATGTTACCGTTCCAATTAGTTAGTAAATCTTTGGGCCAGTCTTGAGCCACTTTAGGTTGACTGTCTTTATTTGACGCCTCGCAAAAAAGGATGTCGGAGGAAAAAGAAAATCTTCTTTTAGATGCCCAAATTTCATTATAAATGTAATCTCCTTGATTTTTATCGCAGTTTGAAGATGTAGGAAAGGGAGGACCTTCGGTAAAACTTTTCATTTTACTGTTGGGCTTAGCTTTACGATGGAAATTACGATTCAAAGTCATTTCCGTTTGTACATTGTGATTTTTTGTAAGAGGGACATCTTCAGTTACATGGGAAGAAGTGGATTTGGAACGGGAAGGACACTGAGGATTGGAATCAACAAACGACTGACTACTTTGTATCTGTGTACTGACCAAGTGGAGAGCTTTGCTCATGTCATTCCTCGATAGGTCCTTGTTCTTGTGGATGGTTCCGCGTAACACTACGGAGGAGATTGACGGAGGTCTCATCGTAGGCTGTTTTAACTACTGTTAATTTTGCTCCCTAAACAACCAAAGAATTTTTTTTTTTAACAAACTTACAATTTTTTTTTATCTTTTTTCTATCTCATGAGTGTGACATGACTTATAGTGACATAAATATATAAACAAAAAAAATATATATATATACCTTGTAGCTCAATTTGCTGAAAATATCTGATAATGAAAAATCTAGATTGCCGAAAATGAACTAGGTAAAGATATTTTCAAAAGGACTAGTTCTCACATGCTCAAGCAAAAAAGAAGACTAATCAATTCATATTATTTATATTATCATTTCACCAAACTGTCATTTATTTATTTTTTCTTTTCTTTTAAATGACAATATTTCGTTATTTTATCACCTCTTATCTAAGCTTATTAACCAAATTTATTTTGGACCACTTATTATTGAAGCAATTAATAAAATTTGAATTTTTATGATGCAGGGGTTTGATTCATTTTTTATTTTTTTTAATAAAAGAGTTTAGTGACATATGATTCACAAAGTTCTAAATAAAATTTGAATAGATAATTTAATTTTTTGAGGATTTTTTTATTTTGAGGACAACATTTAAATAAAAATAGGTCTTAGTAGTCAGGCTGCAGTATTTTAAAATGAGAGATAAAAGTTTTTTGTGAATTTATAAAGAAAAATAACTTGTTATAATTCTGTTTATTTAATAACGTAAATAATATTGTTAAAATAAATACACAATAAGCCTGAGCGCACATTAAGACAAATTCGATGAAGGGCAGGGCAGCATAGTTTTTTCAACCGCAGACATACACGAAACAGCTCGAATTGAGACACAGAGCAGGCCAGGGCGGTACTACACCAACATGGTCTACCCGAGGCTAGTAGATCTAGCATCTCAACATGGTCTACCCGAGGCTAGTGAATCTGGCATCTCAACATGGTCTACCCGAGGCTAGTGGATCTGGCATCTCAACATGGTCTACCCGAGGCTAGTGAATCTGGCATCTCAACTTGGTCTACCCGAGGCTAGTGAATCTGGCATCTCAACATGGTCTACCCGAGGCTAGTGAATGTGGCATCTCAACATGGTCTACCCGAGGCTAGTGGGTCTGGCATCTCAACATGGTCTACCCGAGGCTAGTGAATCTGGCATCTCAACATGGTCTACCCGAGGCTAGTGGATCTGCCATCTCAACATGGTCTACCCGAAGCTAGTGGATCTGCCATCTCAACATGGTCTACCCAAGGCTAGTGGATCTGGCATCTCAATTTGCGCGGTTTTAAATATGTGGTTGAAAAAAAAAAAAAAAAAAAAAATCTGTGCTGCCCTGCCCCGCCTGCGTCTCAATGTGCCCTTGGGCTGATTATTTAAGCAGCTTCATTTGATTATTATTACTAAAATTCATTTCTCCTCTCGGGGTATGATTTTTCTTAACATGTATGCCAAATTTTGTCAAAATTGGCCCAGTAGTTTAGGCTCTAGGCGTTTGCACAGACAACAGACAGACATTTTTTAAAAACCATTTTTTTGGACTCAGGGGACCACAAAATGTGTAAATCCATCAAAATCTCAAATTTGAATTTTTGCGCCATAACAATACTTTCTCTTTATATGAGAAAATAAAAAAACAGCAGTGCTTGCTACTCACTAATCGGCCAGAATAGTTTACTATCCCTGTGTTAACAGTAAAAAAAAGGTACACAGTAAACTACCTGCCAGCTTGCCCTAGAGAGGATTGTAAACTAAATGGAACAGGTTTAGACAATGGTATTATAGTGTATTTAGAATACACTGTTTTGTTCTATGCTTAAAACTATTGTGACAAAGGGACATGACCACTCTTGTGATAATAAGCTATAATATTCCTTTGTTTGGCTTTTCTGCAGAGTTACATACGTTCAAGAATCACTTCCCTGTGGGCTTAAAGGCAACTTCACACTATGTGATTTTGTCTTATGACTTTCCATGTGACTAAATCATACACAAAAATCAAATGTTTTTTGTTTTTATTTTTACGTTTAAACTTTTTTGATTTGAGTCATATGATTTGGCTGTGAAATTTTTATTTTAAAGGAAACAAAAACCAATTCTGAGAACAAAACAAACTAGTGAAGTAAAACCTTTACTTTATAAAAGTATTCTAAAAAACCTACCATATTTTGATAAATAACTTGAAAAATAGCAAAAATAGGACAGTTGCTATTCCTTGTGACTGACGATATGATTTTCTGTATGACTAATCATATAGGAAATCATACCTTGCAGACAGTTTTAAATTAGCTTGAGACAAAATCATAAGGGAAGTCATAACAAAAATTACATGGTGGAACATGGCATTAAGAGACACCTTTTTGTATTATTTATACATTTGAGAGATTATCCCTTCGCCAAAACAGTATGTTAGTATGAATTATACATTTGAGAAGTTATTTCTGTATGATTTATACACTTAACCCTAGAACACTACCTATGCGTCAAAGTGATGTATTGAATTGATAAAAATGGCTGCCAGTCGCTCCCACTACGTCTAATGGTCCCAATGTCCCTGAATGCCTACCCTGTTTACTATTTTTTATAATAATAATTTTTTTAATGCTTAGTTGTAAGAACTTTGACTGAAACAGACGAAAACATTAATGTGAATAGATGTTACCTGATAGAAAATTGTGTACCTCTTCTTATTCATTCAGAAATATGTACCTACGTTTTTTTTTAATATATGTTCATGAATCGCCTATTTATTTATTGTAAAGCAAACTAATAATGAATTTTTAAGTAACTTACTATATTTTAAACTAAAAAATGGTTTAATTTAAAACAGATCCAATGATAGTCACAGTGGCGTTCGGTAGTAACAACATACTAATATTTAATGGAAGCATTCTAGGATTAAGGTTGTCAAAGCTAAAAATTTGAGTAAGGCCCTACCCAAATTTTTAACCCCCTCTCCTAAACGCTCCCTTTTCTGAAGGGAGCGTTTAGGAGAGGGGGCCCTTAGTTTTAATAAACTACGAAGACAAAGAGGCATAATCTTTTCCAATATATCTTAAATTTTGGAGTGTAGTCTGGTCAAAACAGTGTGTTGCGAGAATGGTAACCGTATTCTAAAGGCGGAAATACACATGCTAGTTACTCGCACAAAAACATACGAGAAGCTCGCAGAGGGGAGCTACTGGCATGTGTATACATCAAATAGCATGCGAGTAAATCGCACGAGGTTTGATTTTTGTCTTGCCAGTGGCACAAGTCGAGGGGAGCGGGAACTGATAAGGCACGTATAAACAGGCCTGCCAGCGCAAGGTTGCTAGCAGCTAGCACGAGTCTCCCTCAGCCCTTCAGTTGCGTTCCTTCCTTTCACGTGTGTCTGACAACAACTCATCAACTTTCTCCGGAAGCATTCGCAATTGATTCCTAAAACTATTAACGTCCCCGTTTTGTAGGCACTGACTCGCACCACGTACCTAATTCCCTTCTAGCTATCCAATCTTTACCCACACTCTTCGTGTCTTTTTATGGAACAGCTTTAGAATACGGTTACCAAGCCCGCAATACACTATTTTCTTGAATTCACTACAAAACCTTCACCTAATATATCGATATAGCGTATGTATATTATCTTTCGATATATCGAATTTATTCTATGTGTCATGTCTACTATAATATCGAATCCATTTAACAAATAAAAATTACGAGAAAAAATACGAGTTTATTTTAAAAAAAAAAAAAAATAAATAAAAAAAAGCACGGCATTAACCTCGTAATTCGACCTTATATTTTAAGCTTATTTTATGTTACCTTTGGAAAAACAGGTCAAAGCAAATTGTACGGTGCTGTTTACAGAATTAAAGTACACATTTATTTTGCCCTAGAATTTTCAACGGCCGCTCCGCACCGCTTCGCGGTGCTCCGCTCATTTTCTGAAGAAAAACAACCCTGCTGCATATAGACCAGGTAGAGGTCCAAATCGAAGTACAAAATTCGATGGCTCCGTACAATTCACTTTAGCCAAAATCCCTTTTTTTGCGTAATTTTTATATTTTTTTTGGCCCGGTAACTGTCGAACTCCCACGTAATCGTTTGTCAGTCTAGTCAATCTCCCTAATTAATTATGCTAAAAAACTGAATAAATCTCTCTTCGTTTGTTTGTTTTGTCAACCTAGTAAACATCGTAGTACGTAAAAAAGTCAGGCAATCTATTGTTAAGTCGTTAAAAAACTCGTGAATATCCAAGTAAAATTAAAAATGGTGGGACGAAAATGTTAAGTAATGCTGTGAGAATCGATTTTATGTAGTATTTCGATTATAACCTGAAATCTATGTGTAACCTACCCATAATAGTGTGTTGCGGGCTTGGTAACCGCATTCTAAAGCTTAGCCTCTAAATGTTGTAAATGTCAGTATGTTTTAAATTTATCTAAAGGCCCCCACACACGACAGGTCCACCAGGCCGAACGGCCCCGCGCCACTCCAAAACTCACCGTGTGTGGGGAAGCTCGGTCGAGGCGGCGAGGCTCGGCAAGCTAGGTTGGATTTCCAGCAAGGCCAAAATCCACCGCGGCGTGGCTTGCAGCCGTGGCTCGGCCTTCCCGTGTGTGGCCAATCGGAGGGGCGTACCCGAGCCAAAATAAGGGGGAGGAGCTACCGTTCTCGCCGTGTGTGTAGTATCCCTGACCAAAAATCATTGTCATTAACTTATCAGACGTTGAAGTTAAAACATCAATCTCGTTTAGTCTCACCTTATTATTTACCAACCCTTTTTTGTTCCCTTTGTTATTAGTTATAACCCCTTTTATTTGACTTCTATTTTAATTTTTCCGTTTGTCGTTTCTTTTACCTAACCCTTAATTATATAATATTTCCTTAAATTATTTATTCCATTTTTTATTAGGTACTTTTAATTTTTTGTATTCCTTTTATAATCCTTAATTATTATTTAAAACCCTTTTATATTATTTCATATATCTATACTCTACTGTCTATTAATTATAATATAGCTATTTATATTTATTATTTATTTAATATGAGTGGAAGAGATTTCTACACAGAAGTCATTGAGATGTACCGACTTCACCCTTGTCTGTGTAAAAGTATCCCTACTGGAAGCTTTTGTGATGGGGCATTGAACTGATTACATGTTATTGTAGTTATTATTAGTTAGGTATAGTTTTTTTGTAGTTTCGTCCTTTCTTAAGTATTTAGCTATGAGTATATAGTCTCGGGGAGAGTTAATTAAGCAAACTTAAATTAGTAAAACGTTGGTACCACGGAGGTAGATGATTTTTCGATACACATAATACATAGAATTGAATAATAATTTTATTTCCACTTTACAATAATCATAATACATTAAAAAAGTAAAAAATAATAAAATAAAATATGAAGGTGAGAGCTCTCAATGGCACAAAAGAGCAATTGGTATAATATAAGCGCAATATTATATACATTATATTTATAATAATATAATATATTTATATATATGTTGTTTTCGTGATTTTTCTTCATTATTCGCTAAAATGTTTAGAAAATATTTTATTTTTCAATTAGATTCCACATAACCATTTTTTTAATCCTAAAATAATAAAATCGTCAACAAAATGCATAGAGAGCAATGCATAAAGTCAACTGTTTCTGTGTCTTAAAACATATACATATATAATTTTTAGTATATGTAAATTCAAACGGCAAAGCCAGTTAAAATAAGTAATTCCTCTTCACTCATGGCCGTACATTAATTTGAGTGCAATGCATGAAAAGAGGAACTGAGAGGAACTGCACTACAGGTCTGGTACGACCTTAGGTGGCTCGGGCTCGGGCTCCGTTGTGTGTGACCCCCTATTTTGGAGCTAGGGCAGAATGGCTCGCATGGATGTGGCCTCGTGGATTTGGCTCTGTCGTGTGTGGGGGCCTTAAAGCCTCGTCCAGACTGCCGATCCGAACACGGGGAACGAGCCGAGCATGTTCGGTTCGGCGTTCTTGTGTCAATTTAAACACCCCGAGCCGAACATCGTAAAGGCCGAAATCAGCACGATCCACAATAAACGGCCGAACATAATATCTGTTTTCTGTTTTCGAGAAATATTAGTTTAATAAATACTTTTTCATTTAAATTGTTAAATTCGTATTTGTAGATATTATAAGAAAACTTTATTGGCGTTGGCTTACAATATAAAAAAAATGCAACAGGTTAAAATAAAATTAAAAAATAAAGCAGATCAACCTTATTTCGAAATAAAAGGATTTTAAAAAATTGATAAAAGGCATAAATAAAAAAAACCAAGGATTTATGTACAATAAAGGATTAAAAAATAATAACAGACAAAAAAAATGAACCAATTTGTTTTTTTGTTTTTTATGTAAGTTAAATTGTATTAATTGGAGAAGGTTACAGGAAGGTTCACGCCTGCTCGGCTCGTATTGTGCGTCCGTCCACACTTCCGACAGGCCGAACCGAACATCCCTTTGATGTTTCGGCAAAAAACCGACAACAACCGGATCAGGGTGCCGAACATAGTTTGATCGTTTGGCGCCTGCGCAGAGACAAATGCTCGGCTCGTTTCTCTGTTCGGATTGGCAGTCTGGACGAGGCTTATATGTATTGTAGATAATCAGAAACTATTCTCTATCAAATAATAAATTAGGTAAAGGCATTTCCATAATTATTGGTTAAAATAAGTAATGGAATGGTGTAAGTCGTACATTTGCCATTCCATTTCAGCAATAAAGAAAGGCATGAGAGATGAGAGCATAATTTACAATAAAAAAATTAAATAAAAAAAAGCAATATATACAAAAACAATGATGCAGGTCTCCTGAATAGTGATTAAATTTATCGAGTACTTCTTTAAGTAAAAGACATTCTTACAGAAAACATTATAACATAAAAAGACAAACTTAAATTAAAATTACACAATGTGAACGAATTTCAGACTCAAACCACAACCATAGGTGTTTTCAAAAAAAGAGCCAAAATAATTATCACAAACCCAATACTTTATTCAACAGTAAATAGCAGCTAACTTTAATATAGGTTTGTGTGATGCAGTAAATTTAAGTTAAAAAGCTTGATTTGTCATTTAAAGGATAAAATAAAAAATATCTAAAAATTATAGTTTGTACAATATTTTGTTACTAAGAAATAAAATTAAACTCAAACAGTAGAATAGAAAGTAAAAAGTATATAGTTTAATTCAAAAATTGGTTGGTGTTTTTTATGGTTTTATTATAGATGAAACAGATGGGAAAAAGCATGAAGGTTACACTACTTACTACTTGTCAGGTTAGGTAAGGTTATCTGTTTTCATCTTGGCGGATGTTTCTTTTTCAAAATATCGCTTCGTTATTTTTATTTTTTCATACTTATGAATTGTACAGTGTAGAAATTCATGATTTGTTTTTAAAATATTCTCGTTATTTAGTTACATGAAATAATATAGTGTTAAATATGTCGTTTAATTTCGGTACTCCTGCATTTGGAGCACCAGCGGCCACCACTTCGTCGTTTAGCTTTAACAACCCACCGGCAAAAAGTGAGTGTTTTAAAATAAATTATATGTCAAAAGTATGAGATTGTTTGAGTACACGAGCATAAAGAATGTACACTTATTTCAATTACAACAAAACAATCACATCAGTAATGAGTATTGAAGTACACATACTTCATTACAACAATTTATGCACTCATTACCATGAGTAGTATTAATACTTCTTACACAAATGCCCCTATCTCCAATTAATTAAAGTAAATGCCGACTGTTGCACACAAAACGAACTTTATAGGATCTTAAACAAATATAAGACAAGGAACTATATTAACAGCTTATTTATTTAATGTTTCATTGAAGATTTGGTCTGTTGCATGCAAATTTGCAATGTGTAACTAAGTAGTAATCTGTTACCCTGTTATACAGGGTGGTCCAAAAGTCTCCCCCCCCCCCCTTCTTAACTTTTTAACGGTTTGAGATAAATTAATGAAACTTGGGGGATCTCTACCATGCAAAGGGAAGTTTGTTTTCTTGCAATCACCCACTTTGCCCCCAGGCCACCCAACTTCAAAATTTCAAATTGGAGCGTATATTTTTGATAGCATATTTGGATTCTACGGTGAAAAATAATAAACTTTTACTTGAAACTATTTTTTCTATCCTCCCTACAGGGGGGCAAAGATAGCAAAATAACCCTTCCGAAATAGTAAAAAAATTACACTTAGATCGTTATAAAATCTAAACGGTTTGAAATAAAGTCATGGAATTTGGGGGATCTGTACCATGTAAAGGGAAGTGTTTAATCATCCACTCGCGTACTAGGGGCAACCTACATTTTGCCCCCCTATAGGGGGCAAAATATTATAGGTAGAAAAAAAAGTTTGAAGTAAAATATTTTTATTTTTTGCCGTAGAATCTAAATCTGCTATCAAAAATGTATATTATAGGATAAAATTTTAAAGTTAGGTGGTCTAGGGGCAAAATGGGAGGTTGCCCCTACAGCGCTGTTGCATGAAAACAAACTTCCCTTTACATGGTACGGATCCCCTAAGTTTCATTAATTTATCTCTAACCGTTTAGATTTTACAACGTATTATCGGTAGGGTAATTTTGCTATCTTTGCCCACCTATAGGGGGCAAAATATTGGGAGTAGAGAAAAAAGTTTCATGTAAAAGTTTATTATTTTTCACTGTAGAATCCAAATATGCTATAAAAAATATACACTCCAATTTGAAATTTTGAAGTTGGGTGGCCTGGGGGCAAAGTGGATGGTTGCCCCTAGTGGGTGATTGCATGAAAACAAACTTCCCTTTGCATGGTAGAGATCCCCTAAGTTTCATTAATTTATCTCAAACCGTTCAAAAGTTAAGAGGGGGGGGGGGGGGAGACTTTTGGACCACCCTGTATATTTGTTTGTAATGTAGTGTTTAAATGCTATGTTATCGGATATTTTAATATATGAACTGCAGGAGTGCTTAATTTTATGGAGGGCTGGATTAAAAACTTTTCAATTGAATTTTTCTAAGTAGTGCTTAAACAATAATTTTATTACAATGATGATGTATAATTTTACAGTACGAATACTTTTGTAACATAATTGATAAATAATGAGTGAATTCTATTTTGTGTTATTTGTGTAGCTACCGCTGGTTTTGGATTCAACTTAGGGACCACAACTCAGAGCTCCGCACCCGCCTTCAGCCTCGGTGCTACTACGACGACAACAAATACAGGTTTCAGTCTCGGAGGATTACCAACCTCATCCACCAACACTTTTGGAAGTAAGTATAGTCCCTAAAATTACTTACTACGTAAGTAAATAAAACATCCGTGAATTCAGACTCATGTAGTAATTTGTTTTGTGGTAAATATTTGTTTACTAACAATCAAGCTGACAGACTTAAGGCTCTACTGCACTTAAAAGTTTAAAAAAAAAACCATTAAAATGAGAATTTTATTGGTTCTAAGCAAGATATTAAAAATCTAAGTACAGGCTTCATTTCTAATTTTAATTCTGCGCAGTTTGAGCCCTATTTCAACTTCCTATGATAAAAAGTACTGGCACCATTTCAATACAACGATAGAACTCTTATTGAAATAGTTGTAGTATTTATTAGGTTTGTTCCAACCACACTTCAAACTGGTTTGAAACTGTCCGAGGCATGCGCATTGGACCACACTTGATCGTTTTTCGCTAATGCGCATGCGTCGTACAGTTTAGAACTAGTTTGAAGTGTTGTTGGAACAAACCTATTGTAGTAGGGAGTTGAAATATGGCTCAAATTGTGCAGAATTTAAATTAGGAATGAAGCCTGTACTTAGATTTTTGATATCTTGCTTAAAACCAATAAAATTTTCTTTTTAATGATTTTTAATTAATTATAATTAGCAATGCAGCTAATTTCATTGCTAACCAAGTTTAGTATATTTTTGTTCAAGTAATTGAGGACCGTGTAGGTACCCACCTATGGATTCAATGGACCCCCATTGAAAAACCCGAGGGGTGGGGGATATCATACACATCCATTTGATATTTTGATCAGTGTAAAACATGTGTTACCTCCCTGCGATTCGTTCTAATCATTGCCAGGGATATTGATAATTACCTTGGTTTCAGGCCAAAGTTAGCGAGGGCACTTACCATTTAAGTATGGTGTTACTCTTATCTATGGTATCGTCGCCTGTGGGGTGTATAAACAGAACTTCACAGAATTAAAAGTTAGATGAACTCTACGCCCGACCATCCACATCTTAAAACAACATTAGATAAATAATAAATAAATCGAAGAACTGGACCTTAGACACCGAACTCAAGTGTATTAGGTAGCTATACAGAAAGGTGCCTAATTTTTAATTACACAATGCCCCTAGCTGCTTGAGTACTTAATTTTATACACAGAAAGAAAAGTAGTTTGTGTCTGAACGTGTGTTTTACAGTAGCAAGGAAATAGCTTAACTTCTACTTGAAAATATAAAGGAAAATAATGGCTAAATTAATAGGGAAACCTTATAGAGATCTACCCCCTCCTCATTGACATCATTTACATAGTTATGGAGGCCTGAATTAAAGGCATTCACCACGCCCTAGAAAGGGTTTTCTCACGAAAGTAATAATATTTTATCCGTAGTCCTTTAGACTAGTTCAGCTCTGTTTTCTGAGTGCAAGGAAAAGGTGATGGCACGGGACTGCTTGTAGCGGTATACACCCCTGTTGTGTATTTGTTATAATGTTAAATGGATAACTTTTTATTATTTTATGTGAAATAATGTTAAAGTAATCATAATGTTTTGAGTGGTCAGCTTTAATTTTAACTTGTGACTTTATGTGTAAGAATGAAGCTAAGAAGTTGTGTTTAGGTGGATTCGGCGGTGGTTTTGGGAGTGCAGCAGGACAACCAGCTCAACCCGCTGTTGGATTCAGTGGGTTTGGAGCAAACACCGGTGGATCTCTGTTTGGCGCACCTGCCACTACTTCAGCCGCTCCGTCTTTCAGCTTTCCTTCTTTCGGGCAGCCTGCAACCACTTCAGCACCTTCTCTTTTCTCCAGCTTTGGTCAGAATCAACAGGCTTCTGGTATAGTTGATTTTAATTTATAAATGATCATTAAATTAGACATGTAGGGGAATGTAATTTAAAGAGGAAATGTACTATTGAATTTTCCTTAGGCCCCCAATAATTCAATTTCTAGTCACAGATAAAGGAGAATAGAAACTTATTATTTGAATACCTTTTTTACTTTTCCTCACTACCTGTAGTAGGAAAAGTATTGTTTTCACCTAACATTTTTTATTTTGAGACTTAAATGGAATTATCCGTATTGGGTGTTTTTAAGACCTCCTGAGTGGTTTTCAGCCTGACGTCTGTATGTATGTGTGTGTGTTATCATCGTAGCGCCCAAGGTATTTAACCTAGAGAGTTGAAACTTGGCAGAAAAATCAGTCCTTACCTGTAGTGGTGCTGCCCGGAAAATCAAATTTTTCCGCCATCTTGAACCCAGTTTGTTGAGTCAGCAAAAATTTAAAAAAATCGTAATAAATCGGCAATGGTCCTGATCAAGTTGAAATTTGGCATGAATATACCTCTCTGTATGACAAACAAGCCCATCAAATTTCATTTTGATATTGGCCGCCATTTTGAAGTTATCAATTTTTGATTTTTTAAACTTTGACGGTTAATAATACCGTGAGTATAATTAGGTTTTTGACGTGTAGCATATCGTTGGAACCGGAAAAAATTAAGGAACAAATATAAATAAAACCTAGTTTAAAAATTATAAGCGAATATAATTATTTATTAGTGCGATAATTTTGATGACGTCAAAGTTTGTTTACATCTGTCAAAATACCGCCAAACTTCAAATAATTAAATAAAATATAGGTATTAAAAATAAGGTTTTTTTGAAGAATGATAATAAATCAGTTTGTTAAGAACGGTCACCCATCCAAGTACTGACCACGTCCAATGCTGCTTCCTCCTGCTGCAAAACAGCAGGAGAGGCCACTTAAGTGGCCTCTGAAGTAAGGAAAATTTCCGAGGTACCCTGTACCCGATTTTTTTATACTTATACTTCTCTTTAAGCAAATCTGAAGATAAAAATGCATGAATATTAAATGTTAGCTTATTTTATGAAATATTAAATTTTACTTTATTTCTCAAAAATAAGCAGTAAGCTATCACCAACAAATAGTTTACACTGAAATTTAAAAAATAATCAAATATAATGGAACACCAGGGTAATAACGTAGATAAACTAAAGGGGGGAAAAATGCATTCATCATTGCAAATACTTATCTATTAAGGCGGAAATACACATGCTAGTTACTCACACAAAAACGTACGAGTAGCTTGCAGAGGAGAGCTACTGGCATGTGTATGCATCAAATAGCATGCTAGTGAAAAGCATGCGATTAAATCGCACGGGGTTTGATTTTTGTCTTGCCAGCGGCACGAGTCGAGGGGAGGGGGAACTGATAAGGCATGTGTAAACAGGTCTGCCAGTCCAAGGTTGCTAGTAGCCAGCACGAGTCGCCCTTCAACCCTTCAGTCTTGCGTTCGCGGATTCTTTTCTTCGTAGCGTTCAGATTCGTTTCGTAGATTTTTTTTTAAATTAATTGAAGGGAAACATGTCTCGTTGGGGGGATGACAAAACCCTTAAGTTTATTAATTTCTATAGAGAGTGGGAGTGCTTGTGGAATGCAAGATCTCCACAGTATAAAAACAAAATCGCTCGAGAGAAGGCCTATGCAAAAATATTGGAAGATATGAATGATCCGAGTTTAAACATCAAAGCAATTAAAAATAAAATTAAAAATCTAAGGAGCACTTATCACCAGGAGTTAAAGAAGGTTAATGACTCTAAACGTTCGGGAGCCGGAGCTTCCGAAATTTACAAGCCACAATTATTTTGGTATAATGATATGAATGCATTCTTGGCGGATTCTCTAGACTACAGGGAAACAATATCGACAGAAGTAAGTACATACAAGTATTAATTAATACGTTTTTATTATATTATTTTATTAAAATACATTATTATTACTATAAAATAACCAATTTTATACAACTTTAATTATAGTTAAGTGTAATAATTCATAATTCTCACAAGAATTGTAACAATTAATTATTTAAGATCCATAACTAATATTTACAAAAGAAAAAAAGTAGGAAACTCAAGCCATCAAAAAACTATCCGTATCTATGTGTATTACAAAAAAATATATAATTATTTTTTTGTTATTAAAAACGGATAACAGACAAGAATTATATGAGAGAGTTAGTGAGATACGGTCTGAAGCAAAAACTTTAAGTTTTTACCAACTATTTTATTTTTATCTCACTAACTCTCTCTACACTTTAACGGTTGCTAACTTAAAATTTAAGACAAGAATTATGTTGAAGAAAGATTGAAAGAAGACACAGACAGATTATTTTGTTGAATTATTTTGAAATAAAGAAACAAAAATCAAATAATAGGAGGATGACTCGTGATTTGGATAGCTGATGTAATATAACTAGATGCGCAGCTTGACTTAGCATAATTTATTATCTTTGACACCTAGTATATAAAGATAAAATAAATATAATTTAAAAAAAAAGACACCATTTATTCCAAAATATACTTTACAATCTTAAAAGATAAAAAATGAATTAAAATAATAATATATTAAATTTTAAATATGCGGTCTTAACACGGTGCGGTGTTCTTTCCCTAGCAGGTAAAAAATTAGCACAATTATATTCATGCTGGATTAACCATTCGGTCTTGCCACGATAATTTTTCTGTTGTTAAAAAAAGATCAGCATATGCATCTCGTATTTTTACTGCTTCTCTACTAGCGTGATTGCTACGAGTTGCCGGTAAATTACGCAATGAATGTTGCAAATGATTTCGCCATGACCCCTTAATGGTATTCCCTGCTTGAATATCTTCAAAATCAACACATCTTTGGGTAATGTACATATCAGTAGTTTTCCGCAGCCAATTGTGCAGGGAACAAACTGCTAGTACAATAATATCAACTTTTTCTGGCGCCAATGATATGCTGGCCTCTAAAAGTCGGAATCTTGATACTAGGATTCCAAAAGCATTTTCAACAATTCGCCTTGCTCTTGATAAACGGTAGTTAAATATTTTTTCCTTATCTGTGGGCGTTGCTGAATAAGGTTTCATAAGATACGGTTTTAAAGGAAAAGCCGCATCGCCAACGATAACTGAATTTTCGGGAAACAAAAGACCATTCTTTTTTAATGCTTGTCCCAAACTCGACTGTGCGAATATTCCTCCATCTGAAGCTCTACCATTGCATCCGATATCGACGTATGAAAAACAGTAATCATCATCTACTAATGCTAAAAGAACAATACTGTTGGTTCCTTTGTAGTTATAGAAATCTGAAGAATCGCCAGGAGCAATTATATTGATATGTTTGCCATCAATGGCCCCGATACATCCAGGAAAATTCCATTTACTTCGAAATCCATGTTCAATTCGCACCCATTCTTGTTTAGATGGTACCTAAAAAAAAAAAAAAAAAAAAAAACATGTTTTATTATATGTATCTTATTTTACTTAATATTTATTTTTATTTTATTTTTAGATGCCTGAGGTCTCTTTCCACACAGCTCTAATAAATGATGCAGAAATTATTATAGAAGATTCAACCTCAGAACAGTTACCCCAAGTCCCACACGTTTATGAATTACAAGGTGAAGAAGAAGGGATTCCACCTCAGAAGTCACACTCATGTAAGCAAAGTAAAAGAACATCTAAAAAAAGGCAACCACAAGATGAAACTTTAGTTGCCCTGCAACGGCTGGAAAACATATCAGCTGCCATCAATACAGGAAGAGATGAAGACGAATTTTATTTTTTTGGTTTAAATGTAGCGGCACAATTAAGGAACCTCCCACTAAGCAATGCACTGCGGATTCAAACAGCTATTCAAAATTTATTATCCACAGAAAGAAATAGTCTAATTTTACGTGCGTCAACACCCTTAACCAGTAGTTCCAGTTCCCATTCACCGATTGTTTCCATCTCATCTGAAAATAACTCTGAAATTACTACTGTCTCTCAAATGAATTCACCCGTATATATTTTTGATGAAACCCTTCACCCCGGCACAAGTTCAACTCAGTTGCAAACAACACCAGTTTTTATGAAAAATGCTTGGGATTAACTGAAAATGTATTAAAATCTTTAATTCTATTCATAGTAATATTATATATGTTATTATAAAATTACTATGTACTAATTTTATTTTATAATACTACTTCTAATTTTTTTGTATTTTTTTTTTTTTTTAATTACTAATACATATGTGAATATACTATTATATACGGGTCATTTTCAAATAAAATGTAACTTTCTGTTACATATTGTTGAAATATTATTATAATGACTTCTGACCCACACTTGTTTGTATAATTTATAAATAAAAGTTAATTGTCATGTTAATAACCAATATTATATTATTTGTTTTATATTTACCTTTATAAAATCTTTCAATGCTGCAGCTATTTCAACACAAACAGGCACAATAAATTGTGAAATTGTGGACTTTCCAACTCGAAACAGTGCTTCTAATGAAGTAAAGGTATCTCCAGTTGCCAAAAATCTTAAAGTTATTTCCAACTTTGTTCTAGCCGAGATGGCATTGCGCATATGGGTATCTCGTTTAGTAATTTTCCCTGCAATTATTGACAGCAACTCATCAAATTTCTCCGGAAGCATTCGCAATTGATTCCTGAAACCACTGACGTCCTCTAACCGCATTTCATTTAATAGGCACTGACTCGCTCCATGTAAATCTCTTCTAGCTATCCAATCTTTTACCCACACTCTTCGTGTCTTTTTATTATTTTGTCTATTTTGCAAATGTTTGAAAACAAAGTTCTTTGCAAGTAAGAGAACAATCTGGTTCATTTCATTCCGCAATGACACTTTCATAATGTACATTAATAAAACTATCAAAATTAATTACAAAAACAAATACAATTATTTCACAATTTTTCCGTTTAAGAGAAGGCAAGAAATGTGTGTAGGTTTCAAAACTAGAACTGTGACTGGAATGTGTATTGTCATGTGCTAGTAGCTGGCACAAGACCGATCATCCGGATGATACTAGCATGCTGTTTCACTGGCAAATGTACACAGCGTCTGCAGCATGCCAGCTACTGACGTGCTAGTACCTCGCCACTAGCATGCTTTTTTACAAGCATGTGTATTTCCGCCTTTATCCTTCAGCTTGTTCAAAATGTTCGTTGAGAATTTATAAATAGAGAAATTTGTACAGAAGTAGGTGGCAGTACATTTGAATAATGTTTTCTTTAATTTATTTCTGCACTGTTAAGGTTTTTGTGATATTTTGTTTTTTTCTGATTAGGTGCAAATATTAGATTTGTTTTTGGGTTGTTAGGCTAAACAACTTCATTTTATCAGAAAATAAACTACAGAGGAGTGACTATCTAAAGAAATACTAAATTATCCTTAAAATTAGTGAGGTACGGTTAAAATAAAAAAACTACATAGTTTGACCAACTAGTTTCGTGTAATTTGTACACATCGTCAGGGTATAACTACAGATAATAAACAATATAGAATTTAAAGTATATACATGTTGACGTTAGGAATAGGACTCATAGTCACTCAATAGTCCTATTCCTAACGTCAACATGTATATACTTTAAATTCTATATTGTTTATTATCTGTAGTTATACCCTGACGATGTGTACAAATTACACGAAACTAGTTGGTCAAACTATGTAGTTTTTTTATTTTAACCGTACCTCACTAATTTTAAGGATAATTTATAATTTAACGGTTGCTAAATTTATACATCTTATTAAAGAAATACTGTTTGTATTATAACTGTACCACCTCAGAGAGCTAGGATTGAATTCCTCATGTGACTCTATGCTAGGCCTTAGTCTGATAGATTCTTGATGGGGAAGTACCACAAGACAGAAATTCCAGCCCTTGCTAGCCCAAGGTCTACACTGCTTTCTTAGAATTGGCTTCTCTGTTATACTTTATTATGTTGGGTCACATGATGTATGTGGGCAAATATACAAGTTGGCCCTTGTTTCTTAATCCACTAAACTTTGCAGTTATCTTGGTCTTGTAAACCAAGTAAAAATGTTTGTACATTTTTACTATCTCAGTATATATAAAGAGTAAAAATACCACAATAAATTGATTTGAGATTTTGATGGTTTTACACATTTTAAGGTCCCCAGAGTCCAAAAAGGTTTTTTTTTTAAATGTCTGTCTGTAGTATGTGCCAGAAACACAAAGGCTAAACTACTGAGTCGATTTTAATGAAATTTGGCATATCCAGAAATATGTTTTAGCTCTAAATCTAGGTGGTACTACCCTCCCAAAAACTCTGAACAAACAAACAAATTATTGCTCGACAATAGTTATGAGAATTTTGTTTAAAAAATTCAAATTTAACCTTACAAGTCGTTTTTCCGGGAATATACTTTCTAAATTATAAATGGAAATATATATTTGATTTAGCTGAAAATTGAAAAAGAACATGTAAACACTATCACCTGATAAAACACATTTTTATGTGTTAAATAATGAATTATTTAAATTTAGTCAGCAGTATGTGTAAGAGAAAGTTTTGTTTGAGTTGGTTAGCCACAAGTTTTGTCGTAATTTCAATAAATGTAAACGCTGGTTAGTTGAAATAAAGGATAATAATATGTTATTTGTTGTTTGTTATAGGTTTCAATAGTTTTAAACCGCAGGCCACTCCTACATCTGCTCAACCAGCAGGCTTTGGAGGCTTCGGTTTGGCAACACCTCAATTTGGACCAGGTATCATTCATTTTAACTAATTAATCAAACCACTGTTGGAAGAAAACAATGACAACACAGTACTCAGTTGTATGCCATGTTTTATGTTATTTTTTTCAAATAGAATTGCCCGAGGCAAGGCCTGAGGCGAAGCTGTTTTCAAACACCTTGGAAGAACTCTTTACAAAAGTTGAGTGGACAAATTATAGAATAAATTTGAATGGAAGCAAGCTAAATAAAATAAAATTTGCAAATGATATTGTGATTATCGGAGTGACACTTAAAGAAATATCTATTATGATGAACGACCTAAGTGTTACCAATCTTAGAACTAAAAACTTACTAAACAGTTTTCAGCATAGATGTTATTTAACAATTTTTTTTTAAAACTAAGTCATAATAAAACAAACAAGTTTTTTTTTTTTTTTTAACAATTTTGCTACTGACGTTGATATCTTTTCGACGTTGATATCTTTGATTGTTTGCTGACAGAATCCTTGGTAGTGGGATGTAATGAGTGGACTGTATTTACTAAAAAGAGCCATCATGTAATAACAAGTTCGGTTTCAACTTTATTGAAATAAAATAAATTTACAACATGTTAATTAAAGTTAATGGAAAGAATGTTATGTACGTAAATTTGGGATGTGGGGTTAAAACTTAAAGATAGATATACAAAATAAGTTTTATTTAAACCAGCACACAACCTCTATGTCTAATACATATATAATGTATTACATCGTACACTATTCACTCACAATACAATGCTCGATACTCGTCACTATACAAATATAACACACAATATAACAGTCTATAACCTCCCTTATTTTTTTTTGGATTCTTCCATTAGGGAATCAAAAGCACTTCTCACCAATCATCCATATCTCTGTCTTCTTCATTCCCCATTTCCACTCTGCTCTCAATCCTACATAAATATCAACTGATTCAACTCAATGTGTTCCTAGTCTAACATCAGGAGACACACTGATAAACTAACTAGAGGGGCGTTAACTTAGTGACTAGGCTTCCGGGGGTTGATTCAGAGAAAGTGAAGATTAGTATACCCTAAGATGCTTCCAGAAGTGGAAGTTAAACATCAGACTTCAACCCCTTCGTGACGTGGAGATTACCAGAAAACCGGGTTATTGGAAACTAGAGGGGGGATAGGAAAAGAGCTTCCCCAGTACAGAGAGAGTAGGAGTGGAAAGGGTGCAAGAGAGAGGGCTCAAGGAAGGAGCTACCAACATAGCTGACTGTCCAAGCCAAAGAAAGCCCACTCTCAGCCACCTTTAGGTAGTGGTGATCAGGATGTACACTCTTAACCCATCCAAGCACCTTTATGTTGTGTTGATCAGGATGTACACTCAACCCATCCAGGCACCTTTATGTTGTGTTGATCAGGATGTACTTTCGTAACCCATCCAGGAACCTTTATGTTGTATTGATCAGGATGCACTTTCGTAACCCATCCTGGCACCTTTATGTTGTGTTGATCAGGATGTACTTTCGTAACCCATCCAAGCACCTTTATGTTGTGTTGATTAGGATGTACTTTCGTAACCTATCCAAGCACCTTTATGTTGTGTTGATCAGGATGTACTTTTGTAACCCATCCTGGCACCTTAATGTTGTGTTGATCAGGATGTACTTTTGTAACCTATCCAAGCACCTTTATGTTGTGTTGATCAGGATGTACTTTTGTAACCCATCCTGGCACCTTAATGTTGTGTTGATCAGGATGTACTTTTGTAACCTATCCAAGCACCTTTATGTTGTGTTGATCAGGATGTACTTTTGTAACCCATCCTGGCACCTTAATGTTGTGTTGATCAGGATGCACTTTCGTAACCCATCTTGGCACCTTTATGTTGTGTTGATGAGGATGTAAAGGAATCATGTTTGTGTTTAGGTGGTGGTTTTGGACAGGCTCAGCAGCAGCAGGGTATTCAACAACAGGTGGCTCAGCAACAAGGCTTGGGTATCGGTTTAGATCCCATATACAACTCAGTCTTCAATGTCTGCATGTTCGGAGACGAGAGAGATGAAGTCCTGTCCAAGTGGAATCTACTTCAGGCCTGCTGGGGAACTGGCAAAGGTAACTTCTTCTTACAATTATTTATTTTATATATCCTTACTTTGTCATTAACCTAAGTATACATGGAGAGAAAGTATTATTGTTGTGGCTTGAAAATTTGTTTTTTGAAACAGTTTACCTTTTAACAGTTCTTTCATATTTGCTATAATAAAAAAAATAATGATGTGAAGTTTATTCCATCTAATTATTTAATAATTAAATTACTCTGGGATAATTAAGGATTTTCATGTAGAATAAATTAAGAACACCCAAGTATATAAAATAGCTATGTCCTAGACTCTTACTTAGTGGTACTTATGTGGGATCATCTGCCTAAAAATAAACTGGACCTTATTTCGTGTTGCGATGTTTTATCCCAACCATTGTTACCATTGTTAAAGAGTCTTTAGAATCTATACATAAACTCAAATAGTCAAGAGCATGTACAGAAATACTTTAACAATTAAATAGAGAATGTGGTCCCGTGGAGGGACCACCATGCTTCTATAACCTTTTAATTGTCTGCCAACCTTCATGCAACACTCACTCTCAGTAAAACAACATTTTCTGCATTTTGCCTTGGCTTTTCTTAATCCTTTTCTTTTTTGTTAAGTTATAGTTTACTGTCTTTATCAAAACAGTACATTTTTAAGATTTATATATTGAGACATATGTAAAGTCAGTGCCATTTCCCTCCATATATCAGTCTCACCAACTTGTGAAATTAAAAAAAAATGTTTAGATTGTCAACACTGTTTACTTCCTAATTGTTCCATCATAAAAAATAAAAAAATCAGTCCGTGACAACACAGACAAACTTCCTCTTATACGAGTTCATAATTATTTAGCCCAGTGTTTTCCATTTATTAGTTTTCCTATGTACGTTAAATTATTATTGAACATTTCATCAAAATTTATCATAAAAATAACTTCTCCTGGGCCATCTCCGGGCTCTCTCCGTCAGCGTTTTAAGCTTTTTCTCAGGAACTAGATTTTTCCAGGGAAAACAGCTTATATTGTTAGATTCGTATTTAAATAGGCTACATTTCAGAATTTTTAATCAAAATCATCGGAACCGTTTTCGAGAAATAATTTATTTCACGTTTTTTCAAAGTTTTTGGGGGGTAGCGCCCCCAAATTTGGAGCTAAAATTCGTTTCTCGATTTCGCCTCGGGCTATGATTTTTCCAAACATGTATGCCAAATTTCATCAAAATCGGCCCAGTAGTTTAGGCTCCAGGCGTCTGCACAGACAGACTGCAGACAAACAGACATTTTTTAAAAGCCACTTTTTTGGACTCAGGGGACCTCAAAACGTGTAAATCCATCAAAATTGAATTTTTGCGCTATCACAGTTCTTTCTCTTTATATGAGAAAGTAAAAATAGTTTGAAAATACATTATAGAGTCATTTATGAGTTCCCTCATTAAGTCTTTGTTTAGTTAGTTGTTGAAAGTAAACCTTTGTAGGAGGATAATGTCTCTACTTTTTTTTTGGAAATTTAATTTTTAATAAAATAACAATAAGGGGGATTTAGAAGAAATTCTATGGCTTCTAGATATTCTCACTTAGTGAAATAATTTAAATGTTTATTAGCGGAAGTTTATAAACCCATCAAAATAAAAAAAATCATTAAAAATAACTCACTCCATAGTGAAGGATGGGAATCCAGCTACTAACATAATATATTACCATTATAATCTATATTTATATAGGATTATTAGTTTGAAATATGTATTAATTATTGTATTGTTGTAGGTTTCTATGCTGCTAATGTGCCGCCAGTGGAGTACACACCTCAGAATCCTCTTTGTAGGTTCAAAGCCATCACTTACAATGTTAAACCCTCTACAGAGAGTAAGGAGGGTCTTGTAGCTATATACTTTAACAAGAAGGAGGAGGAAATCAGGTTTGTAATTCATTGATTCATATACGTACGATAAAACTTGTCTGTATGAGACGCCCAAATAATGGGCCATATTGCTAAGTTCAAACATGTGGTTTGTGCTCCTTGTTCCAACATTACTACTTCCTTTATTGGGAAACACATAATTCATGCATGCTACATATATATATATATATATATATATATATATATATATATAGGGTGTCTTAAAAATAGCTCCTCATTTGAAAAAGCTTCTACTTTTTAATTGTTTTTTGCAATTTTTGTTATCTGTTATCATTGAGGTTTACTGTTGATAAGGGGTTTTTGTTGTTCTTAGTGATTGTTTGTGTTCTATCGCCATGGTAGGGTACACTTGTGAAAACTCACTACCAGAATGGTGAAAGTTTTGGGGTGACTATTTGACTTTTGGCATAACAATGCACCAAAAAAATCAACTCTTTGTCGGTTGATCAAGAAATTTGAAGAAAGTGGTTCAAAACATGACATTAAAAATTCTGGTCGCCCTCGAAGTGGCCGGAGTGAAGTAAATGTTGATTTTGTACGTGATTCTGTTACTGTAAGTCCAAGAAAGTCATATCGCCGTCATGTTCAAGAAATGCTCATGTCGCCAGTAGCAATGCAAAAAATCTTGACAAACGATCTGCACTTACACGCAAAGGTAAGGTACAAGGTGCAGTTAACAGAGGAACTTAGCTACTTCTTTATATTGTTACTCCCCTTTGTTGTTTTAGAATATAATAAATTACTTTGACTAAACAACGATGTTTAGTCCAATTTACTTTTGGACAAAGGAATATCACACTTCTGTTTTTATAAGTGGAGTAACAGTCTAAAGAAGAACATTGTGTACAACTTCTTTAGATTGTTACTCCCCTCTGGTTTTTTTTTTTATAAGGGGAGTAACAATTTAAAGAAGTGTCGTAACTTAAACCAGCAGACCACAGAAAACAATAGCATTTGTTGAATGGATTCTGGAAAGGGAACAAAAGAACGAGGTTTTCACAAAGCTCATAATTTTCACCAATGAAGCTCATTTCCATTTAAACGGGTTTGTATATAAGCAGAATTGCCGATTATGAGGATGTGAGAACCCAAGAGTGATTCAAAAAAAGATAGGCATCCTCAGAGATTTAAAATCCAGGGTAATTTTTGAGACACCCTATTTATACTATTTGAAACACCCTATTTATGCTATTTGAGACAATCTATTTGTCCTATTTTTTGCCTTTTTAATGGACTATACAGAAAATAACAATAATAATAAATTAAATTCCTCTTATAATCCTGGAGATAGCGTGCAAAATAGTGTCTGACCAACATCAAGCTAGAATGTTGTGTATAACTAAATCTTTTCGTAACTAAATGTGGTCGGCTAAGTTCGTCTGCAGAACATAGCTTGGCAATAGGCATAGGTGAAGAGCGGCCATGTACTGCCCATTTTGGTGGACAGTGTGATTTTCATGATCCTGAGAACAAAATTAGTTAGTAACCCAAAAATCAAGTTGATGTTAGTTTGTCACTTGATAGGTTAGTTATTCAAATTTTACTCCAAATCAAAGTGGTCATCAATCAAGTGAAAAACTATCATCAACTTGATTTTTGTTCTACAAACTAATTTTGTATTCAGGATCATGAAAATCACACTGTCCACCAAAATGGGCGGAACATGGCTGCTTTACACCGATTTGTTTTTTTCAAATGCCTATTGCCAACCTATGTCCCTTAGCCGACCACATATTCTTAAAAGACTCCAAAAGATTTACTTATACACTGAATTATTATACGAGACGTTAAGCCCATGGCAACGGGCTTAATTTTATATTTAGAAAAAAATTAAAATTAAGTAATTAATTTAGATAAGTTATTATCTATTTGAAGACCAACAAATCAAAACAAACATTCATCTTTATTGGAATAAATCTGGTTGCCTTAGCTTAGTAATATCAAATCATTTTGAGGTGAGTTGTCACCACACTACTTGATTATTTAAATGATTACATCAAATTGGTGCAGTGTTGGTCTATTGGTGGGGGATTGCTACGTTAAAACATTTGCTACTGTGGTTGTTCAGCTCTGATGATTATTATTATTATTTGATTTTGTTGTTTACAATGACATTTTATGTTGTTTGTTTTTAGGAGTCAAGAGAATCAGTTCTTGACGAGCCTCAACACAGTCCTCGGGAACAAGCCTCACCTCCTAGTCAGTATCAACGCTGTCAAACCTGTCTCTGATACAGCTTCTGTCGTACTTATATATGTAGAGGAGAAAGCGCCTAATGGTAAAATCATGTTATTGTGCTTAACCCTTTGACTGGGGGACCTTTCCCTTAGGGTCTATCCAGGGGCTGAAGTGTTGCGGGTCTGCAGAAAAAAAGAAGTCTGCAAACCAGCATAGCAGGAGTAAACGAGTGAAATGATGTTGGGTCTATCTCTGAGGCGGTCGCACAACTAAAGAACCCGTTTGAAGAAGTTCTATTATACCCTCTCTCGAATAACGCACGCCATTCCAAACAATGCGGTATCACCAAGTGATACCTCCCGCCACTCAGTTGAAAATGCTAGATATCACCTGGTGATACCTCCGCAGTCAAAGGGTTCAAACTTACTCTAAAATATATTTATGTTGAAGGGTAATTTGGCAATTAATTGCTCTAGTTTTTAGGGATGAACATTTTATTATAACAGATCTTTCATTTGTGATCCAAACACGCTGGTGGACAAAATTTATACTACTACCCTTATTTTTACCTAAGTTAATGGAAGCTATGTGATCATTCTGATTTCAAAAATTCCAAGACATAATCAGTTTTTGACATCAGGGAACATTTTGGTTCTGTGTCGGTCTGTCGCTCAATGTGTGAGAACCGACATATCTTAAAAACTACACGTCCAAATTTAATGAAATTTGGGTGGTAGGTCATAACTAGCCCATTGTTGGTCCCATATAAGTTTCAACCTTCTGCCCCTATTTGTTTCGCTTCCATATGCACACTATCATACATTTGCACCTATATCTTTAACCCTTAAATGCTAATGGTTTGAGCTTTGACAGGAATTTGCCAGAAAACGAGTGTATGCTCAAAAGGACTACTACCGAATTGGATGGCTGGTATTACTAAACCTTCGTTGATTCAACTAACATATGTAGAAAATATATTTTTTGGGTTGAAACTACACTTTTATAAAGAGAAAACTTTTAAGAACTCGTTATTAAATCTTTTAGTGAGATATACAAATATTTGATGACATATAACTTAGTAGGAACATCAGAAAAATCTGAAATTGAGTGAACATTAATGCACCAGGTCCCATGCCCCAGGCCAAAAGCCCTAGGCCCTTTTCTAAGTGCTCTAGGCCCCAGATTATCGGCCGCTGGTCTCTGGCCCAAGGCCAATTACCCTAGGCCCATTGCCCCTTACCCCTAGGCCTATTGCCCCTTACCCCAGGCCCATTTTCCCAGGCTATAGGCTCATTCAACGACCAATTAATTCCCTACGTCTATTACTAAACGTTAGTCGAATCGACGAAGTAGCTTTGACGGGAATTTGCCAGAAAACGAGTGTATGCTCAAAAGGACTTCTACCGCTACACTAGCAGGTGTGTTACTAACCAGTGCAAGCACAGCAGAAGGATGGAGTACCCATCACCATCGCATACGAGCATAAAAGGTTAAGGTTCAAACTGTGCTCGCCGATTTGACTACCATTAGCATTCCAGTGTTAAAAGTATTCATTTAATTTTTAAGAAATTTGGTGGTTGGTATGTAGAAGGTAGACCACAGATTGTCCCTATTTCAATTATGTGTGCTCTTTAAATTTTGCTTAATTGATACTTTAATTCATGTTAAAAAAATCAAAACCATTTTGACAGATTTAAAATAAAAGGAATAAGTTGATAAAATATACAATAATTGCTTGTAAAAGCATAACATAGTTTAAGTACTTTGTAGAACACGAGGAAGCTATGTGCCCGCACTACATGGCAGACTATTTTAACATAGTGAGGTAAATGTTATTGTGGGAGGTTTGTGAACTAAAGCTATTTGAGTCATGGGTTTACTTGATTCTTGTATCTACAAGAATCAAGTAAACCCATGACTTACATTAATCTGCAAACGCATATGGGAAGGATAAGCTCCCTATAATTTCTGTCCAAGGCTTATTTTTCAGGAAGGTTCATTTATGTTTTAGGAAGGCATTTATTACAACACCTGTTCAGACTTAGCTGTGATTTCCTGGAAGATCCCTTAACACAAGAAATGAAAATAGTGGCTATTTTGTTTTGTTGTTTAGTGGAATATTTTTATTATGAATTAACTGGTTTTTGCAGGTATGTCAAGAAGAGTACCTAACACAGAGTTATGCAGCTACCTGCTGGGTGTTACACAGAAGCAGCAGCTGACTAATATGGGCGCTGTGGATCTCTTCCCCCACTCAGTACCTGATAAACATATGACTCAACAGTACCTTGATAACCCACCTCATGGTAATAATTCAATTATCAATTCTTATTAAGAAAATATTGTGTCAGTGCTATATGGCATCCTGTACCAGAATAGCCTGGGAATAGACAAGTAGGTCTCTGGTAGCTGTGAATGGGGCACTGGTGTTGAGTAAACTAAAAGGAAAAAAATAATTTTACACAATAGTTCTAAAAATTGGCAATCAATTTAATTTTATTTATTACTAGCTGATCTGGCGAACTTCGTATCGCCTAATAAGCATTAGTAACATAAGAAATGTATTGCTGCTATCTTTAAAAAACCTTATATAATATAGTTTATTTAGTTAAATAATGTTACCTTGGATGAAAAATTTATATTACAACTTTCAATATACACTTGTACAATATACAATATTGGCATAAGATACATGCATTTTGACAGCCAATAATTTTACCATAAATAATGAAAAAACGCAACAATATTAATATTAAGCCTAAAACTCAATTATAAACAAGATAGTGTCAAGGTTTTAGTAGTAGTAATAGACCAGAAACTTACCTGGAGAGATAATATTAATGCAATAGAGAAAAAGATATCTAAAGCTGTATTTGTATTTAGAAAATTAAATAAATACTTACCTCAAGAGATGCTAGTCACAGTTTATAGAGCTCTAGTGGAGAGTAGACTTCGCTATGCTATACTACTTTGGGGCCATGTTAATACTGAACCTTTGTTATTACTTCAGAAAAAAATACTGAAAATTATTGTAAAATCAAATAAAAGAAATTCATGTAAACCGATCTTTAAGAAGCTAGAGATAATGACAGTGATAAATTTATTTATTTTTCATTTCATTATTTATGTTAAAACAAATGCCAATAGTTTCAAAAAACCTAATCATACTTATAACACTAAAAATATAATAATCTTAAAATTGAGCAGCATAGACTAAGTAAAAGTGAAACTGGTCACTCTATTTTAGGGGTTAAATTATTTAATAGACTAGATAAGGTAACTAAAGAATTAGATTTGAGTAAGTTTAAGAAAGTTATTAAAGAAAAGTTGACTGAGAAAGTTTTTTATAGTATTAAGGAATACTTAGAAATAGGAATTTAGCAGTTTATTTAATTCAAACTTTATTTTTTTGTATTAACTTCATAGTAATTATTTTTTGTGACGATTTCTAATGTTTTAGTACATGTATTGTAAAAAAAACCTAATGAAAATAAAGCATTTATTTATTTACAGATAAAGAAAAATTCATTTATATATATATATATATATATATATATATATATATATATATATATATATATATATATATATATATATATATATATATATAGATATATATATATAGATATATATATATATATATATATATATATATATATATATATATATATATATATATATATATATATATATATATATATATATAGATATAAATTATAGAAATATTTTCCTGTATTTTCCATTTTACCCCCCCCCCCCCTTCATACATGAAAATATGACAAAAATGTGCATAACAACAATTACTGTATTCTAAGAGCTTTTCAACAATATCCATCATTAAAGGTTTTCATTGCTTTGACATTTGTACCCTGTACCCCTGTGTTCCAAAATTTAAACATAGTTTTACTATTTCAATACTAATTCAAAATTGGAACATTATTTTACTAACTCAGAAACCTTCCCGGGCATGCTTCCAACCATTACTGAACTCTTGAAGAGCTTTTCAACTATATGCATCATCTAGGGTTTTTATTACTTTGACATTTGTACCCTGTACCCCCGTGTACCAAAATCGGAAATTTTTTTTCTAACGCAGGAACCTTCTCAGACATGCGTCTAACCATTCCCCAAAGTTTTATCGCAATTGGATGAACGGTTTAGGCAGGCATAAGAGACAAACAGACGGACAAAAATTAATTTTTATTTATATAAAATATATATAGATTATTCATATTATGTTGTCCACTGAAATTACAATTAGTGAAGTGTGAAGTGTTATGATGTGTGCATTGGTCTTAACTGTGCTTCATCTGCCTACCCTTACATCTCATTCCTTCATTCTCCTCATCTTATCATCAGATTTCAAACATTTATCGCATCCTAAAATCATATTTACTCCTAAATGTCAACCAAGAAGTGATGGCCCTCAGTAAAAACTGTAAACTTAGGTTCGTTTAAAATCGGAAGTCTCAAGTCTTGCCGAAGTCAGTACAGGCTGGTGCTAATATTTGATGTTTTATAAATGACAGCTCTCCATGACAATTAAAAATGATGTAAAACTTGCTCCTTTTTATTGTTGTCCGATTATTTGAATTATCTATTTAATCTAGTATTTATCCCTAATTTAGTGCTAATTTGTTTTTTGGTTTATTTTAGATTATAACTAAAGCTTATTTGCCACAGAAAATGATAAAGATGGCATCAATTCTTAAGTTGTAATTTTTGCCGAATATATTATTTCTGGAGGATTATTATTCTCCACATTTTTGTTAAAGTCACTTGATTCACTCATTGTTTTTCACTAAAAACTCGATATAAACAGTTACTTTAATAAAAGATCAGCAAATTAGTTTTGTTAAATGTAAACAAACTCGCTAATCGTGCGTAAAGCTGAAGAATTCCTCTTCTTTACCGCTCTAGGGTGGTAAAGAAGAGGAATTCTTCAGAACTATGAGACGCGCATGCGCAATGAATACATGTACGTAAAGAAACACTTTCTACGCATATAAACAGAGATAAAATGTTTATATTTCGTATCAATCGTAGATAAAATTGTTTATGTATTTATTTATATTCATTTACGCAGGTATAGAACCAGGTCTGTGGAAGCAGGCTCAGCTGGACAACCCTGACCCGGAGAACCTGACTCCTGTAGGAGTGATGGGTTTTGAAGACTTGAGATGGAGATCTAGGCAGCAGACTGTAGAGAACAAGAAACACATTGCTCTGATAGACAGACTGGCCGAGGAGATAGCTGACTTGGACAGAGAGAACCAGTCAGCCAGAGCTAAGATACTGCAGGCTAGACACAATATTGTCCAGCTTGAGCATCGTCTACTCAAGGTATTTACTTATAATTGATAATATCATTTATTGATGTTATTCATTGATTATACGTGGAGGAAACCTTAGTAAACTAAACAATCAAACTTATAATTATACCACACCCTTAAATGCTAATGGTAATTGGATGGCTGGTACTAAACCTTTGTCGATTCGACTAACATATGCAGAAAATACATTTTTTGGGTTGAAACTACACTTTTATAAAGAGAAAACTATTAAGAACTCATTATTAAATCTTTTAGTGAGATATACAAACTTTTGATGACAAATAACTTAGTAGGAACATCAGAAGAATCTGAAATTGAGTGAACATTAATGCACCAGGTCCCATGCCCCAGGCCAAAAGCCCTAGGGCTCTTTGCTAAGTGCTCCAGGCCCCAGATTATCGGCCATTGGTCTCTGACCCAAGGCCAATTTCCCTAGGCCCATTGCCCCTTACCCCTAGGCCTATTGCCCCTTACCCCAGGCCCATTTTCCCCGGCTTTAGGCTCATTCGACGACCAATTAATTCCCTACGTCTATTACTAAACGTTAGTCGAATCGACGAAGTATCTTTGACGGGAATTTGCCAGAAAACGAGTGTATGCTCAAAAGAACTTCTACCTCTACACTAGCAGGTGTGTTAATAACCAGTGCAAGCACTGCAGAAGGATGGGGTACCCATCACCATCGCATACGAGCGTGAAAGGTTAAGGTTCAAACTGTGCTCGTTGATTCGACTAACATTAGCATTTAAGGTTAAATATAATCAAATCAGTCTCTGTGGTAGCCTTGGAAGGCTTAAAAGGTTCTACACATCCCAACCGGACCTATTTGTAACTTTCTTATTTGTAACTTGTCTCTGAAGATTTGATTTCTGTTTCTGATTCAATCTCTCCTGGTCTTTCCTTCTACTTTCTGGAGATATTTCATTTCTGCTGTTTGTAATCTTTGACATTGTTTACGCTTCTGAAAGGGCCCAGCTTTCAGAAGCGTAGGTATTCTTGTATATAAGAATTTTTGTCTGTTTAGAAATTTCTTGTTTACTTTTCAAGGCTCCAAACAGTTTTCTAGCCGAAGATTTCCTAGCATTTATTTCATTATTAATTTTTCCATCTGAACGGAATATTGTGCCAATTTATAACAGTTCACTTGTTCTAGAGTTTTTCCCCCTAAACATATTTTATCTACGATTGATATGAAATATTAACATTCTAACTCTGTTTAGATGCATAGAAAGTGATTCTTTTCTTGTTGTATTCATTACGCATGTGCGTTTAAATTCTTCACCTTATCGCACGATTAGCGTGTTCGTGTTCATTTAAGTGTGTTTTTGTTTGTTTAATTAAAGTAACTTTTTTTTCTTGTATTTATTATTAAAATCCTACAATCGTAGATAAAGTACAGTACGCAATTCGTGTGAAAACTGCATTTTGCTTTGCTCATGTGGTTTTACTACCCTCTCTATCGCTTGGGTGCAAACTCCACACTCGCATGCAAAATTCTACTTTCCGCACTAGATGCATAATGTACTATTATGTTTCTTTTCCTCTCTAGAGGATATCATTTTTTTGGGTTTATCTTTGCCAAGATAAAACCAATTTTCAATGTTCAAGTCCAAATAGTTTGTGAGATTAAGCAACCACGAGTCAATTCCTTGAAAATCTCCGTAGAAATAACTAACTTATATTTAAAGATTTCTGCTCAAATGCTTTAAAAAATAATTTTAGTATCGATGACTTTTCCTCCCAAATTCTGTTTCTCCAAATGGTGTTCTGTAATCTTCTCTTCAGGATACTATTTGCTAAGCATTTAAAAAACAAAAGACTTGATTGGGATATATTTGAAGATATTGACGTGGTGCATCGTATGTTTAGGTGCTTGTGAAACAGGAAGTAACTAGAAACGTTGGAGTAGCTCTCAGACCTGAAGAGGAAGTACTCAGAAGTCAACTAGAAACCATACAGTCCCAGCTTAGTTCTCCACAAATCAAGGTAACAATCCATATTTAGCGGAGGTTCTATTACTTCGCACTCTTCAACTATTGCTACAACTGGTACTAGGCATAACAGAACTATTCATGTTTCTCCAGTCTTGTTCGTTCATAAAAACAAGTTTTCTTTTAGCAGTACAAGTGGTCTGCTCTTTGATATTTTTTTATTCCTCTTTTAGAAAAGTGGATTTTTTTTTGTTCCAGCCATCTAAAAAGAAAACAAGAGTACTTAAATTTTGTTCTAAACTATATTTGTGAATATAATTTAGTTATATATAGAATAAAAACTTTCCTTAGTACTAGGAAAATACGCATAAAATACGATGAATTAATATCTATAAGACTTTTTTTTCTTTTTTTTTAATTAAAAACAGCTAAAAAAAGTTTTATTCTATAAAATAAAGCTCAAATAGACTTGGCCTAATATTATCGTATTAATTAATCAATTATTAGTCAGAAATTAAACAGAATATCAATCTTACTTTTCAATGTTGCATGCAAAAGAGTGGAGCTGCTTGGATAACAGGCAGAACCATGTGTTTTTAACAGAAACCAAAAACGACACTTTCTAGTGAGAGGTAGGACTGTTACACAGGGACCGACGCATTCCCCTAGACTTTCAAATAAAGCGGGGGCCTCTCCCACTTCTTTCTTTGCCCGCGGGGTTTAGGTAACCTGATATCTCAGCATATGAGACCACCCGACTTTTCCTAAAATTGACAAATCTCATATGCTGAGACTTGCTGCAGTCAAAGGGTTAAACAAATAAATCTCTATTTATATCGGCAGTCATTTTGTTACGCGGGCTACGAGAGGAGTTCAATTATATAGAATTGAATTATTTTATCACAAATAATTTTGAAACTATTTGCTTAGAATAGGTAGAGAGTGTTTAACCAATGCTATTTAAAAAGTTATTTATTATTTTTAGTTTTAACATTTTGACTGGGAATTCCATAATTAGTGACTTTTTTGGAGAGTCAGCACAGAAAAAACACAATATAAGCACAAAAAATAATCTGGGGTAGACTTTGGGGTAGTAATGAGCCAGACAAGTCTTTAGAAGGAGCCTTCGCTTCTCCCCTCCCGTTAGTAGTTGGGTCTGCAAAACCGTCATGTATCATATGGTGATACAGATCTTGTTTTATAGACCAGAGTTTCCCAACCTTTTTAATGCTGTGACCCTATATATATATCTACTTACCATTTTTTCACAACCCTACCATGAATAAAATATAGGGTATTGCATATTGCATACCCTAAGGATTGCAGGGATATACAGCCCCAAGAGCTTTAATTCTATTAAAAGTATTATTGGATTAGAGAGGAGGGACTGTAAGCTGCTTTATTTAAAAAATAAATAAATAAACGAGCACACTTATTATCTTATTTCAGTTAATGAAATTTATTATATCAGTTTTTTTTTTAACTTCATGTTGGCGAGCTGATAACCCTTTGTTGGAAGTTTAAAGAAAAGAGATTTAAGCTTCTAGCAAGTTTCATTACTCCTCGTTCCAATACACCTTATTTTGTAGCTTTATTTTTTATCAACCTTTTAAGTATTATTTTTTAGATCTTCGACTGTGTTTTTCTCCAGTGTTTGATAGCGACTCATCATGAAAGAGGTGTAGTTCAATAACCAAACAACGGCTTCACGCAAAAATTGTAATTTGAACAATTGACCTGCGAAGGTACACTTGTACTCGTGAAGTCAATCCAGTAACCTCAAGATTATCTGAAGAAGGCTGCTTTAGAACAGCCGAAACCGGTCAATTGTTCAAATCACAATTTTTGTGTGAAGACGTTGTTTGGTTATTGAACTACACCTCTTTCATGATTATTTTTTATCTGTTCCTAATGACATTTTTTACAATTTTTTTTTTTTTTTTTTTACTTCCTTAAATTAAATGTTTATATTAGAATTCCATTGAACTTATTTATGTTATTTTTTTAATTTATGCCTACCATTTCAATGATTTTTCATGACCCTAAAATATTTTGTTGTGACCCGTTATTTTGGGTCAGAACAAAAGACTAGAGTCACAACATAGACTACTTAGTGAGATAATAAGAATTCAAATGTTCCAATGAAATTAAATTTTAAAAGAAACCAATAAATGTGTTCATTGTTTCCGTCGCAGCAACAGTTTCAAATAACTCACATTATGAGCAACTGTCTTGAGAATTATCCTTGCAGTCTAGTGATCTCTTGGTAAAGATGTAGATTTATTAGACTCTTACCCTGTACTTAACACCTTTGTGTTTAGGGTCGGCTGAATGAACTATTGTCTTCGATCAGAATGCACAAGCAAGAAGTCTCCCAACAGGACTTTGACTCGTACACAATGACACCTTCAGTACAGGAACAACTTAAACAGGTAAATCATTTTTCATTTCTTTAGTAGAGGATCATTCCACACATTTATTTTCATTTTTGTCAATTTTTTTTTTTTTTTTTTTTTTTTTTTTTTTTTTTTTTTTTTTTTTTTTTTTTTTTTTTTTTTTTTTTTTTTTAGCAACCTTAACTTTTGCAGTTTTACCCCTTAATTATTTAAGTCCCCTAAAAAAAAATATAAAATCTGTTAATTTACCTTAATTTTTATTGTGTTGGTTTATTCTGTTTTTAAATAACCCTCTTGTTTCACCTACATATGCTTTTGGACATTCATTACATTCTATTTTGTATTTAATACAACTCCAAATTAATTGAGGAGCTTAGTATCAAAGACGATCAAGAGCACATTTAAAAATTTTACAGGAGAGCCGAAAAACTGTAGCTCAAATTCTACAGGTGCTAGAGCAATGATTTTTTCCCTGTAGATTCTTAATAGACTCAAAATTGTTTGAAGTACTGAAAACATGAATAGCTGCTAAATGGAGTAAAAAAGTGGAGTTGTACGCTTTTGAAACAAAAACAAGGTTTTGTCCGTTTTTGAAGCAAAATGATGTTGAAAATAATGGTTAGAATAATAATATTGGAGAAATATATTTTTTTTTTTTCACGTTTTTCAGAGTTCTTAGGGGGTAGTGCCCCCAAATTTAGAGCTAAAATTGATAAGCCCGATTTCCCCTCAGGTTATCATTTTTCTAAACATGTATGACAAAATGGTAGGAGTAGGTATTCAGATGCTAAAGCCCGCAGTGCATCATAGGAACGAGTTAGTAAAATGCAGCCTCCTGATTGGCTGTTTCGGTTATGTCCACTTTTGAAGCAAAACGTGTGTTGACTTGTCCGTATTTGAAACAAAACTACAAATATTGTTGCATTTTTACCCCTTTTCTGATCGTTTTTGATGCAAATGAATAGCACAATCTGATGCAGCAGCCAAAAATATATAAGAAACATTCGATAACTGAAATTCGGAAAAAATGTCGAATGTCCGTCTTTGATACTAGGCTCCTCAATTATCCTTTAAATATGTGAAAAAACTTATCTTTAATTTTTTTTTTTTTTTTTTTTTTTTTTTGTGGTTTTTAATCCAAAATTAATATCATCAAAATCAAACTTTTTTTAAAGATTTGTTTAATTTTTTTTCAATTAAATCTTTTATATAAGCTTTGAATTTTATATTTTTTTTAATTAGCTTTGAAATTTATTATAGGTTTTTCCAATGCTTGATTTTTTTTTTTAAAAAAAAGGTTCTGGTACTGTGACCTTGTGGTTCAAAAGTTTTGATCTTTTTAAAACTTTATTTGAATGCTTTTCTGAGCATTTTAAAAGTACTTGGTAAAAAAAAAAACATTGGTATAAAATAAAACTCGCATGTGCACCAACAATCTTCCATCAGAGATACCGTATGGTGTACTGTCACAAATCAAGCACTGGGTTTTTTTTTATCATCTTGGTTTCTTTAATGTTTTTATATCATAAGGATTTAACCATGTTTTATTGTATAATATTTTTTTCGGCTTATTAAAAATATGATTTTTTTTTATTTCTTGTATAAATTGCTTATTTGATAATTGTATTACTTTAGACATTAAGTTTGAAACTGTGGATTGTTATAACAATAACACCATTAGCTTACATGTCTCCTCTTAGTTTTTCTAAGATCTTTATTTTGTTGCTTCATTTCTTTACGTTCTTCTACTATTTAGGCTTATAGTCAGGCTCCTTTACAATATTTTTAGGAGTGAGTAAGAACAAAACTAATATTTTCTATGAAATGTTGTTTATCTTCGATTGATACGAAATATAAACATTTTATCTCTGCTTAGATGCATAGAAAGTGATTCTTATCGTAGTTGTATTCATTGAGCATGCGCATTTCATAATCGTTCGATCTTCACCTTATCACGCTGTTTGCGTATTTGTTTACATTTAATAAAACTAATTTGCTGTTTGTTTAATAGTCTAGGAAAATAAGGAATAATAGGGGAAATAATTTATAAAGTTATGAAACTTTGTGAAAACACTTTTAAGGAGTGTAGTAGTAAGAAAAAGTAAAGTTCCCCCCTCTTGAGGGGGCGTGTCCTCCCTCCCCCTCCTTAAAGTCCAAAATTTACTTATTTTTCACTTTTTACACAAAACAGTTTATTTTTTTGAAGAGAAGTGTTATTACCAAAATTATTCCTCACATAATTCTGCACAAAAAAGGTCCTATGCCTGTTTGAAGTGGGACATACCGTTTTCGAGATATTGTAGTTGGATAGAGATAAAACGTATTTTTGCGAACCAAGATATCTAAAAAACAACACATCCGATTATAATGAAATTGGGATGGTAGGTTATACTTAGGCCATTGTTGATCCCATATAAGTTTCAACCTTCTGCGCCCATTATTTTATCCTCCACATGCACACAAACATACATTTATTTAGACCTATATCTTCAAAAGTATTTAACTGATTATTATGAAATTTTGATGGTTTGTCGAAAGTAGTCCGCAGATATCCCCAAACTAATTTCAACCGTCTCCGCTCTTTACATTTTGATTAATTGATACTATAATTCATAACAGACAGACAAAAAATTGATCAACAAACAGACAGAAAGGGAACCAATTTAAAAAAAGCAGCAAATACTTATTGTCCCGATATTTAAATCAGGTGATCGCTCCGATGTTAAAAACTACAGACCCATATCAATTTGTAATGTTTTTTCTAAAGTCTTCGAACGCACCCTACATTCCTATTTATCCTCCTTAATCTACCCTCTTCTTAATCATCGCCAACATGGCTTTGTTCCAAATAAATCTACTACCAGCAACTTGCTATCTTTCTTATCTTATCTCGGTCCAACTGTTTCTAAAGGTTCCCAGGTAGATGCAGTTTTCTTTGATTTCAGTAAAGCTTTTGACCTTGTTAACCATTCCATCCTTATCAACAAACTTACGTCTCTTTCTTTTCATCCCCAATTAGTATCTTTTTTTAGCAGCTATTTATCAAACAGAACTCGTCAAGTCAAAATAAGCAGCCACCTTTCGAAATCTTACTACGCTTATTCAGGAGTCCATCAAGGATCAATTCTAGGCCCGTTGCTGTTTCTTGTTTTCATTAACGACTTATGCGAAGTGATTAAATGTCCCTTCCTATTGTTTGCGGACGACTTAAAAATATTTTTAAAGGTTGATTCTCTTTCCTCTTGTCAAATTCTTCAGAATGAAATCGATGTCATATCTACGTGGTGTAAAACAAATAAAATGATTATCAATACCGATAAAACATCTTTCATATCGTTCTCACGACGTCGACACCCTTTGCAATACAAATATATTCTTGATGGCACCATTCTCACCCGCTCCGATTCTGTTTGTGATCTTGGTATTATATTAGATTCAAGACTTAAGTTCGATCTGTATATAAACTCAATAGTTACTAAAGCTTCTCAGCGTCTTGGTCTTATCCGTAAAATCAGTTACCATCTTTCACTAGAGTGCTTCCAATGTCTTTATGTTTCTCTTGTCAGGCCTCTCCTTGAATATGCTGTGCCGGTTTGGAATAATCTTGCTTTGATGAGAGAGTCCAGCGGCTTTTTGTGCGGATCTGCTATCTTCGATATTTCTTCAGGAGAGTCTACTACTCATATGAGCATTTATCTGAGAGACTTGAACTCTCGCCTTTGCGCCAGAGGAGAAAAGCCTATGAAATATTGTATCTCTCGAAGGCCCTTAATGGTGAGTTGCGCTGTGAGGAAGTTGCCTCTCAAGTTGTGGTTCTACCTGTTGGACGTCGAGCTAGCAGGTTTGCGTATATCAGGCAGATATCTGACATGTGTCCTTTAGTCCGTTCCGTCCATGGTCTGAATTCCCTGTGCCGTACTAACAGTAATGTCCAAGTCTCTACCTTATCTAAACTTAAATCCATTCTATCCCTCCTTTCCCATGGCCAGTAATGTTTACTAATTAAGTAAACTTCTTGAGCGCTTATCTCGTGGCTGTATGGCTGCATAAGGCTCATTAAAAAAAAAAAAAAAAATAATAGGCTGGGTAGGTATGCAAATGTCACGAATTAATTCATGCAAAAGTTAGGGTTGACCATACCATAGTCTTTTTGTGATTATCCTGTATGGGTGCTCTGCATCTGATTTATTATCACTTTACATGTATTTAGATTAAACTATATTCATTTTGTGAAGGCAATAGTGTGAAGTGTTAAGCTGGGTTCATAGCATTGTGGTTTGTAGTGCGTTTTGGGCTGTATAGATAACAATATAATCATAGAAGTCGTGGAGGTGTCGTTGCATTTGTTCCCTCACGTTTCCTTCCTTGTGCGCTTGCTCTGCTTTAGTATACTGATTCAGTTCCATATAATTATCGTTTGTGTACTTCTCAATCAATTCTTTAAGTTTGGACACCGAACCCCCAAATACCCCCCCCCCCCCCCATAAGTATGAAGACAAAGGGATATTTAGTCCAAAGTACTTTGGGACAAAGGAATATCACAATTTGAATAAAGTATTTTCTCTTTGTTTGGCCTATGTAGGGTTTAAAGTAAAAAGTTTTAATAAAATAAATACAAAACTTTTTCTTTTATACTGGCTATATTTCGCCCTCCCACGTTGGGGCTTCTTCAGGCTATAACTTAAGCCCCAACGTGGGAGGGCGAAATATAGCCAGTATAAAAGAAAAATTTTTGTATTTATTTTATTAAAACTTTTTATTAAAAACCCGACATAGATCAAACAAAGAGAAAATACTTTATCCAAATTATATATAAAAGGGTTCAAAACACACATTACAGAAGAAATCACAATTTGTATATTAAAGTGGAACTATCCTATGGGGCCCTGCATGTATTACATAACGCTGTTTTCGGCCCATTCGACCCCTCCCTCCTCCCACATAACGCCTCTTAACGCAAGGCTGATTAAGAATTTAACATATATAAAACTGAATATTGTTTGAAGACATAGTTCCCAAGAATTAATAAAAAAAGAAAATGAAATAAATGTAAAATTGAAAATAAAATTCCAGTTATGAACCAATTAAAATCAAGAACAACTAGAGAAACACTCTGGCGCGTTACGTAATATGTGGACTATAGTCTAATAAACTTTTAAAACATGTACTATTCCCTTGTCTAATTTTCATACCTATCCAGGTCATGTCAAATTTGAAATGAAATAGGGTTCCAAACTATAAGAGTCCATGCTTCCCTTATTCACTTTGAAATCTCCTACAAAGATATGTGAGGTTGCTTCTGAACTGAAGGCATAGCAAATACCAAATTTAAAATAGAATGATTGCGAAATTTAAATGATGCGCTCAATTAATTTAATTTGATTTGTGTGATGTTTTAGTTTCTGGAGATGCAGCAGTCTGGAATCAAAGCTCTTCTTGATACACTCCACACCGATATTGATGATATGAAGATCATGAAGGAAGACATGGTTAAAGTGTTTGGAAATCCACAGCCCGCGTGATACTAGCCGTAAAATCACTCTTCACTTACCTCCTGTCAATATTATACATTTCAATTTTTCATTTCTGATCACCAAAATTTTTAAGTGCTATATCATAACTATTTTATTGTTAAAAAAAAGTGCGAGATCCTCATTAAATTCTAATTTTTTAAACATAATAATATGATGTCTGTGTGGTTATTCATTCTAGTTAGATGGCCTTTGAGAGCCGGCATGGCCGTGTACATTAAATTACTTAACACGTCTGCTCGGCCATCAGTTAATCTAGGGTGGTTCGAGGTCGTGGGTTCAATCCCTCACTGTGATGCTCTGTTTATATGGCTCACTAATGATCATATCATACTCGCTTCGGAAGTACAATGTAAGGAGGTATGATGTGGGAAGTGGCTGCAACTCTCTACCACGGGGCTAGTAAAATGGGCCTAAAAGATGGCCTAATTGCTAGGTTCTAACAAGTGGTTCGTCCTACCCGTCTAGTACTAAAGTCGTTTAAAGTCGGAACTTCCGAGTATTGCTGAAGTCAGTATAGTTAGGTGCTAAGACAATACCCATTTCTAGTTTGTATGACATGTGCAGTTATGTCAATCTCACGAATAACAACAGGAAGGTTTCCAATCTGTTAGGTTTCCTGATTTATTTGTTTTTATTCAGTACGAATTATAGTCACAACTGTCCTAATAGTCCAGGAGATAGCGTGCAAAAAAATGTCTGACTAACATCAAGCTAGAATTTTGTATACAAGTCAATTTTTTAGCGCCTTTTAAGAATATGTGGTCGGCTAAGTTCGTCTGCGGGACATAGATTGGCAATAGGCGTTTGAAAAAAACAAACCGGTGGAGAGCGGCCATGTCTCACCACTTATGGTGGACAATGTGATATTCATGATGCTGAGTTCTGAATTAGTTAGTAGACCAAAAATCAAGTCGATGTTATTTTCACACTTGATAGGTTAGTTATTTCAATATTACTAAAAATCAACGTGGTCATCTGTCAAGGGACAAACTAACATCAACTTGATTTTCAGTCTACTAACTAATTCTGTACTCAGGATCACAAAAACCACATTGTCCACCATAATTGGTGAGACATGGCCGCTCTCCACCGGTTTGTTTTTTTCAAACACCTATTGCCAAGCTATGTCCCGAAGACGAACTTAGCCGACCACATATTCTTAAAAGGCGCTTAAAGATTGGCTTGTATTCAAAATTCTAGCTTGATGTTAGTCAGACACTTTTTTGCACGCTATCTCCTGGACTATAAACGATTTTTGTACGATTCACAAATCCACGGGATGATGCAAATGTAAAGGACGTTACAATACAAATACAAATAATGGGGTTGGAACAAACCTGATATGCAATTGTTATTGTAAAAATGATTGCTCTCCATGACATTTAATCAAAATAATATTAGCAAATTTCTAGTTTGTTTTTCCCCATTATATTTTTTTATAAGTAAAATAACCAGTGAAACTTATCTTAGATTCTCATTATTTTTAACATTTCTTTCAAATTTTGAATTCGAGTTATTATCCATGTTTTTATTAATACCAGGAAATTTAATTTACCAAAAACAATCCAAGAGAGTTAATAGTATAAAAATAATTCACAAAAAAAGTAACAACTAAAATCCAGAAATATAAAAGTAAGAAATAAAACAGAAATTAAAAAGTAACAAATCAAACTCAGAAATATAGAGGAAGAATAAAATAGATTAAGAGAGAAGAAAATTGATTTAGATTTAAAGAATATAATTTATCTCCAGTAGGTAGAAAAAGTTATGATTTTGAATTAGTTTAGAGGGACTAAAACAGGTCTTTTCATCCCTGAACTCAAAAAGTAGGGAGAAAAAGTAAAAGTAGGGCGAAAAAGTAAAGATTGCAACTTAATTATTTTATAAATAGTAGCAAATGTAATGAAGTTGTTGAAATCAGGTTGGCGGCACTGCGCTTTTTTGACCATGTTTATCTTTGTTTATAACCTGCATCTAAATAACCTTCTATTTGAGTTTAATTCCAATTCTTATTTGTTTTTAATATTGAATCTCTTATATCTGCTATTAAAAGTGCTAATAATTATTGTTATTTATTAAAATAATAAATAAAAACTGTGCAATGGACGAAAATGTGTATTTTCTTCCTACTGGAGATAAAATATTGTATGTACCTCGTGAGTAAAGTGCCATTATTCCCCTCGCCATAATTATCTCCCTCGGCTGCGCCTCGGGAATTAAAGAGTCTAATTCCCTCGGCTTCGCCTCGGGATTTAGGGACCATGGTTCCTTCAGCTTCGCCTCAAGAACCAACTTTTTCGCTCAGGGAATAATGGCTTACTTTACTCCCTAGGTGCATAAATTACTATTAAGAATATATTTAGATTTAGATAATATTATTTTATTATTACAAATAATCAATAAATAATAATACCATATAAAGATATTATCGTATATTATTATTAATTTCTTATCAGGTACAGTGTTGCCTGTTGCAAAAAATAGTTAAAATATATAAGTTATCAAAAATAAAATTATTAATAACAAAAAATCAACACTGTGTTTTTTGACAATGGTCTATTTGATTAAAAACTGACTATACATGACACCAAAACAACGACACTAGCGCACTCCTCAGATTTCCATGACTTCTTGGTCGACCTTTAGTATTAGGAACTTACTGCTACTACTAGATTTCCTTTGCAACGAAATTGATGGTTCTGAAAAAAAATATTGATGTATAGAAATTTTGCTATATAGATTTTTTTTTGTTTTGTTTTTCAAGAGAAATATGAGTGGTTCTGAAAGAGGAAGATTTTTAGAAAGATGTAAGACGTATAACAAAAGATGATCCTATACTTCATTTTTTTTTTTTTTTTTTTAATATATTATAAAGATTTAACTTTTTTAACTAACAATATCCTGATATCCCACATATTTGTTTTCAAAACAGTAAGATTTGATCTAAAAGATAAGACTAACCCCATTTTTTCCAAATCCCATTCAAAAGTTATTTGACTTTGAAATTTTCCATTATTTTTCTTTAATTGTTACAAATTTACAGTAGGGCAGTTATTATTGATATAAAAAATGAATAAAATGAAACAAAAAATGCATGTAAATCTAATTAAAATTTGCTTAGTTAAAAACATAATAATTCAATAAAAGTTTATCTCTATTATAAAATATGTAATTGAGCCTAAAATTTTTCTACATTCCTAGCAGCGAGGTGGTAGAGTATTCAACTACGGGCCTTAAAGTCATGTGTTCGATACAAGTGACTATTTATTATTTTCTATCCACAACAAAGCCTATAACCCCCTATATCAGGGATCGGCAACCCGGCGCCCGGGGGCGCCGTGGAACCCGCGGTGGATTTTTAATGTGCCCCCACTGACCTAAAGGTTAAAAGACTATATAGTAGGGTGAAAGACTAATAACGGGAAAAATAAAATAAAAAAATATTTTTTATTTTTGAAATAGCGAAAAGGGCTTAAAGTTTTGAAGAAAAAAAAATCAAAACATTGGTCATTTTTGGAACAGTTTTTGGAAAAAAGTTCCTTATGGCCACGTTCTGGGCCCGGGAGTGAATGCGAAAAAAACGACCAAAATCACCGTCACGAAATTTACCGATACGATAACTTGTGTAAAAGTTGACCGACTTAGTTGAAATTTGGTACACATGTTCATTTTAACAATGCCCAAGACAAGTTCGTTGGACAACGTTATCCGCCCAAGCGTTCACGTGCAACGCTCGCGTAAACGTAAGCGCCAAATTAAAAAATTGGAATTTTTGGACGGGAAAAAATTCTAACCTCATCTATTTAATAAGGCAAACAACTTTTATAAATAGATTTTTTTTAGTAAATCTAACACCGACACTGCTATGAAGTGATAAAGATCGTTGAAACATAATATTGTTTTCCACTTATTGCATTTTTCTGTTTTTATTGTCAAACAATACCAAAATAATTTTTTAAAAAATTTTTAAAATGTTTTGTTTTGTCAATTTATAAAAAAAAAAATGTTTTCCATTATATTTCACAAAAAGGTTGCCGACCCCTGCCCTATATTGTTTCATTGGTGCCACCAGTGAAACAATAGCAACAAATTTATACAATAGCATATTGATATGACAAAGTTTTGTTGGACTTGTCGGACTAATTTTTCTTTTATTTATAATCAGCTTGGCGGCACTTCGGGAAATTTCCTGTCTTTCCGGTGCCCCCATCCACCCTTGCTTATGAAAATTAAGAATTGAGCGTAGATTGTAGATCATATATGAAATGGTGATAATATAATAGAGGAGTCAAATGATAAACTCACCTTGTTAATTACTTAATGTTGTTAATTACTACCCAAATGCATGGCACGCATGTCATGTGTGTTATCCCTCGGGTGCGCGCGGTCTAATACAGACACAAGGAGGCGAGGACCCCTGATAGGACTTAATCTGTTATATGCCCACACAACAGGTAAAATAAATATATACTTGAAATAATTTCAGCAAAATATTATAAAACACATTTAAATTGGTTTTATTGTTTAATTATTTTTTTCATTTATAAAATACCGTTGTTTAGTCTCATAGTATATAAGCACAAAATTAGTCAGTCTCGATTATAATTTTTACATTTTTATTTTTTTCTGTATATTTTTATTATTTTATTTTTAAATTCAGGTACCATATTAATTTATTTTGTATTATTTGTATAAATTTCACTAAAATTAGCGTAAATCTAAAAATTAAGTGTCCCCTGTCAGGTCAATATGGGCACAGAATTGATTTATAATCAAATCACGTACGATGTCAAAAAGTGACTGATTCTCTAGATAAAAGCAAGAAATGTAGCTAGAAAAATCCCTATCTTCCAATCGCACCCACATGTATCTCAATTTCACAGTTATATCTCAAATTTAGGCCTCACAGGACCGCGCGTTCCCAAGGGTTAACACATATAATCCTAATTAGGACCTGAACTCAAAGTTGGTAAACCTGCTTGTGAAAGACTAGGTCACCATGAATTCTAGGGTTATTATTCTAGGGTTATTACAGGGTCAATAACAACAGCACATCTCCAACAAATCAGGTCTATTTTTTTAAATAAATTTTTTTACAAAATTTCAAAGATAAAAAAAAATCATTACAATAAATAAAAAATACATAAATACCTCATTTAATAATTTAAATCTTTTCTTTTCATAATTTAATAAGAGGTAGTTAATTATATTATTTTTAAAATAAATAATCAAATTATTTTTTTATTTTAAGTAGTTAAGGTTTATGTTAGGTATAACATTTAAATGACTTCAAATTTTATAAATATGTTTAGAATACTAAAAAAAAAGAAAAGAAAAACGTGTTCAGTCTTGACATTGTCAATATTTTTTTACTATAATAATTAAGAAAACAAAAATTTAATTAAATACAATTAAAACTCTATATACTAGAAATCACAAATTTTAAAATCAAAAGAAAATATAAAATAATTGAAATCACATTTAAAAGAAAAAGAAAAATACACTCAAAATTGAACATCACAATAAAAGATAAATTTCAAAATGAAAGAATTATGAAAACAATAATAATAATAAGTTAAGGATAGCATATGCACGAAAAGTGGTCAGTAAAAAATTGTTTGTAATTTCAGTACATTTTAAAGACTCCATCCCATATTAATTATTATTGCCTCAACATGATCTTTCATATATCAAAAAATCATAAAGATAATTAAATCAGAATAAATTAAAAACAAAAAACACAAAATTATCACATTTCTTAAAAACTAAATATAAAAAGTATTAATATTGACTGGATCTAGTCATACATTAAAATTTGTACTTGTCTTAAATTCAAAATGATTTATAACTTACTTTAATAACCCTTTGACTCTAGCAGCCAGGAGACAACCTTTACAGAAGGTACAATGCTTTACAAAATACATTAATACAAAAATCTATTATCTCAAACAGAAATTCTATCAAACACAATTCCTTTAAAATTTGCGACTGGAAGAGGAACTTTGAGTTCAAAAATCAGTGGAATTTGTCTAGAGCTAAATCCTAAACGACAAACCGAGAAACAAGATTTCTTAGGAGTCCTTCTTGCTAATGTCTTATCGTCAATTACATCGTAGTTAAAGGGTTAAAAAAATTATGTCAGTAAGATTCTACTGATAATGTAGTTAGTTCAGTGATTTACGGAGAGGTCTAAAGGCATGTCTTGTTCTTGTGAGTAGTTAGGTGTTTCTGTATAACCGTAGAAGAGGTAATAGGGTTGTGAGGGTGTTAAAGCAGTCTCGTAGGTTACCGTTCTTCCAAAGTCTTCTATGTAGAGTGGCGGTGACATACTTCGTCTTACTTGATCGGCGTAAGAAGGTGACGACCTGTTTATTAAATCGTCGTTATAAATTGTCGATTTAATCGTATAATCGTTGTAAAATGATAATTGCATCTTATCATCTTTATCAGTTATAGAGACATCGGTCGATGTTCCTCTCGGTTGTGATTGTTTGTCGGGAAATACGGAAGTGCGACTTGTCATTAATACTGTACTTCTGTCGTAGCAAGCTGCTGCAATCATCGGTGTTACTTGACTCTCAGCTGTCGGTGTGTAAGCCAATATACCGCTGTCTAAACTCGGTACGTTTAGCGGAGTAGATGCTGATAATCTATCCACTTCCATTTTGGTAACTGCAACATAAACAGACCTTATTATTGTTTTAGCACACACGTTATGGTTTACCTGTACAGGTTACCTGTTCAGGTTTACCTGTCAGATATATTGCAATGTGTAAGGCTGGCTTTACATATATAGTACAAACCTTTTGGCAGACCTAAGCCCTCCACTGGCTAATTCATCTTGTATTATTTCTTATTATTAGTAATGGTTTTTAGTATGTTCTGTTATTTAAGTATTACTAACAATAAGCTATGCAAAAGGACTTAGTTTATATTTTTTAAATAAACTTTAAAGAAATGTTATTGTAAAATCTGAAATTCACCTTTTATGTTGGAGTTAGGGTAGTGTCTATAAGTCTTGACGTGTTTCCTTAGAGAGCTCGGATCAGTGTATCTCTTAGAACAACCCTCGACTTTGCATACGTACGGTTTGTCAACCGAGTGAGTCCTTGTATGTTTAAATCTATCACTCGAATTAGAATAAGCCTTCCCACATCCTGCAACTGGACAGACATATGGACGCTCTCCTACATAAACAAAAATAAATAATACATTAGATATATTTAATAAATTAGTGCAACACTTATAAATACTTTTTCTTTATTTAAAAAAAAGTCCATTGCCGTCATAGGTATTAATAATAAATATGGAACAGTACAACCCATCATAGGCTCATACTCATACAAATCTATATTTATTAGTGTATTGCTCCACCAGCTGTAAAGACTATATAATTGGAATTCGTAACTGAATACACGCCACTTCACTTAAGTAACAACCAATTTACATTGGGATGCTGGGTGAACACTGAGGTGTTCCCTTGCTAAGAAATCAAATTTGGAACCTCCTGCGTCACAAGTGAGTGTGACAGCAATAAGCTGTCAGGGATCAGAGAATTTTTCAAAGTGATGAATATACTAATACTAAACATTCAGTGGTCGGCAACCTTTTTGTCTATAAGAGCATAATACATGATTTCAAAATCACCGAGGCCGAATATTTCACAGATTTTACAGATGGTATTAGTTATTTTATAATATCTCAACCTTTATTTCAGTAAAGGTGCATAAAAAATCCACTAGAGGCACCTGTGATTATTAAACCCTTGTTCTAAATTAATAATTGTCTTTCTTACTATCACAACCATGAAAGATACATGAAAATTTATAATAATTATATCTTACCAGTATGAGATCGTGCATGAATTTTCAAATTTTCAGCTCTACTAAAACTCTTGTCACATTGAAAACAGTGATGAGGTTTTTCATTCGTGTGTGTCCTCATGTGTACTAACATTTTATACCTAAAAATACAGAAATAACACAAAAAGTTAATTATTGATCAATTAAATTTACTTTGAAAAAAAAAAATAAACATAATAATAAATTGTACATTGTACATCTTAGGTGGTTTTCAAACCAAAAAGACTAGGTAAAGAAGAAAGGAGAGATATCTTATTAATAAACCAATGTGTTTCATTATTATTTAAAACTACTGTTATTGTCTCACCAAAGAGACACTCTTTGGCATGACACTCACTCATGCCTCCTTGGTAGCAAAGTTCTTGTCTTCTGTCTTTTAGGGGTGAAAGCCGGCACTTCTTTACTGTTTTTTTTTTTTTTTTTTTTTTTTTTTTTTTAATATTCCGGGGGGCTTTTACACCCAAAACAGGCCACTTAGTTGGGCCCATTGAACAAACCCGGGTTAGGAACCGTAATCTTCACACACTCGTGTGAAGATGTGGTCGTTAACCACGTCTCCCCTCCTGGTTGTATTACAACCAGGAGTATCATAATCGTGGTTTCCAGGCCGAAACCTGTTTAGACTGTTACTCCCCTTACAAAAAAATAGAGGGAAGTAACAATCTAAAGAAAGTTTATGAAATGTCCTTCTTTAGACTGCTACTCCCCTTATAAAACAGAATTGTAATATTCTTTTGTCCCAAAGTTCATTGGACTAATCATCCCTTTGTCTTATTAGCTATTTAGACTAAGGAATGCATAAATAATTATATCCGACCTCACGTATTAAAAGTTATATTTTCATAATATTTTAGCGAATAATGAAGAAAAAACATGAAAACAACATTTATATTATATTATATTATTATAATGTAAATAATATGCTTATATACCAATTCTGTGTGTTAAAAAATTATCTACCTCCGTGGTGCAATGGTTAGCATTCATGCCTACTGAATCAGAGGTCGGTGGATCGAGTCTCGTCTAAGTGAAAGCTTTTTTACAGGTAAATCAACTGCTGACACAAGTCGGCAGTTGATTTACCCATAAAAAAATCTTTCACTTAGACAAGTCTTGAATCACAAACTTTTTTACATACAATTTCGTTTCATCCAAGCCAAGTTACTCTACCATGCCTAAACAAGTTTCACTTTAATAGAACCTAGGGGAGTAACAATCTAAAGAAGTACCTGAAACCCTATAGTATAAGTACGTAGGCTTTCAAAGATGCACCCACGGATGATTTACTATTGGAACATCTGTACTGTAAAAACTCAAAATTTAATATAAATTTTTTAAATTACCTAGCGTTAAAGCCTCTATCAGCTCGATTGCACAACTCCCACTGACAGTAGAATAGTCCACCCTTGCCTGGTACTGCATGATGTGACGTCACATGACTTGCTAACAGTTCCAACTGACTGAACCATTCCCCGCATCTATTCCATCGACATTTCACTGGAGCGGGCTGAGCATGTAGCGTCTCTCCACTTGATACGCTTCCTTCGCTGTCACTCTGTCAACACAAAAACAAATTACATTTCATTTAAATATTTTACTTTTTCACTCAATGCAAAATTTTGTAAAAAGAAAGGGGGATGAACATGTCACAAGTGTCAACCACATACACCAAATACTACTCTAAAATAAAAGTTTGAAATAAAATATTAATCAATTCAACTTATCGTGTAATAGATATACATACATATTATAAAATGTTGTATATGATTATACTTATACTGAATTGATTATAACATAAAATGTATCTAGAATTTTCTATTTTAATAAAGATATATAATTAAGTTACAAGTAGATTAAAATTATAATTAGTAATCTGAATGTTTTAAGTTTTTGGACAAGTGTTAATTTTTTTAATTAATTTTGTAACATTAATATTTAGAATAAACTTAATTGTATTGAACCCGTTCTTAATATGACCCAATAATTTAATATTACAAAGATAAAATGCACACATATATATATATATATATATATATATATATATATATATATATATATATATATATATATATATATATATATATATATAATTATATATATATATCCAACATATAATATAACTTTAATTACCTGTGACGTTGATCTGTACCTGAAGACAACCATTTTGTTTTTGAAGAAATTTTAGTAGAGATCTAATTATTAGTTAACAACCAAATTAAAATAGTTATGTATATATAATACATAATTTTACGATTACATATATTTAAGTAATTATTAATTCAAACGAAGTAATAATAAATAGTTTAACTTTTTAAAAATAGTTTAAGTGTTGGTATGACTGCCGGTAGTGAAATGGCAAATGATTCCTATCAGGTTGCCCCTTATATAGATTTTGCAGAAAACAAAAAATACCCTTAAATCAAAAATCAGAGGTGGGGGAAAGAGTAGTCTTTATTATTTTATATATATATATATATATATATATATATATATATATATATATATATATATATATATATATATATTCTTATTTTTATTTTATCACGTTCTTATCATTATTTGCTATTTAGTTATCTGTAAAAACCAGTTGTGTCGATGAATCTTTTTTTTCTCGAATTATCTTTCCCTGTTTAACATTATTAATATTATTATTATATCTCTTTCTTTTTTATATAAAAATACACATAAAATTATTGAATGGTTTAGTTTTTTGATTGAATCACGAGGATCTATACAAAATCCAGTCAAAACATTATCGAGACCTATAGAATTGACCTCTTTAGGGATTTTTTTTATTATTAAATTCGATTTCTAATTAGAGATATAAACTTTTTTTTAATATAAATTAATTGGGTCCACACGGGGCTAGTCTGAGAGAAAAAGAAATCTTAAAAAAAAGAGTTAAAGATATTTATATATTATTTTTTTCTAGTCCAAAAAAATAGTGATGAAATAAATGCATCTAATATATATGCATCTAGTATATTGCATTTAATGGACTTCCGTGTTTATCCTAACATATTTACCGCAGATGTAATCATGGTCGCCCATGATTATATCATGGGGGGGGGGGGATGGCCCCCCCCTAGCTCCCAGGAAATGAGGAAACAATTTCCGTAGTCAAGTCAGGTGTTTTGTTTTCAAGAAAAAAATTTACGCCAGTGGGGCACAGAGGGCACGTGCCCCCCCCCCCCCCCCCCCCCCAGACCAGACCCAATAGAGTAATAAAATTGCTTGCATACGAGTCTGCAAGACAGTGAGACATTTTTATGTAACGCTTTTTGGTGTCGTTTTTCGAGTTTATGTGCGTAAGTAAAGTAAATAAATGACCTATTAACAGCTGTTTCTACGATGTTGCAATATTAGCAGTAGTGTAACAACACTTCATCTAATGTAAATAGTATTTGTAAAAATAAGGGGTTGTTTTTACAGGATACCCTCTGTTAATTACACAAAAAGGGGTACGTGGGTCGAGAACTGCTGCTCTAGACTAGACTTTACTAAGTGTAGTAAGTAGAGTAGAAGAGCGCTGGGCTACAGGCTATAGAGTGGGGGAGAACCGAAGGCAGCCGAACCTACACGTCCCGTCCTCGGTTACATTCGAGTCCGCGGTAGGGGAAGGTCCTACAGCTGTAGACTGGATTGCAAACCTCCTATAGGTTTCTGAATCCCTGTCACACTTTTCTGAGTTTTTAGGTAACAACGCTTTTTGAGGTATGTTCCATAGCCAAAACATAAAAATGTCAAGAAATAAAAAAAATCCGCCGTATTTTTTTTTATACATATTTTTACTTTCTCATATAAAGAGAAAGTATTGTGATGGCGCGAAAATTCGATTTTGAGATTTTGATGGATTTACACGTTTTGAGGTCCCCTAAGTCCAAAAAATGTCTGTCTGTCGTCTGTGCAGACGCCTGGAGCCTAAACTACTGGGCCGATTTTTATGAAATTTGGGATACATGTTCAGAAAAATCATACCCCGAGGCGAAATCGAGAACCCCCCCGAACCCCCACCATAACCCCCCCCCCCCCCAATATTAACTGCAGACGACACCCATGACATACAGTAAGATATTTTACTGCAGTAAGCATCAGCATTTTCTAACGAATACGTTCTACAACAGTTGTTGTTACTTGGGTGTGGAGAATTTTTTGTTTTTTGTAGTACATTTTTTTGGGGGGAGGGGGAGCAGCTGCTTTGTTGAATAGGTACTTCCCTTTTCTTGTTACCACTACGAATACCCCCCCAATCTAAACTGACTTAGAATGTGCTCCCCCCAGACCTAGCCACTGGATACGCCACTGATTATTCATTATATTTTGCACGTGTCGTCAGCTGATACTTTTAGACATAAATATATATTTGTTTACAGACATAGTCAAGTGTTTACCTGGACTGTTTGATCCGCGGGAGGCCCACTCGAGACATTTCCACTTCATCTCAAGGATGTCTGGCCCAATTGAACTTTATCGCATTATTATATTACAAAGCTTAAACCTCACGCACCCACCATACATTGTTCATGTAATCATGCATCGAATTAATATGTTTACCCTGCCTGCAATTAAAACAATAAGACTGATGCAACTAGATCTATTTATATTCTGTGGAATGTTTATTATCACTTTACACATTAGCGTGTATTGCAAATATTATTAAAATTATATTAAATCAATTACCAATAAAGGAGCGATTTGAAATAACACAATCAAAGGCGAGAAGAGAAAGCCCGCGGAGTGTATGGGCAAGTAAATAAAGGGAACATAATATGTACATAATGTACAACTATGCAGGGTGACCCGCGATAAAATGTCATAAAGGAACTGGTAGATTCTGTGGGTGTAACAAAAAATGTCGAGTGAGCATAATATGCCCATTTCTCAGTAGTTCTCGAGATATCGATTTATATATTTTTAGGGTCCGTAGGCAAAACCAAGGACCCTTATATTTTCCTGCGTGTGTCTGTCCGTCTGTCCTCTCGCGTGCTCTCACGGCTACATCTTTCGTCCGATCTCTTTGAAATTTGGCATGTATGTGTCTTGTACCTACCCACATATTTTAAAAATATAGCGACTTAAAAAAAAATATTTTTCAATAAAATTAGGGTAAAAAAACTTAAGGGTTAACATTTTTTTATTTTTTTTTCGCCACCGTGAGGGGTATCATATGAAAATTTTATAGTTTACGTTACTTCAAAACGTCTTTTTAGCCTATTCTAAGAGGATCTAAAAAGTTATTTTATACAAATAAATTTAAGATTTTTATGAACGGGACATGAAGACCGGGGTATTTTATTTTAAAAAAATTATATACCAATAATATTTTATTATTAAAAGTTGTACATTATATAATAGGTTAATGTTTTATTTTAGTAGCCAGAAAAATAAATTGGTACATTTGGAAAATATTTTAGTTACGTGAATTAACAAAAAAAAAAAAAAAAAAAAGTACGCCAAATGTTTTGAGTTCAACAGAAATTAGCTGAGAGTATTAGGTAAAAAATAAAAATAGTAGGGTATCTAACAGTCCAGTCAATAAATACAAAAAATAGTCTTCCTTGCCTTAGATCGGGTATCTGCAATTTTTAAAATCTTATTCTACAATTGAACCCGTGTCTAAATTAATTACTATTAATTATTTGATAATTAAAAACTATTAAAATGACTACTACTAACTATTCTTTTTAGACGCCAAAATAACAATATGTCAGGCAAAACTAGGTATGTAATTACTTATTATATTTATTACTTTACCATGTGCTGCGGAATTGCATACTTTAATGTTAGGTCTTGGTTTTTTTTTTTTTTTTTTTGGGGGGGGGGGGGGGGCACGTCTTTTTAAACGCCAAAAAAAAAAATATGTCGGGCAAAACTAGGTATATAATTACTTATTTACTAATTTTGTTGACTATCACAGCACTATTACTTTAAAATGTGCTGCGGAATTGCATACTTAAATTTCAGGTCATTGGCTTTGGGTGCGCCACTGGCGTGAAGTGTGGCGGATTCAGGAAAAACTTCTGCTTCTCATAAGCTTTTGAATGGTATAGTTTAAGTTCAAGATCAACAGACTAGTTTTGGAATTATGGTGGATTGAATGTTACCACACGTGAAGTAATAGTAGTAGTAGTTACCTAGTACTTCCTACTAGACGGGTAGGACGAACCACTTGTTCGAACCTCGCAATCAGGCTTACACTGGACCCATTTTACTTGCCCCGTGGTGGAGAGTTCCAGCTACTTCACACATCATACATTTGTACATTGTACCGCCGAAGCGAGTATGGTATGGTCATTTTTTATATGAGCGTGCGTCAACGTGTGGGGGAAGAGGACCCCTCAGGGGGTGCCCTCGCCCTACTCCGACCCCGAACCATAGATACATATAACATCTCATGACACGGATCGAACCCACTAGACAGCGTGGGGGAAGAGAACCTCTCATGGGGTGCCCTCGCGCTGCTCCGTCCGCGATTCATAGATGCAATTCAGAGTATCACGGCCCGGGATCGAACCCACGACCTCGAGACGTGAAAGTATTCGGACAGGATCTCAACCGTATCACGGCCCGGAATCGAACCCACGACCTCGAGACGTGAAAGTATTCGGACAGGATCTCAACCAATTCTTGTACAAATGCAAAAATAGGGACCCCAACGCCTGGTAACATTCAATCCACCACAATTCAAAAACCAGTCCGTTGATCTTAAACTTTAATTATACCATTCAAATGCTTATGAAAAGCAGAAGTTTTTCCTGAATTCCCCACACTTCAAACAATCCTCAATAAAGAGTAGAAAGTAGAAAGCTCTCGGAATTTAGTGGTCGAATTTTGTAAAATTTAAATTTTTCAACTGTAACAGGACAAATGATGCTTAACAGCTGATAATTTGAAATCAATGAGTAGTTGTGAAAAGTTTTTTACGCTCTTTAAAATGGTCCCTTAGTCCAATTTCTCTATCTCATTTAGTTTTTGAGATATTACGCATTTTTGAAGAATTTTTCGTGAAACACTCTGAAAAAAGGAATAAATTGATATCTTGAGAACTATTGATAAGTGGGCATATGCTTACTCGACATTTTTTGTTGATTTAACACATAGAATCCACCAGTTTCATTATGACATTTTATCGCGGGTCATCCTGTATATGTAATGGATGGAACGGGGTCAGTGAGTCGCTACATTACTTGTATAAACCTTATTATTGACCTACGCACCCGGATAGACGCCACTTTACTTAAGCGTCAATCCATTTATAAAGCGATGCTATGGTTGAAAACCAACCGCCGGGTTCTTGAATCGAACCCGGATGATGCGACTTATGAAAAAAACCTCTTTTAACGTTTTTGTCTTCTGAGCAAGAGTATCTGCGATTTTATTTCAGATTTCGTATAAAAATATAGAGGGACACGAAAAACGCAATTTTTAAGGACAGCGCGACTGTGAACTTACCTTTGGGAACCCTCCTATAGAATCTTCCAAGTGAATTGAAAGGTGAGAGTCCCACCCGGCACTACCGTCTACTTCAATCATCCTTTTAAACTATAAACTCAATATGAATTATGATTAACTATTAATTTGCTTATTATTAAATATTTATTTCACTAAGCTCAATGATAAGCCACACTAGGTATTGCGTGGTTGATATAATATTATTTTATCTACGATTGATACGAAATATAAACATTGTATCTCTGTTTAGATGCGTAGAAAGTGATTCTTTACGTACTTGTATTCAGAAGAAGAATTCTTCAACTTTACGCACGATTAGCGAGTTTGTTTACATTTAACAATAGTACATTACGCGTCGAGTGCGGAAAGTAGCATTTTGCATGCGAGTGTGGAGTTTGCACCCGAGCGACAGCGGGGGTGGTAAAACCACACGAGCAAGGCAAAATGCCGTTTTCGCACGAGTTGCGTACCGCACTTTATCTACGATTGTTAGATTTAAATAATAAATACAGAAACAAATAAACTTGCTGTATGTAAGTTCGTATCTCTCTCTTGATAAAGATGGCATTAATTCATTAGTTGTATTTTTTGCCGAATTAATTATTTCTGGAGGATTATTATTCTCCACATTTTCGTCAAAGTCACTTGATTCACTCATTGTTTTTCACTAAAAACTCGATATAAACAGTTACTTTAATAAAAGAACACCAAATTAGTTTTGTTAAATGTAAACAAACTCACTAATCGTGCGTAAAGCTGAAGAATTCCTCTTCTTTACCGCACTAGTGCGGTAAAGAAGTGGAATTATTCAGAACTATGAGACGCGCATGCGCAATGAATACAAGTACGTAAATAATCACTTTCTACGCATCTAATTAAAGATATAATGTTTATATTTCGTATCAATCGTAGTAGTCCAGGAGATAGCGTGCAAAAAAGTGTCTGACTAACATCAAGCTAGAATTTTGTATGCATGTCAATCTTTTAGCGCCTTTTAAGAATATGTGGTCGGCTAAGTTCGTCTGCGGGACATAGCTTAGCAATAGGCGTTTGAAAAAAACAAACCGGTGGAGAGCGGCCATGTCTCACCAATTATGGTGGACAATGTGATTTTCATGATCCTGAGTACAGAATTAGTTAGTAGACCAAAAATCAAGTTGAGGTTAGTTTGTCCCTTGACAGGTGACAACGTTGATTTTTAGTAATATTTGAATAACTAACCTATCAAGTGTGAAAATGACATCGACTTGATTTTTGGTCTACTAACTAATTCTGTACTCAAGATCATGAAAATCCCATTGTCCACCATAATTGGTGAGACATGGCCGCTCTCCACCGGTTTGTTTTTTTCAAACGCCTATTGCCAAGCTATGTCCCGCGGACGAACTTAGCCGACCACATATTCGTAAAAGGCCCTAAAAGATTGACTTGTATACAAAATTCTAGCTTGATGTTAGTCAGACACTTTTTTGCACGCTATCTCCTGGACTATAGATAAAACTAATTTTCTGTTTGTTTAGTAAAAGTAACGGTTTATATAAAGTTTTTTGTGAAAATCAATGAGTGATTTAAATGATTATGACGAATATGAGGAGAATAATACACCTCCAGAAATAATTATATCAGCACAAAATACAACTAATGAGAAATACGAACTTGCATACAGGAAGTTTATTTTTTTTTCTTTATTTATTATTTAAATCTAACAATTGTAGATAAAGTACGGTACGCAACTCGTGGGAAAACTGCATTTTGCTTTGCTCGTGTGATTTTACTAAACTACACAAAACTCCACACTCGCATGCAAAATGCTACTTTCCGCACTCGACGCGTAATGTACTATTATCAGCTGACAATCTCATATTTGGCATTTCATAAGTATGAGATTGAGACCCCCCGGCGAGCTGAGTGTGTGAGACTCACTGTCCCTGTAAACATACGTGTTTAATGAAGTGATAAGGCCATGGAACGGGACATGAGCAATGTTCAAGTACCCTAAAACCGTATTATCAGTCGATTCACCCAGACACTGTACAAGTGTACTGTACTTGTCTTTCATATTCACTTCTCATATCACGCTGTCTGTCTCGTGTAAACCTTTCTCTTAAAACCGCACAAATAAACAAGGTGTACAAAAAAAAATATTCAAAATCGTTTGGTTTCAAAGGTCACAACAGCGAATATTCTTTAATTGCTTCGTTATATGTACAATTTTTTAACAGGTTCTGTTAATTATAGTGCCAATTAAAGCCCTCCTTTATTATTTACGTAACATATATATACAGGGTGTCCCAGTTAATATGGAACAGCGAAATATCTCCGGAACCAGGTAGATAGAAAGATGCGGTTTTCAGGGTTCAATAATAGCTAAAAAGACCCTTCTAGAACATATGCTGAACATTTTCTGTGTGCAGCAAACAAAATTAACAAAAATTGAATAGGAAGCCATATTTTTAAGACTGTATTTGGATTCTATGGCTAAAAATAAGACTATTTTACTCCTGGAAATTTTTAGCTCCGATCATTAGTTTGCCGTCTAGAGAGCCCTAAACTTGCTAAAATTTAAACTTTATTAAATTTAAACTAAAAATCCAGTCTTAAAAATATGGCTTCCTATTCACTTTTTATTAATTTTGTTTGCTGCACATAGAAAATGTTCAGCATATGTTCTAGAAGGGTCTTTTTAGCCTTTATCGAACCCTGAAAACCGCATCTTTCTATCTATCATGGTTCCGGAGATATTTCGCTGTTCCATATTAGCTGGGACACCCTGTATATATAAATATACATATTATTTTGTATTCTTTCATATGTTTAATGTATTCTGGAACAAATAAAGGCTATATTATTATTATTATTATAAATATTATTTATGAGCCGTTACGTTAAGACCATGGCGACGGACTTAATTTGATATATTTGGTAAAATTAAGTAAATTAATTTAGATATCTATTTAGATAAGTTATTGTATCTAGTTGAAGACCAATAAATCAAAACAATAATTTATTTTTGTTGGAATAAATGTGGTTGCCTTAGCTTAGCAATAACTAATCATTTCGAGGAGCGCCGTTGTCCAGCCACTACTCGATTATTTGGTCCACAAAAGAACAACAACAATTTAAATTCTTTTAAAGGGCAAGGGCACCGTTCGAAACTTAAAGCATTTGTATCCCCTGTCTCAGTCTATTCGCCAGACAAGTCTTTTTACAACAAATCTATGTTTAAATAAAGATAATTTTTATATATTTTTTTTTTATTAAGGTAACACTGTTTACTTAATTTTTCTTCGTTTAGTAAAGTATCTTTTACAAAGTTAATCCAAATGTAATGGTAATGGTAATATATAAATATGACTTGTGATGGGGCTCATAAGGGACTCGCATAGAAGAATTTATATTTTGCTCTTACATATGCCATAATTGTTTTTAATGTAGCTGCCATTTTTCGAGGAAAGACTTATACATATTATTAATCAACCTAAAAACCAAAACCATATAATCAAAAACTTTCGGCCATATTTTATTCAAAATGCAATTAAAATACATGCATGATTTTTTGTAATAGTACATTACGCGTCTAGTGCAGAAAGTAGCATTTTGCATGCGAGTGTGGAGTTTGCACTTTGCACCCGAGCGATAGCGAGGGTAGTAAAACCACACGAGCAAAGTAAAATGCAGTTTTCGCACGAGTTGCGTACCGTACTTTATCTACGATTGTGGATTTTAATAATAAATACAGAAAAAAAAATGTAATAAACTTCCAGTATGTATGTTCGAATTTCTCTTTTGATTAAGATGACATTAATTCATTGAATTAATTATTTCGAGAGGCGTATTATTCTCCCCATTTTCGTCATAATCACTTAAATCACTTATTGTTTTTCACTAAAAACTCGATATAGTTACTTTAATTAAACAAACCGCAAATTAGTTTTGTTAAATGAAAACAAACTCGCTAATCGTGCGTTAAGGTGAAGAATTCCTCTTTTTTCCGCTCTAGGGCGGAAAAAAAGAGGAATTCCTCACCTTATCGCACGATTATCAAACGCGCATGCGCAATGAATACAGCTACGAAAAGAATCACTTTCCACGTCTCTAAAAAAGATGTATTATGTTTTATATTTCGTATCAATCGTAGATAAAAATAGTTACACTTGCTTCACTTACTTTTCAAGGTCTTTAAAACGGTGTATAACATGTCATGCTGACTAAAAACTTTATCTTTAACCATCTACTGTATTGGCCACCATCTTGAAAATATTAAATGCGAAATTTTAATAATTACGCATTCTTTCCCTACTCTTCAAAGGCCTTTAAAACGATGTATAACATGAAACATGACATACAGACAAAACACTTAATTTATAATCCACCATATTGGCCGCCATTTTAAAAATATTAAGTGAGGAAAGACCAAAAACCATACAGTTGTCCCAAATAATGGGATGTAATGTACCTCTGGGCAAAATTTTGTTCTAAGTTTTTTGTCTAAGTTTTCTTGTGTGCCAAGTTTCGTTTTCTTCTGTTTTTCAGTCAAATTTTACTCCATTATCATTAGACAAACACACAAACTTTTCAAACCCAAGTATCTGAAATATAGAACTCACTATTTGTCTCCTCAAATAGGTTCTCCTCTAATCTGAGTGTCAAAAGTTAATACTAATTGTAAACAAGTAAGGCGCGCTTCACGTAAGTACGTGGGGCGATAATCGCCGGTTTCTGTACATTAAAGTTAAAATTATTAAGTGTAATATAATTACACTAATTTTAATAATAATATTCTTTTACTACTCTTCAAGACCTTTAAATTGATGTATAACATGTTATGGTAACTAAAACAATGTTTTGACACCCGCCATATTGAAAATTTTAATAGTTGCATATTCTTTTTCTGCATTTCAAGACCTTTAAATTGATATATAACATGTCATGGTGACTAAAAACTTGTTTTTATTCACCCGCCATATTGGCCGCCATCTTGAAAATATTGCGTGGGAAATTTTAATTGTTGCATATTCTTTTTCTTCATTTCAAGACCTTTAAATTAATATATATCATGTCATGGTGACTAAAAACTTTTTTTTTAGTCGCCCGCTATATTGGCCGCCATCTTGAAAATATTAAGTGTGAAAAATCCAAAATGTGTCCAGTTGTCTCAAATGCCGAAATGCACCTGTGTGCCGAATTTCATGTTCCTAGCTATATTAGTTTATGAATTGAAACAAGCAACGGACAGACACCAACGGACAGACAGACAGACAGACAGAGCCGTTATATAAGGTTTCTTTTTTTACTTTGTAGAAACCTAAAAGGAGTTTAACTAAATAAAACTTGACAACAAATAATAACAATAATACAGATATTAAGTTATTTACCTGAGGTGATGGAGGAGGAGAATCGGTTATTGGAAGACTACTGTCGCACATAACCATCCTCTGAAACTAAACAATAATTAGATATTAATTATCATCTTCGTCTTCACTGTTCTTTTGTAGTTAAAAAAGATGTAACATTAAACAAAATTAACCTACATCTAAGTATCCTTTTTGGGTTTTGTTGGTTATTATAAGCACACAGATTATCTTATTAAGATTTTTTCTTTTATTTCATCACCCTACCCTATATAATAGTAAAAAAAAGATTTTGGAGGGTTTTGTTTTGGTAATTTCGAGGGTAAAATGGCCGCCATTTTCAGACACGATATATCTTATAAATCTGCACTTCAATACCTTTAAAATGATAACCCACTCAAAAATTACCAGAATTAAAATTTTGCGTCTCCATAGTTACGGACACCTAAAATGTCTAAAATTTGACTTTACTTATATTAACTCCCGGAAATATCATTGGCTCCCCGAGAAGTATAGTTATGTATTTTTCCCTCATTTTTAGGACCTCACCTTATGGGGTAGCGGGGGGGGGCATTTTTTGGGGGTTTTGTTTTGGTAATTTCAGGGGTAAAATGGCCTCCATGTTGGAAACGCGATATATATTGGTAATACACCTTTCAATACCTTTAAAATTATACTTCACTCATAAATTAAATTAATATCAAATCAAAAAAATAAAAAAAAAATTTTGAATTGCACGCTGATCGAAGAAATTTCGAGAAATGGAAAAAGGAAGTTTAAAAAAACCATAAGTAAATCGGACAGTTAGAAATAGGTGGGCCAAATAGTGCAGATTTACCTTGTAATTAATTAATTTGACAGAATGTTTTTGCATTGGTACAGAGTTTGTGAACCAACATATCTTGAAAACTATACTCCCCCGATTTTAATTAAAATTTGTATGGTAGGTCCCATAAAAGTTTCTATCTTCTGGGCTCATTTGTTTCTCTTATAAACACGCGCACAAACATACATTTATTTTCACCTATCTTCAAAACTACTCATCTGATTTGTATGAAACTATTATAGTTTATCGAAAGTAACCCACAAATATCCCCAGATTAATTTGAACCGCTTTGCGCTCTTTAACTATTGCAAAATTGATACCTTTAATTCATGTAAAAAATCAAAACAATTTTGAAAAATTAAGCGACAGACAGAATGACAGACTGATACTGAACCAAAAATGTTGGGTTTAACGGATTTCTGTCTTGGAATATTTGATTTTTTAATTCTGTTCTTCGAACCACCCAATTTCCCACTCAATGAAAATTTACTACCATTCTTATGATTCCAAAACCATCTAAACCTGCTCACCTTCCTACTTCCTACCGACCTATCAGCCTCTTCCCAGTAATGGGTAAAATCCTTGACAAACTTCTCCTTCGCCGAATGATTCCTATCCTTTTCTACCCAATATATACTATAGATAACTCTCCTCGACACTTGAAGAGACAGTGGCCTAGAGTCCTAGAGACTTATTAAATAGGTATACAATACACATATAAAATCTGTAATTATCCTCTATCTGCTATATCTTATTTATATAATTATTTATCGCCCACCATGTAAACATTTCTATCCTGAACGGACAGTAACGTTCTATTTTACAGCCCTATAGGGCTGTAAAAATGCATGCTTTATTTTTACAGGCCGCTAGTTCGAGAAGAGGCCGCTTCTTTGCCACGGCGTGCAGGATGCGCTAGTAGTTCTCAGCTTCAGCTGTTCAATTTGTAACAATCAATATTTTTATAACTGCGGTTTTTTTTGGTACTGATGTAACCTTAATATGCATTTATTGTTTTGAAGATTACGGCAAATTAGTTTGCATGTTTAGTAATTAGTTTACATGTGGTGGGCGATAAAATAGTGTACGCACCACGAGCAGTAAGCGACATGACAGCCATCGGGCGTTAAACGCTCTCGTGCTTTCAAACTTCGCCCTTACTGCTCTAGGTACATAAATAGCTATTAAGTACCTATATTTAATTATTTAGTTTATTTATTATTTAATTAATTAATTAATTAGTATCTTTATTGCTTCCGAGCTTACCGAAGGTAACGGAAGCATTGTGTTCACTTTTAAGAACGAAAAACTTTTATGCCTCCGATTTCAAAAATTCCAAGACAGAAATCCGTTTCAGACATCAGGGAACATTTTTGGTCTCGTGTCTGTCTGTCTGTCTGTCGGTCTGTGTGTCCGCGAATTATGAAACGTGTGACGATAACTTGAGTAAATGTCGACCGATTTTGATGAAATTAGGTAGACATGATCATTTTACCAATGCCCAGGACGAGTTCGTTGGACAACATTATCCGTCTAAGCGTTCACGAGCAACGCTCGCGTAAACGTGAACATCAAATTTAAAATTGGAATTTTAGGTCGGGGAAAAAATTCAATGAGACAAACATTTTTTTCAAATACAATTTTTTAGTAAAACCAACAGTGACACCGCTATGAAGTGTTAAAGATCGCTAAAACTATTAATAGTTTTTAACAATAATTGTTATAGTACATGATATGGATGCGAGGAAGCTATGTGCCACACTAATTGGCAGTCTATTTTTCCTTTATCTACTTTTATTATTATTTATTTACATATTTAATTTGTAATCTTTTATGTAATCCTCGCGCCAAAAAGGTGTAGTTACTGGACTACTTCCTTTTACATGTCGAACACGAACAAGCCAAACAGACTATATTAACTGTAACAGTTATAGCATGTTCATCATTGTAGTTGTGTTAAACAATAAAGAGAGAGAGAGAGAAAAAAGGAATTTTTGAAATTTGATTCCTACAATTTTTTACTTTCTCATATAAAGAGAAAGTATTGTGATGGCGCGAAAATTCGATTTTGAGATTTTGATGGATTTACACGTTTTGAGGTCCCCTGAGTCCAAAAAAGTGGTTTTTAAAAAATGTCTGTCTGTCGTCTGTCGTCTGTGCAGACGCCTGGAGCCTAAACTACTGGGCCGATTTTGACGAAATTTGGCATACATGTTCAGAAAAATCATACCCCGAGGCGAAATCGAGAAATGAATTTTAGCTCCAAATTTAGGGGCACTGCTTCCCAAAAACTCTGAAAAAACGTGAAAAAAAATTATTTCTCGAAAACGGTTCCTACGATTTTGATTAAAAAATTCTAAAATATAGTCCATTTAAATACGAATCCAACGATATAAGCTGTTTTCCCGGGAAAAATCTAGTTCCTGAGAAAAAAGCTTAAAACGCGGACCGAGAGAACCCGGGTTCGATTCCCCGCCCGGGAGAAGTTATTTTTATGATAAATTTTAATGAAATGCACAATAATAATTAAATTTACATACGAAAATTAATAAATGGAAAACACTGGGCTAAATAATTATGAACTCTTATAAGAGAAAGTTTGTCTGAGTTGTCTCGGACCGATTTTTTGTTCTTCGGATGTATCACATAGTTTCCGTTACCTTCAGTTAGCTTGGAAAGAAAAAAAAAATCATTAAATCTTTTATTTTTCTTATGTGGACATAAAAATTCATAGGCCAGACATGTGACACATTCTAGTAGCCACTTCGCTTCAAGACATATTTACAAAGACATTTTTTTATTATAGAAGACGCGTTTTTTAAAAACGTTTGTTACGGTCAATGTTTTCTTCGAAGGGAATGTTACGATTTAAGAATTAATATTTATCATCAAAATAATTTTCTATGTACTGCATGGTGTGGAATTATGTCAGAATGAGATGTTCATAATATTCTGTCGGAAGTTTAAAATTTATTTTGGTAATTATTTGCTCTGCAGGGGGAACTAGTTGTCCCCCACTAGGAAAAACATCTTTTTAAAAACAGCCGAAAATATATCTTCACTCACCGGGGGGTTAAACAGTCAGTCGTACCAACCCTTTCATTATTTATAATCTTTTGAATAATCATTATTCGAACTCTTTTATTAGATTTATATATTCATGTATCACAATGAGATAAGACACGAACAACACTGATACTCATCCATAATTGTTTATTAAAATTAAAGTGACTAAGTCCAGAGTAAACAATCTATTCATAATATTAAAACGTGCATTATAAGTAAATAAGGGATGACAACCTCAAATGTACAATAATGATTTCAATATATCATTTAATAATAGGTTTTTTATTTAAATGTTGTTAACAAAAACTAGTTAAGGATAGGAACAAATGCGAATACATATATTAGAAGGTTCAATTGTATTTTAATAAAAAGAGAATTTTATTTATCATTCATTACTCATTACAAATGGCAACCCTGATTTCTAAATAACTAAGTCTGAGTCATTACAAATGACAAATTTATGTTAACTAACTATTCTAGCAGTTCCCACTTTTTTAATTTTTTTTTCAGTCGCTGAATGTCTTATAGAATCCATTTTTATTTTCTCCTATATGCAGTAGATAAGAAGAAAAGAGAAAAGTATTGTGATAGCACGAAAAGTCAATGTTTGTAGATTTACACGTTTAACAAAAAATTTATAAAATTAATTACCTAAAAAACAATGTGGTTGAACCACCATAACCAAAACCCACAGACTCCCTAATCAAAATGTTTGGGTACTTCTATAGACCACATAGGGAATCGTGGTTTTTAGCGTTTGGTCGAAAAAAATCCGAAAAGTTTTTTAAAAAATTGTCCCCTTTAAAAAATTAAAGATGGCGGACGCAAATTTTAAGTTTTTTAGGAGGCTTATTGTGGCTATACGGTAAGTCGTATCGAAAAGCAGATTGCACCAGCGGTAACTGATTTTAAAAGATCTACAACTTTGGCCCTATTGCTTTTTATCGTACCTTCATCGGTGCTACCTTAAATAGAGCTAAATTTGATATTATTTTCTTAATTTTTTACTTTGAGCTCTTATTGAATCCGCAATTGTTGACCGATTTAATTTCTGATTAGGGTACTTAAACCGTACATTAATGCTCTTTAAATCGAGCATTTATTATTTTATTAATATTTTATTAATTTGTCCTAGAACTAGAGTTATTTAATATTTACTGGTGTGACTGCCGTATTGAGGGAAGAGACTGGTAATTAAATTAATGCAATAACGTGAGCCCTACGCGGAGCGCGGGGTGAAGACTAATATTTAAATCAAATAAACAATTAAAATATTATGTTGAAGACATTGAGTTCAAAACCTAGCAGGAGGAGAATTTTTATAGCTAATGATAGAATGGTTTAGTAGGTTCATTCATAAATTCGCCTCTTATGTTGTAATCCATTCATAATCCAGACTACAGTCAAAGAAACGTATTCAAGACTATAAATTACCTGCTCTTTACCTGGGGTTGAATGATTCATAATGATTTACCGTACAAAACAAACTATAAAGCGTAGTGCCTTTTCTAACGATGTTATCGGCGTCTGTCTTTGGTGTAAACCTCTTTCAATCCTTGTCTACGGTCTTTTTACCTGCGGTATTCAGGTGAAGTTTGAAACCCTTGGGTCCCCCAGTATCGTCGCCGAGTGGCGCCCCTGGTAACGTAATTCCCCGCCAAAAGTAGCCTTTAGCTTGCGCTTTCAGTTCGTCACCATCCATCACGACTTTTATACCCGTAAAAGAAATATATATGTAAGAATTAATTTTTATTTTAAATTTTGGGACGCTATCCTTTATGGTGGACAATATGATTTTCATGATCCTGATGTATGACCACTTTGATTTTGATTACTATTTGAATAACTAACCTATGCAGGGACAAATTAACATCAACATGATTTTCTGTCTACTGGCTAAGTTCGTACTCAAGATCATGAAAATCAGATTGTCGCCATAAAGGGCGGGACATGGCCGCTCTCCACTGGTTTTTTTTTTTTAAATGCCTATTGCCAAGCAATGTCCCACTCATAGGCGGCCGAAGGTATGGGCTTTGGGGGGGCTAAGCCTCCCCAAAAATTTTAAGTATTCAAAAAATTTTATCAGCTAAGAAAAATCACAAGAATTGTAAACGGAAAGGCTAGATATACATAAACATAATATGAGCCATACTTATTGTTATTGCCATACTACTTGTTGATCGGTAAACTTTTACATTAGTTTAATAATTGTATTTTTCGTGAAACCGTATCCAGTGAAGTTGTTGTCAGAATATTTACAATGAAGCCAAGAAAACTGCATTTGGTTTAGATTTTTGTGTTAGTTCAAGCTATATTTTGTATAAGTAAAGTTAAAAATACATTTTCTTAGTTTGCTCAAATTGTTATTGTACATTTCTTGCTCTCTAAATGCTAATCAATAGAAATCAAAATCACTCTGATAAATTATTCCTTTTTTATTTGTATTACTTTTATAAAACGATTTTTAGAAAGACGTTTTTATCCTGCGGAAACGCCTTTTTCGTAGCGTTGTCAGTAAACGCCGCAAGGGTTGAAAGGATTTTTTTCATGAGTATTCATGGTTTCTTCGGGTTCGAGTGCTAGGTTGTTTTAAATAGGAAAGAAGAAAATATTTGGAAATTCAACCCAAGATATAATTGCCCCCCACCAATGTTGATCAAATAAAAACGGTTATTTAAATACGGTCGGTTGAAATCAGAAAAGAATAATTGAAAAATTACTAAAGCACTAAAGTAAACAATTACCAATCCTCTAAACCGTTTTAATTTGGCAAAATGGCACAATAATTATTATTTGGATAATAGCTTGGATGAGTTTGTTGGCCTGAATAAATGCTCTGTGGCAGTTAATAACGTCTGCTGTTTAAAACTTAAAAAAAATTATTTCTTTTAACTTTTGAATGATTTAACTTTAAATAAATCTGATTCCTCCATTTGAAAGCCATAAAATACTGCTCATTGTTTTTATCTAAAGGCGAGGATACACTAGAGCAGTGGTTCTTAACCTTTTGGTAACCACGGCCCCCTTAAAATCTCCAAATATAATATATATAGTACCTAAATACCTTTCGAGGCCCCCTGGGGGGCCGCGGCCCCCCGGTTAAGAACCACTGCACTAGAGCATTCGCCCCGAAAGAGCATGCATTCGCCCCCGAATGAGCATGCGTTCGCCCCCGAATGAGCAAGCGTTCGCCCCGTTTTGCTTAGATATGGATAGGGCGAGCCGAACACAAACGCATGCTCATTCAGGGCGAATACTCAAGTGTATCCCCGCCTTAAAGTTTATGTATGTAACCTACAGTTTTAAAATGGTGGCTTTGGCTTACATATCTTTAGTAATGAAATCCATGTCCATTATTCTTCTTCTTCTTGGAGAAATTTTTAATTTATCATTATAAATTAGTCTTTTTAGCGAATTTTCAAAGAAAATTATGCTATTGCAATGGCTTCAAAATTTTTGAAAATTTTTTCCATGGAAATCCGTTTTAGACCATTCTGAATCAATTCCTAAAATTTAACACTTTTTATGTATGTATATATGTGTCACTCCAGAAGATATCTCCCCTTAGGATGCACTTAAAAATTTCAAACAAATTTTAAAATGTCAATAATATCAAAAGAAAGGATGGGTTCGTTGGACAGAATTTTTGGATTTTATTTAGGGGTCAAATTTTTACAATTTAGGGTCAAAAATAGCATAAAAACGTGTTTTTCCATTTTACCCCCCTTTTATATGAAAATATGATAAAAGTGTACATAACAACAATTACTGTACTCTTAAAGAGCTTTCTAACGACGCATGCATCTTGAAGGGTAAATACTATTTTGACTTTTGTACCCCATAACCCTGTGTACCAATTTTTTTTTCACCCATGCAAATTCTAAACCAAAAATTTCCTATATTATCATAAGCCAAAAATACGCAGATTTCTTTGAAAATTCGCTCATTAAGTCATGGTGCATGCTTTTTTCTAACATAACAGGAATAATAAACAGGTATATTTTTAGACACTAAAATACCTTAAAAACGTAATTTTATGTGTTAAATTTTTAAAAATGTTCCGGGGGAGGACCACTGGACCCCCCTCCCCCCTTCCATGAGGAGTATTTCACCCCCCCCATACCCCCCGGAAGCGCCAGCCCCCCCAAATATATTGCTCTAGAGCCGCCTATGGTCCCGCTGACGAACTTAGCCGACCATATATTCTTAAAACGCACCAAAAGATATTCTAGTTTGATGTCCACCCAGCATTGTTTAAACAAGTGGGAAGCTCCTCGAAAGAGTGGCACCACCAGGTTTCGGCCTGGAAACCATGATGATGACACTCCTGGTTGAATTACAACCAAAAGGGGAGTCATGGTTAACGACCATATCTTCACACGAGTTTGAAGACTTCGGTCCCAAACCCGGGTTTGTTCAATGGGCCCACCTAAGTGGCCTGCGTCTTCGGGTGTAAAAGCCCCCGGAAGAAAAGAAAAAAGGGGGGGGGGGGGGGGGGAGTACCGCCAAAAACAGTCAATTAAGCCAAAAACAGTCAAAATTTGTGGCATTTAAAATTTTAACGTTTAAATATAATATTAATATTTAAATATCTCAAAATAAGAATATTTAGTTATCTTTATTATTCATCAGTTGTTCAAGGAAGAAATCGATTCAGATTTCTTTTTCTATATTATTTTTTTCTATAAAATTTATTACTGTTTTTAAATTATATGTATAGAGGCGGTTGTACTGATAACAAGAAAATGATAAGGATGGAATTGTAGACAAAATCTTGTTGACTTGAGGCCCCAGTTTTAGACCACCAGTGAAGAACTGGATAGAAGCGGTTAGACTGACCCCACGCCACCGTAATAACCCAGGTTATCACTGTACACTCAGACTGGTGTGATACTGCCAACCAAACCATCCCAGATAAACAGCTATTCAAGACATCTCTGCATCTACAAACAGTGTAACCATCTCAAATACAACACTGGAAAAAAACCAGTTTCTCGTTTCTAGTAAAATGACACCATTTACCATTTATCCACCTCAAAATTGTATAGATATCCTACCGGTATTTATTTTTACTTTCTGTGTTTAGTTTTGATAAAATTGTCTATCCATAGATTAGTTGTCCATAGATTAGGCCATAGGAGTCAGGTTGTTTATTATCTTGGCACATTTTTACTTTAGCACCCCCCTTGGTTCTAAACAATAGTCTGCCCTACAAAAGTCTCAAAGGTTTGTGTGTTTGTCTCCCCAAAACATTGAGACTCCCCCAAGTAGCATGACTTTGTCCCTGGGACATCCACGGGACCAGTCACTTTGTCCTTTTGAACATCCCCTGGATGGTAAAATTTTTGATTTTGGACGTCTTATGGCTGTCCCGATGTCCGGCCTTCTAACTTCCACGGGACGTCCAAGCATATCCCGTGGGATATCCTATGGACACTCTAGGGACATATTCTGGATGATTTAATGTAAATTTGTAAAAAATAATAAAGAATTGTGACAATTTCCATATGAATTAGTAATTATATTCCCATACGAAGTTAATTCTTAGATTTGTTTTATCATGCTAGAAGTGTAATATTGCCTCTGAGAGATTTGAACCCGGAACCTCTGTTTGACAGTCCCTCACTTTATCCACTCAGCCATGAGTCATTTCCAATTTCAACTAACCCAAAATGAATACTTTAACCTTACACCATAAAATATATAACTTTTATAAATAATTTGAACTGAAACATCATCCTTTGAATAACGTAAATAAATCCAATTATAATTATAATTTTTTTAAAGGACATCCATCGGATACCCTTAACTCGATGTCCATAGGATATCCCCAATGGATATCCATAGGATATCCTTAATTGGACAATCCTGTTAAGGACATCCATAGGATACCCTTAACTGGACAATCCTGTTAAGGACATCCATAGGATACCCTTAACTGGACAATCCTGTTAAGGACATCCATAGGATACCCTTAACTCGATGTCCATAGGATATCCTTAACTGGACATCCCGTTAAGGATATCCATAGGACATCCCTAGGATGACCCAATGAGGTATCCAAAACGTGATAACCATAGGAGAACCCATGGATAAACAATTATGGACAGGATCAAATCTGGACAAAAGGATATCCCAGGGATGTCTTTTGGATCAGCTGTGCAACTTGGGCCTGGAAAAGTTTTATATTTAATATTCCTTTATCTCAATAGTTGATTAGACTAAAGGCGAAGATACACATGCCGTCAAATTGGGGAAGTAGCTTGCATGCCAAGAGGTTATTTATCAGTTACTGGCATACCAAGGATTTTTATTAGGTTTTTATCTGCTTGCTTGCCAGCTACAGGCATGCCATTAACATATCCACGTGCAAGTAGCTGGCATGTTTTTGTTCAAGCTACCGGCACGTGTATCTCCGCCTTAAGGATATGATCACAATTATATACACAAGTGTGATATTCCTTTGTCCCAAGGTATATATTGGAATAAATATCCCTTCGTCTTAATAGTAATTTAGACTAAGGAATATATGCTACTCTGTATATGCTGCTACTTTGTCTAAATAACTATTAACACAAAAGGATATAGGGGGGTTCTAAAGTAAACAATTACCATTATCTTTCTATGTTAAAAAAGGTTTTGTCAAAACACGAGTCAGAATGAGAAAGGTATACTAAACTGTCCGGTAAACAAGGACAGAGAAAAAGGGGTTACAGCTAAATTTGTGAAAGAGAATTATGCTTCTATAATGTGTTAAACAAGGAAAGAGAAGGGTATACTGAGCTAAACTGTGCTTTAAACAAGGATAGAGATAAGGGGGATAGCTGAGTTCGTGAAAGAGAATTCAATTTCTATAATGTGCTAAACGAGGAAAGAGAAGGGTGTACTGGGCTAAACTGTGCTTAAGACAAAGATAGAGATGAGGGAGATAGCTGCATGAGTTCGTGAAAGAGAATTCAATTTCTATAATGTGCTAAACGAGGAAAGAGAAGGGCATACTGGGCTAAACTGTGCTAAGCATGCTTAGCAAACCTTAGCATGGCCACTTTGCCCCACCTTTCCCTACATTGATTTTTTTTTTTTTTTTTTTTTTTTTTTTTTTTTTTTTTTTTTAGCATTAGTATCTTGCTTATCAATTTAAACGGTAATGTATACATTAGATAATAAATTAATATTGTCTTTTAATTTAAAAGTTATTTAATGTCCTACACCTTGACAAAGAGCAGTTTGAAACTGATAGGGAGAGCACGTAGCACCCAAATATTGAAGAAGTGAAGCGCTAGGTAGCGGCCACCTCCCACCTTCTGGGGGCTGATGGCTGATGAGCAAAACAAGTAAATAGTAGAATTTATGGTGTATAAATAATTAAACATAAACAAATGGTTTTATTTAGCAGAGTAAACAAGTTGGTGATAACTAGCCGTTAGTACTTCGAGTTGACGTAGTCACTATGGCGCTGTGGTCGGGCTGGAAGGGACCACCCTAGTAAGCTCGTCGTGTGAGGTGGTCTTCCTCCCCCCCACACGTAGACAAGGAGGTGTGAGGTACCCGTCAGACGGTACCGCTTCTCAAGGGTACAAATCTAATGAGCCTTGGTAAGGGTACCCACAGTACATTGGCCCTCCCATGTAGCTAAGCACACAGCATTTTGACACTGTACTAAAATCACCTTGGTGCTTACTATGAAACAATCATAAACAATTTAGCTACGTTAGATAACCACTAAATATCATTCTTTTGTTCGGCTGCATCAAAGAAACCCGTCTAATTGTCTAATTAGGGATGAAATCTAGCTTCTGACCTACCCAACAGATAATACAAGAGTTAAAACCTGGTACTCAGGCAGATTCAGTATCCTTTATCATTTATCTTTGAATCTTGATTTAGATTTTTATGATTATTTAGATTTTTAGATTTTATACATATATTGTTTTGTTGTAGTTTTTATTTTTTTTGTATTGTAAGCATTGTTTAGTATATTAACTGAAAAGAAAGATGTTATATATTGATTTGTTAATCTTTATTTAGATATTATGTATTACAGTGTTGTCTATAATTAATTTATAATGTTGTCACCATGGAGACAAAAAAAAAAATCATTCTCTTCGTTCTCTACAGCGATCATAGAATCCTTAAACGGAAAGATTTCCAACTCCCCTCTTTATCTACCTGTGTTAGACTACTAGAGCTCCACGGGAATTGGCGGTTAATATTGTAACTAAATCTTTTACACCATTCAAAAGATATAGAGCTTCTTAATTCAAAGAAATAAATTAATAAATTAATTTGTCAATTTACTAGATTCGAACCCGGGAACTTTCTCATTCTGAGCTATCGCGCATCTCATTCGGCCACCGAGGCTGTTAATTTTTTTGTATTGTTTATTTACAAAATAGTACAAATGTCAAAAGATCATAAGTAGTTTACAATTTTAACCACCATATTCTCGTGGAGCGCTAGTGCTCTTACACCTCTAGAATACTGGAGTTGGATACCCCTGGTTCTCTACAACACGATTGACTTTTTATTATAATTTAAGTTCTAACTAATAATATAAAATAATGTTTATTACTATATTACAGTAAGATAGTATAAAAAGCCGCAAGCAAGATGCTAAATATCATGCTTTTGTTTGGCTGCATCAAAGAAACCCATCTAAACGTCTAATGAGGGATAAAATCTAACTTGTGACCTACCCGACAGATAGTACAGAAGTAAAAACCTGGTACCCAGGGTGATTCAGTTTCCTTAATCTGAATTCTAATTTCTGAATCTTGATTTAGATTTTCATGATTATACATTATTTGCATGTAAGATTGTATAAAAACTGCAAGAAAGATGCTTCAAAGTTACAGGTGTTATGTAAAACAATAAGATGTGATATTTCTAATCATTGTATTATATAACTTCTTGTATTTTTAAACTAACTAGGCGCCCATGTCAACAAAAACAATTATGGCAGGTTAGCTAAACAAGTAAGAGACAAATCATTACTAAATATAGATCTATAAATAATGAATGCATATTATGTAAATGGAAACACCCGTTTTTCTCACGATGAGTCATCGAGGAAAAGGGATTCACAATTAACACAATGTTTCTAGCTAATCCCAAGGAGCACGACTTTGTCTATGTCTATATGGATATCAATAGGACGACTTTGTCTATGTCTATATGGATATCAAAAGGACGACTTTGTCTATGTCTATATGGATATCAATAGGAAGACTTTGTCTTTTGACACATATCTCATTGATATAGAAAATTAATTTAAGACGATCAAGGTGACGTCCATATATCGACCCCCAGTAGGAACAGTTTTTGGTCATATTCTGGATGTTCAAAGTGTAAATATTTGAAATACTTAATAAAAAGTAGTGACAACTTGACGACAACAAAATCCACGTACAGATTATCCTTTCATTCCTCTTCGGATTAAATCTGTTTTGTTTTTACTACGTTTTTATTAGCTTGCTTTCTTGTTTGTTTGTTTGTCCAGTAGAAATCTTGCAATCGATTTTTAACTAACTTCCCGAGTAGCTAAACATTTGAAACTTTTATAATAGCTCAGAACACGAAGACAATGCATTATTTTAATACTTTTAGCCATCTTTCAGCAGAATTTAATTAGTTTTCAGTAAATATTGCTGTATGGAAAGTTAGTTCGGAAAAAATCCGCAAATTATTTTATTTGTTTTGACATATCCTATAGTATTTACAATCTTCATTTTGACGGGTTTCAAATTTGTTATTTTTTATTGAGGTAAACATTGAATGTCAGCGAAAAGTAAACAAAGAAATAAATTAATTGAAGTGTGACACCCAGGTTAGTTTACACTTGTATCCTAGGTACAGGTTTAATTTTTCTGTATCTGTACTTCTTTACTTGTACACATTTTTCTTCTCTTACTCTCCCTTCACAGGGGCATATCAATGGCACGGTTTAGATTCGGTGTTGGTGAGATCCGTTGTACAAAGATTTGTTTTTTTATAGGTTTAACATCAGCTCTCTAGATGGTTGTCATTATTATGTCAAGTAAATAAATTCGGAACTATGTATTTTTTTTTTCACTAACATTATATTATATAACAATGACAATTATATTATCAACATTACATTTGATTCAACAGAAGATTTAAAAACGTAGTATATAAATAGTTATTTATGCACCTAGGGAGTAAAGTAAGCCATTATTCCCTGAGCGAAAAAGTGGGTTCTTGAGGCGAAGCCGAAGGAACCATGGTCCATAAATCCCGAGGTGAAGCCGAGGGAATTAGACTCTTTAATTCCCGAGGCCCAGCCGAGGGAGATAATTATCGCGAGGGGAATAATGGCACTTTACTCACGAGGTACATACAATATTTTATCTCCAGTAGGAAGAAAATACACATTTTCGTCCATTGCACAGTTTTTATTTATTATTTTAATAAATAACAATAATGGTTAGCACTTTTAATAGCCGATATAAGAGATTCAATATGAAAAACAAATAAGAACTGGAATTTAACTCAAATAGAAGGTTATTTGGATTCAGGTTATAAACAATATAAAACAAACATAAACATAGTCAAAAAAGCTCAGTGCCGCCAACCTGATTTCAACAACTTTATAACATTAGCCATTCATTTTCTACTATTTATAAAATAATTAAGTTGCAATCTTTACTTTCTTGCCCTACTTTACTTTTTCGCCCTACTTTTACTTTTTCTCCCTACTTTTTGAGCTAGGGATGAAAAGACCTGTTTTAGTCCCTCTGAACTAATTCAAAATCATAACTTTTTATCCCTACCGGAGATAAAAGTTATTTTTATCTGGTAATTATTTTAAATATAAATATAGCCAATAAGATTTAGACAATACTTTATTTAAACTTACCTACAGTAAAATAATCCCCAAATGAATTTCAACTTGAGAATTTCTTTGTAAAAGATCTAATGCAATGTATGTATTGCGTTATCATTAAAATTGAGACTTACATTAATAAATTTAAAAAAATCGTAGACGACTCAAACTTTCTCATATACGAGTTGATAACTATTTACCTCAGTGTTTTCATTTTATTAGTTTTCGAGAGCGCATTAATTATTATTGATCATTATATCATAATTTATCATAAAAATTACTTCTCCTCGGTGGGGAATCGAACCCGGGCTCTCTCCGTCCGCGATTTGCTATTTTCTCAAGAACTAGATTTTTCCCGGGAAAACGGCTTATATCGATGCGTCTTTAAATGGACTACATTTTAGAATTGTTTAATCAAAATCGTCGGAACTAATTTCGAGAAATATATTTTTTACGTTTTTTTCAGAGTTTTTGGGGGGTAGCGCCCCCAAATTTTCAGCCAAAATTCATTTCTCGATTTCTCCTCGGGGTATGATTTTTCTGAACATGTATGCCAAATTTCGTCAATTTAAACATTTAAAAAGAAATTTTTAATCGAAATCGTCGGAACAGTTTTCGAGAGGTAGCGAGTTTTTAGGGGGTAGCACCCTGCAATTCGGAGCTGTAAATTGATTTCTCGATTTCGCCTCGAGGTATGATTTGTTGAACATGTATTCCAAATTTCGTCAAAATCGGCTAAGTAGTTTAGGCTCCAGGCATCTGCACAGATAAACGGCAGAAGACAGACAGACGACGCAAGACAGAGAGACGACGCAAGACAGACAGACGACGCAAGACAGACAGACGACGCAAGACAGACAGACGACGCAAGACAGACAGACGACGCAAGACAGACAGACGACGCAAGACAGAGAGACGACGCAAGACAGACAGACGACGCAAGACAGAGAGACGACGCAAGACAGACAGACGACGCAAGACAGACAGACGACGCAAGACAGACAGACGACGCAAGACAGACAGACGACGCAAGACAGACAGACGACGCAAGACAGAGAGACGACGCAAGACAGACAGACGACGCAAGACAGACAGACGACGCAAGACAGAGAGACGACGCAAGACAGAGAGACGACGCAAGACAGAGAGACGACGCAAGACAGAGAGACGACGCAAGACAGACAGACGACGCAAGACAGACAGACGACGCAAGACAGACAGACGACGCAAGACAGACAGACGACGCAAGACAGAGAGACGACGCAAGACAGACAGACGACGCAAGACAGACAGACGACGCAAGACAGAGAGACATTCTTTTTGGACTAAGGGGATCTCAAAACGTGTAAATCCTTTAACATATTATTTCTTTATATGAGGAAGTAAAAATTAGACGCAAGTAGTAACGTTAACAGAATCCAAACAAACAGTTCTGCACTTAGCAGAAATAATCTCTGCATAACAAAAAATTCGGATAATCAAAATTCACCAGAAAAATAGAAGAAATAAAAGGAAAGATGTAAAATAAATCGATAATCGGTTTGTGCAAAAAGCATTTTAGTTTATTCATCTATCGTTTTGAATATAGTGAAAATAGTTATTTATGCACCTAGGGAGTAATGTAAGCCATTATTCCCTGAGCGAAAAAAGTTGGTTCTTGAGGCGAAGCCGAAGGAACCATGGTCCCTAAATCCCGAGGCGAAGCCGGGGGAATTAGACTCTTTAATTCCCGAGGCGCAGCCGAAGGACTAATGGCACTTTACTCACGAGGTACATACAATATTTTATCTCTAGTAGGAAGAAAATACACATTTTCGTCCATTGCACAGTTTTTATTTATTATTTAAATAAATAGCAATAATTATTAGCACTTTTAATAGCAGATATAAGAGATTCAGTTTTAAAAACAAATAAGAATTGGAATTAAACTCAAATAGAAGGTTATTTAGATGGAGGTTATAAACAAAGATAAACATGGTCAAAAAAGCGCAGTGCCGCCAACCTGATTTCAACAACTTCATTACATTAGCCATTCATTTTCTACTGTTTATAAAATAATTAAGTTGCAATCTTTACTTTTTTGCCCTACTTTACTTTTTCTCCCTACTTTTTGAGTTCAGGGATGAAAAGACCTGTTTTAGTCCCTCTAAACTAATTCAAAATCATAACTTTTTCTCCCTACTGGAGATAAAATATATTTAACGAAGGTTTTAGATTTTTTCCCACTGAAGCTAGTTCGGATAATTGAACTTTCAGATAACTGACGTTCGGATAATCGACGCTCTACTTGGAATAGTTTCTCATTGAATTTATTTGAGGACAAATTATGGACAATAGTGTCACCGTGACATAGTTAAGATTGGGTGGGTATGCAGTATGCGGTGCAGTAGCTCAATGGGATCTGAAGAGGATGGTGGTAGTCAGGAGGTAGAAAAACGTGACTAGAAGACCCCACATAGAGTACAGGACCTAGGTACGGGGTACAAGGGTACACTATAGTCAGAGGGTTGGAAGGTATGCGGGCTATACGGACCCCCCGGATACTAAGCTGGCTTTAGAGTTCTAGTGTTACCGACACTAGACCCCCCATGAAGACTCTACACTCGATCTACTTTACTTGAGCTACAACACACACAGCTACCACTCCTACTTCCTCTCGCCACTGCTTCACATAGTCCTTCCTCTCGCCACTGGACCACACTATTGCTATATTTCCATGAGTTATCACAACAATTTTGAAAACTATAAACTCCCAAACTATTTATAGTTAAGTTACCATATTTCCGCTCAACATACCTACTGCGCAAGTCTCAATTCTGTTTTCAATTTAATACCGGTTTCCGTGCTTTTTTTTTCAAAACAGTTTCAATACAAAACCAAAATTTGCTGTTGAGACCTGTTGAGGCTGTTTCAATGGGGTTTTGAATACTAAATCCATTTTGAAAACTCATGGAAATGTAGTATGTATTATGTATCCTTCTTCTCGCCACTGTACCACACTATCCTTCTCGCCACTATACCACACTATACTTCTTCTCGCCACTGTACCACACTATTCTTCTTCTCGGCACTGTACCACACTATTCTTCTTCTCGCCACTGTACCACACTATCCTTCTTCTCGCCACTGTACCACACTATCCTTCTTCTCGCCACTGTACCACACTATCCTTCTTCTCACCACTGTACCATACTATCCTTCTTCTCGCCAATGGAGCATACTGTCCAGCTAGCAACTGTCGAATAGTCCTGCCATCTGGACCTCACTGTCCTCCCTCGGAATCTATACTTCCGGTCAATTACAATTATTTGAAAGAAGAGAAGATAGACCTTTTTCTGGGAAATGAATCATGTTCTTCTGTCCAAAATTTTGTTTTTAATTTTGTACATGTTGTAAAAATTAGATTTAAAATTGCTCAAAATGTTTGCCATGTTGATTTTTTGGCTGTTGTATTGGATACATATAGGGTAGCATGGTGGTTCATAGACTAGTTTAAACTCTATGCCAGCGTATCCCAAAGTGTGAAAACAAATTGTAAAAACATGAAAGAAATGTTTTCGGTTAAAAATTCGGTGTAATATTATAAAAATTAAAATGAAATTATTATCAATAAATATTTGTATTTAAACCTATCTTAGAAAGAAATGGAGTTTCTTCAATAATTTAATGAAGATATTTTGAAACATTACATATACATTTATTGAAACCCATGCAAACTATGATGAAGGAGATTTAAATCTAGAAACACTATCAGTTTCAATTCAACAACATCTTTTGGAGCTAATCAATAGTTTTAAACACTGCTTTCCGGATATACCTTCAAATAATATGTGGATTAAAGAACCTTTTTCTGTCTAAATTAAAAAGGAAGAAATGTTAAATCTTAGGGAACAAGAAGTTGATAATGTAATTGAAATTTCATGATTCTGTCAAAAGGCGTATCCAAGCGTATGCGAAAAAGCGATACAATTTTTAATGCATTTTGTCACTACTATACGTGTGAAGCTGTGTTCTCAACCTTGGTGTACTTAAAAAATAAGTATGGAAACATATTGGATGTTGAACCTAATTTGAGAATAAAATTAACATCATTACCTGCTAATTTGAAATTGTTATGTGATGACAAACATGATTCTTCGCACTAAGGACAAAATATGTGGAAACAGAGCTTATATGTACTTCCTTTACTAAAGTTTTAAATCAATATAATTGTTAATTTTTTAATTACTTATATTTTTCTTATAATAATTATTTTGCTATTTTTGAGTATGAATAAACAAACAAACAACTTGATTTTTATTAAAAAAAGGTTTTGTTTGAAAATACATTTGATTCGACCTACTACTCTAGTGCCAAAAAAGTGTTTTTGATAGTGTACCGTGTACCTTGTTATCACGGGTACTTTTTTATGTCAAGACTAATCGTATCTCATTAGGCAGAGGGCACTTTGGAGATGGCACCATACTCTGAACTTTTTCAGTCTTAACCCATCCAAGTGGAGTTATGAGCCTCCAAAGTAAAATTGAAAGTTGAGTGATTTCAATTTTTTTTTTTATGTTCAGGGATTCATTCATTCATTTTTTTGCGATGAGGAGAGTAGAGAGTAGGGGACATGGGCGGATGGATAGGTAGCGTCCAGTTTGGGAAAACAACAACCAGCTTCATATTATGTAATAAGCACCCCCCCCCCCCCCCTAAAATCATGTTGGCTAAAATAATAATAATCACAAGTGATCCACAATAGTATATTACGCGTCGAGTGCGGAAAGTAGCATTTTGCATGCATAGCGAGGGTGGTAAAACCACACGAGCAATGCAAAATGCCGTTTTCGCACGAGTTGCGTACCGTACTTTATCTACGATTGTTAGATTTAAATAATAAATACAGAAAAAAACAAACTTGCTGTATGTAAGTTCGTATCTCTCTCTTAATAAAGGTGGCATTAATTCATTAGTTGTTTTTTTTGCCGAATTAATTATTTCTGGAGGAGTATTATTCTCCACATTTTCGTCAAAGTCACTTGATTCATTCATTGTTTTTCACTAAAAACTCGATATAAACAGTTACTTTAATAAAAGAACAGCAAATTAGTTTTGTTAAATGTAAACAAACTTGCTAATCGTGCGTAAAGCTGAAGAATTCCTCTTCTTTACCGCACTAGTGTGGTAAAGAAGAGGAATTCTTCAGAACTATGAGACGCGCATGCGCAATGAATACAAGTACGTAAAGAATCACTTTCTACGCATCTAAACAAAGATATAATGTTTATATTTCGTATCAATCGTAGATAAAATCCTGTTCGCCTCACTTACACAGTATAGGGCGGCAGACAGAACACCTACTACACCATAAAGACGCTTGGTGTTTTTTGTCTTTAGGACCCATATCTGTCTAAAACGTCACTTACACATTTATTATGAAGTTAAAATGAAAATTGTACTATTGTATCACTAGCACCGCATTATGCAATATAGCATATTGATACGAGAAAGTGAGTTCGATTTGTGGGACCAAAGTTTCTTTTTTATGATCCGCCTGGCGGCGCTTATTCGGGAATTTTCCCGTCTTCCCGGTGCCCTCATCCGTCCCTGAGAGTCGATGACAATTTTTTCGATGGAAATTTTTACTGGTAAACGTCTTTAAAAGTCATTTTTTTTTTTTTTTTTTTTTAAATCATTCAATTATAGACCTTGATATTTACTCGAATTTGGGAGGCTCATATTAATGACTAAATACAAATTAATTATTTAATACAATTAATGCTTGATTGAAAGTTTAATAAATATGATGAAAGTTTAATAAATATTAATCTTTTCAAATCTCTTCTACTATGATTTCAGTTTACAGATTATGTGTTACTATCGACAGTTCTGATATAAACTGCCAATTGGTGTGGCACATAGCTTCCTCGCATTCTATCCACGTACTTTATTGATTTTATGCTTTTACAAGCCATTATTTTCTAATTCAGGGGTTCCCAATGGGGTCCAGGTGGACCCTTTGGGGGTCTATAGAAATTTAAAAGGGGTCTATAGTATTCCAGGGGTCTACTGGGGGTCGTTGATAAATTTTAAGGGTTTGAATATTGATTATTTCAAGAATCTAAAATAAAAATTTGAAATTAAATAATTTCTTAAGCCGCCAACTTCTTATGTAAATAATGCTGGTGGATTAGAAGTATCTTACAATATTTCTTTGGTAATAAAAACTGTTATGAAAATGAACCCTGAACCAGTTTCCGTTCAGTAATTGCTCAGTTCAGTTTTTGTTCAGTAATTCCGTTGTAATTAATTTGAAAATTTACACTGAACACTAAAAACAATTAAAAGAAGATATAATGTGTAATATTAGCTATATAGTGACTATACGATGATAGGTAATTTCAGGGTAAATATTTAAAAAATGAATATATATTATCCAATGACCACTGACCACATTAATAAAAATTGAGCTGTTGTCCAATTACAATATCGATATATCTGAAATTATATTTATAACTGTTATCTAATATGTTATATAATCCACTTTTTCTATTTTCTTTGTCCAAGTTCTTAGCACAAATTTTAATCTTTAAGATTTTAAGGGCAATTATTAGTAGGGGAGAGTCGGACAAAACCGGGTAGGCGGGTAAAACCGGGTACCTCGATATCTCAATGATTAGTACTCCTATCTGCCGATAATCAATGTTGCTATTAGCGCTAGCCACTCCGTGCAGTTGGAGAGAACGACAGCATCGGTATCACGTGTTTTCGTAGTTAGAACGGTTTTTTAAGATTTTAGTGAAAAAGTGTTTAATGTTGGTGCTTTTATCTACTGAGTTTCGATTGCTATAACATTTTCTCAAAAAAAAAAGGTAAATGCACACGTTAATTAAGCATATATTACTGGATATTTTCACTTTCTTTTCATACATCTAGAGCGACGCCTAACCTGTCTATGCCGTATTAAACTCAACAAGTAACTGTTGGGTCAAACCGGGTACTAAGGTGTGGGGCAAAACCGGGTACCCGGTTTTGCTTTAGGAAATTATGTAAAATTAATTTTTCGATTCCAAAATAGTCATTAGAACATGTTCAATACAATGAAAATTAGCTGAAGCGTTGTTATGGGTGGTTATTTTTATTCTTTTGTGTGCGACTTTTGTTCTTAACTGAATTACCTTAGGTTTTTTTTTTTTTTTTTTTTCTTTTTCTTTAGTTTCTCATTTATCAATTAGATTTAAGGATTTTTTTCGAGCATTACGTATGACGATTTTATATTGATTTCATATATCTATTATTAGATATAAAATAACGATTTGTAATAAAGATTTTAAAGTTTAGTGTTATTTTACATTAATTAAAATGAGTACCCGGTTTTACCCCACCCGTGGGGTAAAACCGGGTTTTTGTACCTGGTGATGAAACAATTTTTTAAAAAATATTGTGTTAATATCAAAGCAACGAAATAATAATATATGGTATTAATGAATAAATATGGCAACTGAAAAACTTTGGTTTATTGATCTTTCTCATAGAAATTTTTCTATTACAGTTTATAGATTAGGTACCCGGTTTTGTCCGACTCTCCACTATTATGCTAACGTTGTGTGCAGTCTATTAATTGAAAAATGCAAGGGGGGTCCATGAAAAAATAATATTTTTAAAAGGGGTCGATGAAGGAAAAAGGTTGGGAACCCCTGAGTCTAATTGGTATAATTGTTTCCCCCGTTTTGTTTTAATCTGTCAAAATTGTTTTGATTTTTTACATGAATTAAAGTATCAATTTAGCAAAAGTTAAAGAGCACAGACGGTTTAAATTAATCTGGGGCTATCTGCGGGTTACTTTCGATAAACTATAAAAGTTTCATTCAAGTTTCATCAGATAAGTACTTTTGAAGCTATAGGTGTAAATAAATGTATGTTTGTGCGCAAGTGGAAGAGAAACAAATTGATGCAGAAAGTTGAAACTTATATGGGACCAACAATGGGCTAATTATGACCTACCACCCAAATTTCATTAAAATTGGACGTGTAGTTTTTAAGATACGTTGGTTCGAAAAAATTGAACGACAGACACGGAACCAAAAATGATCCCTGATGTCTGAAAGGGATTTCTGTCATGGAATTTTTGAAATCGGAGACCTAAAAATTTTTCGTTTTTCAGAACGGTCACATAGCTTCCGTTACCTTCGGTAAGCTTGGAAGAAAAACTATTTAGGTATATAAAAAAACGAGAGATAATAATAATAGGAGAGCGTAGCTGAGTGGATAGCTACATACCTTTTGAGTTCGAATCCCAGACAGGTGAGATATATTATTCCACACTAATGTCTAATGATCACATCGAGTAAATGGTTAAAGTGGCCGATCCCCCCTCTTGTAATAACCTAATCATATGTTGATCGGCAGGGAAAAGAAACAGTAAAAACAATACAAATATAATAATAGTAAAATAAATTTACCTTATCTAGATGCGTAGATAATTCACGTAGATAACTGATCTGCAGATAAACTGATCTGATTTGAGCGAGTTAAATGATCTACAAGGGTAAACAACAACAGCCAACTATACACAGCAGTACCACTAACCAAAACTTACTCATGATAATATTGATCTTAAATTATCTAAAGTACGATCTGCAAATTAATTTACAATAAGATTAGTAATGATATCCTTACTAAGATCTCAACAATAATCATCAATATACAAATACAGAATAATTTAATCTACACAATAATCTTTAGTAAGTCTCTAGTATAATCTACAGTATGATTTCTAATTTAATCTTTAATATTTTCTGTATTATAATCTTCAGTATGATCTGCAGTATAATCTACAGTACGATCTTTAATATAATCTATAGTATGATTTCTAATATAATCTTTAATATTTTCTGTATTATAATCTTCAGTATGATCTGCAGTATAATCTACAGTATGATCTTTAATATAATCTATAGTATGATTTCTAATTTAATCTTTAATATTTTCTGTATTATAATCTTCAGTATGATCTGCAGTATAATCTACAGTATGATCTTTAATATAATCTATAGTATGATTTCTAATATAATCTTTAATATTTTCTGTATTATAATCTTCAGTATGATCTACAGTATAATCTGCAGTATGATCTTTAATATAATCTATAGTATGATTTCTAATATAATCTTTAATATTTTCTATATTATAATCTTCAGTATGATCTGCAGTATAATCTACAGTATGATCTTTAATATAATCTATAGTATAATCAAAAGTATATAAAACAGATTAAAATAATCTAAAATAAAATCTACTCTATAATCTTCAGTAGATAATCATTAGCAAGTTCTGTAGTATTATTTATACAGTATGATCTGTAAAATCTAAAGTATGATTTATAATATAATTTAATACGTGTATGTATTGTAATCTTCAGTACAATATAGAATAATGCAAGCTAAAATCTAAAGTATTATCTGTTATATTATATTTTTAGTAAGTTCTGTATTATAATACATCTTACAGTATGATCTGTACTATGATTTTAGAAGTTATCTATATAGGTACACAGAAACAGCCTAGTATGCAAAGAATTGCTACCAATAAAAATGCATTCATGTTTATAACCAATCTATCTGATCTACAATTAAAAACAAACAAGTATGATCTATAATACGAAAACTACAAAATTATTAGCATAAATAATGTCGTAACAATTATCATGTGATCTACGGTATATGATTTGCAAGTATGATCGAACATATGCTAGTTATACAATAAATATCATTTGATTTGCAGTATGATTTGCAAGTATGATCGAATATGTGCTAGTTATACAATAAGTATCATTTGATTTGCAGTATGATTTACAAGTATGATCTACTATATGCTAGTTATACAATAAGTATAATTTGATTTGCAGTATGATTTACAAGTATGATCTACAAATATGCTAGTTATACAATAGTGTGATTTAATAGGATAATCAATTGTAACTTAAAATAAATATATATTATGTATTTGTTTATCTAAAAAGGTAAACAAAAGCAGCATACTATACAAAGTACAACAATTAACAAAAATTTATTCATAGTTTAAAGTATAAATTAATATAAAAGATAATAGCAGGATAAGAAATTCACTCTACTACTGTGCACCGAATTATGGACCATAAGAAATTATAATTTTGAAAATAAACAAATGTAGAAAACAAAGAACAACAAACTATAAAAAAAAAATATATAAATATTACTTTATATTTTATATTGAAGTCTTTAAATAATTATTTTTAAATTTTATTAATTTGTTTTAAATCAATTTAAATAGAATATTAATAATAAATACTTTATAAAGTCAATAATATAATTTATTAAGTATATTTATATTATAATTAAATAATTAGGTAATACTTATGTATATTTTAATTTAGTCAATTTATTTACTTTTTAAAATGAAATTATGTTCAAACAAATTTATTAATGTATTTATATTGTATAAATTTAATTTAAATGTCTAAACAAAGAGAGACCAATAAAACTTACAATTTAATTAAATGAGTATATTACGACCAAGTACTTTCTTATTTCTAAATTATTAAATAATTAAATAATTTATTGTTATAAAATCTCGCTAATAATTAATGAAAATAGTATATTAAAGGAACTTTTATACTTTTAATTTAATGATTTTTTAAAATTTAATTTTGCCTATTAATTATTTATATTTGATTATATTGTAATATCTAAACTATCATTATTACTAATTGTTAGCTTTATACGTATTTATTAAAATTATTTATATAGATAACCTACAATTTACGTTTATCTATCTATATTATCTAGATAAACTTTTATCTATATAAATATACTTGTATTTAATTATTATTATTATTTAACTACATGTATTATCTTTATTTACTTTAATATTTATCAGTACTATCTATAATCTATTACCTATATATAAAAATTTAACGGTGTGTATTGTCTATATTTACTTTAATATTTATTATCTAGATTAACTTTTATCTATATTATATTATCAATATAAATATTTAACTGCATGCGTATTATCTATATTTCCTTTAATATTTATTATCTATATTAAAGTTTATCAGTACTATGTATATTCTATTATCTATATAAATATTTTGAGGTGTGTATTATCTATATTTAGTTTAATATTTATTATCTATATTAAAGTTTATCAGTACTATGTATATTCTATTATCTATATAAATATTTTGAGGTGTGTATTATCTATATTTAATATAATATTTATTATCAAGATTAACTTTTATCTATATAAATATTTAACTGAATGAAAAATGTAAATATTATTTGTATTAAAATTTAATATATTATAGTTGAGTATGAGAAAAAGTTTTTAGTTAGTGTTATTGAAATGTAATTGTTAAAAAAAATGTATAATATATATTTTATATTGTCTTATCAGATCAGTTTATATTGTGGAGCAGACGTTATCACTTGTTATCTTATCTAAGTGCAGAGGGAAGATTTGACTGATAGTGTGATTGAGCCGGTGGGTCTTCTTATGACGGAGTAGGTGAAGAAGTTGACTGAACGGGGGATGTAGGAGGACTGACTGTCTGGTCTGATGGTATGAAGAGAAGTTTAAACCCCTGGAAAGAAGGTAGGGTCGTGGATTGTGGATCCGCCCACTTGAGAGCCTCTTGCTAAAGATACTAGGCAAGCCGTGGGGGGTCCATATCACCTGTTACTTCCTACCTCTAACTCTGCAGGTGGCCTAGGCCTAGGCCTAGACTAACTAAGGACTAAGTATCATTGTTTGGGTCTATTGTCAAATGTTATGACTTCTTGTAAGGTGAGTGTGTATGAATTCAATTGTGCAGTCTGCAGAGAGAAACATAATATATTTACAAAAAAAACATACACGAGGCTGTTCATTTATAATGAGTTGCTAAATACACAGCTTACTAAATCAATCTTTTAACAGACAATAACTTATTGAATAGTGCAAAATTTGCAAGAAATTTAAGTATATAATCATTGGCGTAACTAGGATAAAACTCTAGGGGGGGCTAAGCCCTCCGGGGGGTCAGGGGCCCTCCCCCAGAAAAGTTTGAAATTTTAATACCCTAGAATTAAATTCTAGAGGTTCTTTTTGCCTAATAAAAAGAACACGCAAAAAATGTTTTTGCTTCACTTTTGTATTCTTTCCAAGGGCTCTCCAATGATATACCACACCCCGTACCAAATATCTCTCGTTTTCTGATCTGTGAAAAAAAAAAAAAAAAAAAAAAAAAAAAAAAATCCTGATGTCGCCCTTAAGCGGGAGTGCTGTTAAAAAAAAGTTCTCGTTACCAGCGATGGACCTATACGGGATCTACAAAAGCCTTGAAAATTAATTTTAATTTTTCAATAATTTCAAAAGTTTTACGTAAAAACGTGTTAAAAAAAAACGCCTTTTTTGACCGTAGACAATTTCCACGCATATAGAATTTTTTCCTAAAAATACACTATAACCTTAAAAATTTTCATAAAACTGCATGTCTCCACGACAAACACACCCATCAGTACAAAAATTCAAAAAACACACTATTTCCCCCTTTAGGGCCGATTTTCACCATTAAGGAGTGGTTTAGCGAGGTGTGCTAACTGCCCTTACCCAATGTTTGGTCAATCGATTTTTAAGGTTCCTAACCGATTTTGACATTACCAATTCGGATTTTTTTCCGAAATTTCCCATGCTTGGGAAAGGGGTGGAGAGCATCAGCTGATTGACTTTAGTTGTTTTCGGTTCGGAGGGCGAATGTGCTCCAGAGCTTACTTGTTTTTCGTTTTCGTTGAACGTTATTCAAACGAAAACAATAATCTATCAATTCTTGGGCTCAGGTTTTCGTGTTCTTGTTTGCCAGATTATTCAATAGTTTTTTGAAAGTAGATAATATTTATTTTAATGCATTTCGTTTTCTTTTTAGTACAGTACAAATGTCCGTAAAAAACCAACTTGAAATTTTTTCATTTCTATTTTTCTAGATGGGCTAATGTTCGTCTAGCACCCCCCTAGTTACGCCAATGTATATAATCATCATTATACATTTGTCAAAATAGTAACTTTTAAAAATTAATTTAGTCAATATATTTGTTTTGTCAAAAAAATAAATAAACAAAATGTCAAAAATAAAATTAAGTTTAGCCGTATATGTGATGACTAGCTGAATACCCGTGCTTCGCTGCGGGGTGTTTTATTTTCAATTTAATGGATTTATAAACTACCATCAAGAAGCATTTAAATTATTTTAGAAAGCGAGAATATCTAGATTCTATCCCTCCTCCTTATTTCTATACTCCCTCCCCTTTGATAAGATAATTTGCTAATATCCCAAATTAGTAATTCATTCCGACTAAATTTTTAAAAAGGAAAAGCAGTGGTATTTTCCTTCTGAATCCCCCCCCTCCCCGTGTCATTTTACATCCCTTGGTTGAAATTGGAATTATCTTTTATTAATATACATGCTTACATCCAAAATAAGAGCTCTTTCTCAAGTATTAACTTCCTAACTTTTGAAGATCGGTCTGGGCTCAATTCCCCTTCTTTTCTTACTCTGTCCTTATGTTCCTCTTAGGGATAAAATTAGAAAATCTCTATTGGCAGATATCAATATAATTTAAATACTACGAAATTATAATACTACGTATACACTCGTAGATTTTATTTTAGAATTTTAAAGAAGTGGTCATGATTAAGTTAGTAAAGGTTTAGGCAAGGTAAGGCGTGATTTATTAATTATTGCCTTATATCTAAAAATAAATCTAAATATTTTTTACAGTGATTAAAAAGTAATTTCTTTCTACAGAAAGTTCCACAAAACATAAAATATGGTCAGTAGTTTCTTCTGCAATTTAGGTTAAATACATTTTTTATGAAAAATGAAATAAGAATTTTGAAATCTATTTAGAAGCCCCGTTCTCAGCTCCATATAAAGCTACCAAATCGTTTTATATCCATTATCACCCGCAGAATTAAGCTTAACATTGTACCCAAGAACCTCCAAAATCTATTCAGCCATTTGGACGTGATTGACGCACAGACAGACAGATATAAAATTTTCTAAACTTGAATTCGTTGTCAGGACTACTCATTCAGTGGAAATATCCCATATTCTCTCCCCACAGCTCGGGCCTCCATGTTCTCTTGTGGAGAGATAACCTTATGTAGAGCTAAAATGTAAAATCAATAAAATAGATAAATTGATGTACTAAAATATTATTTATGTATTAATATGTTTTATTTAATAAAGGTATTTTAAAAATAAATAAATGAATAAATACAAAATTTTAGCCCAATCGGATAAATGTACAGACACAACAATTATTAGTTTTTTATATATAGATATAGATATTTTGAATTCACTGTGGCATCAGTCTACTGTCCACCAAATAAAAATATATCCCAAGCTCAGTTCAAAACATTTTTCTCTTCTCTAGGTCCTACATTCCTTGCAGGTGGCGACTACAATGCGAAGCATCCTCAGTGGGGATGCCGAGTGGCGAATCGGCGTGGTTCAGTTCTGCTTGACACCCTATCCTCTTCCCGATATTTAATGTTACCTCCTTCTCGATTTACTTACTTTCCTTATGACACCTCTAAACTTCCTGATTTATTAGATTATTTTATAGCTTCTCATTCCTTTAATACCTATTCCCAGATAGAAGTCCTCGATGATCTTTCCTCAGACCACTGCCCTGTTCTTATAACCCTAGATGTCTTACCTATTCCTAAACCTACCAAGCCTTCCCTTATTAACGGACCTGTAGACTGGAACAAGTTTCAGACCTTACTAGAAGACAAACTAAATCTAAAAACTTTACTAAAAACCCCACAACAGATAGATGACGCAGTTAAAACTTTCACCACTTACATACAACAGACTATCAGAGATGCTACTGGACCAAGACCTCAAAACATCCGTAAACGAACTGACCTACCCCAACAAATAAAATTTTTGATTACAGACAAACGTCGAGCTAGAGCTAGATGACACAGAACACGTTATCCTACTGACAAACAAACATACAACAGACTATGTAGGCAACTGTCATCAGTACTGAAACAATACAAAACTGACAAATTCAGAGACTACACTGAATCACTAACAACGAAAGACAAATCCTTGTGGACAGCTACCAAACAAATTTTATCCTATCGTTCCATATCCTCTCCCCTTCGTAACCCTGATGGTTCCTGGTCTAAGACCGATAAAGAAAAATCCACATGCTTTGCTCGACACTTATCCATGGTTTTCATTCCTCACCCTGATATCCTAGATCCTATTCATACTCAGACTATTTCAGACGACCTTGACATACCCCTCCAAATGAATCCACCTCCACCTGCATTTCATCCTTCAGATATCCTATACACCATTAAATCCCTACCCAACAACAAAGCCCCTGGACAAGATCTAATTACCTCTAACATTTTAAAACAACTTCCTAAAAAAGCCATTTTATTCCTGACCTACATTTATAACTCCGTTCTTAGGACTACTTACTTCCCCACCCAATGGAAAAAATCCCTTATAATAATGATCCCTAAACCTTCAAAACCTCACCAATTACCTTCTTCCTATAGACCCATTAGCCTTCTTCCAGTAATGAGTAAAATCCTGGAAAAGCTTATTCTTCGTAAAATTTACCCTATCTTAGAATCCAAAAATATCCTTCCAGACCACCAGTTTGGGTTTCGAGCAGAACATTCTACTATCCAGCAGTGCCACCGTATTGTAGACGCCATCTCCTCCGCTCTTGAGAAGAAGCAGTTTGTCTCCGCGGCTTTCCTCGACGAAAGTCAGGCTTTCGATCGGGTTTGGCATCGGGGGCTCCTGTGGAAGCTCAAGAAAATCCTTCCATCTACCAATTACCTTATCATTCGTTCCTATCTCGAAAACAGGAGTTTCGCTGTTAGTGTTGGCTCCTGTTTTTCCGATTCCTACCCTATCCTTGCAGGTGTCCCTCAAGGAAGTATTTTAGGCCCTTTCCTTTACTCTATCTACACAGCTGATGTCCCTCAACATCCTTCAACATCCTTAGCTTCATATGCTGACGATAAAGCTATTTTATCTACTCACTCAGATCCCATCCTCGCCTCTGATTCCCTACAAGAACATCTGCAATCCGTTGAGAACTGGTCCAGGAAGTGGAGGATTAAGTTCAATCGGGAGAAAAGTGTTCACGTGACATTCACTCTACGAAGACCCACATGTCCCCCAGTCTTTCTGTACCAGCTCCAACTTCCTATTTCTAACCAAGTACGGTACCTAGGACTAAATTTAGATAGAAGACTGACTTGGAACTTACATACACGACTGAAACGTACGGACATGAAGAGACGTTACAAATCGCTACTCAGACTTCTAGGCAACAATTCTAATCTATCACTAACGAACAAACTGACGGTATATAATTATTTAATAAAACCTATCTGGACCTACGGACTAGAACTGTGGGGATCGACCAAGCCATCCAATTCTTACAAAATCCAATCTCTCCAATCCATTATCCTGCGTAAGATTGCCAATGCTCCCTCCTATGTAGCCAACCGAATTATCCACAATGACCTAAAAGTTCCCTTTGTCCAAATCCTCGCATCCCTCCGATATAAATCCTTTCATTCCAAACTGACAAACCATCCCAATCCTCTTGTCAAGAACCTATCCTCCCACCATATTCCTGGCAATCCTAGACGTCGTCTCAAGAGGAAATGGCCCCGAGACTTACTTAATATGTAATAACATGTAATATGTAACAATGTAAATCACGTGATAGGAGTACCTTCAGTGGATGGCCTCTCCTTATCAGTGACTCTGTGTAATAGTTGTTTTCATTATGACAAAAGTCACTTATTATAATTAATATTTGTAGTTGTGGCTAAATAAATAATTAAAAAAAAAAAAAAAAAATTAAAAAAAAAAAAGATATAGATATATTTTTCCATTTTACCCCCCTAAATGTACATAACAATAAATGTACAGCACTCTACAGCACTCTTAAAGAGCTTTTCAACGCAGTAGCGTAACTATGGGCCCGCGCGGGCCCGCATTGCGGGGGGGGCCCCCAGTGCTAGGGGCCCCCAAATCCAGAAATAACTGGAATTACTATCCTTGTAGTACCAACGCCGGGGGCCCCCAATCCTGAACGCAAGAGGTTTTTTTTTTTTTTTTTGCTCATCAATTTTTTTTTGTTGGGCGAAGGGCCCCCAAAAAGTTCTTGCGGGGGGGCCCCCAATGGTCTAGCTACGCCACTGTTTCAACGGTATGCATCGTGAAGGGTTTTCATTACTTTGACATTTGTATCCCGTACCCCTGTGTACCAAAATCAAAATTTCGAAAATGCTTGAAGTCAGTGACCTTCCCCTTTTCCCCTTGCTTTGAAGGTCAAGTGTGCGAATTTTCATTGAAATCGGAATAAAACGGTAGATTTGAATAAGGAACACACACACACGCGGCCTTTCGCGCGCACACACACTTACGTTGACATTTCCTTTTTACCCCTCTCCTAAATGAAAATAATGACAAAAACGTACATTACAATTACTTTTCTCTTAAAGAGCCTTTCAACGATATGCATCATAAAGGGTACCTATCAATTACTTTGAAATTTGTACCCCGTACTCCTGTGTACCAACATTTTAACTTTATAATCTCATGTAAGCAGTACACTCATAGACACTTCATTTATATAAGATAAAAGACACTCATAGACACTCTTCATTTATATAAGATGTAGTTATACATATTTTTCCATTTTACCCCATCCTAAATGTAAATATGACAAAACTGTACATAACAACAATTACTGTACTTTTAAAGAGCTTTTCAACGATATGCATCATTAAAAGTATTCATTACTTTGACATTTGTACCCCGTACCCCTGGGTACAAAAAAAAAATTTCGCAAAATCCTTTCTTAGTGGATGCCTATGATATGAACCGAGTATATCCTCAAAATTTCAAGTCTCTCGGTTAAGCAGATTTTGCTGTACGTTGATTCTATGCCAGTCAGTCAGTCAATCAGGACATTGCCACTTATATTATAGATTTAAAATGCCAAGCGAATCTAAAATAATTGATTCGGCTATTCTTGTCAGTTCCTTTTTATCTATATCTATATCATCGAAGAAATCACTGGTAAACTTAGGTATAGTGCCTCTTGAACCAAACCAAAGTCCTTTAACATGAAAATCTCTTGACCGTGCTTCTCCAAAAACTTTTCTCGGTAATAATTAAGACATTTGTCATAAATTCCCTTCTTTTCAAGATGGACGTTATCTCCTTGCTGTAGATCATTGCTTTCATATCTAACCTTAGGATCTATCACCAAAGCGTCCTTGCTATTTTCTTTAAAAGCAACAATGTCAGCATACCTAGTAGAACCGTTAGAATCAATGCTATAGACCTCTTCATAGCAAGTATACCCCTTCTGCTTCATTAAGTCAATGATCTTATGCTTGACGTTATAGTGACGGCGAGTAACGAGGAGCATGTTATTTGGACAATTACCAAGCACATGTGCTGGTGTTTCAGTCTCTCTGCTGCATCTGCGGCAGAGGGGTCCTAACTCTCCTGTAGACTGGGCGCCACTTGTTGGTACACCACGAAGAGGGGCATAATTGATATTCAATTTTATAGCGTTGGTCCATTCAGATCCCGTATATATCTGTCTATTGCTTATAAATTCGTTGTATTTTGAGTTATCTTTAAAGTGACAGACACCTATACCTTGCCACTTACACTTACACCATTTATCAAAAGCTTTTTCTCGAAGTGACTGTCGGATCTTTTTAGCAGTATACTTGTCTCCGAGGTTTTGATAATTCAGACCGAGACGGTCTACACATTCAGAGATTTCAACGTCATAGTCGAGTATACTTTGGAATTGACAAAACTACTGTACAGTAAAAATTAGTCTCAAACCCAAACATCCAAAAAAATGTTCTATACCCGTCTTGTACTTGTAGTAAGTACAAAATAAGTTGTATCACCTAGAGCGTCGAGCCCGCAGGGAGGCGGGGGTAAAAGGAGGGTAAAATGGTAAGTTTCAATAGGTTTTCGCAAATATTTCGAAAAGTATGAGGTTTAGTGCAAACTTTGTTATGTGCTAAATTAATTTTCATGAACTTTTGAACAAAAATGGTCCTATGAAATTGTATGTCTGAGTTGTCTGATTGTAAGCATGTCTCCCGTAGTTATTGATAATTATAATTTGATTTAAAGTAACAATAATTTCAATATAAAAAGAACTTTTTATATACTACGTTTTTAAATGTTCTGTTGAATCGTATGTAATGTTGATAATATAATTGTTATTGTTATATAATATACAATAATGTTAGTGAAAAAGAAACAAAAAAAAAACATAGTTCCGAATTTATTTACTTTACATAAATGACAACCATCTAGAGAGCTGATCTTAACCTATAAAAGGACAAATCTTTGTATAACGGATCTCCCCTACCAAATCTAAAGCGTGCCATCGATGTATTTGAAATAATATAAATAATATAATCGATATTTCCTGTTTTGCTGTCATTCAATGTTTATCTATCACAAATTTGAGACCCGTCAAAATGAATCTCCGTATGAATCTACGTCTGACGTCCACTCACTCCGAATAATAAGTGCGTGGAAGTAGAAAGCGAGAAGCTAACCTATCGAACCAAGTGTTAATAATTACAAGATAAAAAGAACTTTTTGTTTTTAAATTTTCTGTCATAAATCATAAATTTGAAACCCGTCAAAATGAAGATCGTAAATATTGGACATGGCAAAACAAATAAAATAACTTGCGGATTTTTTCCGAACTAATTTTCCGTTTAACAAAATTTGCTGAAAACCAATTAAATTCTGCTGAAAGATGGCTAAAAGTATTAAAATAATGCATTGTCATCGTGTTCTGAGCTATGCTAAAAGTTTCAAATGTCTAGCTATTCGGGAACTTAGATAGAAATCGATTGCCAAATTTGTACCGGACAAACAAATAAACAAACAAACAAGAAAACAAGCTAATAAAAACGTAGTAATTGAATCTTTCCGTAGTATGAATACTACCAAAAACTTAAAAAAAAAAAAAAAATTATATATATTTTGTGTGTATTAAGTAAATTAAATAGCCCAACAAGGTCATGCTGGTATTTTCTTTGTCAGCATTTTACTTCAAAAAGGGTTTTAGTTTTAATGTGAACACTCACCTACAACAACAGGCTCAAGATCTTCGGATAAAAACTCTTTTGGTGTTTATCAGTTCTCTTTTTGGTGGTATCAGAGGCTTCCGTTTCATTAATAATCTCGAATAATCCAAACGAGTTATGGAGCTGAGTTTATATTTATTTTTACGTCTCTTGACTTCGGAATATAAGTATCTAGTATAAATTTGCAAGTGTTCACACTTAAGTTTTCATGTCCTGTAAATATCGCTGCTATGTCCACCATATTTACCAAAGTATGTAAATATCTTCCTTTTCGTCGGGAATCTGCTACGAACTCCTTCTTACATTTCTTCTTCCTCTCGCTGCAATTTCTAAGCCATCGACATTTCTTTTCTCACTTCATGATGTTAAGTGATTTCTTAAATTTTCCCTGCTACTAATTATATGCTTCCGGCCACCTGGTTCCCTTTGGTTTTGCTTTTAATTCTATATAAATTCAATTATTATTTTACTTTCTATCTCTCCCTCTTTTCCATCACCCTACCCCTTATCCTTTACCTTTTCCACCTTTCAGTCGGTATCTGACACTGTCCGAGGTAACATCTTTTTACATCACACCTTTAACCTTTTTAAACATTGTGAACCCGGACTTCATTATCCACCGTGTTTATGCTGCTGGTGATACCATAAGTGCATATCCACATCATCACATCAACTCATCACTTATCCACCAAATTTTTTGTAATTTTTGAGTGCGGGGTATCATTTTAAAGGTATAGAAATGTAGATTACAAATATATTTCGCGTTTCTAAAACAGCGTTCATTTTACCCCCGAAATTACCGAAGCAAAACCCCAAAAAAATGTCCCCCCCCCCCGTTACCCCATAAGGAAAGGTCCCAAAAATGAGGCTAACATATATAAATCAACTGACTAGGTTAGTCAGTTAGTCAGTTGATTGCTCTCTTGTGACTCACTCAGGTATTTTACCCTGAAGTATTTTTAGACTTTTTACCAAATTACCGGAAAAGAAGATTTCAAAATTAAACATTGACTTCAAAACGAAGCTTGAAGATATCCCAATTAAGGAATGAAATATCACCACATATGGTTTTATTAACCCCCGAAGACCCAAGTGAAAAAAATATATATTACTAAATATACAGGGGACAGCAAAAGAAAAAATAGAAATTTAAGGTGGCCGTAACTAAAGTGACCCAAATTTGTTATATCTTGTAATTTCTTGGCCATTTTACCCCCAAAAGAACCAAATAAGTGTCATACCTATGATGCTAAAAGATATTATGCACATCTTTTTCCTTCAAAGGAAATTATTATAAACATACATACATATATATTATATACAGGGTGTTTCACGATAAATGTTACAAACTTCAGGAGGTGATTCTACACTACACCCCAAAAGCAACTAAAAATTTCCTCTTGACCCCTGTCCGATTCTCAAGTAAAAGGGAGTTATTTCGGTATTTCTGGTTTTTCTGTAAAACACGAGTTTTCTTCATAAAAATGGTCATATCTCCCAAACTGTTGGTCCTAAAGCGAATTTGAAACAACCATTGAAAAGCTCATTAAATTTCCAATAAGAATGCAACCCCTAAAAGTTTCTAAATACATTTCTAATAATTTCAATACAATCGAAATTGGAAACAAAATTAAGTTTCTAAAATTCGGAAAATGTTATTTGTGTTTAAAGCAAAAACAATTCTTCAGCCTTAGCCTGGCAAATTTCACCAAAACTTCCCCTTTTAATAAGCTTTCCAACGATATACTCCACTTCGTGATTCCGTTAAAAATTGGTAGAGAAATTCAAGTTAGAACGCGAAAAGACGTGCGGTAGAGGCAGAACGGGGAAGCTAGAGGAGGGTTACAAACCAGCAATCCACACGCTTTTCCCGCGATAACATTCGAACGGTTTGAACGTGAGATTCCAAATTTGACACTAAAACACTCCCAAAACAGGTTTTTGTGGAAGTGGTGGAAATTTAAACTTGAAACATTGAAAAAATGAAAAAAATAGTGGTTTTCAAATAATAATGGAATTTGGTGTCAAGTTGTTTGAGTTTATTCATTCTGGATCGGTGATATTATTAATGGTGGTGTTTAAATTTGAACCACTTCCACTAAACCAACTTCTCTGGCCAACGAAGTCGGTGGTGTTTCGGGCGTGTTTTTGTGCCGAATTAGGAATTTCCATTAGACTATTTTTATGACTTCCACGGACTCTAGGAGGGAATAACTATTTGCGTTTACTTCAATGTGATCTGCATGGACTCCTTGAGGACTTACCATTACAAAAAAAACAGCAATTGTTTTATTTTTTATCATGATAGGGCACCAAATTCCATTATTATTTAAAAACCACTATTTTTTTCATTTTTTCAACGTTTCAAGTTTAAATTTCCACCACTTTTACTAAAACCTGTTTTGGGAGTGTTTTAGTGTCAAATTTGGAATCTCACGTTCAAACCGTTCGAAAGTTATCGCGGGAAAAGCGTGTGGATTGCTGGTTTGTAACCCTCCTCTAGCTTCCCCGTTCTGCCTCTACCGCACGTCTTTTCGCGTTCTAACTTGAATTTCTCTACCAATTTTTAACGGAATCACGAAGTGGAGTATATCGTTGGAAAGCTTATTAAAAGGGGAAGTTTTGGTGAAATTTGCCAGGCTAAGGCTGAAGAATTGTTTTTGCTTTTAACACCAATAACATTTTCCGAATTTTAGAAACTTAATTTTGTTTCCAATTTCGATTGTATTGAAATTATTAGAAATGTATTTAGAAACTTTTAGGGGTTGCATTCTCATTGGAAATTTAATGAGCTTTTCAATGGTTGTTTCAAATTCGCTTTAGGACCAACAGTTTGGGAGATATGACCATTTTTATGAAGAAAACTCGTGTTTTACAGAAAAACCAGAAATACCGAAATAACTCCGTTATACTTGAGAAACGGACAGGGGTCAAGAGGAAATTTTTTGTTGCTTTTGGGGTGTAGTGTAGAATCACCTCCTGAAGTTTGTAACATTTATCGTGAAACACCCTGTGTGTATATATATATATATATATATATATATATATATATATATATATATATATATATATATATATATATATATATATATATATATATATAAAAGTAGGGAATATGAATTTTTATGACTGAAGAAACCCTTTTATAGCTTTGCTGGGCAAGTGCTTTAAACCACCACGAGGAAACATCCGATATTTTTGACGATTTAAATTAAAAAAAGAACAATGCAAGTAAATAAATTTAATTTAATTATTAAGTGTGCTTAATTTATTATATTATTTATTTACAAAATAATAATAATTAAGTTATAATAATAGTGATATAAAATCTATGTTAATTTTTTTGTTGTTTTTTTAAATGAAGCGTAATAGCAAATAGAAAATTATAATTTAAATAAAGATTGATTTTACGTCTCAGAATATAAAATCGATTATTAATGTTAATTATATATTTATTTTTCTAGAGCTCGTCCGTATATTTTTTTTAAAAATATAAACAAATTAATTATTTTAAATGATATTAATAATATTATAACTAGGAGTGTAATAAACAGAGCGGTCTCTAGTTGGGTTATCAGTGTTGTAAAAACGAGAAATCCGAATATTATGTCGAGTTGGATTTGCTAGAAATAATTAACTCTTATTTAAATAGATAACAAGTTTGCAGGGAGACGCTAGATCTTAGTTTAGAACTGGATTTTACCAGTTTCACCGTCACTATCTGAGTTCGTGACCCTGTTAGTGGGGTCTAACAGTTTTTTTACTTGTAGAAATACGAGGCTAGGCATTATATATTGGCGTGATTTCTACGACGCTATTTAAAAAAATCTATTCAGAGACGTGCGTCATCAAAATGCAAGCTATAATATAATACTGCACATGTATTATAATTTGATTTATAATTAGACAACTTGTGGCTCATAAGTGAAACGACATTATTGGTATTTTTATTTAATTTATAAATCTACGTATAGATCGTTCTAATCCGGGTTTCTGAAATTTGTAAATACAGTGAAACTCCAATTATCTGGATAAGCTAGGAAGGGATGTAGCCCAGAGTAGCCCCTTAAAATAAAACCAGTAGGAGAGAGCGGTGTTGGTTGGGCACTTTTTTTTAGAGGCCGTGAGAGCCACAGTTTTGCATGAACTTTTTCGCTTTTGTGTGATTATCATACATAAAGATCCTAACTAACATACGCTTTTTTTGGGAAAACTCTACGTAGAAATTGGGAATTCAGCACAAAAAAAAAATATTTCAGAACCAGTGTTTTAAATTACAGCTCTTAAGCTTAATGGATTCGGGAGATATGAACCAAAGAGCGACGGACAGTCAGAACCCTTATGCCGAGGGTGCTGAGGGTGAGTTTTCCCAAAAAAAAGCGCCTTAACTCCGTAAGATTAGTATTTTTCAGGTTTTTTGCAAAAAAAAAAAAAAAAAAAAAAAAAAAAAAAAATGCTGTTTAAATATCTTTAATCTATGCAGAACACGAATCTAAATTTAAAAAAAATTCTGCTGTACCTACTTATAAATAAAATTCAAAAATAAAAAATTGATTTTGTCTTATTTATTCTTTGTATTTCTACTCATTTTTCAGTATATAACAAATGTTTTATAACTTATTTCTGATTTTGGTTTCCATAGTATTACAATATATGTAAAGTGTGGGGGATACCTAAAATTTTTTAGGGGAGTGGAGGTGGCAAATACAAAAAAAATATAAACATATCTTTGTTTAGATGCGTAGAAAGTGATTATTTACGTACTTGTATTCATTGCGCATGCGCGTCTCATAGTTCTGAAGAATTCCTAAAGAAGAGGAGTTCTTCAGCTTTACGCACGATTAGCGAGTTTGTTTACATTTAACAGAACTAATTTGCTATTCTTTTATTAAAGTAACTGTTTATATCGAGTTTTTAGTGAAAAAAAAAATGAGTGAATCAAGTGACTTTGACGAAAATGTGGAGAATAATACTCCTCCAGAAATAATTAATTCGCCAAAAAATACAACTCAAGAATTAATGCCATCTTTATCAAGAGAGAGATACGAATTTACATACAGCAAGTTTATTTTTTTCTGTATTTACTATTTAAATCTAACAATCGTAGATAAAGTACGGTACGCAACTCGTGGGAAAACGGCATTTTGCATTGCTCGTGTGGTTTTACTACCCTCGCTGTCGCTCGGGTGCAAACTCCACACTCGCATGCAAAATACTACTTTCCGCACTCGACGCGTAATGTACTATTAAGCCCTTCTACTTTAAAAATTAATAATGTCTCTCTTACATTTAGTCCAAGCTACCAAGGTAAAAATATGGTATAACCTCCGATTTCCATGAAGATGCATCGATTTTCATGAAATTTTGTAAATAAGCTCTACTTACCCTTCAGATCAAAATCTACCCTATGCCGATATGTGCTTTTTATTATGAAGGGTGAAAACTACCCCTTATTATTGAAATAAAATCAATAAAATTAATAAGTAAATAAATTGAAGCATATAATAAGTTGAAAAACACTTACAGGGCTAGAATTAAGGTTGTTCAATGCTTCAATACACTATTTATCATTTTTCAACCCTTTCTGACTTATTTCATCCCTTATACAGCACCCCTGATAATATAAAATTGAAAAAAAAAAAAACAATTTAATGACTTTTTAATTAAAATTGGACGTGAAGTTTTTAAGATACGTTGGTTCGCAAAAATTGAACGACAGACCGACAGACAGACACGGAACCAAAAATTATGCCTGATGTCGCTGAAACAGATTTCTGTCTTGGAATTTTTGAAATCGGAGACCTAAACATTTTTAGTTCTTCAGAACGATCACATAGCTTCCGTTACCTTCGGTAAGCTCGGAAGCAAAAAAGAAGCAGAAAGTTGTCCAAACTACAGGTGAGGGTTTTTAATATTATAATTCCTTTTGGGACAGGCAAGCGGTCATAATTATTTTTCTGGAACAGAAGGACGACAGCAATTTTTTTTTTGCTTTTCATCTATTACATATTATATTTTTATAAGTCCTTTGGCAGTACAAAGTTAGAGAGCTAAATATTAGAGCTGAGAATTTCAAAAAGAATGGTCTATTAAAAGAGTTTTATTATTATAATATTGATATAGCGTTAGACTTGAGTGTGTGGTGGAATCAGGCCTCCCGCCGAGTTACTCAAGTTTTAAATATTACACTGAAATACTAATTCTACAATAATAACACATTTCCACTGTAGGGGACATTTTAAATAATAACCACTAGATCTATATTTAGCTAATTACTAATTAAATTGTTAGATAGTTCTTGTTCTAGTTCGTTCAAAAAGAAAAAGAGAAAGGAGACAAGGGGTCCTTTATATCTATACTAGCCCGATCGGCGCCTTATCCGTCTAGAAGTTGGCGCTGTGTGTGAAAAATAATTAAAACAATGTAATTAATATAGGTATCTTTATTGTTACATAATTTCATGTTTTAGTACAAGTAGGTATATTATTTTTCCTACTAGCGGCAGCAAAATTACGCATTATTGAACTGTTTTTAGGCATAAAGTTTAATTTCTCTGAGGTTTCAAGAAAACTTTACAATACGCAGCAAAATACGATTTTGCTGAGGATTTTTCCAGGCTAAGCCACGCCCACATTCCCCGCTACAAATAAATAAACAAACAACCTTTTATTTTATATTATCTTTAACCTAAATTATTTGAACAATTTACCTTAAAAATATTACGAATTTATAAAAAAAAAGGTTTATAAATACTTATTATAGATTATATTTATAAAATGGAATGGAGTAAAAAGATAAAAAAGAAATAAAAATATTACAAAAAAATAGTAGGTCTTAAAATAATCATAAATAATTAAATTAGTGGCAACACTGCAGCTCGTCTATTATCATCATTTTGTTTTGTTTTTACTGTATTTCTGTCAATTCATTTTTTATAATTGTAGCATTTGATATTGTTGCTTGTTTTTTTTTTATTTTTTTTTTTTATTTTGAATAGTTCAATAATAGTATTTGTTAAGTAAGTAAGTATTATGAAATGAATATTATTTATAGGAAACATTTTTCTGCCGCCAGTAGGAAAAATATTGTATGCAACAAGGCAGCAAAGGAAACATTTCTGCCTCATATTGAATATTGCCTGCCTCGGCTTCGCCTCGGCAGTCAATCGAATAAATTTCCTGCCTCGGCTACGCCTCGGCAGTTAATTTCCATAGCCTGACCTCGCCTCCAGCTCGGAGGCTAATTAATTCATTCGTCAGAAAAATTCCATTTTGCTGCCTAGTTACATAAATAACTATTTTTCCCTACTAGTGGCAGTAAAATTACGCATTATTGACCATTTAAGGCATGAAAGTTCAATTTCTCTGAGGTATCAAGAAAAATTTACAATATGCAGCGATTTATTTTCCAGACTAAGCCACGCCCACATTCCCCGCTACAAATAAATAAACAAACAACCTATTGTTTTATATAATCTTTAACCTAAATAATTTGAACAATTTGCCTTAAAAATATTACGAATTAATATAAACTTGTAATAGATTAGGTTGGCGTAACAAACAGAAGAGCCATCTGATGTCAAAGAATATTTGACAAGATATAGAGTATAGATTGATTTTTTAGGGTATAAAGAGTGGGGAAAGTTATATTTATATAGAAAGAGCCACGAGATGCCTGTTTGTATTTTAAATGAAATAACCTTAAGGTTCCACGACCTTAACTTGTATTTAGAATAAAGAGTGTCCTGATGTCTAATTATGTTTACAAAATATGTTTAAATTATTAATGCGAAGTTAGATAGTTAACCCGCATATCTCACACACCCTAAAAACTGTTAAATTGTAAATTCGGAGTCAGCTATACCCGCATAACTCACCCTTTCAATAATGAAATTCTCGCTTATACATTAACCTGGGTTTTTTCAGAGTCTATACCTCATAATACCTCATCTATACCCGCATAACTCACCCTTTCGCTAATGAAATTCTCACTTATACATTAACCTGGGTTTTCTCAACGGTAACGGATCACCCTTCATTTTATGCTGTTGTTACGTTATGCAATGCATGAGCGTATTGCGGGCTCTCAAGTGCATACCTATACCCCAATAAGTATTGGTCAGCCCCCATCTACTAGCTAAATTAAGGAAGTTCCATTTTTCAAAACTGCTAGCTACATTTAATCAGTCAGCCTCGTTCTTTGGAAACTAAAAAATAATGAAAAATACATATTATATACAATACGCTTAAATAATATATATTATATAAGCGATTTTAATATTACAATGAATAAGGTTTAAAAAAAAATGTTTTTTTTTTATATAATTTATTGTTTTTATTTCTATAATAATAATAATTATAATAATTCTTTTTTTAGGAAACATTATCAATAAGCCCAGATACCACTGACGACGAGGGCACAACAGTAACTCGTGACACTAATTCATCCAGAACACAAAACAGTAGTTCAAATGGATATGGATATACAGAAACACGGTCAAAGAAGAGAGCTAGACCAAAGAAAGGAGATGGGGCTAGTCATCTAGAATCAAATGACGAATTCTTGACATTATAAGGAAAAAAAATTAAACCTCATAGTAAGGAAGGGGTAGAGGGAGCAATGCGATTTGAAAAGTGGTTCATTATGCGACACCCATATACTAAACCTCTCAAGCGAGCTCAATCCCAACTAAAGTGACAACTGTACGATCACGTGGTCACTGGTCCTTGTCTTATTGGTCTATTCCTTGTCCTTACGTGCCCACGGACGCTTGTCAACAAAACCTTTACACGTCATGTGCTTTGTTTGATTGTTTTATTATCGAAATGTCAAATATGTCAAAATATCAAATATTTAAGAGAATAATCTGATGCGATATGCGATTTATTTAGAAGACGAATGATTGCTTTTGGTTATATAGGAACTGGAACTATTACATGTTATTAACAACGTAACTGCCTTTAGATAATTAATTCGGTTTACAACTAACACTAAAGTACATATGTATTTGTAAAGAAAACTTTATTAAAATATTAAATGTCGTAAGAAAATATAACATTATACTTTAAAATTATCCTTATCAGCTGACATCAGATAAATTTCGAGTTTTTATCGAGATATCGATACTGTTTCACCAAACTGCCGCTTGGGAGGTTTAGTATAGGGGTGTCGCATAATGAACCAGTTTTTGAGACCCCGATTCTATAGTATTGTTCCCTCTACCCCTTCCTTGCTCTGAGAATTAAACAACAGCATGTCAATAAAACTGTTTGTGACAGATTTTTCCACTTCGGGAACAACATTGCTGGCAAGTTACGAGATCTTAACAAAGAACAAAGAATTATAGTGGAAAAACTAGTGTCCGATGTTCTCTTCTTAGCAGAATTGTGGAGCTTAACTAAGTATTCAACAATTCAAACTAATGGTGAACAAACTGCATTGTCTCAATGGCAGTCACCACCAAGTGGATTACCTATTATTCCACGGGAAACTCGTTCAGGAACATCAACACTCTTATATCGTTATCGAGAACCACCATCTGAATTCCAATCTGCTTCCACCGCGGCACTTATTCCTACTCATGTGGAAAACCATGCACCAAATTCTTCTGAATGACCTATCCATACAGAGAATAGCGTGCAACTCCACGCAGAACCACAATTATGGTATTCACGTGTATTTTTACTTTTACCGTAATTATTTGAAAAATGACTAATTAAAGAAAATAATTTTCCTGTTTTTGCATTTAGGCTTGCATTCGAGCTTGCATTAATTAGGGTAAACTATTTTTTGTTTTTATGATTGTTTTGTATAGTAAGAGGAGCATGAACCCAAGTTTGCGACCTCGATAAAAAAAATCGTTTACCCTAATTAATGCAAGCTGGACACCTCTCAGGTTACCTATATACAGGTCTAATTGTATAGTTTTTAATTAAAAACATTTATTTTTATTTTCAACTACATTTTTGAAATAAAATAAATATAATCTTTTTTACCTTGAACTAGTATTTTTTTAAAATTTCTATAATAGCTTGGCAGGTCTCTGGAATGATTTTCCCCAATGCTTGTGGGGATATAACGGATGACAACTTCATATCCTCATCATTTCTCCCATGGCCAAGAATCTCAGAGTAGCAGTTAATCGTTCGTCTGCAGATATAGCATTTCTCATTACAGTATATTTTTTCTCAATTTTGAGGGTTACAAGTGATAATAACAAAAGATAACTCTCCTCATCCATCCTCATAAAATGATGACAGTCTTGAGGCTCACACCTCATTTCCTTCAAAAGATTTACGTGTGAATATTGTGCTCTTTTCAGTAACCATTGCTTGCATCATTTTGATCGATTCCTTTTTTTCTATTAAATGTTCAATTCTTGTAAGTCAAATACAAAATCTCACTCTTCAAAATCGATCATCAGTACACTCGTCTACAAATACAAATGAATCTTGCCAATACATGTAAGTTTGACAAACTTGCTTGTATAGTGTGTGGGGCTCGCAGAGCCTCAAATTTGATTGATAAACTTTTGATCAAATTTGGCTTGACAAGCAAGTTTGACCGTGTATGGGAACCTTTTTAAGGCCCCCATACATGATCAAACTTACTTGACAAACTTGGCTTGTCAAGCCAGCTTGACAAGTAAGTTGGACCGTGTGTGGGTGAAGTTTGAGAGTTTGATGGCTTGATGTGGTGTACACTGGGCGTCAAACTTATTTGACAAACTTTTGATCAAACTTGCTTGTCAAACTAGTTTGATCGTGCATGGGGGCCATTACGTGTGTGGTGTACACAAGGCGTCAAACTTTGTTGACAAAACTTCTGATCAAACATGGTACGTCAAACATACTTGTCAAATTTGGTTTGTCAAACTTACTTGACAAGCTTCAGGTCAAACTTGGTTTGTCAAACTTCAGGTCAAATTTGATTTGACACACTTCAGATCAAATTTGGTTCGTCAAACCTACTTGACAAACTTCAGATCAAATTTGGTTTGTCAAACTTACTTGACAAATTCAGAACAAACTTGGTTTGTCAAACTTACTTGACAAACTTCAGATCAAAGTTGGTTTGTCAAACTTACTTGACAAACTTCAGATCAAATTTGGTTTGTCAAACTTACTTGACAAATTCAGAACAAACTTGGTTTGTCAAACTTACTCGACAAACTTCAGATCAAAGTTGGTTTGTCAAACTTACTTGACAAACTTCAGATCAAATTTGGTTTGTCAAACTTACTTGACAAATTCAGAACAAACTTGGTTTGACAAACTTCAGACCAAATTTGAATTGTCAAACATGTTTTGTTAAACTTCTGATCAAACATGTTTTGTCAAACTTCTGATCAAACATGGTTTGTCAAACTTCTGATCAAACATGGTTTTATCATACTTCTGATCAATCATACTTCTGATCAAACATGGTTTTATCATACTTCTGATCAAATTTCGTTTGTCAAATAGGTTTGATCGTGTATTTGGGCCTATATAAGAAGAATGAAGAACTTAGAGGTCTCGTCGTAATAACGAACATTGTGTTCTAGTGTTAGTGTAGGCCTGTTTTGTTTTCTTATTTATCAAATGAAAACGGGTCTTCCGGTAATAATTAAAATGTGCTTGACACTGATAAGGAGGAGCGCGTACCGCACGCAAGTGAAAGTGAAGCCCCCTAGTTAATATTAATACAAAAAACTTTCATTTGGTATTCGTAGAGCAAAATTCGTACTACACTCGTTTTACCCTGTGATTTAATTTAATATTTACTCATAAAGCCTGTTTTTTTCTTTACAATTTTATTCCATTTAGTTATTAATCATTATATATAGCTTTTCATTTGCCGAATAAAAATGTTCGTGTCAAACAATTGATAGAATTTATTAATTAAGTTAATTAATCCAAAGGATTGAAAGCAGTACCGAAGTGAACTATTCAATTTTAATCGAGTATTGTTTTTTTGTAGATGGGCAAAGTCGGTCGTTTTAGTGAACGGGTTGCTATAGTGACCCAGTCAATAAGATGACCTGGTTATTTTTAACCGGTTCGTTCTTTTAGGTCGTGCAAATGCGCACGCTAATACCGGAGCAGAAGGAAGATATTTTAGTTCCAATTCAAAAACAAAAAAATAAACGAGGTCCTCGGACCTCGGTACTCGGTACCTACATTTTTACCCTCTCGTAAAAAAATGTAAAAAAATAATAGTATGAGCGGAAAGTGCATAAAGAGATAAGATAAATAATAACAGAGGGCCGCGAAAATATATCATATGATGAAATATCACGGTTAGAGTTACTATGTGTAGGTACACATTGACAACGCTAACTGTATTATTGAAGCCAGCTTCTTTACATTCAACAAACTATGCATTCTGTCTGTCTGTCTGTCTGTCAGTAAAGTTTACGAGTCCGACGATAACAAGAGTAAAAATTGACCAATTTAGTTGAAATTTGGTATACATCTTCCTTTTAATGATGCTCAGCCTAAGTTCGTTGGACAAAGTTATCCGTCCAAAAGTTCACGCTCAACGCTCGCGTACAACGTGAGTTTCAAATGTAATATTGGAATTTCAGGACGGGAAAAGATTCTATCTTTACCTATTCGGTGAGTAACTAACTAAGAGGAGTTAGGGCAAAATTAAAAAAAAAAAATTATTTGTATGATTAAAGCAAGCGTCTTACAATAAATAATGTAGGAATGAGTGATGGACCACTTTAGGTACGAAAAAATACAATTAAATCATTTTCAATGGTACCTTACAACCCTTCTTTTTAACGTCGTCCTCAGTCATAGTTTTATTTATTAAACTGTTTTGTATTGTAATTCTATAATAATTCTTCTTCTCCGTAAGATAAAATCATAATTTAAAAGTGTTAATAACAATTAGGATACGAATTCAAAATTCAAATCAGAGTTAAACATAAAAATTTCCAGATAAAAAGAACTTTTTATATACTACGTTTTTAAATTTTCTGTTGAATCGTATGTAATGTTGATAATATAAAAAAAAAAAAATAGTTCCAAATTTATTTACTTCACATAAATGACAACCATCTAGAGAGCTGATCTTAAACCTATAAAAGGACAAATCTTCGTACAACGGATCTCCCCTACACCAAATCTAAAACGGGCCATCGATATATTTGAAATAATATAAATAATATAATCGATCAATAATATAATCGATATATTTCCTGTTTTGCTGTCATTCAATGTTTATCTATATCACAAATTTGAGACCCGTCAAAATGAAGATTGCGTAAATATGGGACATGGCAAAACAAAGAAAATAACTTGCGGATTTTTTTCCGAACTAACTTTTCGTACAGCAAAATTTGCTGAAAACCAATTAAATTCTGCTGAAAGATGGCTAAAAGTATTAAAATAATGCATTGTCATCGTGTTCTTAGCTATGCTAACAGTTTCAAATGTCTAGCTATTCGAGAAGTTAGTTAGAAATCGATTGCCAGATTTGTACCGGACAAACAAACAAACAAACAAGAAAGCAAGCTAATAAAAACGTAGTAATAAAAAAATAAAAATTAAATCTATAAAAAATTGTTTAAGCTCACAAAACATTACACACATTTGTCAAATAATTTAAAGTTTAAACATTCAATAGGTAACAATTAATAATGAACATTAACCAGACATTATAATATTTATAAATCTAAATAAAAACCGGACTCACCACTGCATGCATGGTGAACGTAAGAGATAAAAAGAATAGACAGAATTAATTAAACGACCAATGAAATGTCTTATCACCAGTTATGAAGGACCCGTTCTTTCGAACGATTCCGAACGATCGTTCTTCTTAAAATATCGGTTTATTAAACAGGGAACGAGGTCACTTGTTCAATTATTTCAGCCGTTCCTATTAACCCGTTTGTTTGCGAACGACCCAACTCTAATTATTTTTTCTAGTCAAGTGACTAATTAGACTTGAATGTCTTACACTGCTTTGAAATAGATTCGTAGGCCAGCAGGATACAGGAGAAATAATTCCTTAGATAATAAGATTTTTCAAGTCGGTTCTTATCAGTTATCTAAAGGGAAAATGGGTTTGTTAGATAGATTTGCAAGGGAAGATGATCCGAGCGTTATCGAAGGTATCAATAACGAGTTTGGAAAAGTCCTTTATTTTATGGGAGTTTTCCTAAGTATGTCTAAGGAAAATATTTCAGGAACTCTACTTTTCTACTCTTATGTGACTTTTATGATATTATATTTTTTTTATATCTTTATCGGCACTATTTACGTGTGTTTGCCGGTGTTAGCAGAGGTGATCACATTTATTCATTTGATGCTGCTGTTAATTCTGACTGCGGCCGGGTTTCATGCGGTGTTCCTCAGGAAACCAAGTTTGGACACGCTGTACCAGTATTTCTACAAGGATACTTGCGAATTCTTCTACACCTTCGATCCCGTCTGTGTCTCCTTGCAGAAAACCAGAGACAAGTATTCCAAGATTCTCACCAAAGTCATTATTGTCATGATACTTGCATGCGGTTTGTCCGTCATATTTCTCGAACCAGTACTCAAACTCATACTAGGTGAAGAGTACGACAGGATCGAAGGCTTGTTATACGGAGTACCGGTTCCATGCTACTGGCCGTTGGACCATGAAGATTATTTTTTCGGATTTTTACTCCCTCTTATCTCTCAGTTTTTAGTTTGCCATTTGCTGGTAGGCATTATCGCAGGTATTATAGTGCTGTTCCTGAACTTATGTCTGCACCTCTACTTCCAGCTGAAAGTACTGCTGCACAATATAAAATCGTTGGATGAACACGTCAAGAGATCAGTTGGTCTTGAAAACACCCCGAAGAAATTCAACCCTTTATCTCATGAGACTTTGGACCACTACTTCAAATTCATCCAAGATATCGTCCGACATCACATCATGTTAATTGAGTATGTACTCCATTTGTTTATTTTTATAATTCTAAACATTTAAATAGTTTAAAATTTCTGTTTTTCTTTTTTTTTCAATATTAGAGTGCCATATATAACAGGCACGGACTAGCCCGCCGGCCGTGGGACCGGTGTGTCTTTTAGAAAATCTTGATCAAAGCCTTCGACAGTCAAATAAAATAAAAATTATTTTTGTGAGATAAAAATAAATAAGAGAGATAAAACAAATATAAGGCGCTGTGCACACTGAAGATACTGGTTTCATGAAACCAATTTCATAAAACTAGTTTCACGTTTCAAAGCACATAGAGGAAACCCTTTTTCTGACAGTTTCATCGTGTCCTCTAACGAAGATGTATTTTTTTATTTTTTTTTTTTTTTGAATGGCGGGAAAGACACAACGGCGCCTGCAGGGCAAAAGTTTTATGCCCCAGGGTGTATGAAGCTAAGCTAAGCCACCCTGGAGCCTCGCTATCCTACTCTCGATAGCGAGACCTGTCGCAGGATCCCGGGATCCCTGAGTGTGGGGATTGAGCTACTTCCCGACTGTTCAGCCGGCACTGAGACAGACGCTGGTAGCCCCTACCCCACTAAAATCCCTGCAGGTGAAAAACCCTCCATTTTGGGTACCATACTCTTGAAGGAGCATATGGTACCTCACGCGACTATAATTATAACTACAACTACCAAGAGCTACAACGTCATCATCGTTTCATATGATGATCGTGTGCTCCTGGTTTCCTAGACTTACCTTTCCTCTATGCTTCCTGCTCCAGTCAGGAAGAAGAGGCTGAGGATTCATCGATGTCAGTTAATTCTCTGTATGATGGTGATGATAAGAAGGATGCGCCTCCAAGTGTGAAGGCCACCAGCACCCCGAGCCAGAGAGATACCCCGAGGGGGACCCGCCCCCACAGCGGACCCTCCGATCCATCGAGCCGCCTAGAGCTTCCGGTCCCTCTCCCTCCGATAGAAGAAGAGCCTTCACCCCAGGCCCCCCAACGACCGAAAGACCCAACGACCGGAGGCCGCGACACCCCCCGACACAGCCCCAAAGCCGCAGCACCAGAGGACCCCCCCCCCCCCCCCCCCCACACCCGGAGACGCTGTAGATAATGGTGGTGAGTAGAATACAGAAGAAGTTGATGAATCCTGCAGGGTAAGGTCAGAACGCAACTAGGTTCAACAAAGTTTCCGACTGCGTCTCTTGGCGGCAAAAAGGCCGCTTCAGAACGGAATCGACTCCGGGGAAACATAAAACCGGTACGAGACCTGAAGGAAAGCCGGCCTGCCTAACGCAGCCTAATGTCTCACTAGCCTAATGACGAGACAACTAAAGCCTAATATCACATAAAAATTCGGCCACCGCCTCTCCGAGAGAGAGACTCAGCCACCGCGGTTTAAACAAATAGCCGGGGTGGTGATAACGGTGGTCGATCCTAAACTAAACACTGACTAAACCTAATAATAAATACCTAACCCTAGTTAAAACATATTTACATGACCTAGCCTAATATCACAGGATGTCGATGATAAGCCAATCAGCTAGGTCGAAACGTTGCTAGAACTGGTATCATCGACCTACACTAACTAAACTAAATATCACAGATTTGGGTGAGAGCCTCCTTCTGCTATGCTGTGGGAGCACATCCGGTTTGTATTAATTCAATTAATCAAATGCTTCTTAATCCACTCATTATAAATAAACAGCTGAACACCAAACAAAACGCAATAATCAAAGCTGATTATATAAGAAAAACAATAAACATGAAATCGCGTGCAACTTGGTTTCGACGAAACCTGACTTTCTGATTGCGTGATACATGACTTTTTGGTTGCGTGAAACATGTTTCATGAAACTACAGTTTCAAGAAACACAGCGTGCTCCTTTCTGTATGTTTTAAATCAAGTGTTTTCATGATACTAAAGTTTCACGTTTCATGAAACTAGTTTTATGAAACTTGTTTCTTTCGTATGCACAGCGCCTAAGAGTTTAATGATTCGAGTTAAGAAACGGTATGGTTAAAGCTCAGTTTGGTTTCCAAGTTAGGTTTAGGTGTCAACACCTATATAATTATATGCGTGCGTAAGTGTATCCGAATAGAGATAACTGATTCTTCCTTCTTCATTTTGGACTGGTAGCGAGATCGAGTTTTAGCTTAAGGCTCATCTACACATCACTTTGGAGATTCATCTTGGATGACTCATTTAGAGTGAAAAGTATAAATTCTGTTTCACTTTATTTCTTCCAAAGTGAACATCAAAGATGAACGATGAAACAGTTTTAGCTCTTTCAAACTTTCGATGAAACACTGGTTCACTTGGATGAACCAATGAATCATTCAGAGGGCACGCGTAGAGACAAGTGTAAATATAATCAAGCCGCATTCACTACTTAGTCTTCCTCTAAACCTCTAATGACCTCTAAATGAGAAAGTATTGTGATAGCGTGAAAATTAGATTTTTAGATTTTGACGGATTTACACGTTTTGAGGTCCCCTGAGTCCAAAAAAGTGGTTTTTAAAAAATGTCTGTCTGTGAAGACGCCTGGATCCTAATGACCTGATTTTGATGAAATTTGGCATACATATTCAGAAAATTCATACCCCAAGGCAAAATCGAAAAATGAATTTTAGTTCCAAATTTGGAGGTGCCAACCCCCACAAGCCCTGAAAAAACGTAAAAAAAAATTATTTCTCGAAAACGGTTCCGACAATTTTGATTAGAAAATTCTAAAATGAAGTCCATTTAAATACGAATCTAACGATACAAGCCGTTTTCTAGTTCCTGGAAAATAGCTTTAAACGCGGAGGGAGAGAGGCCGGGTTCGATTCCCCACCGAGGAGGTTATTTTTACAACGTTTATATTAGCTTGCTTTCTTGTTTGTGTGTCCTGTACAAGTCTTGCAATCGATTTTTAACTAAGAGAAAGTTTGTCTTAGTTATCTCGGACCGATTTTTTAATACGTCAAAATTGTTTTGATTTTTAAAATGAATACAAATAAAGATCATCAATTAAATTAAAAGTTAAAGAGCGCAGGCAGTTGAAATTAATCTGGCGCTATCTGCGGTCTACTTTTGACAAACCATCCAAATTTCATAAAAATTAGATTTGTACTTTTGAAGATATAGGTGTGTATATGGGGCATCTCGGCCCCCACGTGGGTCTTCTGCTTGAAGAAGTTGTTCTATTTTCGCGAAACGTCATTGTTGCATTATTATTATACCCACGACCTCTCGATTTGAATCTAAGTTTAGAAGGTTAGAACGTGATTATTATTTGTCGGTACGTCCACGGCTTATGAGGGAATGCATACAATTAACAAAAACGTCCTTCTATGCTTCCTAGGTTTTAGTCCTGTCCTTATATTTTACTTCTGTCTTATCCCAAGTGACAGGTCTCCATTGTACTAGAGACTAGAGATTAAAAAATCTATATCTACATCACTCATATGAAGGAAGCCTGGTGAAAATAGTTCACAACTCTGTAAAGTCTCAATTAATACTATTAACCGTATTTATAAAAGCAACTGACTGAGGACTAGTTAAGCGTGAAACAGAAACGGAACCGATAAAGAGTGCACGGAGCGATAATAGTGTACCCTAGGGTTGGGACTTCGATTCCGATATATCGAAAATATCGATATATCGGACCAAAAAATATCGATATTGATCTTTCGATATATCGGCAACATCTATATTTTTTAAAAATATCGAAAATCGGTAGGCGGCAGTGGCGATCCTAGGGGTGGGCTAAGGGGGCTTGAGCCCCCCCAGAAACGAAATTAGCCCCCCCAGGATTTAAATTATCAAATTATCAATTTCACCTCAGAAATGCATAAAAGCGCTGTTTTGAGGGGTCATATTTCAAAAATTTTCCTGGGGTGTACCCCCGGACCCCCCCCCCCCCTCCCTCATTACTTAACTGCAGACGACGCCCATTTACAGTAAGATATTGTACTGCAGTAAGCATCAGCATAACATTTCTAACGAATCCGTTCTAAACACAGTTGTTGTTATTATTATATTATTGTTACGATTCCTAAAATTTAACACTTTTTTTATGTATGTAATATAGTGTAGTGTAATATAGTTTTTTTTTATGTATGTAATGTATGTATGTAGTGTCACTCCAGACGATAACTCCCCTTAGGATGCACTTAAAAATTTCAAACAAATTTTAAAATGTCAATAATATCAAAAGAGTTCGTTGGCCAAAATTTTTGGAGTCCATTAAGGGGTCAAATTTTGACCATTTAGGGTCAAAAATAGCATAAAAACATGTTTTTTACATTTTACCCCCCCATTTATATGAAAATATTATAAAAGTGTACATAACAACTGTTTAACGAATGTCTTAGCAGCGCCTCTGTCCCTAACGCCTGGCTACAATCAAAACTTATACTCCTGTTCAAGAAAGGTGACAACTTAAATATACAAAACTACCGTCCAATAAATCTATTATCAGTATTGTACATCTTCGACATAGTACCTGTCCTCTAGTCATTCTTAACCAAGTCCTTATTCCTCAATCTAGCAATATTAACAATTAATTATTATTAACTCACACTTACATTAACTCATACTTATCATTCCTTACAACAAACATTTATTTTCTTTTTTTTAATTAGTGCTTCTTTTCTCACTCACTTGTTTTTATTCTTATATTTGTTCATATTCTGAATGATTCACGCCAAAAGGAGTAATCAATGGATTATTACCTTTAGCATGTAATTCACCGTCCAAAAAACATTGTTATCAGTATCACTTATAACATTAACAAATTATGTAGTTGTGATAATCAATAAAGAGAAAAAAAAAAAAAAAAAAACAGTATTGTACAAAACTTTTATGTCAATAATTTCTAGAAGGATAAATAAACAGCTCGACTTTCATTCCCCAGTGAATCAAGTCGGTTTCAAAAGCAACTACTCTACATGCGACGCTATACTTGTAATAAAGCAGCTCATAAGCAAGGCCCAAGAATATAGGTTTCCTTTATACTTGATATTTATAGATTTTGAAAAAGCATTTGACAGTATCAAACATAGTGTTATAAGAGAAGCACTAAAAGCTAACGGAGTAGAAAATACATACTTAAAGATGTTCGAGTATATTTATAGCAATAGTGAAATTAAAATAACTTGGGGCGATCTGTCAAAGTCAATAGACGTTGAAAGAGGAGTAAGACAGGGTGACATCCCGTCGGCAAAAATATTCACTGCGGTCCTAGAAGAAGCTTTTAAACAACTTAATTGGAATGATATGGGAATAAACATTAACGGGCAAAAACTAAATACGATGAAATTTGCTGACGATATAGTGCTGATTGGTGCATCTGAAAAAGAAGTTCTGTCCATGTTAAAAGATTTAATTAGGGAAACTGGTAAAATAGGCTTAAAAATAAATAAAAACAAAACAAGAACATTAATAATAAATAAAACAGATGAAGATTTGGGGATAGTAATAGAAAATGATAAGTTATTGGAAATAGATGAATGTATATATCTTGGCCAACTATATCTAAAGAGAATAGCACCAAAAAAGAAATTAAAAGGAGGATAGGCCTGGCGTGGAGTGCATTTTATAGATTCAGACAGCTTTTTAAATCTGAGGTAGAAATCGTGGAGAAAAAGAAGTTGTGGAATTCAGTCGTAAAACCGGTACTGATTTACGGTTGCGAAACATGGAGCCCAACTAAAAAAGATATAGACAAGCTTAGAGTTGCAGTAAGGAGGATGGAAAGGTCCATGCTAAAAATATCCATTAAAGATAAGATACCGAGCGAAGTGATAAGGAAGAAAACGGGATTAGAAGATATTGGGAAGGTGATAAGCGATAAAAAGTGGAAATGGGCAGGCCATATCATTCGGACAGAAGACGGAAGATGGACAAAGGAAATATTGGACTGGACACCTTGGGACAACAAGAGGAGCAGAGGAAGACCGAAGATGAGATGGGATGATAATATGAGGATCTGTTGTGGCGGAGTAACATGGAAAAGAGTAGCTCTACAAAGAGAAGAATGGAAACGGATGGGAACGGTTTTTAGCGAGGTTTGGCTCCATAGATAGATAAATAATAATAAGACAAAAAGTTTTAAAAAGTTAGATATGCGGTGTGAATACTCTGGTCAACGATATGTTGACTAGACTGTTCATAATATTTATTGCATTTTTGTAAAAATAAATAAAACTACTATAATAACTACTTTATATTACTACTACTATTTATTTAATTTTTGTTACTATTTATTTAAGTTATTACTTTTTAGTTACTATTTATTTAATTTATTCATCTTTAGTTTATTTAAAGAATACTTTTTACCACTTGTTAATGTTGTTAATATTGTTATTGTTGGTTGTTTATTATTAATCCATGTATTAAAGTCTGTTATTAGGTAATCTAATAACATTAGTTTATTTATTAATGATTGATTATAGTTAGTATGTTATTATTGTTATCTAAATTAGTTTTATCTTTTCTATCACTCTAATCTACTATGGAAACTGTAGTGTAATTATTGAAAGAAATGTATGAAATTATAAGTATATTAAAAAGTATGTACTAAAAATAGTAAATATTTATAGGAGAGTATGCGTGTGTGCGAATATGTATATGTGTGTGTATTTATGTAATTTTTCAGATATATGTATAGTAAATAATATGTAACCTAAGAAACCCATAATGGGTACCACGGCTACGTGCCGATTTGATGTATAATCAATAAATGGTATTATTATTATTATTATTATTACATAACAACAATTACTGTGTTGTTATAGTACATTACGCGTCGAGTGCGAAAAGTAGCATTTTGCATGCTAGTGTGGAGTTTGCACCCTAGCGACAGCGAGGGTTGTAAAACCACACGAGCAATCGTTTTCGCACGAGTTGCGTACCGTACTTTATTTACGATTGTTAGATTTAAATTATAAATACAGAAAAAAATAAACTTGCTCTATGTAAATTCGTATCTCTCTCTTGATAAAGATGGGATTAATTCTTGAGTTGTATTTTTTGCCGAATTAATTATTTCTGGAGGAGTATTATTCTCCACATTTTCGTCAAAGTCACTTGATTCACTTATTGTTTTTCACTAAAAACTCGATATAAACAGAAATTTTAATAAAATAACTGCAAATTAGTTTTGTTAAATGTAAACAAACTTGCTAATCGTGCGTAAAGCTGAAGAATTCCTCTTCTTTACCGCACTAGTGTGGTAAAGAAGAGGAATTATTCAGAACTATGGGACGCGCATGCGCAATGAATACAAGTACGTAAATAATCACTTTATACGCATCTAAACAAAGATATAATGTTTATATTTCGTATCAATCGTAGATAAAAGATCTTTCCAACGACATGCATCTTGCGAGTACCAAATTTTTTTTTTTCACCCATGCAAATTCTAAATCAAAATTTTCCTATATTATCATGAGCCAATAATACGAAGATTTCTTTGAAAATTCGCTTATTAAGTCATGGTGCATGACTGGACTTCTTTTTTTTTTGTTAGTCATGTTCTTGTTTTAAAGATAAAGAGATTGTTTACCTTCCTGAGGTCCCTGCCTGATAAGAGTGGGCCGACCCGGTGCTCCTCGACCGGCCAGCACTCAATTGAAGCAGCACTCATTGCATTCGCGCTAGAAAACGTCTCCGAGAAAAAATAAATAGTTATACAGGGTGGCACAAAAGTATGAAAACCCCTGAATAACTCGTCAGAAATGCATTTTTTTGAAAAAAGTTAAATACAAAAGTTTCAGGATTTTTCCTTATCTACTTATTGGTGACCTTGGATTTGACCTTAGCCTTGCCCTTAAGGGTCATTTGAAGGTCAACTTTGTTATTTTAAATGGGAACCCCCATTTTTTATTGCGGATTTGAAAAGAGCAGGAAATTTTATGTAAAATATGACCTTGACCATGTCCTTGAGCCTGACCCTTAAGGTCATTCCAAGGTCAATTTTTTTTTCCAATGGGAAACCTTAATTTGTATTGTGGATTTTGAAATAACCAAATTTTTCCCTTCAACAGCAGCCTTGACCACGGCCTACACCATGTCCTTGACTACTACCTTTAAGGTCATTTCAACCCTTCCCCCCCCCCTTTTTAATAATTTATTTGTTTAAGTTCTTTTATTTATTTTTTTTTTCTTGAAGTTCGACCACATCCTTGACCATGACCAGAAATGAGACCATGAAGAAAAAAAAAATTAAATAAAAGTACTTAAACAAATAAATTAGTAAAAAAAGGGGAGGGGGAAAGGTTGAAATGACCTTTAAGGTCATAGTCAAGAACGTGGTGTAGGCCATGGTCAAGGCCACTGTTAAAGGGAAAAATTTGGTTATTTCGCAATCCGCAATACAAATTTGTGTTTTCCATTGGAAAAACAATTTTGACCCTGAAATGACCTTAAAGATCTTGCTCAAGGACATGGTCAAGGTCACATTTTTCGTAAAATTTCCTGCTCTTTTCAAATCTGCAATAAAAAATGGGGGTTCCCATTTAAAATAACAAAGTTGACCTTCAAATGACCTTGAAGGGGGGTTAAGGTCAAATCCAAGGTCACCATTGAATAGCTAAGAAAAAATCCTGAAACTTTTGTATTTAACTTTTTTTTAAAAAAAAATACATTTCTGACGAGTTATTCAGGGGTTTCCATACTTTTGTGCCATCCTGTATATATACAAAAAAAAAAAATAATAATAAAATAAAAAATAAAAAAAGAACACTTTGATATAAAAATAAAACTTGAAATTCTATTTTAAATGTTTGCAAATTATTGAAGAAAAACAGAGGGCTGATGTGAACGAGTCAAAGGTTCGACGCAGACTCTTGAGTCAGCAAAAATTCGTAAAAATCTATAAAAAATCCAATTGAGCTGAAAAATATGTCCCTATTACACCTCTTTATAGACAAAACATTACCACTGAATTTTGTTTTGATCAGCAGCCATTTTTTAAAAAAAAAAAAATAGACTTTTGAACTTATCGCTAAAACATTTTGATATTATTTCGTCAATTTAGCTAAATTTCGCACCAATATTTTTTAAATATTTTCTTAATATGTTAAGATCTGCCGCTATTTTTTAATTAATGTTCTGAGACGCCTCGCGTCCGATTTTTATTATTTACTAGCTGACCCGGCGAACTTCGTACGACTTACTAAACATTAATAACATAAGAACTGTATAGCTGCTACCTTTGAAAAACCTTATAAATAGTTTATTTAGTTAAATAATGCTGCCTTGGATGAAAAATGTATATTACAACTTGCAATATATACTTGTACAATATACAATATTGGCATAAGAGACATACAGATAAACAAACATTCATTTTTATTTATATAGATATAGGTTATAGAAACATTTTTCCAGTATTTTCAATTTTACTTCCCTCCTAAATGAAAATATGACAAAAATGTGGCTATAACAACAATTACTGTACTCTTAAAGAGCTTTTTAACGATATGCATGATTAAAGATGAAAACCTTAGATTATAAGTACCCCGTACCCCTGTGTACCAAAATTTAAACATCACAACACCAAAAGTTATACTAACTCAGAAATCTTCCCGGGCATGCGTCCAACCATTCCCCAAAGTTTCATTGCAATCAGATGATAGATATAGATTATAGAAATATTTTTCCTGTATTTTACATTTTAGCCCCTCCTAAATGAAAATATGACAAAAAGTACATATAACAACAATTACTGCACTCTTAAGCCTAGTTCACACCAGGAGACGCGTTGCGAGACATTTCTCGCAACGTGTCTATAGACATCTGCTGAGACCGTGTATGGTCTAGGTCCAGTGCCGGATTTACCACTAGGCCGACTAGGCCGCGGGCTTAGGGGGGGCCGCAGATATGGGCAATACATTGATAATGCTTGCCGCTCAGCACCTTTGACAAAGTATTTCATGAATTTGAGTATGTTCCTGAGTATGTTCCTGAGTATGTTCCTGAGTACTAAGTTAGTTATTAGACCAAATATTAAGTTGATTTTCACTTGTCACTTGATGGTTATTCCATTATTACTCCAAATAAGAGTGGTCACTTATCAAGTAACAAGCTGACATCATCTTGTTTTTTGGTCTACTAACTGGGTTTGTACTCAGGATCATGAAAATCACGCATTGTTCACCAAAATGGCCGCTCTCCGTCTTTTTTTTTTCAAATGCCTATTGCCAAGCTGGCGAGCTTATATCCCGTAGACGAACTTAGCCGACCACATGTTATATTTTAATGCTTACTGCCACCAAAAGATTTACTCGATGTTTGTCAATCACTCTTTTGCACGCTATCTCCCCTGAGCTATACATTTTATATTTATAAGTTTTTAAAAAAGGTTCTACAAATAAATAAAATTCAATAAAAAAGTGATTTTTATCGGCCTATTTATTAAAACCTAACCACATATTATGGAGAACGTAAAACCAAATTATAAAGTATTTCAAGAGTTAAAAAAACATCTAATTCATTATAGTTTATTATACTATTGTAGTATCTAGTATTATGTAACACTATAATAAAACTCTAAACTTGCATTTTTGTAAGCTCGTTCAAAACAAGACTAATTTATATTTTTGACACAACATATTAAATCGACGTAAACAAACAGTAACTTAGTAACCATTAAATAATAATACACAACATTTCCCTCCCCTTTAAGAAGTTACGTAGCGAGCTCTTAGATGGTCGGCATGCTTTCGTTCTTCTCGTCCATCAACCAACACCCGATATGATAAGTCACCTGTACGCTGAATCACCGACCCTTCTTTGTATGACTTCCCATCTTTTGATAGCGACCATACTTCGTCCCCTTCCGAAAAAGATCTTGCCCTTGCCTTGCGATCATGATAGACTTTTTGATTAACAAGTTCTTGATCGATATTGTCTTCCACATTGGCTCTGCGGGTGATCTTCCTGTAGCCCGAGATATCGAATTACGGTACGATAGCAAGAACTGCTGCAGAGCAATGTTAACGTCAAGTCCAGCCTTCTTTGACGCCTTCATTTTATCCTTAAAAGTCCTCACAAACCTCTCAGCCAACCCATTTGAGCGGGGGTGATACGGCGTTGTTTTTATGTGTCTCATGCCATTCTCTCTGCAAAATTTATCAAATTCTGCTGAAGTGAATTGCGGACCGTTGTCCGACACAATGCTTCTTGGTATCCCAAACCAACCGAATATTTGTCTTAATAGTGAAATTGTTTGATTTGTTGTTGTACTCGTCGTAGGGCAAATCTCTAACCACTTAGAGAAAGCGTCAACAACAACAAGCCAATACTTCCCCTGAAATGGTCCTGCATAGTCGATATGAATTCTCTTCCAGGGTTTCGCTGGTGTCGTCCATGAAAAAAGTGGACTTTCTATTTCTCGAGGCCTTGTTTGTTGACAGGGCACGCACTCCTTAACGAATTGTTCAATATCTCTATCCAACCCTGGCCACCAGATATAAAATTTAGATGAGGACTTCATTGAAGTTACTCCAGGGTGTCCTTCGTGTAGAATCTGTAGAATGTCTCTTCTCATTGTACTAGGAACTACAATGCGGCCCAGCCACATTAATACTCCTTCCTCGAATGACAATTCCTCTTTCTTTTCAAAATATGTCCAGAGTCCAGCTGTAATGTCGTGTTTTGTAGATGGCCAACCTTGTTTTTTGTATTTCACAACCATTCGCAGTAGCTCGTCATTTCTTGTTTCCATCTGTATCTGTGCTTTTGTCACTGCTAAATCCGGAAATCGCAAGTGGAATAAATGGCCATTTTGTAAGTCTCCTATCCCTTCAGCTTTTGATGTTTCCATTGTCTCTAGTGGTAGTCTTGACAGAGCATCTGCCGGTGAATTATTCACTCCCTTCGTGTATTCTATGTCGTAGGAATACGCTGATAAGACTAAAGCCCATCTAGATATTCTGTTGGCTTTGGTTTTTGGTATTTCCTTATTTGCCCCAAAGATAAATTCTAGTGGTCTATGGTCAGTCCTAATAATGAATTTCTTCCCAAAAAGGTAGTGATTAAATTTTGTTATCCCAAAAATTATTGCCAATCCCTCTTTTTCGATAGTCGCATATTTTAATTCTGATTGTGTTAATTTCCTAGAGGCGTACGCTATTGGTCTTTCCGAGTTATCCCTATACCTATGAAACAGCACTGCACCTATACCTACTCCGCTAGCGTCACAGCTAACTATCAGTGGTAGTTCTGAATCAAAATGAACAAGAGTATCTGAAGATGATAAGCACTGTTTTAATTTTCTGAAAATTGTTTCTTCGGCATCCATCCAACTCCATTTGACATGTTTTTTAGTTAGCCGATGTAGAGGAGCACATATGGTTTGGAGATGGGGCACAAATCGAGCATAGTAATTTATTGACCCTAAAAAAGATTTCAACTCCGTTACATTCCTTGGTGGCTGCATTTCCTTAATAGCTTTGATGTGTTCGTCAGTAGGGTGGATACCTTCTGCGTCAATTCTGTGACCAAGGTAAGTGACTTGCTGCTGACCCCAACGACATTTCCCCTTTTGGATTTTAATTCCACTTCCCTATAACCTAAGTAATACCTCTGACAATCTTGAATTATGTTCCTCTAGCGTTTTTCCTTGTATGATAATGTCGTCGAGGAAGCAAGCTACACCAGAAATTCCTTCTAAGATACAATCCATTGTTCGCTGAAACAATGATGGCGCAAAATTAACTCCAAAAAGGAAGCCTTTTGTATCTGAAATACCCTACATGTGTTGTTATAGTAAGTAGTGACCTGCTCTCTTCCTCTATAATAAGTTGCAGGTACGCATCTTTCAAATCGATGGTTGAATAGTATTTTCCTCCGCTTAGCTTAGCCGTCACTTCTTCAAATCTAGGTAAGGGGTACTTTTCCAATACTGTGTACGGGTTAATAGAAACTTTAAAGTCCCCGCATATCCTAACTTTTCCGGTAGGCTTCACTACAGTTACGATCGGTGAAGCCCACTCCAAAGGGGTCTGTGATGGATCTACTGGTTCAATTACCCCAATCTCAACTAGCCGCCTAAGCTCTTTTTCCACGGACCCCCTTAGCGCAAAAGGAACCGGCCGTACTTTGTGAATTACTGGCCTCGCTGTATTCGTTACATGTACTTTTGCCTGATGTCCTACAATTGTCCCCAACTTGTCCTCAAATAACTCTCCAGATTCAGTTAACAGTGATTCTATGTTGTGGGGGTTATCCTTTTCTTTAGTCTCTGAAAGAGAACACAGCTTTGCACCTTCAGGTAATGGTAGCCCAAATTCAAGAACCCAGTCTAGTCCGAACAACGGAACGTCCTTATGTTTAACTACTGTCACTTGTAAATCTTTATTCCTCTTAAACGCCTGGACCCTAACCTGTCCCTGTCCAAGTGTTTCTATAGGAACTCCTGTATACGCTACCAACCCAGGAACATATGACAATTTGGGAGAACCAATTTGTTTCCAAATGTCTTCACTTATTATTGTTCTAGCAGCCCCTGGATCATACAACATAGCTAACCTCTTACCGTTAATTTTGACATCTAACATTACTTTGCTAACGTTCCCCGTATGTAAGTTTACATTTCTAATAGCATCCGCTTCATCGCTTTCTGAATCTTCATTTTTTCTTTCTTCAACTCTCCTTACTTGTTTTCTTTGCTCTTCTCCAACTATTACCGCTTTCCCTTTTGTTAAACACACCCTTGCAAAGTGATTTTCCCCTGAACAAATTAGACATTTTTCTCCCTCCGCCTGACAACGTTCCCCTCGTCTATGTCGGAAGCCACCACATCCTAGACAGTGCTTCCCCTTAACTAGCTCTCTCGGTGCTTTTCCGCTGTTCCTGTACTGTTGACTGCTTTTAGCCGTAGACCTACTATTATTTCTATTTGAAACATTGTTCACTCCCTCACTGCCTTCGATTAATTTTGGACCGGCGTTCCTCTCGATGTCAGAGAGTTTCTTATGTTGTAAGGAGACCTGTTCTAGTTGAATCGCGGTTGCCTCTACATCTTTCAATGTAGCAGCATTTGTGGGAAAATTTTTTATTAACTCCTTCTGCCACTCTGAATTATTTATTCCTACAAACAATTGATCTCGTATTCTTTCTTCTAATGTGCTACCGAATTCACAACGGTTAGCCTTTGCTCTTAAGCTGTTAACATAGTGTGCTACTGACTGTGTGCTGTCTCTTGTGTGTAACGTAAATTCTCTTCGTTCACTCTGTATCAAAACTTTCTTTGCATATAGTCTGTCTAAAACTTCCTTTAATTCCCCAAACGATATCTCGTTCACATTCTTAGGTTTAAAATGATCAAAAAGAACCTTATAGCATACTGGCCCTATTTTAGATAACAAAAGAATAGCCTTATACTTGTCACAATCAGCCCCTTCCAGGCCAAACAATAACAAGCTTGTTTCGAATCTAGATATGTAGTACTCCCATTCCTCCCTAGATTCGTCAAATTGTTCAAATTTGAAGTTTTTTAATGCTTGACCTATAGCATTTGATTTATTATTACCCTGAGTTATGACACCTCCTCCCTGACCACTAGAACTATTATTAGGTAAATTTAAGATCATACCATCAACACTGACATAAGATTGATTATCGTCTGATTCTGAATCTCTTCCAACCTCTGAACTTCCTTTGCGTCTGCTTTGCCGGTTCTTTTCGCTATTCCGATTTGTTTTCACTCCTTCCACCACTCCTTTCTTCTTTCTACCCGGCATCCTCGTCGCCAAAATGTAGTATCTAGTATTATGTAACACTATAATAAAACTCTAAACTTGCATTTTTGTAAGCTCGTTCAAAACAAGACTAATTTATATTTTTGACACAACATATTAAATCGACGTAAACAAACAGTAACTTAGTAACCATTAAATAATAATACACAACAACTATTTTGACATTAGTTAAGTTAAGTTAGCCCTACGAATATTAACTTACCATAACGGTTTTGTAAAAAAATGCCAAGTAAACCCAATTAAAGAACTTCTATAGTTCATAAAAACTAGGATAAAAAAACAATGTGGGGAGGGAGGGGGGCGCTAGAAAAATTTGGCCTATGGCCAGTGGCGGATTAAAGGGGGGCGGGGTGGCGACCGCCCCCCCCCCCCCCTTGATTATACATTTTTCCAACGGCTACCAAATTTCATATCAGAAATGTATAAAAGCGCTGTTTCGAGAGGTAATATTTTCAAAATTTTTCGAGGGAGGACCCCCAGCCCCCCGCTATATGCACCCCGTATTACTTACAGTTAAGATATTGTACTGCAGTCGGAGGGGGGGGGGAGGAACCCTGAGAACTCCCCCCCCCCCCTTCCTTAGGGCTTTCCATACTCCCGAAACTCCTTGGAGGGTCAGATCGCCACCCCCTAGATGACACCCTTAATCCGCCACTGCCTAGGGCCTCAAAAGTCCTAAATCCGGCACTGTCTAGGTCTAGCGTCCACACTTGTATACACTTTCCTCAACATACCTAACGTTGCACCATATCTACCATTTAGAATGGAAAACCATAGACATGCGATTTTTGGTCTAGCAACGAGACCGTAGACGCCGTTTGTCCAGCCGATGTCTATAGACAAATCGCTAGACATGTCTCTGAGACCAAAATCGCGCAACATGTCTACTAGTGTGGACAAGGCTTTAATGAGCTTTTCAACGATATGCATCCTGAGGGGTTTTCATTACTTTGACATTTGTACCACGTACCCTTGTGTACCAAAATCGGAATATAGTTTTACTAACTCAGAAACCTTCCCGGGCATGCGTCCAACTATTCCCCTCATCGCAATCGGATGATAGATAGAGATTATAGAAATATTTTTCCTGTATTTTCCATTTATTACTTTGACATTTGTACCCCGAACCCCTGTGTACCAAATCGGAATATAGTTATACTAACTCAGAAACCTTCCCGGGGATGCGTCCAACCATTCGCTAAAGTTTCATCGCTATCGGATGAATGGTTTAGGCGCAGGCATAAGAGACAGACAGACAAACATTCATTTTTATTTATATAGAAGAGAAGACTATTATCTATATAAGTGTATTAATATTTGTTATCTATGGTTTTGTTTAGTTGTTTCTATCATATAAATGAAGCCAGTAAGTGGATATTTCTGGTTCTGTTTCTCTCCGGAGGAACTGACATAGGCATGGCTGGAATCATGGTCTTCTTTGTGAGTATTAAAAAAAAATAAAGAATTATTACTTTATTTGTACGATAGATGAGTTGTTTGCAATGATTTCAATACGTTATATTATCAGGTAACATAGCATCTAAACACTATATTACAAACTATCAATGTCTAATAGAATAACAATTTAACAGGATAAAAGACAATGTATTACTACTCAAGTTGTACAATAGATGAGTTGTTTGCAATGATTTCAATACGTTATATTATCAGGTAACATAGCATCTAAACACTATATTACAAACTATCAATGTCTAATAGAATAACAATTTAACAGGATAAAAGACAATGTATTACTACTCAAGTTGTGCAATAGATGAGTTGTTTGCAATGATTTCAATACGTTATATCATCAGGTAACATAGCATCTAAACACTATATTACAAACTATCAATGTCTAATAGAATAACAATTTAACAGGATAAAAGACAATGTATTACTACTCAAGTTGTGCAATAGATGAGTTGTTTGCAATGATTTCAATACGTTATATCATCAGGTAACATAGCATCTAAACACTATATTACAAACTATCAATGTCTAATAGAATAACAATTTAACAGGATAAAAGACAATGTATTACTACTCAAGTTGTGCAATAGATGAGTTGTTTGCAATGATTTCAATACGTTATATCATCAGGTAACATAGCATCTAAACACTATATTACAAACTATCAATGTCTAATAGAATAACAATTTAACAGGATAAAAGACAATGTATTACTACTCAAGTTGTACAATAGATGAGTTGTTTGCAATGATTTCAATACGTTATATCATCAGGTAACATAGCATCTAAACACTATATTACAAACTATCAATGTCTAATAGAATAACAATTTAACAGGATAAAAGACAATGTATTACTACTCAAGTTGTGCAATAGATGAGTTGTTTGCAATGATTTCAATACGTTATATCATCAGGTAACATAGCATCTAAACACTATATTACAAACTATCAATGTCTAATAGAATAACAATTTAACAGGATAAAAGACAATGTATTACTACTCAAGTTGTGCAATAGATGAGTTGTTTGCAATGATTTCAATACGTTATATCATCAGGTAACATAGCATCTAAACACTATATTACAAACTATCAATGTCTAATAGAATAACAATTTAACAGGATAAAAGACAATGTATTACTACTCAAGTTGTGCAATAGATGAGTTGTTTGCAATGATTTCAATACGTTATATCATCAGGTAACATAGCATCTAAACACTATATTACAAACTATCAATGTCTATTAGAATAACAATTTAACAGGATAAAAGACAATGTATTACTACTCAAGTTGTGCAATAGATGAGTTGTTTGCAATGATTTCAATATGTTATATCATCAGGTAACATAGCATCTAAACACTATATTACAAACTATCAATGTCTAACCACCTCTAACCACCTCTAACCACCTTTAAAGGTTTTCTTTCGTATTTTGTAAGTTGACAGATTTCGCATTTATTAATGTACGTTTGGATTGACTTTCTTTGATTAGGCCAAAAGTATAGCCGCTTGATTTTTTGTTCGGTTTCGTCAATTCCTCGGTGGTTTGTTTTTCCCGTGTGGTACTGATCGATTATTTCTATTATTTCGTCTTCGTTTAGGACGTCGATAAGTTTTTTCGTACATTTAATAAAGTTTAATTCCGTTTGTTCAAAGCAGCGCGTAATTACGGCTGAAAACTTTTCATAAACGTCACTTTCGAAATACAGATAATATTTTATTTTTGGGACAATAAATGACTTTATAAATTCTACTATATCTTTTTCGAAATTATTATTTGATAATTGAACTATAAATCGTTGGTGAGTTTTAAACATGTGAATAATTTTTGGTTTCGCGGGACTATGGTCTACTTGGTAAATAATTATTTGATTTTTACCTTGATTAACGGGTTTGTCGAGAATAGGAATAACTGCTCCCGTGTTATCTTCGTGAACTGAATGAACGGTTAAATCATCGTCTTCTAGTTCGATGTCTTCGAGTTCACCTATAAGATTATCTGAATTTACCATCATTGAAACATTGTCGATATTAGTTTCGACGTTATCGGTTAATGTGTCGGGATTTTTCGTGAAAAAATCTTGGACGAGTTGGTGGCATATTGCTTCCCCATCCTCAGATTCGTTATTATGTAATTCTATTCGGGACAAAGCGTCTGCTGTCGTGTTTTCGGAACCTTTGATGTAATCCATTACAAAATTATATTCTTCTAGCTTTAATCGCCATCTTAGCATTTTAGAATTTGGCTCTTTTATTGAGAATAACCATTTGAGGGGCTTATGATCGGATAGAAATGTGACTTTATGTCCGTAGATGTAAGGTCGAAAATATTTTGCCGCCCAAACAATCGCGAGAAGTTCCCTTTCGATTGTTGATAACCTTGACTCTGTTTCGTTAAGGGTTCTACTTGCATAGGCTATTGGTAAATTAGAATTCCTTATATTTTGGCTTAATACGGCACCTATTAAAATAAATGGTTTGTCGAAATCAGGATATTGTAAGATGGGTTCATTTATTAGCAGGTTTTTGCACGTATGAAAACACATTTGATAATCTTTATTATTAATGTCAATTATTGCTCCTTTTTTAAGGCATTTAGTTAACGGTTTTGTCAGTGATGCAAAGTCTTTTATAAATTTTCGGTAGTATCCTAATAATCCTAAAAATCCTTTTATTTCGCGTGGGGTTTTTGGTATTGGGTAGTTAGTTATAGCTTTGACTTTGTCAGGATTTGGTTTTACTCCGGCAGGGGTGACTACTTGTCCTAGATACGCAACTTCCTTCTTGAGGAATTCGGTTTTATCTAGTTGTATTTTAAAGTTTGCTTGTCTTAATCTGTCGAAAACTTCTCTGAGTCTTTCGAGGTGTTCTTCTAAGCTGGTACTAAAAACAAGAATATCATCTAGATAAACTGCGCATTTTACACCTCTTAAAACGTCGTTCATAACGCGGGAAAACGTCCTAGGAGCGTTCCGAAGACCGAAGGGCATCCTAGTGTATTCAAAGTGGCCTGCTTCAGTATTGAAAGCGGTTTTGGGAATACTTTGTTCGTCAAGTTCTATTTGATGAAAACCGGAAGCAAGATCTATTGTGGTGAAGTACTGACATCTACCGAGTTTGTCTAATAGATCGGAAATGTTTGGTATAGGGTATCTATCGTCTACGGTTTTCTCGTTAAGTTTCCTATAGTCGATTACGATTCGCCATTTCTTTTTCCCGGATGCATCTTGTTTTTTGGGTACAATCCACAAAGGTGAATTCCAAGGGGAATGGGACGGTCGAATGATGTTTTGTTTTAGCATTTCTGATATTTGTTTATTTATTTCTGTTCTATGAACTTCTGGGTAACGGTAAGAGCGCGTATAAACAGGGATTTCATCGTTTGTTCTTATAGTATGTTTGATTTGATTGGTAAAACTTAATGGTTTATCATCTGTGTGAAATAAATCTGAATATTGCTCTACTAAGTTTGTTATTGATCGTTTTTCTTCCGAGTTCATGTGATCCGTTCGAATTTTGGACAGGTCGAAATTTACTCGGTCATAGTTAAAAGAATTAAGGTTAGGCGGTGGTCCCGTTTCAAAGTCGTTTAAGGGTCTTATTTTGTAGGGTTTTTCAATTTTGAATTTTATTGAACTATCTGAAGGGTTGACTGCTACACAGTATGTTTCATAGTTTTTAATATTTACAACACATTCTGGAATTTCGATCGTTTTAAATTTAGTGTAGGGGATGTAACCATTTCCGTTAGAAATATTGGTAACTTTTAATTTAATTACCTTTTCAGAATTTGGTGGTATGATTGTTTCAAAAGTGTCTTTTGTATACTGTTGAGGAGTTTTAATTGAATTTGTATTCATTTCATTTGTAATGTTTTTGTTAGTATCAAAGTATGTTAGTGGAATAGTACAATAAGGGGTACATAATAAATCTTCTGTTAGGTTTATAGAGGCTTGAACTAACTTCAAAAAAAAAATTATCTACACCTAACAACATGTCAAAGAAATTATGAAATTTGAATAAATGAAATTTAAGGTTTAATGACCGCATTTTGAAAAGTTTTTCACAGTTAACAAGTGTGCTAAATTTTTCAGAAGTGTAGCCATGAGCTGTGCTTACTAGGAAAGGATCATTTTTAATATATTCTGAAAAATATGTTTGTGCTATTTCTGGATTTATGAATGACTTCGTACTACCTGTATCAATCAGAATTTTTAACTTTAGTGAAGGTAAAATTATAAACGGTAATTTGCTTTGATTTTGAGATAAACTCATTAATTCGAATTTTCTTCCAAGGCTTCTAAACCTAAAAAATGATCTCCTTCGTTTTGTGGGGTTTCCACGGATTCTTGGGGTACGGTATAGTCTGAAGAACCAGATTCATAATATTCGTAATTGTACGTATCTGCTTGTGCTTGTGCAGAGGTTTGTTCATGATCTAAGTTGTGAAGCTGGTTATTGCTATTATAATTATTTCCAAAACTTGTTGGATTTGGTCTAAATGTTTGATTTGTAGAAATGGACATGGGTGTTGGATTAAATTTTGCTGGCTTAATATAAGAATTATTATTATTTGTGGGTCTGTTAAAATTTGGTCTTTGAGGAAGTGGTTGCCTGAAAGGTTGCGGTTTATAAAATTGAGCAGGGTTCTGTGTTTGGGGACTTGGTTTAGTCATAGGAAGGGATTTCTGAAAGTTTGGTTTTTTTATTTCAGGCTGATTGGTTTTAAATTTATCTGACAAAAATTGGAAGTCGTTGGTTAACATGTTCAACGCTTCATTTAAATCTGTAGGGTTTTTGGTCCTCATCAAGGATCCAATGGGTTCCCTAAGTCCTCTTAGAAATACACGAAGAGCTAACTTACGTGTATAATCCGCTAGGATTTCACTTTGAATTTGAACTACCTTATTATTAAAATAAGCAATTTGGAGAGTAAGTAACTCTTGGATTTTTTGGTAAAAGTCAAAGGGAGATTCATTGCCTTGTTTTAGGGCTGACCAGGGCCGGATTTTCAATTTTCGGGCCCCCCCGCGAAAAACTCCAATGGGCCCCCAACCTACCCAGGCCGGGGCCTATACTGAAGGGGAGGGGGGAGTTAATGGTTAGTGCACCGTAGAATGGGAGTCCTATCAGTCCTACACTATCGGTGAGCCTCGTGATGGCCAAAGAATGTGAGAAAACTACACACCACAACCTAATTACACGCACCGCATTCATTCTTCATCTCAAATTCGCTTTTGAACTACCTCTCCGAAATAAGAAAGAGGTAATTGCCTCAAAAAAATGCTTATTCCTAATTAGGTCTTCAGGGTATTAATAATTTCAAAGTCAACTTATTTTTGACTATATTTCACCTCCTTTGAGGCATCTTCAAGCCTAAAAGATTTTTAAATTTTTATTTTTTATATCTAGATTAACTTACATTATCTTTATATAACATGTTGACATAACTTTAAACAATTTCCCCTAAAACATTACTTGATTTATTTTCTTAGTTGTTTTCTTTCATGACAATTCTCTTGCAAGGAAAGAAAATAACTAAGAATAGTTATTTATGTAACTAGGCAGCAAAATGGAATTTTCCTAATAAGTTTTTAAGATTTAATTCCGAGCCGAAGGAGAGGTTAGGCTAAACAAATTTACTGCATTTTTTTGTACAATATGTTTAACAGAATATTAAATTAATGTTATATGATTATTTTATTATTACTGTTATTATCCTTACTATTTTATATACATGTATGTATATATTTCTACAATAAATCTATAAAAATAAGATTACAATAACAACTTACATACTATAACAATTTAAATACTATAAAAAAATCATAACAACATTATATGACCAAATAAGATTTTCATCTGTGGTTATTATCTTGATAGGTTACTTTTAAAGATATTTTATTGTTTCATTAAATCATGCACTTCAATTTTAAATTTTTGTTTATTTACTATTATTGACTAAACTGTTTAAATTATAATTTTATATTTACAATTACTTCAAAGCCAAACTTCACTATAGACTTGAGTCATTCTTCTCCATTCGTGCCGATTCCATGCAACCCTTTGCCACGTTTCTCCTCCCCATGTCTTCTTGAATTCTTCATCCCAACTTATTCTCGGCCTTCCTCTTCTTCTTTTTCTTTCTCTTGGGTACCATTGAAAAACTTTCTTTGTAAATCTTCCATCTGTTGGCCTGTCCAATTCCATTTCCTTTTACTTACGGTTATTCCAATATCCTCGATTTTAGTTCTCTCACTAATCCATTTGATGGTTTTTCTATCATTCCTTGAAATTTTGATAATACTTCTTTGCACCACCCTCAGTTTATTAATAATTTCTTTATTTAACACCCATGTTTCGCATCCGTAAATCATCACCGGCAGCACACACATATTCCATATTAAGCAGAATTACGCATATAAAAATGAACAATGTGGGAGTGTTTATAACCTGCGATGTAGTAACCTTTTTGTAGTAAAATTTTCTTAAAATGTTACAGCCTGTTTGTTATTTTGCTGACACTTTATTATTTTGCTGAATGTTTTTTTCACATGTTACAAAAGAATCAAGAAAAATTACATTTTGCAATTGAAAACAGTTCAACAATGCTTAATTTTCCTGCCATAAGTAGATAAAATAAATTAAGTTATGTATTAAGAGATTTTTTTGAAGGTTAGTCTACTGTTATATGTTAATTTTCATATTTATTGGAACTAAGTTCCTTAAGGCACGTTACAGCGCAGCGCCTGGAGGCCGGGAGCGAATCCGAAAAAAAACACTGTCACAAAACTGAAATCGACCCATGACGATAACTTGAGCCAAAGTTGTGGAAGACATGTTTATTTTAGCAACGCTCGCGTAAACGTTCAAATGTAAAATTAAAATTTTTGGACGAAAAAAATTCTAACTTATTCTATTCAATGAGACATACAACTTATTTAAATTAATTTTTTTTAGTTAAATCAACACCGATACTGCTATATGAAGTGTTAATGTTCGCTAAATTTATTAAAGCGGACCTAAACGTTTAAAATAGAGAAAACTATGTTTTAAACGATATATTACGTTCTAACGTAACGATTTTTATAAAACGTCATACACAAAGTAAAGTAAAGTAAAATTGAAACAGGCATGTGAAATTTCAACCTGATACAAGCAGACGTTTTTGAGTAGGGAAGAGATATATTTTATAATATTTTAAATTAGTAGGCCGGGTAGGGGAAAACAGTTTTGTTTCCCACCTACTACCACCTTCCTTTTTAACTATATCAACTCATGATGATTAATTTTTCTCTCAATATTCAATACATAAGTATTTATTGCAAGACACTCGCTTCAATGATATAAACAATGTTTTTCTCTTAATTTTGTCTTAACTCCACTAGGTACAAACAATTAATTAGAACTCCACCATGTATAAGTTGTTAACATCGTATACTTAGTAGTGTGATTTTATAATTTGTATATTTAATGAAAAGCGTAAGGAACTTAGTTCCTAACGGGTGCCCTGCCACGCCACACGTATTATTTAATAAAAGTGTTACGTTTTGTTTAAAAGTTGTGTCAACATGTTATATAAAGATGTAAGTTAAAAGTTAATGTAGATATAAGAAATAAAATTTTAAAAATCTTTTAGGCCTGAAGATGCCTCAAAGGAGGTGAAATATAGCCAAAAACGGATTGACTTTGGAGTTATTAATGCCCTAAAGACCTAAATAAGGATAATAAGCATAGTATGGAAATGAAGGGTAATATACTGCGAATATCTCTCAAATAAATAAAAATGCAATTATCTCCTCACAACAACAACAATATTATACCGGGTGTCCTATACTCCCCTTCCATATTAACTTTTGTAATATTTCAAATAAAAATTTGTTCAAGCTTATCCAAAAATGGGGTCTTATATTTTTTTCGTTAGTCCTTTTCGAAGATACCTATGTTATCGTATTGGTAAAATAAAAACTGAGCTGATTTAGTTATTATGTATAATGACCAGATTTATTATATATCAGGGCCGCTGAGAGGATTTCCGGGCCCCAGGGCAAGTTAGCATCTATGGAGGACCCCTTTGAACAAACAACGGCTGGGGTCTGCCCCCCCCCCCCCCCCCGGAGATTTTTTTAAAATTTACGTGCAAAAAGATGAGTTTTAAGGATTTCTGAGGGTAAGTTTGTTCTTACATAGGAAAAGAGGTTTGGAGCGGGGACGAATTTTGAAGTTTAACTAAGGTGGGCTAAAAAAAAACCAAATAATTTAGTTGTTTTGTTGCTGGCAAGCTTAAAAAATGCATTAAAAGTAAAACGTATTAATATCAGTTAATATGATTTGTCAATCAGTTTCTCTTCTTTAAATTAGCATTGACCATAATGAATAAGGTGAAAGCATCATAAAAATCTAAGTAACTAAATGAAACAAAAAAATTCAAACTTCCGTACTCATGACACATTAGGAAGAATTTAAGTTCATCACAATCAGTGGCGTACCCAGGGGAGTGGGCCCCTCGCCAAAAAAAAATTAATAATTAAAACATTTGCGTTCAGCACTGAATGGGGCCCCCTGATTAAGGTATATGACAATAATTCCAGTTTAGATTTTATTATACTCTAAAGGGGCCCCCCATCGACAGTGCGGCGCAAAGATAGTAGTTTTTAGTTTTTTATTTTATTTGTGGGCCCCCTGGCACCGGGGACGTGCCCGCAATTCGGGCACATAGCTACGCCACTGACCACAAGATCCTTCTTGCCTTTTTTGTTGTAAAAAAATCCTTTTTCAACATCTCTGACTGGGCCCCCCAGGACCGTGGGCCCCCCCGCACCGCGGGGGCTGGCGGTAGCTATATCCGGCCCTGGGGCTGACATTTCTATAGACAGCGTGAAACAATCACGTCTGTCCGAATAACTGTTTAACAGAGCGGTTTTTAATTCCTGCCATGTTGTACAGCGGGAATTATTAACGATATCGGCTGCAGGGCCTTTAATTTTAGAGATAATAGAGGCCATAAGATATTCATTTTGAAAATCGGCCAAGTTTTCCGTATTATAAAATTTAGTTACAAGTTTGTCACACAAATCTAAAAATCTACTGAGTAGTGATGGTTCACCACTAAACTCAGGAATCATGTTAAGATATTCCTTCTTAAATTCCATGATTATTATTTATTAAAATACTTATTTGAAAAATTGTATTATTTAAATGATTTTATTGAATTAATGATTTTAGAAATTCAATAATTGATTATAAAAATATATGTCCTTCTTATTTATATTATTTAAATAATTTTACTTAATTAATAATTTTAGAATTTTAAAAATTAATTATTTTAAAAAGTTTAATTTCTTATATAATGTTATGTTCTTATTAATGATTTTTATTAGATCAATTCCTGCACTCTTATATCTGATGCACAATTCTATAGGTTCAATTAATGTCAAATTTCCCCAAAATATAATGTGTGTACTCACAGTATGATGATGAGCAGGTTCATAAGTAGATTCTTCTAAGACAGCTAGTAAATTGTAAAAACAAAAAGTTTCGGTACACTTGCAAAACCTCTAGCTGTCCTACCGACTGCGCCAGTTAACTTTAAGCAATTTGAATTTAAGTTTTTAAAAACAAATATTTATTTTAAGAACACAATTAAGAGTTACACAATTAAGAATTTCAAATGATACACAATAATTATAATACAACTACTAAGTCGGAGTCGAGGTCTAGACTAGCGGGCCGGCGGCATTCTACATACTTAAGTATAGTACAAAGTGCTGACGGTCTGCGGTGCTGAATCCGTAAAAAGTCCTTTGTTAACTTATATATATATATATATATATATATATATATATATATATATATATATATATATATATATATATATATATATATATATATATATATATATGTCAGGAATATAGTGCACATTAAGACTATGCTATATTCTTTATAGAGTCCAATTTGAATTTCAAAACTTAACACTGAAAAACTGGTATTGGTGGTGAAAATTTCCATGTTGGTGATGGATCACCAAAAAATCACTATTACTATTGAGTCAGGAATGGCCGATTTAGTGGGGGTAGAGATTGGTTTTATTTTTGTACCACCATTTTTAACTATTTTACGAGGGCTGGCGCATCTGAACTGTTCCACCCTGTATATATATATATATTTTAAACGATTGACTATATCCAAAAACCAAAATAACCTACGATTTTTTACCCTTTATAACAGGCGATTTATCAAAACTGGAGCAAAAAAAAAAAAAAATGATGTGGGTCAGATACGACATATTTACCATTTACCAATCGGAGACATAAGTAAAAGATGTTTAAAGCTAAAAATGTTTTAGTTCTTCAGAAAGATCAAATAGCTTCCAATACCTCCGGTAAGCTCGGAAGCATAATATATAAAAATATAAATGTTTTTCTACTTACTCGCACCCTAAGTCCATGCTAAGTAGACTTTTGATCTAGCTCAAGCGGATATAGATCTTACGTACTGGCAGCGTGACTTTGTCCACCTCTGTATTTACCTTAACCAACCGCACTTCTCCACCAGGAAGCTCTTCAATCCTCGTGACGTGACCAATCAAATCATTAAGGCGCGTCCACACTATGCCAAGCGGCAAGGAATGGCAAGGCCATCTGGCTTTGCCAGACGGCTTTGCCGCATGGTCTTCCAACTGGCATTGCGCGGCATAGTGTGGAGCGCCTTTAGGTACTCTCTTTCTCAAGTAGTACACGATCTCCCCACCTTCACCGGAGTCCTAACTGAATTTCGCATCAGAAGCGTTTTCCTTTACACACCTGACGAAATCTGCTGGTTTATCTTCCATTTCTTATTTCTGCATTATCTTTTATCAATTTGATCTAAATTTGAACTTTTGCTTCCATGTAAAAACAGTACTGGATGTTATTCAGGAAGCACTAAAGAGAGTCTAAACCCTTTATCATCAATTGGATCTAAAATTCTTTAAATCCCCTTTTTCATCTGTAACAAAAACTGAACCCTTTTTCAAAATAATTTATTTGTTTTCTCTTGTACTACTTTAAACTTTGAAGTTGAGATATTCTTTCAGAGATTATGACTGTCACAAGTGAGTGATAGAAGATTCTATTTCACTGCTTTCTTTGCCTATTTTTATTAACTTTTACCTCAATTTGCCTATGTTCCGACGGGTACTGGTCTGCAGACTCATCATCTTCGTCTAACAAGGGCTGAGTCTCAATCTGTAAAAATTGACAATCCAAGATCTCCTGAGCCATTATGTAACTGTGGCCTTAAATATTTTCAACCTTGATATTCTCCAATTTTATCTCATTGTCAATTTTTCCCAGTAGATTCTAGTTCCTTGAAGATTCCGTCAATTTTCTACAATGTTTAAATACATATATTACATTACGTATTTGAACCTTTTATATTTTTGTACTTTAACAACTGAAATATAATCACTTTTCAGGTTGAAGACAGATTAGCTACAAAGATAACAGCTGTTTTTATCTGTTTTACGGAAATTATCATGTTTGCTGCCGTAACTTTCTCATCAGACCTGCTAACAAATATGGTGAGTTAACATTCTAAACTACTGTATTTTTACCATATTTATCACCATTATCTATTGTTTTGGCATTCACATGTCTTGACTTTGGCACATAAACTTGAAAACCGTAAACCCCTTGGTAGGGCTCTCTTAAAACACTTACTTAGGTAAGTAGAGGAACGATTAGCCGTTTCTTTAACGTAATTTAGACATTACGTCTTTTCTGGTCGAAAACACATATTTATTTATTGGTGCCATCATTCAATGTGGCCTACTGCGCATGGCTCTTTGTACCAGACGCGAAAAATCGCTAAGAAATATATAATAGACTCAAATTAAATACTCCGGTGACGTAGCCAAAATATTTTTTTATTTTTTTAGAAATACGCTTTGTTAAAATTCGAGTTATAGAATAATTTTACAAATTGATAATATATGAATATAACTCTAGAATACACAATCAGTGTTAGTGAGAGGCACCAAGGGATGTGCCATGGATGGGCATCGTCGGGCCCCTGATGAGTCGGACGCGACGAAACGATGCAGGACATGGCGTACTGCCGAGCCAACATCTTTTTGGCGTAATGTCTGTTGTTGGAACAGTTGCTATTTGTCACGCTTGCGTGGCACATCATTTGATGTCTCTCACTAATACTAATTGTGTACCTTATTGCAGTAACAGCAAAAACACGGTATCACAATGCTGAACTCTTGAATGATTGAAGATGTAGTTCCAGTCTCTAGAAAAAAAACTTTTTCTTAACGACTAGTTAAGACAAATACAAAAGGCCCTACATTAGTTTATATATTAAGTGGAATTGTTTCAGAGTGAGGAGATCTGCGAGGAAATCTACATGCTCGACTGGTATATGATGAGAGAAGAAGTAAAAAAATCCCTTCTCATTATTATGACAAGTAGTCAGCGGCCACAGTGCTTCAGAGCAGCTGACATCGTCCCTGTCGATAAGGAAATGTTCAGTTCTGTACGTATAAATAATAAAACATGTTTAGGTCTGAGTAGTCAGCGACCTCTGTGTTTCAAAGCAGCTGACATCGTCCCTTGTAGATAAGGAAATGTTCAGTTCTGTACGTATAAATAATAAAACATGTTTAGGTCTGAGTAGTCAGCGACCTTTGTGTATCAAAACTGCTGACATCGTCCGTGTTGATTAGGAAGGAGGGTGTGGAGGGTGTGGGTACTTGTTTGCGAGGATTAGATGCAAAGTTTCTAACTATAGCTTCCAATATAAACAGCTTGGTTTTCCGGTAAATTCCGCGTCACAAAGGGGTTAAATTCGACGTTTCGCTTCCACTACTGGAAGCATCTACAGGGGTGTGGTGCATCGTGATGATGACTGGAGAGAAGAACGGTTTATTTATACTGGTTTCTAGACCGTAGGTTGTACCTGGATTTTCCGGGAGTTCCTATACTCTGGGTAATCCTTTGTAGGGATGATGCAATCAGGCAGGTGCTGCCTTAGTCGGTGTTCCTTTGTCCGGGAGGGGGGGGGGGGGGTGATGTAATAAGTCGGGTTATTAGGTTATGTAATAAGTTGTTGTAGCACCGCCTCTTGCTATCTGCTTGCCGCAGTTGCTCACCGGAGGTTTCCAGGTCTGCGAAAGGATGAAACCATCCTCTCTGTTAATGTTCTCCGGTTTTTTTTGTTTTTTTTTATCTCAATTGCCTCCCTTACCACCCATCTGTGCTACCTGTTGACAGATGCGAGTACCCGAATTTCCTTAAATTTGATGAGATAGCCGATATCGTCAGAATGCTGAGCTATTGCTGATCTGTGGTCGTTGTTTTTAACTGCTCACGTGATCTTGTAAGTGGGTTGAGATCAATCTTCCGGTTTGCCCGATGTAGTTTTTGCCGCAACTGCAAGGGATTTGGTATAAATCGTAAGTATTGAGTTGAAGGTGGTTTTTTTTGGCGATTTCAAGAGTCTTCTGGTAGTCATATGAGCGCTAAAAGTAGTCCCGATGCCATGTTTTCGGAGAATCCTGCTTATGTTATCCTTCCGGTGTATACCTAATCCCTTACAGTTGCGGCAAAAACTACATCGGGCTGACAGGTAGATTGATCTCAACCCTCTAACAAGAACACGTAAGAGCAGTTTGAAAACAACAATCACAGATTTCATTTCAGAATGAAAAATAGAGAGGATGGATTCACCCATTCTCGGACCTGGAAACCTTTGGTCAGCACCTGCGGCCAGCAGATAGCAAGAGGAGGCGCCACAGTCACTTCCCGACTTATTACATCACCCGCCCAAAAAAATAACACCGACGAAGGCAGCAGTTGCGTAATTGCTTCGTCGGATTTCACCGGAAAAGCAAGCTGTTTATTACAAGTCTACCCGCGGAAGCCTATTTTAAGTCCTAGCTTCCATTAATTGCTCGCGGGAAATGTTTAATTTAGCTAATAGTCCAGGAGATAGCGTGCAAAAAAGTGTCGGACTAACATCAAGCTAGAATTTTGTACATACGTCAATCTTTTAGAGCCTTTTAAGAATATGTGGTCGGCTAAGTTCATCTGCGGGACATAGCTTGACAATAGGCGTTTGAAAAAAAACAAACCGGTGGAGAGCGGCCTTGTCTCACCAATTATGGTGGACAATGTGATATTCATGATCCTGAGTACAGATTTAGTTAGTAGACCGAAAATCAAGTCGATGTTATTTTCACACTTGATGGGTTAGTTATTCAAATATTACTAAAAATCAACATGGTCACCTGTTAAGGGACAAACTAACATCAACTTGATTTTCGGTCTACTAACTAATTCTGTACTCAGCATCATGAAAATCACATTGTCCACCATAATTGGTGAGACATGGCCGCTCTCCACCGGTTTATTTTTTTTTCAAACGCCTATTGCCAAGCTATGTCCCGCTGACGAACTTAGCCGACCACATTTTCTTAAAAGGAGCTAAAAGATCGACTTGTATACAAAATTCTAGCTTGATGTTAGTCAGACACTTTTTTGCACGCTATCTCCTGGACTATAACCCATCTAACCTGTTTTTACCAATAGTCATTCTTTCCCATGATTTGATACAGAGAGGTAAAAGAGCGCTCGATAGAGCTTTGATAGGTTCGAACAATTAATTGGATGAGTTGCATAATTTTGTTATTCGATTTTTTTTTTTTTAGTCTTTCATTTTTATCCCAATGTTTCCTTATCACTTTTTCAGTCTTGGAAGGGGGGCTGCTCCCCATATCTATATACGCCTATGAATAATGTAGCCCTGATTAGTCTATGTCTATATGAAAAGTGAAAAGGCTTTGGAAACGAAACTATTTAGTCATTTAATGTAATGGTTTGGCCTACATGATAAGGAAGTACATATTTTAGAAATATGAAATACAGCTCCGTTACAAGGAACAGTTCCCGTATTAAGGAATATCGTATTTAGATTTATATGATTTCATATTATTATTTAAGATCAAAATCAATCGAGTTTTCAAATGGTTGTAAAAGTATTGTTATATTATTTACATCAATAATTTTATACCAAATGAACATTAACCAATAACTTGGCAATTTTGTTGTTTACTGCGGAAAACCAGTGTGGGAACGCCGATCCCACACGTTCCCGCTCCACTACATCACTGTATTTTACTAGCCCGTGGTAGAGAGTTCCAGCCATTTCACACATATATGCATTTTACCGTTGAAGCGAGTATGATTTGATCATTAGTGAGCCATATAAATCAGAGCATCACGGCGAGGGATCGAACCCACGACCTCATGCCGCCTTTAATTCATTGATGGCCGAGCAGACGTGGTAAATAATTTAATCCTCATGGCCACGCCGGCTCTCTAAATTGATATAACTACGATGGTATTTTATATCAAATCCAATTCATCACCTTGATCCAATGAGACAGTCATTTTTGCACAAGAGGTATCGTAACGACGTACACAATAGCTTCCTCCGAACCTGAATCCTCTAAAACCATGAAATTTGAAAGATAGCTTTCAATTATAACATTAACATTATTATTAAAAGGGATTTTCCCCATTATAATTCAAAGTTCTGGGCAAACTATTGTTTATAATGGAAAAGTTAATTCTACATTTTGTAATTTTTTGTTACAGATGATGCAGTCCGCTTACTCCTTCATCAATTTAATTGCAGCTTTTAAGTCAGAATAATATAATACAAAATGTTAATAACTTTGTTTTAAATATAATTATGTATACATAATTTATTGATTACTAATTTTTTTTTTAATAATTATTGTATAATTTATTCATTATTTTTATTAATTAAATTAGTAACTATAATTAATATTTTAGTATGGGCAGACAGAAGGATGGGTGTAACTGAAGCGTAGGTGAAGTATTGTTATAAGTCAGTTTTATATTTCTAATGTAATTTCTAAACAGTTTGCATTTGACACAATTTATTTACTTACAACTTAATCGGCAATAAGTTTAGCCTTTGAATTAAACTGAAGTCATTCAAATTCGCAATTAGTTGAAATTATTCCAAATCCTGCCTCGTCCATATCTTTATTTTTATGTTTACTACATAAAACTGTAGTGACCGAAGGTAGGCACGCCTATGATAAGAAATGATTAAGTTTAAATTTTAAATACTCCTATTTAAGAAACTCAAGAACTTAAGAACTTGTATTGAAATTATTTGAAATGTGTTTAGAAACTTTTAAGGTTTGTATTCTTAATGGAAATTTAATAACCTTTTCAATGGTTTTTTTTTCAAATTTGCTTTAAGACCAACAATTTGGGAGATAAGACCATTTTTATGAAGAAAACTCGTGTTTTTCAGAAATTACCGAAATACATCCCTTATTTTTGAGAATCAGACAGGGGTCAAGAGGAAATTTTTTATTGCTTTTGGGGTCACCTCCCAAAGTTTGTAACATTTATCGTGAAACACCCTGTATATATATATATATATATGAAAAAATTCTCGACCGTAAATATAAACAGAAAACAAACAAAACTCAGGTTTCGGTCACAAAAATCGTCTTTATGTTACAATCCCGACGTTTTGGTTTTTACTTAAAACCTTCTTCAGGGGCCTAAAAAACAAGCGAAATACGAAAAACCCATGAAACAAACACTCATGACTATCAAAACGGAAAAAAACTAAGAAGCTGCTACACAATAAATACTAACCCAAGACCTAAACTCACCGTAAAACATCTAAACAACGACTGAAAAATTCTCACGCGTCACACCTATATACGGAGAAAAACCACAGGCTCCTTGATAAAAACATACTTTTTGTACTTGTTGTTGTAAGTTACATAAGGAAGGTATTTCTTTACGCCCTATAGTTTCATTTATCAATAGTCCTACGTACAATTTGTCCAAGTTTGGTGAGAATATTTTACACGGTTTCGTTACAGATAGTGAATTTAATGTAAAAAATTCGTTAGATTTTAAGGAATCTGTTTCTAATCAGTTTGTAGACGAGTCTCTTACTATGATTTCGCTAGATGTTAAATCTTTGTTCACTAACATTCCTTTAGATGTTGCTTTCCAGCTTATTAACCAACAATGGGACAAGTGTGGATCGGGTACGGGAATATGGCCGTTAACTTGGAGTACACCATCGTCCGATTTGGCTCAAAGTGGTCTCATAATTTTGCACTATTTTTGCACATTTTTGAGACGCCAAGAATGAATTTTGCGACGCCTTCTAAATCGCGATTAATCGCATGTCAAAGTTGTGCTCCAAGTTAACGCTGGAGTACACCATCGTCCGATTTGGATCAAAGTGGTCTCAAAATTTTGCACTATTTTTGCACATTTTTGAGACGCCAAGAATGAATTTTGCGACGCCTTTTAAATCGCGATTAATCGCAAGTCAAAGTTGTGCTTCAAGTTATCGCTGGAGTACACCATCGTCCGATTTGGCTCAAAGTGGTCTCATAATTTTGCACTATTTTTGCACATTTTTGAGACGCCAAGAATGAATTTTGCGACGCCTTCTAAATCGCGATTAATCGCAAGTCAAAGTTGTGCTCCAAGTTAACGCTGGAGTACACCATCGTCCGATTTGGATCAAAGTGGTCTCAAAATTTTGCACTATTTTTGCACATTTTTGAGACGCAAAGAATGAATTTTACGACCCCTTTTAAATCGCGATTAATCGCAAGTCAAAGTTGTGCTTCAAGTTATCGCAGGAGTACACCATCGTCCGATTTGGCTCAAATTGGTCTCAAAATTTTGCACTATTTTTGCACATTTTTGAGACGCCAAGAATGAATTTTGCGACCCCTTTTAAATCGCGATTAATTGCAAGTCAAAGTTGTGCTTCTAGTTATCGCTGGAGTACACCATCGTCCGATTTGGCTCAAAGTGGTCTCATAATTTTGCATTATTTTTGCACATTTTTGAGGCACCAAGAATGAATTTTGCGACGCCTTTTAAATCGCGATTAATCACAAGTCAATGTTGTGTACCAAGTTAATGCTGGAATCACCATCAACCGATTTGGCCCAATGTGGTCTCAAAAATTGCACTAATAATAATTATCTATAATCTTATTTCCATTTTCAAGCTTAATGAAGCGGAGAATATAAAGTGATAGTAAGACAGAAATTGTCGTCATTTCTATGAAACTAGCGATGCGACGACTCCTTTATAATTTTTTTAGAAGCCAGAACATACGAGCATGGTTAGAGGTGTTAGAGGTATACTTCCCTAACCCTTTTGCTTTTCTTCTTAGTCCCTCTATAACCTTTTATTGCTAATATCACGATTGTGATTCTTTTATTTTAAATCAGTTTACACTACACAGTGAAACCAGTCCTTCTTCAGGTCTAAAAAAATAATGTTTTTGTATAAAAGTTACTGGTGAAATATTGGGTTTATAAAAAAAAAAAAAAAAAATACTAAAAAGAGTAGGTACAAATGTAATGACAAATTACGATTTTTTTTTTTGGAGTACCCAATATTTTGCTAGTAATTGTGATGCAAACACACACATTTTTTAACTTAACTGCCTTATAACAGGCAACATTTTGGTTTTTTAAAAAAATAAGAGATTTCACCTTATATTTTGCTACAGAAAGAATTTTATGGCACAAATTTTTAAATGATAAATTAGGGTTTACCTATTAAGTGAAAAATATAACATTTACCCCAAACAAACCCCTACAGTATACATCTATTCCAAAATAGTGTCATAAAATGAAAATTTTGTGTCTATGCCAAATAATTACGGATGAAATATTGAGTTTACAAAAAAATCACCTAGAGTCTAGAGTAAAAAAAAAAAAAAACAAGAAATACGAAACTGTAAATAAAATTAGTTAATGGTGTTGTTCAAAATAAATCGTGATACATTTACTAGTTGTAACAATTTTTTAAAACAAAAAATAATAATAATTGTTATGTATAAATATTAACTTTAAAAGTACCCTCAATAACTTTATATATATCGAGTTGGATGTTGGATCCTTCAAGGGTATAGAAAAAACCATGTTATTTCATTTTGTAACACAAAATGAAATAACATGGTTTTTTCTATACCCTTGAAGGATCCAACTCGATATTCGATATATATAATAATTATTATAACAATTGTTTCAAATTTAGTATTTTTTGGTTCAAAATAAGACAGTTTTTGAGGCAGAAACACTTTCTTCTTTTAATAATGGCTTTAATTAATAATTTATGTTATAAATATTATTGTTTAAAGCTTGCCAAGAACCGTATTTTGTAGGAAAAATAGACAAAATGTGTGTGTGAATAGTTATGTTAATGGAGAAGGGCGTAAAAGTTTAGTAGCTAATATGTAATGGGGGGGGGGGGGGATGGGGCGTAAAACATTTTTTAGCCAAGAGCGTTGAAAAAGCTAAACGCGCCACTGACCTCTAATTACATTAAAAGGAATTGTTGTCGCTACATAGCTTTCGCATATGTCTCGAAAACATGATGCGTTTACGTTTGTAAGTATTTTTATAATACTACCTTTAAATTTCAATGTATGACTGCATTAATGCATTGGTTCACTGTGTAAATGTCTTTAATTTCAATGCATGGCTGAAGACCTTTAAAATACCTTTAATACCTTTAAAATAATACCCAACTTCGAATTATTAATAATAAAAATATTGGGGCTCCCGAGTTACGACCCCCTAAAATTTCTTAAATTTGATTTTTTATATCAACTCCCAGGAATATTATTGGACCACAGAGATGCATATATTTGTATTTTTGCCTAATTTTTAGGACCTGTCCCCGTTTTTTTAATTTTTTGTGGGATAAAATGACCGCCATTTTGTAAACACAATATATTTTTGTGAACCAAATTTCAATACCTTTATAATGATACGCAACTTCGAATTTTCAAAAATTTTGGGGCTCAATAGTTACGGTCCCCTAAAATTTTAAAAATTTCACTTTTTTAGTTCAACTCCCGAAAAATCATTGGACCACAGAGATATATATTTATAAAATATGACCTATCCTAAAGGGGTAGTGCAGAGGGGGGGGGGGGGGGGGGGGTACATTTTGGGTTTGTTTTATTTTTTGGGGGGATAAAATGGCCGCTATTTTGGAACGCGTTTCAGTCCGCAATCGTTTTTCTTTTTTTGGGCAAAAAAAATATCTTACCATATTTCAAGTCTATTTAATACCAAATTTAATATGGTCAAATTTAATACAAAATTTCAAGTCTATAGCTTCAGTAGGTCGAGAGATATACTCCAAGATCGGACGGACGAACTACCAAAAGCCTAAGGGTTTCTGAAACGACCTACACATCGCTAGTTTCATAGAAATGACCATTTTTGTCATACTATCACTTAATATTCTTATCGCTTTATTAGCTTGAAAATGGAAATAAAAATTATAAATAATTATTATTTATTTATTAAATAATTATTAATATTACAAAATTAATTATACAACCTCTAACCACTATTTAAACTTTATTTAATTAATTCGATTGCGTTCTTAACGCTAACCGACTTACCTTTTTTGATAACAATGTGTCATGGTGCCTAAGAAGGCTGCCATGATACTTGCGGTAAGTTGGTTAGCTTATGAACGACTATTTTCAGAAGTCGGTTAGTTTTGATTCAGGTTATAATACAAATGATTTTATTTTCATAATATTATAATTTATATTGATTTGTGTTATTTAAAGTGTAAAAATCCTTCATAAAAAAATAGACTGCCAATTAGTGTGGCACATAGCTTTCTCGCGTCCTATCATGTACTTTATTGTTACATTAACATTAACGGTATAGTACTTTATTGTTTATTGTGTAAAACTATAAAAAGTTTTTAGCGATCCTAAACACTTCATAGGGGTGTCGCAACAATTTTCACGGTCGGTACATTTTTTTGGTTTTACTAAAAATCTTATTTGAAAAAAGTGTTTGTCTCATTGAATATATGAAGTTTGATTTTTTTTCCCGACCTAAAATTCCAATTTTAAATTTGAAGTTCACGTTTAAGCGAGCGTTGCGCGTGAACGCATGAACGAATAACGTTGTACAACGACCTCGTCCATGGCATTGGTAAAATGAACATGTCTACCAAATTTCATCAAAATCGGAAGACTCAAAATTTATTCTTGGTTGAGACGCCAAGAATAGGTCAAAATTTAGAATGGTTCAAAATTTTGAGACCACTTAGAGCCAAATTGGACGATGGTGTACTCCAGCATTAACTAGGAGCACGACTTTTACTTCCGATTAATAGCAATTTAGAAGACGTCGCAAAGTTCTTTCTTGGCATCTCAAAAATAGTGGAAAATTTTAAGACCACTTTGAGCCAAATCGGACGAGGGTGTACTCCAGCGGTAACTTAAAGCACAACTTTGACTTGTGATTAATCGCGATTTAAAAGGCGTCGCAAAATTCATACTTGGCGTCTCAAAAATGTTCAAAAATAATGCAAAATTATGAGACCACTTTGAGCCAAATCGGACGATGGTGTACTCCAGTGTTAACTTAGTGCACAACTTTGACTTGCGATTAATCGCGATTTAAAAGGCGTCGCAAAATTCATACTTGTCGTCTCAAAAATGTGCAAAAATGGTGCAAAAGTATGAGACCACATTGATCAAAATCGGACGATGGTGTACTCCAGCGTTATCTTAGTGCAAAACTTTGACTTGCGATTAATCGCGATTTAAAAGGCGTCGCAAAATTCATACTTGGCGTCTCAAAAATGTGCAAAAATAGTGCAAAATTATGAGACCACTTTGAGCTAAATCGGACGATGGTGTACTCCAGCGATAACTTGAAGCACAACTTTGACTTGCGATTAATCGCTATTTAAAAGGCGTCGCAAAATTCATTCTTTGCGTCTCAAAAATGTGCAATAATAGTGCAAAATTTTGAGACCACTTTGATCCAAATCGGACGATGGTGTACTCCAGCGTTAACTTGGAGCACAACTTTTACATGCGATTAATCGCGATTTAGAAGGCGTCGCAAAATTCATTCTTGGCGTCTCAAAAATGTGCAAAAATAGTGCAAAATTTTGAGACCACTTTGATCCAAATCGGACGATGGTGTACTCCAGCGTTAACTTGGAGCACAACTTAGACTTGCGATTAATCGCGATTTAGAAGGCGTCGCAAAATTCATTCTTGGCGTCTCAAAAATGTGCAAAAATAGTGCAAAATTATGAGACCACTTTGAGCCAAATCGGACGATGGTGTACTCCAGCGATAACTTGAAGCACAACTTTGACTTGCGATTAATCGCGATTTAATAGGCGTCGCAAAATTCATTCTTTGCGTCTCAAAAATGTGCAAAAATAGTGCAAAATTTTGAGACCACTTTGATCCAAATCGGACGATGGTGTACTCCAGCGTTAACTTGGAGCACAACTTTGACATGCGATTAATCGCGATTTAGAAGGCGTCGCAAAATTCATTCTTGGCGTCTCAAAAATGTGCAAAAATAGTGCAAAATTATGAGACCACTTTGAGCCAAATCGGACGATGGTGTACTCCAAGTTAACGGCCATTACGGGAATCCCTTAGGCTCTGTTTCTTTCTATTTTACAATTGATATGTGATGCTCGCTATTTTGTTTTTGGAGGATCAGTTTTTGGTCAATGTTTTGGTTTACCAATGGGTTCACCTGTGTCTCCAGTTTTAGCCAATATTGTCATGTTAGATTTACTTAAGGTTTGCCTTTCTGGGTTAGGTGACATTGTACAATTTGTAAAGTTATACGTGGATGATTTGTTTTTAATTGTAAGGAAAGGCCAGGAGGATACTGTACTTGCTGTGTTTAATTCCTACCATGCGAGGCTTAATTTCACAATTGAGTGTGAGGAAATGGATTGCTTCCTTTTTTGGATTTAAAAGTGATAAGAGGGCCTGGCGGTACTCTCCTCACTGACTGGTATTCTAAACCCACCAGTTCAGGTCGTGTTTTGAATTTTCATTCCTCACATGTTATGAGTCAGAAATTAAATTGTGTCCATAATATAGTAAAAAAGGTTATAGATGTTAGCAGCCCTTGTTATCTGGCTAGAAATAGAAATAGGGTTAGGGAACTTATGTCAAAGAACGGCTATCCTTTAGGTCTTGTAGATAGGTTTTGGAATAAATACTTAAATAATTCTCAAAATGCAAATACTTCAGTGGTTTCGAAAAAGTACTTCAAATTCCCTTATGTACATGGTTTGTCAGAGTGTGTGCAAAAAATGTTTAAAAGAAAAATGCCTGATGTAGCATTAGCTTTCTACAATGAGAAAAAAGTTTGTTTTTTGTTTTCAAATCTAAAGGATAAAATTCCTAAGGGTTTGCAGTCGAATGTTGTGTACTCTGTTACGTGTAATGATTGCGATCAAAAGTATTATGGCGAAACAAGCCGTTTTTTAAAAGAACGATCGTATCAACATGAATATAGCATAAGAACAAATAAGGTTAATGTTACTGCGCTAGCGGCTCATGCTATTAATAAAAAACACACTTTTGATTTGCCAGGTATTTCTGTTGTAGCTAGAGAAGCCGATGAGTTTAGGAGAAGAATTCTTGAAATGCTTCACATTAAAAAGGATTCTAATTCTCTGAATTTTAGGAGTGATATTGAGAATTTGAATGTGATATATTCTGGATTGTTGTTATGTTTATTTTTCTTTTCTCCCTGCCTTTGCTCATTTGTATGTTGATTTTTACATATTGTTCTGGTGTTATATCTTCTTCTGCAGATTACAATACTCAGTTTCTTTCCCTAGCTCAAGCCCACAAACGATTTCTATAACTGCCAATAGATGTTCTGGTTTTTAAGAATGTTTTATTGGAAGGACCCGGGTCCGCCAAACCTAATTGAGGTTTTCTGTGGTTTCCCTCAATTTACTAGGCGAATGCCAGGTTGGTCCCCTCTAAAGCCAGTCCACAGACTGCCTAGGATACTTGTTTACTCCTGTAATCTTTTCTAGCTTTGGCCCTTTTCTTTGTCTAAAATATTTAGGAGTTCCGGGGGGGGGGGGGGGGAGGAGAATTTTATTTTATGTTTATTACGTAGACTGTTGTTATTATTATAATAATATTGAAAAAAAAAATGTTATTGTTATTTTATTTGTGACGCGTGAGAATTTTTCAGTCGTTGTTTAGATGTTTTACGGTGAGTTTAGGTCTTGGGTTAGTATTTATTGTGTAGCAGCTTCTTAGTTTTTTTCCGTTTTGATAGTCATGAGTAATTGTTTCATGGGTTTTTCGTATTTAGCTTGTTTTTTAGGCCCCTGAAGAAGGTTTTAAGTAAAAACCGAATCGTCGGGATTGTAACATAAAGACGATTTTTGTGACCGAAACCTGAGTTTTGTTTGTTTTCTGTATATATATATATATATATATATATATATATATATATATATATATATATATATATAAATTATATATACAGGGTGTTCCACATAAGTACCTACAGAGAAAAACCTATGAATCTACATCAAATTTCTGACAAAAAATGTCAAGTAACCTTAGGTCCTATGGACCTTCGTTTTCGAGATATATCGATATATCGATTTTTTTAATTAGGTCTTGTTTTTAGCCATATACTACGTAATAAATAAAAATCTAAATAAGATAGAAAGATGCAGTTTTCACCATGATAAAGAGCATTAAATTTTCTTTCAGAAATCACTAATTTTAGTACTTAATACGTTTATTAGCTTAGTGGTAGTGCAAGAGAAACATTAAAATTGGAAATTATATCAAATGTTTATACAACTTTGAGCTTCCATAACGTAATGTTTAAAATGCTTAAAAAACTGCGCAATCTTATAAGCTTTAATTCAATATAGCATTGTCTATAGTATACATAAGTGTTCATAGAGAAATACTAAAAAAACTATTAGGAAATCAACTTATTCACAATATAATATGTAATTCCAAGTTTTCGAAATAACCACCATTTTTATTTAAACAACGTCAATACCTTCTTCGAATGCTCGGTGTTGCACTCCTTATCTCTTTCCCGTTTTGCTTCAATTGCTCAAATGCAGCAATAGGTAATTCGATCTATTAGCTCTTCCCTAGTATACAAAATTTGTTGTGTTTACAATATTTTTCACTAGGCCCCACAGGTAAATGTCTACTATCCAATGTCTCAGATAATTAACAGACAGCCAGTGCCCAGTGCCTAAAATTACTGGAACATTTTCTGGATTTGCAATAGACTATGGTATGAGATTTGTGAAACAGCACCAGCTCTTGTAAAAGTGGACTTGTTTGTCCTCAAAATTAAATGTGGCACACTTTTTCGTAATATCCTATCGCAATATTGGACCCTCGCAGCAAAGTCAGCTGCGACCACGCCAGCATGAAAAGAAATCAATCATATTATAATTTTAAAATTGCAGGAAAATTCATAGAGCTGTTATTTTATTAGTTGATTTCCTAATAGTTTTTTTACTATTTCTCTATGAACACTTCTGTATACTACAGTCAATGCTATATCGAATTAAAGCTTATAAGATTGCGCAGTTTTTTAAGCATTTTAAACATTACGTTAGGCATAAAAATATAGAAGTTATGGAAGCTCAAAGTTGTATAAACATTTGATATAATTTCCAATTTTAATGTTTCTCTTGCACTACCACTAAGCTAATAAACGTATTAAGTACTAAAATTAGTGATTTCTGAAAGAAAATTTAATGCTCTTTACGATGGTGAAAACTGCATCTTTCTATCTTATTTAGATTTTTATTTATTACGTAGTATATGGCTAAAAACAAGACCTAATTAAAAAAATCGATATATCGATATATCTCGAAAACGAAGGCCCATAGGACCTAAGGTTACTTGACATTTTTTGTCAGAAATTTGATGTAGATTCATAGGTTTTTCTCTGTAGGTACTTATGTGGAACACCCTGTATATATATATATATATATATATATATATATATATATATATATATATATATATATATATATATATATATATATATATATATATATATATATATATATATATATATATATATATATATATATAAATAAATTAATAATATATAAATAATATATATAAAAAATATAAATTATATTGATAAATTATAATATTAATATATTAATATATAATATATTGATAAATTATATATATATATATATATATATATATATATATATATATATATATATATATATATATATATATATATATATATATATATATATATATATATATATATATATATATATAATATATATACAGTATGTCCCAGGATCGACTTGACGATACGTGAAGTGACCTAAAAATTTCATTTTTCGACAAAAAGTCATTCTTGATCATCCCTCCTGCATGTCTTCAAATGAAGATTTATCGCATTAAAAATGTTGCTACATATAACCTGTTCCTAAAAATTACGATTTCTTAAAATCGCACAAGAGGGAACTGGTCTAAATTTTAATTTTATGAAAAAATGTCATTCGTTATAAAAAATTATATTTTTAGTAAGAAAGAATATACAAAAAAGTAATCATCGTATTTCACCCCCCCCCCCCCCCCCCTCTCCCGCTTACCCCACTTTAAATAAAAAGAAAAATATAAATTAATAAAAAAAATTAGGAATCGTTTTGAGTACAACAATGATTGTTGAATAGGAATTTGTAGAATTAACATTTTTATTATTAATAGTAAGGTAAGCGGGGGGGGGGGGGGGGGGGGGTGAAATACTATGGTTATTTTTTTGTATTTGCTTTCTTATTTTGAAAAATATAATTTTTTATAACGAATGACATTTTTTTCATAAAATTAAAATTTAGACCAGTTCCCTCTTGTGCCACTTTAAGAAATTGTAATTTTTAGGAACAGGTTACATAGGACAACATTTTAAATGCGATAAATCTTCATTTGAAGACATGCAGGAGAGATGATCAAGAATGAGTTTTTGTCGAAAAATGAAATTTTTAGGTCACTTCACGTATCGTCAAGTCGATCCTGGGACATACTGTATATATATATATATATATATATATATATATATATATATATATATATATATATATATATATATATATATATATATATATATATATATATATATATTCCAAATATTTACCTTAACTTTAAATTTTATTAGTAATATCATATTAAATATAAGATGTTACTGCGTATTCAAAATGAATCATTTAATTTATATCGTATCTAAAAAATTATTTATGTAAGGATAAGTAAAATCTGACGGACCTCGTAACTTCTCAATGGGAAAGCAAACTGAATCAGTTCCCACTTAATAATTATAAATACTTATCAATTGAAGAGAAATGTCAATTAAAACATACTCTAAGATAATCTTGTTTACTCTATAATTACATTATGAATATTACTTTGAAATATGTACTTTATTATGAAGCATTTACTTATTATAACCAGAGACCTTCAAAATGTAGCATTTATTTTTACAAAATGTGGCACTAAAAAGTGTGGCAATATGGCACTTATTTTGGCCAAATGTGGCATTTATTTTAGCTAATGTGGCATTTATTTTTCAACTTTCCAGCCCCCCCCCCCTTTCCATTGAAAAAGGGATATTAAATCGGGCAACTTGAGTCTTATTAACTACTTTATTACCATTACAGGTATCTTTTTCAATACCCTACAATGACCAGTGATGAGCTAGAGCTAATGGCTCTTAATCCTCAGGGTAGTGACACACTTCGCCACCTTGATGATGCCACTTGCTTCCGACACCTGTCTTGTGCCACCCGAGTTTTTAATTTTTTCGGGCAGTCGAGAAATGGAGCTGTGCAGACATATCATTATGTTCGTGAAAGAAGAAGGAAAAAAGGCGTTTTTGGGTTCATTGAATAATTTCAGACAAAAAGAATACTAGTTTGTTTCATACAGTGTACCCTGAATCAAAGAGGACAGTAACAATTTTTGCCGAATGTCACGTGGAACTTTCAACAAAGAATATTGAAGAACAGTTTGACCAGTAAAGACACTTACATGGGGGATGCAGTTAGCCCCTGATTTGATTTCCTCTAGATTTGATTGAAGGAGTGGGGGCTGAGTGGCAGTGGCAACATCTGACGGGATTAATTGAAAACATTGGGCTGACCGGGTGGCGCCACCTGCAGGTGGCAGCTAGACCGTGGGAAGGTCGACCAGGTACCCGGTGGGTGGTGCCATCTCGTGTGGCAGGTTGCATTCTATTCTCATTGGTAGCTTGGACGACGAATGGAGTCACTACCCTAAGATAGGAATCCCTTACGTCACTTGGGGAATCCTCAGCACCGAGGAATCCTGCCCTGCAAGGGCGTATCTTAATGTTACCTGGTTTTATACGTTGTAGCAGAACCCCTTAGAATATTAGAATATTTCAATTTTTTTTCTCAGAACTTGGCCCAAATAAGGCAAAATGTGGCACAAAGTGTGGCATTTTACCAAAAATCGGCAAAATGTGGCTTTTTAGCAAAAAATTGACAAAATGTGGCATTTTAGTATGGCGCCATGGCAAAAAGGCATTTGAAGGTCTCTGATTATAACCCAGAATATATTGATTTAATATTATACGAATAACTTATTATTTTAGACAAACTTCTATAAACCATTTTTATAGATGTTTGCAATGACGGATGCTTGGGGGACTAAAGAGACAGGACATTTTCCGAAGCGCCGCCAGGCCCATTATGAAAAAAATGGTCCAATAATTTTAACAAACCTTTCTCATGTCAATATGCTTTTTCATCAGTGCAGTGGCAGTGATATAATAGCTGTATTTTCACTTCTTACAAAATATCTGAGCGCCTGTAGGAATATGAAATAAAAAAATACTTGTGGTGTCGTGAGACACCCGGTAGGAACGATGATCCTTATGCTTTATATTAAATATATATAAATTATATAATTACAGTGCTAAGTATATGATACTAACTACTTATACATGGCGAAGTTAGAATAAGAGACAAAATTAAAAGTAACTAATTGTACTAGCGGAGTTAAGGCAAAATTAAAAGAAATTTGTTTTTACTATCTTTGAAAAAAGATAATTTTGATTAGTTTATAGTTAAAACAGATGGTGGTAGCGAAGAAAAGAACTGTCCCTTCTGACTCTGTCGGCGAATTACTCCAATTAAAATATTATTATATAAAATATAAATCACCAACACTAAAAAACTTCAGCTTGTATCAGGTTGAAATTTCACGTGCCTGTTTCAATTGCACTTAAGGTGATGTGTAAGAAGTTTTATTAAAATTGTTACGTTGGAACGTAAGATATCGGTAAAAACGTTGTTTTCTTTATTTTAAAAGTTTAGGCAGTGGCGGCGCATCCTTAAGAAGGTGGTCATCATTAAAATGTTGTATATATAAAAAATATATATATATAAATTTTTGCGACAAAGGAAAACCAATATTGAATGTAAAATCAAACTGTCAGATTTAGTAGATCATTTCAAATTATTGTTAAACCCATCACTTAATTCTGGAAAGATAAGCTACGCCGATCCGTTAGTACAAAATTTACTGCTGGACGCAGAAATAAATTTGGATGAGCTTGAGCAAAGCATAAAGAGAATGAAAAATAATAAAGCTCCAGGTCTTGACCGGATTCCTGCTGAATTCTATAAAAATGCTCCACCAAACTTCAAAGGAAAAATGTTAACACTCTTTAACTTAATTTACAGTACGGGTGATGTACCAAAAGCTTTTCAAAGAGCTATCATATTTCCTATTCATAAGAAGGGCAATGTAAATGATGTGACAAACTACAGGGGAATCTCCTTCCTAGACGCTTTGGCAAAAGTCTTTACAGGAATAATGCTTCAACGTCTTACTAATTGGGTCGAGGTTAATAATGTTCTCAATGAATTCCAGGCTGGCTTTAGAAAGCAATATTCAACATTAGACAATATTTTTATATTATCATCTATTATTGACATAAAAGTTAAAAAACAAGGTGAAAAAGTATATTCCTTCTTTGTAGATTTACGGGCTGCTTTTGACTCGATCGATAGGCAGGCAGTATTTTATAAATTACTTAGTATGCAAGTCTCTACAAAATTTGTGAATATGCTTAGAGGATTGTATACGGATTCTCTGGCAGGTGTTTGGACCTCAGAGGGAATATCAGGCTTTTTTGAAACTCATATGGGGGTAAAACAGGGTTGCTTGCTAAGCCCACTAATATTTTCTCTATTTTTAAACGACCTTCATGACTACCTAGGGGGAGGATTGAAAATAGGAAAAATCACTGTTCGGTATTTAGCGTATGCGGATGACATAGTAATTATTAGTGATAACAAATTAATTTTACAAGAAATGATAAACAATTTTAAACTATATTGCCAAAATTGGAATCTTAAGCTAAATTTAGAAAAATCAAAAATAATGATTTTTAGGAAAGGAGGAAAATTGAAGAAATACGACAAATTTTTCTACGGCAATACTAGATTAGAAATTGTTAATAGTTATAAGTATTTAGGGATCATTTTTACACCTAAAATGTCATATACTAAACATTTACAAGATCGGTGCTCAGCTTCTAAAATTAGTTTAAACATATCTTGGAAAGCAATAATAGATAACAATTTCATTCCATATTCAAAAAAAGTATCTGTTTTTGATGCAGCAATAAAAGCCATTATATGCTACGGTTGTCAAATCTGGGGAATTAACCAGTACGAGGAAATAGAAATAATACAGAGAAAATTCTTCAAACGAATATTACATTTGCCGCAACACACTCCCTCTTACATCCTTGCCGTAGAGACAGGCATGCTACCCTTGCATCTTCACACAGTAAAACTACACTTTGACTATATAATTAAAACCCTCCAACACCCAAATCATAGACTAACTAATATATTTGCTAGAAAGATTATTGTAGAAAACACGGGTTGGTTTAAAACATGGAAGGAACTAAATCTTAAATTCGGAATTGATTTTGATTGGCAAACCGAACCAAACATATGGAAATCTAAATTAGATAAATTAATAATAAAAATGAAAGGTGCCTTTCTCGAGGAGAATATAGTAAAAGCTCGCAGTTCAAGGACCGTGTACAGCATATTAAACTACGATATGGAAAGTAAGGCTTATCTACAGGATAAAAACAATATTCCATATATAAGCAATATATTGAAAGCTCGAGGAGATTTGCTTAATTTAATGAATAAACCATGGCTTAAAGAGGAAGACAGAATGTGCCCTTGTTGTGGTCAGTCTGAACCTGAAACTATTCAACATTTTCTAGGCTCCTGTCCAGCTTTAAATCACGAGAGAAAAAATCATTTTGGTTTTGTAAATTTAGAAACACAATTAATTATTGAGATACTAAATGGGAAGGGTTTTGACAAAATAAATATGTTTATTGAAGATGCCTTTAAACGTAGGAAATTTCTCATCTAAACAAAAAATAAAATAAAAATGTATAAAAGAATAATAAAACTATGATAATATTTAAAAATTTGTTATTTTTATTGTTGTTAATTTGTTATTGTTTAATTTAGTATATTTTTTATTTATTTATTTATTATTGCATGTACTTTATTTATGGTAATTAATTATTATTTTACTGGTCAATTAAGGTATAATTATTTATTATCCATTAGCATCTTATTATTTATAATTTGTCTCTATTCCTATAGTGAAGTGTGATTGCAGTTTTTTATGTATAGTTAATTAATGTTTAAAGGGTTTATTTTTACACTTTATAAAATTCAAAAATGTTTATTATGCTATTTATTTATTTATTATTTATTATTAAGTTTTGAAATAGATAAAATATATGGATGTAAGAAAGAAAAAAAAAAAAAAAAAAAAAAAAAAAAAAAAAAAAAAAAAAAAATGAAAGCTGTATAGATATGTAAACAAAATTAATATATAGTTTTTTGGTAGGGAGTATCTAATAATTTGTAATTGTTAAATGGAATCTATATGAAGTTAAATATTTTATGTAAAAAAAAGAAAAAAAAAAAAAAAAAAAAAAAAAAAAAAAAGGTATACATATTTTATAATGTTATTACAATTTTGTAGAGACTACTCTAGGCAGGCGACCTATAGGTCATGCTAAAGATATTTTATTAATGTTTGGTAAATGTTATTTTTTGTTATTATGAAGAATTAATAAATTATATTAATTATATATATATATATACACACATATACAGTATGTCCCAGGATCGACTTGACGATACGTGAAGTGACCTAAAAATTTCATTTTTCGACAAAAAGTCATTCTTGATCATCCCTCCTGCATGTCTTCAAATGAAGATTTATCGCATTAAAAATTTTGCTACATATAACCTGTTCCTAAAAATTACGATTTCTTAAAATCGCACAAGAGGGAACTGGTCTAAATTTTAATTTTATGAAAAAATGTCATTCGTTATAAAAAATTATATTTTTAGTAAGAAAGAATATACAAAAAAGTAATCATCGTATTTCACCCCCCCCCCCCCTCTCCCGCTTACCCCACTTTAAATAAAAAGAAAAATATAAATTAATAAAAAAAATTAGGAATCGTTTTGAGTACAACAATGATTGTTGAATAGGAATTTGTAGAATTAACATTTTTATTATTAATAGTAAGGTAAGCGGGGGGGGGGGGGGGGGGGGTGAAATACTATGGTTATTTTTTTGTATTTGCTTTCTTATTTTGAAAAATATAATTTTTTATAACGAATGACATTTTTTCATAAAATTAAAATTTAGACCAGTTCCCTCTTGTGCCACTTTAAGAAATTGTAATTTTTAGGAACAGGTTACATAGGACAACATTTTAAATGCGATAAATCTTCATTTGAAGACATGCAGGAGAGATGATCAAGAATGAGTTTTTGTCGAAAAATGAAATTTTTAGGTCACTTCACGTATCGTCAAGTCGATCCTGGGACATACTGTATATATATATATATATATATATATATATATATATATATATATATATATATATATATATATATATATATATTCCAAATATTTACCTTAACTTTAAATTTTATTAGTAATATCATATTAAATATAAGATGTTACTGCGTATTCAAAATGAATCATTTAATTTATATCGTATCTAAAAAATTATTTATGTAAGGATAAGTAAAATCTGACGGACCTCGTAACTTCTCAATGGGAAAGCAAACTGAATCAGTTCCCACTTAATAATTATAAATACTTATCAATTGAAGAGAAATGTCAATTAAAACATACTCTAAGATAATCTTGTTTACTCTATAATTACATTATGAATATTACTTTGAAATATGTACTTTATTATGAAGCATTTACTTATTATAACCCAGAATATATTGATTTAATATTATACGAATAACTTATTATTTTAGACAAACTTCTATAAACCATTTTTATAGATGCTTGCAGGGACGGATGCTTGGGGGACTAAAGAGACAGGACATTTTCCGAAGCGCCGCCAGGCCCATTATGAAAAAAATGGTCCAATAATTTTAACAAACCTTTCTCATGTCAATATGCTTTTTCATCAGTGCAGTGGCAGTGATATAATAGCTGTATTTTCACTTCTTACAAAATATCTGAGCGCCTGTAGGAATATGAAATAAAAAAATACTTGTGGTGTCGTGAGACACCCGGTAGGAACGATGATCCTTATGCTTTATATTAAATATATATAAATTATATAATTACAGTGCTAAGTATATGATACTAACTACTTATACATGGCGAAGTTAGAATAAGAGACAAAATTAAAAGTAACTAATTGTACTAGCGGAGTTAAGGCAAAATTAAAAGAAATTTGTTTTTACTATCTTTGAAAAAAGATAATTTTGATTAGTTTATAGTTAAAACAGATGGTGGTAGCGAAGAAAAGAACTGTCCCTTCTGACTCTGTCGGCGAATTACTCCAATTAAAATATTATTATATAAAATATAAATCACCAACACTAAAAAACTTCAGCTTGTATCAGGTTGAAATTTCACGTGCCTGTTTCAATTGCACTTAAGGTGATGTGTAAGAAGTTTTATTAAAATTGTTACGTTGGAACGTAAGATATCGGTAAAAACGTTGTTTTCTTTATTTTAAAAGTTTAGGCAGTGGCGGCGCATCCTTAAGAAGGTGGTCATCATTAAAATGTTGTCTTACTGGTGTGACGTCAGAACGTGGATGTTTCTCCCTTTTACCCCCCTATCTTAAGCTTAAGGACCCCGTGGTGGCCATGTTAGAGTTCACTTTACCAGCGGCTGCAGACAGGGTAGGCGGTTAGGAAAGTCCATCGAGAGGTGTAAAATTATATAACCTGTCAATGTATGTAGTTTTAGGCTCATTTGTCGTTGAGTGAGACTCGTTGGGAGTCACAATAATAGTACATTACGCGTCGAGTGCGGAAAGTAGCATTTTGCATGCGAGTGTGGAGTTTGCACCCGAGCGATAGCGAGGGTGGTAAAACCACACGAGGAATGCAAATTCCGTTTTCGCACGAGTTGCGTACCGTACTTTATCTACGATTGTTAGATTTAAATAATAAATACAGAAACAAATAAACTTGCTGTATGTAAGTTCGTATCTCTCTCTTGATAAAGATGGCATTAATTCTTGAGTTGTATTTTTTGCCGAATTAATTATTTCTGGATGATTATTATTCTCCACATTTTCGTCAAAGTCACTTGATTCACTCATTGTTTTTCACTAAAAACTCGATATAAACAGTTACTTTAATAAAAGAACACCAAATTAGTTTTGTTAAATGTAAACAAACTCACAAATCGTGCGTAAAGCTGAAGAATTCCTCTTCTTTACCGCACTAGTGTGGTAAAGAAGAGGAATTAATCAGAACTATGAGACGCGCATGCGCAATGAATACAAGTAAGTAAATAATCACTTTCTACGCATCTAAACAAAGATATAATGTTTATATTTCGTATCAATCGTAGATAATAATTTTCTTAATGTTTTTTATTTTTTTTTATTTATTTCCATTTATTGCCAACAATACAGTACAATTTTATAATAATATAATTTTCTATTTTACATTTGTTAGGCAAATCGGCTTTTGGCCGTGGATCCTAGTAGAGGAAACGGAGTTGCCCTTGATATATAACTATCTGCAACATATAATATATAATTAGTAAAAATTAAATTAACAAATATACAAGTACATAGATTAATTTGAGAATTAATACTCTTTATTGTTATTATTATCATAATTATTATTATTTGATTATTATTATATTTATTTATTTACTTCTATAATTCTGGTGCATTCGCATGTGAATATGTACATGCTTACTCATACAAATGCAACCATATGTACTCAAAATGCCTTTACACACACTTTAAATAACAATATATGTATAGAATTAAAATAATTTTAAAACTAACAATACATAATAGCAAAAATATATGCAACTAACAATATATTATACAACTAACATTATATAAAACTAACAATATATAAAACTAACAATATATAAAACTAACAATATTTAAAAGTAACAATATACAAAAATAATAATTTATTTAAAAAAATAAATTCTTTTTACTTTATTAAGTACTGTAGGTAATCACGTAGTTTCATTAATAATAATAATAATGTTTATTAGAGAAAAATTATTCAAAAATGCATTACATAAAAATATTTCAGTAAACATCTTATGGCAAGGCTTAAGCCGTCTGCCAGAAGTTGGATTTTTTTTTTTTTTAAATATATGTATAAAAATTACATTGTATAATAAATTAATAAATCGTATTAGCATATACGGATAATATTTATATATATATATATAAATATATATATATATATATATATATATATATATATATATATATATATATATATATATATATATATATATATATATACTTTTAGAGCTTTAACAATAAATAAATAAATAATTAAAAAATCAAAAAGTTTTGTACTAATAACAACTATCTGATAAATAGCTAGTAATCTGGAAATACCGATATCACAGACAAGATCTAACACATTAAAATCATACATGCTATATAATGTGGTGTCACGGAAAGAATAAAAAAAAACTTTTTTAGTCCTTTGTCCAGGCGACAATTTATGTGGTTACTCGTCAACTGACCGGGCGACAATTTATGTGGTATCCCAGTCAACTGACCGGGCGACAATTTATGTGGTATCCACTCTAGTCATGTACGTCGGGTAGCTCAAAAATAATTAAATTAATTTCATAAAAAAAAAGGTGAAGTCATTAATAAAACTTTCATATAACTTTTCTTATTCTTGTATTTAATTTGCATTAGGCTTTATTTTTTTTATATATATTTAAATACAGTAAATGTGGTTCTTAAAACACTTATAAAATATATCCATGTAAAATAAAATATCAAATTATTAAAGGTTAAATGAATCCTTTTTACATATCCCTAACTACCTTGGATTTACAGTAGATACTTTAGATTTAATAAATGGAAAAATCCTTAAATTAATTCATTAATTTTTTAATAAAAAAATGAAATAGTCAAAATGAAATTTCAACTCATGCGTAATGGTCTAAGTACGTTTTACTATAAAAAAAATTTAATAATAATTTTTTTTTTTTTTTTTAAAATCTCAAAGCGAGAAGATGAACACTTGTTTAACTTTTAAAATAACTTCATTCATGTAAAAACTTTACATTCGTTAATGCTTTCTTAAAACTCTAATAACCATGTGGTTTTTTTTTTAAATAAAATTTTCTTAATAAAATTTTTTATAATTTTTTTTCTTCTGTAGAGAAGTGGAGCTGAGGTGCTCTCAAATCTTAGTGAGATACAAATTCAAGTATCAACTGCTTGTCCCTTGAGAAGAAATTTCACTTTTGTGAAATCACAGCTAACTATGCATCCAAGCTACGTTGCAACCCACGCTACGCAATTAAGCAACTAAGCAACTAAGCAACTACGCAACTACGCAACTACGGCCGTTTCAACGGCAACAGCAAATCTTCCATAGAAGAGAAAAATGAATTTAATTTAATTACTCATACAAAGCACTTGCCCAAAATGGCGGACATACGAATTTTACATCTGACGATGGGTGACATCATACTACGTTGGCTGGCGCTGAAGATCACACCTCATTTAGTGCGCGAATTGCTTATATAGTGATCCTAATCTCCAAGATCATAACTGCTATCATGATATTTACAATTTAATTTTTTAATCACAAGTTACCCTAACTCTCTGATACAAATCTAAGGATTCAAACAGTGAAAAGTTTTACAATGGTTTAATTTAAATAACATGGACATATAACATAAAATTCCTCATTTGAAGTTTTTTATATAAGTGCCTGAAGAAGCAACTTGAACATCATCGAAACTTCAACTCGACATTGGACTAATAACCTAATAAAACCTATTAGAAAAAATTACGTGAGTTAATTAATTAACATATAATGTTTAAAATTTGTATCATTTTCCGTTATATTCATAATAAAGTTCTACATAAAATCAAATTACTACTTTTGTAAATAATTAATATTCTCACAAGTCATCCATATTAAAATCAGAACATAATTATGTAGGATTTCAGTACACCTATTCTGAGATACTGCAATAAATAATGACTATAAATAACACACCTAATTTTTAACAATATATATCTAAACAAAATAATAAAAACCATAAACAAACATGCAGATAACAATTTAAAACAATTTTTAACAAATTACAATTTTAGAAAAAAAAGCAATTCTAATGCTATATTATTATTATTATGCCGTAAAATTTAATATCTTAAAATTTATTACGTTAATATTATTACCATTCACATTTAAATTCTTTAAATATTATTGTCTACCAAAATTCAGCCCCCTGTATCAAGATTCCTCTAAATGAGAAAGCTGCTTTGAGAAACTTGGCCACAGATAGCCAGCCGATACCACCAGTTAATATACAGAGCACTTCTTCATTATTTAAGTACTCCTTTCCCAGATGACACTTCCTGATTGATCTTAGTGCTTTACAACTACCGACGAAATGAGCAACATCCTCCATGACATGCATATCACATATATCACAATTGTTATTGTTATTCCGGATCCATCTCTTACAGTTCAGATTAATCATTTCACTCCTAGCTAGTAGGATAAATCTCTGAGAAGCATAGTCTAGGTCGGAATAGAGGTAATTAGCCTGAAAATTCGTTTGTACCTGTTAATATATTATGTGGAACTGGGCCTGACTGATCCGGTCATCACACTGCTTATAAAAATTACTCTCCGCTATGTTCATCCATTTCCACATTAGACTTATCCACTGATGTCTTCCCTCAAATCCTCCCCCGAAACCAGCCTCCATCTCATTTCCTCTATCTGACCATATCTTGAACCAAGATAACTTCCTGAATTCTTTTTAAAATTCTTTTTACTTTATTAAGTACTGTAGGTAATCACGTAGTTTCATTATATACATATATACACATACATACATACATATTCACACATATAAATATACACACATACATTCACACATATATATATATATATATATATATATATATATATATATATATATATATATATATATATATATATATATATATATTCATACACACATACATACATACATGCACACACACACTTTTCTTAATGTAATTTTTCTTTAGTAGAGAAACTTCCAGCCGATGTAATTCGTAAGTTATTTTTTTTTTGTTAATCAAATTTTAAAGTGAGATAGTTTTGCTTATTTTAAAAATTGCAGTAAATTCTTTTTGTTGTAAAACCAACCTAATTATTTGGATATGTTTGGATTATCTTACGCTGCTTTACTGTTACCTTTACCTTACGCTATTTTACTTGCGTTACTCTAGACTCGTTAGTCTTTCTGCATATCAAATTTCTTCTGCTACTGCTTCGTATAAGTTTATGCATTACTTCAACCAACTTTAATAATAATGCTAAAATAGTATAATTTCATCGTTTGGCCAACAAGTTTAAGAAAAAATCATCATCTCTTGGATGCGGAATAGTTTCCCTCCAATTTTGAAATAAAGCGACGCCATAAGCCATGCTTTCTTTATAACGGAAATTCACCTGTTGCTGAAGGAGCATCACTCCTACAGTTCAATGCAACTAAATCATTTTGTAATTATTTTTTAAGGCAAGGGTTCATATAAATAAATATATAAATAAAAGAATAATAAGTAATTAAATAATGTATTTAAAATAAAAACAAGAAATTTCTTAAGAAAAGTAGTACAATTAATAAATGAATCAATAATGAAAAGCCTAATTTCTACCGAAATTTTTTTAAAAGAATTTTAATTATGTTTATGTCGGAGTATTTTATATGAAAGACTTGTTTTAAAATATAAAAGTATTTTTATGTGAATTTCATTTTTTTTTATTAATATTATTTTCTTCTTTGCTACCCGAATCCACTTTTTTTTTTAATATCCATAACGTCAAATAAGTAAGGCTAATTAAGCTTGTCGGCTTACGGCCTCCCTCGCAGACAATCAATTTACAAAAATTAACCTATGGTCGGCTAATTAAGCTTGTCAGCCTACGGCCTCCCTCACAGATAATCAATTTACAAAAATTAACCTATGGTCGGCTAATTAAGCTTGTCAGCCTACGGCCTCCCTCACAGATAATCAATTTACAAAAATTAACCTATGGTCGGCTAATTAAGCTTGTCGGCTTACGGCCTCCCTCACAGATAATCAATTTACAAAAATTAACCTATGGTCGGCTAATTAAGCTTGTCAGCCTACGGCCTCCCTCACAGATAATCAATTTACAAAAATTAACCTATGGTCGGCTAATTAAGCTTGTCAGCCTACGGCCTCCCTCACAGATAATCAATTTACAAAAATTAACCTATGGTCGGCTAATTAAGCTTGTCAGCCTACGGCCTCCCTCACAGATAATCAATTTACAAAAATTAACCTATGGTCGGCTAATTAAGCTTGTCAGCCTACGGCCTCCCTCACAGATAATCAATTTACAAAAATTAACCTATGGTCGGCTAATTAAGCTTGTCGGCTTACGGCCTCCCTCACAGATAATCAATTTACAAAAATTAACCTATGGTCGGCTAATTAAGCTTGTCAGCCTACGGCCTCCCTCACAGATAATCAATTTACAAAAATTAACCTATGGTCGGCTAATTAAGCTTGTCAGCCTACGGCCTCCCTCACAGATAATCAATTTACAAAAATTAACCTATGGTCGGCTAATTAAGCTTGTCAGCCTACGGCCTCCCTCACAGATAATCAATTTACAAAAATTAACCTATGGTCGGCTAATTAAGCTTGTCAGCCTACGGCCTCCCTCACAGATAATCAATTTACAAAAATTAACCTATGGTCGGCTAATTAAGCTTGTCAGCCTACGGCCTCCCTCACAGATAATCAATTTACAAAAATTAACCTATGGTCGGCTAATTAAGCTTGTCAGCCTACGGCCTCCCTCACAGATAATCAATTTACAAATATTAACCTATGGTCGGCTAATTAAGCTTGTCAGCCTACGGCCTCCCTCACAGATAATCAATTTACAAAAATTAACCTATGGTCGGCTAATTAAGCTTGTCGGCTTACGGCCTCCCTCACAGATAATCAATTTACAAAAATTAACCTATGGTCGGCTAATTAAGCTTGTCAGCCTACGGCCTCCCTCACAGATAATCAATTTACAAAAATTAACCTATGGTCGGCTAATTAAGCTTGTCAGCCTACGGCCTCCCTCACAGATAATCAATTTACAAAAATTAACCTATGGTCGGCTAATTAAGCTTGTCAGCCTACGGCCTCCCTCACAGATAATCAATTTACAAAAATTAACCTATGGTCGGCTAATTAAGCTTGTCAGCCTACGGCCTCCCTCACGGATAATCAATTTACAAAAATTAACCTATGGTCGGCTAATTAAGCTTGTCAGCCTACGGCCTCCCTCACAGATAATCAATTTACAAAAATTAACCTATGGTCGGCTAATTAAGCTTGTCAGCCTACGGCCTCCCTCACAGATAATCAATTTACAAAAATTAACCTATGGTCGGCTAATTAAGCTTGTCGGCCTACAGCCTCCCTCGCAGACAATCAATTTACAAATATTAAGCTACGGTTTGCTATGAACAGTGTTAATATGTTTTTTAAAAGAAGCTTTAAGGTTGGTTTTGTATTTGCATTGAGGGCACTGAAATGCCCATATCTTATTATGCACTGAGTCAATATGGCTTTTCCAATGATACTTAAGGTTAGTTTGGAATTCACAATGAGAGCACTGGAATGCCCTTATATTATGATGTACCGTGTCAATATGTATTTTCAGAGGATTCTTCCTGTTGGTTTTATAGTCACAGTGATAGCACTCAAATGCCCTTATTTTACTATGCACTGCGTCAATATGCATTTTTACATAACCCTTACTGTTGGTTTTGAATTCACATTGAGGGCACTGAAATGCCTTTAATTTATTATGTACAGTATTAATATGTTTTCTGATATAAGCCCTATGCTTGGTTTTATATTCACATTGAGAGCACTGAAATGCTCTTATATTATTATGTGTAACATCGATATGTTTTTTTAGATAAGGCTCACTATTGGTTTTGTATTCACATTGAGGGCACTGAAATGCCCATATATTATAATGTACAGAATCAATATGGTTTTTTATATAAAACTTACTGTTGGTTTTGTATTCACATTCAGAGCACTGAAATGCCCATATATTTTTATGTATAGCATCAACATGTTTTCTTATACAAGCCTTAAACCTGGTTTTGTATTCACATAGAGAGCACTGAAATGCCCTTATATTATTATGTATAGCATCAACATGTCTTCTTAAACTATCCTTAGTCTTGGCTTTGTGTTCACATTGAGGGCACTGAAATGCCCTTATATTATTATGTACAATGTCAATATGGTTTATTAAATGACCCTTATGGTTAGTTTTGTATTTGCATTGAGGGCACTGAAATGCCCTTATCTTATTCTTATTATGCACTGTGTCAATGTGGTTTTTCAAACGATCCTTTCGGTTAGTTTTGTATTTGCACTGAGGGCACTGAAATGCACATATTTTGCTATGTACAGTGTCAATATGTTTTTTTATAGAACCTTTAAGGGTGGCTTTGTATGTGCATTGAGGGCACTGAAATGCCCTTATCTTATTATGCACTGTTTCAATATGGGTTTTTATATAAAACTTACTCTTGGCTTTGTATTCGCATTGAGGGCACTGAAATGCCCTTATCATATTATGCACTGTGTTAATATGGTTTTTTATACAACTCTTACTCTTAGCTTTGTATTCGCATTGAGGGCACTGAAATGCCCTTATCTTATTCTTATTATGCACTGTGTCAATGTGGTTTTTCAAACTATCCTTGCGGTTAGTTTTGTATTTGCACTGAGGGCACTGAAATGCACATATTTTGCTATGAACAGTGTTAATATGTTTTTTTATAGAACCTTTAAGGTTGGTTTTGAATTTGCACTGAGGGCACTGAAATGGTCTACCCTTATTATGCACTTTGTCAATATGGGTTTTTAAATTATCCTTATGGTGAGTTTTGTATTTACAATCAGGGCACTGAAATGCTTTGATTTTGTTATGTACAGCATCAATATGTTTTCTTATACAAGCCTTGTGCATGGTTTTGTACTCACATTCAGAGCACTGAAATGCCCATATATTTTTATGTACAGCATCAACATGTTTTCTTATACAAGCCTTAAGCCTGGCTTTGTAGTCACATAGAGAGCACTGAAATGCCATTATATTATTATGTACAGCATTAATATGTTTTCTTATACAAGCCTTGTGCATGGTTTTGTACTCACATTCAGAGCACTGAAATGCCCATATATTTTTATGTATAGCATCAACATGTTTTATTATACAAGCCTTAAGCCTGGTTTTGTATTCACATAAAGAGCACTGAAATGCCATTATATTATTATGTACAGCATTAATATGTTTCTTCATACAAGCCTTAATGTTGGTACTGTACTCACAGTGCGGACACTGAGTAGCATTTAATATGTTGTGAATAGAGTTGTCATGGATCTGCAGATCAGACTGTAGCTGTGCAGTATGTGGACTGGAAGAGTTCTGCAAACCTCGGTCACTTACTGCCGCCTGTTTATTAGCCGGACCTAAAAACAAGACAATAATAAAATGTTATGTTAAAGTACAATTAATTAAGAAGAACTATAATTACTATGGAATTATTAACAAAAGATTACATATTTTATAGAATTGGAAGTGTTGGATGGGCTGTGGTGAACAATTTAGTTTGGTTTAGAGACATGAACCTTGAATTGTACTATTTAAGAAGTATGAATTGTACGTAATTGTAGATACAGTAGAACCTCGATAATTCGGACCTGTAAAATCCGGAGCCTCGAAAATCCAGACTGCCTACTAAAAAATTTAATAACTAGAAATTATATAAAAAAAAAAAAATTCCGAAAGGTGCAAGTGGGACATCTCTTGCAAAAAAGTATGGTGTGGGGTCATCTAAAACGAAAACGAGATAGCATACTGCGATACGCATCAAAGCTAGATTCTGAAGAGGGGTCAAAAAACCGGAAAACGTTAAGAACAGCAAATGATACCCTTTAGAAGATGCGATGTACATATGGTTTACCCAAAGAAGAAGCTCAGGCGCACCTTTATCAGGTTCTCTCGTCTGCGAAAAAGTCGTTTTACAGCATATTCGAAAATTCGGACAAATCGGTCCGACAAAATTTGGACAGTGTCTGGTCACAATTAGTCCGAATTATCGAGGTTCCACTGTAGTCTGAAACGATAATACCATAGAATAGCTTAAAATGTGCCAAATGAGGTTTTTTTAACTCTTCCAAGAAGAAAAAATACGTGTAGTGTCACAGGACACCCGGTAGGAACCAAGTTCCTTATATTTTTCATAAAATATAAATTATAAAATCACACTGCTAAGTACATATTTGTTGCTAACAATTTAGACATAGGGGAGTTGGAAAAGAGACAAAATTAAAAGTAATTAACTGTTGTACCTAGCGGAGTTAAGGCAAAATTAAAAGAAAAACATTATTTGTATCATTAAAACAAGCATCTTACAATAAATATGTATTGAAAATTGAGAAAAAAGTTAATTATGATGAGATTATAGTTAAAGAGTATGTTTGTAGTTGGTAGGAAATAGGACTGTTTTCTACCTACCCGGCCTACTAATTTAAAATATAATAAAACATATTTCTTCCCGACTCAAAAACATCTGCTTGTATCAGGTTGAAATTTTACATGCCTGTTTCAATAATTGTACTTTACTTTAGATGATGTGTAAGAAGTTTTATTAAAATCGTTACGTTAGAACGTAAGATACCGGTAAAAACGTTGTTTTCATTATTTTAAACGTTTAGGCCCGCTATAGTAAATTTAGCAATCTTTATCACTTCATAGCAGTTTTTGTGTTCCTTACTTAAAAAAAAGAATAAATAGTTGTTTGTCTCATTAAATAGATGAAATTAGAAATTTTTCCTGCCTTAAAATTCCAATTTTTAAATTTAAAGCTTACGTTTACGCGAGCGTTGCGGGTGAACGCTTGGGCAGATTACGTTGTCCAATGAACTCACCGTGGGCATTGCTAAAATGAACATGTGTATCAAATTTCAACTAACTTGGTCATCTTTTACTCAATTTATCGTCATCGGTAAATATTGTGACGCTTGGTTTTATGACAGTCGTTTTTTTCGGATTCACTCCCGGGCTCCAGAACGTGCCATAAGGAACTTCTTTCCAAAAATAATTTAATTAATTTAAAAAAAACCTGTTCATTTGTTGAGATACACCACATCTGCAATAGACACATGTAGAGGCTACTGAAAGCAGCTGGCCAAAAGGTACTTAAAACTCAAATCAATGTTAGACAAGTTCAAAATGAAGGTTGTATAAGATTCGGCTAGTTTCATCTAGAAGGCGTCTCTGCACATTCATTACCTTCTCTGCATGTGTCTATTACACAGGTGGTGTTTTACTTCGTAACTCTTAGCAACAATATTGTAATCCCAGCACCCATGATGTCCACAATGGCTGGTTAAATTATCCATAAATCAGATACACCAATGAGGCCCATTGTCAGTGCTATAGGATCAGTCACACACAAAATAGCTAGATACTTGGCAGAAGAACTCCAGCCTCACACGGGTAAGTCTCCCAGTTTTGCAAAGAACTCCACACACTTCATTGAAAAACTGAAATCCCTTAACCTAGAATCTGAAGACCTACTCGTCAGTTTCAAAGTGGTCTCGTTATTCACAAACATTCCCATTACAGACACCATCACTCTGATTCGAGACATTCTTCCTGAAGATAAAGCAGCACTGGCAGAGAGCTGTCTACGGTCGACCTACTTTCTTTTTGATAGAGTATTCTACACACAAAAAGATGGATCTATCTCTGATGGGCAGCCCACTGTCTCCAGTAGCAGCCAACATCTTTAAGGAAGATTTTGAGAAAAGAAGTTTAGTGTCAGCGCCTTAAAAGCCCTTATGTTGGTGGAGATATGTTGACAATATCTTCCTGGTGTGGAGACATGGGCGTGCTAAGACACATTAACTCCGCCCATAGTAACATTAAGTTCACCATGAAGATCGAAGAAAACAGACAACTCCCCTTCCTCAATGTCCTAATCATAAAAAATATCAATGGCACCATAGGCCAGCGGTTCTCAACCTGTGGTACACGTACCCCTTGGGGGTACGCGAAAATCTGTAAGGGGTACGCGGTTAACTTGCAAAAACCCCCAACAAATTATATTGGTACATTTGCTATTTACTATAATTTAATTGTGTCAACAGTTATCGCGTAAGGAAAAGCTGCAAGGACTCACGGCGCTTATTACTACTGTGACGTCAGCGATAAACGCTGTGTGATAATCGCTGAGCGTTGGTCGCTGGCACAAAATTATTAAGAGTTTCCATGTTAAGAGTCGCTCAGCTAGGAAAATGGTAACATTTAAACTCAGAAGAGGAGTCCTCAGTGATAGTCGCTGGACGACTATCGCTTCAGCGTCTATCTCTAGAGTCGCGTCTAGGAAAATAAAGCTTTAGACTGGACCAATAGTCAGTGAGAACTTTGTGCGTGGATAACGAAGTATCGTGTGATCCAACATCAAAACAGAAGTGTTGCAATACTTTGTTAATTAACTTTTGGATCAGTGTTAGAAAAGAACATAAGGAACTATCAGACATTGCTGTGAAGTACCTACTAGGATTTACGACAACATACTTCTGTGAAAAATGATTTTCAAGTTTAATTTACCTCAAGAACAAATGAAGGGTTCAGAATTAAAGTGGACCAAGTCCATTGAACCTAATTTTTTTTTTTTACAAGACATGTTTATGTTATTATGCTTAATTAATTATTATTGCACTTTCCAGTTTATTTAACAAAATCCTGTGCCTATTCTATATTTAATATATATAGAAACAAACGTTAATGTTGAGGATGATTTACGGCTTGATCAAATACTCAAGCTGGAGCCAAACATTGATGACCTTTGCAAACTTAAAACAATTTCAGTGTTCCCACTACTGTTTTATGAGAATTTCTTTACTTTTTTGTCTAATAAATAAAAACTTGTTAATAAAATGTCAATTAAAAAGTCTTGTTTGGAATTAAAATTACCTATTCATAGTTGTTTCTATAATATAGTAATATTAGTAGTAGTTAAATACCACTTTATTTAATACAAAAAATATCTATAAAAAAAAAATGTGTTGTTGATAGGGGGTACGCACAGTTAATGGTACACAAAAAAGGGGTACGTGGGTTGAAAAAAGTTGAGAACCGCTGCCATAGGCCACAAGGCTACAGGAAGCCAACACATATGGACAGATATCTGAACACTAACTCCCTCCATCACCTATCTCAGAAAATGGCAGTAATAAACTCACTGGTGACCAGAGGCTTGAGGATCTGTGACAAGAAGTCGTGGAAACGAAGAAAACACCTCTGCCACGCATTGACGAAAAATGGTTTCCAGACAGAAGACATAGGATAAGTCATCCACAAACTAGAAAACTCCACCAGAAAAGAAGGTATATCTTCCTTTCATCAAGGGTACAACTGACAAGATAGCTTATATCTTGAGGAAGCACGAGATACAGACCACCTTCACAACAAGCAACACGTTTGAAAAACTTACTTGGAACAGTGAAAGACCTGTTACCACTTAAAACCATCTGGGTTTGCGAGATTCCTTGCAGCTGTGGCAAGTCGTATATTGGGCAGACGGGCAGATTGGTCTGCCCTTGTCTACAGGAGCACATCAGAGCTGTTAAAAACAATGAATGGAAGTCAGCAGTAGCGGTACACTCTGAGGAAACAGGCCACCTCATCAGATTTGAGGACATCAGAGTATTAGCACCAGTACCGGGGTATTTTAATAGAATTTTTTTTTCTTGTGAGGAAAGATGGCTCATAAGGTGTCAATTTTTAAGAAAACTAAATTTTCATAAATAACGAGACGTTTCGACCCTTAAAAGGTCATCTTCAGTCTCATTTATTAATCGATGTTAAGTCATATTTAATTAAAAACTGTCTCCGTCGGAGGCGGAGAGTGTCAACATAATTGATTTAAAAATTAATTGATTTTGTGAAAGAGAGTTCACCATTTCAAAGTTGTAATACAAATTACATCTCAAAAACTACCTCTATACATACATTATTAAAAATAAATAAATTAAAACAATCTACATACATCTCACGATGTATGTAAATTTTTAATTAAAATTATTAATTGAATGTGATGTTGTTTAATTGTTTTTGTTAATTAATTTAGTTATTGTTATATAGATTGTTTTAATTTATTTATTTTTAATAATGTATGTATAGAGGTAGATTTTGAGATGTAATTTGTATTACAACTTTGAAATGGTGAACTCTCTTTCACAAAATCAATTAATTTTTAAATCAATTATGTTGACACTCTCCGCCTCCGACGGAGACAGTTTTTAATTAAATATGACTTAACATCGATTAATAAATGCGACTGAAGATGACCTTTTAAGGGTCGAAACGTCTCGTTATTTATGAAAATTTAGTTTTCTTAAAAATTGACACCTTATGAGCCATCTTTCCTCACAAGAACTTAAAATATAAGGGTGTTGTTGTATATTGAACCTTGATCTTTTTTGAAGAATTATTTTATCTTTGTATACAAGACACTCTCTCTCTAGCCTCCGGCCAGTTCACATCTCAATAAATATGTTTCCGTAACTAAGTGAGTTTTTGGTTTATTATAATATATATATATATATGTCTACCACCCAGATCCACTACACAACAAGAAATTGGCGACGAGATGACAACTAAAGAACCCATTACAGAAGGAGGATCAACAAAGGCCCAGTATGTTTATCCTAATATAGTTGGTGCCCCACCCAGGTACGATCATAAATCTAATAATTGGAAAATTTATTTTTCCCAACTAAATCAGTATTTTCTTGCTAATGAAATTACGGACCAAAGCAAGCAAAGAGCCATATTGCTCACATCGTTTTCAGAAGATACATTTGCTTTTGTAACAAATTTATGCATTCCTGATGATCCTACCACTAAACAGTACACTCAATTAATTGAGGTTTTATCAACACATTTTGCTCCTGTAGTTTCTACATTTGCCGCTAGACAATCATTTTATATTGCCAAACGTAATGTTGGTGAATCAATAGCTGATTGGGCTGCAAGAGTTAAAGCACTAGCCACGGGTTGTGGTTTTGGTACAGAATTACCAATAGTAATGAGAGATATATTTGTTGCGGGAATAGGATCGGGTGTAATTCAAGACAGGTTAATGGAAGAGGACGCATCTTCGTCAACCACCACGTTAAATTCAGTAATTAAAATAGCTCTTGCAAGAGAAGCTGCTATAAATAATAAAATGAAACTGTCTAAACCCGATGATAGCGGTAACTCAATTAGTGTTAAAGCTGAACCGGAATTTTTCTTAAATCGTAATAAAAGGTCTCAAGGTTTTAACAATCAAAACAATAACAATGTCCATGGTTCTAAGGTTGAGTGCAGGGTCTGTGGACGCAAAAATCATAGTACTACAGATTGTAAATATAAACACTGCAAGAGTTACGTATGTGGGGACCAAGGTCATTTAGCTCCTATGTGTCCAAATAAAAACAAATATAAATCCAAATCAAAGGGTAAACCTAAGACAAATTATTTACTGGCAGATGATTCAGAAACTGATAATTCTGATAATACAGATTATTCAGAAACAGATTATTTACTTACATTAAAGAATAATCAAAATAAAGATAAAGCATTTTCTATATCTGTATTAATAGATAATATTAAATTTGAATTACAGATAGATACTGGCTCTTCAAGAAATGTTATTTCTAAATATTTATATGATAAAATTTTTCGTTAAAAACATTGACTGAACCAGATATTTATTTTTACGATTATATTAACGTTAAAATTAAACCTATTGGTATGCTTAATTTGAAAGTTAATTACAATAACTATATTACAGAACTCCAGTTTTACGTTATTGATAATGGAGGTCCAGCTCTTTTAGGCAGATCTGGTTTAAGAAAAATGAATTTAAATTTAAATAATGTTATAAAGGAATGTACGCCATTAAATTCACTCTCTGTAAATGTATTTCATGAAGAATTCCCTGACGTTTTTAAACCAGGCTTTGGTACTTTCAATAAATATAAGGTTTCATTGCATTTAAAACAAGGTGCAGTACCAAAATTCTACAAGGCCAGAAACCTTCCTTTGGCAATAAAACCTAAAGTCGAAGCTGAGATTTCTCGACTAGTAGACTCAGGCATTTTGGCCCAAACCGATCATAGTGATTGGGGAACACCTATCGTTCCGGTAATTAAATCTGACAACTCTATAAGAATTTGTGGAGATTTCCGCATAACAGTTAATCCGAATTTGGAAGCTCTTGAATACCCTTTACCTAAAATAGAGGAATTATTAGCTCAATTGAAAGGTGCAAATATTTTTAGTGTTATCGACCTCAAAGACGCCTACCAACAACTTGAAGTTGATGATAAGACTAGTAATATGTTAACAATATCTACTCATTTGGGTTTGTTTAGATATACACGATTACCGTATGGCATTACTGACGCTGGTCGAAGATTTCAAAAAGTAATTGTTGAAACTTTAAATGGTATTAATGGCGTCACTATTTTTCAAGACGATATATTATGTCATAGCCCAAACGAAGAGGAGCATGTTAAATTATTAAGAGCGGTGTTTTCTAAATTGCAAGAATGCGGTTTCAAACTAAAATCGGAGAAATGTAAACTCTTCAAAAAGTCAGTTGTGTATTTGGGTCACAAAATTGATGCGAACGGTATGCACACAACCCAACACCATGTTGAAGCTATTAATAAGGCACATCCACCTAAAATGTGAATGTTTAAAATCATTTATCGGAATGGTATCATTTTTTTTTTAATTTATTCAGAATGGTGCAGAAATTTTATATCCTTTATACCAACTTTTACACAAGGATAAAGTGTGGGACTGGAATAATAAATGTCAGAATGCATTTAATAAAATAAAATTGGCCCTCACTACTGCTCCTGTATTGACATATTTCGATTCAGACCGTCCGATTAAATTAATATGCGATGCTTCCAACTACGCAATAGGTTGTGTTATGACAATAATTACTAAAGATAAAGAAGAAAAACCCTGTGCTTATGCATCGCGAATTCTTTCAAAGGCGGAGAAAAACTATTCTCAAATCGAAAAAGAGGCCTTATCAATAATTTATGGACTTAAAAATTTTTATAATTATTCATATGGTCAAAAGTTTACGATCGTAACTGACCACAAGCCTCTATTGTACATTTTTGGTGGTAAGAAAGGCATTCCACTCATTGCAACCAACAGATTACAGCGATGGGCCCATTACTTATCCGCCTATAGTTATGAAATAGAATTTGTCACATCAAAGAACAACAAAGCAGATTATTTGTCACGTATAAATATTCAAGATAAAAACCATGAAGATTCAACTACTGTACCATCTCAGTTGAATTTTATTACTCAGGCTAGTAACATACCGATTAATTGGAAACATATCAAGGAGGCTTCTCGAACTGATTTGACTTTATCCAGAGTGATAACATATATTTCCCAAGGCTGGCCTGTATCTAATTTATCACCTGATTTGATCCCTTACGCCTCTAGGCAACATCAACTATCTGTTGAGCAAGGAGTTGTCTTATGGGGCTACCGAGCAGTGATACCTAATAAATATCGAGCAGGACTGTTGGCTGAACTTCATTCATGCCATCAAGGAACAAGTAAAATGAAGTCATTAGCGCGTTCGTATTTTTGGTGGCCAGGACTGGACAAAGATATCGAGGATTTGACAAAGAAATGCAATGCTTGTGTTCAAACAATGCAAATGCCACCGAAATCAGTTCTTCATTCTTGGCCCTGGACACCGGAAGTATGGTCCAGAATTCATATTGATTATTTTGGTCCATTGTATGATAAACAATTTTTAATCATACAGGATTCTCACTCCAAATGGATAGAATGTTATATTAACAATTCCGCGGATACTAAATTCACGGTTATGAAATTATCTGAAATTAACTTATAATGTTAAAACTACCCACGAGGGATTAATTTGGAAAAGACACCTAGATCAGATGTTACCTATTCAAGGATTCCACAATGAAAAATATAAGTCTAATGCTTCACCAAAAAGATCCGACAAAAACAATCAACAAGCGACGGCAGAAGAAGATAACTCTAAGACTCCATATTCGTCCAGACTTAGACGAAGATCTCAACTTAAAAGTCCCCAACGATTTTCTCCTAAATAATCAATATTTTATCCTTTGGTTTTCTTTTTTGTTTTTAAAGTTGTTTTATGTTTTTTTTAAATTTGATTTACGAATTATGTTATAATTCGTCATTCAGATGAATTTTCAAGTTGATTTTATTTTGGTAATTAAAAGTAAAATTTATAATTTATTTTTAACGACTCCAGTAGAGCTAAATTTTAATTTTAAATGTTTTATGTAATTTAAATATTAAGGGCGGAGATGTTGTATATTGAACCTTGATCTTTTTTGAAGAATTATTTTATCTTTGTATACAAGACACTCTCTCTCTAGCCTCCAGCCAGTTCACATCTCAATAAATATGTTTCCGTAACTAAGTGAGTTTTTGGTTTATTATAATATATATATATATATATATGTCTACCACCCAGATCCACTACACAACAGGTGTAGTACTATTAATTAATAAATAGAATTTTTTGAGAGGCCATTGAAATTGAGAATTTGGCTGATGCAATATCGGACAACAGATATTGCCTCAGACCCGGAAGTGAAGACATATTACCATTGATCCTGAACATTCCCTCTAGTCCACGTTGTCCCTCGCTCAGAACAACATATACAACCCTGAAGATCCCTCCAGTATAGGATGCGAAACGTTGGAATACTCTTTGAACATAATGTGGTCACCACTGGAAGACCTAGAACTTAATGATGAAATCAACCCCGGAAGCCTACGTAATAAGTCAGGAAATACTGATTTAAAGTTACCTGGATTATCTTCTATGTCCGTTGTATTCATGACAGGTGAAGTAGCTTCAGGTTTTGCAAGCCATGCTTTACTGTCAACTTCACATGGTTCTTCAGGTAACCCTACAACATAATAATATTTAAGTTTAATATATTAAGTTAAAAAAGTTATGAGTTTGTAATGTAGTTGTGTAGAAAAGTAGCCCCAATACAGATTGCACTGCTGCGTGGTGGACAAATTGAAACTAAAGAAAGCGCTCCAGTGCAACAACTTATCTATTCTATATAACTTTATTTTAAACTCACCTGAAGCTAAATGGGAACTTGAAGAGACAGAGTTGTAGATAAAGGCAGCTGTGTCATCGAAAAACTTGATTTCCTCGTCCATAACACGGTAATATAAACTAAATAATAAAGTTGAAACTCGTTTATCCGTATCCCGATTCACGCTTAGCCGTCAGGGTCATCTGACGAGAGCACCCCAAATTATTTGACTCTGTACGGTCCACCAATACATCCAACCCACCCAGTGAGTAAACATGAAGGCACTACCTATCAATTATGACGCTAAAATAGTGCCTGGTTGAGCCTAAATATCTTAAACTCTTGGTTTGATGAAGTGTTTGTGCCCCTAGTCAAAAATTAAAATTACGAGTCACATCTTGCCCTTAAACATTCCTTTTTCTTGCTTAATCGTCTCGTCGATTACTGAATTACTCACTACACTATAATCCTATCCAACAGAACTGTATTTATATATTTTATAACAGACTCAAACAGTAACAGTAGTACTCCCGAACCTTAACCTAACATAAACAGTTAACAGTAACCTTCCCTTAAACTTGATATTGATAATCAGTGTTGCCTTTTGTAAGTCTTTCATGATAATTGTTGGAATTTTTGTCTTATTATAGATTTAATAATTAAGGAATTAAGGACTAAAACTAAAAGAAAATTATCTGTATTATATGCCTCCCTGGCAAATTAACGAAACTGACAAAATTTAACCTCTGTATCTACTAAAGGTAGGTTCACAGGTAGCGGATCTTGGCACATATCCGGCTATATAGTTAGTTAAGGATTGTATTCATGAAGCCGGGGTAAATTCATATGTACGTGCCAAGCCGAGATTTGACCACCTTTAGGAAATGTCGTTCTGCGTATATATTGCCGTGAACCGTATTCGCTAACACTAACAAATAATTCGAATCTGGTTTTCGCCACGCCGTTAGTGTTGTCAGGGTGTGACAGGCCATTGATAAATAATATATATTTTGTTGTTTTTTTTTATTATATATATATGTGACAGGCGACAGGCATCAGGTGACAAACATAACAAAAACAAAGCCGATTTGTTTTGTTTTTGTTTACTGTTTTGAAGGGATAACTTCCGCTGTTGAACTTGAACGTATTTTTGTGATTTAGATTTAGCTATAAACTTATTTAACAGTTTAATTTCCGCTGCTGTTCATAGTAATTCCTTTATTAAATTCTATGCATCAAACATCATTTAACTACAAGTAAATGAAATGCATTGACCGTTATTAAGTTTAAGTTTTGATCTTTCTCTGATTTATTTTATTCTTTTGATTGACATTTTTAGAAGACATCTTTACTTTAATGCATTATCGTTTTTTTTTAACACCAGGGGTAGAATAATATACCATTCAAACTAACTTAAAAAAAAAAACACAAAACTTGAATAAAAAAAAATCTTGTCCATCATAAATATCCTAACGATTCTATCCCTTGAACTAAAGAAAGTAAACAAAACCGTTATCATAGTAGAGGAAATATTTTTTTAAAATATAACATTTAATAACATACAATGTAATTATTAAAGTACAATAATTACTTTTAAATTAAAAGAATGGGCTTAAAATAAAAACAAATACATAAAAAATTAGAAGAGGACATGTGAAGTTTGAAGTTGAAGTGAAGGTTTCATTGAGGTTTTAAATCGGCTCCGCAAATCTATTGGTACTTCAATTTAAATTAACTGCATACTTTGGATTAGAAATCCCAAATAGGTTCCGCTGAAGCCACGCTTATCTTACCCTCATCTCTCATTGTCTACCACAACCTAGCTTGTCTGTTATCACCAAATTTACAAAAATGAATAACAAATTTGAGGTAAGTACTCATTACATATATGGTATCAATCATACATATTATCATCTAATTAAACATAGTAAAAGTAGTTTTAAGTTATTCAAAACATGTTGGTAACAGAGTTAATGACTAGAAGGACCAATTAGGTAAATGCCTATGTTTAAATAATTAGTTAAAACAAGTATATTTAGCCACCTTTCGGGAGCTAGGGGTTAAACCACATCTGCTCGGCCACCACTGAATCTCGAGTGGAACGAGACGGGGTTCGATTCCTCGCCGTGACACTCTGATTTATATGGCTCACTATTGATCACATCATACTCGCTTTGGCGGTACTATGTACAGAGGTATGATGTGTGAAGTGGCTGGAACTCTCTACCGCAGGGTGTAAAAAGGGCCTAAGTGATGGCCTAATTGCAAGGTTCGAACAAGTGGTTCGTCCTACCCGTCCTAGTAGAAAGTACTAGACTACTACTACTACTACTACTAGCCACCTTTATTTTTATCCTTCAACTTAAATATTTATTTGCTAATTCATCTGATTTACCTTCAAACCATTATAGGCTATCATCCGTGACAATGATAATCTAAGGGAGCTTCTTACATTCAACAAACTATGCATCCTTTCTGTCTGTCAGTAATGTTTACGTGACCGACAATAATTTGAGTGAAAGTTGACCGATTTAGTTGAAATTTGGTAGACATGTTCCTTATACTGTTCAGGATAAGTTCATTGGAGAGCATTATCCGTCCAAGAGTTCGTGTGTAACGCTCATGTAAACGTGAGCTTTAAATGTAAAATTGGAATTTCAGAACGGGAAAAGATTCTATCATCACCTATTCGATGAGATGGAAGTTTTTTTTCAAATAACATTTTGTGATAAAACCAACAGCGACACTGCTATAAATTAATAAAGATGGATAAAACTATTAAAGTGGACCCAAACGTTTAAAGTAGAGAAAGCAACGTTTTTACATATATCTATGGTCTAATGTAACAATTTTGATAAAACTTCATACATTGTCTTAAGTACAATTGAAAAAGGCATGTAAAGTTTTAACTTGATTCAAGTATGTGTTTTTGAGTAGGGAAGTGATAAATTTATAATAATAGTAGAGGGCGAGTTTACAAGCTACAAGCCGGTTGTGGCGCCGCCACCTCTTTCTGACTAATTGATCCGTGAGTCTCTTTCTGTATTTTTTTTATATTTAAATCATATTGTATTGTATCATGATTTTATGAAATATACGCGGGGATATAGAAGAATTGTTCTCGCGCCAGCTGGAATTTCCCCGGAGGCGCTCCGACATGCACACTTCGCTCCCCTCCAGGAGTGAGAGTTGGCAGACCCTCCTGTGCTATAAATACCGATGTACTGGACTGAGAGCTCGTTCTTTTCTCTCCTCTTAAACTTGACTCTTCCTTTTTCTTTCACACATCTCACTCTTATAGTCCAGGAGATAGCATGCAAAAAAAGTGTCTGACTAACATCAAGCTAGAATTTTGCATATAAGTAAATGTTTTGGTGCCTTTCAAGATTATATGGTCGGCTAACTTCGTCTGCAGGACATAGCTTGGCAATTGGCATTTGAAATAAACAAACCGGTGGAGAGTGGCCATGTCCCTTCCTTTTTGGTGGACAATGTGATTTTTATGATCCTGAGTACGAACTTAGTAAGTAGACTAATTATCAAGTTGATGGCAGTTTGTCCCTTGACAGGGGAACACTTTGATTTCGAGTAATATTTGACTAACTAACCTAATGTGTGACAAATTACCATCAACTTGATAATTGGTCTACTAACTAAGTTCGTACTCAGGATCATGAAAATCACATTGTCCACCAAAAAGGGTGAGGCATGGCCGCTTTCCACCGGTTTGTTTTTTTCAAATGCCTATTGCTAAGCTATGTCCCGCAGAGGAACTTAGCCGATAATATATTCTTAAAAGGTACCAAAACATTTACTTATACGCAAAATTCTAGCTGGATGTTAGTCAGACACTTTTTTGCACACTATCTCCTGGACTATTAACACTTGCCTTTTCTCTTAAACACCTCTCACACCTTTTTTTCCTACCTGCCTTATACAGATTATGGCCCACTCGGTGTCCTGCTGGCCTTATACCGATCATCGCCCACCCAGTGTCTGGCTGTATCAGCTGCCCCACCGAGTGCCGACAGAGTCGTATATTGGCTATCCCTTCCAATTTTATTTTCCACAGGTCGATCGTTGCCCGCCCGGTGTCCGGCTGTATCAGCTTCCCCACCGGGTTCCGACAGTCTCCCGTAGTATTAGTCCTCCCTTACAATCACATCTCCATACCTTACAACTGCTACTTAAAAGCTCTGAAAAAAGTTGACTTTGCAGGTGACTTTACACCCCACTAGCCAGGTATTGAGCGAGCTAGCTAGTAAACTAGCCGAGTGTACTCACAGTTGCTTGTGCACAAGTGGCAAGGTAGCATTAGTCTTGAAGAATTTTAATACAAAACCAACAAATTTTCACAACACAAAAAGGAAAATGTCACTGCACCACATGGATTCTACACGCCAGCTACTTGGCTACTGAACGAGTGGAAAGTTTTGTGTGTCGACAACTAGCTCACGCCGACTTGTTGCTCAACGGCTTGTAGCTTGTAAACTTACCCCGTGTACTTGAGCCTTTAAGAATCTTATAAGAGTTTAGTTATATAGGTTTATCTAAGAAGAAGAAGGCATGCTTTGTACCAAAAACCCCCACTCTACCCTCTTCCACTTATCTTCAACTATGGGATTCATCATGATTAATAAATTTCTTAATATTCAGTATTTTATGGCAATGTGCTTGCTTCAATGATAGAGCCACACGATGCCTAGTTATATTAACCTCTATGAGCTTAATCGTTGCTATTTTTATGCATTTATTTTTGAGATGAGTGAATTATTAGTCCCTAGATAGGAGTAAACGGAATGGAGAGTGAGAACTCATGTTTGGAAGATGGTGACTAATTAGTCTTTTTTTTAGTGGTTACAACATTCACTGCTTTTAGTTGTAAATTTGTAATATAAAGTGATGCCTGTGAGCTAAACGTTCAAAAAGCCTACGTTTCCTCTATTCCTTCAATATTGTCTATATGCATTTTGTCGATGCTTTTCTATAACATAACTTATTTATTTCAGAAGTTGTATCCAAGTGCCTCATTTCTTAAAACTAATGAAACCGAAGATGGTCATGTGGCAAATTTTCGATTAAAATGTGCAACTGTGGATGAATTTAAAAAATGGTTGAAGCATCATCAGCAGTTATCAGGGGTAATTTACAGAGTTCAGACTACAACTCCTTGTACAGGACAAAAAGTCATTTATAAGGTTGGTTCATTTTTTTAAAAAGTTTTATTTAACTTTCAATGAATTCTAGAAGGTCTGGCCAACTAGGCAAACAAAAATGTCACTGGCCCTACCCCTCTCACAGCCCTAGTGGCTTTATTTTTTCCTCATTTAGGTTGGCCAATCTGAGTGACAAAAGTCACAACTAATAACACTCATAAGGCCCGTTTACACGGTGATAGTTGGCATGATAGTTGCGGTCACGACAGCAACTATCGCATCGACTATCACCATGTAGACTACGTGATAGATTTTGTCGCGATAGAACTATCTGCCATCACACTATCTCGTCTGACGAGATAGTTGAGTGTTCTATCACAGCAGTCAGAGTACTCACGCGGATGATATTAGAACTACCATGCTAGATACTAGACGCTGATTGGCTTATACTTTTTTATCAACTGATAACAGATTTAAAGGCACCAAATATGATTGATTGCTTCACATAAGATATCAGATTTTGTTTTTTTCGACAATATGAATATATTCTTTTGGCTGTGTGTGTATTATGATTTAACATTATAATATATTTAATGCTTTATTTCCGTATTCTAGTCAAAAATGTATTATATAGATGTAACATTGAGTGCACGACAACAAGTTTTGACGTATTTTAACTCTCACCGTGTAAACTGCACACCTCGGCGATAGTTGTATGACGTAGACTGACATGATAGTTCTATCGTGGAAGAACTATCACCGTGTAAACGGGCCTATACTGTAAGTGTGATAAACTGATTGATTGCTTACCATTTATTGCACCATTTAATCAGGAGCACACAAGTGGTCCACACTTTCTTCTTAAAACTTATTTCCACTTCAGACCTGAATAAATGTGGTACACTATAACTACAATATTATTTGTCAATGGAGTTATCAGTAGTGTCATTATGGCATTTAATCAGAGGTGTTTATTTATTTCAAGTTATAAATGTTCATTTTTTTTTTTTTTTTTATAATCCAGGCCTACTACCGTTGTCAGCACAACACTTATCCTGACAGCCATAAGACGAAATCTCCTTCCTCAAAGCATACTGATTGTAAAGCAAAATTGAAAATTTCTATCCAATCAACTTCTACAAAAAATATTAAGTAAGTTCATACACAGGGTGTGGCAACATGACTTCCTTTTTTTCAAAACGCAATGAAACCCATTTTACGAATCAAATTTTTAATGTAATATAGGTACATATTTTAAGTTTTTTTTTTTTAGCATAGTTTTGAAAATCAAATCATGTAGATAAAACTTCCCATTGTCCATACACTGAGTATGCCGAATTCTGGCATTTGTCATTACCCCTACTAGCATTGTCTGCCCGAATGTTGGCCTTCAGGTATTGAAGGGTCCTTGGGCAGTTGACATAATCGTGGGATTTCAAAAAACCACACAAGAAAAATAACCAGGGGCTAAATTGGGGGAGCGGGCTGGCCATTCCAAATTGCCCCTTTTTTGAGATGAGGCGCTCCGGGAAGTGTTTCCTCAAAACAGCAATAGGTGCCTTTGAAGTGAGCCGCTGCTCTGTGCTGTTGGAACCAAATGTCCTCCAAGTCCAATTCACCAATTCTTCGGAATAAAAATCCTCCCGTTCAGATATCGCTCGGAATTCACTGTCACCTTCATTTTCTTAAAAAAAAACAGGAACCGACAGTCCCAGCTGAGGAAATTGCACAACACTGTGACTTTAAGTGAATGCAAAGGTTGCTGGGTATCGATCACAGAACATTCGTTCCAAAAGTACGCCTCAATGGCAAACACACACGGCACTGTTCCAACCCATGATGGTGACTGACCCGGGTGGAGAAAAAAACTATTCTTTTTTTTTCCGGGGGCTTTTACACCTGACGCAGGCCACTTAGATGGGCCCATAGAACAAACCCGGGTTAGGGGCCGAAATCTTCAAACACTCGTGTGAAGATATGGTTGTTAACCATGACTCCCCTCCTAGTTGTATTACAACCAGGAGTGTCATCGTCATGATTTCCAGACCGAAACCTGGTGGCGCCACTCTTTCGAGGAGCTTCCCATTTGTTTAAACAATGCTGGGTGGACATTGAGCAGGGGGCTCGGTCCGGGAATCGAACCCAGAGCTGCGGTCACCTTCTGATCCGGCTCGATGCTGCTTAACTTGCCTTATCGCAAGGCGAGCACTCTAGCCTCCGAGCCACCCAGGCCCCGAACAAAACTTTAGAACTACACCTCTCTTAAGATATCGCTTCACAGCGACATCTAAAGCCTGAATGGCCCGCATATTAAAAAAGAAGTTATGTTGCAGCACCCTGTATTTTATACATATTATAAACTTTTTTTTTTTAGTCCATACTTTTTAGATATGTTCCTTAAATTATTATTTCACTGAACCATAAACTCACGACTGTATATTGTTATTAATACACATCTATTATACAAATGTATTTTTTCCAGATCGAAAGACAAACTTAGGATTGAGTTTCCTAGCATAGTGGAGGTGCATTTTACACACAACCACGACTTACTAGTTGCAGAAGCCTTGAAGTTTAAAGATGTTGGAAATGAATGCAAAGAGAAGTTTCTGGGTTTATTTAAAAGTCACCGTGGACCAGCAAAGGCTCTTGAACTTCATAAACAAAACTTGATGGAACAGTATAACGACGAATACTATATTGAGGCAGCTGATACACCGATCAGTCCAGATATTAACTGGGTTCATAATACTATGTTAGAAATTGAATTTGATGAGTCAAATGATGTTTTAAGTACCGTTGATGACTGTAATACTAATAGTATAGAGATTATTGCACATCAACCATCAGTGTCCACATTAAACATAGACCAGTTCAAGCAGGAAACAATCTCTATGACACAACTTCTGCAAAAAAAAATTGAAAATGACTTCGAAAACAACCCTACAGCATACAGGTCAGCGGTACGTGCAATGACTAAACAGATTCAATCAATGAAAAGTCAAGATGAATTACTGTCGGCAATGCGAAGCTTTGGGAAACGGAATGTTGTGCCGAGAAAAAGGGTTGGAAATATTCCAGTTAAACCTACTTCAGTCGGCAGAAGAGGAAACAAACATTTTACTCGTAGAAGTGCACCTCAAGGACGCCAAGCTAAAACAAAGACAGCTGAGCATATATATGCCAAAAAAGAAAAATGTTAGGCCATCAACAAAAGAGACTTGAAGCACCTCATTGTTTAGGCGAATGTGTGCCTTGAAATATATCTACGGGGATGTAGAAAAGAATAATATTTGTGTGTAAAGGTATACATTGCAGTCAGTCAATAGATTTGGCACTGTCGCTGTTGGTTTTACTGATAAAAAGAATTCGAAAAAATGTCTGTCTCACACAATAGATCAAGTTAATTTTACCCAACGAACTTAGTCTGAGTATTCATAAAAAGAACACAATTTAATGTTTTTTTTAATTATAAAAATAAAAACTTTTTTAATAACTAATAAAACAATTACTACATTCACACATCGTTTTGAAAGCGTTTCGGATCCAATTCGTTTTCAAAACTATTCCCGTTCACCCAACGAAAAATACAGGTGATCGAAATATTTGTTTTCGAAATCTCGTAACGGTGACATCACGAGTAAAACCTTCTTTCTTGTTACCTAATATGTCCACGAATTTTTACATTTTATTTACAAATTATTAAAAGTTTTACAGGTTCTTTATTTTATAGTATTAACTTTTGTTTTAAAAACGTTTTTGCAGTTTAAAAAAATGAAATGGAAGCTCACAAAAACAAAAAACTTAAAAAGTGGAAAAGAGTAAAATAACCTGATATTTCGATCCCCTCCACGACCTGTTCATACTAGCGTTTTGAATTTCGATCCCCCGTTCCGATCACGTATTTTTGGTGGAGCGGATTTAACCAGATACAATCTGTCGATCTCCGTTCGTACAGCGTTTTGAACTAGCGGATTGTTTTCAAAACGATGTGTGAACGTAGTAAATAATTTATTAAATCTGCACTATTTGGGCCAACAATTTCTAATTGTCCTATTTACTTGCATTTTTTTTAAACTGTTCCTTTTTACATTTACAAAAAAGAAAAAAACTATTTTGGTTGTACCATCTTGACAAATTCAGTAATTCTTAGGTTTCTGTACAAAGTACGAAAAGAGACCTAATATAACGGCTCTGTCTGTCTGTCTGTCCATTGGCATGTTTCAATTCATAAGCAACTATAGCTGGAAACATGAAATTCCTTAAAAATGCCAATAATATCTTTATCTACTTATCTTTTATTGTACTTACCTGTTATTTACTTATAGTCCTCTAACCACCTCTCATTTATGCCATCTTTTTATACCTATTTATGCCATTTTCATGAACCAATTTATTGTTATTCCCTATCATTTGTAATTCATATCCTTAATAACAGTCCACTCATTTTTGTAACTTCCTATTGTGATTTCTGTTATTATTATTATCTTTAGAACTTTAGTATTATTATTTGTTTTTGTTTGTAACTATAAACATTTTTTAAATTGTTTAAAAATTTATTTTTTTATATTTACATGTTATAAATAGAAAATAGACAACTTGTATTGTATATTTGTAAATGATTTTATTTTATTTGTTTTTTACATACCCATAAAGTTATAACTATGACTAGAAAGGTTAATAAAAGTAACTCTACAATATTGTCACCACAATTTTGTATATTTAAACAGACGCGTTTCGACATTTATATCATCTCCAGTGTGTTAACATAGTAAGTGAAAGACTACTAATACTACGCTACATATTTTAAAAACTTTTATGACTTAAAATATCAGTTCAGCGTGGGGGTAGTGTAGGATTGTAGGAGGATTAAGGAACCAAGGGTAAAGTTGTATGGAGGCTAAATCAGGTGTAACATTTTTTTTTATTTTTTTTTTTTTTTTTTCCAACTGCTTAAAGCTAAATTATAAAATCATATACACCTTTACAGGTCTCGCATATCAGTTTGTATACTCCGCTTTTATCTTTGGTTTCAATGGGTTGTTTGACTGAGCCTAGAATGGTGCCTAATTGTGTGTGTGATTTGTAACTGGCTCTAAGTCCGTTTTTGTTTTGCAGAATTTTTCCTATTTCTTCTGACAGCTTCCCCATGTAGGGTAAGCTAATCCAGGCTTTAGGGTTTTGTTCTAGATTGGTTAAAATATGAATTGCTCATTTTTCCTGTTTTCTGTTGATCATTTTGTCTATTGTTTTTGTAAAACTTAATAAAAAATTAAATTAAAAAACCGAAGGCAAATAATTTTAGAGTTATGACGTCACAAATTACAAAAATGAATTTTTAGAACGCGGATAGGGACACAACCAAAGTTGGGCTTCAATGTTATCAGTGATCCTCCTTCTATATATTGTATTATTCTAAGAATGTACCTCTCTGTATGACAAACAAGCCCACTAAATTTCATTTTGATTTTGGACGCCATTTTGAATTATTAAACTTTGACGGTTAATAATACTGAAAGTATAAACAGGTTTTTGACCTATAGCATATCGTTGGAACCGGCAAAAATTAAGAAACAAATATAAAAAAAACCGATGAAATTCCATTAATTAGTTTAAAAGTTATAAGCGAATATAATTATTTATTAGTGCGATAATTTTGATGACGTCAAAATTTGTTTACATCTATCAAAATACCGCCAAACTTCAAATAATTAAATAAAATATAGGTATTAAAAATAAGGTTTTTTTTTAAGAATGATAATAAATCAGTTAGTTCAGAACGGTCACCCATCCAAGTACTGACCACGTCTAATGCTGCTTCCTTAGTGCCACTTTAGTGGCCTCTGAAGTGAGGAAAAGTTCCGAGGTACCCCGTACCCGATTTTTTATGATATTTAAAGTAATAGACATAAGTTTATGAATAAAAAAAGTAACAAATACTTTAATGTAAAAAACACAACAAAATAAAACGATGTGCATTTTAAATCATAAATAAAATTGGTTGCTGCATTGAGATCTTCTTTATAGAAATTTGCAAGCTCCGTTGCAGGAATCTTGATATCCTCATCTGTCATTTCTTGCAACTGGGTTCCGTTTAAGAAGCCAAATAACTTGTTAATTTCTTGTAAGGTACAAAACCTGGTTCTAAGTGAACTTAGGAATTGGTCTATTATTTGAAAATTTAGCATTCAATACTTTCATCTTTACAAACTTCATCAGTCATCCTTTTCTTTTTTCGTTTACGCACCTCTTTAAATTGATGATCTATCTATGTTAAGGCCTTCAGCTATGGTCTTAGCTCCAGTGACTGCATCTCTTGCATGATTTGCCCTAGTTTCCTCCAACTCCTATATAAGGCGGTTAATGTGGAGAACTGATTGAGCCATTGTGATATATATTTTTTATGGAGGAGTTTGTTGACAATGTCAATCCTAGTTAGCTCCTTCAACCAGAAGCAAGAAAGTATCACAAATGAAGGGTACAGGGGAAGAAGCATCAGAGTCCATTTTATTGTGAATTTGAGATAGAGGTGCCATTTGTTGGTATTTTTTAGAGTATTTTTTTAAGCATTAATAGTTAAGGGGATAAACAATCAGTTTCCAGCTAAAAATTAAGGTAGAAGATACACTATACAGGGGAAGAACCATCATAGTCTCAGCGGTTATGGGGAAGAACAATCAGAGTCCATGGAGAAGGGTAGGAAGCCAACCCCCCCTACTCAAGTTACGTCAAGTGTCCCATTGCTACAAGACCAATACAAGTGCTTAAAATCACAAAAGAAAAGCCTTTAATATTTTTCTACAAATCAGCATTTTCCGGTTTCTTTAATAGCACATCCATGAAAAAAACCAGAAAAAAATAAATAATGTTGACCTACGGAGAACTTATGTTGACAGACTGCCCATCAAAGGTGCAAAATTACGTGATCTACTGCATCTTGCCAAATTTTTGGAGCGTGATGATGCTAAACATTTTTACCGAACTCTGACACGCATAGAAAACATAGATAAATGTATGTTGAGACAGATGACGACTTTATTGATGATCCCCCCATTGATTTTGAGCATGATTGTTAAATTATTTTATTATTGTTAATTGACATTATTTCCCTCTATTATTTCTTCATTTTCAGCGAATAAAAAAAAATTAAAAATGAAATGAAATTAATTTTAAAAAAAAATAATTTAATGAAATTAATTAAAAATGTATAAAAAAAATTAATTAAATTAAATTAAAATTTTAATTATTATACTTTATTGCATTTTCATTCTAAAGTTTTATAAATAAATTTAATTACCATCAAAAATTGCGTTTTTCGTTTTCTTTAAGGATATCATCCCTAAAATAACCTCTCTAATCACATCCCCTTCCAATATTTCGTGTGCCTCACCCTCTTAATTTGTCCCTAAATTCTTTTATACGCTATTTATTACTTAAAAGGTCTTATTAAAAAACTAATTTGTGTTGAAAGGATTATTTCAAGAGAGATCTTGGATTCTAGGAGACTTGAAATTTTAAAATTAGTTTTTCTCAAAACGGGTTTGAGTGGACTCTGATGGTTCTTCCCCTGTACCCTTCAAATTCAAAAGTGCTAATACTTTTTAAAAGACTCCTAGCTTCTGGTTTTGTTTCAGAACTTGAAGTCAAACATGCTACCATATCTATAAAGCAGTAATAATTCCTCTAAGATGCTTGTAAATAACTATTACAGCTTCCCGCTTTGTTGATCACCTAGTTCCGCTCTGTAGCTTGAGAAACATAGGTATGTTTTTGAGGAAACTTCCCACCTATTAGTTAGTAACCTATTTGATAATCAGTGTTTTCGTGAGTCTGTCACAATTATTGTTGGAATTTTTGTCTTATTATAGATTTAATAATTAATTTTATGGGAGACTAAAATTAAAAGACAAATTATTATCTGTATTACGTATATGCATTTTCTCTGGTAAATTTACAAAACTGATAAAATTTAACTTCTATATAAGATCTATACTATTACAGCTCTTTTATGGGTAGGTCTTTTACTGTCTTTGCAGAAATAGCATATCTTGGTACTTCAATTAGTTTACTGTAGAGACTGTTGAAAAATTGGATACGGTATAATCTAAAACAAAGGTTTTAAAACTTCCTGGACCCCTCTAATTATTAATGTTGTCATTGCGGACCCCTCAAAAATGACCCTTTACAAAGATAGAAAAAAATCTGTTTGTTTTGATATTTTTTTATTTCTAACTTTTTATTGGTTACAAGTGCTTTATAATCTAGGCATCGCGTGGCTCTATCATTGAAGCGAGCATATTGCAATAAAATACCGACTATCGCAATTTGTTGATCATGATGAATGTCATAGTTGAAGATAAGTGGAAGAGAGTAGTGAGGGGTAGAGTGGGGGTACTCGGTACAAAGCTTTACTTCCTCAATAAACCTACAAACCACACGACTCTAAGAATCTTAACCACCCGTCGCATCGTAGCTTTTAAACAATTATTATAAATGTATCACTTCATTACTCAAATACTACTGCTTGTATCGAGTTGAAATTTTACATACTTGTTTCAATTGTACTTTAGACGATGTACATGAAGTTTTATTAATATCGTTACGTTAGAACGTAAGATATCGGTAAAAAGGTTGTTTTCTCTATTTTAAACGTTTAGGTCCGCTTTAATAGTTTTAGCGATCTTTATTAAATCATAGCAGTGTCGTTGTTGGTTTTACTAAAAAATGTTATTTGAAAAAAATGTTCGTATCATCGAATAGGTGATGATAGAATTTTTTCCCGTCCTGAAATTCCAATTTTAAATTTGAAGCTCACGTTTACGCGAGCATTGCGCGCGAACTCTTAGACGGATCACGCTGTCCAACGAACTTAGCCTGAGTATTAGTAAAAGGAAGATGTATACCTAATTTCAACTAAATCGGTCTACTTTTACTCAAGTTATCGTCGGACACGTAAACGTTACACTCAGACATACACACAAGATGCATATTTCGTTGAATGTAAGAAGCTCGCTTCAATTAAGATTCAAATATCTCGTGCGGACCCCTCAAACCATGCCTGCAGACCTCCAAGAGCCCGTGGACCACACCTTGAGAATCCCTGATCTAACAGATTCTTTGGACATAGCTGCGTGATATATGTAGTACCTATATACTGTATTCACAGAGATAATTGAGCTCAGCGAAGCGAAGCTCTTATACTACACTTTGCATTTGTTTGGACACATACTCCACCTGAACGGCTGAACCGATTTGCACAAAATTCGGCACGGTCATAGTGACCAACCACAGGAAGGTATAAATCTGAAATGGTCCAAATTGGTACACAGGAGTACGGGGGGGGGGGGGGGTTCAAAAGTAAAAATATGATATGCCCTTCATGATGCATGTCGTAAGAAAAGCTCTTTGAGTACAGTTATTGTTGTTTATGTTCACTTTTGTCATATTTTCATTTAAGAGGGGGATAATATAGAAAAAAAAAATGTATGTGTGAGGCTCTCACGCATTGGAAGTGAAACTTAAGTTCTAGAATGCATTGCTCTCTTTCATTTTTTGACGAATTTATTATTTCAGGATTAAGAAATGGTTATGGGAAATTTAATTGAAAAATAAATATTGCTACGCTAAGGCAACCACATTTATTCCAATAAATGTTTGTTTTGATTTGCTGGTCTTTAAACCCCCCATTCACGATCCGATTTGGTCGTACGTCACCGTCGGATGCAGCGGTCGGATCTACCCCACACACGGTCCTACGAGACTTCCAACCTCATTTCCAACCTCAGTGTTTCTAGTGGAATTATACTAGAACGTTCTTATAACTTCATGGTTTAATTCTTCATTTAATATATACCTACCGACTTAACAACTACGAGTATTATTTATTTAATTTAAACTTACTTAACCACTATATTTTAGCAATTTCTTTAACTTCATAAGTTCACGTTTGTTCATTACATTTCGACTTCAACGAATCATTACACTGTGTTCGTCGTTTAAAGTAAATTTTTCCTTAATAAATACTATCTAACAACTATAGTTTAATATAAATATTTTTGTGTATTTATTTTTAAAAATAAATTGTACACAACGTAAAAAATTCGGTCAGAGACAACTCAGACAAGCGTTCTCATATGCGAGTTCATAATTTCATGGCCCAGTTTGTCCAATTATTAGTTTTCGTTTTCGTTGGTACATTTAATTATTATTGAACATTTTATCAAAATATATAAAAAAAAAATAACTTAAGACGGGAATCGAACCTAGCCTCTCTCCGCGTTTAAAGTCATTTTCTCAGGAACTAGATTTTTCCCGGGAAAAGGCTTATATCGATAGATTCATATTTAAATGGACTAAATTTAAATTTAAAAATAGAATTATTATAATTTAAATCGTCAAACACGTTCACCAAAATTCACGTTTTTTCAGAGTTTTTGGGGGCTAGCTCCTCCAAATTTGGAGGTACCTCGGGGATTTTTCTGAACGCGTATATGGCAAATTTCGTCAAAATCGGACCAGTAGTTAGGCTCCAGGCGTCTGCACAACAGACGACAGACAGTCATTGTTTTATATGGAACCTCAAAATGTGTAAATCCATCAAAAACCTCAAAATCGAATTTTCGCGCCATCACAATACTTTCTCTACATATGAGAGAGTAGAAAAAACAGAGAGTGGTTATTTGCCTTTTAATAGTTTCATTATAGAAAAAAGAATTATTAGCGAAAAAAAAACAACATTAAACCATTAAAAAATGCTCCGGGGGAAGGGTTGTAGTTTTGGTGGGAGCGGGGGACGTACTACAGACCCATTCACGGTCCTACTTGTCGGACGCGGGTTGGGGGCGTGGCTTGTGGGATCCGTGTTGGATGCACGGGGAATCCGACTTGACCTTGTCGTACAACATGTTGCCAACCACCCCACTCACAGTCCAACTGTCGTACCACATTAGCTCGTCGGAGTCTTGTTGTACGACCAAATCGGATCGTGAATGGGTGGCATTAAATAGATATAATACAATTAATCTGTAAAAATGTTACACTTGGACGAGTCTCGATTCGCAAACTTCGTTACACGATTTCACTCTATGAAAAAATTCACTCTACCGCCGCCAGAGAAGTTCACTTCAAAAACAGGAAAAAATTCTGTTTCATTAAAAATGAGAAATATTACTATTTTTGGTCCAATTTCGGCTGTTTATAAATAAAAATGTTTATTATTTAACATTAAAATGCACGCAGTTCAAAATTGCAAGCAGAAAACTGCATTTCACTCCTAGTATATACAATATACATAATAATAAAAGGATTTTTTCGTGTCAAGTACTGTTAGTTGTCTTGCGGGACTGCATTTAACTTACATGAACCCGGGTTGTAAATAAATGTTCAATGTATCTAATTACGCGGTATTTTTAAAAATATTTTGATTCTGAAAAATCTACACTGTTTATTTTATACATATTTATAATAATAGTATAAGTATAAATTATAATATTATTTTATTCTCTCAGTTAATTTTTATTGATAATTGTTAAAGAGAGCCTATTTAAATGTCTATAATTTATTATTTGTAATAATCAAAAGTGTTTTTATTTGAACGATAATGGTTTTTTGTCTTAAGTAGTACGACACTGAATGGTAATTTTTGTTTCTTCTTACTTATTTGAAAATTAATGTTCTAGATGGAAATTATACATAATTTTCTCCCAAGAATTTTATATTCAATGGACGTTTTGTTTTCTTAAATGTGTTGTTTAATATGTGGGTCACTATCATGGACCACGTCATTTACGAGAGTAAATGACTTGTTATGATTATAATGACCTTCGATTATGAACATTAACTGTTTGGTGAAGAAAATGTAGTAGTCTTTGTTAAGCTTACTTTTCATGGTGCGCGATTAGTATAATAATTCCAATGGTAACTATACAGTTTTCTTTAAAATAAATGACCAGATATCAACATATTGTTATTTCTACCAAGATGTTCAATTCATAAAAAATTTGACTCGAAGAGTATAATTTGTTTATTTTTATGAGCATTTATTAATCTGGAAGGTGGATGTTCTTTATAATAGATTCACACTGATGTGGTAAAAATATGTTTCTTCTGTGTAATGCATTGATTATATCTCCATATCAAAGAAAGACAAAGCAAAATATCTCTTCAATACTTGAGTAAAGCATTACAGAAACATGCACTTGCCTGGAGCTGGTAAGGGCAGGGATTTTGAAATTATTCAGGTTGCCAATCGGAACAGCTTTAGAATACGGTTCTCAAGCTCGCTACACACTATTTTATTCTATTCTTATCACTATTTTGACTAGAGATGGGTGCGATTTAAAGTAATAGGTTAAATAATAGGGTTCCAACTGTGTCATCTATTAATGCGGAAATACACATGCTAGTAAAAAAAGCATACCAGTGGCGAGTTACTAGCAAGTCAGTAGATGGCATGCTGAAGACGCTGTGTACATTTGCTAGTAAAGCAGCATGCTAGTATCATCCGGATGATCGGTCTTTTGCGAGCTACTAGCACAAGACAATACACATTCCAGTCACAGTTATAGTTTTGAAACAGGGACACGTTTCTTGCCTTCTCTTGGCCGGAATAAATTGTGAAATAATTATATTTGATTTAATTCATTTTGATAGTTTTATTATTGTATTTCAATGTACATTATGAATGTATCGGTGGGGAATGAAATTAACCATATTGTTGTTACTTGCAAAGAACTGTGTTTTAAAACAATTGAAAAACAATAAAAAGACACGAAAAGTGATGGTAAGAGATTGGATACCTAGGAGGGAATTAGGTACTTGGAGCGAGTCAACAGTCAGGGCTTGCTAAATGAAATGCAGTTCGGGGACGTCAGTGGTTTTAGGAATCAATTGCGAATGCTTCTGGAGGAAGTTGATGAGTTGTCAGATACCCGCGAAAGGAAGGAACGCAACTGAAGACTGAAGGGCTGAGGGAGACTCGTGCTAGCTACTAGCAACCTTGGGCTGGCAGGCCTGTTTACACGTGCCTTATCAGTTCCCCCACCCCTTGACTCGTGCCACTGGCAAGACAAAAATCAAACCCCGTGCGATTTACTCGCATGCTTTTCACTCGCATGCTATTTGATGTATACACATGCCAGTAGCACTCCTCTGCGAGCTACTCGTACGTTTTTGTGCGAGTAACTAGCATGTGTATTTCTGCCTTTACTGACTTAGATGAAGCTATGAAATTTGGTGGCCATCAGAGATTTTTAAGGTAGAGTGGTAGTTTGGTTTTAGTGGGGAAGGTTCCTTTTTCTCTGTGTAAGCCCGTTCACTCTTCTACTGTTCTCTGTGGTTGTGGGGAGAATGCAGGAAGCGCTTCTATCCGATTCCGTTCCTCGTAGTGACGGAGACAGTAACGAGATTTAATAAATAGTTTTGAATACTGGAACTGGAGGTTCCAATACCTATTATTTTAGTTGTAAGTGACTGAGTCACTTGTCACGGGAAGAAAGCGCTGCTAACTGCTACTCCGTTCCCTGATGGAACTGTGACCAGACCAGTGACCAGTGAAATTGGCCAAAGCAACATTCAATCTTGCCAGACTCCCTCCAACTAAACATTTAGTGTGTAGATACTATAATTTCCCAAAAGATAATCCCAACTTTAATAAGCCGTAACTCGAAAGCTATTTACAATAAAAACCTAATACTAGTTGCACATAATAGAATGACAATTCTACTTAAAGCTTGGCCCTTATTTATTTTGATGAAGAATCAAGTTTTCAGGGTGGAAAATTGAAAAAAAAACCAACTTGAATTAAAAATATTGAAGAATAACTCGATTTTTGAAGGGCTAAATTAATAGTGCTAGAAAGGTGTTTTTTTTTTTTTTATTTGTTTTTTTAAATGGTATAAAATTCCGTCTACTTTATTAAATAATTTGAGTATTTATTCGATTAACCTACTCCTTCATAGTGAAAACTTGCTAAAACTGGAAGAAGGTCCAACATTTTGGGGTTTTTCGGCACCAGCTGCGTTGGCGGTGCTCCGCCGAGGTCAAAAATTCAGGTTTTTCATACATGAACCTACACCTACAATATATCAAAAAATCAAAACAACCCGACCTTTTTGCTAGGTAAAATGTCTAGTTTGACTGGGCTATTAACCAATACAACGAAGTGAATTATGTTTTAAGGATAAAATAAAATAGTAGAGATAAGAACAAGTTGAGTTGAGAAGCGAGTTAAATCAGCACAGGGAAATATAAGAAAAATGGTGGTCCGATGAGAGCCAGGTATAGGTTCAGGTTTAAGTGTTCAAAACTATTAAATCTTGTTACTGTCAATGTCACATGTCTGGTCATGGTTTCCTCCAAGAACAGAGTAGCAGGTAGCAGCGCGTTCCATGACAAGTGACTCAGTCATCTATAACTAAAATACGGTAGAACCTCAATTAACCTACAAGAATAGGACCGTAGCATTGACGGATAATTGAAAATATGGTTAAGTGAGAGAGGGTTACATTTTAGGGCTAATATAAACACATTATTTATATTTTTGACTAGAGGCGAAATAACTTATTCAAATCAAGAGGTAAAAATATCTTGGCTCGACCAGGCGCTATTTTCAGATAGTGCCTTCGTAGTCACACGTTGGGTGGGTTGGTGTGTTGAGAGGGTACGTGTTCTGCAGGTGTGCCTGAAGGTTAAGCGAGAAAGACGGTGAATTGATACGGATAAACAATGCTCTACTGTACTAGTTAGTTTATGTTACTATATCATGGACGAGGAAATCAAGTTTTTCGATGGCACAACTGCCTTTATCCACAGCTCTGTCTCAAGTCCCCCTTCAGCCGAGTGTTCATACCAAGCTAAAGATGTCTAGTTGGTAAAGTTTATACAGTTTTTTTTATATACTTGGGATACGTCTTTACCATGCACCACATCTCTTGTATTATTTTTTTTAAGTGGTTAAAGGAGTTGGAGAATGAAGATGAACCTATTAAATCAGATAGTGACAAGTTTGACTAAGGGTGTCAAAATAACAAACATATATTTTTCATGACTACAACGACACTGTCTCTGATCGAGATGATTACACATCGTTATTATCTGTCAATGAGTATGCTGATGGTTTATTTGAATGTGGGGAGAAATGGCATCATTCAGTGAAGTATGTCCCTCTGTTACTCCAGTACGGGCGTTGCAAGTTGTGACTTTTGACACTCAGATTGCGTAACCTTTATAGGGGGGGGGGGGGGGGGGGGGATAATAATGCCACTCGGGCTGTGAGAGGGGCCAGTAACATTTTTTTGCTTAGTTGGCCTAACCTTTTAGAATTTTAAATCCTGACCTCTTATTGGTTCAAATTAAACAATGTAGTTCATCACAAAGGTTTCATCTTCTCTTGAGAAGATGTAGTACTGAGTTGTGAAGAGAGAAGTCTCATGCAGTAGTCTCTTCTCACAAAGATCTAGACTTTATATTCACTCGTCTTAACTGGACTGGGTAAATTGTTTATCTCATCATACAGTAAAGCATCGATTATCCGAACGACAGTTTTCTGAACTTTCAATCATCCAAACTGGCTGAATGTGAAAAAAATCAAAAGCCACCGCTTAATTAATTCTAAAAAAAATTAGCATTTGGTAGATTCTTATTTTAATATTTACTATTTATATTATGCTATCTATTCACATTACTCTATTTTTATTTATTATGGAACACAGCTGATGTTGGTATGTGTATTTGGCTCCTACTGGAGGCTACCCTGCCATCTAGTGGTAGAGTAGCCTAATCTTTACTTCGAGAAATGCCCGCAGCGCTGGTGTAGGACGGGCTTCTTTGGTTTGAGATCGTCTCATTGTGCCCAGTGTTGGACAGTCTGGTCTTGAATTCACCTGACTTTATTTATGCCTTCTGTTGAGCATTTATCTTTAATAATTTTGCCCTAATAGATTAAATTATCATTTTGGTTTTTACCTTTGTTCTCTAATACAACTAGACAACATAAAACCTAAATCTGGCCAAAGGTAATTCTTAAAACCTCTACTTTATCTATGTTAATGAAGCAATCTCCTTGTGTTACTCATTCCTTCTCACTATATCTATTTACCATCTATATCTACTACTTCTGTACACATTTTATCTTCACCTTCAGCGTTGAACTGATTGTGACCAGGAGATCATCTCTATCTAACCTTTTTAAAACCAGTGTCACTAACGTTATCTTTTCAATTTAACTTCATCTTAACTCTTAACAATTTAAACCTATTAAGCAAGATCAGTTCCTGTGTTGTGGACCTACATAAGTTAATGTGCTGATGACACAACTCATTATTTCATCATAACCAGTTTCTCCTTCATCAATAGTACTCATCATTTCATCATATCTAGTTTCTCCTTCATCAACAGTACTCATCATTTCATCACAACCAGTTTCTCCTTCATCAATAGTACTCATCATTTCATCATAACCAGTTTCTCTTTCATCAATAGTATACCATCCCTTCAGGTAGCTGACGGCTTATTTACATATTCAACTTGACCATCTCTGCCATCTGATCAAATCTATCAACACCAATCTACTTTCTCATTTATCTTTTAATCCCGTCAGAGACTTTTAATTGTTTTATAACTATCCAGTAAAACGTCAACTGGTATTCATCCTTTTTATAAAGAAATTATTATTATTTACCTTTTTGTTCAGTTACTTCATATATTATTAGGACTTCTTTAATTGTTTTTCATTATCTTATTTTTACCTTGCCCTAGTTACTCTTAATAAACTCTATTTACAGTCCAGCCATACCATTGCACCCAGTTTAATCCTCAGTTAGAGGTGGTTAGATGTAGCTATTGCTAGTCCCTGTTTCTAACAACTGCTGCTATCTCGCCGCTACCGCTTCATTTTAAGTTCAATTATAATTTATTTTGTTATAATTTAAAAACTTAATTCAAGCCCGTTAAGACAATGGACTAATTCCGAATCGGTCCCACCACCTCGAACATGGAAATCCAGGTGAATCTAACTATTATATTCTAATATCTCCTTGGTTTTGATACTAATTGACTTATTTTATCCTTTATCTTATTTGCTAATTTTAACTCTATTTCCTATACATACAGTCCTCCAAAAACCGCCGACCAGCTGCAAGGTTTGGTGCTCAGGTGGCTTATTATTTGCAAAAAAAAAAAAACCCACCAGCATTGTTAGCTGTATAATTATATTTTTCACAATGTACTATAAATAAATAAACTAAGGTACTTTTTTTACAAATGTGATTGATTTATTTTACATCTTTCCTTTTTTTTAGTGAATTTTGATTATCCAAAACACCCTTCATAACATTAGTTTGGATAATTGACGCTTTACTGTATCTTTAATTTTTAATATAAACTAAAAAATAACCAATATTTGATTTAGTGGTTATTTCTGTATGGATTTGTGTTCTAGGTTGTTAAAGGAAGTCTACTGGTGAGAGTACTAACAATGATGCACACTAAGTGTCTGGGAGGAGAGTATGTGAACTCAGGTATCACTAGGTTGGACGTACCTCTAGACAAAGTACCCTGGAGTGTAGAGTGGAACGGATACTCACCTCCTTACTTCACTTCTCCTGGAGTCAAAGGGAAACCTTGGGCCGATCCAGAACAACTACAAGGCTTACAATGGAATCAGCAGGTGATGGTTTCTCTTAACCCAGGAGCTAAGAACCCATTTGAATTGAACCTGAAAACTTGGTTTTTACACTTGAAGACAAAGACCTCGACAAACCCAGGTTTTTCCTGTTTAGTAAGAGACATGAAGATTTAGATTTAGATGTAATTCGTCCATTGAGTTTTCTCTTGAAAACATTAGGATACGTCAAAGAGATATAATTTAACAATTACCATTAAGGAACTCCCTAATATTATAGTACACATTTTCTAACAATATTTTTTTTACATTTTTCTTGAAATCCAAAAAAGATAATCCTCTTGTGTCTATGCTTAACTTATTGTACATTTTCACTCCCAATACAAATTGACCTACTCCAGACTTTGCTAACCTATGCTGCGGTATTGTTAGTTCATCTTTACTTTTTGTGTTATAGTTATGTTTGTCACTATTTACACTATAAGTATTTACATGCAGTTTTGTGTACAATAAAGTGTTGTATATGTACAAATTTAGAATGGTCATAATTTTTCCTTTTTAAAAATTTCTCTGCAAGAGTCTCTTCTTTTTGCTCCGGTCATTATTCTTATAGCTTTTTTCTGAAGTATTAGCAGGTCCCTCAAGTCGGTATGTCCATATAGAATTATTCCATAGCTGAACACGCTCTGTATCATGGCGTTGTAGACTGCTTTTAAAGTATTCACTGGAAGTTCTTTTTTCAATTTCCTTAAAACATATAAATATTTTGAGACTTTAGCATGTATTTGCTCCTTATGTGGCTTCCAAGTAAGCTTGCTGTCCAGTACCATGCCGAGTACTTTTACAGGTTCCTCTGTTTCTCTTTTACCTTTTAGACTAAAGGTAAGTGTCTGTGTCTTATCATTATTTAGTTTAAAGTTGTTTACATCAAACCAATGTGCTAAGTGTTCCAGTCTTTCTTTAGATTTCCGCTTTAGTTCTTCTAGCCCCTGGTGACTGTGCACTAAATTGGTGTCATCCACAAACGCTATGACATCTTCTTGATACTCTACCGGGGCTGTAGAATCATTTACGTGCATTAAAAAGACGAAACCTCCCAATACAGAACCTTGAGGTGTACCATCTGATGTTCTTTTTCCTCAGTGATTTTTCATTATTATATTCAACGTATTGTTCAGTACTTTTTAGATAAGATTCAAAGAAAGACAAGGAGTTTCCTTGTATACCAAGGTACTTTAATTTTGCGATACACAATTCTCTTGGAAGAGTATCGAAGGCTTTACTCATGTCACATGCAGTTAATTGCACGTGTTTCTTTTCTTCGAAGCCTTTTATAACTTTATCGACCATTTTCATCACAGCAAGCGTTGTCGATCTATTTTCTCTATAGCCATACTGGCTTTCTGACAAGTATCCATTGCTTTCTAGATGTTTAATGAGTTGCTGTTTCACTATCTGTTCCAGGAGTTTGCCCAGCACCGGTACTATTGAGACTGATCTGTAACTATTTGGGTTATTTTTGTCCCCTTTCTTATAAATTGGTACTACTCTTGATAATTTTAATGCGTCTGGGAATACACCCTCTTTCAAGCATTGATTTGTTAGGTATGTTAACGGTTTTAAAATTCGGTCTACCATTTCTTTTAAAAACATATTGGACATGTTATAAACATCTTTACTCTTTGAGTTGCTTAGTTTTTAATTGCCTTAATTACATGTTCCTTTTTTACTATATGCAGAGTCAACTTTGTTTGGTTTTCTGCTTGTGTCTTTCTATATGCTTCTTCTGCCATTCTTTTGGCTTCTTCAATATTTCCTGAATTTCTTTGTTGCACCTGTATAAAATAATCGTTGAACATATCTGGACTTATATTAACTTCATCTTGTTGTTTTTGTTTCGTTCCAGTGCTTGCCTGTACTAATTCCCATGCTGTTTTTGTTTTATTTTTCGATTCCATGGTTTGAAGGAAGTGGTTGATGGTTGTTGGCAGAAGGAATCTGCCAACAACCATTTCCCACTTTCCTGTAATTAAACTATCATCAGGTATATTGGTAATGTCCTTGGTTTCATTGTGGGTATTACCATAATACCCACTTTTACTGTATTATGAACTCAATTCCACAAATTAATTCCTAATCCACAAATTATTTGAGTCCAAACATTGCTTATAACATATCAAACTCGTAACAACAATTTGTAATTAATAAAAACAAATTAATTATATTTACATACATTGAAGTACCAATGAAATAGCAAACATTTAGATTTTTTTTTGTTTTTTTTTTACCAAAAAGAAGAGTATTTTTACCATGGGATTGTTTGGATGATAACACACAGACAGGTTTTGACTGGAGCTTTTATCTCGCAATTTTTCTTAGAGTTGGCAGACTCACCGCTTTTAGTTTATCAAAATCAATACCAGTTGTATTACTAATCCCGTCAATCATTATCAAGAAACAGGAAACACTTTTGAATTTGATCTTCCCAATATAATGAATTATACAGGGTGGTCCAAAAGTCTCCTCCCCCACTTCACTTTTGAACGGTTTGAAATAAAGTAATGGAACTTGGGGGATCTGTACCATGTAAAGGGAAGTGTGTATTCTTCCACTCGCGTACTAGGGGCAACCACCATTTTTCCCCCCGGCGCTTAAACATACCATTTTTATACCTTTGCCCCCCTATAGGGGGCAAAATATTGGAGATAAAAAAAGTTTGAAGTAAAATATTTTTATTTTTCGCTGTAGAATCCAAATCTGCTTTCAAAAAGATACACTCCAGTTTAAAATTTTAAAGTTAGGTGCCCTGGGGGCAAAATGGTTGCTTGCCCTGGTTCCTGATTGCATGAAAATAAACTTCCCTTTAAATGATACGGATCCCCCAAGTTTCATTAATTTATCTCAAACCGTTTAGATTTTACAACCTACTTTCTGAAGGGTTATTTTGCTATCTTTGCCCTAGCTATGGAAAAAAAAAAAGTTTCAAGTAAAATATACACTCCAATTTGAAATTTTGAAGTTAAGTCCTGGTACACATTTACCCACAAACGTGACAACACTTATATAAGAACTGTTAAATCAAAATTTCTGTGTTTGTTGTTTTCCATCCTTTATGGACACAACACACACATACATTCACACATAACAGACATATTTCTTGGCAATGTTTTTTGGTCAGTGGTGCAATTAAATTATGTTATACAAATGGTTGTATAACAATTACTGTTTCCGAGCTTACTGAAGGTAAAGGAAGCTAGAAATATATTATTGTTATAGCGTGCTTCCTACATTCAATGAAATATGCTCCGTGTCTGTGTGTCTGAAACGTACAACGTTAACTTGAGTAAAAGTGGACTGATTTTGATGAAATTTGGTACACATGTTCATTTTTCCAATGCTCAGGACGAGTTCGTTAGACAACGTTGTCTGGCCAAGCGTTTGCACGCAACACTCGTGTAAACGTACACTTCAAAATTAAAATTGGAATTTTAGGACGGGAAAAAATTTTAACATCACCTATTCTATGAGACGAACATTTTTTTAAAAAAAATCTTTTTTTAGTAAAACAACAGCAACACTGCTATGAATTAATAAAGATCGTTAAAACTATTAAAGCAGACCAAAACCTTTTAAGTAGAGAATAAACGTTTTTACCGATATCATACGTTCTAACATTACGATTTTAATAAAAATCAATATACATCTTGTACAGCACAATTGAAACACGCATGTAAAATTTCAGTATTCATTTTAGTATTTATACTACGGAACGTTTAAATTTTAATTTAAACCAAATTATAATTACTATTTACAACGGGAGACAGACAGAGAAAAATAAACTTCAGCACCCGGATTTGAACCACTTTATAAAGGAGGCCCGTATTATAATTTGATTCAAACATATTCTTTAAATTATTAAATCATGATTAACTATTTAATATTTACTGCATTACGCTCGCTTCAATGATAGAGTTTGTTTTCTTTTTTAAGCATGGGCTGGCCTATGCCCTCAAACTGACATAAATATTGCTTGTTTTGATTTCAGGACGGACAAGTGAATCGAATGAGTCACCACGGAGACTACAAAGTAGATGACGGTTATCCTCTGAACCCTGTTGGTAGAACTGGACTCAAAGGCAGAGGAATACTGGGCAAGTGGGGACCAAACCATGCTGCTGATCCTATAGTCACCACTTGGAAAAGGATTAATGGTATTTACATTTATATAGAAGCAAGTAATTGAACATGACAGACTAACTTGATGGTGAAAGCTAACTATCTTGAGAAGTAGATCACTCATAAGAAGAGTGAAAGATATTTGTTGGAATAAAAGTTCGAGTGTGTGGTTTACTTGTTTATTTCATACAAAGCTTTCGCTCAGGCAGCCTGAGCTTCATCAGTGATCTACAATTATAAGAATGAAAATTATAGAATTCAAAATTATAAGATTATAATAAATTTAATAAAATAGCACTAAAAATCTTACCAAATAAGATGTGTAGTAATTTTGACTCGTTTTAGCAGTTATTAGATTTTTTTTTATAAAGAATTTTTTTATAATTGACATAATCAACAAATTTGAATTATTGGAACGAAGTTCCTTATGGCACGTTCTGGAGCCCGTGAGTGAATCCAAAAAAAACGACCAAAATCACTGTCACAAAAATAACCGTCACAAAATCACCGTCACGCAAAAACCAGCACGAAATCTACTGATGACGATAACTTGAGTAAAAGAACACCGAGTTAGTTGAAATTTGGTACACATGTTCATTTTACCATTGCCCAGGCTAAGTTCGTTGGAAAACGTTATCCGCCCAAGCGTTCACCCGCAACACTCGCGTAAACGTAAAAGACGGGAAAAATGTTATTATGGAAGCCTGTTACTTGACTTGTTTATTTTTAATTTTTTACGATTTTGGTAGTATTCATACTACGGAAAGATTAATTTTTAATTTAAATTAAATTATAATTATTATTAACTACGGGAAACAGACAGAGAAAAATACACTCCAGCGCTGGGATTTGAACCACGGGCCTTCTATTCAGTTGCTTTATGTTGAAATAATGTTGTAATGATGTTGTTGTTGCTTTATGTTAAAATGAGCCTAAAAAAAGATGCAAGAGGGTTATATTTTGAAGAATATTAACTCATAATAAATATATATAAAAAATGCTCATCGTAAAATAAAATGCTCAATTGTAAAATATTAAATTCTAATTGATTGTACTAGGTACAGGTACTAATTGGGTACTTTATAATTATAAGCGTTATTTCTCGGTCTAGTTCTATGTCATTAATGTTGACTTCTCAGATTTGTGGAAAATTGAAAGCTTAAATTCGGGACAAGGTATCATTAACGTCAGAGGAAATCATTCTCCTGCGTAGCTTAGTTGGTAGAGCGCTATACCGGAAATATAGAGGCCTGTGGTTCAAATCCCAGCGCTGGAGTGTATTTTTCTCTGTCTGTTTCCCGTAGTTAATAATAATTATAATTTGATTTAAATTGTTTATTTTTGTTATATGTCAAAATGTCACTTGGTTTTGTAAATATCAAAAATATAATCACGGTCTTGTTAATAGTAAAATTAATCTGTGCTGACCCTTATTTCAATATATTAGGTATATTATTATAATACTGCGTATTTAATCCAAGAAAAAATTCTAACTTCATCTATTTAATGAGACAAACAACTTTTTTAAATATTTTTTTTTAGTAAAACGAACACCGACACTGTTATGAAGTGATAAAGATCGCTAAATTTATTGAAGTGGACCCAAATGTTTAAAATAAAGAAAACGTTTTTACCGATATCTTCTGTTCTAACGTATAACGATTTTAATAAAACTTCTTACACATTGTCTAAAGTACAACTGAAATAGGCATGTAAAATTTCAACCGGATACAAGCAGAAGCTTTAGAGTAGGGATGAGGTATATTTTATAATATTTTAAATTAGTAGGCCGGGTAGGTAGAAAACAGTCCTATTTCAATCCAACATCCTTTAACAAACATACTCTTTTACTATAAACTCATCATGAACAACTTTTTTCATATATACAATATAATATGTATAGTAAGACGCTTGCTTTAATGATACAAATAATGATTTTCTTTTAATTTTGCCTTAACTCTGCTAGGTACAAACAGTTCGTTACTTTTAATTTTGTCTCTTTTCTAACTCCGCCATGTATAAGTAGTTAGTAATGTATACTTACTTAGCAGTGTGATTTTAGAATTTATATTTAATGAAAAATGTAAGGAACTTCGTTCCTACCAGGTGTCCCGTGACACCACATGTATTTTTTTTTTTTTTTTATTAGTATTAAATATAATATTTGTGTAAATACTGCTTAATTTACTGGTGTCCTGTTTCAAGTTTATATTGTTTGTATTTGATTTTATGTATAACATTTCCACATGTATGTTTATAACATTGCAAACAATGCCCTGCCACATATATAGGAGAAACTTCACAACAATGAAAAAACAGATTTCAACAACACATCAAAGACATCTCAAACTAAAACACTAACACAGCTATATCAGAACACACACTCAACACTAAACACACATTCGACACAGATAAATATAATATTTTACACACTGAAAAACACCACCAAAAACTACTTACACGGGAAATGTTATACATAAAATCAAATACAAACAACATAAACTTGAAACAGAACACCAGTAAATTAAGCAGTATTTACACAAATATTATATTTAATACTAATAAAAATAAATAATTCAAATTTGTTGATTATGTCAATTATAAAAAAATTCTTTATAAAAGAAATGTAATAACGTGCTAAATTACACATTGCTGTGCGGTGAGCTGAAATGTTTTAAGAGTATATCTCTGTTTTCATTTGTTTGTTACAAGAAAAAATGTTTTATCTTGACATATTTGTTATCTGGCCATAGGTTCATTCCCAAGAAGGATGGTTAAGAGGGCTTCCTCTGTAGTATATGTTCGAAGGTACTATATGTTTTGTTATACATTGTTTTTGCGGTCTTCTCTCTGTTATTATTCTGTTACTTTATGTACTTACAGCTTTCCTAAATCTCACACCTTTACCTTGTTGCCTCTTTGTACTTTTTAAGATGTCAAAATGTAAAAGACTTTTAATGATAATATCTATTATATGTAGAATATATTGCAGTGACTTAACTACCTTCATTCTTAAATTATACTTTGAATCAGGAAATGTAGTTTTCGAAACATCAGTAAATTTAAAACTTTTTTTCTTTTTATTGATTTTCTATCAAGGTATTGTTAAAATTAGTCTTGATGTTTCAGGCTCGGTGGTTAAAGATCCTATTACCGATGCACCTGTTCTTCAGTTTATCGGTATAAAAAGGAGAGACACAGGCGAGTGGGCCATACCAGGAGGTATGGTCGACTCTGGAGAAGCCGTGTCTCAGACACTGAAAAGGGAATTCCTCGAAGAGTCCATGGACTACCTGACGATGACACCTCAAGAGCAAGCTGACGCTAGATCTTCCTTCCATAAATTCTTCTCTAAAGGTACCGAGATATACAAGGGTTACGTCGATGATAGACGTAACACTGATAATGCTTGGATCGAAACAGTGGCCTGTAATTTCCACGACGAGACAGGCGATGAAGTCAATAAGTTTAAACTAAAAGCAGGTGATGATGCTGTTGGTGTTCAGTGGATAGATATATCAAATAAATTGCAGCTTTACGCATCTCATAAGGATTTCATTAAAATAACTGCCCAACTTCACTCGGCTAGTTGGTCGTAAGGGAAAAATGTTAATATTAACTATGTTAGGATTGGCCACCAACCTTAATAATTCAACTTTACAAGTCAGCTCTATAGTTCCAAGGCGAGACTATCGCCCATTTTTACCATCAAAATAAATGATCTAATATTCATTCTTAAAAAAAAAATTGTGTTATTGGTCACTTAAGTAAATATTTACAAATTAAAATATATTTTTTTTTGGCTTTTCTTTTAGAGAAAACTGGAAAAATGAAAAGAAAAGATTTCAAGCAAAGATGTGAATCTAATAGCTCTTAGTGAATAAAAACTATACAAGAAAAATTGAACTAGTAGTTGTAAAATTCTGCAAAAATTCTGTGAATTCATGGTTTGTTTAATAAGTATCAGGATTGATATTTTTTTCTGCCAATGGGAGGGGGTGGAGGGTGCTCTCTATGGGCAGGATTGGTAGACTGGGATGCCACGTAAGCTAGGAAACCTATTTCAGCTTCTGACTCTTTGTAGTGTGGAAATTGAGCCTGAAGTGAAAGTATATTTAATGCTCGTGTCAAAAGTCAGGATGCAGCAAACCACCGAGCAGTGTTATGCTATTAAATTTTGTGTTAAATTGAACAAATCCACTTCAGAAACTTTTAATTTTTTGGTAGTATTCATACTACGGAAAGTTTAAATTTTAATTTAAATCAAATTATTATTATTATTAACAACGGGAGACAGACAAATAGAAAAATAGACTCCAGCGCTGGGATTCGAACCATGGGTTCTCCTATTCAGAGACTTTTGATATAAAACCGCGAGGCTTACAAGAGTGAAGCCTTGTTCAGAACGTATGTTTTTGAGGCATAAAAAAAAACAAAATCCCTGGAACACCCTCCCCTCAACCAAAAAAGGCCCACATGAGAAAATCAAGAGTCAAATTTATGCTCATTGTCTTCTTTGACCCAAAAGGAGTGGTCTTCATGGAGTATGTGCCTGCTGGACTAACTTAACAGTGAACGGTTAATTTTACGCAGAAGTAGTGAAGGAAGATGGCCGATACCTGGGGGCTCCATCACGTCAAGTAGGCCAGTCATACATTAATAGTAAAGGAGACTCTGGCCAAACATATTGTGGCAACGTCCCAAACACCCTACACTCCAGATTTGCCTCTTCCGATTTAGTTTTGTTGCTTTATGTTAAAATGAGCCTAAAACATTGATGCAAGAGGGTTATATTTTGAAGAATATCAATTTATAATAAATATATATAAAAAATGCTCATCGTAAAATAAAATGCTCAATCGTAAAATATGAATTTCTAATTGAGTGTACTTGGTACAGATACTAATTGGGTACTTTATAATTATAAGCGTTTTTTTTTTTTTTTTTTTTTTTTTTTTTTTTTTTTGTGAATGGCGGGAAAAGACACAACGGCGCCTGCAGGGCAAAAGTTTTATGCCCCAGGGTGTATGAAGCTAAGCTAAGCCACCCTGGAGCCTCGCTATCCTACTCTCGATAGCGAGACCTATCGCAGGAACCCGGGATCCCTGAGTGTGGGGATTGAGCTACTTCCCGACTGCTCAGCCGACACCGAGACAGACGCTGGTAGCCCCTACCCCACTAAAATCCCTGCCGGTGAAAAACCCTCCATTTTGGGTACCATACTCTTGAAGGAGCATATGGTACCTCGCGCGACTATAATTATAATTATCACTAACTACCAAGAGCTACAACGTCATCATCGTTTCATATGATGATCGTGTGCTCCTGGTTTCCTAGACTTACCCTTCCTCTATGCTTCCTGCTCCAGTCAGGAAGAAGAGGCTGAGGATTCATCGATGTCAGTTACTTCTCTGTACGACGATGACGGTAAGAAGAAAGCGCCCCCGAGCACTCAGCGGCCACCAGCACCCCGAGCCAGAGAGATACCCCGAGGGGGATCCGCCCCCACAGTGGACCCACCAACCCACCGAGCCACCCAGAGCTTCCGGCCCCTCTCCCTCCGATAGAAGAAGAACCTTCTCCCCGGGCCCCCCAACGACCGATAGATCCAGCGGAGGCCACGAAACCCCCCGACGCAGCCCCAAAGCCGCAGCACCAGAGGACCCCTTCACACCCAGAGACGCTTCAGATGATGGTGAGTAGAGTACAGAAGAAGTTGATGAATCCTGCAGGGTAAGGTCACAACACAACTAGGTCCAACAACGCTTCTCGGTCTAGTTCTGTGTCATTAATGTTGACTTCTCAGACTTGTGGAAAATTGAAAGCTTACATTCGGGATAAGGTATCATTAATGTCAGAGAAAATCATTCTCCTGCGTAGCTTAGTTGGTAAAGCGCTTTACTAGAAATATAGAGGCCGGTGATTCAAATCCCGGCGCTGGAGTGTATTTTTCTCTGTCTGTTTCCCGTAGTTAATAATAATTATAACTTGATTTAAATTAAAATTTAATCTTTCTGTAGTATGAATACTACCAAAATTGTAAAATGTGAATTTTAAATATATATCTTAATTTAAATCAAATTATAATTACTATTTACAAGGGGAGACAAACAGAGAAAAATAGTCTTCAGCACTGGGATTCGAACCATGGGCCTCCTTTATTTCCAGTAAAGACGCTCTAGCCAACTAAACTATACTGAAGGATCATTTCCTCTGCTGATAATGATACCTAGTCCCGAATTAAGCTTTCAAATTTTTCCACAAGTCTAGAAGTCAACATTAACGACCATAGAACTAGACTGAGAAATAATGCTTGTAATTATAAAGTACCCAATTAGTACCTGTACCTAGTACAATCAATTAGAAATTCAACTTTTAAGTTTTTGGTAGAATTAATACTACGGAACATTTAAATTTTAATTTGAATCAAATTATAATTACTATTTACAATAGGAGTCAGACAGAGAAAAATAGACTTCAGCACTGGGATTCGAACCAAGGGCCTCCTTTATTTCCAGTAAAGACGCTCTAGCCAACTAAACTATACTGAAGGATCATTTCCTCTGCTGATAATGATACCTAGTCCCGAATTAAGCTTTCAAATTTTTCCACAAGTCTAGAAGTCAACATTAACGACCATAGAACTAGACTGAGAAATAATGCTTGTAATTATAAAGTACCCAATTAGTACCTGTACCTAGTACAATCAATTAGAAATTCAACTTTTAAGTTTTTGGTAGAATTAATACTACGGAACATTTAAATTTTAATTTAAATCAAATTATAATTACTATTTACAATAGGAGTCAGACAGAGAAAAATAGACTTCAGCACTGGGATTCGAACCAAGGGCCTCCTTTATTTCCAGTAAAGACGCTCTAGCCAACTAAGCTATACTGAAGAATTGAATTTATAAATATATCTTTAATAAATTTATTTTTATAAATTCAGTTCCACTACTTATTGAACAAACTATGTATTTGTAGTTTGTAGACTGATTTATACTATTTTGTCTCATTATTCAACAGACTAAATAACTAAAGAAGATTATGAAGTTAATATTTGACCGACTTACATAGCAATGTAAATTACCTTTATAGAGGTTCCTCTGTTATCTTGTAATTTTCTACCACCAGCCATCTTTTAGTAATAATTTTGAACAAGGAATAAAAAAAAAAAAAAAACCATAATTACCTTATTATTATTTCTTAATACTTTATTGTGAATTTGATGTAACAATAATAAAGTTTTTTTTTATTTATTTAATTTTTTTCTTAAACACAGTCTTGAATTTATTATATAATTTACCTAGACATAGATATTAATAATAGTTCGGTATAGATAGAACACTTTTATTTACTTCTTAGTTTTCAGGCCAACTCTCATATTAATAAATTACAAATAAATAATAATACAGTAGAACCTTGCTTACACGAACCTCAATAACACGACAACCTCAATTACAAGTGCAATTTTCAAATCCCCTTGAGATTGCCTTAACACATAATGTTAAATTAACCTCTATAACACGACTATTATTATCCAAACAACCTCAATAACATGGATTTTTTCCAATTCGATAGATCCGATTCGAGAGATTTAAGAACAAGCAGGCCTGCTTGTTCTTAAATCTCTTAAAATGACAAAATTAATTTTAAGAGATTTAAGAACTCCTGCTTGTTCTTAAATCTCTTAAAATGACAAAATTAATTTTAAGAGATTTAAGAACTCCTGCTTGTTCTTAAATCTCTTAAAATGACAAAATTCATTTTAAGAGATTTAAGAACAAGCAGGAGTTTTTATAAAGAACTAGCTGGATACCCGTGCTTCGCTACGGAGTGTTTTTAAATTTGATATGTTTATAAACTACCAGGAAAGCATACAAATTATTTTATTATGCGAGAATATCTAGATTCTATCCCTCCTAGTTATATCTCCCACCTCTTTGATAAGATCATTTGCAAATATCCTAAATTTACCCCCTCCTAAGTGAAAATATGATAAAACTGTACATAACCACAATTACTGTCCTCTTATAGAGCTTTTCAACGATATGCATCATGAAGGATGTTCATTACTTTAACATTTGTACCCCGTACCCCTGTGTACCAAAATTAAAATTTTGAATATTCATGTAGACAGTGATTTTCCCCTTGCTTTGAAGGTCAAGTGTGCAAATTTTCATCGAGATCGGTCTAAAACTGTAGATTTGTATAAAGAACATGCACACATGTTGACTTTTATATATGTATGGCCGCCATCTTGAATCAATATGCCCGATTGGTAAACTATTTATCAAAAGTTACTAATTTCATAAAAGGAAGCCAACTTCTAAATTTCAAGGTTCTAGTACAATTGGTTCCCGAGATATCGTCTTGTCGAATTTTGTATATAAATGGCCGCCATCTTGAATCAAGATGGCGGATTTTTAAAATATTTCTTAGCGAGCACCTAGGAGGTAAGAGGAACACACCTACAAAATTTCATGGTCGTAGGTCCAGTGGTTTAAGAGATATCATGATGTGTCAGTCAGTCAGTGGTATTTGGATTTTATATACATATATAGATGACTTTTTTTTCGAAAACCCAAAAATAAGAAAATTTTTCCTCTCGGATACTCTATCTTGGGACACACTGTATATACTCCTCCGTAGTCCAATGATATTTCCGAGAGTTAATATAAAAAAAGTCAAATTTTATAGAAATTTTAGGTGGACGTAACTATGATGACCCATTTTTTTTGTAATTTTTAAGTGGGGTATCATTTTAAAAGTATTGAAACGTAGATCAAAAGTATATCTAAAAAGCCATTACCTCTAAAAGAACAAAAAAGTGCTGACCTAAGATTCTAAAAAATATTATCTCTGCAATATGCACACCTTTTATGACAAAGCACTTCCAAATGTCATGGTTACCAGCAGTGAAAGTTAGTAGGTTTGGACGGGCCAGTGGGGGTATGGCGGTGGGTCTCAACAAAAATTCGATTTTTTATAGAAATTTTAAAATTGCTTATCTTGAACATCTAATATTAGTGAAAATAAAGGACGAGGTAAATGGCCACTCGATTAACATTTGTCCGGTTTATTTGAACTGTAATAGCTGGCAAACAGATTACGAGAAATTAGTAAATGTATGGACGGAATACGAGCAATCGAGGAACCTAGTAATTGGTGACATGAACGTTAGAATTGGGGAACTACAGGTCTTGGACGAGGCAAATGAATTATTTAATACAACAGGTCACTTAATGAGTAGTCGAAATTCTAAAGACAAATGTGTAAATAAAAAAGGCAGGGAATTAGTAGATTTACTCATCGATAATAATTTTGTAATTTTAAATGGCTGAACTCCTGGAGATGCTTTAGGAGAATTCACTTTTATAGGTGGACAGGGATGTTCAGTCAATGACATTGCCTGTGTTAGCAGCGACATCGTCTGCAGGGTACAGGACATGGAGGTAGGCTGTGAGACGTTCTCGGACCACTTACCGCTAGTTGTTACATTAACATTATCTAGTAAACATGAAAAAATCAATGTTTTACCTTTGATCCCAAAATTGAACTGGAACAACTTGATTAAAGAAAAGTACCAAGAAAAACTCGATGTTAATATTTCCAAATGGGAATTAAAAGAGGATAATGGATCTGACCTAAGAAATCTAATATCAAGCATCCAACAAAGTGTAAACCAGAAATGCATCAAAAAACAGGAAACATATAAACAGCCGTGGTTTGATAGACAGTGTCATATTAAAAGAAACAGGATGTTTGCTCTGCTTAATCTCTATAGAAAAAATGATAACTATTATACCAAGAAACTATATTTAAAGTGCGCTAAAAGTTATAAAATATTTTGTAAGGACAAAGAAAAAGTATATTTTAGTAATCTAGCGAGCAACTTGGCTGAGGTCTCCGATACTAAGTCGTTTTGGAATAATATAAAAAAACTAAGGAGTAGTAACTTCACGATATCCAGTCTGATTAAACCTGAAGATTGGAGAAGGCACTTTGATAACTTATTAAATCCGTTAAATATTAGTCCTCCTGTTCAATACGCCTGTGTTATGGTAAAATGGACTGTAGGGAAACTTAGAATAATAAAGTGGTGAAATGAAGAGGGTACCTGGTGATGATGTTGAGTGAAGGTGGTGAGGAGAGGGCCCTCTCAGCAGAGATGGTGGTGATGATTTTCTTGAGGTGCAGAGATGATCTGAGTGAGGTGAATGAGATGAGATGAGAGAGAGAGAGAGAGAGAGAGAGAGTGAGTGAGAGAGAGATTATGTGAAAGAGAGATCATGTGGACCGGTAGAGATCTCTTTCCCAACTGAACTAGAAAAAGGGGGGAGGGGGCAGGCTACACACTTCCTCCCACTCAAATGTAAACAACCTAGACTCACTCACTCTATTGACCTATGGTCAGGCAATACCACAAATTGAACATATCCCCCACCGAAACCAGTGGTTTCATGAAGTGGCATACTACCGAAAAACGGAAAAATGAAATTGAAAATGAGAAAAAAGAAACCAAAAAGTGGTCTGAATTAGACTTCTAATAAAAAAAAATAAAACAGCACTGTTGCTTAGAAAATAGAAGGCACTTGACTTGAGTGCTGAGAAAAAAAAATGAAAAAAGTGAAAAGAAAGATATACTTGAAGTTGGGAAAAAAAATTAAATGGGTTGTTAAAGTTCAGGAAGGGGAGCCAACTTAACAACTGGGCGTTGGAACTCTCCCTGAGAAGTACGCACGGTTACTACCCTAACCGTACCATCAGAGCCTGGATGAACAGCAACAATTCTGCCGAGCTTCCAACAGAAAGGTGGAGTTTTCCCAATGTTAAGCAGTACTAGATCATCAATCTTGATATTGGGTTGTGCCTGATTCCATTTATGACGCTGGTTGAGAGTACATAGATATTCTCGGTGCCACCGTTGCCAGAATGTTTGAGAAGCTTGGCGGAGTAATTCCCAACGATGAAGTCTGTTACAAGGGATATCAGTAAAATCAGGCTCAGGTAATCCTGTTAACGGTCCACCTATCAAAAAGTGACCTGGTGTTAGTGCGTCGAGTTCATGAGGATCCGATGAAATCGGGCAGAGCGGTCGGGAATTAAGAATGCTTTCAATCTTTGCAAAGAGTGTGGAGAATTCTTCAAAGGTTAAGGGTCTGTCCCCAATGATTTTGCGAAGAAGGTGCTTTGCAGACTTGATTCCTGCTTCCCATAACCCCCCAAAATGCGGAGCTGACGATCTAAGGCTGCAAGAAAAGCCTCAGTCGAAAGATCAGATACAACTTCAAGGTGTACCGCCTTAGTTGTAAAACAAATAAACAGACATAGGTACACTTTTGTAGTTTTGGCATTCCTGAGCCGACTCTCTTTCATCACAAAAGGACCTCCAAAATCAGTGCCTACTTTTAGAAATGGTCTTGCTTGTTGGACACGAGACGGTGGTAGAGCCACATCAGTGGCTGAAGTATTGAAGTCCGCATTTTAAAACAGGGAAGACACTTGCTGAGGCGGGAACGTATTAGTTGCCGTGCAGAAATTATCCAGAAGGATCGCATTAGAATCGAGTGTAGAGTACGAGGCCCTACATGTAAATAACACAAATGGAAATAATCAACTAAGAGTTTAGATAAATGGCAAGATTTATCCAATAACAAGGGGTGACGGTTGTCAAATGAGAGGTTGGAATGACGGATCCGTCCCCCCACCCTTAAAAGGTTAGAAGAATCGAGGAACGGGGAGAGGCTGCGAAGACGTGAAGAAGGGCTTTCTTTGCATTGAAGGCGTTGTATGTCATTCTTGAAATGTATTTGTTGTTCTATTTTGATAAGTAGGTGCAGAGCCCCACTTAACTCTGTAGTTGTTAAAGGTCCCTTTATTTTGGACGATGGTAGTTGGAAGTTGTGTATAGCTCTTAATTTTTCAACAGGTTCTTGAAGCCAAGATGGGCCACTGAACCACAAAGGATGGTCCACAATCTTATCAGGTGGAACTCCTCTGCTTGCGCAGTCTGCAGGGTTTTCAGTTGTTGAGACATGGTACCAGTCTGATGGATTGGTAGTTTCAAGAATGTTGACAACCCTGTTAGCAACATAGATTTTTAACATGTGAGGTGGCGTACGAATCCATGATAACACTGTAGCAGAGTCAGAAAAGGCTAAAGTCCGAGTTATTAGAATCGAAGAACATAGAGTCGATCGAGAAAAGTCTAAAAGTTTAGTTAAAAGAACTGCACCACACAGTTCTAAACGAGGTATCGTAAGGGTTTGAAGAGGTGCAACACGAGATTTTCCGAGAAGTATAGAAACATATGACGAGCCACTTGTCTTGCAGAATGAATGAAGATATACTACAGCTGCAAAACCTTTTTCGCTGGCATCCGCAAATCCAACTAAGGTGAAGGTATTAGTAGGGTTAGGTTTGATAATACGAGGAATGCTAATTTGAGTGAGGCATGGCAGATGAGTGACAAAGGTTTTCCAAATTTGTTGCCTTTCATAAGGGATTTCTTCATCCCACTCAACGCCAATCAACCAAAGTTGTTGAATGAGGTGTTTGGCAAAGAAAGTAACGGGGGATAACCACCCAAGAGGATCGAAGAGTTTAGATATCTCAGAAAGGATTGCTCTCTTAGTAAAGCTCAAATTTGGTGAAATTATTTTATATGAAAAACAATCTGTAGTAGGGGACCATTGGAGTCCTAAAACCTTAGTTTTCACATTGTCGTCGGAATCAAAAGTAAGGGGAGTTTCAAGGTCTTCAGAGGGAACATGTTGTAAGAGTACCGAGTGATTGCTGCTCCACTTCCTTAGCTTGAAACCTCCCAAAGAAAGAAGATTAATTATTTCTTGTTGAATACAAAGAGCTTCGTCTAAAGTATCGGCACCAGAAAAAACATCGTCAACGTAGGTTTCATCAGAGATAATCCGAGCAGCCCGAGGAAAGGGTCCACCTTCGTCCTTTGCCAATTGACGAAGTGAGCGACCAGCTAGAAACGGTGAGGATCTTAGACCATATGTCACTGTGAGAAGTTCAAATTCTGTAATTGGTTCATCAGGTGAGAACCTCCAGAGTATTCGCTGAAATTTAGTTTCATCATTAAGGATACGGATAGCTCGAAACATCTTACAAACATCAGCAATAAACACTATTAGATGAAGTCGAAACCGAAATATGATAGTTGTGATGTCAGCTTGAAGTTTAGGTCCAGTTAATAAAACATCATTAAGAGACAGACCAGAATCAGTTTTAGAAGAGCCATTGAACACGACTCGAAGTTTTGTTGTGGAAATAGAAGGGTTAAAAACTGCATGATGAGGAATGTATACTGCTCCGGGAGTATGACTCTGAGCAACAGTCATATGCCCTAGCTCTAAATACTCTTTTATAAAAGCATGGTAATTTGATTTTAAATCTGGATTACGTTCAAGACGACGTTCTAGGGAAAGAAAACATTGTAAAGCTCTATCAAATGAGTTACCTAATTGAGTATAATTATCTCGAAGCAGCAGCGGAACATAATATTGACCACTGTGGTCACGCTGATGCCGAGTCAAAAACAGTTGTTCACTCTCAACGTCTTCAGGATTTTTAAGTGAGTCTATCGATATTTGAGGGGCTTCTTCAGTTTTCCAGAACTGTCGCAGAGAGTCTTCTAAAGAGACCTCAGCAGAGAAAATTGAAACTTCAGGTATGTGAGGTACTGTTCCGGTAATGACCCAGCCAAAGATACTACTCATAGCAGTAGGTTGACCTGGACCAGTAGAACGTGAAGAACCATCATAGATATAAGGAAACAGTTCGGCACCTAGTATACCATCTATATAAGAAGGCGTTGAGAAAGTTGGATCTGCCAGAGTTAGATCGCTGAAGTGTTGTTTAATTCTATCCGGGAGAGAGGTAGAAGGTAACTTACCCGTAAGGCGTTCCATTATGATAACCTCTGTAGTTAACAGGGGACCAACAGATATTCGGGGTTTAATAACTACTTTCGCCATGCCTCTAGGAAGAGATACCGCAGTACGTCCAAGGCCTGAGACTAAAATTTCAGATTTGCGTTTTGTTAATCCGAGTCGAGCAAAGAAACTCGTGGTAAGAAAGGATGCCTGAGCTCCTGAATCGATCAAAACCCGGGCATCAATGAATCCACCAACTGAATCCTGTATATGGACTAATGCAGTTCCTAATAGTACAGTAGAGGGGGGAGAGGCTAGATCAGAAAAGAGAGTTTGAACAGAGTTATTAGCTTCGTTAGAGGCAGAAGGAGTTGAATTAGAAATTAAAGAAGTTGGAAGAGGTTCAACAGTGTGAAGTAAAGAATGGTGAAATGATGAGCCACACTGGAAACATTTATTAGAAGATTTACATTGTGACAGAATATGATTGCCGAGGCAGTTCATACACCGTCCAAGAGAGATTATTTTCTGGGCTCGTTGTTCCGGAGACAATGATACAATCTGCGGACATTTGTAAATAGAGTGGTATCCAGAGCATGCAACACAATTACTGATTTGCTTTTCTGGAACTTGCCGACTAAAAGAGGGTTGGTATTTGCTATGATTTAAAGAGGTGGCAGATCGGGGAGTGAACTTACTTGGAGGATGTGAGGCAGTTGCCAAATGCGTACGCTGAATTCTTGGATGAAAGGTAGGATTATTTTTCTGAGAAATATTTCTAAGGTTGTTTGGTTTGTTGACAGATACATTAGCACTTTCAAGTATCTTACAATGATTTCCTAAAAATTCAAGGAGTTCTTTAAATTGAGGGACTTTATCAGAGGGACCGAGGTTTATCAAAACTGAAGTGTCACTAGGTTTGTTTCTGTCATTGAACTGAGTTTCAAAAAGCCTACGAGTATTTTCATCCAGGTGACGGAAAGCTATTTGAAAAATAATGAATTCCGCCAAATTAGAAATATTCAAGGCTTCTAGAGCCGAATAATTCTCGGAAAGTAGTTCATAAAACGATCGGAGTTTTGTATACGACTCAGCATGAATTTGAGGTAAACTCAGTAACTTTTCAACATGATACACCGCTAAATGTCGTTTGGACTGATATCTGTTTAGAAGAATATTTAAGGCAACCTTATAATTTGAGTCTGTGGGGGAGAGGTGTTTAATGAGTGAAAGAGGTTCTTTAGTTAAGCAAGATTGTAAATATAAGAATTTTTGAACATCTGATAACGACTGATTATTGTGAACAAGGCTGGAATATAAACTATAAAAAGAGGCCCACTCTCCCAAAGATCCATCAAAATGTTTTAAAGAAATTTTTGGAAGAGGTGGATAATTAACTCCTTGAGGAGAGATTCTTGAAGTAGATGGAATAGGCTCCTTAGAGCTTAAGTTTTCAATAGTCACTTGCTTAGAGTAAGCTTCAAAAGCAGCATCATAGAGGTCATCAAACGATGAGAGCAATTGATAGTTAGGTTCTGATTTAGGATTCACCATGAGTTCCAACTCATTTTTTTCATCAAGAAGTTCTGAAAATTCTTTTCGAGTTAATTCAAGTCTAGAAAATCGAGCTTTAAAAGTACTCATTACCTTAGGATCAGATAACTGAGGGATTAAATCAAAAGTTTGCTGAAGACGCAAAAACAAAGTTTCTATTTTCTTTTGCACTATCTTAATTCTATTTTCTTCGGTAGAGGTGCTAGTTTGTTGATCAGCACCAGATGGTGGATTGGGCATTTTGAGTTATTAAGATAGGCCAGAGAAATAAAATTAAAATTAAAATTAATTTGGGGGAAAAATAAATTTATTTTTTACTAAAAATAAGTTATGAAAAAAAATAAAAATAGATAGGGCATGTGAGGACTCTAATGAAAGAGAAAAATGAGATACATGAAAAGAAAAAAGAAAAAATTCTCTAAGATCAATAAATCAAGAGAAATTAAGTTTTAATGTTTTTGAATTAGAATCATTCATTAAAAATAAAGATAAAAGGAAAAGAATTTTAATTGAGAAAAAACAGTTTAATAAGAGCAGAGTCCAAAGAGATTGCAACAAATTCTACAGGATTAATGAGATAAAGGTAGTATGCAACCCTATGCACAAAACCCAATAACAGTACAAGAGTCCAACTATCTTGGTAAAAGATTCAACCCAATCTCTGCAAATAAGTTCTTTCTAGCCAACCTAGATTAAAATGAATTGGAATTTTTTTTTTTTTGACAGATAAAAAAGTGGAGAAGAATTAGAAGAAAACACAATTAGAATTAGTTTTATACGGCCCTCAAGGACCACTAATGTGTTATGGTAAAATGGACTGTAGGGAAACTTAGAATAATAAAGTGGTGAAATGAAGAGGGTACCTGGTGATGATGTTGAGTGAAGGTGGTGAGGAGAGGGCCCTCTCAGCAGAGATGGTGGTGATGATTTTCTTGAGGTGCAGAGATGATCTGAGTGAGGTGAATGAGATGAGATGAGAGAGAGAGAGAGAGAGAGAGAGAGAGAGTGAGTGAGAGAGAGATTATGTGAAAGAGAGATCATGTGGACCGGTAGAGATCTCTTTCCCAACTGAACTAGAAAAAGGGGGGAGGGGGCAGGCTACACATTTCCTCCCACTCAAATGTAAACAACCTAGACTCACTCACTCTATTGACCTATGGTCAGGCAATACCACAAATTGAACAACGCCCAACCCTTTATAGAAGATATAAAACTGGATCGAGCTTTTAGTATGGAGGAACTTCAACTTGTACTTTCACACACCCGAAATAACAAAGCTCCTGGTACCGATAGAATACCAGCAGAATTTTTTAAAAATGCATCTTCCGCCTTCAAATTGAGACTCTTAAATTTCTACAATAACGTGTTTTCTTCAGCAAAAATTCCTAAGAACTTCAAAACCTCTATAATATTTCCTATATACAAAAAAGGAGAGATCGACGAGCCCTCGAATTACCGTGGAATATCCTTTATTAACTCTGTATCCAAAATATTCGCGTCGTTAATATACAACAGAATTTTAGATTTTGTGGACGAGTCCAAACTTATTTCTGAGAACCAAGCGGGATTCAGACGAGGTTATTCAACTATTGACAATCTCTTCAATCTAGTCAACATAGCAAACATTGTACGTAGCACAAATAAACGTCTATATTGTTTCTTTATCGATTTAAAAGCGGCATTTGATTCGATCGACCGGCATTGTTTATTCTTCAAATTAAGTCGAGCAGGGCTGTCATCTAAGATACTAAACGTCGTTAGGAGTTTACTCGAGGGCACTACAGCTAATGTATGGTGTAATGATAGTTTATCCAGCAGTTTTGAAACAAAATCAGGCCTTAGACAAGGCTGCATTCTTAGTGGCATCTTTTTTATTCTATTTATTAACGACTTAGTTGAAGAAATAGGAGGAGGCGTAAACATTGACGATCTCAATATCAGGATTCTCCTATTCGCTGATGATATCGCCGTATTAAGTGACGATATCGCTACACTACAAACTATGATAAGTAAATTGGAAACTTATACGGTAAAATGGAATTTACAAGTCAATTTAGAGAAGTCCAAAATTATTATTTTCAAACGCGGCGGGAAAAAGAAAAACTCGGAGCGGTGGACGTTTAACGGAAAAAATATCGAAGTGGTAAATTATTATAAGTATTTGGGCCTAACTTTGACATCTAACCTCAACTTCGGAAGGCACTTACAAGACAAACTTACAAGCTCAAAATGTGCTATCAACACAACATGGAAAAATGTGCTTTGGCGGCAAGATATTACGTTTAAGACAAAAACAAAAATCTTTAACAGTGTAGTCAGATCGATATTGTGTTATGGAGGAGAAATTTGGGGTCTTGAAAAGTTCGAGGTGGTTGAGAAGATATTAAGATTTTACGTAAAGAAAATTTACAAATTACCATTCAACACTCCAAACTATGTAATATATAAAGAGACAGGGTTACCACAAATCTTTATTTATACCTTAAAACTTCATATTAATTATTTAACAAAAGTTTTTGAAATGAGTGAGGATAGACTTCCTTTACAATTAGCAAAAATCGTGTGCAATAGAAAGCTCTCGTGGTATAGAACGTGGGCGGCCAGAGGTGAGGAATTGAATGAACCGTTTGAGGAGGGTTTTGGAAATCGGAGAAGCTGGGTGAAAAGCATGTGGAAATGGAGTGAGAAGGCTCAAATAAATTTTGTTAATGATCTAAACGAGAGAATAAGTCAAGCTCAATACCACTTAACGTACAAAGTTCTCGATCACAATTCAAGCGCTAACTACTTGCAATCAGATTTGGACTATACATCTCAGAGAATCATAATGTTAGCGAGGAGCGATATGATAAACCTAAACTGCAAGCTGTGGATGGGTGAAAACGACGGTGATTGTTCAATATGTAACAGTGGTCAAAAAGAAAATGTCAGTCATTTTATCGGAAGTTGCAAAACTCTTAATAGCGTAAGAAAAAAATATTTGGGAGAAGAGTGTTTAACTAGAAGCGAGATTATAAGCTTTCTTAATGGTGATAAGGGATGGTCGCGACTGGCTAGATACTTATCCTCGGCACTGTCACTCCGTAACATAATAGCAATGGGCCCCGACTTCTGGTAACCTTGAATTACGATTCATATTTCTTTCTATAACACAATTTAACATGAATTTAGACTTGCACATTTAATAGTTCTTGTTTAAACATAATAAAGATTAATTTAACTGAGATTAAAATTTTCAAATATTAATTATTAAATAGAATACAATTACAGATAAGTTTAAGCAATACTTACATTTCCATTAGAAGAAATCTGGGTTTTACAATGTTCGATACCATTAATTTTAGTACTATTTTTAACCTAGCTCACTTATATGTTATATACAATTTTTACCTAGAATTTATCACCGAGAGTATCTACTGATTAAAATTGATTTATTGGAAACCATAATTTTTTATATACAATGAATTAATAGGCAAAATGTGCTTATACACTAGGTTGCTGATATGCAATATATAGTGGCAAGAGATTAATTACATTTATTTTTATATAATAAGAAAACTTTCTAATATTACGACTTGCATTAAGAAAACTGATCGTGGCGCTATCTGTGAGAGGACGGTCGAACTAATATTGTCTATCTAGGAAATTATATTGTAAGGGAAACAAATAATTTAATATTGAGTAGGTATTAATACATTATAATAACTATGTTTAGATTAGGTTAGTACAATTTGGCTATTATTAATATTTTATTTATTATTGTTAATTATTCTATTAGTGATACTATTATTTTATTGTTATTATATCATCTTCTCTAATACATTTGTTCACTTGTTATCAATATTTGTTAAAAAAAAAAAAAAAAAAAAAAAAAAAAAAAAAAAAAAAAAAATGTATGTATAGAAGTCCAACTCCTGGCTGACGGCTGTAGCCATGCCAATTAAAAATGTTACAAAATTATATATCATGCATGTAACTGTTATATTAGGTAAATAAACATTATTTTATTATTTTATTATTATTATGTTGACTTTTATATATGTATGGCCGCCATCTTGAATCAATATGCCCGATTGGTAAACTATTTATCAAAAGTTACTAATTTCATAAAAGGAAGCCAACTTCTGAATTTCAAGGTTCTAGTACAATTGGTTCCCGAGATATCGTCTTGTCGAATTTTGTATATAAATGGCCGCCATCTTGAATCAAGATGGCGGATTTTTAAAATATTTCTTAGCGAGCACCTAGGAGGTAAGAGGAACACACCTACAAAATTTCATGGTCGTAGGTCCAGTGGTTTAAGAGATATCATGATGTGTCAGTCAGTCAGTCAGTCAGTCAGTGGTATTTGGATTTTATATACATATATAGATGACTTTTTTTTCGAAAACCCAAAAATAAGAAAATTTTTCCTCTCGGATACTCTATCTTGGGACACACTGTATATACTCCTCCGTAGTCCAATGATATTTCCGAGAGTTAATATAAAAAAGTCAAATTTTATAGAAATTTTAGGTGGACGTAACTATGATGACCCATTTTTTTGTAATTTTTAAGTGGGGTATCATTTTAAAAGTATTGAAACGTAGATCAAAAGTATATCTAAAAAGCCATTACCTCTAAAAGAACAAAAAAGTGCTGACCTAAGATTCTAAAGAAAATATCTCTGCAATATGCACACCTTGCTTCTCCTAAGTGAACTTTTTTTTATATATATTTTAGTTAAAAAAGTTGTAAAGTAAAAATTTAAAAATAAATGTACGATATATGAATTTTTTAACCGAAGAAGGGTTTCTTCGGTCAAGAAGGGTTTTTGGGTCATTTTCAAAAAAGTGATACTTTGACACTTCCGAGCAGAACTTTATGCCCAATTTTTTCCCAGTTTTTGATCCAGTAGTGCTTTATTTTGATGCTGAACATCTATACAACTAGAATATGTATGTGCGTCGCGGGATTTTTAAGTTTTACTATTTTTTATTAATTTTTAAATAAGAAGAATCAAGTTTTTTAGTCACAATAGTTACCGGCATTGTCTTCACCTTACCGATTTGCAAAATGTTATTTACCACCTGGAAATCGTCTCACAGACTCAAACCAATATTATTGTCTACTAAAGAGGTATACTGACACTAATCATATATATATGTATAGTGCTCGGTTTCTAGAAATTTGGGCTGGGAGGTCTGGCCTCCCCCCTCTCCCCCTTATAGAAGGGGGGCCTCCCCCGGGAAAATTTTGAGGAATAAACGTTCAAAAACAGCATTTTAAGCAGTTTTAGACATAATCCCACACTGCAATCAGGTGGGTTTCGTGTGGAAACTTATATAATTTTAAATTGTATTTTTTAGAAACAATTTCTTATTCAGAAGGGAGAAAATACACATTTTCATCAATTGCTCATTTTTTATTAATTATTTTAATAAATAACAATAATTGTTAGCACTTTTAATAGCAGATTAAAGAGATTCAATATTAAAAACAAATAAGAATTGAAATTAAACTCAAATAGAAGGTTATTTAGATGGGGTTATAAACAATGATAAACAAGGTCGAAAAAGCAGTGTCGCCAACCTGATTTCAACAACTTCATTACATTAGCCATTCATTCTCTACTATTTATAAAATAATTAAGTTGGCAATCCTTCTTTTTCTCCCTACTTTTCATTTTCCCCCTACTTTTACTTTTTCTCCCTACTTTTTGAGTTCAGGGAAGAAAAGACTTGCTTTTAGTCCCTCTGAACTAATCTAAAATCATAACTTTTTCTTCCTACTGGAGATAAAATATTTTTTGAACATTTATTAACATGGTAACTAAGGTTATATGGGACTGGGACGTAACTATCGTGACCTTTTAGAATATATAAATTTAAATTTCTCCTTTCTAAAAAGGATATTCAAGAATCTGACTACACCGAAATAACGAATTTAATATATAGAAAAAAAATCTATCTGGTTAAAAAAAAATCATTGTTATCCATGTAAAATGAATATTTTTTATTTTTTCTTTATTTAGCTTAATTAAAATAATAACACTTGATACTCGGAATTTGATTTGATTTACAGTTTATTAACAATTTCTTTAAGAATATAACCTTTAGATGAATGTTACTAGAGTTTATCAAAACTAGTAAAGTTCTAAAAAATAATATTTCACTCATTACAATGTAAGAAAAACTTTTACGAAAATATTGTGTCCTTACGTTGAATCTAAGAGAGAGAGAGAAAAACGTGGAAAGGCAGTTTCTAAAGAGTTTTGTGGAGTAAATACCTACACTTTAAAGCATTGAAAAAATAACTACACTTTAAAGCATTGAGAAAATACCTACATTTTAAAGCATTGAGAAAATACCTACATTTTAAAGCATTGAGAATATACCTACATTTTAAAGCATTGAGAAAATACCTACATTTTGAAGCATTGAGAAAATACCTACATTTTAAAGCATTGAGAAAATTCCTATACTTAAAAGCACTGAGAGAATACCTTAACTTTGCCATCAAAATTATAGCTACAATCTAATTCATTGAGAAATTCCTATACTTAAAAGCACTGAGAGAATACCTTAACTTTGCCATCAAAATTATAGCTACAATCTAATTCATTGAGAAATTCCTATACTTAAAAGCACTGAGAGAATACCTTAACTTTGCCATCAAAATTATAGCTATAATCTAATTCATTGAGAAATTCCTATACTTAAAAGCACTGAGAGAATACCTTAACTTTGCCATCAAAATTATAGCTACAATCTAATTCATTGAGAAATTCCTATACTTAAAAGCACTGAGAGAATACCTTAACTTTGCCATCAAAATTATAGCTACAATCTAATTCATTGAGAAATTCCTATACTTAAAAGCACTGAGAGAATACCTTAACTTTGCCATCAAAATTATAGCTACAATCTAATTCATTGAGAAATTCCTATACTTAAAAGCACTGAGAGAATACCTTAACTTTGCCATCAAAATTATAGCTACAATCTAATTCATTGAGAAATTCCTACACTTTAGTACTGACAAAATACCTACCCTTCAAATTTGTAAATTGGAATCATATTGACTGTAGTTTATAAATTATATGATTATGACATAAGTTGTGCGATTGGGCGATTGTATGGTGATGTGGTCACTATTATATCAGAAATAAGAGATTTGTTATTTTGATAATTATAAGGATTTAACTCACTATAAAGTGTTTAATAGCATCACAATACGTCATGGGAAATAAACGTTTTGAAGTTTGACACTCGTTAAAAGAAATTAACGTTTTGAAGTTTGACACTCGTAGAAAGAAATAAACGTTTTGAAGTTTGACACTCGTTGAAAGAAATAATCTAAACGTTTTGAAGTTTGACACTCGTAGAAAGAAATAAACGTTTTGAAGTTTGACGCTCGTTGAAAGAAATAAACTAAACATTTTGAAGTTTGACACTCGTAGAAAGAAATAAACGTTTTGAAGTTTGACACTCGTTGAAAGAAATAGACGTTTTGAAGTTTGACACTCGTTGAAAGAAATAAACGTTTTGAAGTTTGACGCTCGTTGAAAGAAATAAACGTTTTAAAGTTTGACACTCGTAGAAAGAAATAAACGTTTTGAAGTTTGACGCTCGTTGAAAGAAATAAACTAAACATTTTGAAGTTTGACACTCGTAGAAAGAAATAAACGTTTTGAAGTTTGACACTCGTTGAAAGAAATAGACGTTTTGAAGTTTGACACTCGTTGAAAGAAATAAACGTTTTGAAGTTTGACGCTCGTTGAAAGAAATAAACTAAACATTTTGAAGTTTGACACTCGTTGAAAGAAATAAACGTTTTGAAGTTTGACGCTCGTTGAAAGAAATAAACGTTTTGAAGTTTGACGCTCGTTGAAAGAAACAAACTAAACATTTTGAAGTTTGACACTCGTAGAAAGAAATAAACGTTTTGAAGTTTGACACTCGTTGAAAGAAATAGACGTTTTGAAGTTTGACACTCGTTGAAAGAAATAAACGTTTTAAAGTTTGACACTCGTAGAAAGAAATAAACGTTTTGAAGTTTGACGCTCGTTGAAAGAAATAAACTAAACATTTTGAAGTTTGACACTCGTAGAAAGAAATAAACGTTTTGAAGTTTGACACTCGTTGAAAGAAATCATCGTTTTGAAGTTTGACACTCGTTGAAAGAAATAAACGTTTTGAAGTTTGACGCTCGTTGAAAGAAATAAACTAAACATTTTGAAGTTTGACACTCGTTGAAAGAAATAAACGTTTTAAAGTTTGACACTCGTAGAAAGAAATAAACGTTTTGAAGTTTGACGCTCGTTGAAAGAAATAAACTAAACATTTTGAAGTTTGACACTCGTAGAAAGAAATAAACGTTTTGAGGTTTGACACTCGTTGAAAGAAATAGACGTTTTGAAGTTTGACACTCGTTGAAAGAAATAAACGTTTTGAAGTTTGACACTCGTTGAAAGAAATAATCTAAACGTTTTGAAGTTTGAAACTCGTAGAAAGAAATAAACGTTTTGAAGTTTGACGCTCGTTGAAAGAAATAAACTAAACGTTTTGAAGTTTGACACTCGTTGAAAGAAATAATCTAAACGTTTTGAAGTTTGACACTCGTAGAAAGAAATAAACGTTTTGAAGTTTGACACTCGTTGAAAGAAATAAACGTAAACGTTTTGAAGTTTGACACTCGTAGAAAGAAATAAACGTAAACGTTTTGAAGTTTGACACTCGTAGAAAGAAATAAACGTTTTGAAGTTTGACACTCGTAGAAAGAAATAAACGTTTTGAAGTTTGACACTCGTTGAAAGAAATAAACGTAAACGTTTTGAAGTTTGACACTCGTAGAAAGAAATAAACGTAAACGTTTTGAAGTTTGACACTCGTAGAAAGAAATAAACGTTTTGAAGTTTGACACTCGTAGAAAGAAATAAACGTTTTGAAGTTTGACACTCGTTGAAAGAAATAAACGTTTTGAAGTTTGACACTCGTTGAAAGAAATAAACGTTTTGAAGTTTGACACTCGTTGAAAGAAATAAACGTTTTGAAGTTTGACACTCGTTGAAAGAAATCATCGTTTTAAAGTTTGACTCTCGTTAAAGAAATAAACGTTTTGAAGTTTGACACTCTTTGAAAGAAATAAACGTAAACGTTTTGAAGTTTGACACTCGTTGAAAGAAATAAACGTTTTGATGTTTGACACTCGTTGAAAGAAATCATCGTTTTAAAGTTTGACTCTCGTTAAAGAAATAAACGTTTTGAAGTTTGACACTCTTTGAAAGAAATAAACGTAAACGTTTTGAAGTTTGACACTCGTTGAAAGAAATCATCGTTTTGAAGTTTGACACTCGTTGAAAGAAATAAACGTTTTGAAGTTTGACACTTGTTGAAAGAAATAGAATACGAATTTGATGTCTATTTTCCTTTACCGGGGATTAGCATCTCTCACTTTAGTTTTTCCATGTAAATGTTTATTTATTCTTCTTCTGTAGTTTATTCATCTTCATCTTAGCTCATATTCTTAAAATAACTGTAGACGACCATCATCAGGTAGATGACAAGCATTGTTAACAACACTGAAATGTTAAAAAAATTGTGAAGATTTAAAATTACTATTATATTGGAATAGTTGTATTATACCATTTATTAAGCAAAATATTAATAAATATAATCTTTCTTAATAATTGTACATGAGTAAAATAAATAATTTAGAAAAAAGGTTCTTATATAAAACATGCACTAAAAGGAGATTATTTTGAAACATTCGGAAAGCGGGAGTAACTAGACGTTCTGGACACAAAAAAAAGTCACCGAAGAAAGTCGAATCTCACTCGGGAATCATCGGGTCCGCTCTACAGTCTACCTCTACCAACTACACTTGCTCCTCTACAACATTAAACACGCACTCTTTTATAACCCCCTTTACCCCCTTGTACATATTTCGTTTAACAAGATAATATTACGTGCTTATTTCGTGGTACAATAATTTGTAACTTGCATTATCTTTACCATCTAGTCCTCTTTAATTATTATGAACCAACATAAAGACTTATCTTAAATAACTAATTTATCTTTTACGAAATTAATAATAATTTGATCGCTTTTATTAGATATTTTAAAGCATATTCCATTTTATGCACTACATTTTTATTAATACATATTTCATATTGCCAATTATTAATATAATGTTTATGAATATGATAAATAATAAACTGAATACCCTAAATATTTAACATATTATTTATTAATTACATATTTAATTAAAAAAAATAGTTATATTGCACAAATCAAACCAACCGCCTTCAATTAAACTAATAATCAGATTATGTTCTAGATTTTATAATTTTCTGAGCAAATATATTACAGTGGTGAATGGAATGGTAGACAATCCAAACATATCATTTTTTTAAATTTAAATTAATTGGTAAGAAATGGTTCATTTTGACCACCGGTGGATTGTGTTATATAATAATAATAATTAAGACCATTAAAAGAAAAGGGGTTTTAATAATAATCATCATCATTTAATGTTTATATTTTAAACAACTGGCAATTCTTAATTATTCTTGAATTATAATTACTAGTCATGTATAATATGTGTACTTATTCCATTTCAATCACTCTTGGGTTTACGTGATAATATATAAACAATGTAAAAATAACGAATGAATTTGTCTATTTTATATGTATGTTTTATACATATCTATGTTTAATTATTGTATTATTTTTGCTACATTAATAAACATTTGTATGTTTTAAGTGTTGTTATTATTATAAATAGTCATAGTGGAAAAGGCCTTGAAAGAAATATACAGACAAAAGAGGATTGAATGCACAGTGTAGAAAGTAGAGGTGGGGTAAGGCCTGATCGTACTCGACTCCTCTCTCTGCTTCGGCCTCCTAGGGCGACTTTTTTTGTGTCCCGAACGTCTAGAGCCAAAATAGTATATACCCTTCATGATGCATGTCGTTTGAAAGCTCTTTAAGAGTACAGTAATTGTTGTGATGCACACTTTTGTTATATTTTCATATATGAAGGGGATGAAATGGAAATACGTGAAAAAATGCTTTTAGTTTAAACTTAGAAATATAACTATTTTTGATCCTATATGAATTAAAATTGGTAGACGTGCTTTATTTTATGTCAGAAAGGCGAAAGGCGATTATAAAATCATTTGTGTACATTTAGAACTTTGGGTACAAATGGTACTGGAGTACCGGGAAGACTCTTGAAACTCATTGCCTGTGGCTGTAAAAGAAAGAATTGTGGTACAGCTTGCACGTGCAGGAAGGCGACTCTCCCATGCTCAGTTGCTTGCAAACACTATGGCGGAGAAAATTGCAGATTTCCTTGAGGATCCTGACTTTGACTTTCCCAAAGTCACATAAGAAAAAGGTTTTCTTATGTGCCCCGAGCGATTCATGTAAAAAAAGTTCCCTCGAATTTTGTCGCAGACAGCCTTTTATTACGGCAGATTGACTGTACTAAATTAATGTATAATTTTATTTTTGAAAAATTATAATAAAAATATCAGTAAGTTCAAAACGGTCACCCATCCAAGTACTGACCACAGCCAATGCTGTTTCCTCCTGCTGCAAAGCAGCAGGAGAGGCCACTTTAGTGGCCGCCGAAGTGAGGAAAAGTTCCGAGGTACCCCGTACCCGATTTTTTTATTTCTATTTCCATAGGATTTTTTACTTTCCTTTTTGCATAAGAGAGAAAAGTGAGTAGGTTATCATTGTTTTAAAGTTATTTTCTCGCTGTTTTTTTTTACCCGATTTTTTTTTAATTTAATAATACTCCTGAAGACACCACAGAAAATAGTATAGTTATATTAAAGAGAACAACACACTAAAAATGGAGTCTGTCACCGTACTAAGACTAATTTGGTACAGACGGTAATAGCTAAATATTTTAAAGTTATGTAAGAGTGCGATTCTGATTCATACCAATGGTTGTTGCTGCTACAAAGATATACAGGCCGCAGTAGAAAAATATAATCATATTCAAATATTCGATAATCAATGTTACAGACGCCACACCTACTCCGATGACCCATGCTATTACGAAACTTGACTTGTCCTAAAACATACAATATACCAGTAAGTAGTCAGGTTTGTTTCCTTGTATACGATTCTTGTTCATTCTAGGGTCTAAGGGGCTCCCAACAGGGTCCAGGTGGACCCCTTAGAGGTCTATGGAAATTTAAAAGTGGTCTATAAGTCTATAGTATTCCAAGGGTCTAATGGGGGTGGTTGAAAAATTTAAAAGGTTTCGAATATTGATTATTTCAAGAATCTAGAAGAAAAATTTGCGTATCGTTCTAAACTGGAAATCAAATAATTTCTTAAGCTGTCAACTTCTGTAAATGATGCTGGTGGATTAGAAGACTCTTACAATATTTCTTTGTTGATTGCAAATGCCGGATATCCACATACCACTAATGAAAAAATTATATCGACCACCTCAGCAATAAAGGAGGTAATAAAAACTGTTATGAAAATTAACCCTGGACTAGTTTTAAAAATACTTTTCCCGTACTCTAAGTATCCCGCACTTTCATATCAGTCATTTGGGCGAAATTTTATTTTGGGCGCCCCAGGGCGCAAAAACCGCCTAAATAAATAAAAAAAATAAAACTTATTAAAGGTCTTACTTTAAAATAAAAAAATACTTCATTTTGAACGATTTGCTAAGCCCGCAAAGCATGAGTGTTCTGCTTTTTAGCTCGTTTACGGACGTGTAAGAGCGGGCCCCGGAAGGGTGTCCATGACCGAAATCTTATACATGCCACTTTTTGTCTCCCTAACTTAATACAAACGTTACATTTCAACCTCTAAATTTATGTTATCGTTAATTAGTCTCTTTTTCACTTTGGATATGTAAATTCCGTTGTCTTCTTAAACCATTTTATTATTTAGACTTATAAATTATAGTTATATTAGTCTTTAAAATGATAGCTAATATGTTTATAATAATTATTGGGACATATATGGATCAATAAACGCCTTTCTAAGACGGTTACTCTTAGAAAAAAAAAGTTTTCTAATTTTAATTATTAGTATGCTGCTAACGTTGCATGCTGTATATTGATGGTATAATGCAAGGGGGTCGATGAAGAAAATATTTTTTTTTAAAAGGGGTCGATGAAGAAAAAAGGTTGGGAACCCTGATCTAAAGGGAAAAAATATAAAAGCTCTCTTTTGCAGTATTTCAACCCCTATTTGAGTCATCTCCACGCTGACTAGAACATTACTATTCCATTCTGTTGTTGCTTACCACAAGTGAATTTAATAATAGTTTTTTTAAAAAAAATTCTGTAAGTTTTATACAGATATTAACCAATAATGACAATCATAGCATAACTATAGGGAATCTTAGGATAAATAATTAAAAAGAAACTTAAGATTTTTTTTAAGATAAAAAGAACTTTTATATACTTCGTTTTTAATTATTTTGTTGAATCATATGTAGTGTTGATAATGCATATAGTTTTGTAGTCCGACCCACAGCCACCTATGGGTCAGAGACTTGGACGCTAGTACGGACTGAAGAGGATAAACTCCGTAGATGGGAGCGAAAAATCTTGAGGAAGATATACGGAGCAGTTTGCGAGAGTGGTGTTTGGAGATTCCGCACTAATCAAGATGTGATGGGTTTATACGATCAACCAGACATTGTTAGTTTTATAAAAGCAGGACGAGTTCGATGGTTAGGACATGTGGAGCGCATGGAGGAAAGCAGAGTGCATAAGAGGATGATGGATGGAAGACCAGGAGGTGGACAAAGAAGAGGCAGACCCAGATGGAGATGGCTGGAGGATGTCGAAGAAGACCTGAGGAGGTTGGGCGTTCGTTCCTGGAGAAGGATACGTGCGCAGGATAGGGAGGAGTGGCGAGGCTATGTTTTGGCGGCCAGGGCCCTTCACGGACCGAAGCGCCGAGGAGTAGTAGTAGTAGGAGGAGGTTGAAGATCAATATTTAACTCTTCTGCTATTACATCTGCAGAAGCAAGAATTCCTTCTAAATTGAATCAGCTGTTTCACAATGTTTGTTATAACACTAAGGGACTCCTCCCACTTACCTACAAAGAACCCCCCTCCACTATATGGTAATTTATTCTATCAAAAGTATAATACCAGACAAGATTACTTCCCGTCGGACAACGACTTCTTTTAAGACCCTATTTCAAACCCGTCATAGCGTGGCTTTCACCGAAGTTATAGATTTTAAAGTTATAGATATAAAATTTAAAGTAGAAGAATGTAGTTTTCAGACCCCGCAAACCCAATAACTCGATCTACTACAGAAGCTGAGCTATAAGTGTTCAAAAAAGTGCGGTATTTTTGGCCCACCCTGTATATACATAGTATAACGTGACTAATTTAACTAATTAAAAGATTTAAATATTAAAATATTTGCTTACTTTGTAAACTCCATAGATTAAAAAGATGCTGACAATAAACATGCAGCTGACACAGAGAAATGTGACAGTCATGATCACTAAGTACTCACCTGGAACAAACAACTCTGTCACTTAGTATCAACTCATATGATTGAACATGCAACTGACACAGAGAAATGTGACTGACATGATCACAAAGTATTCACCTGGAACAAACAACTCTGTCACTTAGTATCAACTCATATGATTGAACATGCAACTGACACAGAGAAATGTGACTGACATGATCACAAAGTATTCACCTGGAACAAACAACTCTGTCACTTAGTATCAACTCATATGATTGAACATGCAACTGACACAGAGAAATGTGACTGACATGATCACAAAGTATTCACCTGGAACAAACAACTCTGTCACTTAGTATCAACTCATATGATTGAACATGCAACTAACACAGAGAAATGTGACTGACATGATCACAAAGTATTCACCTGGAACAAACAACTCTGTCACTTAGTATCAACTCATATGATTGAACATGCAACTGACACAGAGAAATGTGACAGTCATGATCACTAAGTATTCACCTGGAACAAACAACTCTGTCACTTAGTATCAACTCATATGATTGAACATGCAGCTGACACAGAGAAATGTGACTGACATGATCACAAAGTATTCATCTGGAACAAACAACTCTGTCACTTAGTATCAACTCATATGATTGAACATGCAGCTGACACGGAGAAATGTGACTATCATGATCACAAAGTATTCACCTGGAACAAACAACTCTCACTTAGTATCGACTCATATGATTAAACATGCAACTGTATAAACAAATAGTTTTGGAGCCTTAAACTGTTAGAGTTTCCTCTTATTGGTGAAGGCTATTATCTCCGTCTTTGTCAGATTCATAGAGAGTTTAACTTTCTTACACCATCCTTTAATAATCTTGCAAGCGAGTTGCATCCTTTCACAGTAGGTATCTAGGAACATGCCTCTGACTAAGATTAATCCAACTCCGTCATCTGCATGGGCCTGAATGTAAGGGTAGCATCTTTAGTCATCTTCCTCTCAAGTCAGTTCATCACTAGTCACCATAGGTATTCTTTTTTATTTAAACAAAGAGGTATGACAGTAAGACGGTGGTGGTTTGATGGGCGAGTGATTTTGGAGTTGGCAAAATGACCCAAAGTGTGGTTCTTCTGCCCACTTTTACTTAAGTTACCTTGGGAAGCATAATCGTTACTGCACATAGGAAGCAAGCACAGAATAATTTGTTGTATGTAAGATGCTCGCGTCAAAATTGTTATAGCATTTGCAAACCCTGACACAACTAGTGCGTATACCTTTTCTGGTACACTATTTACAAAACAATACATCATTATATTCAGTCTGCATTATTCATATTATATTAGCTCCTTATCATCAAAATTATTGTTCAAAACGTCTAATCTATGATAATATGGGTTAAAATTTACACTCTACATATTAGCATGTCTGCTTTTCATTTAACATGCACCTCAGCTCACTTCTGAAACGATCCACTACGTTATGCCTGCATAGTCTACCTCCGGTACGTAAAGATTTCTCACGACACGCCTGTACAATATAACCTTCCACCAGTGCTTCAACGATCTTAATCATTTTTTTAATTTACATGGCAATGTATCCTTGATGCACTTAGATATTAATCAAAGTAAAAAATATGAAATATTTAACAAATGCAACAATTAAATTAATGTAACTTTGTCAATATACTGACGGGCTTGTAATTGTTGATTCAGATACATTAGTAGATTCGTGAACACATACAAGTCGAGTAACCCTCCAAATATCTGAAACATAATGTTTAACGACGTCGTTTTTACATAATTTACCAAAAATAAGTTATCATATTATATAAACGAATAAGTAGGTATATAGGAGCTGCTACTAGGTGAATGATATATTCGATGACAAAGGTGATTTGGATATCACGAATTTAACTCAAATGGAATTTCCTAGAGATGATTTTTACCTTCTTTCTAATGCTGTGGTAAATCACTATTGAGACTAGTCGAAAAAAGGAAATCCTTGCGTTAGGGATCTTACGTGTATTATATGGTCAATAAACAGGTCAAGTGTGTGCTGGTCAGCACACAGCGAGGGTCCGCAGGTAACACAGTATTGTTTAAGTAGTACCTATTGATTGTGTTTTTTAAAATGCTAAAAAACTTACTTTGAACTATCCTATGGGTCTGATATTCTCAAAACACATAAAAAAACTTCTGATAAAGTATTTTTTGCCAATGAACCGGACTAGAACATATAAGGTTTGTTCCAACCCCGCTATTTGTACCGTCCTTTGTATCGTCCCGCGGACCGTTCGAGAATCGTTTAGGACAGGTTTTATACGCATGCGCTAACATTGTACTGTAATAAAATCATGTCAGGTTGGAACGAGTTTAGGACTATTATTCGCACTGTATTAAAAACATTAAGGAAACCTAACATTTAGGAAACCTTCCTGTTGATATTTGTAATTATTGACATAACTGCGCATGTCATACAAACCAGTACATGGTATTGTCAGAGGATCGTTGGGACCGTACAGTGAACGGTCCCTGCCGGGGTTGGAACAGTTTCGTGTACGGTACGAAACACTGACCCAAGTCAGCTTGGAACGGCTTTTATCTACTGCGCATGCCGGTGACGATCTCGCGGACGGTACAATGCTCGCTTGGAACAAACCTATAAATATATCCAATAGAGCATAATTATTAAAAAAAAAACGTATTTTGTGAATAAAAACAGAAATAATTGTTGTTCCAAATTTTCCAAAAAGTGGTATCTTTACTTTTGGTCAAAGAATTTTCAGGAATTTTATCAGAATTTTTGCACTTTATATAAGCGAGATAGAAGGGGGGGGGGGGGGGGGGGCACTTTTCACACCAACTTCAAACTCGCCTTCGCTAACCCTATCAAAGTTATAACCAAAGAATTATATATTTTTGTAATCAGCTCGACGTACCCTTTCATATGATATCCCTCACGGTGTCGAAAAAGAAATAAACAAATTTTAACCCTTAAGTTGTTTACCCTAATTTTTGGATAATTAATTGTTTTGTTTTTAAAGTTAATTTTTAATCTTCTAAGAATGACCGACGGGATTTTTAAGCCCTTGGAAACGTCGTGATCATGTACATTTATTTACATAAAAAATATGTAAGAATTAGTTTTGTCCCTAAAATTGATTTTGTATCGTTTCTAAAAAATAAAATTGAAATAATATATTTGTTATAAAATTATGTACATTGCAATTAAACAATTTTTGTAAAACTGAGTACACGGTGCGCAAGAGTTTATATCCCTTTGTCAAACAGTACCTACATTTGTATGATTTATATATTTGAGTGATTATATGATGTGTACTTAGGAGAGTTGATATCCCTTTGTCAAAATAATACATTCCAGTAAGGCCTGCACACTTTTCTAACCTCTTACCCTCACAGCACCGTATTCCTCAGTTTTACCAAATATTTTCTAATGTGACATCAAATCACTAATTTTACGTAATAAACACAGTCTTTTTTTTTTTTTTTTTTTTTTTTTTTTGGTTGTAGTTTTAGTCCCGTTCAACAGCTCACTAGGTCATTACAGGACGGGGGTTATCCGGCCACTTTACTCATCTACTCGATGAGATCACAGTCTTGTTTATAATTTTGTTTTGTTTTGAGTTTTACTTGCTCCTGTGGTACCTTTTGCTTATTATTATCATCAATCGATTAATTTTATCACTTTATCTACCCAAAGTCAAAGTGATCACAAAGTGGCGTCTACTGTACTACGTTTCTATGAGATTTTCAAAACCGTTTATGCTTCAAATCGAAAGTGTTTCCAAAACCGTTTTTCTTAACAATTTTTAAAACTATAAACTCCCAGACTAGTTAGAGTTAAGTCAGGTTATCTTATATCTGCTTAACATACCAATACCTACTGCGCATGTCTCAATTTAGTTTTCAAGTCAATAACCCGCTTTCCATGCTACTTTTTTAAAACAGTTTTTCAATACAAAACCAAATATTTGCAATTGTTTCGTTTTGTGTTGACCTTCAACTCAAAACGTTTTGAAATCACCATTTCCACAGGGATTTGAATACCAAAACCGTTTTCACAACGGTTTTGAAAACTCATGGACACGTTGTAATAATTATGTTAGATTTGAAATTTGGTAATAATTGGTAAATGTATCAGGTGTATAATTACCGCAAACAAATAGCCGATGATTAGTACTCCGATTTTGAGAGGTGCACAGAAGCAGCACTTTTCTAAAGGCAGCATCTTTCACTTGTTTATATTACCTTCAAATAAACATCTACAACAGAATATTCCTTTAATTTATTTTGACAGATTTGGAAATAAAGAGAGAGGAGATATGACACAAATTAATTTGAAAGTAAACTTATTTAATACGTAAGTATTATTAAACTAAATGTAATATAAAATTAGAAGTAAATAGTTTTGCTTCCGAGCTTACCGAATTTGGTAAATATGCATATGTTGTCCCAGAACACTTTATGCGAGTGAACAAGAAATATTTTGGAGATATAAGTGGTGTTTTTATTTATTTTGATTATATTTTGGCTACGGCAGACATATTGGAAGAGTTAAAATCAATTGTGGATGAGATCGTTAAAGAGAGCTCTAAAGGTGGGATTCCTATGCTGCGACTGACGCAAGTTAGAGGGTTTCCTATGAATCATGATCAACTTCCTATGAGTTTAGTTCATCTGCGGCCTAAGTAGTGAGAGGGTGACAATAATGAGTGTCCGCGATTTGCTCTTCTATTTGAACTTAGAAGAGATTCAAGACGAAGACATTTTACTGGAACTAATAAGTCAGGGTAATGCTGCTGCACACCCTATTTTCAAATCAAGAATTGAGGAAGGTTGTTTTGAACACTTATCAATCGGCACTTCTTGAAGGATGAGAAAAAAATGTCGGGAATATTTCAGGCAAAACAACGCAGTTCAGCTACATTCTCCATCTCGTTAAAGAAAAAAATAAATAACAGGAAATTTTAAAACAATATCTACCAACTTTTCATGTTCCTCGACTGTTAACAGTGCTTTATCCGACATAACCGATTTGATTAAAAAACGGCAAATATGCACTTGAAAACCCACCTATTTTTAATTGTCCGATGGACTTCCGGTTTTTTTTTTTTTTTTTTAACTGTTCCTTTCTACAATTTAACAACTTTTAACCTGGCACTGTTTCGGTAAAATAAATAGTATTTTTAAAATATATTTATATAAATATTCACTCACGTATTTACGGGAAATATTGGGAACCAAGGGTCTTTTAAGGATGGGGTATTACATATTTATATATATCTATTTAAAAAAACTATGTATTTAATTTAACGAAATGGTGGCAGATTAAAAATTGTAAATAGGAATAGTTTAAAAAAAAACCCGAAGTCAATCGGACAATTATGAAGTGGGTGTTCTCCTTCGCGTATGCGTCTATACTGCTATTGAACCGGTACGGCCGCACGACCAGAGCGACCCAGCGCGTCAGACGCATGCGGCTGACGCACCATAGGAATCCCTACCATTGAATTACATTGTAGCAGTGCTCTGCGTCTGACGCAGCATAGGAATCCCTACCATTGAATTACATTGTAGCAGTGCTCTGCGTCTGACGCACCATAGGAATCCCTATCATTGAATTACATTGTAGCAGTGCTCTGCGTCTGACGCAGCATAGGAATCCCTACCATTGAATTACATTGTAGCAGTGCTCTGCGTCTGACGCAGCATAGGAATCCCTCCCATTGAATTACATTGTAGCAGTGCTGTGCGTCTGACGCAGCATAGGAATCCCTCCCATTGAATTACATTGTAGCAGTGCTCTGCGTCTGACGCAGCATAGGAATCCCTCCCATTGAATTACATTGTAGCAGTGCTCTGCGTCTGACGCAGCATATGAATCCCTCCCATTGAATTACATTGTAGCAGTGCTCTGCGTCTGACGCAGCATAGAAATCCCACCTTAGAGTATAATATCAAGTTCAATAAGGGGGGCCATAAAAAGTTAAGTACAAAACGAGACATTGGAATTGAAGGGGGAGGGGGGGCTATTGCAGCCCTCAGGAAAAAGGGGTTGGGGTCTGAGCCAAGGAAAATTTTGGGAATTGTAAGGAAAAATATGCATTACCTATTTAGATAAAATTTTCTCTGTCGAAATCAATTGGTAAATCAGCACTATTTGGCCCACCTATTTCGTACTGTTTGATTTACTTACTTTTATTTTAAACTGTTCTTTCTTACAGGATTTGTCCTTTTTCTTACAGGATTTGTCCTTTTTCTTACAGGATTTGTCCTTTTTCTTACAGGATTTGTCCTTTTTCTTACAGGATTTGTACCGTTTACAGGATCAGTACTTTATAAAAACGATTTCGGTTGTAGAAGAAACTACATAAAGTGTCATGTTTTAGGGTAGTGATGGGTTTACTGGGGGTCTGGATTTTCCCCCCAGGAAGGGGGGACCGCCCTTCCCCGGAAAATTTTTGGTTTTTTAATTGCAAATCTGTGAATTTTTAGCATTTTTAATAACTAACTCAGAAACAAACATGATTAAGATAAAAAAAACTATTGACCATAATGATATTACAAAATATTTATAGTGTTGATCCCTGTCACTTGATGTTTAAAAGGAATTAAATTATGTTCTCACTTAATTTAAAAATAAATTTATTTTACAAATATCAATCTATGTACATAATATAAACTAATAGTATATTATGTTACTAGGCTGTGAAGTGAGTTTTTTCTTTACCGCGGCAATTACATTTACTGTCGAGCGAAGCGAGACAGTAAATATTGCCAAGGTAAAGAAAAAACACTTCACAGTCGCGTAGCATATGCTATTTTTTCCGTGGTAGCAGACAATGAAAAAACATTAAATATTAATCACTAATCAATATATAATAATAATAAATATTAGTACATACTTAAGACTTAAAAAAAAAAACCTTAAAAAGAGGTTACACTATAAGAAAAGATATAAATAAAACGCATTGACATCTAGCGGATTTTAATCGTACTAGAATCATTTCTACAAAGACTGCAGCGGTACTAACGGAAGTTTTGACAACTACCCGCCGGAAAATAAAAATCTTTTAGTTCCTAGGACGTAAAAGATTTTTTCTTTACAGCTAGGAGTAATGAAAATATTTTTTAAGTCCACGTAATGAAAAAATGGATTTTAGCTATGTTTTTTAGGCTCTAAAGTTACTATTTCACAGCCTACCACGGAAAAATGAGATTTATTAGTCTAATTGCTGAAAAAACTAAACACAAATATTTTAAGTTTTATTAAAGGTTATGATATGTCAAGATTTATTAGCCTTGTTACTCTAAAATACCAACAAAACAGATTAATTTAATCTCATTCGTCTGGGCAGAACACTTGCAAACTTGTCAATAACATTTGACGGGCTCAATACGTTGCTATTTTTGTGAATGTTCATAAGGGCTAATCCATTCAGACGGTCTTCTACCATTGTCGACCTCAGGTATGACTTGATTAATTCCAATGTTAAAAAGCTTCTTCCTCCAGTACAGTACATGATGTCACTGGCAGGATACAATTGAGATGAAATGAAGAAGGTTTTTGATGTTAGGATAAAACCTTCTGATTGGGTCGCTGAACGCTCAACTGCTGAAAAAGGTCGATCCTTTTGCTCTCTCCATAGTGTTCTCGCCACAATCCACAATTCAATATTATTTCTGAGTTTTACTTTACTTTCTCCAGTCTCTAGTGTACTTATCAGCGGCAATGACAATGCTTTCCAGATCACCGTTATTATTGAGAGATTTGGCTGGAATTATGTTCAGTTTGATTCCAGCCAAAAGCATTAAATCGTCATGAGCTGGAGTGAATCTGATTCACTAATTAGTCTGATAGTTCACTAATTTGTCTGTCAATTGTCAATAAATAATATGAAAACACTCTTTCTGTAGTATTCTTTTGGGTTTGAATCGCCAATGTTTGATCGATGAACTTGTTCACCTGCTATGCAGGGACATTTAACCTCAATCTATGTTCTGAGGCTACTTTAAAAGCTTTCTCATAAATTGTGTAATAAAAAGCTGGTTCAGTGCGGTACCTTGTCATTAGCTTGATTGTTGTGTTCGCCATGTTGTAGCAGAGATTAAGATCAACACTAGGGCTCTGGACGTCTCTTGATAAAGCCGCAGGCAAATCAAGGACTGTTCCTAAGATGTGAAAAACAAATTCAAACTTAAGCATAGTAAATAAAATGCCCGCAGATTTTGTGGATGGTTTTCCTTCTCCGATAGTTTCGAAGAAAACTACAGCAGCCCTAAACACATATAAAAAAAACTGTTAAATCATCATGCCTTTTCAATGAAGAGAATTTTACAAAGGGTTATCAGTTTTTGTCTCATCACATCCGGGTCATCTCCCCGGCTCTTTAATGGTGTTTTACAAAAGAAGTATCTACTCTTTTTGAATAATCTTTAGCAAAATTGATTGCTTCGGATACTGTTCCTACAGCATTTCTGATCATAGGCTCATTACTTGCATGTGTAAGAGCAAGATTTAATTGATGTGAAGCATAATAAACATATATATATGGCCAAAAATGTTTAATTCTAGAATGCGAGCCTGAACTATTTTAAATTTTCCTGCCATATTAGAACCTCCGTCATAAGTCTGGTCTCTCAAAAAATTTTAATCTAAGCCTAGTTCTTCAATTTTGTTTAAGAATTAGTTGTTCAAGTTCTTCTCCAGTTGTTTCTGTGTCTTCTACAATGCCAACTAATATCTCTTTTATTTTACAAGACTCCAAGTCAAGAAATCTTACATATTGTGAGTTGTTCAACAGAACTATGGTGTCTCTTGTTTCATCAGCAATTAAGGAATAATACTTTGAAAGTCTAACTTTTTTGACGATTCATCATCCACAATTAACGAACCGCAACTTTGTTGTTTTGGGTTGTCTTGCTCATAAAAGTTTCATTTTTAGGAGCTGTTTTAAGGTGGTGTAATATTTTTATAACCTACTTCTACACGAAATCTTAGAAGAGCTCTGAATTTTCTTTCATTTTGTTGTAAGTCCTGTAAGTCCAAAGTTTCCGTCACTTCATACAAGATAACTGGTGGTTTCCTTTAGAAACATGATCTTTAAATACTTCTAAAGAATGTTTGTATTTAGTTAAAGGAGTTAGCACTGATTTCCCTAATTCGACTTTATCCAATATCCCACACTTCCCTGTCCCTACAGCCGAGGCCAATCGTGTCCCTTTTATCTTCGCTCTTGGCGTTAAGATAGTAAGAAAATATACTTAAAATTTAAATTTAAACACAGAGTCATAATTTGTCATAATATGCATGTATATGCATATTTACTAGGATTCAGCCAGATAAACTTTTCAATTTCCAGTATTTTTTTTGGGGGGGGGGGGGGGGGGGGGAGGGGGCTTTACGGGGGGCTTCAGCCCGGAAGCCCCCCCCGTAAATCCGCCAATGCCATGTAGAGGCTTCATCAATCTTTTCTTCAGTCCAGTGCGTGTGCGTGCCATCATGGAGGACTCTTCCTTCCTTAGGTCTCCCGACTCTCCTTTTTTAAGCACGCCCATGATATGGGTATCAAATGAAAGGGTTTTCTGAGAAGAATACCAATAAAAGCTTGTTTTTTGTTATGTTGTGAGTAAAGTCCACCTGGACGAGTGGTTATCTTTCCGTAAGGTGGGAGTGTGAGAGGTCGAGTCAAATAGTATGTGTTGTGCCCTGGAGCCGTCTACATCTAACTCTTTTTTTCTTCATGTATAAATAAAATTCCGAATATATCATTTGAATTAGTAATTTGGTGTTACTATTTATTTGTTATGTATATTCATTACATAACAATGTGGCGACGAGTTTTTTTCGAACTTCACGATGTCGGTATTAAAGAAAAACAATTCGGAAAGTGAAAATTCAGGAAAATCTGAAAGTGATGCGAGTTCAAGTAATAATTCTATAAATTCAGGTATTATGGCACTCCAAACGTTTGGTTCCGCTCCTACTTTTGATTGTAGGCACAATAATTGGCCAGTTTTCAAGGCTTAATTAACACAGTTTTTTCTGGCAAATGATGTAACTTCGGCTGAAAAGAAAAGAGCCATATTGATCACTGCATTGCATGAAGAAACTTATATCTCAGCAAAAAATATCTGCATACCAAATGAGCCAACGGACAAAAATTATAATGACTTGATTCAATTGTTATATACTCACTTTTCACCCGTAGTTTCCACATTCGCGGCTAGAGTAACTTTTTATGCGGCACGTCGTCAACAAGGAGAATCGGTAGCAACTTGGGCTACTAGAGTAAAATCTTTAGCAGTGCCTTGCGAGTTCCAGACTGAGCTTGGTATCGTTATGAGAGATGTTTTTGTAACTGGAATTGGACCAGGTCCGATACAAGATCGCCTTTTAGAAGAAAATGCCTCCAAGACTACATGTACGTTTGCTTCACTTTTGGAAACCGCTCTCGCTAAGGAAGCTTCGTTAAATGATCGCGCTAATCTCGCCAACCAGACTGTTGTCGTAAAACAGGAGCCTGTCAACCATATGAAGGTAGGTGGATCAAAATCAAGTAAGCAGCATCAACAGTCAGCTGGATCTAGCTCTCATTTCCATGGTGGCACAAGTACTCAGCATCAAGGTAATAAACAACCATGTCAAATTTGCGGGAGTTCAAATCATAGGACTAAGGATTGCAGGTACTCATCTCATTCATGTTACTCCTGTGGGGAAAAAGGTCATTTGAGCCCTATGTGCCCTAAGAAAATGATAACCACTCGTCCTTATGTAAAGTCCACCTTTACTCACAACATAACATTTTTTAAAAATGTTTTTACTTGTAATTTATTTATGATTTATTTATCATATTTTTTTTTCTTTTGCCTATCAATCCAGCGTCACGGAAATATAGAATAGCCTTCGCTATCATTTTGAATTAGTGAGATGAAGATAGTGACTAGAGAAAGATCATTTTAAAAAGCAAATTATACATTATCAGTGTATAAAAATAAAATTAATCACAAAGCAGGTATAAAAGAATTTAATAAATTCTATTCAGGAACATATTTATAAGCAATTGAATATTAAAACATTAAAAAAAAAATAAGTAAAAGTGAATTGTACGGGGCTGTTTACAGATACAGAATTAAAGTACAAAATTATTTCTTTTGACCTAGAATTTTAAACGGCCGCTTCGTGGTGCTCCGCTCATTTTCTGAAGAAAAACAACCCTGCTGATTATAGACCAAGTAGATGTCCAAATCGAAGTACAAAATTCCATGGTAATGGCACCGTAAAATTCACTTTAGCCAAAAAATATTATAAAATGATTGTCAATCTGATTGATCGTGTAGGGTCCCTAGTGATTGAAGGCAGGATTGTCAAACTACTTCAATCTGATTGATTCAATCAGATTGACAATCCGATTGATCGTGTAGGGTCGCCTTTTTTATATAAACAAATATCAAGTTAAACGGAATTTTAATGTAGAAAGAGAATTTGAACGTAGAAAGTTTTGTCGGTTTGAAGAAATCGTATGTTAAATAGTGCCATTTTAAAGAAAATAATACAGTATAAATAATAAAGTAAAATATAAATAATAACAGTTCTTCAAAAAAAAAAAATATATATATATAAAAAAAATCCTTTAGGTGATCCTTTTAAGACTTTGTACCGTGCACTAAACGTCAGTATAGCGTTAGCTTGACATATTCTACGTTTGTAATATTAATATAATAAGAAATAACGTCTGTCTACGCCCATATTGATCTCGTATAATAAACACATTTACAAAGCTATTATAGAATATGTAACAAAAATTAAACAGAAAAATGGTAATATGTCATTCTTCCAGAGGTAGTTATCTCTTGAAGCTCTTATCTTCTACTGTATCTGTTTCACTCGAGAGACAGGAGACAATATCACACTTCATAACTCCTTCATAACCGACCTAACTACTTGCAGCCATACCTTTATAGTAACTGTAGACACACAATATGAAGTAGACGACAATCAGTGACCACAACACTAAAACATAATAAAAAACAGATTACAGATCGCAACACAATAAAATTCAGTCATTTGCTGAATGCTATTGTTTTGTGATAAATCAGGAATGTGAAGTCCAAATTTTCTTTTGTACGTAATGTTTTTCTTGAACATGAGCAAAACGTCAGGAAAAATTGTGTTTTTAAGCGTTTATCGGCCTAATTGTTCGCCCAAAAAAATTTAGTAAAAAAAAAAAAAAAAAAAAAAAATACAGGGTGACCCGTGATGAAATGTCATGAAGAAACTGGTAGATTCTATGGGTCAAATGCAACAAAAAATGTCGAGTAAGCATATGCCCATATCTCAATAGTTCTCGAGATATCGATTTATTTCTTTTTTTAAAGTACTTCACGAAAAGTTTTAAAAAATGCCTAATACCTCAAAAATTAAATGAGATAGAGAAATTGGGCTAAGGACCAATTTTAAAGAGCATAAAAAAACCTTTCAGAATCATTCATTTATTTCTAAAATATCAGCTGCTAAGCATCTTTTAAGTTCTGTTACATTTGAAAATTTGGATTTTTTAAAATTCGACCATGAAATTCCTGAGCACATTACTCTTAATACACTTCTAACATTGGGGGATGTTAGAAGTGTGGCGTTTTCAGGAAAAACTTTTGCTTTTCATAAGCTTTTAAATGGTATAATTAAAGTTTAAGCTCAATTTTAAGTTTTTGGTAGTTTTCATACTACGGAAAGTTTAAATTTTAATTATCAAATTATAATTATTAAAATTCCCGTAGTAAATAATAATTATAATTTGATTTAAATTATAGTTTAAGATCAACGGACTAGTTTTTGAATTATGTTGGATTGAATGTTACCAGACGCGAATGTTTTTGGTCAGGATCACAACCAATTCTAGTACAAACGCAAAAAAGGTTTTCCCGAACGAAACCACTAAACTTAAGGTTTCTTATAGAAAATTTGACGCTGAACAAAAAATTTCCTATAAACATAGACCCGGAACAGCTTCGTTTTCGAGATATTCGCAAAAAACATTAAAAACACCATTTTTGGACGTCTATCCTTTTACAATTCTCTGATACTACGCTTTTTACAGTAATACTACTCGAAGGAAATCTTGTAGAGATTCGAATTATAATCACTTCTAACATCCCTCAATTAAGAGTAATAAGCTCAGGAATTTCGTGGTCGAATTTTAAAAAATCCAAATTTTTAAATGTAACAGAACTTAAAAGATGCTTAGCAGCTAATAATTTAGAAATAAATGAATCATTCTAAAAGGTTTTTTTATGCTCTTTAAAATTGGTTCTTAGCCCAATTTCTCTATCTCATTTAGTTTTTGAGATATTAGGCATTTTTTAAAACTTTTCGTGAAGCACTTTAAAAAAGGAAATAAATCGATATCTGGAGAACTATTGAGCTATGGGCCTATGCTTACTCGACATTTTTTATTCCATTTGACCCAAAGAATCTGCCAGTTTCTTTATGACATTTTATCGCGGGTCACCCTGTATATAAATAAACAGTGATTCATTTTTAATTTAAAAAAAAAAAAATTAAAATTTAGATAGTGTATACTAAATGGAACAATAAAAATCCTATACACCATACCTTGATTTTTACTCGTTCAGCTGCTACAGTACACTTTCAAATTTTACAAAAATGTTCGTATATTATTCTATTTAAGCTAGAAAAATAACGTAAACACCATTTTAAAGGGCAAAAAAATCACTTCAACCTTGCCTGCAGACTTGTTCCTTTAGCTATATTTAACCAGGAATTACAAGGTTTGGGAAATAGAAAAACATGGTCAGAGCGAGGTCCTCCATACCATCCTTATTTTTATAATCAAGTTATGTGTCCGATAAGCTTAAAATCTTTCCTACATCATTAGCTTTAATTTAATATAACAAATGTCATACTTAATTAAGTCCCTCCTGCTAAAAATAAATAAGTACTTAAGTCGCTTAAATAAATGGAAAAACAATAAATTGATACTTCTCTGCATTTAGATTTTAATAGTATATTGATTTAATAGTCAGTATAGTTTATTTAATAGTTTATTTAGAATTTTATTTTTTAATTTGTTAATAAATGTGACATCACTTACGTAAAAAATAATGTGTGTTGTTAGGTTGGCTAAGTTGCGCTAGCTCCTAACAAACAATACGTCGCATCAGAGAGGTTACGTAAAAGTGACAAAGGTTGCTGTGACGTCATGCGCCCTCCACGATTTTTCGTCAGGTTATCTTTTCTGGCTCATAACAAACCATTGTTTACTAGAGTTCTGTAAGCATTTTATAGTTTTTTCCTCTTTTTATTCTATTAAAAGCTTTTTTAACCTTATCATATATTAGTAACATCATTAATAAGCCAACAAATGTATACATTATAGATGATAAAACAAATAATTCTCAAAAAATAACTCGAATAAGATGTAAAATAACTTACTTACAGATGTGCTCTTTTTACTCTATTAAAAGCTTATTTAACTGTTTTTAACCTTATCATATATCAGTAACATCATTAATAAGCCAATAAATGTATACATTATAGATGATAAAACAAATAATCGATTAAAAAATAATAATAAAATAAAATAGCACTGATAAAACCCAGTCGTATATCCAATGTTATGAGCCAGCTAACCTAACAACACACATTTTTTTACGTAAGTGACGTCACACTTCCCCGGCGTATTGTAAACTTACGGAGTTTATAAATATTGAGAGTGTCCTTATTACGAGGTGTGGAAATAAAGTAATGAGACTGGTAGCGTGGGGTGGGATCTGCCGACACTGTAGAGGCGGGACTTGTGTGGGGGCAGGTGAACATCTCATAGACACTCAGTTTAAGTCTGGACTCGCTAGATTCATTAGTTTGTCCATACTAATTTGTTTAGTAAAACAGTTTTTTTTTTAGTGCGTCACGAAAATTACTGACATTTATTTCGAGCAACGCTGTGCTATCAGGTTTTGTTTTAGACTTGGACACAGTGCAATGGAGACTTTCGCAATACTTCAGCAGGCCTACGGAGACAATTTTTTGTCAAGAGCCTAGGTATTTAGGTGGTTTAAGGCATTTTCAGAGGGACGAGAGTTGATTGAAGATGAACCTCGTAGTGGCAGGCCTTCAAGGCAAAAAAAAGCAAGAATGAGCAAGTCGAAAATCAAATGCATGCTCATTTGCTTTTTTGATAGACACGGAGTCGTCCACATAGAGATTGTGCCTTAAGGCCAAACAGTAAACCATAATTTTTACAGAAAAGTTCTTGTTAGACTTCGAAAAAGGGTCGTGCGCGTAAGGTCAAACATCGCGAAATACTGGGTGCTGCATCACGAAAACGCGCCTTGTCACACAGCCTTCTCAATAAATACATTTTTTGGCTAGTAAAATCATTCCTGTGGCTCCTCAACCCTCCTTATTCACCCGACCTGAGTCCTTGCGACTTTTTTCTGTTCCCAAAGCAAAAGAATCACCTCAAGGGACGTCACTTTGGAGCATTGGAAAACATTAAAAAAAGCTGTAACCGACGATTTGAAGGCTATTCCAGAATCTGAGTTTCAGCACTGCTATGAAGAGTAGAAGAACCGTCTCCAGCGCTATGTAGTTTCCCAAGGAGCCTACTTTGAAGGAGATAATGTCAAAGTTTTTTTTTTTTTAAAATCAGTCTCATTACTTTATTTCCACACCTCGTATTTCATTTAGTCTTCATCTGCTATTATCTGATAGCAGACAAGGATCAAGTATCTTATAAAATAGGGATGGAGCTCTAAGTATACCTCCTGGGTAAAAAAGTGTCGCCAAGAACTTGAAAAAATATCTACATAAAATTTCGACTGCGCATACTCAGAACTTTTTAGTAGGACGAATTTCTTCCCGACTGTTATCAATTGTCTATTTTGAACAAGGATGTTATATAAAGGGGATGGAATGTAAAGAAGGGGTTTAAGGCAAAAAAGTGACCCCATGGAGGTAAGAGAAATTGGAGAGAAATATCATTCTGCGCATGCTCCACAACCTTTGAACTGGGAAAAATTACCTTCTTTAACAGGTTATAAACTGAAACTATAAACAAACTCTTGGTAACCTATAACCAAGAGGAAGGTAATTTGTCCCATTGGAGCTTCTATTTTACAAATCTTCATGGGGTCATTTTTTCCACAACCCTTCATCCCCTTTATTTAACATCCTTGATTTTGAATGAAAGGTTACAATCTAATATTTTCTTAATCAAGTTTTTAATTAAATTTTCTTTTTATATTAATTTATAGTTTTACTTTATTATTATATTAATAAAATAAAATTATTAGAATAGTTTTTAATAATCGAATAAATTAATATTAAATAATTTGGAAACGGGTTATTTCTATTGCAGAATAAGATTTTATTCTACTAAATTGTCACAGTTTAACTTTAAAAAAAAATGTATAGTGAATAAAAAAAAAATATTATACACACAATTTTAAAAAAATTAATGCAAATATTATACATATTTATAAAATTATAAATATGAAACGCGAGAGGAAGAAAATTAGTTTTAAAAATGATATAACTTGAACGAATTCTTCACATTCTTCTTCATCTTCTATATTTATAACAATAAGGGAAGGTAATCTATCCCACTACATCAAGGATGTTATATAAAGGGGATGGAATGTTAAGAAGGGGTTTAAGGCAAAAAGTGACCCCATAGAGGTAAGAGAAATTGGAGAGAATAAGCATACTGCGCATGCTCCACGACCTTTGAACTGGGACAAATTACCTTTTTTAAGAGGTTATAACCTGAAACTATAAACAAATTCTTAGTAACCTATAACCAAGAGGAAGGTAATTTGTCCCATTGGACCTCATATTTTACATATCTTCATGGCGTCACTTTTTTCCACAACCCTCCATCCCCTTTATTTAACATCTAGTCCAGGCAAATTAGTAAAAAAAAACAGCGAATGGAGGAAATAATTTATAAAGTTTTGAAACTTGGTGAAAACACTTTTAAAGGGTGTAGTAGTAAGAAACAGTAAAGTTCCCTCCTCTTGAGGGGGCGCGTCCCCCCCTCCCCCCACCTTAAAGTCCAAAATTAACTTGTTTTACGCAAAACTGTTTATTTTTTAAAGAGAAGTGCTATTACCAAAATTATTCCTCATATATTTCTGCACAAAAAAGGTCCTATGCATGTTTGAAGTGAGACTTACCGTTTTCGAGATATTGTTGTTGGATAAAGATAAAACGTATTTTTGCGAACCAAGATATCTATAAAACAACACATCCGATTTTAATGAAATTGGATGGTAGGTTATACTTAGCCCATTGTTGATCCCATATAAGTTTCGACCTTCTGCGCCCATTATTTTATCCTACACATGCGCACAAACATACATTTATTTAGCCATATATCTTCAAAAGTATTCAACTGATGATTTTGAAATTTGGATGGTTTGTCGAAAGTAGCCCGCAGATAGCCTCAAATTAATTTCAACCGTCTGCGCTCTTTACATTTTCTAAATTGGGTCCCTTTCTGTCTGTCTGTTAATCAATTTTTTGTCTGTTTGTAATAAATTTAAGTATCAATTTATCAAAAAGTAAAGAGCGCAGACGGTTGAAATAAATTTGGGGATATCTGCGGGCTACTTTCGACAAACCATCCAAATTTCATAGTACTCATTTGAGTACTTTTGAAGATATATGGCTAAATAATTGTATGTTTGTGCGCATGTGTAGGATAAAATAATGGGCGCAGAAGGTTGAAACTTATATGGGATCAACAATGGGCTAAGAATAACCTACCATCCCAATTTCATTAAAATCAGAAGTGTTGTTTTATAGATATCTTGATTCGCAAGAATACGTTTTATCTTTATCCAACGACAATATCTCGAAAACGGTAAGTCTCACTTCAAACATGCATAGGACCTTTTTTGTGCAGAGATATATGAGGAATAATTTTGGTAATAACACTTATCTTCAAAAAATAAACCATTTTGCGTAAAAAGTGAAAAATATGTAAATTTTGGACTTTAAGGGGGGGGGGGGACGCGCCCCCTCAAGAGGAGGGAACTTTACTGTTTCTTACTACTACACCCCTTAAAAGTGTTTTCACAAAGTTTCAAAACTTTATAAATTATTTCCCCTATTATTCCTTATTTTCCTGGACTAATCCTTGCACTGTATTTTCCAAGTTCTTGGTGACACTTTTTTAGCTTAGTGCTCCATCCGTAACTTATAACATCCTTGGGTTAAGACTAATAATTGGTGAGTCACTATCACTATAAAGGGATAGTGTAATGAGCCAAAAAAGAGTTTTAAACCAGGAAATGTGATAAGCTCTAATACCACCTAAACAAACCCTCATAAGGGTTGAGGTGTTGTCTAGGGGTGTTATAACTATAACTATACTCTTTTTACATTTAGTATTGTTTTTTGACATTCAGGTTGGGCACCTATGTGAGGGAAAAAATAAAACCACTAGGGCTGTGGGAGGGGTGGGATAGCATCATTAATTTGTCAACAAAAGAAGGTTATATTACTCCTTTCTCAGAGCAAGGAAGGGGTAGAGGGAACATTACTATATGATCTGGGTCTCAAAAAGTGGTTCATTATGCTGCACCCCTATACTAACACTTTCAAGCGGCAGTTTGGTGAAACAATAGCGATATCAGCTGATAAGAGTAAGTGATATAATATTTTTATTTTTAATACAGTTTTCTTTATAAATATGTACTTTAATGTTTGTTGTTAACCTTATTAATTATCTAAACGCAGTAACATCGTTAATAAACATGTAACAGTTCCTAGATATAACCAATAGCAATCTTCTTTGAGTGGGGTATCAAATAAATGCTACTGATAAGGATTTGTTGACAACCGTCAGTGGGGACAGAAAGGCAAGGAATAGACCAATAAGACGAGGATGAGGGTTATTAAGTCTCTTCGATCGGTTACCCTTAGTTCAGCGCCCCTCCACTAGTGATATTTTTATTTGCCTAGTTGGCCCGACCTTCTCGAATTCAATATTCAGCGCTCTGATTGGCTCCTCTCCACATTTTTTCGATTTTCCCGCGCTGTCAAAAATTAATACTAATTGTAAAAAGAATTTAGGATTCCACCTTAAAAATGACTTCCTTGTTTATAAAGTACCATCAAGAAACATTTAAATTATTTACTAAGCGAGAATATCTAGATTTTTATTCCTCCCCCTTATTTCTATACCTCCTCCCCTTTGATATGATTAGTTGAAATCATCCTAAATTAGTAATTGATTCTTACCACTGAAGAAAATTGTTTAAAAGATATATTTTCCGGACAAAGCTGCGGTATTTTCCTTCTGTATCTCCCCGTGTCGCATCCCTGGGTTGTAATTGGAGTTATCTTTTTGTAAGACGCTCCTCGGCTTGGTTTTGGGAAGCATGGTAATTTAACTTATTTTATTGACACGTGCCTTGTGCATAGGTCATTTACTTGTTTTTCCACTGTTTCAATAAACAGGATGTAGACTGCCTGAAGTGTGTTTGTTGTAGTGTGTCTATGTGTTCTCTTGGCATTGTGTTGGTAGCTGGGACCGTGGGATCAGCTAATCAGCACTTTGCTAACTTGAGAGTTTCAGCACATTTGTGATGAACTTGTGCTTTGCAATCAGTTTCCAAGAGTGGGGACTGATTGTCAGAGGAGTGAGGGAGGGGCCTGCGGCCTGACGATCGGTTCACTTTGGATCGAGTCTCAGAGGAGGACACAGGTTGGTGTTTTAGTTTTACAAGTAGGGTTCTGTCTATTACCTCTGTCTAATATCAGGTCTCGCTACACTCTTTCAGTGTTTTAACTTTAGGTTGTTCCTCGTGTTGTGCTTCTCACAGCGAGGATACTTTCTTCTTTTATCTGTCACCTTTTTGGATTAGCGACAGGTCCCTCAGGCCTAGTCCTTTTTGCTTTCTTCTTTTTTTGGCCCGTTGGCCCTACATATTGTATGCTCATTTGTTTACCTCTTATTTAAATATATTTGTTACCTTTTTGAGAAGTCTAAAGCTGGCGTTGTATGTATTCTTATTCTCACCCAGTTTTCCCAGAGAAATAGTTTGGGGTATTTGAAACCCTTACATTTTATTAATATATAATATGCTTACATCCAAAATAGAAGCTCTTTCTCAAGTATTAACTTCCTGACTTTAGATGATCGGTCCGGACTCCATTCCCTCTCTTTTCTTACTTTGTCTTAGGGATAACATTTTGGTAAATCCCTATTGGCATATGATATCGATATAATGTAGAAATTATTATAGTATGTATACACTTTAGCGTTTTAGAAGAGTGGTGATAATTCTGTTAGTAAAGATTTAGACATGGTAAGCTGTGATTTATCAACTATTGTCTTAATATCTAAAAATAAATCTATATATTTTTGTACTTCTTTAGATTGTTACTCCCCTCTATTTTTTTTAAGGGGAGTAATAATCTAATAAAGTACCAATATTTTTCGACAGCGATTAAAATTTCTAATTTCTTCAACAGTTCTTCCTACAATTTCACAAAACATAAAATATTTTCTGTAGCTTCTTCTGCAATTTTGGTTGAACACATTTTTTTTTTTTTTTTTTATAAAAAGTAAAATTAGAATTTTGAAATCTCTTTAGAAGCTCCATTCTCTGTCCCATATAAAGCTACCAAAAAGTTTTATAGCTTATAACACCCGCAGAATTGAGCTTAAAATTGTACCCAAAAACCAACAAAATCTGTTCAGCCGTTTGGACGTAATTGACGAAAAGACAAACAGACATACAATTTTCTAAACTTAAATTTGTCAGGACTACTCATTTAGTGGAAATACCAAATTTATGCCCGAAATCGGATAAATGTACAGACACCACTCCAATCTTATATACCTATATTTAATACTATGACTAAGATTAATCCTCTTACACTATAATTAGGCCAATATATAGATACATTCGAGCTTGCATTAATTAGGGTAAACGATTTTTTTTACGATTGTTTTGTATAGTAAGAGGAGCATGAAACCAAGTTTGCGACCTCAAAAACCCTGGGGACAACTTTTGGCAGGCGAAAACCCTCGCACTTTTTCAGTTTTTTTAATATAACTCATAAACGACGCCGAAATTAGGAAATTGTATTCTCCCCGAAATAAAATTAGACAAGTCTCTACAAAATGCACTAGTCAAACTTAATTTTATGTTATCCTAAACCATTTCTACAGGGCTTTAAAGTTTGACAAAATTATTTAAAAAAAAGAAAAAAAATCAGGATTTTACTAATTTTTTTTGACATTTATATAGTCGTTTAAGGTGCCCATTATACTATATATATTTATATATATATATATATATATATATATATATATATATATATATATATATATATATATATATATATATATATATATATATATATATATATATATATGTATGTATGTATGTATGTAGGTATTTATATACATATCATCAATATAACATCAAAAAAATATATAATGGGCACCATAAACGACTATATAAATGTAAAAAAAATGAGTAAAATCCTGTTTTTTTTTTGTTTTTTTTTTTTATTTTACATAATTTTGTCAAACTTCAAAGCCCTGTAGAAATTGTTTAGGATATCATAAAATTAAGTTTGACTAGTTCATTTTGTAGAGAATTTTGTCTACTTTTATTTCGGAGAGAATACAATTTCCTGATTTCGGCGTCGTTTATGTGTTATATTAAAAAAAAAGTGCCAAAATTGCGAGGTTTTTTTCGCCTACCAAAAGTTGTCCCCAGGGCTTTCGAGGTCACAAACTTGGTTTTATGCTCCTCTTACTATACAAAACTATCCTAAAAAAAAAAAAAAAAATCGGTCCGAGACAACTCAGACAAACTTTCTCATATACGCGTTTATAATTACTTAGCCAAGTGTTTTCCATTTATTAGTATTTGTATGTACATTTAATTATTACTGAACATTTCATTAACATTTACCATAAACATAACTTCTCCTTGGCGGGGAATCGAACCCGGGCTCTCCCTGTCCGCGTTTTAAGCTATTTTCTCTGGAACTAGATTTTTCCCGGGAAAACGGGTTATATCGTTACATTCGTATTTAAATGGACTATATTTTAGAATTTTTTATTCGATAATTATTTTTCACGTTTTTTCAGAGTTTTTGGGGGGTAGCGCCCCCAAATTTGGAGCTAAAATTCATTTCTCGATTTCGCCTCGGGGTATGATTTTTCTGAACATGTATGCCAAATTTCGTCAAAATCGGCCCAGTAGTTTAGGCTCCAGGCGTCTGCACAGACGACAGACGACAGACAGACATTTTTTAAAAACCACTTTTTTGGACTCAGGGGACCTCAAAACGTGTAAATTCATCAAAATCTCAAAATCGAATTTTCGCGCCATCACAATACTTTCTCTTTATATGAGAAAGTAAAAAATCGTTTACCCTAATTAATGCAAGCTGGACCCCTCTCAGGTTACCTTCATATTGGTCTAAATTATTATTTTGCGAGTAAGGATTTTGTTATTAAATTTTAACAAAATATTCTGAGAATTTGTTGTGAGAATTGTTAAATGTAAGTAGTAGGCGATTTGCCTCCATACCTATGCATATTATTGAGACAACAACACTGGCACTGTAAAATAGTGCCATACATATGTAACTGATATCGAAGATTATGGATACTATAGCAACTCCGTATATCCAAGCCTTAACGTACTTCGCCTTCTCCTACAACATGAAAACATAAAATAAATATATATTTTTTATCTCCAGTAGGGACGAAAAGTAACTTTTAAGGGCTAGTTCATAGGTTATAATGTTGGTATTTTCATGCCCTTTCTTAAAAAATAATGTGAAAACGGGGATATAATGTAAAAACGGGATTATAATTTACGTTCGCCAATCTAATTATTTTGTAAATAGTAGAGAATGAATAGGTTTGTTCCAACCACTTTTCAAACTGGTTTGGAACTGTCCGACGCATGCGCATTTGGAAAAAAGCGTTCCAACGAGCCCAAACTCAAACTCTGACTGACTCCGACTGTTAATCGGCTGTTCCAACCACGCTCTGATTAAATCACGGATTAGTTTGGAACCAGTCAGAGCAGTCAGCGATCGGCGGCAGGGACTAGCAGTTTGGGATTGAGTTTGGGTGAACAGAAACGTAACCTTCCGCTCCGCTTCATTGTTTTTGTTTTGATTTCGCTCGCCTATTATTCTCCTTTCTTGCGTATCAACTCTTCTTTTTAAAATGTTTTTGTACGAATGCGACGATGAATATTTGTGCATATAATGGCATTTTCTAGATATTTCTGAAAAAATAAAATTGGACCTAATTTCCAAGATGGACTTTTGATAGGTACATATTCCATTTTCAAACAAATATCGAAAGAATCCAATTTATTTCCGTAATATTTCTTTCGTTAACTGGACTAAGATTAATATTTGTTTTTTTAAAACAAAAGAGCATTTACGATTACATCAATAAAAATACGAGTGTGCCGTTAGTCTACTAAAACTGGCTCACCTTAGTAAGCCCGAAAATTGTGAATTACGTAAATCGAAATGAAATCGTGAGTTCATGTATTAAATAAACATTTCTAAAATGTGTGCATGTATTTTCGTCATATCCTCTATGAGTATGTAGGTTTTACTTCCAACTTTCGAGCTTAATTAGCATTAGAAAATGAAACTTTTGTGGTGTGCCCCCCCCCCTCCCCTTGTTGTGCGAGCCTCTAGGCGGCCTAAATCAGGCCCTGATTTAAGCGACTGGCACTTATCTTCATCAACTATTGACTCATCCATCATCCATATCTTTTATATTAATAAGTTCAGGTATTTTTGATAGCGCAGGAACGCAAAATCACATAAACGATCAACTCAAAAAGTTGTTCTGATAACAGTGCTAAAACCTACCACAGCAAACAGTTTGGTTCGAGAAAGGAGCGTTCCAACAAAAACGAAACCACAAATCAATTCCCAACGGTCAGTGATCGCGCATGCGCATTACGTCAATCACGGACTAATCCGAAACTGATTCGGAACTGGTGGTTGGAACAAACCTAATGGCAAATGTAGTGAATTTGTTGAAGGTTGGCAACATTGCTTTAAACTCCCAGCTGTATTAACTTGGACCTCTCAAGACAATAATAAAGTTGGGGGGTTTTGCCGTTGCTATATGGCAACGCTTGGTTATTAAGGGTAAGCAGACCTTATACAGGGTCAATTAGACATTCTGGTTGATCGTGCAAGGTCATTCTGATGGGCTGGTGAGTGGACTGACAGATTTACAAATATTTTTGAAATCCAAGCTTCAATCAAAGGAAGCAGGGGCGCACTGGTGCCGGGATGCGCCATGCGCCGAAATCCAGTACTGCTTTAGTAGATATAACGTGTTCCGAAGCAAAGACAACGCAAATCTATCCAATGCAAAGACTTTAACCGTATCCAATCCCTTCAGTCTAAGATCCTCAGGAAAATAACTAATGCTCTCTTTTTCGTTTCCAACCTCATCCTTCTTATAACGACCTAAAAGTACTCTTTGTTTTTGACCTAGCCACCTCCAGGTATCAATCCTTTCATGATTCTGTATCCCATCATCCTAATCCTTTAGTCCAAAACCTTTCCTCTAATTCCATTCCTGGAAATCCTCCCCGACGACTGAAAAGGCAGTGGCCACGCGATTTATTAAATTATAGGAAATTATAGCTAGCATATTGTACGCATGTCATTAATTGTGAGTGCTGTCACTGGACAGTTTCTCACATCATGATTACCATGCCATTATAACGAAGATATAACTATTGCTTATATCAATGAACTTATAGTAGGTGTAATATGCAAATAAAACGAAAAAAACAAACATAAAAAAAACTAGGTAATTAAATGTAATTTTGTTGTTTTAACATGTATTTTTTAAAGTAGCGTACAAAATATATTATAATATGGATTTATCATTTTCTTGGTTTTGGGATTTGTATTACGGTACTAATGAAATGAAACTATTGTAATTCTCGTACAGTTGTAGAGGGATTTACTTTCGCTTAATTCATGTACAATATTATAAAAACTCAATAAAACAAGAATTTGTTCATTTCGTTGTATAATTCATTCACAATCTCTCGACTAGCTATGTTTGTGACATTATTAACATTAATAATGTTGGGAGCCGATCAAAACTAATAAATTTTTTTAAAAAAATGATACCGTTATGGTAACTAATTATATAAAAAAAACTTTGTTTCTGAATTCTGAATGTGAATAGCTAATAGGATGATAACAAAATAAGTTGCTCAAATTACTTTACGCAAATTGTACTTTTGTCTTGAATTTTTTTTCCAGCAGTTCTACTATTATAAAGTTTTTTTTTTGTTTTTTTTTAATTTTTTATTGAGCCTTATTCAGCTGCAAGCAGCCACTAGATAAGCGCTCAATAGAAGCTAAAACCAGATCATAACACTGACATTAGGAAAAAAATTAGGAAATTAGAGGTAAAATGGATCTTAAATTGGTTAATTCGGATAGAGACATTTTTGAGTCGAGGGCAAATCGAATTAATGCTACAGACACAGCGAACGAGGGGACACATGTCCGAAATCTCCCTAGTATAAGCAAATCTACTAGCCCGACGTCCCACAGGTAGAACAACAACTTGATTAGTTACTTCACTTCATCACAGCAAAGTTCGCCACAAAGCGACTTGGAGAGGTAGAGAATCTCATAGGCTGTCCTCCTCAAACGTAAAGGTGTGAGCTCCAGCCGCTCAGATAAATACTCATAAGAGTAGTATATCCTATTGTAATGGTACCTGAGGTAGCAAACTCGCACGAAAAGCCGCTGGACTTTCTCAATTTGATCCGAACGGATCAAAGCAAGATTGTTCCAGAACGGGACAGCGAATTCCAGGAGAGGTCTGACAAGAGAAATATATAGGCTATGGAAACATTTAAGAGAAAGATGAAAACTTATTTTCCGGATAAGAACTAGGCGCTTAAAAGCTTTAGCCACGATAGAGTCGATCAGATCGAATTAGTTACAACTTAAGTTACATTAGCAATGAAAATACTGTGTTTGCACAGTGCAATTAAATACACAATTTGTGTGAGTGAGAGACACCAAGGGATGTGCCACATAGGAACTGTTCCAACATTAGACTCATTTCAACAAGATGTTGGCACATTCCCATATCACCCACATTCCCCGCTACAAATCATTCGACAGAAAAATCCCATTTGCTGCCCTAGTTCCATGCTGCCTAGTTACATAAATAACTATTTAACAATAAGACTGATGGTTGGCACTACACTATCATTCATACTGTCAGTCTCCCTTCCACTTCCGTGATGAGATGTACACGCAAATTTTCCATTATCGAAACGCCGGGGGTTCCGGGCCGGAAATTTTTTAGAAAATATAACCTCTAAAAACGCTTTTTTAATGCATTCTGAAGGCCCCAAGGCATGGTTGGTGATGAAATAACAAAGCTACATCTACTTTAGGAGAAAAAAAAGTCCAGTTTATGAACTCCTTGCTTTAGTTTAACTTTATAAGAGTAGAACTGCTGGAAATTTGCGTAAAATAATTTGAGCAACTTATTTTGTTATCATCCTAATGAGGTGGTTAGAGGTGGTTAGAGCTATTAGCTAATCGCACATTCAGAATTCAGAAACAAAGTATTTATATCATTAGTTACCAAAACGGTATAATTTTTTTAATTATTATTAATTTTGATCGGCTCCTAACATTGTTAATGGTAAAAATATCACAAACATAGCTAGTCGAGAGATTAGGAATGATCTATACAACGAAATGAACAAATTCTTGTTTTATTGAGTTTTTATAATATTGTACGTGCATTAAGCAAAAGTTAATCCCTGTACAATTGTACGAGAGTAACAATAGTTTCATTTCAATAGTACCGTAATACAAATCCCAAAACGAGAAAATGATAAATTTATATTTTAATTTATTTTGTACGCTGCTTAAAAAATAAATATTCATTAAATTATCTAGTAAAACGTGAAAATTATACTCAAAGTTCCCTAGTCTTTGGAACACGTGATATCTACTAAAGTAGTACTGGAATTCCGGCGCATCCCGGCACCAGTACACCCCTGCTTCTTTGATTGAAGCTTGGATTTCAAAAATATTTTGAAATCTGTCAGTCCATTCACCAGCCCATCAGAATGACCTAAAATGATCAACCAGGATGTCTAATTGTCACTCCAATTGACCCTATAAGGTATGCTTAAGAGTTACCATCTTCTTTGTACAAGTCCGAGAAACAACCAAATTAGTTCACTTTTCTCCCACTACTCGCTTCTAGCACCACTTTTCTCTAAATTTTGAGACAAATTTTCAATCTCATTACTTGCTATATCTCTTGTAACCTCTTTGTCACAACAGCCTTCATAACTATCTGACAAAGTTAAAGTTGGAATGTGATAATTTAAATTTGAAAAATATAAAAGAAAATTTAAGAATTCACTCACCTTATAGATACCGAGAACTAGAAAAACACTGACAATAAACTCACACCAGATACAGGCACAGTTGATACACAGTAGCACTAAATGCACCACTGAAACATCAGGTCAAACAGAATGTACAATCATGGAAGATTTCTGGGGATTCCGATCATGACCACGTCATGTTTGATGATAGTTCCATAGTCAGGGTTGCCACTTTCATACTTCAACATGCACAACCCTGAAGATACATTAAGCATAGAAGTCGAAACGTCAAAACTATCATCCAAAATAACGTGGTCACCACCGGAAAACCTAGAAGCCTACGCACTAAAGTAAATAATAGTTGCAGGGTAAAGCGGCGGACGCTTGGATTTGAGGGCCGTTGCTCCCAATTATTGAAACTGCACACCATACTGTCACCCTGTCGGAGTGCAGAGACCTCCGGTAGAGCTCTCTACGACACTCCAATAGAGCATAATATGTTTATTGACACATCCACTGAGGTTAAATAAAATGTGCCCCATCAGAGAAGAAAAAGATACGCTCTCGAGGCAATAGGTGTGCACACAAAAAACACTTTGTTCAAAACCACTCCATCATGGCCGCGGAAACTGCGTGGAGCTTTGAACCACCCCAACCTTCTAGGACCATTAGAAAGAGAGCAATGCCTTCTTCAAAACCACGCGTCTTCCGCGCGCCACCCCTGATACTCATTACAACATCTCACATCACACTTAGCAAATATAATTGTATGCAACAAGGGTTTAAACTTCGGGGAACCCTGGTAGCTCACTGCTATTACTCGTTCTTTGAATTTGGAGATTCCCGGGTTCGATTTGGTGTATTCCCAGAATTTCCATAGAAATGGGAAGCTTCTTCAGGGATGTGGCATCCACCAGATAACTAACAAACTCCGTGGCTCAAGAGTCCGTAAAGAGCCTAGGCCTGCCAAAGGGCTGACTCCAACTATTTATAGTACAGTAAATCTGTAAATTTAACCGGAAAAATTTTCGAGACTAATTCTTTATTTCATGGATCTCTTTGGACACATGAGAAAAGCTTAACTTCAACTTTGCGGGAACGTCCGGAAGGCGGAAGTACGGGGTATATGGGATATATATAAACACTTTATTTACAAAATATAAACTAGTGTGTTGTGAAAAAACTTATATTAAGGTTTGCTTTCACACACAGCGTACGTATCAATCTAATGACATTTTAAATTAATATAATAATAGCTAAATTATAAATCATAAAGTTTAAAGTAAAGTCTAAGGTAATACACTAATAGTATATACAGAGTAGCACTGTAAAAATAATACAAGTTTGTCACTCAACTCATTTATTGTATGTCAAGGTACAAAGTCAACATATACAAGTATATATAAAAAATATATAAGCAAGTACTATAAATAAATACTAAATACATAAAAATTCCCCAACAGATCCCCCCGTCAATTTTATGGATAATATAACTATTAACATTATAACCATATTCTATAACAAACACTCATTCTACCTAACAGACATACAGTCATACACACAACACATCTAATTTTTGTTTACATTTATCCAAAATAGCTTTTGATGTAGATTTGGTTAGAAAATCTTCTTTTTATACTGCTTTTTAGTATCAACATAATTCAAAATGAAATTATTATTCATTATGTTTTCATGAACAAAATTAACTTTTCTAATGATATGATTAGACTTGGTGGATGTAGTACCGTTCTTTGATAGACATATGGCAGATTGATTGTCACTAAATAGCTCAATCACACCAGTCTCACTACCATACAACACTTCGAGAAGGTACTTAATATAATATATTCCCTGCCTCATCGACTCGACAACGGCAGTTTACTTGATTTTGTGTTTTTGATGACCAGTACACTGGACAACCACCAAATCTATACACAAACCCAGTTGTAGACTTTTCTTTTCCCTTTCCATCCTTCCAGCTTGCATCCACGAAACCCTCAAAAAACATTTTATGACCCTTTTCAAATACAAGTCCATGCACTTTGGTTTGCTTAAGATATCGGAAAACACGTTTCATAGCTTGCAAATGCACTTGTCTCATCATCAGCATATCGTGAAAGCAGATAGATATAGGATAAGAAAGATCTGGCCTCGTACTAGTTGATAAATACATAAGAGAACCTAACATTTGTTGATAAAGGGTGGTATCAACTTTTTCGGAGTCATTAAATTCTTCTGTTTTGATTGAGATCTAACGGTGTACAAACACCATTACACTCTAACATATTAAACCTCTTAATAACTTTGTCAGAGTAATGTTTTTGAGTTAATGTGAATGAGTTTTTAGATTTTTTTAGTGACCTCAATACCAAGTACGTTACTTGTGTTGGCTAATTTTTTAATAATAAACTTTTCTTTAATTTTGTGTAAAATTATATATAAGCAAGTATTATAATCTAGGCATCGCGTGGCTCTATCATTGAAGCGAGCGTATTGCAATAAAATACTGAATATTGAAATTTGTTAATCATGATGAATGTCGTAGTTGAAGATAAGTGGAAGAGGGTAGTAAGGGGTAGAGTGGAGGTACTCGGTACAAAGCTTTACTTCATAACAAAACGACTATAAGAATCTTAACCACCCGGAATAGCTTTTAAACTAATATTATAAATGTATCACTTCATTACTCAAATACTACTGCATGTATCAAGTTGAAATTTTACATACTTGTTTCAATTGTATTTTAGACGATGTACATGAAGTTTTATTAAGATCGTTACGTTAGAACGTAAGATATCGGTAAAGAGGTTGTTTTCACTATTTTAAACGTTTAGGTCCGCTTTAATAGTTTTAGCGATCATTATTAAATCATAGCAGTGTCGTTGTTGGTTTTACTGAAAAATGTTATTTGAAAAAAAATATTCGTCTCATCGAGTAGGTGATGATAGCATTTTTTCCCGTCCTGAAATTCCAATTTTAAATTTGAAGCTAACGTTTACGCGAGCATTGCACGCAAACTCTTGGACGGATCACGCTGTCCAACGAACTTAGCCTGAGTATTAGTAAGAGGATCATGTATACCAAATTTCAACTAAATCGGTCAAGTTTTACTCAAGTTATCGTCACACGCGTAAACGTTACTGACAGACAGACAAGATGGATATTTCGTTGAATGTAAGAAGCTCGCTTACGCTCGCTTCAATAAATACTAGGCATCGCGTGGCTCTATCATTGAAGCGAGCGTATTGCAATGAAATACTGAATATTGAAATTTATTAATCATGATGAATGTCATAGTTGAAGATAAGTGGAAGAGGGTAGTGTAGGGAAGAGTGGGGGTACTCGGTATAAAGCTTTACTTCCTAAACAAACCTATACACCATCTATACGACTATAACAATCTTCACCACCCGCGGTAGCTTTTAAACAATTATTATAAATGTATCTCGTCACTACGCAAAGAATTTTGCTTGTATCAAGTTGAAATTTTTGCATACCTGTTTCAATTGTGCATTAGATGGTGTATATGAAGTTTTATTAAAATCGTTTCGTTAGAACGTAAGATATCGGTAAAAAGGTTGTTTTCTCTATTATAAACGTTTAGGTCCGCTTTAATAGTTTTAGCGATCTTTATTAAGTCATAGCGGTGTCGCTGTTGGTTTTAGTAAAAAATGTTATTTAAAAAAAATCTTCGTCTCATCGAGTAGATGATGATAGAATCTTTTCCCGTCCTGAAATTTCAATTTAATTTTTGTACCTCTCGTTTACGCGAGCGTTGCGCGCGAACTCTTGGACGGATCGCGGATCGCGCTGTCCAACGAACTTAGCCTGAGTAATAGTAAGAGGAACATGTATACCAGATTTCAATTAAATCGGTCAACTTTTACTCAAGTTATCGTCACACGCGTGAACGTTACTGACAGACAGACAGACAGACAGACAGACACGGAGCATATTTCGTTGAATGTAGGAAGCTCGCTACGCTCGCTTCAACTAAATACATAAAATTTCCCCAACAATCTGTATCATGAAGGGTATTATACTATTTTGACTTTTGTACCCCGTACCCCGTACTTCCGCCTTCCGGACGGTCCCGCAAAGTTGGAGTTAAGCTTTCCTCATGTGTTCAAAGCAATCCATGAAAAAAAAAATAGCCTCAAATGTTTTCCGTAGACAGCATTTTATCACGACAGCTTGACTATACTATTGATCAGCTGCTTACTTTCAGCTAAGTCTCTCTAATCCACACATACAGATGTGCCTCAGATCTAGCACCTGGTTGTCGAATTGTTATTCTTTGTGTCCATATTGTTATTACATTACAGATTTTTTAGGAAGTGAAAATTGAGCTATAGTATCACTACCACCGCACTGATGAAATACCATATTAATATGAGAAAAGTTGGTTCGATTTGTTGAACAAATTTTTCTCTTTTATAATTGGCTTAGCGGCGCTTCGGGCTTCGGGAAATTTCCTGTCTTCCCAGTAACCCAATCCGTCCCTGAACTCAGAATGAATATTTAAACCTAACACCTTAAATTATATAACTTTTATAAATAATATGAATATATTTTAGATTGCTTCATTGTAGCTTTTACTGAAACATCATCTTTTGTGTGACGTATAGGGATGGGCGGAACAGAAAGTAACTATAAAAATAACTAGTTCCTGTGTTGGAACGGTTCCAGCCGTTCCAAGATCTCATGGAACTACGTTATTTTTGGAACAACTTTAAAAAAAATGTATTTTATACTAATGTCTATTTTTATTTACTTAATATATTTTTATTGCTTGAATCAATACACATTTGTTATACCATTTTTAAAAACATTATATATTTAAGTGATTATGGAACAAGCTAATACGAAACTTAACTGATTAAAGAGGAAACGGTAACGAGCAAAAGCAGACATCAACGAAACTAAACAACTAATTTAAAGGGAACGTAAAAAACTCGTTTCATGTGGAACAAAAACGAACTTGGAGGAACTAGTTTTCGTTCTTCCAAACTAAAACGTCGTAACGTAACTAATTAAAGAGGGAACGGGAACGAGAAAAGTAACGAAACTGTAACTGTAACTGACACGGAGGGAACGTAAAAGATTCGTTTCGCGTGGAACGAAAACGAGTTTTCGTTCCAGAGAAACTGTTTCTTTGGAACGCAAACTGAAACGTTCCAAAAATAACTAGTTCTTGGAACTAGTTACTGGTTTGGAACAAAACGATGTAACTCGTTCCTCTCATGGAATCGTTCCTTCCATCCCTAGTGACGTATATAAATCGGTATTCTTATAGAAAAGGGCTTTTTGTATAGGATATATACAGAAGAGTTTATATCCCTTAGTCTAAATACCTATTAAGACAAAGGGATATTCAGTCCAGTATGCTTTGGGACAAAGGAATATCACACTTTTATATTAAAAAAAAAGTTATTATTTAGATATTTTAAGGTGTGAATAAATTAACAGTTTAATTCATAATACTGAAACGTTTCGACCCTAAAAGATCATCAGTTTAATAACTAGAACAAACAATAACCATCCAAACAAACATACAAGTAACTTATAACTAGGCATCGCGTGGCTCTATCATTGAAGCGAGCGTATAGAAATAAATATGTATTGAATATTGAAAAAATAGATTATCGTGAATCATGATGAGTTGATAGATAATGGGTCTGGTAGTAGTGCAGCGGCTAGTAGTAAGGGAACCACCCCGCATTCTTACTATTCCTCTAACCACACATCTCTATTTCAATATTTATAATTGAAGCGAGCGTAGCGAGCTTCCTACATTCAACGAAATATGTTCCGTGTCTGTCTGTCTGTCTGTCTGTCTGTCTGTCTGTCTGTCTGTCTGTCTGTCAGTAACGTTCACGCGTGTGACGATAACTTGAGTAAAAGTTGACCGATTGAGTTGAAATTTGGTATACATGTTCCTCTTACTAATACTCAGGCTAAGTTCGTTGGACAGCGTGATCCGTCCAAGAGTTCGCGCGCAACGCTCGCGTAAACGAGAGGTACAAAAATTAAATTGGAATTTCAGGACGGGAAAAGATTCTATCATCATCTATTCGATGAGACGAACATTATTTTCAAATAACATTTTTTACTAAAACCAACAGCGACACCGCTATGACTTAATAAAGATCGCTAAAACTATTAAAGCGGACCTAAACGTTTATAATAGAGAAAACAACCTTTTTACCGATATCTTACGTTCTAACGTATCGATTTTAATAAAACTTCATATACACCATCTAATGCACAATTGAAACAGGTATGCAAAATTTCAACTTGATACAAGCAAAATTCTTTGCGTAGCGACGAGATACATTTATAATAATTGTTTAAAAGCTACCGCGGGTGGTGAAGATTGTTATAGTCGTATAGTCGTATAGGTTTGTTTAGGAAGTAAAGCTTTGTACCGAGTACCCCCACTCTTCCCTACACTAACCCTCTTCCACTTATCTTCAACTATGACATTCATCATGATTAATAAATTTCAATATTCAGTATTTCATTGCAATACGCTCGCTTCAATGATAGAGCCACGCGATGCCTAGTTTGTATCTCTTTACTACAAACAAACTGCTGCATGTATCAAATTGAAATTTTGCATGCCTTTTTCAATTGTGCATCAAATGGTGTCTATGAAGTTTTATTAAAATCGTTACGTTAGAACGTAAGATATCGGTAAAAAGGTTGTTTTCTCTATTTTAAACGTTTAGGTCCACTTTAATAGTTTTAGCGATCTTTATTAATTCATAGCGGTGTCGCTGTTGGTTTTAGTAAAAAATGTTATTTGAAAAAAATGTTCGTCTCATCGAATAGATGATGATAGAATTTTTTCCCGTCCTGAAATTCCAATTTAATTTTTGAACCTCTCGTTTACGCGAGCGTTGCGCGCGAACTCTTGGACGGATCACGCTGTCCAACGAACTTAGCCTGAGTATTAGTAAGAGGATCATGTATACCAAATTTCAACTAAATCGGTCTACTTTTACTCAAGTTATCGTCACACTCGTGAACGTTACTGACAGACAGACAGACAGGCAGACAGACAGACAGACCGAAAGTTAAGTTAAGTTAAGTTTATCATTTTCAATTTAAAAAAGTGTGTATTCGGTTGTCCGAAAGTATATTAGATTAAAAAAATTCGGTCCGAGACAACTCAGACAAACTTTCTCATAAATATACAAGTTCATAATTACTTAGCCCAGTGTTTTCCATTTATTAGTTTTCATAGCTACATTAAAATGTTATTGAACATTTTTATTAAAACTTATTATAAAAATAACTTCTCCCGGGCGGGGAATCGAACCCGGGCTCTCTCCGTCCGCGTTTTAAGCTATTTTCTCAGGAACTAGATTCTTCCCGGGAAAACGGATTATATAGTTGGATTCGTATTTAAATGGACTACATTTTAGAATTTTTTAATCAAAATCGTCCGAACCGTTTTTGAGAAATAATTTTTTTTCATGTTTTTTCAGAGTTTTCGGGGGTCAGCGCCCCCAAATTTGAGGCTAAAATTCATTTCTCGATTTCGCCTCGGGGTATTATTTTTCTGAACGTGTATACCAAATTTCGTCAAAATCGGTCCAGTAGTATAGCCTCTAGAAGTCTGCACAGACAGACAGACATTTTGTAAAAACCACTTTTTTGGACTCAGGAGCCACCTCAAAACGTGTAAATCCATCAAAATCTCAAAATCGAATTTTCGCGCCATCACAATACTTTCTCTTTATATGAGAAAGTAAAAAGTAGGGACCCTTTATTATAAAAGTGCCAATAAATCAATAAATCTCCTAATTAAATTTGTTAACATTTTTTAATAAAAGCAAAATACTTTATAAATTATAACGCATCCATAGGATACCTCTAACTGTACATCCCGTTAAGGACATCCATAGGATTTCCTTAACGGACATCCATAGGATTTCCTTAACGGACATCCATAGGATTTCCTTAACGGACATCCATAGGATTTCCTTAACGGACATCCATAGGATTTCCTTAACGGACATCGATAGGATTTCCTTAACGGACATCGATAGGATTTCCTTAACGGACATCCATAGGATTTCCTTAACTCGATGTCCATAGGATTGGTACTCCCAACTGGACGTCCATAGGATACCCCTAACTGGACATCCCGTTAAGGACATCCATAGGATTTCCTTAACTCGATGTCCATAGGATTGGTACTCCCAACTGGACGTCCATAGGATACCCCTAACTGGACATCCCGTTAAGGACATCCATAGGATTTCCTTAACTCGATGTCCATAGGATTGGTACTCCCAACTGGACGTCCATAGGATACCCTTAACTGGTCATTCCGTTAAGGATATCATAGGATGATCCAATGAGGCATCCAAAACGGGATAACCATGGGGAAACCCATGGACCAATGATTATGGACAGGATAAAATGTGGACAAAAGGATATATACAAGGGATGACTTTTAGATCAGTTGTACAACTTTGGAATGCGGTATCCGTGGGCTGATTTGGAACCGTAAATATAAATTAATTAATACATTACTAAGTACTTACGTGGATAATGGAATGAGCTGCCTAAAACACCAAATAACAGCTCATACAGCAGGAAAACCGATGCTAGTCCCGAAAGTATCTAAAACATATCAAACTTTGTCATATTCTGAGGAAAACATTAAAGAAAAAAATAATCTTTTCATCTATACAGATAAAATTAAAGTTTTGTCTGTACATTGATCAAAATTGCAAATTATTAATTTCATACTCGTACATTATACCATTAGTGGTTTTAACTTTTTTCTGCATCAACTCAAATTCTAGCGGGATCGAATACTGGTGATTGTATTTTTTATTCAAAACAAAATTGTATTTTTGGTAATTTTATTCCGGTTTCCACGATTTTTTGTATTTTTTATTATTTTATTTGGCGAACGTGAAATCTTAGGCCCAATTCACACCCGAGTGGTGTATGGCACTGGCGTGGTGGTGGCGTGGTTCTGGCGAGGATAGGGCGTGATGCGTTTCATCCACACCATGTATGGCGTTCAAGTGGTTTAGTTCACTGTTACATGTTGACCAGGATAATGTCTTCTTCCTCAGATGGCGTCAAGCATGATTTGATGGATATTATTAATTTTGCCTATAATATGCAAATTTCGAGAAGGAAGTTTTGGGTGGATCCTGTGAGGTTAGAGAAAAGGAAAACTGGTGGAGCGCTGAACGTAATGCAGGAGCTAAACGAGTACTCAGATTGTTTTCAAAACTATTACCGGATGTCTCAAGTATGCAATTACAAGATTCTAGGATCATTATCTTATTTTATTATTTATCCTAAAAACAAAAATAGACTGCCAATTAGCGTGGCACATAGCTTCCTCGCATCCTATCATGTACTTTATTGTTATATTAACATTAAAATTATTGTTATATTGTTAATTGTGTAAAAACTATTAATATATAGTTTTAGCGATCATTAACATTTCATAGCGGTGTCGCTGTTGGTTTTACTAAAAAATTGTATTTGAAAAAAATGTTTATCTCATTGAATAGATGAAGTTATATTTTTTCCCGATCTAAAATTCCAATTTTAAATTTGAAGTTTACGTTTACGCGAGCGTTGCTCGTAAACGCTTGGACGGATAACGTTGTCCAACGAACTCGTCCTGGGCATTGGTAAAATGAACATGTCTACCAAATTTCATCATAATCGGTCGACATTTACTCAAGTTATCGTCACACGTTTCATAATTCGTGGACACACAGACCGACAGACAGACAGAAAGACAGACACGAGACCAAAACTGTTCCCTGATGTCTGAAACGAATTTCTGTCTTGGAATTTTTAAAATCGGAGACACAAAAGTTTTTCGTTTTCAAAAGTGAACACAATGCTTCCGTTACCTTCGGTAAGCTCGGAAGCAAAAAAACACATAAAGAAGAAAGAAAGCAATGGAAGAACAGAGAACGAAATTAATGGTTTGCAAGTGGCGCGCCACTTCGATAAGCCACGAGTGGCGTCGGAGTGGCGTGGTGGAGGCGTCATTTGCCACCCTCTGCCACGCCGCGCCATGCCAGTGTACATTGGGCCATAAGTTAACATAGAGGTGGCACAAACCAGCGCCACGCCATTGCCATACGATACGCTACGACGCCACTCGTGTGTGAATTGGACTAAGAATTCTTCCTAATAAGTCTTACTTTAGAAGATATTGGTTTAAGCTTAACTAATATTTTCCTGAACAGGCCGGTCCGTCATACACTATTCTCATTTTGGTAGTTGCTTTGCCCGGTCTAAATACCGGAAAGGTAAGGTATGTAGTGAGTAATGTACTACCGTTTTTAGCTTAGGGTAATGAAAGCAAATTTTTCAGTAGGCACATTTTAACATTTTTTTTGTAATAAAATAATTACAAAAAGACCTAGGGTAGTGCTTTAAGAAAATATCAAGTAGTATCATTAAGGTTACTAATTATCATTGGTCTTTTTGTAATTATTTTATTACAAAAAAATATTTTTTGCGTGGTAGGCTGTGAAATAGTAACTTTAGAGCCTAAAAAACATAGCTAAAATCCATTTTTTCATTACATGGACTTAAAAAATCTTTTCATTACTCCTAGCTGTAAAGAAAAAATCTTTTACGCCCTAGGAACTAAAAGATTTTTATTTTCCGGCGGGTAGTTGTCAAAACTTCCGTTAGTACCGCTGCAGTCTTTGTAGAAATGCTTCTAGTACGATTAAAATCCGCTAGATGTCAATGCGTTTTATTTATCTTTTCTTATAGTGTAACCTCTTTTTAAGGTTTCTTTTTTTAAGTCTTAAGTATGTACTAATATTTGTTATTATTATATATTGATTAGATTAGTGATTAATAGTTAATGTTTTTTCATTGTCTGCTACCTCGGAAAAAATAGCATATGCTACGAGACTGTGAAGTGTTTTTTCTTTACCTTGGCATTATTTACTGTCGAGCGAAGCGAGACAGTAAATGTAATTGCCGCGGTAAAGAAAAAACTCACTTCACAGCCTAGTAACATAATATACTATTAAATGTGCCTACTGAAAAATTTGCTTTTTGTGACAACACAGTTTACCTCTGGGGTGCTGATATATGAATAAACAAAAATAAGCGGCATTTTTTCCTATATGGTGTCTGGGGGGGGGGGGGGGGGAGGGGGGGCATAATCCCTGTGCCCTCTCCTGGATACGCCACTGCAAAAATAAGCGAAAAGAACAAAACCCAGTGATAAGAGATAGGATATGCGGGTAAAAATAGACCCCATACTGTTAGGCCTGCACTCTAGCGGAGAAAAAAACGTGACTTTTTTTTCGACCTGAGATTTCAAACGTCATATACTACGTTCACACATCGTTTTGGAAACGGTTCTGAAAACGATCAGCTAGTTCAAAACGCTGTACGAACGGAGATCGACGGATCGTATCGGGTTAGATCCGCTCCACCAAAAATACGTGATCGGATCGGGGGTTCGAAATTCAAAACCGATCGAGATATCAGGTTATTTTACTCTTTTCCACTTTTTAAGTTCTTGAAGCTTTTAAGCTTTCTTGAGCTTCCGTTTCTTTTTTTTAAACGGCAAAAACGTTTTTAAAGAAAAGTTAATACTATAAAGAACCTGTAAAAACTTTTAATAACTTGTAAATAAAATGTAAAAATTCGCGGACATATTAGGTAACAAGAAAGAAGGTTTTACGGTAAATCTGCACTTGAGCACCCACTTATTTATAATTGTCCGATTGACTTCGGGTTTTTTTTAAACTGTTCCTTTTTACATTTTAACAACTATTTACCATGTACCGTGTCGATAAAATCAATAGTTTATTTTTAAAAAAAAATATAAAATATCCACTCACGTACATACGGGAAATGTTGGGAAAATAGGGGTTTTTAAGGGTGGGGGATTCACTCAAGATAGCTTAAAACATCAAAACTGGTGGTATAAACACGTAAAACAAAATAATAGCAACATAAAATTATAGAATAATATAAATAATTCAATGCATATTGTATAAATGTGATGGCGCGATGTTATAACTCATCATGTAAACAAAACAATTCTTCGGATTCTTCATTAAAAAGAAGAATAATTGGCGTTTTTTTAAATCCAGCAGACAAGAACACTCGCATACATACGCTATTCCCACACATTGTACAATTGATATGATTAATCGATTATTACTTGTAGATCGATATTTACATATCAATAAAGAGCACACTTTTATATACAAAAGTGTGATGTTCCTTAGTCCCAATGTACAGTAGACCAAATATCCCTTTGTCTTAATAGTCATTAAGACAAAGGAATATAAAGAGGAGAGTTTATTGCCCTTAATCATCAAACAATCTTTTAGACTAAGGGATATCCAGTTCTATGTGTTTTGGGACTAAGGAACATCACACTTTTGAATACAAAAGTGTGATGTTCCTTAGTCCCAATGTACATTAGGCTGAATATCCCTTTGTCTTAATAGTCATTAAGAGAAAGGAATATAAAGAGGAGAGTTTATTGCCCTTAATCATCAAACAATCTTTTAGACTAAGGGATATCAAGTTCTATGTGTTTTGGGACAAAGGAACATCACACTTTTGTATACAAAAGTGTGATGTTCCTTTGTCCCAATGTACATTAGACTTAATATCCCTTTGTCTTAATAGGCATTAAGACAAAGGAATTTAAATAGGAAAGTTTATTACCCTTAATCTAACAATACATTAGGACTAAGGGATATCTATTTATATGTGCTTTAGGACGAAGGAACATCACACTTTTGTATAAGAAAGTGCTGAAGATTTGAGCATAAGGACTGTGACAGAGCATAAAGAGAAACAGAAGGAGAATTCTTTGACGAGTCTTAAATGTACCGCTACAAACGTGATGACTCTTTGAACACACGTTTCGATATCGATATATATTCTCCTATTATATCGATAGTCACTGTTATCTTATCTACTAATAACATTTACTACGTTCATGTATATAATGGCCGACGAAGATTTTTTGAGTGTTTTAACGATGTATTTTTTTCATTATAAAACATTTATTTACGAAGAATACTGTCTTTTTTTATAATTGGCATCCAATTCCAAGGTTTTTAGCTATCCTGAGTGAATCCCCCACCCTTAAAAACCCCCATTTTCCCAACATTTCCCGTATGTACGTGAGTGGATATTTTATATATTTTTTTAAAAATAAACTATTGATTTTATCGACACGGTACATGGTAAATAGTTGTTAAAATGTAAAAAGGAACAGTTTAAAAAAAACCCGAAGTCAATCGGACAATTATAAATAAGTGGGTGCTCAAGTGCAGATTTACCGGTTTTACTCGTGACGTCACCGTTACGAGATTTCGAAAACAAATATTTCGATCATCTGTATTTTTTGTTGTGTGAACGGGAATCGTTTTGAAAACGAATTGGATCCGAAACGCTTTCAAAACGATGTGTGAACGTAGTATATAGGCAGTGCAACAACTTGTTTATTCTATATAACTTTAGTTCTAACGTAACGCGTTTAATAAAAAGAAGAAACCCTTTTTACGTGAGACTTCAAGCAGAACCAATTTATTTTCTATTCTGCTGTAGCTCCCCATTCTATTCTCTCACGCGCACGGGAAAACGTAAAACAAAGCGTAACAATGAAAAGAACTTAGTCTATAATTACCGCATATACATAGGCGAGGATGAGCACCCCGAGTCTTAACGGAGCGCAGAAGCAACACTTAGTAAACGGCAGCAGTCCCATCTTTACTTACAATCAAACAAAATTATTTGATGGAAAAATCACAAGTGATATTTCAATAATCTATAATAATAGAGCAAACGACTCTTTTTCGGACTCACTTATTTTGACAGGAGGTTTCTATAGAAACTCCGCTGTCATTGCTCCCACGAGTATACTCGGGAAGCAACTGTCAAAAAACGACAAGACAAAATTAAAAGAAGATTTTTCGTTACAACGAATCAAAATGCTATTCTGTGAAAATTAGATTCTTTCCGAATCCGTTCACTGCAAAGAGCTTAGAAGATTATTTAAGGTGGGTTCGCAGCAAGTGGCGCTCAGCGCGTGTGGATTTATCTATGGCCGTCTTGTAACGGCTCCGCAAAAAGATGGTTCCAAAACAACTTTTTTTTGCGGAGCTGCTTTAAAACCTGAATGAAACTTTAACTTAAGTCCTCTTATTATTTTTTATGATTTTTTTTTTTACATTGAACCCATTTTTTTAAAAAGTAATTATAGGCCAGTCAAATAGTACACTACAAATCGATAAATTCGCAAACTAACGGCTAGTTCTGATTTTTTAATCCATTGTTAGGAGCACTGCCAGGAGTATTTATCCAATTTTGCAGCTTCGAAAGACCTGTGCGAGCTGCGTAGCACTTGAACATGTTTTACTGTTTTCTCACTATATCTCCTAAAGTTTGTGTTTAAGTTTTGTCAGGAAACATGTTGTATACGTATTTAAAGTAGGTTAAATTTGCTAGTTGAAGTTGAGGCCAGAATAATTTCTGTTGGTCCAATAGTTACCAAGATAGCCCTCCAAAAATTGGCATTTTTTAAAAAAAAAAAAAAGTGAAATTTTAAGATTTGGCCAACTTTTGACCCCGAAATCGGGAAAATAATCATTTTACGGGTAAAGTCATAAGGAAAGATGTTGTAGCAAATTTAATAAGCTTCAATTTCATCACAGAACAAAGTCAGTAGGTGTGTTAGTTTCCTCACAACTCTTAAAATTCCAACAAATGGAAGGACTGAATTTTTCGCAGATTTGCCCTGTTGAGTTCTCAAGATGGTTTGATTTGAAGATCGTTTCGAAGGAAAAACCATGTCCATCCATAAGAAATATATTAATGTATTTACAATTTAATTAATTTAACATTTTTATTTATTATACATATATATGTACATTCATATATTTACAAGAGTTGTTGTTGGGTTGGATATTTCATTTTGGCCGCTTCGGGGGTGGTTGTAAATCGTCCGATTCTACTTCGGAAATAGAAACTGGATCGTCGACTTCGTCGTCTTCTCCTCCTTCAGCCATCTGAATTACGGCGACGTTTTGGAAAGAGACACCGGAACAAAATTTGCAAAGTGCCGAGCATTTGAGACCTGCTTTTAGGCAGGTCCGCCTCCTAAAACACAGCCACCTCCGCTATGCTCCACCGCTACAGCTTTTCTTGCACCCTCATGATAGCAATTTAAGAAGGGAGGGGGATGCCACTTTGGGCATCATTGTTGTTGGAATGAGCCCCTGATTTCTCTTTTTCCATCCCTATCGATTTGCGTCTTTTTCCGCACCCCCAACCTCTTCTGAACTTGGTGGTAAGTTCGGTAGGTGTGGAATGTTGCTCCATCTTACGTCGGAGGCAAACGGGCGTGGTCAACCTTAGCGGAGGCGGCTGTTTTCACAAAAATATTGTTTGTTATACTTCAGGCTCTGGAGGGTATCCTCAGTGTAGTCTCCTCCATACAGAGCTACTAGGCACTTCGCTCCGGCATCTGCGATGGCTTGGAGGGTTGAATTAGGTTGGAGGAACACTTCAGCTGTGGTGATGAGTTTAGGAAATGTCTAGATGGCGCTTCACAGTTTGTTCTTCCCATAACAGAAAAGGGCAGAGGTGGTGTCGCACCCAGTGAAGGCGTGGAGAAACAATTCGAATCCCGGGGATTCATCCAAATCTCCACGATTGAATGAGGTTGACGAATATTGTAAGGGACCAGGGCCACCTCTACTACTTTTCTGAAATTTTTTTTTTTTTTTTTAAAGTTGATTTGAATGGTATATTATTGTACCCCTCGCATTAAAAGAAAAACGAAAGTGCTTAAAAGAAGTCTTCTGAAGAAATCAGTCAAAAGAATCGAAGAAATCAGTGAAAGATCATAACTTAAACTTAAACTTTATACTGTCAATGCATTTACTTGCAGTGAAATGATGTTTGTTGTATAGAATTTAATAAAGAAATAACTATGAACAATAGCGTAAAGTAAACTGTTTTCTAAAGTTTAATTGTTAAATCACAAGAAAACGTTCAACAGCGGAAATTATCCCTTCAGAACAGTAGATAAACAAATGAATCGGGTTTGTTTTGTTTATAACCTGACACCTGACGGTTAATAACCGACGGGTGACGGAGAACCCTGACGGTGTCAGGTGTCACGACGGGTGAGGGAGAACGGTGAGGGAGAAACCTGGCGAATACCTCTCCACGGCTTCATGAATATATTGTTAACAATAGGTTTGTTCCAACCGAGCATTATACCGTCCGCGGGATCGTCACCGGCATGCGCAGTAGATAAAAGCCGCTCCAAGCTGACTTGGGACAGTGTTTCGTACCGTACACGACACTGTTCCAACCCCGGCAGGGATCGTTTGCGAACCGTTCACTGTACGGTCCCAACGATCCTCTGACAATAGGTTTGTTCCAACCGAGCATTGTACTGTCCGCGGGATCGTCACCGGCATGCGCAGTAGATAAAAGCCGTTCCATGCTAACTGGGGACAGTGTTTCGTACCGTACACGAAACTGTTCCAACCCCGGCAGGGATCGTTTGCGAACCGTTCACTGTACGATCCCAACGATCCTCTGACAATACCATGTACTGGTTTGTATGACATGCGCAGTTATGTCAATAATTACAAATATCAACAGGAAGGTTTCCTAACTGTTAGGTTTCCTTAATGTTTTTAATACAGTGCGAATAATAGTCCTAAACTCGTTCCAACCTGACATGATTTTATTACAGTACAATGTTAGCGCATGCGTATAAAACCTGTCCTAAACGATTCTCGAACGGTCCGCGGGACGATACAAAGGACGGTACAAATAGCGGGGTTGGAACAAACCTTATATTAACTATTTATATAGCCGGTTACGAGACTGGATCCGCTAGCTGTGACCCCACTTTAGATGGAGCATCGTGAAAAAAAGAACTCACAAATTAGAGAAAGTAGCTAGTGATTAAAAAAAACTAATTTATTTAGTTATCAATCTCATCAAATTAGTAATAATAGCACAAATTAACATGTTCTTAGTAGTCCAGGAGATAGCGTGCAAAAAAGTGTCTGACTAAAATCAAGCTAGAATGTTGGGTACAAGTAAATCTGTTGGTGCCTTTTAAGGATATGTGGTCGGCTAAGTTCGTCTGCGGGACATTGCTTAGCAATAGGCATTTGGAATAAAATTCTGTGGAGAGTGGTCATTTTTGGTGGACAAAGTGATTTTCGTGATCCTAAGTACGAACTTAGTTAGTAGACCAATAATCAATAAAGACCAAAATCAACAAATAAAGTTGATGGTGGTTTGTCACTTAATAGGTTAGTTAGTCAAATATTATTTACTCCATATCAAAGAGGTCACCTACTAGGTTCAATGCTCTCCAGACGGCAAACTACTCGTTATAAGTATAAGAAATATCGAAAACAATTTCAAGAGTACAAATTTCTTATTTTTAGCCATAGAATTAAAATCTAGTCTAAAAATATAAAAATATGGCTTCCTATTCACTTTTTACTTTCTCATATAAAGAGAAAGTATTGTGATGGCGCGAAAATTCGATTTTGAGATTTTGATGGATTTACACGTTTTGAGGTCCCCTGAGTCCAAAAAAGTGGTTTTTAAAAAATGTCTGTCTGTCGTCTGTCGTCTGTCTGTCGTCTGTCTGTCGTCTGTGCAGACGCCTGGAGCCCAAACTACTGGGCCGATTTTGACGAAATTTGGCATATATGTTCAGAAAAATCATACCCCGAGGCGAAATCGAGAAATGAATTTTAGCTCTAAATTTGGGGGCGCTACCCCCCAAAAACTCTGAAAAAACATGAAAAAAAATTATTTCTCGAAAACGGTTCCGACGATTTTGATTAAAAAATTCTAAAATGTAGTCCATTTGAATACGAATCCAACGATATAAGTTGTTTCCCCAGGAAAAATCTAGTTCCTGAGATATTAGCTTAAAACGTGGACGGAGAGAGCCCGGGTTCGATTCCCCGACCAGGAGAAGTTATTTTTATGATAAATTTTGATGAAATGTTCAATAATATTTAAATGTACATTTGAAAACTAATAAATGGAAACACTGGGCTAAGTAATTATAAACTCATATATGAGAAAGTTTGTCTGAGTTGTCTCGGACCGATTTTTTCTATTATATACTCGTAAACTGCATACACACTTTTGCTGAACACAGAAAATGTTCAGCATATGTTCTGGAAGCTAATTTATAGACATTATCGAACCCTGAAAACCGCATCTTTCTATCTATCGTGGTTCCGGAGATATTTCGCTGTTCCATATTAGCTGGGACACCCTGTACATTATATTTTCTTTTAACTTATGTTTTTTATTTGTGCAATCTATATATATAAAAGTCAACGTATGTGTGTGTGTGTGTGTTCTTTATACAAATCTACAGTTTTAGTCCGATCTCGATGAAAATTTGCACACTTGACCTTCAAAGCAAGGAAACAATCAAGGTCAACATGAATTTTCGAAATTTCAATTTTGGTACACAGGGGTACGGGGTACAAGTAATACGGGATCAAAATAATGAATACCCTTCGTGATGCATATCGTTGAAAAGCTCTTTAAGGGTACAGTAATTGTTGTTATGTATAGTTTTGTCATATTTTCATTTAGGAGGGGGGTAAAATGGAAAATATAACTATATCTATATATAGAAAGAAGAGTATCTATATAAGAGAATGTCTTTTATACAAATCTACAGTTTTATCCCAATTTGATGAATATTTACACTCTTTTTCTTCCAAACAAGGTGAAGGTCACTGCCTACATCATTTTCCGAAATTAAAATTTTGGTACACAGAAGTACGGGGTACAAATGTCAAAGCAATGGATACCCTTCATGATGCATATCGTTGAAAAGCTCTTTAAGAGTACAGTAATTGTTGTTAAGTACGTTTTTGTCATATTTTTATTTAGGAGGGGGGTAAAATGGAAATGTATATCTATATCTATAAAAGTCAACGTATGTGTGTTTATGTTCTTTATACAAATCAACAATTTTAATTCGATCTCGATAAAAATTTGCTCACTTGACCTTCAAAGCAAGGGGAAGATCTCTGTCTACATGGATGTTCGAAATTTAAGTTTTGGTGCACAGGGGTACGGGGTACAAATGTCAAAGTTGAAATCCCTTCATGATGCATAGTGTTGAAAAGCTCTTTAAGAGTACAATAATTGTTTTTACGTGCGTTTAGGGGGTAAATGGAAAAATATATCTAAAAGTCAACGTATGTGTGTATGTTCTTTATACAAATCCATAGTTTTAGTCCGATCTCGATCAAAAAATGCACACTTGACCTTTAAATGAAGAAAAAATCAGTGTCTACATGAATTTTCGAAATTTAAATTTTGGTACACAGGAAACAGGGTACAATAATGAATACGGAGTCAAAGGACTGAATACCCTTTATAATGGATATCGTTGAAAAGCTCTTTAAGATTACATTAATTGTTGTTATGTACAGTTTTGTCGTATGTGTTTTCATTTAGGAGGGGATAAAATGGAAAAATATAGCTATATCTTATATAAAAAGAAGAGTGTCTGTATGAGGGTATGTCTTTTATACAAATCTACAGTTTTATCCCAATTTGATGAATATTTACTCACTTTCCCTTCAAAGCAAGGGGGAGGTCACTGTCTACATGAATTTTCGTAATTTAAATTTTGGTACAAAGAGGTACGGTGTAAAAGTGTCAAAGTAATGGATTCCCTTCATATGATGCATATCGTTGAAAAGCACTTTAAGAGAAAAGTAATTGTTGTTATGTACAATTTTATTTAGGAGGGGGTAAAATGGAAATGTATAGCTATATATATAAAAATCAACGTATGTGTGAGTATGTTCTTTATACAAATCTACAGTTTTAGTTCGATGTCAATAAAAATGTGCCCACTTGTTCTTCAAAGCAAGGGGAAAATTACAGCCTACATGAATTTTCGAAATTTTAGTTTGGTACACAGAGGTATGGTACAAGTAATGAATACGGGGTTAATGTAATGAATACCCTTCATGATGCAAAAGCTCTTTAAGAGTACAGTAATAGTTTTTATGTACAGTTTAGTCATATTTTAATTTAGGGGGGAGGGGGGGGGGGAATTTAGGATATTTGTAATTAGCTTATCAAAGAGGAGAGGAGGGGGTATAGAAATAGGTGGGAGAGATAGAATCTAGATATTCTTGCATAGTAAAATAATTTATATGTTTCATTCTGGTTGTTTATAAACTTATCTAATTATAATAACACTCCGTAGCGAAGCACGGGTACCCAGCTAGTAATTTATAAATTGTAGACAAGGGTCTATTATTGGTGAAGCAAATGAGTTTTAATTTAATAAATTGAATTTTTAACATGGGTGGCATTTTAAAGTCAAAATCCTTGCGTTCTTTGTTACTATTCTTTCAACACATTTATATTCCGTTATAATGTTCATTATTCATCAGTATTTTTGGTTGATGAAACCGCCTCTCTAAGAAAAGTATATAAACAAACCAACAACAATTTTGAAAGCAATTAATTTTTCTGTAATGTATACAATTTATTTATTCTGTAAAATATACAATTATCTATTCATTATAGAGTTATGTGCTATTTTATGTATCTCTATGTAGATTATCTGTGATAATAAGGTTCTTCTGAACAGCTATTGATCAGATGTCTGCTCAACTATTGGTCTAATCTGGCCGCGGGCAAGTGTCTTGTAGTAGCTGTTCACCACCATGAGTAGGTAGATACTAAAAGCTGTAACCAACAATCAAATTTGTTCAGGTTTGTATAGACTTAAACTTTATTTTTAAAGTTTTCCCGGTGTGACTGCGTCTCGAATTTGTTATTCATCGTTTTAAAGGTGGTCTGCTTTAGATTGTAGTTCCCCTATGTATTTTTTAGAATATAAATGATTTCAACTAAATAACTATTGAGACAAATAGTCCAGGAGATAGCGTGCAAAAAAGTGTCTGACTAACATCAAGCTAGAATTTTGTATACCAGTCAATCTTTCAGTGCCTTTTAAGAATATGTGGTCGGCTAAGTTCGTCTGCGGGACATAGCTCGGCAATAAGCGTTTGAAAAAAACAAACCGGTGGAGAGCGGTCATGTCTCACCAATTATGGTGGACAATGTGATTTTCATGATCCTGAGTACAGAATTAGTTAGTAGACCAAAAATCAAGTCGATGTTATTGTCCACACTTGATAGGTTTGTTATTCAAATATTACTAAAAATCAACGTGGTCACCTGTCAACGGACAAGCTAATATCAACTTGATTTTCCGTTTACTAACTAATTCTGTACTCAGGATCATGAAAATTACATTGTCCACCATAATTGGTGAGACATGGCCGTTCTCCACCGGTTTGCTTTTTTTCAAACGCTTATTGCCGAGCTATGTCCCGCAGACGAACTTAGCCGACCACATATTCTTAAACAGCGCTAAAAGATTGACTTGTATACAAAATTCTAGCTTGATGTTAGTCAGACACTTTTTTGCACGCTATCTCCTGGACTAAAAGTGATGTTAGTCCAATGTACTTTGGGACAAAGGAATATCACACTTCTGTTTTGATAAGGGGAGTAACAGTCTAAAGAAGAACATTCCGCACACTTTCTTTAGATTGTTCCCGTTCTCTATTTTCTTTATTAGGGGAGTAACAGTCTAAAGAAGAACATTCCGCACACTTTCTTTAGATTGTTCCCGTTCTCTATTTTCTTTATTAGGGGAGTAACAATCTAAAGAAGTGCCTTAAAGGTATATAAGGACATAAAAAGAAAGAATAAATAACTATAAAATTTGACATTTAATATTTTTAAGATGGCAACCAATTAGAAGGACGATTAATAAAATGGTTCATAAAAGTGTACCAGGTGTATATATGACCTTAGTAATCCGACACCTGAATAAATAAATAATAAATAAACACAAAAAATAGTAAATAAACACATAAACCATAAAAATAAATAAATAATAATAACAAAATCAAAATATAATAATAATAAAAAAAATTCGATTAATACGTAAGAGTTTGGGCTTGTTACATTTCAATTAAAATGTACTTAATTAATAAATGATCACGATAAACACATAAGTAATAAATAAACACCTAACAAATAATAAATAAAAATAGAAATGTTTGCTAAATAGTAACTTAGATTCGTGATTAGTACTGCGTGTACGTAAAAAAATACGTAGATTAGCGTTAAGTGCCGAAAAAATAAGGTTAGCGTCGCAGGGTTAAAGAAACTATTGGTCAACCCTGTAATATAATATAGCCTCTTAAAGAACTGAAGGATTTAATTTGTAAGAGATACTTGAGATGTTTGCGCTAATCTTCGCGCATTTACAATCTCCTCATCAAATAAGTGTCTGCGTTACCAATTTCTGCAAGCGCAAGGAAGACCCTTGTCCAGGATTTCATGACTAAGACGAAGAACGGTATTTCCTCCAGGAGGTACCAAGAGATGTTCTCCAAGAGAATTGGTTGCTGGACTAGAAGCCAGGCCAGGATGTATCCTTTGCTATTCTATAAACACGCAACAAACAAATTAGACTTTTAAAATGCATCAGCTTTATCTATAGGGTAGGGTGGGGTAAGACGGTAAGGGTGGGTAAGACGCCACTTGCTAATAATTCACAGATAGACCGCTAGGACGCATTAATTATATTAGATTAACCATTAATTATGGAAGAACTCTCTAGAGCAACGCTTCTACGTCTCCATCTTCAATCCGTTTTTCTAAAATTTGACTAAATTAATTATTTACCTTTTTGATATAACTCATGCTTAATAATGACTGATGAATTAAAATATTTTCTAGGTAATACTTTTATGGATATGTACTATAGTCTTAGTCATCAATAAGATTTTAATATTTAAACCGTACCAACATTCTTTAATCTCTTGCTATGTGGTCAGATTCGTTGGTGACATCTTACCCCTCTACCTTGGGGTAAGATGCCACTTCGTTAGTGAGGTAAGATGCCACACCAATTGGCAGTCTATTTTAACCATTTTTATTTTTTTTATTTTATTAATTAGATAATAATTTAGATTTTAGAAATAGTCAAACTCATTAAAACATTTAATGTACTATTAGGTAACTTTTTTTACTCAAATTGTATTAGTTCATTTTTATTTATGAGGATTGACGATTTATTTACATAATTCTACAAAATAAAGGCTGCTTTGTCTAAGACATGCTTTTTGTAATAAGTAACATTAAAAATGGCATCATAGAAAGCATGCCAGCTCTTGTTGAATTAATAAAGTTTTGTGGCAGCTTACCCCAATAACGAGTGGCATCTTACCCACCCTATGCGGGAAAGATGCCACTTTCGGGAGTTATATATGTATGCAAAACTAACATATTTGTTCAGTGACAACAACAATAAGTAAATAATAGTAAGAAAAAGAAGGTTATACTTTTATTATTACGTATAATATAATTTGATATTCCTATAAATGTGGCAGAAATTTACAAAAATGTCTTAAGTATGGCGTCTTACCCCGCCCTACCCTATACTATATATAAAATTAAAACGTTGTCTGTACATTGGTCAGAATTAAACATTTTTTGAATACTCTTTTATTTCATACATTCGCAAAACCGAATCTGGTCTTAACTTAAATAGGGCTAAATTTGATATAAAATAAAACTTTCAGCTCTTATGGTGTAAGCAATTGTTGACCGATTTAATTTCTGATTGGGGTGCTTTGTCCTAGAACTGTTAAATATTTACTGGTGCAACTGCCTTGTTGATGATTATTCAATGATTTCCCAGTCAAATTGGTTTTGACTAAGTTTATTTATTTATATTTTTTTTTAGGTGCTTAACCTACAGTTGACTACATTTATTTTATCTTTTTTTAACATTGTTATTAATTACTATATTATTTAGTTTCGATTGGCTTATTTTCTTTTTTTTATATTTACATAAATAGACTCCAAACTACGATTTGGAGAGTATTATATTCTTTGTAATGGAATGAATTATATGTATAATATAGTCCTGATTCTATTCCTAGGAAACTTTGGAAGCAAAACTATTTAGGCATTTCATTTAATTGCTTGGCCTACATAATAATAAGAAACATAGCCACTAATACCTAGCATGAGCCCCGCAAGGAGCGCGGGTTGAAGGCTCGTATTTACTATAAGTATATAACTTTCAAAAAATCTCTTTTGTGCATATTATAGGAGTGAAATTCGTGATTGATACACCGGACCGTTTTAGGATCGTCGTAGGCCCTAGGCACTTTCGCATTAAAAATTGTATTTATAAGCGCTTTCGATCGAATGTCCATGGTATCCAATTAAAATTGAATTACTGTGGGAGATGATAAATGAAGATGTTATACTTGATTGTGCAAATACAAAAAGTGTGAAATATTAGCATCGTCAAATTATATTATCTATGCATATATTATCTATCTATGTAAAATGTAAAGTATTCACAAGGATGTTAAATAATGGGGATGGAGGGTTGTGGAAAAAATCGGTCCGAGACAACTCAGACAAACTTTCTCATATACGAGTTCATAATTATTTAGCCCAGTGTTTTCCATTTACTAGTTTTCGTATGTAAATTTAATTATTATTGAGCATTTCATTAAAATTTATCATAAAAATAATTCCTCCCGGGCGGGGAATCGAACCCGGGCACTGTCGGTCCGCGTTTTAAGCTTTTTTCTCAGGAACTAGATTTTTCCCGGGGAAACAACTTATATCGTTGGATTCGTATTTAAATGGACTATAATATAGAATTTTTTAATCAAAATCGTCGGAACCGTTTTCGAGAAATAATTTTTTTTCACGTTTTTTCAGAGTTTTTGGGAGGTAGCGCCCCTAAATTTGGAGCTAAAATTCATTTCTCGATTTCGCCTCGGGGTATGATTTTTCTGAACATGTATGCCAAATTTTGTCAAAATCGGCCCAGTAGTTTAGGCTCCAGGCGTCTGCACAGACGACAGATGACAGACAGACAGACATTTTTTAAAAACCACTTTTTTGGACTCAGGGGACCTCAAAACGTGTAAATCCATCAAAATCTCAAAATCGAATTTTCGCGCCATCACAATACTTTCTCTTTATATGAGAAAGTAAAAAAGTGACGCCATGAAGATATGTAAAATAGAAGCTCCAATGGGACAAATTACCTTCCTCTTGGTTATAGGTTACCAAGAATTTGTTTATAGCTTCAGGTTATAACCTCATAAAGAAGGTAATTTGTCCCAGTTCAAAGGTTGTTGAGCATGCGCAGTATGCTTTTTCTCTCCAATTTCTCTTACCTCCATGGGGTCACTTTTGTGCCTTTATATAACATCATTGAGTATTCACTGTGCCTATTGGTTAAGACGGCACTGCTGATACAGCATAATTTTGGTTACCTTGTGTATGCCGTAAGGAAGGAGAGCTCCAAAGAAGCACCTTGGCATCGAGTTGACATCCATAGCGCGAGGAATATCGAACCCTTCACATAAAACAAAAATATTAGTAAATTTCCCCTAAAACAAAACTCATATCCGGTCCCTAATATAACTTATGATTTAAAACTCTTAATTTAACTATTTGACTTGATAATCATAATTTGTTTTATTGATTTGGTACTCTTAATTTTTATTATTTGTTTTTTTGATTTGTGAATCTTGATTAATAATTTATATACATATTTTGATTTCTTAAGCGGCCCACACACTAACAGTTTAACTGAAGATAATGATCTGTCCGTCCACGGAGCTTGGCCACACACTTATCAGTTTTCCTTAAGATGACGGACTGCAGTCGGAGGTGGACTGTAGGTGTGTGGAGGGTAGAGGCGAGGATCGGATGGAAGGAGAGACGACAGTCCGTGGACTGTCAGGCCTGTGCCTCAAGATCAATGCCGCCCTACACTATCAGTCGGCCTACAGGCATGTAGAGTGAATCATCTTTATTTTGTTAATTTCCCTTCGTCGGACTGCAGGCCAAAATCTTATCACGTTGTTAGAAAATTTTTGACTGACGGCACCATGGTTGACTATAAACCTAATTTTATTTCAGCTTTCCTATGAAAGCTGAAATAAAATTAGGTTTATAGTCTATAAATTAGGTTTATAGTCTATAAATTAGGTTTATAGTCTATAAATTAGGTTTATAGTCTTATAGGTACATGTCTATACATGTATCGTCTATAAACATGTCTAACAATCGTCTATAAATTATTCAAACAAAAGGCTGAAAGGTGTGTTATTAGACTTTATAAAAAAACAGTACCGACTGCGACAATAGGTAATTGCACTTTAAATATGGTACATATAATAATAATTCTTTAGTTAAATAATTTATAATGATTTAATTTATTTATTAATAATTTCTGATAAATTATAAATTATACATTTTACATTTCTAATTACATTTTTTTAGATACTGTTAAAAAGAAAATAAACAATCTCCTGCACTTATTGACTGGCACATTTTGGTGTTAATTTTACTAATGAAGGGTGAAACCAATCGAAACATTTTCTTGAAATTGCCTTCGTTCATTCGCAAATAGTTTAGTAAATCTTCTTTATAGGAATGCCTCAATTCACGCAACAGAGAAATGTGTGAACTATTGTTTCTTTCTTGGAGCCGCTTCTTCACCAAAATATTTTTTTTTCTTCGTTTGTTCACAATAATTAACGTACAACGCACAACGTTTACTTCTACGCATTCAGAAAGTCTAGCGGGAACTGAGAGGGGAACAGTTCATGGCCTGCAGTTAAAAATCGACAGATATCGGCCTGCAGGCATTCATCGCACAGTGTATGGCGCATACAGGCACAGATCTGTAGTTCTTTACGATTGCCTGCAGGCGGTGGACGGGTAATGTGTGGTGGTCTGAGATTTTGGCCTTACGATAATCGTATACGATAACGGCCTGCAGTTAAACTGTAAGTGTGTGGGCCCCTTAACTCTTAACTTAGTTCATTTGTTTTGTTTGTGAATTTAGGATAACCTGCATGAAACCTTTTAGAAAAGATTGTATATGTTATATAAATAAAGTAAAAAGTTATAAAGGTTGTTTTCAAGTAAAAGTTAACAAATATTCAATTAATATTTATTTGTCAATTTTTTTTTTTTTTTTTTTTTTTTTTTTTAAATTTAACTTGAGTGACTTGAAGTGAGGAACTATCCATTAACAGTACTCACAGATACTAGCTTGAATTAATACAATTGATATCACATATGTTTAGAAGTTAAGCATTGTTTAATAAATCACGTGGCCATTGCCTCTTTAGACGTCGAGGAGGATTTTCAGGAATGAATGGTAATGACAAGTTGTGAATTAAAGGATTGGGGTGTTGGGATATGGAGTCATGGAAGGATTTATATCGGGATATGGCTAGATCATGGACGAAAGGGATTTTAAGGTCGTTGTGAAGGGTGAAGTTTGAAACATATAGAAAGGAGCGTGGACTATTCTTCTTAGAATTTTGGACTGTAGGGACTGGATACGATAGGAGTTGGAACGCTTGGTGCAACCCCAAAGTTCAATACCGTATGACCATATGGGCTTAATTATTGTGTTATAAATGAGTAATTTGTTATGTGTGCTGAGTTTAGATGTATGGTGTAGAAGTCTGTGTAAAAGTTTGTAGCGTCTGTTGCCGTCTTGTCGTTTAAGTTTAGTGTGGTGTGCCTATAGGTCAATCGCCGGTCCAGGTGTAAACAAAGATAGCGGACAGAACTGGAGTGAGGGATAGGGATTTGGTTTAGGGTTACTGGCTCACATATGCCATGTCTCAAACTAAACGTTACATGGACACTTTTGTTTTCATTAATTTTGATTCTCCACTTCTTGAGCCAAGTTTCCAGAAGTAAGAGGTGTTGCTGAACTTGTTCAGATGCTATTATAGGTGATATATTAGATGATAAAATGCACTTATCATCTGCAAAGAAAGCTAAAGTGGTGCTAGGATGTTCAGGGATTCAATTGTCAATTCAAACGTGATTAACCCAGACAGTAACAAGTTGTTTTTTAGCGCACCCCTAGGCTTCCAAGACCTATAAAATAGATGAGTATAGGTTACTTCACTTAATATAAAAGTATTCAATGCAAAAATACAATGTTAGGGAATAATAAACATATTAATTAAATAAAAAAATATATTTTTTTATTCACAATTTTTAAAAATATACGTACAGAAATTTTAAAGGTAAGTAACATTCGGCTCGAGGGCCCTACAAAACCTTACATTTAAGCCGTTTTTTTTTTAGTTGTTTGTAAAATGCTGACATTGCAAAAAAGCGTGTAGATCCGAATTGAGTGACATTGTTTTCACGACAAAATTTTTGAGGAATACCAGAGTTGTTGACCTTGAAAAATTAAAGCAGCTCATGTGCTCTAGAGACCCAACGTGTTACTCTCAGGGTTAATAAATAATAGATGTAAATATTGTTAATAGTTATTTGCGCAACTAGTGCGCAAATTGGCACTTTGCTGCACTCGAGAGAAATATTTACGCACGAGCCGCAGGCGAGGGCGGAAAGGTTAGTTTTTAATTTTGCCTTTTTTTGCCTGATTCAGCAAACCTGACCAAGAGCTAATATTATTTTTCATCATAACACCTACTCATCACATTTGATTCTTTTTTTTTTAAATTGTCTTCTTTACTTTTTTATATTTTAACATTTTTATATTTTATAAATAGTGTTTAAATCATGTAATTAGTTAAAAAATAATCATTAGTTTTCATTGTTATTATTATTATAATTTGAATTATTTAATCTTTGTTTAGATTTAAGTTCTTTATGTTCGTAAGTTGGGTGGTAAAGTAGTAAGTGCAGGAATCAGCTGTTTTGCGTAATATTTTGAGTGCGATAACAACCACTTTATCGGTCAACTGTAGGAAAATTAATTAAATTCGGTTAATAATGAAATATAAATGTTATCTTTGATGAATAAATCGAATATAGTGCTTTTAACGGAGATAACATTTTGTATGTACCTCGAGAATACACTTGCTAAGAGGCGAAATAGGATTGATGATTTTTATTTTTTAATAAAGCCCTAAAAAATGGCGTTCGGGGGCCGAAAACAAAGAAAATAGTGGTGTTTGCGAATCGCCTATTCAAACCCAGCAAAATGTCCCATATATCGTACTTTATATTTGTTTGCAAACGTCGCCTTTTCAGACTCCATAATTTTGTCCTTGCGTAAACTAACTTTAAGTGGGGGGGGGGGGGGATCCGGCCATATTTCCATATTTTAACAGCGTCCGCTACTCTAACGAATTTTCTAAAAATATATTCTACGTTTTTAATTAAATATACGACAAACATTTAATATCCTATTTTACATTCATTGGTCGTCAAAGCGATTTTTTACTCCTGTAGGTAAATTTTCAGTTGTGGCAAATAAGTACCTTTTCTTTCACTTGGCAACACTGATTACTTTCCTATAACCTCTAAATTCTATCTTCATATTCGGTTCTTCAGTCCGCTGTGATTGATACTTTAATACTGCTAGAGTTGATCCTCTATCTCGCCTGCACTAATGAGAAAACCGACACCGAATGAAGATCGAAGAATCACCACCTATACTGTACAGATACAGTCTATCACCAGCGTTCAAAAAGTACTCTTGTGATAAAAGATTACTTCGTAAATCTTAAAAAGGTTGACACATCCTTTTGTTCATTAAAACATATAACAATGAAGTATTTAAAAAAAAAAAAATAATAATAATTACAGATTTCATCATAATTGAAGACGTCCATCCAGGCAATTATGTCGTAGAAAGTCAGAATAACAAGGAACCCGTAACATACCTGAAAAATTAAATATATAAAAAAAGAAACTATTTTTTTGCATTATCTCGTACGGTTAATTATTAAAATGCAAAAATTATAATTAAAAAAAATAAAAAATTAGAAACAAAAAACTGAGTTAACAAATGTTAATCCATATCCCGACGCCGAGGTCGCGTCGCGGAGTTTGTCTAATTTGGAACAGCTCTGAAACTAATTTGGAACACCTCTGAAACTAATTTGGAACACCTCTGGACCTAATTGGAACCTCTGGATCGTAATGGCGGAGGAAACACAACTTTCTCATTTATATTGATCAAATTTGATAAAAATAACTTTAACCCTAGATATTTATTCGCTGATTAAGAATCCGATTCTATGTTATGTATAACATAGAACTCTCTCCCAAAACCTGTTCAAAATGGCGACCAAAATCCAACATTTTTTTTTAAATTATAGAACGAATTTGAAGAACATAATTATTTTTAAGTAATGATGAATGAAAAAACACTTAAAAACCAAAGTTGTTCAATCTTAAATATATATTTGTCTAACCACAATTAATATAATAATATTTTATATAATAATATGTACAATAATTTTCATAATTTTTAAATAGAAGAGATTTAATTTGTTGACTTTTAGAATCTTATAGTAGGCTGGAGGGTTTATTTGAAACAAAATTTACCCTCCAGCCTACTTTTAATATTCTACTAAGACAACAAATTAAATCTTTTCTATTTCCACACGATGGATCATGGCACTCTTCATCGAAGACTACATATGATTTCGCTATCTCTACGGAAAGAATATAACCATTTAGGTTCTTTACAAAGTCAAACTTGACTACTGTATGCTCAGGAAGGTAGATTGTGTATCAAGTCAGAAAAGTAACGGTTGGCTTTCTACCCTATTATTACTACATTCTTAACGTGAGTAAGAGTGCAGCACCAATGCGAACGATGGCAAACCCCCACCCCTGGGAGTTGGATAGAGTTGGGGTAAATCATCCTTTTTTCATGTAGAAATAAGGAACGTTCCTTGTTCCATATACAATTAAGGAACACTCCTTGTTTCGTGTAGAAATAAATGTGGAACGTTCCTTTTTGACATTTTCATGTTTCGGCTTTGGTACATAAACTTGAAAAGCGTTACCAAAAAGCGTTACACACGTATAAGGAGGTTAGCAATAGGTAGAAAGCAAGATCAATCAAGCCTTGTTCGCTGTCGCTAGGGCGTCCCCTTCCTAAGCGACTCAAAAACGCGGAACACAGTACTAGGAGAATAGAAAAAGGTAGGAGCTAACTGCACTCGTTTACATCGCTGCTTACGTCGCTGCTTAGAGGTCGGCTGAGTTATGATTGCCCCGTTCAGGGTCACCCTATCCTCCATCCCTATCACACTCTAATTTCACTTTCAACATGGACCATCATTCCGTCTGGCCCTTAGCCCTATCCCCCTCAACTACAACTTCTGTTCTACTGCTCTGATTTCCATCGGACAAACGCCATAACCCTTAGAATTTTATTCCTAATAAACTTACATAAATAAAATTTATTTTTTACTTTATTATTTTTTATTTTTGTTATACAATAATTTTTTGCATTTATGATAAAAATATGGGTGAAGACGCTAAAAGATTACTTCTTAATAAACTGGAATAGAAGAAAAGTACTTTCTTTTATCGTACACAATATATTTTCAAATAAAATCCTAATTTACAAACGCAAGAATCTTCACGGTCGATTTTTTTTTTTTACATTTTCAAGTCTTTACTAGAAAAGCGTTAGCGTTACCAAAAAACAACACCAAAAAGCGTTACATGAAAATGTCTTACTGTCTTGCAGACTCGTATGCAAGTATTTTTTTCATGTATAAATAAGGAACGTTCCTTGTTTCGTGTAGAAATTAAATAAGGAACGTTCCTTGTTTCATGTAAAAATAAGGAACGCTTCTTTACACATCTTCATTTTATTAACCTCAAACTCCTCATTAAACACGAAAAAATGAACAAATAATGCAAGTTGGGGTAGACACAAATACTTTCAACTGTTTCATTTCAGTTATATAATTTTGACTAAATATTATCACGCAATTATAGTTTTAACTAGTCATTATCGGCAGTGGCGGCGATTGGACATTAAAAGTGAGGGGGCGAGTCTGTCACACCGGGGGGTTTGGGGGTACGGAATTCCCCCACCAAAGGGGGGGGGGGGGGGTCCTCACCCGGAAAAATTTTTAATCTAAGTGCAAAATGGTGAGTTTTAAGAGTATTTGAGGCAAATTTTCTAGATGGTTCATTCTTGGGACTTTTATTTGAAATTTAAAAGTTTCGTAAATAAAGTTTAAACAAATTTTTTTTAAAACGTTTAGAATTTTAAAAGCATCATAGTAGGCCTAGGCCATGACTAAAAGTAAATTATTGCGTTAGTAAATTGTGTTATTTACACAGAAAGTGAGCACTACTACTGTCTACAAAAAATGCTAGACCCTCGAGTTAGAACCCTTATCAGTTCTTAACGGAAAGTCGAATTGTATTGTGTCGAAAAGTTTATTGATTTAGACAGTTTAATAAAATTTTACGCCATATAAATAATTATTTACTTATGTTCATTAATTTATTTACATTAACAATAATTTTTGTTGTACGCAAAATAGTAAATGCAACAATTGCATGAACAAAAGGTAAATTAAACAAAAACAGTGTTCAAAGCAAAATTATTAAGTTACCTTTTCTCAGAAATTGGGGGGGCGACGGCCCCCCCTCGCCCCCCCCCCCTAATCGCCGCCGCTGATTATCAGTTTTGACTAAAGCGCTTACTCAAAATTAGTCAGAAAAGAAAATTCTTCGAAAAGGTTTCGACTGATTTTGGATTTGGGAGAAAGTTCATAAAATTGTACAAAATAGGTACTTAAAAATATAGTACATATATTTTAGGGGGGTCGCCATATTGGCTTGAAAGCGTTCACATCGTGCTCCGTGTTTTTAGAGTTTTTTAAATAGTTTTACTGAATAAAATCACCTGAAAGTGTGCAAATAAGTGTATTTTAAGTGGATAGACAAAGAGAAATATACAACAAAGCCTAAAATTAAAAGGTTAGTAAATTATTAATATCTAAAGTTTGTCAGTGTTTGAAGTAATAATCTATAGTGTATAATAATTTACGTTTATATTTTATCTGTCAGTCATACGTATCCACCAATTACCCAATAACTTCTATTAGAACGACCTTGAAATTAATTTTCCGAGAAGTCACTGAGTGCAGCACTAATCAAACATTAAGTGTATAAAGGTTCATCTAACGGTTACTAGAGTGAGCTAGAGGCAATTGCCTGAATGAAACAGCATAGCGAGGGGAAGGCGGAAACACCCAAGAGGTCTAGATCAGAAATCTCCCCAGATAATTCATTCCTAAAATCTCCAGCGCGGAAAAAAGCAGTAATGGACCTTACAACATTTGCTCAACTGCTAGACGAAAAGTTAAAGCCTTTAGCAACGAAAGAAGATGTAGATATTATCCAAGAGAAGTTAGACAAGGTTTTAAAAGAAAATAAAGCTATAAAGGAAGAGCTCGCTATTGTCAAAGCAGACAATTCAAGTCTGCTAAAGCGAATAGAATCGTTAGAAAATCGCAGTAGAAGAAATAACCTGAATTTCTGGGGCCTTTCTTGTGGTCCGAATAAAAACTATATGGAAACTGTGCAAAAATTTTGTAGAGAAAAATTGAACATCGAAGAGGAAATATTTATTAATAGAGCTCACCCCGACGGATCTCCCGATAACCCGAGGATCCCTATCAAAGCACACATACCACTTGATTCGGACATTAATAAAATACTTTCTAGCTGTTACAAACTGGCTGGAACACCCTTCAGTGTACAACGGGATTTTAGCAAAAAGGTGCGTGAAAAAAGAATACGGCTGTTAGCTATAAGAAAGGAAATTATTAGAAAAACAAACTTCAAAGTCAAAGTTCTTATAGACCAACTAATCATAGACGGATATAAATTCGAGATGACCGACGATTTTAAATTAAATTATAAAAAGGAATGTGGCATATCAAAAATATTTGAATTAACCAAGATTAATGTAGAAGCAATATTAAAGGACATCAACAATAGAAAAGTGAATAGAATGTGACAATCGAGAAAGGATCTAGCAATAAATGAAACTATAAAATTAATTTACTGGAACTGTAACGGATTGAACCACTTTCAAGATAACGCCAAGGAACTCTTTGAAACAGATATAATATGTCTTAGTGAAACATGGAAGACAGAGGCCATCAAATTAACTGGACCGTGGATAGATCATCGAATAATATCATCACCAGCCATCAAAGAAAAGTCTCGAGGTCGAGCCAGCGGCGGACTCACCATCATAACAAAACCGTCCATCAAATTCACCGTTCTAGATTTGACTGAACTCTGGATCTTCGGTGTTCTCAAAGTTGGAAATAATCGTGTTATATTAGGCCTAGTATACTTCAAACCAAATTTAAAGTTAGAATACATATACGATAATTTGCAACATACTATAAGCCAAATTGTTAGGGAACAACAATTCGATATTTTTATTGTGGGAGGGGATTTTAATACTAGAGTGGGACATTTAAACAATGAGCTTCCGGAGACCGAAAATATAGGCAATCTGCACAGATGTAGAAAGATGTTGGACGAGAAAGCGGACGGTCGGGGAAGAGAGCTCTGTGAAATTTTTGAGAGCGTAGGTTTCGTGTTTCGTTCTCCTAAATGGGAGAACAAAATCGGATTACCCGGGCAGCTTTACTTGCATGAAACATAATGGTGAATGGTGATAGCACTGTCGACTTAATTTGGTGTAAAGTATCTGGGATATCTTACATACAAGATATGCAAGTTTTAAGCTCCCTGCTTGAATCCGATCACTTCCCTATCTTGCTTCAATTAGAGGCCGGTGCCCCCAGATCTTCTTTCACCTATGAACAAACTAGCAATATTAGGAAAGAAATATTCCGATGGAACAAAGATAGGTCAATTGAATATGTCAATCATTTAAACACAATGTGTGACGAAATCGAGCTCTCCACTGAAAATGCTTCTACGGATTATTATAATAATCTTGTCATAAATAAAATAAAAATGACTGCCGAAAAATTAGATATGAAAAGAAACATAAATCTCAATCCCAAAGTGAATTCCTTAAAAAGATTTTATGATAAACCATGGTTTGATATAGAATGCAATCTATTGAAGAAAAATGTAAGGTGGCACGCCAGGAAATGCAAAAATAATCTTTTTAAAGAACCTTATAGATCAAATTTTGTAACTCTGCAAAAAGAATATAAACGAATTTTATTAAACAAAAAAAGGCAATATAAATCAGAAGTCATAGAAAAGTTATCGGACGTAAAAAACTCAAAACAATTTTGGACAGAAATAAACAGTTTTAAGAATAATAATAAATATTATGAAACAACAATAACAATATCTGATTGTGAAGAATTCTATCGAAACCTGATCGGTCATACAATAACACCTCAATACCGTATTGACATTGATTTAGATGAGTTCCATGACCCCGAACTAGACAACAAAATAACAGAAAAAGAAATCATACTGGCAATAAATAAATCTAACCCTAACTCTTCACCCGGGTCGGACTCTATCAACAATAACTTCTTAAAACATCTTCCGACAGCAATGATTAAGCTTGTCTCTAAACTGTTTAATGAAATTTTAGATACGGGAGAAACTCCACATGATTGGTCTGAAGCCATTACTGTATTGATTTACAAGAAAGGAGATAAAAATAATTTAGATAACTATAGGGGGATTTCACTTACCAACTGTATCGGAAAGATATTCACAAGCGTTTTAAATGCTCGAATAACTAAGTGGGTAGAAACGAATAAGTTGATACCGGAATTTCAGAACGGATTTAGGAAAGGTCGAAGTGCCGTAGACAATATATACATATTAAATGCAATTATTCAAAACCATATCCATCTACCCCGAAGAAAAGTAATAGCGGCTTTTGTAGACTTCAAAAAGGCGTTCGATAGTTTACTCCACTATAAACTACTTGATAAGCTAAAGAAAATTAAACTCAGTAGCAAAATATTTAGAATTATAAAAAACCTATATTTTAACGCTAAAACCAAGATCCTTTTTCAAAATAAGCAATCCGAAGAAATCAAAATACTTAGGGGCCTGTTGCAGGGCGAAATTTTGTCACCTTTGCTATTTAACCTTTTCATATCGGACATCGACGAGTTTTTTAAAAGCAAAGGATTTACAGGTCTTAGTTTAGACAACACTATTTCTGTGCGTATGTTGGCGTATGCGGACGATTTGACAATACTGGCTGAATCTACAGTTCACCTAAATAAGGCCTTGAAATTATTAAATGAGTACTGTCTAGAAAATGGCTTAGAAGTAAATGTTGATAAAACGAAAATACTAACATTTTCAAAAGGCAATCTTTCTCACAACAGAGCCAAATTCTACTATAACGGAATACCGCTAGAAGAAGTGAATAACTTCAACTACCTAGGCGTCTGGTTTAGTAAGAAAGGAGTGTTTGAGGAAGCTACTAGACAAGCTATGAGCAGAGCTAGAACGGCAGCTGGAGTCGTTAGGGAAACCCTGGCTAGAGCCAATAACTGCTCGTTTAAAGCTACTGTACGAGTATATGACGCCTGCGTCCTCAGTACGCTACTTTACGCTTCACCGGTCTGGTCCCTCAGATACATAGATAAATTAGAAACCTCTAAAAATTATTTTTTCAAAAATTACTTTTCACTTAAAAAAAATACTCCACATTACACAGTTAGACAAGAATTCCATTTGCAACATATAGCCACACGGGTACTAAGACAAACTCTTAACTACATAAACCATATACACTCGCTTGACGACGAAAATTTAGTCAAAGTTAGTATGAAGCGCCTAATGTATCTAGATTCCACGCCTGGAAACATAATCAAATACAATTGGATTAGCCAAGTAAAAGGGATTTTAAATACAATAGACGAACAGGCTGATACTATCTTTGATACAACTATAAATCGTAGTAAGATTAATAAGTTAGTTGAGACGTACTCCTTATATCTCAAACAGACAGACCTAGACAGAATCAACAATTCATCCTACTGTAGACTTTATAAAATATTAAATACATTTCACCATCAAGATATGAACTACCTGACACTAGACAACAAAATTACGTACAACCAACAGAAAGTATTAGCACAACTAAGGACAAGTGGACAGGACACAATTAAAATAACAATAAGAGGCATTTTGTATCAAATCAAAACCGATGAACTTTGCACAGGATGGAAAGGGAGACCATTGAGCACATATTTTTGAGATGCTCCATTTATAAAGCACAGAGAGAAGCGTTCCTCCCTAGAGAACTGTTATCCTCTCAATGGGAAGAGCAAACTAAAATAACGTCCATATTAGGCACTACAGAGAAATATCTTATAAAGAAAATTTACTTTTTTACACTCAACATGTTGAAAGTAAGGTCATTTATTCACAATGAATAGTCAACCACCTGTACAGGGCCGGATATAGCTACCGCCAGCCCCCGCGGTGCGGGGGGGCCCACGGTCCAGGGGGGCCCCCCTGGACCCTGGGCAGTCAGAGATGTTGAAAAAGGTTTTTTTTACAACTAAAATGGTAAGCAGGATATTGTGATCAGTGGCGTAGCTATGGACCCGAATGGCGGGCCAGGGGGCCCACGAATAAAAAAACATGTAACTATACTATCTTTGTACCACAATGTCAATGGGGGCCCTTTAGTTTAGAGTATAATTAAATCTAAATGGAATTTTCTCATCTACCTTTGGTGGGTCTTGGGCAAGCAGTATGACCCCTGAATACCCAACCGGGAGGTGGTTCGGCGGGAGTAGGTGCGAAGGTGGACTGTATATAGGTGAAATAGGTGTGTAACATATAAGAGATAGATACTAATAATTATTAATATAGCATGAAACCTAGGAGATATAAGAATAAAATAGTTGGGCTCACCTGGGTTTCCTTGATTGATGTGGCGGGGCCGATTCCGGAAACGGCTAACTGTCTAACGGACTTAAATGTGGCGAAATGATAAATAAAATAAATGATAAATTAAATTAAAATAACTTTTATAACAAGCGGTGGCGGCGGGATGGCGGAAACAATAAAAAGGCGGCGTATTCCAGCTCCAGACCAATCAACACTACGCGACGAACGAAACGGTGCCGCATCGAAGACGACACCAGCGCTGCGGGCCTTTTGCGAAGTACAGGTTAGGCTACCCTACCGCTAGATAGCAGGGCAGCCTCCAGTTGGAGTCAAATACCTATCCCAATATCTGCTGGGTTCCATAATAAATAAAAAATAGGATAATATGAATAGATAGCATAATATAAATAGTAAATATTAAAATAAGAATCCACCATAGCCGCCTCCTTGAAGTGCCGCAGGACTTCAACAGAATTCAAAAAAAATAAAAACTTCCTAAGTAAGAAGAAATAAAATGAAAACCTTGAACCAAAGGCGAAAAAAAAAAAAGGAAAACTAGCGGCGAGCAAAAAAGGAAAAATATAACAAAAAATCCAAAATAAAAGGAGGAAACTTCAAAAAAAAAAAAAATAAATAAAATAAACATAAAAGGCGAAAAAAACTTCTATGCAAAAGAAAACAAAGTTAAGAGATGGGTAGAGGGGCGATTTTGCGGACCGGGCGGCGGTACACACCGGATTTGGTGCGTATCGTGGCCGTTCGAATAACTCCATCCTTACCAGGATGAACCTGTATGATTCGCCCTAGAGGATAAGACAGGGGGGGAGATCCATCTTCTTTTAGCCAAACTATCTGATCTACAGAGATATTTTCGGCCGGTTGGAACCATTTGCCTCGGTTCTGTAGCGTATGGAGATATTCTTGCTCCCAGCGGTGCCAAAGAGAGCGGTTAATTTGCGAAACTAGTTCCCAGCGAGATAGACGAGCAATAGGAGTGTCCTCAAAATCGTCGTCCGCAACGGAGACTAAAGGACCTCCAGTCAAAAAATGAGAGGGAGTGAGAGCTTTAAGGTCGTCAGGAGAGTGGGAGTCAACACATAGAGGGCGAGAGTTTAAAATAGCCTCTACTCGAGCGGTAATAGTAAAAAATTCTTCCAGAGTAAGAACCTGATTTCCTACTACACGGGTCAGGTGATACTTAACATTTTTAATGTTACTTTCAGCGAGACCTGACATGTGGGGGGCCCGCGGACAGGCAAAATGGAAAGAAATGCCCTGGGAAGTGAAATAATCTATAAGGATTTGACTTGTGGCAGAATCGTTTAAAAAAGATAAAATTTCAGAAAGTTGGCGAGCGGCGCCCCGAAAGTTTGTGGCTTGATCACAATAAATATGGCTGGGTAAGCCGCGGCGGGAAACAAAACGATGGAGGGCGGCGATGAAACACTCAGAAGACAAGCTAGTGAGTACCTCGATATGAACTGCCTTCACGGCGAAGCAAATAAAAAGAGCGAAATATCCTTTGTAAGTGCGGGCGTTACGACGCAGGCTTTCCTTTAAAATATACGGGCCAGCTAGGTCTACTCCACAGGCAAGGAAAGGTCTACCTGGGGTGACTCTAGTAGAGGGAAGGTTACCCATTGGAGGGGAGAAGGTTTCTCCGCGAAATCGAGCGCAACGCACACATTTATAGATAACTTGACGGATTAAGCGTCGACTATTAAGAGTCCAAAATTTCCTTAAAAATAGAGATTCAAGAGTACGAGGACCTGCGTGCAAGAAAATTTCGTGATAGTATGAAATAATAAGGCGGGTCAGCGCACTGGTGTTGCATAATAATATCGGGTGTTTAACATTATACGGTAAATCACTGTTTACAAGGCGACCTCCGACTCTAATGAGGCCGTTGTTGTCAATAAACGGGGATAAACTTTGAACTTTGGTTTTGCAAGGGATTTTATCTTGAAGACAGCGGAGCTCACTAATAAAATAAAACGATTGATCACATCTAATACAAGCGGTGGTAGCAAGTTGAAGTTCAGGTACAGAAAGGGGACCGGAACGGCGATTTAGCGGGAAACGGGTATTGTGGAAAAATCTTAACGCATATCCGATGACTCGTTGGAGTTTAGAAAACTTAGAGAATTTCTTTAACCAGGTAGGTACACCAATATTATCATTTAAAGCGGTAGCTAAAACCTGTGTTTGTTCGATTTTAATTTCAGGTAAATCATTATTTGATAAAGGGGACAGAGATTTTATGGGCCAATTTTCCGGTGGTTCAAGAGCCCAGGAAGGTCCCTGAAACCAAGGAGTAAAGGATAAGAGAGCGGCGGGCGTTAGACCTCGTGAAGCTGCATCACTAATATTATGTTCGGTAGGAACGTGAAACCATTGTGAGGGAGAGGAGTGTTCTAAAATGGCGGCGATTCTGTTTGATACAAATAATTTTAAAATATGCGGCGGTTTGTTTATCCAGGAGAGAACAATAGTCGAATCAGAAAATAACATTGTGCGGTAGTTACTAATCGGGAGTTTTTCAAAAAATGGTTTGAGCGATAAAATTAAATTAGCCAATAGTACAGCCCCAATTAACTCTAGGCGAGGAATTGTTTGAATTTTCGTCGGAGCGACTCTTGTCTTGGCTTTAAGAAGAAACATACGAACATCTTGTTGAGAAAATTGAACTCTGAGATACACGGCTCCACTGGAGCCCCTAAGTGACCCATCGGCGAATCCGAGAACGTGACAAGATATAGGAGAAGAGGGAAAAACACAACGCGGAATCCTTAACTTGCGTAAGTTAGCCAATTCAGTTAAACACTGGGTCCACTGAGTAGCGAGAGTGGGGGATATTGCATCGTCCCACCCTGTACCACTGAGCCAGATTTCTTTTAAAAGGCATTTAAATAAAAAGATCATAGGCGCTGTCATGCCAGTAGGATCGTACACTCTAGCTATAGCACTTAAAACTTGGCGTTTGGTGTAGACTGATTGAACAGGAGGGGGGTCCAAATGAAAGAAAAACTCATCCGAATTAGGGTCCCAGCCTATACCCAAAACTTTTATGGAATTATCATCGATATTTCTGATAACCAATGAACCGCTTGAGTCTGAACATTTCAACTCAGTTAAAAATTCGGGAGAGTTACTGAGCCACTTATTAAGAGGGAAACCACCGGCGGAGAGCAGACAGCAAAGTTGGCGTTTGACTTCTAACAACTCTTCAAAAGTATCACAACCTACAAGCATGTCGACGGGCCTTGACTTGTAGAAGTTGGGATCGGCAAGTTGTAATCCTTGAACATAATTTCTTACAGAAGCGGGTAAATTAACTTGAGGTACATTGTTCATAATATTTTCAACTACTAGAGCACGGGTCTGAATAAGAGGATGGTTTGAAGATTTTGGTCTAATAGTACAATTGACAATGCCAGAACTTGAACCTACAGGGTTATTTGACAGTCCTGAAAATTGTTGTGTATATTCTGTGACAGATAATCCTAATTTTTTAACGAGGTTTGTGGTGATAAAAGTCGAGGTAGAAGCGCAGTCCAATAACAAACGGAAACTAATAAAACGGCCAGTTTTATCTTTAATTAGGGCACAAGCGGTACCCAACAAAATGACAGAGGTTCGATTAGAATTAGAAGAAGATTGACAAGGATAAGTAGTTAAAGCGGGAGGAGAATCAGAAGCGGAAGCGGTTGTCTTAGGTACAGAAACGTTAGAGGTAGTGGGTTGCGGAATTTCCTGTACCGGAGCACTCAATACAACTTGCGAAGTAGGAGAATAGTGTAGCAAGCTATGGTGACGACCTGAACAATGACATGAACGCGTGGACTTACAGGATTTAACGGAATGTGTGCCCATACAATTAAAACACAGATTATTTTGTTTTACAAAAATACGGCGGTCGGCAACACTAAGTCCCAAAAAAGACGGACAGTGATAAAGTTGGTGTGGACTCTTACATCGAGCACACTGAATACGATAATCGGAACGATTTTTAGAATCAGAAAATATTTGTTTATTCGGCTGATTGGTCTGAGTTGAAAGGACTACCTTGCGGTTTACATTTGTAAAGGTAGGTCTACTAATTTGGCGGGGAGCACTATCTGTTTTACCTGAAGCGATAGTGGAAGTTCCACTCAGGGCGGTTATTTCTAAAAGACGGCATTGACTTTTAACAAATAATATTAATGAATCAAAACTAGGAATTGCTTCTGTGCCGTGTTTAGTTTCGAATTCTTTCCTTGTTATAGGATCAAGTTGGCGGATGGCTATACTAAAAAATAAAAAATCTGACAGGGAAACAAGTTTCATTTTTTGTAACCCAGACACACTGCTCGTAATGCGAGTTATGAAATTTTGAAGTGATTCTTGAGTAGGTTTAGAGGGAACAACAATAGGTTTAGTGAGTGAGTCGAAGAAACTCATACTCAAGACACGATCTGATTCGTAGCGATCTTTTAAAGTTTGCCAAGCAAGATCAAAATTGGAATCAGATAATGAAAAATCTTTTATGAGATCAGCGGCTTGATGAGATAAGGTCGTAATTAGGTAATGCATTTTTTCGACACCGGTCAATCTGGGGTGGCCTATTACGAGGCTGGAAAATAAATCTCTGTAACGCGGCCAATCAGTAACGTTACCAGAATATTTTTTAATTTCTAGCGGCGGTAAATTATTGTGGAATTTGTACGGATGTAATGCGAATTCCTGAAGCGGGTTACTTTGAGCGGAAGTTGATTTAGATTCAGCGGATTGCTTGGCTAGGGATTTTTGTGCTTCTAATTTATCAAAAGCTATTAATACGGCACCATGTAAGGTATCGTATGCGTTAAGAGATTCATAAGTTGGTGTAAACTCTGAATCTAATTCCAGCTCTACATCATTTATTTCGTCCACAATATTTTCGAAAGATGATCTATCTATAGATCGGAGACCAATTAAAAATTGATGTTGCACCCTATCATCGTCTAAGTTAGCTATCATGTCATATAGAGTTTGTATACGACGAAACAAACTTTCTTTTTTAGAATTAAGTTTTTTAAGCGTATTGACCATCTTTTTCTCCATCGTGAGAATTTTAAACGAAAGAAAAATAAATAAATAATACGGAGAAGTAAATAAATAAAAGTTAACGGAAGAATGTGCCACACCCCCTTTCTGTAAATAAACAAAGATGACAAGTGACAGCTAGCGGGATTTTAAAAAATCAAAACAAAGATTAAATAATAATGAAAAAAATATGTATGTATTTGGGGTAATCAAAAGGTAGATAAAAAATATAGACAAACGAAAGGTCAAGATATTCTATAAGAAGATAAGGTTGCCTACAAAACATGAACTATACCTCTAGAGATATGTTGAGCTGAGATAAACCAAAGAATAAAAGTGAACTTTGAAGCTAACGGCGGTTTAACAAAAATGAATAGCTTCAAAATCAATTCACCTACACTTTACGTAATTAAATACGCAACAAAATTTCTGCGTGCGGTTTTGACCAAAAATAAACCCAAAAAACAATAAAAAATAAAGGAATAAAATAAAAAGGGTGGAATACAGACGAAAATAATAAAAAAATATCCGGCGTATAAGGAACCAAAAAAATGGTGGGTCTTGGGCAAGCAGTATGACCCCTGAATACCCAACCGGGAGGTGGTTCGGCGGGAGTAGGTGCGAAGGTGGACTGTATATAGGTGAAATAGGTGTGTAACATATAAGAGATAGATACTAATAATTATTAATATAGCATGAAACCTAGGAGATATAAGAATAAAATAGTTGGGCTCACCTGGGTTTCCTTGATTGATGTGGCGGGGCCGATTCCGGAAACGGCTAACTGTCTAACGGACTTAAATGTGGCGAAATGATAAATAAAATAAATGATAAATTAAATTAAAATAACTTTTATAACAAGCGGTGGCGGCGGGATGGCGGAAACAATAAAAAGGCGGCGTATTCCAGCTCCAGACCAATCAACACTACGCGACGAACGAAACGGTGCCGCATCGAAGACGACACCAGCGCTGCGGGCCTTTTGCGAAGTACAGGTTAGGCTACCCTACCGCTAGATAGCAGGGCAGCCTCCAGTTGGAGTCAAATACCTATCCCAATATCTGCTGGGTTCCATAATAAATAAAAAATAGGATAATATGAATAGATAGCATAATATAAATAGTAAATATTAAAATAAGAATCCACCAACCTTTGTCAGGGGGCCCCATTCAGGGCTGAACGCAAATGTTTCTTTTTTTTTTGCTAATCAATTTTTTTTTCGAGGGGCTCCCGGCTCCCACTGCCCTATGTACGCCACTGATTGTGATGAACTTAAAATTCTTCCTAACGTGTCATGAGTATGGAAGTTTGATTTTTTTGTTTCATTTAGTTACTTAGATTTTTGTGATGTTTTCACCTTATTCAATATGGTCATTGCTAATTTACAGGAGAGAAACTGACAGACAAATCATATTAACTGATATTTATACATTTTACATTTTTTACTTGTAATGCAATTTTTAAGCTTGCCAGCTACAAAACAACTTAATTATTTATTTTTTAGCCCACCTTAGTTAAACTTCAAAATTCGTCCCCGCGCCCAACATATTTTCCTGTAAGGACAAACTTTCCCTCAGAAGTCCTTAAAACTCATCTTTTTGCACTTAAATTTTAAAAAATTTCCCGAGCGAGGACTCCCGGACCCCCAGCCATTTTTTGTTCAAAGGAGTCCAGATGCTAACTTGCCCAGGGGCCCGGAAATCCTCTCAGCGGCCCTGATAAATAATATATCTGGTAATTATACATAATAACTAAATCAGCTCAGTTTTTATTTTACCTACAAATAGGTATCTTTGTAAGGACTAACGAAACAAATTCAGGACCCCATTTTCAGATAAGCTTGAAACATATTTTATTTGAAATATTACAAAAGTTAATATGGAAGGGGAATAGTTATAGGACACCCGGTATAATATTGTTGTTGTTGTGAGGAGGTAAATTGCATTTTTATTTATTTGAGAGATATTCGCAGTTTATTACCCTTAATTTCTATACTATGCTTGTTAGCGCGCCAAGGTTGCCAGGAATTGGCACACCGATTGTCGACACTATGAGTATGAGCAAATGCCAGTGGTAGCTCTGACAAAAGGAAATATAAATAAAAAAAATAGTAACAAAACTACTTTGAACTTTGTGTTTAATTTTAGAAGTAAATATAAGTATGTATAAGGTTTCACCAAAAGAATAAAAAGGGTTAGTACTAAAACTATGGTTAGTAAAAAGAAATAATAGTTACAGAAAATATGTTTTTTCGGAGTAAGGTGAATTAGGTTGTGTAGAGACGAGCGGTAAAGTTGTAGTTGATTAGAAGAGAAGATATATTTAAGAAAACCCGTCGCACTCAGTAGTAGGAAGTATTGACAGGATAGTACAGTAGTGTACACTATACAGTCAGCGGCACACTAGGTCAGTCAGTTGGACTTAACTTAAGACTATGACACTGAACAGCACAGAGAGACTAAGTTTATTGAGTCAGCACAGAACGGGGCGCCGGGCCGGTACAGTAGGTACACAGTACGTCAAAGGTTCGATATGCTTGACAGTAGGTCGTAACACTGAACAAAACACTTTAACGTAGGCAGGCTAAAATAAGTTGTGAACCCGTCAGTGGTTCGAGAGAGACTAAAAGTTGAATTCCCTTAGTAGAAGGTAAAGGAATAAAAAAGGAGGTGAATATAATTAATAACGGAAGTGCAGCAGTGGAAAGAAGTAGAGAAGGTAGAGTTAATTGGATTATTAATGTAAGAATCTTAAAATCAGGCTATAGATAATTGAATTTAACGTTTTAAGAAAAGAGAAGAAAGTGATTTTACCAAAGCAGTTCTATATTAAGTAAATAACTAAATTAGTTCAAAGTAAAAATAATTATAAAATACTGAGAAAAGAAATAAAAACCTAACAACTAAATGGCCGTAACATATCCGCCCACTAAATTTACTTCGAGGTAAGAAAAAGTAAAGCGAAGAAGTAAATTTATGTAAAAGTTCAGTAAGATAGGCTCATTTAGTTCGAGCACAAGTTTAGTTAAAGCTTGCACAAAGTCTCTAACAATGGAGAACATTATTGTGACAACTCCTGTCATTCCATTCCATTCCTGGTCTGGATGAAGCTTAGAGATTCTGGGCGAAGGCCACTGCAGAGGAGCCCTTGAAGGATTCGTCACAATCACCAAGTCTCCAATTTGAGAGTTTACAGGAGTGGTCCATTTTGTTTTCTTGTTGGAGAGTGTTTAGATAGGCTGAAAGCCAACTTTTCCAGAAGTGTTCAATATGCCTTTTGAGCAAATTCCATTTTGCGAGCCTATTGGCTGGAACATCAAACATATTCTTGTAAGGAATAGACGATGTGGGTCCTCCTGATGAAAAGTGGCTAGGTGTCAAGTATCGAAGATCATCAACGTGAGCTGACATAGGACATAAATTTCTTGAGTCGCAAAGAGCCTCTGCTTCTAGCTTATGGGTAGTTAGATGTTGATTGACAAATACCTTCCGTCTTTGCTTGATCTTGAAGGGAATAGTATACCAATGAAGGCCTAACTTCCACAGCTTTGTATTTAGTTGCTTCATAAAACTTATATTAGGAGCAAAGTAACAGAGAGGATCGTAAATGCTGTCTGCGCATGAAAGTAATTTAGTTTTAGTGATAAATAGATTCGATGAAGGTGGAACTTGGTAAGTGAAAATGTCCTTCAAATTCAACTTTAGCTTTAAGACACTGTAGGAATAATCTTCTTTTAATAAATAAGGTTCTTCTTTAAGTTTATCTTCAATCTTTAATAATCTTCGAGTTAGTATTTTTCGAGCATTGGCAGAGTCAAGTTCTGACTTTTTAAAAGGCAAGGACAATCCGTAGCTGCCACGCGCTAGTATAACATTAGTATTTTGAATATGTTGCTCATGAAAGTTGTCTTCTGGGAAACATAATTTCTTTTGAGAAAGTTCTTGAAATTTCTCAAATTGTCTAAAATGAGAATTTATATTCTTTGCATTAGTAGCAACAAAGAAACAAGTAGGAGACAGCTCAGTAGGAGCCCTGTCATAACTTCCTATTATTACATTTCCAAAAATGGTCGGAAGCAACTTAGGTTTAGCCTTTTCAATTTGGATTGGGGCACCACAGACTATGTCAGGATAGACATCAGCACCTAGTAATATATCAATAGAACTAGGAGTTCCAAAGCTAGGGTCAGCTAGAGTGTAAGAATTATAAATAGTTACAATATCTTGAGGTATAGGTTTACAGGGTAGCAAAGAAGTAATATTTTTCACCACAACAGCATCAAAAGAAATAAAAGAGGTTTCTCCCAGTGGATGTATAGAGCAAGATGATAATCCCATAATTTCTTTAAAAGGTGTTTGACCGATTCCAGAAATTTGTTTTCGAAATGGTTTTATTGGTAGTTTGAGGCTGTCGATACATGATTGAGTTATAAAGGAGTAGTGACTTCCTGAGTCTAGCACAACACGGACAGTCAACTTGTTACCACTGCGATCTTGAGCTTCAGCCAAAGCTGTTCCAAGAATTACATCTCTTTCCGGAACGATTCCAGTCAAGACCGGAACTTCATCAGAATCAATAGTAGTTGTTGGTGCAGGAGTAGATTTCTCAAGATGGAGAAGACTATGATGATTTCCTGAACAAATATAACAAACACCATTCGATTTGCAGGTAGCTAAGTGGTGGTTTGAATATAAACAGTTGGTACAACCTTGCCAATCCTTTAACATTTGATGTCTATCTTCAACCGAAGCACTTTTGAATTTAGGACATCTTGATAGTAGATGGTTTTGTTTACAAACATAGCACTGACTAGGTTTGTTATAAAACTCCTTTATCTTATTTGATGAAGGTTTAGAAGAGTCTATAGTATTTGACTGATTATTAGTAATTTCGTTATCATTATGAACGAAAAATGAAGATTTTTCGAACTTGGAAGATTTTTTAGGTAGACTTAAAGATCTATCAGTAAGAGATCTTTTATCTTGGTCAAAAGATAATTCATAAACTTGAATTCGACCTCTAATAAAGTTTATAAGCGAATCAAAAGTAGGGTAATCGGCTAAAACATTGTCTTGTTCAAAAGCTTCACGTGTTTTGGAGTCAAGGCAACGTATCGCTAACTGAAATAATATAAATTCCAATGGATCGGGTATGTTCAACAATTTAAAAGCAGAAACATTGTCTAGCATACAAGTTAAAAATTGTTTAAGAGAAGCCGCAGTAGGTTTTCCTGGTGAAGGACTAAAATATAAAATTTCATTTATATAAGTATTAGCAAGCAATCTTTTGTTCTCGTAAGTATTTTTTAAAGTTAACCAAGCGACCTCATAATTAGAATCCAACAATGGTAGATTTTTAATAGTAGATAGGGCAGAATCCTTGAGGGAAGTTCTCAAGAAATGGAATTTTTCAATGTTAGACAGAGAATCATCTAAGTGCACTAACGAATTAAAAGTGTCTCGAAAGACAGGCCACTCTTTTAATTGGCCCGAAAATTCTGGAAGTCTAATCTTAGGTAGATGAGCCCTAGTAGTTCTGGATTCATTGAAATTAGTCCGTTGAGTAGGTGAAGTACTAGGTTCAACTGGCGTAGAATATATTTCAAAAGATGCATTTGCACTATAATAATCCATATGGATTTTATTAGAATATTCTTTTTCTTTAGATGTGGGAAAAAGAGATTCTTTCTTAGCTCTTATATAGAGCTCTTCAAGTTCCTCCCAAGTTGATTGGTATTTCTGAAACCATGTTTTTAATTCGCGAAACATTCCACGAAATAAAGGTAATTTAGTAATATCCCTCACAGCTTCAGTACCATGTTGAGCAATTAATGATATGTTTGAACCAGAGTTCTGAAGTTTGCGCTTTAGAAAAACAACCTTTTCAGTAAAGGCAGAATCAGAACTAGATTTTGAAGTTTCCTGAGTAGGAGTAGGGGGTTTACTTGCTGGTGTTTCCTTAGCAGGATCTTTAACAGCAACTTTATCTTTCTCCATGGTACAGAGCTTATTTCAGAATTAAAGTAAAAATAAGAAATTGTGAGCTCGCATAAAAGAAAATTATAAAGTAAAAGATAAAATAAATCAAAATAGTAAAAGTAAAGACTTAACGTAAAAGTGGGCAATATGTTTACGACCATGTACACAAGTCAACAAATAATAAAGCAAGATTAACGCAAAAGTACTATACCTCTATAGCCTGAGCAAATTTGATTCTACACTCATTAGCAAATAGTTTAACCAAAGTATACATAAAAAAAAAAGTATTAATAACAAAGTTCAAAGTGGAAAATTAAAATTAACAAAATAATATAAAATTACAAGTAGCAGAAAAAAACAAAAATTAATAAGTTAACCGGAAATACACAGCCGGAAACCCAAGAGGACCAAAATGCATATCCGGCCCAAAGGACCAAAATGTTAGCGCGCCAAGGTTGCCAGGAATTGGCACACCGATTGTCGACACTATGAGTATGAGCAAATGCCAGTGGTAGCTCTGACAAAAGGAAATATAAATAAAAAAAATAGTAACAAAACTACTTTGAACTTTGTGTTTAATTTTAGAAGTAAATATAAGTATGTATAAGGTTTCACCAAAAGAATAAAAAGGGTTAGTACTAAAACTATGGTTAGTAAAAAGAAATAATAGTTACAGAAAATATGTTTTTTCGGAGTAAGGTGAATTAGGTTGTGTAGAGACGAGCGGTAAAGTTGTAGTTGATTAGAAGAGAAGATATATTTAAGAAAACCCGTCGCACTCAGTAGTAGGAAGTATTGACAGGATAGTACAGTAGTGTACACTATACAGTCAGCGGCACACTAGGTCAGTCAGTTGGACTTAACTTAAGACTATGACACTGAACAGCACAGAGAGACTAAGTTTATTGAGTCAGCACAGAACGGGGCGCCGGGCCGGTACAGTAGGTACACAGTACGTCAAAGGTTCGATATGCTTGACAGTAGGTCGTAACACTGAACAAAACACTTTAACGTAGGCAGGCTAAAATAAGTTGTGAACCCGTCAGTGGTTCGAGAGAGACTAAAAGTTGAATTCCCTTAGTAGAAGGTAAAGGAATAAAAAAGGAGGTGAATATAATTAATAACGGAAGTGCAGCAGTGGAAAGAAGTAGAGAAGGTAGAGTTAATTGGATTATATATGTAAGAATCTTAAAATCAGGCTATAGATAATTGAATTTAACGTTTTAAGAAAAGAGAAGAAAGAGATTTTACCAAAGCAGTTCTATATTAAGTAAATAACTAAATTAGTTCAAAGTAAAAATAATTATAAAATACTGAGAAAAGAAATAAAAACCTAACAACTAAATGGCCGTAACAATGCTTATTATTCTTATTTAGGTCTTTAGGGCATTAATAACTCCAAAGTCAATCCGTTTTTGGTTATATTTCACCTCCTTTGGCCTTTGAGGCATCTTCAGGCCTAAAAGATTTTTTAAAATTTTATTTCTTATATCTACATCAACTTACATCTTTATATAACATGTTGAGACAACGTTTAAACAAAACAACACTTTTATTAAACTAGTGATGCGGTGCATAAAGAACTCGCGTTGAATTGTGGTCTTATATATCAGCCATACTATGTTCTCAATATTGCTACCAGGATTATTTTTCGGTGAAAACCTAGCATATTCTTTTTCAACCCGAAAAGAGCTTTAATAGTATATTATGTTACAAGGCTGTGAAGTGAGTTTTTTCTTTACCGCGGCAATTACATTTACTGTCGAGCGAAGCGAGACAGTAAATATTGCCAAGGTAAAGAAAAAACACTTCAAAGTCGCGTAGCATATGCTATTTTTTCCGAGGTAGCAGACAATGAAAAAACATTAAATATTTATCACTAATCAATATATAATAATAACAAATATTAGTACATACTTAAGACTTAAAAAAAGAAACCTTAAAATGAGGTTACACTATAAGAAAAGATAAACAAAACGCATTGACATCTAGCGGATTTTTATCGTACTAGAAGCATTTCTACAAAGACTGCAGCACTACTAACGGAAGTTTTGACAACTACCCGCCGTAAAGAAAAAATCTTTTAGTGTCTAGGACGTAAAAGATTTTTTCTTTACAGCTAGGAGTAATGAAAAGATTTTTTAAGTCCACGTAATGAAAAAATGGATTTTAGCTATGTTTTTTAGGCTCTAAAGTTACTATTTCACAGCCTACCACGGAAAAAATTATTTTATCTACGATTGATACGAAATATAAACATTATATCTTTGTTTAGATGCGTAGAAAGTGATTATTTACGTACTTGTATTCATTGCGCATTCGCGTCTCATAGTTCTGAATAATTCCTCTTCTTTACCACACTAGTGCGGTAAAGAAGAGGAATTCTTCAGCTTTACGCACGATTAGTGAGTTTGTTTACATTTAACAAAACTAATTTGGTGTTCTTTTATTAAAGTAACTGTTTATATCGAGTTTTTAGTGAAAAACAATGAGTGAATCAAGTGACTTTGACGAAAATGTGGAGAATAATAATCCTCCAGAAATAATTAATTCGGCAAAAAATACAACTAATGAATTAATGTCATCTTTATCAAGAGAGAGATACGAACTTACATACAGCAAGTTTATTAATTTTCTTTTCTGTATTTATTATCAAAATCCAACAATCGTAGATAAAGTACGGTACGCAACTCGTGCGAAAACGACATTTTGCTTTGCTCGTGTGGTTTTACTACCCTCGCTGTCGCTCGGGTGCAAACTCCACACTCGCATGCAAATTGCTACTTTCCGCACTCGACGCGTAATGTACTATTACGTAACACAGCATATAAGAATGAGCTTACTTTTTAAAACACTCATCTCTGTCACATTTGTTGCTAAACTTTTGTACCAATAGTTACATATTCATTTGCAACTCATAAAGCCCTTGAAAATAACTAGGAAAATAAATCAAGTAATGTTTTAGGGGAAATTGTCAAAAGTTATGTCAACATGTTATATAAAGATAATGTAAGTTAATGTAGATATAAAAAAATAAAATCTTCTTTTAGGTCTGAAGATGAGAGAAGGAGGTGAAATATAGCCAAAAACAGGTTGACTTTGGAATTATTAATACCCTGAAGACCTAATTAAGAATAAGCATTTTTTTTTTAGACAATTACCTCTTTCTTATTTCGGCGAGGTAGTGCAAAAGCGAATTTGAGATGAAGAATGAATGCGGATAATGTAATTAGGTTGTGGTGTGCAGGGTCGGACTGGAAAGAAATTTTGACCCGGGAGTTTCTCTATCAGACCGGCCCTCAAGCCCTTCCGGGAGTCTTAATATTCGCGAGGGGGGGAGGGGGGCTTGATATTCGTTTACAGAAGTGTTTTTTTCGAACAAAAAATTAAAAATTACTCCCAAAGAAATAAGAATTAGAAGTAAAACATAAATACATATTCGAACAAAAAGTAATAACAAGTAAATTTTGAAAAATCAAAGAAAAATTTAGAATTTATTTTTTATTCTTGCAATATCTCAACATCAAATTACCAAATCTACAATATGCATATGGTAAATCCTCCTAATACAATACAATGATTGTTTCTCTTTAATTTAATCTCCCACTAGTACTTTAAAAAAAAGTGTACACATTTTTTCTTGTCTTTTGAGTTGGCCAAGGGACCGGCCCATTTTAAGCGGTATGTAGTTTTCTTACTTTCTTTCTCCATCACGAGGCTCACCGATAGTGTAGGACCCCCCCCCCTACGGTGCACTAACCAGTAAACTCCCTCCCCTTTCCCCTTCCCAGTAGGACCTGGCCTGGGTAGGTTGGGGGCCCATTGGACTTTTTCGCGGGGGGGCCCAAAAATTGAATATCCGGCCCTGCACCTGTAAAACAAATCATACATCACTGTATTACTTACCCCACAACACACTCTATATTGTAATATTTTACTCTCACTTATTACCTCATTTCTGCCATTAATTATTGTATATTATTATTATTTCTATTTGTCTTATAAAAATGTAATTTTTTGTTATATTTAGTATTATGTATTTAGACATGAGCGAACCCCTTTGTATAAAACTTGTAAGTTTTATAAACAAATAAAATATATTATTATTATTATTATAGTACATATTAATAAAATATATGTTCATATTCAACAAGATTAGTTATTTTGTAAATCCAATTCCATTTGGGTAATTTAATTTTCAGCTTGTAGTGTTAAATAATTTAAGAGTTTATGGCTAGAACTTATAAAATGATTAATCAGTTGATCGAATGGTTTTAGTTGAATAAAATAGATAAAATGTTAAATATGACAGAAAACATATGTTGTTATAGATTAGAACAGCTGTTTATATTTATTTACCATCTGTATGTAGCCAATAATTTGTGTAGCTCGTCTGAGTGGAATATAGCAAAGAAAAGATTCGACACTTGGTACCCATTCCAACAGAGTCCCTTCTCCGTAGCTCTCATCCTCTTCCTAGAAGAACACATGACAAATATACTATTTGTAACTGATAACACTGTTCTGTAAAAACGGTTCCGACTATTTTGATTAACAAATTCTAAAATGTAGTCCATTTAAATACGAATCTAACGATATAAGCCGTTTTCCCGGGAAACATCTAGTTTCTGAGAAAATATCTTTAAACGTAGACAGAGAGAGGCCGGGTTCGATTCCCCACCAAAGTGAAGTTATTTTTATGATACATTTTGATGAAATGTTCAATGAAATAAATGTACGAAAATAGATCTACGAATACACGAAAAATGAAGGTTATATTTTACCTACTACGGGCATCAACACCTAAAAAATTAAATATATAATACATTTTTTTTTTTAAATTAACAAAGTTATAATAATTATTAAACATTTTTAAATCACTTTACAAAATAATTAGATTTCTACTAACCTGGAGTCCGTAATTAAGTTAGAATTTTACATAAATAGTTTGTGGGTAGGAATCTGCTGGCTAAAAGAATTTTGCAACCTTTTAGGTTTTTTAAAAAAATTGAAATTTTAGGACCAGCCGTTATTTAGTGGCTGGGGGGGGGGACTTTTATTTGGATATATTTTTACTTATAAAACCAATAAAAAATGCAAAATTTAAAGAAGCAAGCACATATTTGTGTCCTACTCTTCAGCAGCTTTCATTTGATACCCCACTCAAAATTTTTTAAGAAATATCAATTTTTGAGTTTACCACATATTTGCGACTTGCGCATGTGCATATTTAATTTTTAACATCTTCATATTTTTCTTGTGGTTGGGTCAAAAAGTTGTCAAAAGTTTTTCAAATTTCAGCACTTTAGCTTAAATGATTCGGGCCCTATGAACCAAAGAGCGACGGACAGACGGACACATCACCCTCGGTATAAGGGTTTTGAGAACAATATGGCCTAAAAACAAAAATGGCCGTCACACTAAACTAATTACTTGTGTAAATAAACTAGGACTTTTTACTACTACCAACTATATACCAAAGTTGAGTGTTACTTTCACACTACTGGTAACGGTAACATAAAGTTGGGCGATTTTATCCCGGATATCCTTTAAACGACCCAACACTGATATTTTCTAGGATGTAAAAAAGAAATAATTATGTAAATGTACTTACGAAAATGGAGCTCATATTTGATGTATTTTAGGGGAGACAAAGTTACAAACTAACAATGTAGCAGATTGCTGCAAGCAGGCTACCAGAGGCCTGTTTAATGTCTGATACCGTCACATCTAGATATCTCACATTTCATACAATATTATATTTTATAATCAAACTCTAACATAGAGCTCTGTTATACCATTAATCTAAATAAAGAGATGAAATGCAACGTGAAATATTTCTCAGAGGGAGAATATAAACCTACTAGTCCAAGACTTGGAGTACCTCGGCAAAATTATCATTGAACATAATATAACTAACTTAAATTAAATTTATTGCTGAAAATGTGTTTTCCTCAATTAAAAGAACCATTAACATTCCACCCTAGTTGATAGGGAGGAATGGATCCTATTACAGCCTAGTTGTGAAAATGAAAATCAGGGCGGAAAGTAAAAATAAAAGGCAGTAGAGCCAACTTATTATTCTTTTTTAAAAAATCAGTATTGCCAGTTACGGAACAAGTAGCAGGTTTGTTTTACTGTATGACTCGACAGGTTAACAGATTTTTACTTTCTCTAATAAAGAAAGAGTATTATGATGGCGCGAAAATTCTATTTTGATGGATTTACACGTTTTGAGGTCCCCTGATTCCAAAAAATTGGTTTTTAAAAAATGTCTGTCTGTCGTCGGTGCAGACAGGGCCGGATCTAGACATTTTTTAAGTGGATGCGAACTATATTTCAGCGCCCCCCCCCCCCCCCCCTCCCCTTCCCTCTCACTACAATGATAATAAAATCGAAGGAAATTGACTAACTCAATTTTTGATTATCAAATATATGTTGATAAGTTTATTTAAAATCAAATTTACGTAGCAATTTACATAGCAATATTAGGTCATAATAATAATAATACTTCGTTGTTATAAGAAAACTAGTATTTCTGTGAACTGTAGACCTCGCTCGTTAAAATAACAAATCGGGTTTTAAGCTTAGAAAAATAGTTCAAAATAGTTTTACGTAACTTTTTTAGATAAACATTTGTACCTTTTTAAAGTACGTTTTAAGGACTTTTCAACGATTCCAAACACGGCCCGCCAGCTACTATTTTTACCTTTTCTTAAACAGAGGTACAGAACTTGTACCCTTCATGTACCCGGTCTAGTAATAAATTTAAGGTTTTCCTTTTACGTACACTTTATTACTATAAAGTACTGAATACCATATGAGTTTCAGCCCGATCCTATATGAAATGCAAAAACGGTACAGTACAAAGACTAAAAAGTAGCGTTTTTCAACCGATTTTTCCAAACCGGATACAATAAGTACAAAAATAAGTAGAAATAAAAAATAAATTTCTATACAATGGTATAAAACCCACACACTTTTGAGTGAGAGTTTTATTTTTACAGTGCGCCCACAACTACCCGCTAAGGTACAGGTACGAAGAGTTGAAGTGTTATTTGGCGCAACTTTTGACCGAAGGAAATTTTCGAGCTGATAAATCCCTTGACGCTATTAGCCCCACAGTGGGATAACCTACCCCCCAGTGGCGATCCTAGGGGGGGGGGAGCTATAGCCCCCCTGGGAGAAAATTAGTCCCCCTGGAAAAAAATTAGCACCCCCGAAAGAAAATTAGCCCACCTTTAAATTTTTTTTTTTAAGAAGTATATATATATTTTTTTATTATTATTTTTAGCCTCCGAAGTAGTATCCGAAGTACTGATTAGCCTCCGAGCCGAAGGCGAGGATAGGCTATGAATAAACGAAGAATAAATGTTTCCTTTGCTGCATTGTTGCTGTTGCATACAATATTTTATCTACGGGCGGCAGAAAAATGAAACTGCTAAAATATTATCGTTATTAATATAACATAGTTAATTACCATGTGTCATATTAATAAGATAACATAAGTATTAACTAAAATTAATGTTGACAAAGAAATCAAATATGAAGCTTGGGAATAATAACAATTGTGAATAACAAACTGAAGCTATAACAACAAAATACAAAGTGACTCTCAGTGACTCCGCTATTTTTTTTTTTAATTAAAGATCTACTATTCATTGCACTTATTTTTACAGAATTAACAAATATAAACAAATTATTAAAATATTAAAACGTTGATATATTAAATTTTACTTATTCAACTATAATATACAATGTTATAAGATGGAGATAATAGTATAAACTGTTATTGCCAACGTTATAACAATAAAAACTTTGCTGCCTAGGCATCAAAATTTTTCCTCATTTTACCGCCTAGGCAGTAAATTCACATTTCTTTGCCCGATATCAGATCAATAATGCCTCATTTTGTAGATAAAATAATTTAATGATGATTTTGTAGTTTTAAGGTAAGTATAACGGCTGGTCCTAAAATTTCGAAATAATTCATGGTTATACCTTATTGTGGGGCAATGAAAAGTTCGGGAGTGCATCCTCAATTTTTAAAAATTGACAATTTTGTGCACGAAAATGTGAAGTGCGCCCAATTTTTTTTTTTTAATTTTGAGTTGGGTATCAAATGAAAGCTTGTCGTTATAACCGATAAAAAACATTGTGACCCCCCGGGGGATCGAACCAGGGACCCTTGAGGTCAGAGAAAAAATATATAACGGTAAAAATTAATTATATAACGGGTATGCTTATAATCATCTACAAAACCCTAAAAAGTACTTGGACGCAAGTACTTCCCCGTGATTTTTTATTTTCTTTTATTTTAGGGAAAATTATGGAAGGTTATGGTTAGTTTAGGTTAAGGTTAGAATTTTTTGACCTTCTATCATAGCCACATTAAACGTGACACTTTGCGTATATAAAAAAAAAAAAAAAAAAATAAAATATAATTCTGAATTTATCGAGAGGCTACAACCGGAATCGTTTTGTACAGAGATACTGTAAAAAAGACAAATTCTGTAAAAAGGAACAGTTAAAAAAAATTAAGTAAATCGGACAGTACGAAATAGGTGGGCCAAATAGTGCATAGTTGCAGTTTTACCAATGATGTCCGAAAACTTAATCTCAAATCAAATTTAAACTTTATCCAAATTTTTGCTAGGGCCCCCACTTTCGTCGTACAATAGCTCGACCAACTTCCCAAAATTTAATGTCCCATTTTGGACTAAACTTGATATTATGGCCACTCTAAGAAAACATGTTTTTCACAACTATTGAATAAATTACACAGTTTATTGTAGATGTGTAGTAATATTGCATAATTGCTATTACCTGATCTATTTAATCTACCATGATTAGGTGCACACCTTTTATTATTTTGCAATTACAATTTTTAAGTTTGTATTAAAATTTCTTCGTTGGTCAGAGCACGTAACGGAAATATAGAGGCTCGTGGTTCGAGTCCCGATGGGGTCTATTTTTCTCTGTCTATTTCCCATTGTTAATTATAATTATAATTTGATTTAATTTAAAAATTAAAATTCTTTTAAAAATACTTGTGCATACTTTTGTGCCAACGAAAGTAGTTTAATTTTTAATGAAAAACAATTAAAATCAAATTTCACCTCAAAGAAGCATAAAAACGCTGTTTTGAGAGGCTATATTTTATATATTTCCTTCCAATAAGGCACTGCTGTCGACGTCCATGTTAATTTTAACATTTTTGTTATCTATAAATATTATATTGTTTCTGACAATTTATTCATTTTTAATTAACCTATACAGTTTTTAAACCAATCCTTTTGTTATCCTCTTGTTAAAATTATTATTATTTAAAGACCAATACTTTCTTCTGTGATGATATGGTAAGTATCATAGGAGACTGTTTAAATAAGCCTCCAACTATACTTACAATAGAACTTCCCAGTCCCAGTTCAATGGCAATTATAACATTCTTGAATGAATTTAATTGTTTAGCCTCACGAAAAAATTGCATAGAATTGAACAACATATAACATACAAATGAGTTCTTCCTGGTATATTAAAATGTATACTACACCCGCAACACATGGGGGGCTTTAGCCCCCCCAGAACTTTCGACCCAGGATCGCCACTGCTACCCCCTACCCGGCACTCTAAAAGTACAAAAGGTTACTAAAGTAACAACAAAGTACATTTTATCGAAAATATTTTTGCACACATTTGGAAAATTTTAAAAGGCCTTTCCAACGTTACCTCTGTCAAATCGGTACAACGTCCCCTTCTTGTTGCAGCTACCCAAGGAGGATGTCCTTCACATAGACGTAGCTCCCGAAGTAAGAATCGGAAATATAAAACCAATCCGGATTCTTAAAGAGGACAATTGGACCTAAAAACCGGTACTCTTTTGAACCCTGTAAGATTAATTGCGAACGGTACAGAAGGTCGAGACCATAGAGTTTAAATGCAAAACGCCAAGAGCAGCATTTCATGGGCTTTTAAGGCTCAAAAGCCTATTAGTGTCGTTTAAAAGTCCTAGGAGGAGATACGTGAACCATGTAGAAAAACGTTTGAAAAAAGTGGTACCTTCAAGGTCGTTACCCGCCACGCCACTTCCTTAGTCGCGCCCAAAATAAAATAAATGGAAACCGCCATTGGGTATTTTTAGTGGGGAAGGGGGCGTTTGATGAACCACTTTTATTATACTTATATTGTACTGTTTTATTGTGCTGTAATATCTACTTTTCATTTTCTATCCCAAATATCTTTCCCCCTGTTTGGCGCCCTCGTCAGTTTTGGCGCCCTCTTCAGTTATTTGGCGCCACCTGCCGCCGCGTATTAGCAGGATTCACGGTCCGGCCCTGGGTGCAGACGCCTGGAGCTGAAACTACACAGGGCCGATTTTCACGAAATTTGGCATACATGTTCAGAACAATCATACCCCCAGGCGAAATCGAGAAATGAATTTTAGCTCCAAATTTGGGGGCGCTACCCTCCAAAAACTCTGAAAAAAATGTATTTCTCGAAAACGGTTCAGACGATTTTGATTAAAAAAATTCTAAACTATAGTCCATTTAAATACGAATACGAATCTAACGATATAACCCGTTTTCCCAGAAAAAATTTAGTTACTGAGAAAATAGCTTAAACGCGGACGGAGAGAGCCCGGGTTCGATTCCCCGCGCAGGGGAAGTTATTTTTATGATAAATATTCATGAAATGTTCAATAATAATTAAGTGTACATACAAAAATAATAAATGGGAAACATTGGGCTAAGTATTTGTGAACTCTTATATGAGGAAGTTTGTCTGAGTTATCTCGCACCGATTTTTTTAAAAAAAATATTCTTTTAATTTATTTTGTTGGTTTTTTTTTTTAATATATATATTTTTTTTTTTTTACTATTAGATGTTATAAAAACCTTTTATTTTGTTTTTAAAAGTTTTAGTTAAAATCAAAGGTATAAAAATGTGTGAATTTAGCTATTAATACCTAAATAAATAGATAAATTAAAATCTTATTGGCTTTCATTTGTGTCATTTTTCTCCCTTCTAGAGGAAAAATCTTGTACGTACCACGGGAGTAAAAAGTCATAGTACCCCCTCGCTATAATTAACTCCCTCGGCTATGCCTCAGGATTAAACTTCATGGTTCCTCAGAAAACAACTAAATAACTCCCTCGGCTTCGCCTCGTTAACTTAAGCAATCATTGTTAGAAGCTTATTCTGCCAATAAGTTTCTGGCATAAGAGCAGTTTATATCCAGGAGGATGTTACCAGGAGAGGCTGTGGATGTGTACGTGTCTGATCTCAGGCGTTTGAGCAGGTTAATAAATATGACTTTATCAGATCAGTGGAGAAAGTGTGCCATGATTCCTGGCTTACCTAATGACATCAAATTGCAACTAAAATCTCCTTGCAGCCTGGAAAAAATGGAGTTGCCTGAAATAATTGATAGGACCTGAATCCTAATGGGGACTATTGTTTCTGAGGCTAGTGGAGCAGTGGCTTGCTTGACCTTTGTTCCTCGGGTAGTGTTATTGTTTCTGAAGCTACAGGAGCAGTGGCTCGTTTTGACCGTCGTCCCTTACGAAACAGGAATACTGGAACAGGTTCGTGCAGATTAGGGTTGGGACTTCGATTCCGATATATCGAAAATATCGATATATCGGCAACATAGATATTTTTTCAAAATATCAAAAATCGGAAGGCAGTGACCTTTTTTTCTCTTTCTAGGAAACGCCGGGCGACTATTTTTTTTTGCTCGTCAGTAGAAAAAACTCCGATGTTGGACCACTCGATATCGGTATATCGATATTTTCTTTCGATATCCCAACCCTAGTGTAGATGCTTCATTTGCAATAAGGAGACACATTTCGCTCGTTCTTGCCCATCAAAACCTTCTATTCACTGTCAGTGGCGTACCAAGGTCTTGTGCCACCCGGGGCAGAATATTATCATGTCACACCCCCTCAGAAATGATGTTGGGATATTTTTTTTTCTTTCTGCCACAATGACACCCCCACGGCTCGTGACACCCGGGGCGGCCCGCCCCTCCCACACCCGCCTTGGTACGCCACTGTTCACTGTTACAATTGCAGTCAGGTGGGGCATATCTCAGTATCCTGCACGAAAAGTTCAAAAAACAATGAAGAGAAGCCGGCTTGTGTTGTGCGGGTGGTTTCTCGGAATAATCAGCACGACTTCCTACAGTTAAATTAAAGGTGTTTGGTGTTACAGTGACTGCTTTGTTAGATTCAGGACTGTGATATCTCCTACTTTAGCAAGACATGGTCAGCCATTGACTGGTAAATTTAAAATGATAAATGGCAAAACCACTTTTTGTTCATCGTCATGTGAGGTGTTAGTAACCATAAATAGTTATGAAATAAAATTTTACTGTCTGGTATCAGATTTGCTGCCCCACGGTTTCAAATGTTGTTTGGGATGGATGCTGTTAGGGAGCTCGGAAGAGCTTACTTGGATGGGGAGGGCAAGGTTCAGTTTGGAGCGGTTTATGTGACGAGTGCTGTTTCTATTGCAAAGTGCCCAGAGCCAGAACGTATATTAATAGATGATGAAAATTTTTCAGCAATATTTTTAAATGGTCGTTGGACTGTGGAGTGGAAGTGGGCATTAAATCAGATGAGTAGTTTTAAAGATATATTGGTTCACAAAAATTGAGCGACAGACAGACAGACACGGAACCAGAAATGCCTGGAAGTCTGGAACAGATTTCTGTCTTGGAATTTTTGAAATCGGAGACATAAAATATTTTTGTTCTTCGGAACGATCACATAGCTTCCGTTATATTAGGTAAGCTCGGAAGCTAAAATGCAGTTAGTCTCATATTTTAAGTAAACTTTTTCTGTCTAAAATGTCATAAAAATCATATACACAAAAAAGCAGTGATAAGGTAATATGATTAAAAATAAATGCTGAGTAGCCGTGGACAGAAAGAGAGTGCAGTGTGAGATATCTCTTTCCCTTTCCTACAAATAAGTGGAGGATATCTCTAACTCCTACTAATACTACAGTTTAGTCTACCCTTCTCTTTTTACAACTCACTGGGCTCGTTTGTCTACAAAACTTTTTAATAATGTAGAAAGATAAGTTATACGCTTTTGAAACCTCCCCCCTCCCTCTCAGATTTCAAAGTTTATTAAATTTTGTTTATTAACGTAATATCTTTCGGACAAACAAAACTCTTAAATAAAGTTTATGGAAGCAGTTTATGGTTTTAACATAAGAGCCCAATAAAAGATCGAGTATACCCACCTACAAGTATAAAAAATCATAATTTTAAAGGAGTTCTACCATTATAAATTAAGATAAGTTTAAAAAAAAAAAAAAAAAATCAAATATTTATTTCATAAAATAAATTAAATTTATCACAAAAATAAACAATTTCTGAAAGAAAAAAAAAAAAAAAAAAAAAAATCAAACAGTAGTAAAAGAGTAAAATAGACTATAACTCCAATGATATAAGAGTAAGGAAACTATAAAACAATGGAATCAATATGACAATGTTTTGGAAAAATAACTTTATATTAATTAATCCATTATTTGTTCTGTTAACTCGGTATCTCATTATCAAATTATATAGGAAAATTAAAAATGTATTTAAACAGTAATAATAATGATAAAAAAAGTAGATAAACTTATAATAATTATTTGTGCAACTAGTGCGCAAAGTGGCACTTTGCTGCACTCAAGAGAAATATTTACGAGCAGCAGGCGAGGGTGGAAAGGTTTCTTGAGTGCAGCAAAGACACTTTAAGCTCGAGTTGCACATTACATTTTCCTACTAGCGGCAGCAAAATTACGCATTATTGAACTGTTTTTAGGCATGAAAGTTGAATTTCTCTGAGGTTTCAAGAAAACTTTACAATACGCAGCAAAATACGATTTTGCTGCCTAGGCGGCAAAATCGTATTTTGCTGAGGATTTTTCCAGGCTAAGCCACGCCCACATTCCCCGCTACATATAAATAAACAAACAACCTTTTCTTTTATATTATCTTTAACCTAAATTATTTGAACAATTTACCTTAAAAATATTACGAATTTATAAAAAAAGGTTTATAAATTCTTATTATAGATTATATTTATAAAATAGAATGGAGTAAAAAGATAAAAAAGAAATAAAAATATTACAAAAAAATAGTAGGTCTTAAAATAATCATAAATAATTAAATTAGTGGCAACACTGCAGCTCGTCAATTATAATCCTTTTGTTTTGTTTTTTTATGTATTTCTGTCAATTCATTTTTTATAATTGTAACATTTGATATTGTTGCTTGTTTTTGCTTTTTAATTTGAATAGTTCAATAATAGTATTTGATAAGTAAGTAAGTATTATGAAATGAATATTATTTATAGGAAATATTTTTCTGCCGCCAGTAGGAAAAATATTGTATGCAACAAGGCAGCAAAGGAAACATTTCTGCCTCATATTGATATATTGCCTGCCTCGGCTTCGCCTCGGCAGTCAATCGAATAAATTACCTGCCTCGGCTTCGCCTCGGCAGTTAATTTCCATAGCCTGACCTCGCCTCCGGCTCGGAGGCTAATTTAATCATTCGTCGGAAAAATTCCATTTTGCTGCCTAGTTACATAAATAACTATTTTCCTACAGTTAGCTTTTAATCTGTAAATAAAATATAAAATAATAGAGTGTTCATCAACATATAAAAAGGTTTTACAATATCAACTAAACCAGCTGTTCTGTTAATAGCCAGTGTTGCCTTTTTTTGCCTGATTCAGCAAACCTGACCAAGCGCTGTTATTATTTTTCATCATAACACTTACTCATCACATTTGATTCTTTTTTTTTTAGATAGTCTATCTTTACTTTATATTTTAACATTTTTAAATTTGATATATAGTGTTTAAATCATGTAGTTAGTTAAAAAATAATCATTAGTTGTCATTGTTATTATAATTTGGATTATTTAATCTTTGTTTAGATTTAAGTTCTTTATGTTCGTAAGTTGGAACACTGGAGTGCGGTATAGTAAAATGAGTGCGGTAAAGTAGTAAGTGCAGGAATCTGCTGTTTTGTGTACTATTTTGAGTGAGATAACAACCACTGATGAATGGTCACATGAATATAAAAAAGTTAAATTAAATAGATTTCAAAATGTGAAAGAAAAAACTCTTAAGACCTCGGGTACAATACGAGCGGTGAGCGACAGTTTGCGGTGCCGCTTACATTTACATTGAGTACAACAGAAGTAGAGGACGCCCGGCAATGACAAGTACAAGGGTCAGAGTGAAACATGTTGTCGCTCACCACTGAGCCATGTCATTAATTTTTGTGGTTGATGGTGAGTATCTGGGGCATCATGTATAGAAATGAAAAAACCTGCCACATAAAATTAGTATTTTCTGTAGATTGATGAAAAATGCACCAATTATGGATACTTCTTCATGTCATAAGTTTTGTCTTATACATTTTCCATTTTCAGTCCTCTATTTTGAGACACAGGCGTATAAAGGTCGATTTTGCGAATCTTGGGCGTATGTATCTGTCGTAGATTAACTGGGCTTCGATGTAGCGTATCTGGTTTTTCGAGAGAATATGAAATGAAAAAGTATCCACAAATATTGCAATTTTTATCAATATAAAGAAAACACTTTACTTATATGTGCATTATATTTGTCAGTTTTTCCATTTCTATATGTGATGCCCCATTTCTATTCTGTGTGTATTCTATATGTGAACTATTTTCGCTCACCGTTCAGTCATTTTAGTTTATTGGAAACTCTCGTCAAGTAAACGGGAAACATCACCCAGACTATTAATTTCGCTCTTATCGTACCTGCGTCGCTCACCACTCGTTTAATACCGAAGGCCTAAGAAGGTATTTTATTATAATTTTAAATCAATAATTTTCTTTGTGTATTTGAACAAAAGAATGTTTATTCTTATAAATTTAATTTTTTTTTAATTTACTCTGCTATTATCTTCATAAATTCATTTAAAATGTAATTAAATAAATAATAAAAATATAAAAAAAATATTTTAAAAAACATCTTTTTTTTAAAAAAGAAGAATTATTTCATGTTTTCTCCAAATAAAAGCTTTTTTAAATATAAGAATAAAGAATAATACTAAAAAAAAAAAAAAAAAAACAATAATAATAAATGATCTAGTTTATAATAGTACATTTTTTCCATAAAATAAAAAAAATAATTCAATTTGTATTATTTTTAAAGAATAAAATTTTTAAAATTTCATGACAAATAAAAATATTATCTAAATAATAAGTTAAAAATAAAAAAGGAAAAAAACAACTTTGTAAGGTCGAGAAGAGACAATTTTAAATAACAAAAGAAATTTAATGATTTATTTAAAATAAAAATCAAATATGAATTTTAGAAAAGGAACTATTGATCGGTAATGACTATGACCTTATCGATCGATAGTTTTTGATACTTAAACTTTTTAAATTATTTCACTGTATTTGCTTTAGTTTTAGTCATGTTTACTTTGATATTGTAATAGTAATTAAGTGTTAAGTTTTTATCATTGTTATGTGTGTTAGTTTGTGACTGTTACTTCAACTCCATTTTTATACATGGAGATTGACGTGGTGAACAACCAGTTCCCCAAAGGGGCCCACACACTTACAGTTTAACTGCAGGCCGTTATCTTAAGGCCAAAATCTCCGACCACCACACATTACCCGTCCAGCGCCTGAAGGCAATCGTAAAGAACTGCAGATCTGTGCCTGTATGCGCCATACACTGTGCGATAAATTCCTGCAGGCCGATATCTGTCGATTTTTAACTGCAGGCCATGAACTGCTCCCCTCTCAGTTCCCGCTAGACTTTCTAAATGCGTAGAAGTAACCGTTGTGCGTTAATTATTGTGAACCAACAAAGAAAAAAAAAAGATTTTGGTGAAAGAAGCGGCTCCAAGAAAGAGACACTAGGTCACACATTTCTCTGTTGCGTGAATTGAGGCAATCCTATAAAGAAGATTTATTAAACTATTTACGAATGAACGAAGACAATTTCAACAAAATGTTTCGATTGGTTTCACCCTTCATTAGTACAATTATCACCAAAATGTGCCAGTCAATAAGTGCAGGAGATTGTTTATTTTCTTTTTAACAGTATCTAAAAAATGTAATTAGAAATGTAAAATGTATAATTTATAATTTATCAGAAATTATTAATAAATTAATTAAACCATTATAAATTATTTAACTAAAGAATTATTACTATATGTACCATATTTAAAGTGCAATTACCTATTGTCGCAGTCGGTACTATTTTTTTATTTTTTTATTTATAGAAGTCTAATAACTAATAACCAGAGACCTTCAAATGCCTTTTTGCCATGGCGCCATACTAAAATGCCACATTTTGCCTATTTTTAGGTAAAAAGCCACATTTTGCCGATTTTCGGTAAAATGCCACACTTTGTGCCACATTTTGCCTTATTTGGGCTAAGTTCTGAGAAAAAAATAGAAATATTCTAATATTCTAAGGGGTTCTGCTACAACCCATAAAACCAGGTAAGATATGCCCTTGCAGGGCAGGATTCCAAGGTGCTGAGGATTCCCCAAGTGACGTGGATTCCTATCTTAGGGTAGTGACACACTTCGTCTCGGGTAGAAGTTCTAAGGTTAAAAAAATCAAGTTTAAAGCCGCGTGTAGCAAATAAAATGGGGAAAGATGCAGGTAGTGTTGTCGTGTTCAATACCAATTACCCTTAAAAGGTATAAGAAGCATACTTAGAGGATAACCATTGGCACATTCGTAGTGATATTGAATGGTTTAGGGATTAACTCCTCCTTTAGAAACATAGTGTTATATTTTGGGTTTTTTTTTGCTAACGGTGCCTTCCCTCTTCCAGTCTCAGGTGTACCTGAGTCAGATACTTGACCAATATCATTCCACCTCTCTGGTTGTTGACAGTTATTGTGTTTTTATAGTCTTCGAACTTTCCCAGAGAATTTAAACTTTGTTTGTGTAATACATTTTTGACCATGCCAAAGAATAGAAGTAACCGAACTGCCCTGCATACATACTGAAAGCGGGGGTGTGTTTAAAAGTGTGTTCCCTAAAATGGTCCATGTAACCTTGGCCCATGCTTTTTTTCACCAGCTGTAAATGACTTAATTTCTTTAAATGAAATTTCTTTAAATGTAAATCCAGATTGGAATGAAATAGTTAATGTTATCCTGGGCGCTTAAGGGTTAAAATAATGCAAGGCGGAGACGCAGTATCAAGTTTTAAAGACTGCTTTATATTGAAGTATGTATATGCCAATTGTTTCTACCAACGTGGAAAGGTCATTTTTGAAATTAAAAAATATACTAGCAAACAATCGCTAGAAATTGACCACAGAAAATATTGAAAAGATAATTATTGTACAGTATAATAATTTGAATTAAAGTATAGAAGTTTAATTAAAGTATAATAATTTTAATTTGAAATTTGTTTACAAAGCAAATTGCTACATAAAAAGAAGTGTATAAGACAGAAACCTTCTTCATCTTATATACATATAAGTATGTTTTTGCACAAATTCTAATAAATTTAATTAAATAGTAAATGTGTTTTTTCAAATCCCCCCCCCCCCCCCCCCCCCGGTTGGCCTAAATAATTGATAGAGAATATAAAAGAATATTTCGGGCATGCAGAGAGAATGTATTTAGGCTTTTTAGAGCAAATAATTCCTAACCCTAGTAATAATGTAGTTAATAGGTCTCAAGTTGCACGATTTAATATCCCTTTTACAATGGAAAGGGGAGGGGGGGGGGGGGGGGGGTTGGAAAGTTAAAAAAATAAATGCCACATTAGCTAAAATAAATGCCACATTTGGCCAAAATAAGTGCCATATTGCCACATTTTTTAGTGCCACATTTCATAAAAATAAATGCTACATTTTGAAGGTCTCTGCTAATAACACACCTTTCAGCCTTTTGTTTGAATAATTTTCTTCCTTTATTTTCCATAGACATGTTTATAGACGATACACGTCTATGAAAGCTGAAATAAAATTAGGTTTATAGTCAACCATGGTGTTGTCAGTCCAAAATTTTCTAACAACGCGATAAGATTTTGGCCTGCAGTCCGACGAAGGGAAATAAACAAAATAAAGATGATTCACTCTACACGCCTGTAGGCCGACTGATAGTGTAGGGCGGCATTGATCTTGAGGCACAGGCCGGACAGTCCACGGACTGTCGTCTCTCCTTTCATCCGATCCTTGCCTCTACCCTCCACACACCTACAGTCCACCTCCGACTGCAGTCCGTCATCTTAAGGAAAACTGACGAGTGTGTGGCCAAGCTCCGTGGACGGACAGATCATTATCTTCAGTTAAACTGTTAGTGTGTGGGCCGCTTAAGAGACTAGTTTTGCTTACTATGTATAACTGTTTAGCTTGAAGGCTAACGTAGATAGTTTAGGCTTGAAAATGGCTGGGAAAGCCGAAACGTCGCCACATTAAAACATGTAGTAGTGTTTTATTTCTTCTTACCCTTTAAGGATCCACATTCTACATACTTATTACATAAGTTTTTTTTAAGCAAGAGAACTAAATTCAAGTTGAAAACACAATGAAGAAGATTAACTTGGTTGTCAAACATGTTGTCAATATGTCATGTTGAAGACAATGTTTATCGTCTGTTGATAGGTTAGTGGTTGAATTTTATGTTGTCCACAGGTTTGAGTAAAATAAAAAAAAAAAAAAATATTTCATGTGGGACGAGCCTCTCCTTAACATAATTCATAATTGAAGCGAGCTTCTTACATTCAACAAAATATGCATCTTGTCTGTCTGTGTGTAACGTTTACGTGTCCGACGATAACTTGAGTAAAAGTTGGCCGATTTAGTTGAAATTTGGTATACATGTTCCTCTTACTAATACTCAGGCTAAGTTTGTTGGACAGCGTAATCCGCCTAAGAGTTCGCGCGCAACGCTCGCGTAAACGAGAGGTTCAAAAATTAAATTGGAATTTCAGGACGGGAAAAGATTCTATCATCATCTATTCGATGAGACGAACATTTTTTTCAAAACCAACAGCGACACCGCTATCAATTAATAAAGATCGCTAAAACTATTAAAGCGGACCTAAACGTTTATAATAGAGAAAACAACCTTTTCACCGATATCTTACGTTCTAACGTAACGATTTTAATAAAACTTCAAATACACCATCTAATGCACAATTGAAACAAGCATGCAAAATTTCAATTTGATACATGCAGTAGTTGTTTTGTAGCAAATAAATACATTTTATAATAATTGAAAAGGAGATGGTGTGGTTAGAGGAATAGTAAGAATACGGGGTGGTTCCCTTACTACTAGCCGCTGTACTACTACCAGACCCATTATCTATCAACTCATCATGATTCATGATTATCTATTTTTTCAATATTCAATACATATTTATTACCATACCCTCGCTTCAATGATAGAGCCACGCGATGCCTAGTAATAACAAGGTATAGAAATTCTTCACTCATTTTAAACTAAAAAACCTCAAAGAAATTGCAGATTGTGTAGATAACTTTGTAAAAATTAATGTCTGTGTTAAATGTTGTCAGCCTGGATCAACATCACCACTATGTTGTGACCCCCTAAGGGGCCTATGTCTTCAGGTTTACAACCCGAGTCTTCGATTTCAATGTAGGATCAACCTAGGTTAAAAAAAAATCGGTCCGAGACAACTCAGACAAACTTTCTCATATACGAGTTTATAATTACTTAGCCCAGTGTTTCCATTTATTAGTTTTCAAATGTACATCTAAATATTATTAAACATTTCATCAAAATTTATCATAAAAATAACTTTTCCTGGGCGGGGAATCGAACCCGGGCTTTCTCCGTCCGCGTTTTAAGCTTTTTTTCTCAGGAACTAGATTTTTCCCGGGAAAACGGCTTATATCGTTGGATTCGTATTCAAATGGACTACATTTTAGAATTTTTTAATCAAAATCGTCGGAACCGTTTTTGAGAAATATTTCTTTTTCACGTTTTTTTAGAGCTAAAATTCATTTCTCGATTTCGCCTCGGGATATGATTTTTCTGAACATGTATCCCAAATTTCGTCAAAATCGGCCCAGTAGTTTAGGCTCCAGACGACCTCAAAACGTGTAAATCCATCAAAATCTCAAAATCGAATTTTCGCGCCATCACAATACTTTCTCTTTATATGAGAAAGTAAAAAACAAAAAAAAAACACGGACACGGGCATCTCAAAACTTTTCCTTACCAAATAATTGCAAGATGGTGGTAGATATTATCTTATTCAGTTAAAATGATTGTCTTATCAAGAGAACGTGCACATTTAAGTGCAATTGGAAAATTTGTCAATTTTCGATGACGTTTGAAGTTGGGAAGTGACCGCAGCGCCTCGGTCACTTCCTAACTTCAAACGTCACCTACTTCACAAAGGAACACCGACGAAGGCAGCACCTGCCTGATTGTGTCATCCAGACAAAGGATTAACCCAACTCAAGGAACCCCTGGGGAATCCAGGTATTATCTACATTCCAGGAAGTAACTATGAATACGCAGTTCTCTCCAGTTGTCAGTATGTCTTGCTGTTACTTGAAGTAATCATCACGATGCACCACATCCCTGAAAATGCTTCCAGTAGTGGAAGCGAAACCAAAGACTAACCTCTTCTTGACATGACTTCCACCAGAAAACCAAGCTGATTATTACGAGTATACCTGCAGAAGCCTTCGCACCAATTTATGTTAGTTGATTTCATATTAAACTATGTATGTTGGTTTATTTCATCTTAAACTATGTTATTTTATTTCATAGTAAATCCACCTGGGCACTGATTTTAACATAAAAATAACTCATTTTAGAAAAAAAAAAATATTTAATTTGGATTTATTCACATAAATACTCATTTGATTTTATTAAAGTAAACTTTTATACACACTGTATTACATACTTTTATTATAATTTTTTTTTTTGAAAAATTCATATTTTCTCCTTTGTCTTATTTTCAAGCGTTAAAAATATTTTTGATATATAAAAAGAAAAGTTATTTTAATATCTCTTCTCGTCCTTATAAGAAGTAATTAAGTTGACAAATGAGCAGGGGGGTGTAATGAAGGTAAAAGTCGTTGTGAGGATGAGGGGAGGGTGAAGCAAGGACTTAGCCGAGGCGTCTGTAGGCTCGTGTGCTGAGTGAGGCAAGTCAGAGGAAGTACCCGAATCCGAAAGTCTGTTTAATTGAATCCCAGTAGTAAAGCTGCCAATTATTTTTTAACATGTCTATATCCCTGCAAGCAATAAAACAACTTATAAATAACAGGATATAAAATAATAATAATAATAATAATCACACTTGTTTATAACCTGCATCTCCTAAACTTCCTTTATCTACGATTGATATGAAATATACATTGTACCTCTATTTAGATGCGTAGAAAGTGATTCTTTATGTACTTGTATTCATTGCGCATGCGCATTCCATAATTCCATTTTTTCTGCCCTAGTGCGGTAAAAAAGAATTCTTCACCTTAACACACGATTAGCGAGTTTGTTTACATTTAAAAAAAACTAATTTGCTGTTTGTTTAATTAAAGTAACTGTTTATATCAAATTTTAGTGAAAAACAATGATTGATTTATGTCATTATGACGAAAATAAGGAGAATAAAACACCTCCCGAAATAATTAATTCGGCACAAAATACAACTAATGAATTATAATAATAGCTTTATTGACACTTCAAAGAAGCAAAAGCCTCCCTCAATGAGGGGTAAAAGAGTCTATTATCTTGTGTATAATTTGACTATTCTATTCCAGCTATGTCTGTTATAAGCAGATCTAAACCATACACGACCTAATCTCTCTACAAGCTCATCTCTCCATCTTACAGCAGGTCTTCCCCTACTCCTACTAAATCCATATGGTGACCATTCCGTTAGTATCTTAGTCCATCTATTGCTGTCCATCCTGAACACATGTCCAGCCCATTTCCGTTCATGACTCTTAACCATTAAGCTTGTTCTACTTTCTTTTATTATAAGTATATTTTTAATTCTCTCTCTTTTGCTTATTCCGTGCATTGCTCTCACCATTTGGCACTGAGTTGATACTAATTTTTTATCTAGTTGCTGGGTTGGATATCAGACCTGGTCTATGACTCAGCAACTAATGAATTAATGTCATCTTTATCAAAAGAGAAATGCGAACTTACATACAGGAAGTTTATTAATATTTTTTCTGTATTTATTATTAAAATCCAACAATCGTAGATAAAGTACGGTACGCAACTAGTGCAAAAACTGCATATTGCTGTGTGGTTTTACTACCCTCGTAGTTGCTCGGGTGCAAACTCCACACTCGCATGCAAAATGCTACTTTTCGCACTACACGCGTAATTAACTATTATCTACGATTGATACGTAATATAAACATTATATCTCTGTTTAGATGCGTAGAAAGTGATTATTTACGTACTTGTATTCATTGCGCATGCGCGTCTCATAGTTCTGAATAATTCCTCTTCTTTACCGCACTAGTGCGGTAAAGAAGAGGAATTCTTCAGCTTTACGCACGATTAGTGAGTTTGTTTACATTTGACAAAACTAATTTGGTGTTCTTTTATTAAAGTAACTGTTTATATAGAGTTTTTAGTGAAAAACAATGAGTGAATCAAGTGACTTTGACGAAAATGTGGAGAATAATAATCCTCCAGAAATAATTAATTCGGCAAAAAATACAACTAATGAATTAATGCCATCTTTATCAAGAGAGAGATACGAACTTACATACAGCAAGTTTATTTGTTTCTGTATTTATTATTTAAATCTAACAATCGTAGATAAAGTATGGTACGCAACTCGTGCGAAAACGGCATTTTGCATTGCTCGTGTGGTTTTACCACCCTCGCAATCGCTCGGGTGCAAACTCCACACTCGCATGCAAAATGCTACTTTTCCCACTACACGCGTAATTTACTATTTCTTCACTTCAAGGAAAAATATGTATGTTTTTATGTTCACGCCTGGTGGCGAAACATAGTACTAAAAAGAAAACTTAGCTACCTTTAGTTATATCCCAACTTCCTGAAACAGTAGAAATCCTCATATCCGTCAACTATGGCGATCAATGAGAGCTTGACCTTCTAGAATTCAAACACCCCATTGGCCCCCAACACCATTTTTCAGGGTTTCGTTGGTAAAACCAAAAAAAGAAACCCTTATAGTTTCGTTCATGTGTCTGTCTGTCTGTCACTCTGTACGGTTCCAATAACTTTTGAATAAAAAGAGATAGAAACGTGAAACTTTCCAATATTAAAGATCGTTTTGACGCGCACACAGGAAAAATATAGCGAACTCAAAATTATCAGCTGTTCAAATCCAAAATGGCGGATAACTCACGTCATGCGAAAAAACAATTTTTTTTAAATTTTAAGTGGGGTATCAAATGAAAGGTATTAAAGAGTAGATTACAAATATATATATCACTTAGGGAAATTGCTCAATTTTCGGCGCCATTTTGTCAAAAAACATCGAAATTTTGCGTGTCCCCCCCCCCTTAAAATCGTATTTCCGGTCATACTAAAAATATAGAAAAATATGCAAAATGTGTGGTCTTGTGGGCCATAGAAAAAATAAGATAAGCAATTTGATCTGATTTACTGGGAATCCAAGATGGCGGCTGATTGATGTCACGGGAAAAAAAATATTTTTTTAAAATTTTGAGTGAGGTATCAAATGAAAGGTATTGAAGAGTAGATTACAAAAATATATAACACTTGTAGAAAGCGTTTAATTTTTCCCGCCATTTTGTCAAAAAACATCGAATTTTAGCTTGTCCCCCCCCCCCTAAAACTATACTTCCGCTCTTACTAAAAATAGTGAAAAATATGCAAAATGTGCGGTCTGATGGGCCAAAGAAAAAAAAAGAATAGCAACTTGGTCGGATTAACTGGGAATCCATGATGGCGGCTAATTGCTGTCACGGGGAAAAAATATTTTTTCAAAATTTTGAGTGGGGTATCAAGTGAAAGGTATTGAAGAGTAGATTACAAAAATGTATAACACTTGTGGAAAGCGTTTAATTTTCTACGCCATTTTGTCAAAAACATCCAAATCCCCCCCCCCCCCAACTACTAATTTCATGTTTACAACACCAACGAAACCCTTTTTACGTGAGACTTAGTAAGTTATTTGAATAGTAAAGTGAATAACTTACCCCTTAGGAACTCCGGTTTGACTAAGTTTGACCAGCGTGTGGTCATCTTGTTGGTCTATAGTTAAACTAACTTCCGAGTAGTGATCCTTAGGCCAGCTCTTGAGTCTCCACTTCTTCACTATCTTCTTACTTGGTTCCTGCAACACACATTATCATTCCTTGTAAATAATCAAAGTGAGTTCAGCAAACTTTTACATTGAGAAATATACGTCTGTCTGTCAGTCAGTAAAGCTGAGATTGATGATATCTAAAGTTAAAAGTTGACTAATTTAGTTGAAATTTGGTGAACATGATTGTTTCATCAATGCTCAGGCTGAGAGTTAGTTGGACTGGGTTAAGTTTGGTCTTGGTCCAAGCGATGGCATACAACACTTAGGAAAATGTGTTTCAAATTTTAATAATTCAATATTTATCAATACATTGAAATAATTCTTTTTTTTAAAAAATAAATAAGTAAATAACAATAATAATAATAGTTATTTATGCACCTAGGGAGTAAAGTAAGCCATTATTCCCTGAGCGAAAAAAGTTGGTTCTTGAGGCGAAGCCGAAGGAACCATGGTCCCTAAATCCCGAGGCAAAGCCGAGGGAATTAGACTATTTAATAACTCCAATTAGCTCCCGAGGCTCAGCCGAGGGAGATAATTATCGCGAGGGGAATAATGGCACTTTACTCACGAGGTACATACAATATTTTATCTCCAGTAGGATGAAAATACACATTTTCGTCCATAGCACAGTTTTTATTTATTATTTTAATAAGTAACAATAATTATTAGAACTTTTAATAGCAGATATAAGAGATTCAATATTAAAAACAAATAAGAATTGGAATTAAACTCAGGTTATAATGTTGTAAACAAAGATAAACATGGTCAAAAAAGCGCAGTGCCGCCAACCTGATTTCAACAACTTCATTACATTAGCCATACATTTTCTACTTTATAAAATAATTAAGTTGCAATCTTTACTTTTTTGCCCTACTTTACTTTTTCGCCCCACTTTTACTTTTTCTCCCTACATTTTGAGTTCAGGGATGAAAAGACCTGTTTTAGTCCCTCTAAACTAATTCAAAATCATAACTTTTTTTCCCTACTGGAGATAAAAATAATTAAATAAATTTAAAAAAAATACAAAATACGTTTGTTTAGTAAAACCAACAAAATCAACTCTGCTTTGAAGTCATAAAGATCGCTAAACCCATTAAATAGGTATCTTAACAGTTTAAAAAGAAAAAAAACAATTTTTTTTTTCAATATATTACACTCTAAATAGACTGCCAATTGGTGTGGCACATAGCTTCCTCGCATCCTATCACGTACTTTATTGATTTTATGCTTTTACAAGCCATTATTGTCTAATTTGTTTAATTGTTTTCCCCGTTTTTTTAATCAGTCAAAATTGTTTTGATTTTTTACTTGAATTAAAGTATCAATTTAGCAAAAGTTAAAGAGCGCAGATGCTTCACAGTAATCTTGGGCTATCATTGGGTTACTTTCAATAAACTATAAAAGTTTTATACACATCAGATAAGAACTTTTGAAGCTATAGGTGTAAATTAATGTATGTTTGTGTGCATGTGAAAGAAAAACAAATGGGCGCAGAAGGTTGAAACTTATATGGGACCAACAATGGGCTACTCATGACCTACGACCCTAATTTCATTAAAATTATGACCTACGACCCTAATTTCATTAAAATTGGATGTCTAGTTTTTAAGATATGTTGGTTTGCAAACATTGAATGACAAACTGACCGACAGACAGAAAAGGAACCAAAAATGGTCCCTGATGTCTGAAACGGATTTCTTTCTTGGAATTTTTGAAATAGGAGACCTAAAAATGTTTCGTTCTTCAGAACGATCACATAGCTTCCGTTACCTTCGGTAAGCTCGGAAGCAAAAAACCTATTTTAATAAAACTTAATAAAAATTGTCTAAAAAACTATTGAAAGACATTATACAAGCAAAAGTTTTGTGTATAGTGACATGATACATTCATAATACTAGCTGAAAAGGAGCCGAGGGACTGTTGACTACACAGACACCTTACCTATACCCTTCTACATACAGTGGAAACTGCTTTAATGTATTCACGATTGATGTTATCAACCACGTAGTGCGATCAAAATAGCTTGGATTGGGCCCACCTAATTCCAACAGGTACCACGGAACTTTTACCTCACTTTGGAGGCCATTAACTCAGAAAACTGGGTTCAAGAAGGCGGAAAATGTTGATTTTCCGGGCGGCACAACTAGAAGTAAGGACTGATTTTTCTGCCAAGTTTCAACTCTCTAGGTAAAATACCCTGGGCGCTACAATGATAACACGCATACACATAAAGACGTCATGCTGAAAACCACTCAGGAGGTCTTAAAACACCCAAAACGGATAATTCAGTTGAAATCTCGAGAAAAAAAAAAAAATGTTTGGGTGAAAACATAACGTTTCTTACCATAGGTGAGCAAAAAAAGAGGTAATTGTTATCAATATTTTGTTTATTGTGATCAAACTCGACTAGAGCTATGGCACTAGTGTTTCAGTGAACATCCTGTTTTGTCAGAAAGTAAACCCCACCTCCCCTAATTACTACGAAGGACCGCAGTCAAAACTCCGTGAGTTTTAGTCTTTTAATGTCAACAAATTTAAATAAGTTCGAGAAAGATTTGTTTTGTTTTTAAACGAAGAGCCATTGATGTACATTGTTATTTTTATTTTCTAATGTGACATCACATCACTCAAGGTACGTAATAAACACAGTTTATTTTTGTTTATAATTTTGTTTTGCTTTGTGCTTTACTTGCTCTTGCGGTACCTTTTGTTTATTACTATCAGTCGGTTAATGTTATTACTTTATCTGGGTATCAAAGTGAATACATTAAGTAGCATTCACTGTGCACTGCATTTTAATTAATACATTAAGCGTAGACTTAGTTAAGATTGTAATTAATTAAAATTAAATTTTACTAACAAGTTGTACAAAGATTCCAGATATATTTCCTTCGAAGAGTTCAAATTTGCCGCCAACCTTAGGTTCCAAAACCACCGAACTCTTGGTGAAAGCACTCACCATCTGAAAAACACATCAACAGACATTAGAACAATTGCTTCAAACGCGCAGTAAGTTAAATCGGTAACTGAATCTTCTCCTTAATTGGTACTACAGCATAACCAAGAAGTCTAGCATCCACAATGATTTTTTTATCAAACAAGATTTTTCATGTTACATTTTAGTACAAGTCTAGGAGTCGACATTTACAACAATAGAACTAGACCGAGAATTATCGCTTATAATTATAAAGTACCCAATTGGTGCCTGTACCTTGTACAATCAATTAGAAATTCATTTATTAAGTTCTTGGTAGTATTCATACAATTTTTAGTTTAAATAAAATTATAATTGAACGAGCGCAGTGAGTTCTTCATTTCAGAGACTTGGGATTTGAAAAGTTTGTGTGTTTGTGTGTTTGTTTGTTTGTCCAACGATAACTGGCGTAAAAATTGATCAATTTCAACGAAATTTGGCACATAGATGCATCTCAGCATTTGTGAGAACTGTATAGTTTTTGGAAATTCCACACAAAACATTTCCAAGATGGCGGCCAATATGGCGGACGACTAAAAAAAATAGTTTTAGCCAGCATAATGTGTTATACATCGTTTTGAAGGTCTTTAAGAGAAGGAAAAGAATATGTAACTAATAAAATTTCACACTTCATATTTTCAAGATGGCGGCCAAAATGGCGGACGACTAAAATAAAAAGTTTCAGCCAGAATAATGTGTTATACATCGTGTTAAAGGTCTTTAAGAGAAGGAAAAGAATGTGTAACTAATAAAATTTCACACTTCATATTTTCAAGATGGCGGCCAAAATGGCGGACGACTAAAATAAAAAGTTTCAGCCAGAATAATGTGTTATACATCGTGTTAAAGGTCTTTAAGAGAAGGAAAAGAATGTGTAACTAATAAAATTTCACACTTCATATTTTCAAGATGGCGGCCAATATGGTGGATGACTAAACAGAAAGTTTTTAGTCAGTATGACATGTTATACATCAATTTAAAGGTCTGGAAGTATAGGAAAGGAATATCTTAGTATTAAAAATTTCACACAGAATATTTGCAATGTGGCGGACTATTAAAAAATATTAATCTGCATTGCATGTTATAAGTAAAAGTAAAGGTCAATAAAAGTAGGAAAAGAGTTCAAATACTGTATAAATAGGCGAGCGTAGCGAGCCTACAATAACTTATATTTAATAAATATTTACTTCAAATTCTGAATCAAACAGGCGAGCGTAGCGAGCCTTTTTTAATTTGATTAAATAATTACTATATTTACTGTATAAACAGGCGAGCGTAGCGAGCCTTTTTTAATTTGATTAAATAATGCTATATTTACTGTATAAACAGGCGAGCGTAGCGAGCCTACAATAACTTATATTTAATAAATATTTACTTCAAATTCTGAATCAACAGGCGAGCGCAGCGAGCCTGCAATAAATTTATTTAATAAATATTTACTACAAATTTTGAATCAAACAGGCGAGCGCAGCGAGCCTTCTTTAATTTCATTAAATAATTACTATATTTACTGTATAAACAGTCGAGCGTAGCGAGCCTACAATAACTTATATTTAATAAATATTTACTTCAAATTTCAAATCAACAGGCGAGCGCAGCGAGCCTGCAATAAATTTATTTAATAAATATTTACTACAAATTTTGAATCAAACAGGCGAGCGCAGCGAGCCTTCTTTAATTTCATTAAATAATTACTATATATTTACTGTATAAACAGGCGAGCGTAGTGAGCCTACTATAACTTATATTTAATAAATATTTACTTCAAATTTCAAATCAACAGGCGAGCGCAGCGAGCCTGCAATAAATTTATTTAATAAATATTTACTACAAATTCTGAATCAAACAGGCGAGCGTAAAGCGAGCCTTCTTTAATTTCATTAAATAATAACTGTATTTACTATATAAACAGGCGAGCGCAGCGAGCCTGGAATAACTTTAATTAATAAATATTTACTACAAATTCTGAATAAAGAGGCGAGCGTAGCGAGCCTGCGGTAATATTATTAAATCAAGATACTGGACAAAATAATTTTAATGCTCGTTTCACGTTGAATAAGAATGTCACGTTTTACTGAAATATTATTCTGATATCATTATTGAGAGCATAGTATGGCTGATATAAAAGCACCATTCTACGCGAGTTCTCTATGCACCGCATCACTAGTTATTAACAACGGGAGATAGACAGAGAAAAATAGACTCCAGGATTCGAACCACGGGCCTCTATGGGCCTCTATATAGAGTCCCGTGATAATTATAATTTGATTTAAACTTTCCGTAGTATGAATACTACCAAAAACTTAATATATAAAAAATCAGTATTTAATCCTTCAGCGTTCTGACTTAGTATCGGCTTTTTAACCTTAATTAATTATTATTAGTTGTCAAAGTCCTAAGATAACTCCTCACAACCATCATCCTACTCCGACAACTCATGCAAAACCGAAAATATTGACTAGACATGGTGGCACCGGCAGCATATATAGTGCACCAAGACAAATAAACATGACAAAACAATGCAGAACGAAGCAATAATCAAAGCAGACCGTTTCATCTGTTTTAGGGGTCACTACTATTGATAGGGTAGAGTGAGGGTTTATAATTCTCACATCGTGAATCTGTGATTTACAGAAACGTTTTTACTCGTGGTGCACTTAATGCGCCAGCCCGTGTTTCTTCCGAGAGATATTTGAATAAGCTTGACGCAATCATGCCTGAACAAGTTTTTTATCTATTGCAGTGCCTTTCCACAAGGGAAGTAAGTGGAAAGTATAATGTGATTAAAGAGACTATATTACGAACCCTAGGGTCGGTAAGGCTGTTGTAGAACTCCTCCCCGGTGCACTGGAAGTTGTACGAAGTGTTCAGAGTTGTAAACTCGGCTTTATTCAGACTTTTACTACTTGACTTCGTCTCACTCGTATTCACCTGCACCTAAACACAATATCAAATAGACATAATTATAAATAAATATAAATACATTGCTGATCTCCCCGAATATGGTGGTTGATTTGCGGATGATTCTACGTATGTAGTAAAAGGAAAGGATTGTGATGAAGCTGCACAAATAATTGATGCCATTGTAAAAGATGCTAAAGATTGGTTTATCATTAATAAATTAACTTTGAACGAATCAAAAAAATCAAATTTTAAGGCATACTCTTAAAAATCATTATTCAGTCAATCCTTCATCAATAAAAATACTTGGACTGTCAATTGACAGCACACTTAATAGGAAAGTTCATGTCAACCATCTTAATAGTATAGTCTTTCATCTATTCTGTACATGCTTTATAAACTTGGTTCCACTCTAGACAATAAAACTATTAAACTTGCGTACTATGCACACTTTCATTCACGAATGCTCTACTGTATTAAAGAATGGGGAGCTGCCCCTTCTGCTAATAGTATTTTTTTGTTACAGAAAAAAGCAATACGCATAATAAATAAGCTTAAATTTGATGCTAATTGTAAACAATTTTTTATAGATAATGGAATTTTAACTTTTTATTCTGCTTATATTTACTCATTGTTATTGTTTACTAAAATTAAATATGATGAAGGACAGTTTTATAATGACAAAAGTCATAATTATCAAACTAGATTTACCAGCAATATTAATGTTGCTATGTGTAGTTCAATCTCCAGTTATCAATGGCATAAGATGTTTTAATAAATTACCTTCTACTATAGCTGAGCTCCCCAAAAAAGCTTTTAAGAAAAGTATTAAAAAGATTTTAACTGAGAAGGCATATTATAATTTATCTGAATTTCTTAATGATAATATGTAAATTTTATTAATTTTTTATGTTGTTTTAATCATTTTATTATTATTATTATTTTTCTTTTTGTACCTGTACTGACTATTGTGATACTACTCTAAAGTTGCAAACCGCATGTAAATAAATAAATAAATAAAAAATAAAAAAATAAAATTGCGGTCGAATCAGAGGAGACTGATCGATGACACATTATAGCCGAATGAAATGCTGTGACAGCAAACAGACCTAGTAACAAAATAAGAGAGAGAATGTGTTAAACATAGGTTGATCTTGTTGCAGTTAATTTAAGATGGCAAAATGAAGGTTTCCATCCCAGATCTTTTTTCTTAGGCCTTGACTACGATATGAGCAGTACCGCTTACGTTTATATTTACTACGTTTATACTTACTACGTTTACATTTCTCATATCTGTTATAAGACATAAATCAGCGTAGATAAGACATTTTCTTTGTGATAAGAGACATTTTCTTGTGCAAATATGTCAATCGTCACACATGTCAACAGGAAGGTTCCCTAACTGTTAGGTTTCCTTGGATGTTTTTATTACTGTACAAATTATAGTCCTAAACCCGTTCCAACCTGACAAGATTTTATTACAGTACAATGTTAGTGCATGCGTATAAACCTGTCCTAAACAATTTCCGAATGATCCGCGGGACGATACAAAGGACGGTACAAATAAGACGTTGGAAGAAACCTTATAAGAACATAAAAAGGGAGGTTCCAAAGTTAAAGAATCGACTCCCACTTGTTTTGTTATTCTGTACAGGAATCTTTGAGTTTCAACCCCTTACTCCACATACCTATAGTAAACTTAGTTAAGATTTTTTTTTTTTTTTATATATCTACAAATATTTACCTTCTGATTAAATCCTTCACTTAATTTGTTCATTTGTTTTTTATCTTGATTTTGATTGGATTGAGCATCCTTCTTAGGTAGAATTACACCCTTGGAAAATTCTGAAAAAAAAAAAAAAAAAAAATTAATCTTTCACCACAAATTGAATAGTATTACAGTTGGTTGGTAAATTATAGTAAAAATACATAAACAGAGAATGTTTACGGGGAGTTAAAATACATAGTTAAAAGTGTGCAGTTAAATTTTTATATCGGCCGCGTTCAACATTCAATCGATATCCAACCCAGAGCTATACCTGGCCGCTAGTTGAGTCTGGACTACTGCCGTGGCTGGAGGCCAGATCTTCTAACCGCCGCGCCGCCACCCACTATTCTTACGATAGTAACCTAAGGTACCGCCAAGTAATTATTTTACATTCTCAGCTACCAAAGCATAAATTTATCGTAATTACCACCGCCTAACTTACCGCCAAATACAGTCCATAGAAAAATACTGGTTGAACCAGCTGCTCCCCTTTTGGTGAGCTTTTACTTCATTCTAAATTAAGGGTGAAATTGCCACCAACAGTAAACCTTAAATAATAATAATAATAAAATCTTCAGTTTAATAATGCAGCATGAAAGAGTTTCCTACAGTAGAACCTAATCACTTATTAGAATTAGGGTAACACTACAAATTTCAAAAGAACAGTTTATATTAAAGTGGTTGTACGGTAAAATCTTGCAAACAATTAGCACAATTTTTACCTCTTTTTTTATCTTCAAAAATAAGGGTGCACATTTTTACAAGTCTTATATGCAAATTTTTAATTTTCCTGAAATTTCAGCCTACAACACAGCCCGTAAATTACATGCAAGTGCATATTACATTTAAGACTTCAATGTACCAAAATATTTTTGGTACATAAGTACCAATTATTACCTTAAAGTCTTGCATAAAATAGGTATGTCTAAGTATACGTTATATATAAACAGATACACATTATATATAAACAGAGTGGTGGCGCCACTCTTTCGAGGAGCTTCCCATCAGTTTAAACAATGCTGGGTCGACATTGAGTTGTGGTCAGAAGCGGTCACCCATCCATCTACTGACCCTGCTCGAGGCTGCTTAACTTGCCTTATCACAAGGCAAGTGCTCTAGCCTCCGAGCCACCCAGGCCCCCAATTGTACATATAAGTTCTTTATATAGAAAGATTTTTACAAAAAAAAAAAAAATTGTAGCCAGTTTTTGGCCCCCTTTATTCCAGTAAAGTTTAAATTAAAAATATCTTCGTTAAATGCCTCCAAGTAAGATGAAAGGAGGTGGTTATAATGTGCCAATCGGTGGATAATTTTTTGGGGTCTAGAAGTGTACTCAATTCATAGGGTAAGGGCACAGTGCACGCTGTTTCCGTCAGAATTAATCAGTGTAGTTACAGCAGAGTGGCCATAGTGGAAGCAGGCAACTGGTTGCGTACACAGGGTTCAGAGTCAGAGACTTTACCGCAATGTTTAGATCATTTTTGTTTTTATATTCTGAATGCTATCAGCACGCACGGTCTGTGTGCTTAACAACATTCTAACTATAAACTTGTAGTTGTTCATGAAAAATTTTTGGGGTTTTGTAGATCATCCTCGAAACCCTTATGCCGAGGGTGATGTGTCTGTCTGTCCGTCGTTCATTGGTTCATACCCCCCGAACCGTTCACACGAGAGATGTGAAATTTAAAATACTGGCATAACTTTTTGTCCCACACATAGGAAAAATACAGAGAAGTTAAACATTTAATATTGCTATGCGTACTGCTTGTACAAAAATGTACAAAGATCATTTTTTTTTTTTTAAATTTTCGAGATGGGTTTCAAATGAAAGTTACCGACAATATTGCGTTATAGTGCCAAAAAGTCACCCAAGAGGCCATCCATTTAAATTTGTTTATTTTTATTTTTTTACTTTCATATGGGGCGGGATGGGGAAATACTAAACTGTTATTTCAGCATTTAATAGTGTATGTTCCTAATAATCGACAAAACCGTAAGAAGTTCTTGGACACAAGTACTTTATACCAGTGATTTTTTTGGTTAGGTAAATACAAATACGTCTTTTTTGAATGCAAAACATATCTCAACAATATTCTTAATTTAGTTTGATATTTCCAAATCAGTATTAGTATTTTTGTTTTTTTATTTTATTCAAACTGTCTAAAACAACTGAAATTTGGGAATTTTGTGACCCCCACATGACATTGTGTGTGACACCACACTCAGATTGATTTTCACAAAGTTTAAAGTCAAAGTACCTTCTTTAAGTAGTTTGAGGTAGACACTTAGTTGTTGCCTAATTTTCTTATGTCCTTCGAGATGCAGGTACTGTTTGATAATTTCACCCTCCGTCGTAGAATCCTTTAGAGTCACCTCAACCTAAACCAACACAAAATCATATAAATAATTATATTAACATATTCATTATACTAGGCATCGCGTGGTTATATCATTGAAGCGAGCGTATAGTAATAAATATGTATTGAATATTGAAAAAATAGATAATCATGAATCATGATGAGTTGATAAATAATGGATATAGTAGTAGTACAGCGGCTAGTAGTAAGGGAACCACCCCGCATTCTTACTATTCCTCTAACCACACGTCTCCTTTTCAATTATTATAAAATGTATCACTTTGCTACAAAAACTGCTAAAAGCAATTACATTTACTGTCTCGCTTCGCTGGACAGTAAATATAATTGCTGTGGTAAAGAAAAAACTCACTTCACACTTCACAGCCTAGTAACATATATACTATTTTGAACATTTTTGAGCATGGTAACTAAGGTTACAAGGGGCTGGGAGGTAACTACCTTTTAGAATTTCTCCTCCCTAAAAAAGATATTTAAGAATCTGACCACACCGAAGTGACAAATTTTAACTGTAAAAAAATGTTTGTGGGGTTGAAGATTTTTTAATTATGAGGAGGGCAAGTAATGAAATTTTTTAACTCCTACATATGATTTAAGAGAGTCCGAGTTCTCTCTTATTGATAGCATTAGCCCCATAGTAACAGAGTGCGTTTTGTTATTGTAGACTTTAACAGGGAACAACACATTTTGAACTTATCTTCATATACATATATACAAATAATTTTGAGGACTGACCGTGACTTCATCGATGGTATTCTCATCACTAAGGTTGGGTATATTGATGGATCCGGTGGATTTGTCGGCTGTTGGAGAAGTTAGAAGTCTTCCCTTCCAGGTGAGTGTCATGTCCCAATCGTAGAGGAAGATAAGTTTAGCCTTACGGTTGTTTACGGACGCCTCACCCTCCATTTTCGATATTTCGGTGATTTCGACTTCGATAGCGTCTGTTTCCATCTTGCATCCGACCAGTAGCTCCTTCAACTTGGTATCGGACCACTTAGTGGCATCCTTCTCCGTCCTGCGACACAAATTTATAAATTCGTAACTCATAAATTAGTTTTGCCTTAAACTAATTTTTGTCTACTTCTGGAGGTAGCACATAGACCACATAGTGGGTCTCTGAACAAACCTAGGTTATCCGAGATTACCAAGTTTTGCCCCGATCAACACAACATTCTGCCATAGTGTGAAACATACCTCACGTCTCTGAAATTCAAACTATTATCAGTTAAGTTGGAATTAGAATTTGGTTTCAGGTAAGTTAGAAGTACGTCAACTACTGGACTATCATCTCCAATTCGTATACTTAGTTTCAATTGAATTAGAATGGCTATCATCTTCACAGATTGCTTCAGTTAATATTAAATTGAATTTAATTTACTTAAAACAAAATAATTTTTACGGTTTCATTGGTAAAGCCAAAAAAAAGAAACCCTTATAGTTTCGTTCCAGTGACCGTCTGTCTGTCTATCACTCTGTAAGGTTCCAATAACTTCCGAAATGGCAGATAATCCACGTCACGTGAAAAAAAAAAAACTTTTTTAAAATTTTGAGTGGGGTATCACATGAAAGGTATTAAAGAGTAGATTACAAAAAGAGCCAAAATTGCGGATAATTCCTGTTACGGGAAAATATTATTTTTAGAAATTTTGAGTGAGGTATCAAATGAAAGGTATTAAAGGGTAGATAACAAAAATATATAACACTTGTGGAAAGTGTTTTTTCATGCCATTTTGTGAAAAAACATCAAACTGTAGTGCCCCCCCCCCCCCCCCCTCTTAATACTAATTTCAAGTTCACAATGCCAACGAAACCCTTTTTACGTGAGACTTCACGCCCAACCCATTTAGGCACTTTTTTTACTTTAGCACCCCCCTTGGTTCTAAACAATATTCTGCCCTACAAAAGTCTTAAAGGTTTGTGTTGGGGTTGGGATATCGAAAGAAAATATCAATATTTTCGATATATCGACACCAAGTGGTTCAACATCATTATTAGTGAAATTATCGAAAGACAATATCGATATTTCCGATATATCGAGGACCTCGATATATCGAAGTTTTTTCTACTGATTTTAATAAATATCGATGTTGCAGATACATCGAAAGATCAATATCGATATGAAATATCAATATTTTTGGCCCGATATATCGATATTTTCGATACATCGGAATCAAAGTCCCAACCCTAGTTTGTGTGTTTGTCTCCCCAAGACATTGAGACTCCTGGGGCAGTTTTATATTTAATATTCCTTTATCTTAATAGTTGATTAAACTAAGGGATATGATCACAATTATATACACAAGTGTGATATTCCTTTGTCCCAAGGTACATTGGAATAAATATCCCTTCATCTTAATAGTAATTTAGACTAAGGAATATATTATGCTACTCTGTATATGTTCATGTTCCTTTGTCTAAATAACTATAAACACAAAGGGTATAGGGGGGTGCTAAAGTAAAAAAGTACCCCAATTTATTATTAGTCTTAAAAGGATCCACAACTATATCATAATATTACAAAGGGTGCAATCTATTTTGAATAATACATGAAGTTGTTCTATTCGGTTGTTACACAAATCGCAGCTTATATAAGACAGTTAGAAGGTATAATGTTTACCAATGCCAGTTGTTAACGTTGACTGCATCGGGCCTCTCCTCGACAATCCAGCGTGGATCTCCTTCACCCCACTTAGCCATCTTCTTACTTCAGGTATCTAACAGCACCCACACAGACTAGATATTCACACCTAAACACAAACAAACATTATTAATATCATATTAGAGAATTCAGTGTCCTTTAGGAATCAATTTGAAATTGAATTAGGCTTATAGAAAGGAGACAGAGCGGAGAAAAATACACTCTGATGCAGCATATTGAACCATTGGCATTTGGATTGACGGTGCAATGCTCTACCAACTAAACTACACCGGAGAATAATTCTTCTCTAACAAAAGTAATCAACTAACCCCTGATAATAGCAATATTACTTTCATTTTGTCCAGAGGGCTGTAAATGAAAACAATCTCCTTATTAACTAGGTCAAGTTAATCCCTTCAGACAAAGCAAAATCATTCTCCAGAGTTGGTGAGACAATCCAAAGACCTATCCTAATGTAACAAATCCTGGACTAATGATCACAATCCAGCGGCTAGGTCTGGAGGGGGCACATTCTAAATCAGTTTAGATTGGGGGGGGGGGGGGGGGGGGAGTCGTAGTGGAAAAAAGAAAAGGGAACTACTTATTCAACAAAGCAGCTGCCCCCCCCCCCCCCCTTCCAAAAAAAAAATCTCCGTGCCCAAGTAACAATAACTGTTTTAGAACGTATTCGTTAGAAAATGATATGCTGATGCTTACTGCAGTACAATATCTTACTGTAAGTCATGGGCGTCGTCTGCAGTTAATTATTTGGGGGGGATCTATGGCGGGGGGTTCGGGGGGCCATTTCCCGGAAAATTTTGAAAATATGACCCCTCAAAACAGCGCTTTTATGCCTTTCTGAGGTGAAATTGAATATGAGGTGAATGTAAAAATATGTATTAAAAAAAAATACGGCGTATTTTTTTTTTTTTTTTTTTTTTTTACTCTATTGGGTCTGGGCCCTTCTGGGGGGGGGGGGGGGGGGGGGGGGGCACGTGCCCCTTGTGCCCCCCCCCCCCCCTGGATACGCCACTGTCACAATACAACAATAAGTAACTGAGGTATAATGGTCAAGTCAGCTAGTTTATCAAGGCAAAATAAATCTCATAAAAATAATTGAGGAAAATATTTGGTTATTAAGTAATTGCATAGTTATTAAAAGAATTTTTAGTTATTAGAATTTAAAGGTCCACTTTGGTTTTAATGTAAACTTTACTTGGGCTTTCTCTTAATAGGAGTAGAAGATTAAATCTTGACGCTTCATTTTTTTGGGATCTAAAAAGATGTTAAAGAAATACCCTAAACTGTCTCATTAAGTAAATTGAAAATTTCCTATATTAATTGTCTTGGCCCAAATTTTAGGATAACTTTAAATATATTTTGCTAAGTGTGTGTTAACAATGTGTGCGTTGTTTGTTGTGTATGTGTTTGTTTAAGTTTAGTTATGTGAATCAACCATGCCTCCTAAATGTATTAAAAAGGAATCAGACTCTAAGGTTCTGTAATCAAACAAAGTAATGAAAATAAAGATCTGAGAAAATTATAGGTCAGCTACCAGCGTCAAGAAAATACATCATTTTAATGTTTATTTATGCCAGTATTATTCCCTTTCAATTTTTTTAAAAATGATGTTATTGTTTACAAAACATTTACGGTGTTATTTATTTATTTTTTTTTTTTTTTTTTGAGAGGGGGGAGGGGGGCATTGCTATCACAAAGATGACTGTGTTTACTTTGAATAATATTGCATTTTTTTTTTTTTATTTAAAGCAACTAGATCAGTTATTATAAACCAGAACCCTTATCAGTGACTATTTGTGTAATGTTTTTTATCTTATTCGAGGTCAACCACAATTATAACTTCATGGATATTCTTATATGGATATACTTCAATATTTTTGGAGTTTACACAAAAAAATTAAAAGTACCAGGCATATAACAAAAAAAAAAGGAAGAAAAAAAAAAAGTACAGCGTAGTATAAGTCATAATTTAGTCGTCTTATTTTTCTGCAAGTTTATGAGGAGGAATCTGTTTTAGCAGATACAGTAGAGTCTCGTTTATCTGGACCCCGCTAGTCCGCACATCCGTATAATCCGGACGGGCCGAAAACGATGTAAAATTGGAACCAGGGCCTGTTAAGATTTATTAATTGTTAAGATAATTGGATTTTCTGCTTTTATTGTCTATTAATATGTATAAAATTGTTCTTAGTATAGTTTATAGGTGTATATTCAAACAGTCTAACACGAGGAATCCCGGTATTTTGTTAAAAATTAACAGATTTAAGAATAAGTAAGAACATCGATAAATCTGTTTCGGTTCCATAGAAATGTAGGGCGGAATATATAAAGGAAGTGTCTTCCAGGAAGTACGATTATATGTGACTGAGATGGGGAAGGGTTTTAAGAAACATGTAGCGGCGGCTCAACCCAGTTCCATTAAATTTTGCCAAGCCGACAATGTCTAATGTCTTAACATTTTGTGAAATGATTATCGCTCCTCGAATTTCATATCGGAACTCAGCCTGTTTCTCAGGAAGTCCCTTCTAACCTGCCACCTGCGTAATAGATTGTCATTTTATTTTAATTCATTTGACTGGTGACAGAACAGCTCTTAACTTAAATAGTGGACCTACGTTGTACAAGCATGCTTTGGAGACTAATAGAAGTGATTTTTACGATAAAAATCTCAATATTAATAGTTTTACCCAACTAAAACTTGTTTTACAGGCATTTTAAAACTGATTCCGTTTAATCCAGACTTTCGGTAATCCGCACTGGGTTCGGTCCCGTTAAACCCGGATTAGCGAGACTCTACTGTACTATCAACTATTGTTAACTACTAGCCACCTGAATAAAAATATAAGTTAATTAATAATTTTGTACGTTAAAATAATCCCTAAACTAAAATAAAAAATAAAAAAAAATAAAAAATAAACAACCGAAAAAATCCATAATGTTCAGGGGTGAATTAAATGTAGGGGGAAAAAATAGCGAAGCCAAAAATAAAAGGTGGAGGATGATTTCATGCAACAGAGACTGCAGATTGGCCAAAGACAGGAATTCCGCTTTAAAAGTATAGTAGAACCTCGCTTACACGACCCTCAATAACACGGCAACCTCAATTACAAGTGCAATTTTCAAATCCCCTTGAGATTGCCATAACACATTATCTTAAATTAACCTCTATAACACGACTATTATTATCCAAACAACCTCTATAACACGGTTTTTTTTTTCTAATTCAGAATGTAACTCAGAACCTCTATAACAAGTCGTTTTGAGAAGTCAACCTCTATAACACAACTCTAAACAGGAATAGGTCGACCTTGAACAAGTCTAGACCTGAAAACTCCGCCCTTAACCTCGATAACACGACCCTCAACAAAAAGAGCACCTCGGTAACAAGACTGTTTCCCTAATCCCCTTGAGACACTTCTTATCGAGGTTCTACTGTACTTAGATAAAGAAATTTTATATGTTATTTTTATCATGGGTAGCCTCTTTATCCTTTATGGAAGATATCATGCTGTTATTAAGATGGCAGATTGCAGGTGGTCTATATTATATCAGTAGTTGATGTTTCACTCAGGGGATGCAACTGCTGTATAAATGAGTCATTTGCCAGAACTAAGCCTTTAAAGCTTAGTATTGAAGCCAGCTTCTTACATTCAACAAACTATGCACCCTGTCTGTCTGTCGGTAACGTTTACGTGTCCGACGATAACTTGAGTAAAAGTTTATCGATTTAGTTGAAATTTGGTATACATGTTCCTTTTACTAATGCTCAGGCTAAGCTTGTTGGACAGCGTGCTCCGTCCAAGAGTTTGTGCACAAGGCTCGTGTAAACTTGAGCTTCAAATGAAAAATTAGAATTTCAGAATGGGAAAAAATTTTATCATAACTTATTCGATGAGACGAACATTTTTTACAAATAACATTTATTAGTAAAACCAACAGCAACACTGCGGACCTAAACAATTAAAGTAGAGAAAACAACGTTTTTACCAATATCTTACGTTCTAACGTAACGATTTTAATAAAACTTCATATACATCGTATAAAATACAATTAAAACAGGCATGTAAAATTTCAATTTGATACAAGCAGAGGCTATTGAGTAGTGAAGTGATACATTTATAATAATAGTTTAAAGGCTACTAGGGATGGTTAAGATTCTTATAGGTGTGTAGTTATCTAGGAAGGTTAGTTTTCTACCAAGTACCCCCACTATACCCTGTTCCACTTATCTTCAACTATGACATTCATCATGATTAATAAACTCCTTAATATTCAGTATTTTATTACAATACGCTCGCTTCAATGATAAGAGCCACACGATGCCTACTTATGTAATAAGCTTATATCTTCAAAAACATGTTCTTGGAGATAATCTTGATGAATCCCTTATAAGCAGAGACCTTCAAATGCCTTTTTGCCATGGCGCCATACTAAAATGCCACATTTTGCCTATTTTTCGGTAAAAAGCCACATTTTGCTGATTTTTGGTAAAATGCCACACTTTTTGCCTTATTTGGGCCAAGTTCTGAGAAAAAAAAAAATAGAAATATTCTAATATTCTAAGGGATTCTGCTACAACCCGTAAAACCAGGTAAGATATACGCCCTTGCAGGGCAGGATTCCCCAAGTGACGTGGATTCCTATCTTAGGGTAGTGACACACTTCGTCATTCGGGTAGCGCTACTCGAGTGGTGCTACCCAATCACCAATGAGAATAGAATGCAACCTACCACACGAGGTGGCGCCACACGCCCGGTAGCACTACCCGGTCCACCGTCCCTCTGTCTAGCCGCTACCTGCAGGTGGCGCCACCCGATCAGCCCATTGTTTTCAATTGAACCCGTCAGACGTTGCCATCCAAGCCACTGCAACTCAGTCCCCACTCCTTCAATCAAATCAGGGGCAAACTGCATCCCTCATATAAGTGTTTTTACTGGTCTAACTGTTCTTCAATATTCTAAGCAATTCGTTGAAAGTTACACACGACATTTGGCAAAAATTGTTACTGTCCTCTTGGATACGGGGTAGGTACACTGTATGAAACAAACTATAGTAGGTATTCTTTTTGTCTGAAATTATTCGAAGAACCCAAAAACGCATTTTTTCCTTCTTATTTCAACATGATGATACGCATGCACAGCTATCTCCTCCGGGTCCATTTCACGACTGTCCGAAAAAAGTAAAAACTCGGGGGGCGGAAAACTGGTGTCGGAAGCAAGTGGCATCAACAAGGTGGCGCCACCCGGGTGGCGAAGTTTGTCACTACCCTATGGATTAAGAGCCATTAGCTCTAGCTCATCACTGCTCAATGTGGGTCATTGTAGGGTATTATAAATACCTGTAAATTGTAATAATGTAGTTAATAGGACTCAAGTTGCACGATTTAATATCCCTTTTACAATGGAAAGGGGAAGGGGGGGGGGGGGGGGGTGGAACGTTGAAAAATAAATGCCACATTAGCTAAAATAAATGCCACATTTGGCCAAAATAAGTGCCATATTGCCACACTTTTTAGTGCCACATTTCATAAAAATAAATGCTACATTTTGAAGGTCTCTGCTTATAAGTCATGCTGAGCAACACACAATTAGAAGCACTTTAGTACATGCTGAAGCTACACCGGCTAAAGCAGCAGACAGAATGGCTTCATTCAAGGCTGTACTCACAAAATAAGTAGCAAAAAGTGCAGATTTATAAAAAATCTTTTATGTAGAAATTTTGGAGGTCATTAAAGATTATTAGCATTAACACAAATCATTCTGACGTTAAACTTATAAAAGTTAAAATAATAAAATACAATAAATAAATTTGTTAGAGAAAACCAGATAAAGGTTAAGAAGATTATGCAGAAGTCAAGATAACCATATACTTCTAAGGAAGGTTACATCATAACAGGTTATAAATTAAATTTGACGATATTTACAAATAATTACATTCTAAATAATCAAATACTTTTAACCTGGTAATGCTCTATGAAAAAGGGACATAAAAACACGTTCAAAAACCTAAATAACACAAAAAAAACAACAGAGTAACTGTGCAAACTAGCGGATAACAAATGCTAATTTGATCATTTAAAAAATATTGGACGGTTATTCTATAAGAGAAAAAAAATAGTTTTCTGGGCTAATTTAAAGCGATATGAATGTCTCAAATCAAATAAAACAAACATAATATTTCAAAATGGTTAGAAATATAATGATCTTATATCAAGGTATTTACAAGTTAAAATAATCCTAAAGCACGATCAAATTGGTATAATTTTATCGTTAGTAGGTGATACGAGCTGTACCATCAATAAACATACTAGTATTTTAAGTTAAAACATTATTTCATTATAAATGAAAGCGTAGAGTTATCGGTTTAATATAAAAACTAGCACGCGAGAGTCTTCACTCGATTTTACAAGTAAGTAAAAATAACGATAATTAACAGAAAAATGTAAATTATATTACTATTAATACAATAATACACAAATATTACGATGTATAATAAAACATAAGGTCAAAAATTAAAAAAAAAAATACGAGAAAAGTGGAACAGACTTACCTAAATGTTTCGGCAAAAACTCTAATAGGAATAACAATTGACAACTGATAACGGAATGTAAAGCTTCAAGTTCTCCGCGGAGAAAAACAATTTTTTTAATAAAATAATAAACTTAAAAAATCAACAAATATAAAAAGATCAGTTAAAACGCGGCCGAGAGAAAAACTAGACGAACTAGATCGGTCAGTAAAAAAATTCGGATCTTTGGTTCCCTCGGGTTTCGCGAAATCTTGGGAAAATTCTAGAAATCAGTGTTGTCGTTTCTTAAACGACACGACAGGTAAGTCTAAATTAAGAACTTCGAATCTGATTAAACTGATTTAAGAAGTGAAATATAAAAAATGATGAAGAAGAATTGAGGAAGAATATGTTGACAATCGTAAACAGTCTCTTTTACTACTTTTGACTACAATATTATTATAACCGTTCTGTTATCGATTGATTTTGTTGTTATATTTTGTTTTAATGTTTTAAATTTATAGCGTTCGGTAAATATATTTGTAAATAGAAAATACTTTTCAATTGAAGATGACGGAAAACGAAGATTCGAACTGGGATATTAATAAGTACAAGTATGAACATGAGTTGGAGCATCACTGGGAACTGAAAAAAGCTTTTATGGAAGCTCACAAGGAAAAATTCCCTGAGAAACGACTTGTTTGTCTTGCTCAAACCTTCTACAACGTACAAGTTTTAGGCTGCAGGTAACTACTCAATAAATCTTTTACGTTTAACTGAAATGAGAATTTAAAAACACAACTTTATAACCGGTATGTTGCTTAAAATCTGGTTACTGCTTTTTGTGTAAAAATAAACACCTTGATGTTTGGGAGTTGGGATTTTGAGCTTGTTTGTTAATGTTTCTACCGAGTTTGGTAGTACTATAAATCTCGATGGAAACAAATAATTTTAATAAGTATTACGGTACTTTTGAGATGTGGTACTTTTGAGATATGGCTAGGCTTGCCGTAAGCGCCAACTATGGTTCTTCCCAATACACCCTAGTGTTTCATGTTTGATTTAAAAACTGTGTAATGAATTTAAAAATGTGGATTCCATAAAAAGCGCCCAGCATTATTGCTTTATGCAAGAATATTACATTACTTATTAAAATGTCTTTTCTGAAGGAGACTGTCCGGTTGAAGATCACTCGGCATGGTTTATAGATTTGAGAGATTAGTAGAACTGCTGATAAGGGAAAATTTAAGAACAGGGCATCACTCGAATGTACTGTTTGACAAACAGTCTAAGAGCTGGCTACATAAAAAATGTTCGCATAAGGTACATGTTGATTTGTATTCAAAATGAAACCTTTGGTCTAGCCGATCATAAATTTGCCTGACTGCCATCGTGATGATAATTATAATTTGATTTAAAGTAAAATTTAATCTTTCCGTAGTATGAATAGTACCTAAAAAAGAATCTAAGTGGCAAGGTGTTACAGAAATAATAGTCCAGGAGATAGTGTTCAAAAACGTGTCTGACTAACTAAAAAGGGCAGGACATGGCCGCTCTCCACCTGTTTATTTTTTTTCAAATGCCTATTGCCAAGCTATGTCCCGCAGAAGAACTTACCCGACTACATATTCTTAAAGGCACCAAAAGATTTACTTATACTCAAAATTCTAGCTGGACTATAATTGAGTAGAGACTTCTCGTTCGGTTTCTTGGCTGAGGAATGAGGCCACTTAATTAATAAACTGTTATTAATCAAGCTGATTAAATAGAGGAGGATCTTTCATCGTACAGAAATTACAATATATTCTATATGCTATTTCGATTTTAGTACTTTCTTTTTTTAAAAAAAAGGATGAATCTATAGGAGTAGGCAATTATTTATTTAAAATGTAAGTTGGCTTATTAATTGCTTCTACCCATATATACTGTGGCAGATTTTTAGCATGCAGCATTGTTCTTGCTGCCTCTACAAGTTTCCTATTTTCTCTCTGCTGCCATATTCTGCTGAGGAGTTCTTTCACTTTGACTTCAGGCAGAAAAACTAGTTCAGTTTTTAAAAAATAAACTGACCTAAATATTGAAAAATCGTCCTTAGAACAAACAAAGCAACGAGCTCCAAGTTCCATCAAGTGAATTTACTGGCATTGGACACACTCATCTTCATGTATTGTCACCAGGTCTTATTCCTCTTTGTTAACGTCTCCCAAAAACTTAGGGTACCTACACAGTGGCGCCTGGTTGGTAGCAGGGCTGGTCGCATGTTACCTAGCTGGTTACTTGGTAGAAACACAGTGGAGCCTAGCTGGTCGCTTACTATCATACTCGCTTACAGGCTGGAAAAATTGACCTGTGCTTCTTTATGGGCATGAACACAGTGGAGCCTGGCAGGTTACCTGGTTGGGTGCATAGCAGCAAGCTTGATTCCTACCTCGATTGTTACATAGCTCTATGGGAAGTAGATTGGCCTCGAATGTGGGCACTTTAACACTTTTTCTACACGTCCCCACACAGTGGAGCCTGGTTGGTAGCAGGGCAGGTCACATGTTACCTAGCTGGTTACCTAGCATGTAGCGGGCCACACACACATTGCAGCTTGTTTTTAGGTTCAGCGCCCACACTCGAGGCCAATCTACTACGTATAGAGCTATGTAACAATCGAGGTAGGAATTCTTCAAGTATCCTGCTATGCGAACTGCACCCAACCAGGTAACCTGCCAGGCTCCACTGTGTTCGTACCTATAAAGAAGACCGGCTCAAGTTTTCCTGCCTGTAAGCGATCAGCTAGGCTTCACTGTGTTCGTACCCTTAGACAATGTAGTTTCCCAAAAACAAAGCCCTCACAAAATTCTTTATAAACTTCTGCATTGATTTCCATTTTTTATGCTGGGTTAAACCAGAATCTGCGACCCAAAGTCCCAATCATCTAAGAGCAATGCCTATTTCCTTCTGCTTTAACCTGAGCACACTAAGAGAGATAATGTCCACCCTGGCACTTAAAGCATGCTACAGTAGCTTTCTTGGTCTTCTCCCTCTTCACTACAAGTTAACTGCACTGTTTTTCTGACTTCTGATGATAGTTTTTGTTATGTGACAAGCCCTGATGTACGGGTTTTTGTAATTTTCGATTTCTTGTCTTGACACCTCTATTCTATTGTACATAGTAGTACGCTGATAGTCAGTTGATGAATGGATTATTAGGAAGAGCTTACTAGAGTTAAAAAACATGCTATACCTACCTCATTTGAAATAACGTTTAAACGTATAACAAACCAGATATCTCTTGAGGATGAAATTTAGTAAATTTATGACAATCTTCCTTTTCTAAACCCCTTTAAGACTCAACAATCTAGAACAATTCTCTTACAGATGGCCGCAATCTTTTAAAAAATCGTTATTTTTAATTAATGTTAGGTACTACTCTGTTGAAACACTACCTTAAATGTTTTTACTTACTATATTTTGTACTTTTTTTAAAAAAAAATATTACAGATCTCTTGATAAGAATCACCCTGAATTCGGGTTCTACTTTTTCCGGGGGGGCTTTTACACCCAAAGACGCAGGCCACTTAGGTGGGCCCATACATCAAACCCGGACTAGGGACCGAAATCTTCACAAACTAGTGTGAAGATATGGTCGTCAACCATGACTCCCCTCCTAGTTGTAATACAACCAGGAGTGTCATCATCATGGTTTCCAGGCCGAAACCTGGTGGTGCCACTCTTTTGAGGAGCTTCCCATTTGTTTAAACTGGGTGGACATTGAGCGAGGGGCCCAGTCTGGGAATTCAACCCAGAGCTGTTGTCAGAAGCAGTCACCCATCTATCTTCTGACCATGCTCGAGGCTTCTTAACTTGCCTTATTGCAAGGCGAGCGCTCTAGCCTCCGAGCCACCCAGGCCCCCCTCGGGTTCTACCTGATTCAGACTTTTTCTATGTTATATGATGTTATTTATTACTGACTATTATTTGTTGTTGTTTATTTGAAGGTACGATGCGAGGGTTATGATTAAAATGAAAGCTCTAGCGGAAGCAGTTGCTCCGATTACTAATCAGATGTCTAAGGAGAAGGAGAAGTATTCCAAGGGTTTCGTGTCGGCTGATAATGCAGTCGTCGACAGAGTCAAGTGTAAGCTTTAAATTGTTCAATATTGATAAGAGAACCATTTTCTTGTGATTGTAATAGATACATAGAACAACAGCGCATGGTAGCATGACACTCCATCAGCTTGTGGCAGATTCAACACACCTTGTATAATATATATTTATGTATTTTTGTATGACACACAGTTTTGTTGTGACATTTGAGGTAGATGTAATTTAATGGTATGATTTTATACAATAATTTTCTTTAAAACGTTGAAATTAACAAATTTTTTATTTGATAATTCTTTATGAAGTTGATGGATAGTTAAGGTTTGGTAATGATACAAACAATTAGTTGTTTCTCATTATGAGACGTTTCGACCCTTAGATGGTTCAAATAATGAGAAGAAACTAATTGTTTTTATCATTACCAAACCTTAACTATCCATCAACTGGAAAAAGAATCAATAATTTTCTTGTAAAGCTTATGTGTCTATGTGCCAAGGGGTAGAGGGAACAATACTGTAGAATCTGGGTCTAAAAAAGTGCTTCATTATGTAGATACCCTTATCAGACTCTGGAAGTGTCTTGTACCTTATTATAAAGTTGTTTTTTTCTTACTTTGTTAAAACAACTATTATTGTCTTGGATTATGTGCTACAATTAAGAGGAGTATTGATTTAACACAATGCATGGAGGGAGCTAGCGTAGCTGTGTGAGTTAAACCACGTCTGCTCGGCCATCACTGAATCTCGAGTGGAACGAGACGGGGTTCGATTCCTCGCCGTGACACTCTGATTTATATGGCTCACTATTGATCACATCATACTCGCTTTGGCGGTACTATGTACAGAGGTATGGTGTGTGAAGTGGCTGGAACTCTCTACCGCGGGGCGTAAAAAGGGCCTAAGTGATGGCCTAATTGCAAGGTTCGAACAAGTGGTTCGTCCTACCCGTCCTAGTAGAAAGTACTAGACTACTACTACTACTAACACAATGCATACAATTGTTCAACACTGTGTTTGTAGAAATACTTGTAGCAGTGGGAGTGAAAAGTTGCACCCTTTAAAATAGTTATTTATGCACCTAGGGAGTAATGTAAGCCATTATTCCCTGAGCGAATAAGTTGGTTCTTGAAGCGAAGCCGAAGGAACCATGGTCCGTAAATGCCAAGGCAAAGCCAAGGGAATTAGTTTTTTTAATTAATAAGGCGTAGCCGAGGAAATAACATTAGCTAAATAAATAGCTCCTGAGATGCGGCCAAGGGAGATAATTATCACGAGGGGAATTATAGCACTTTACTCCTGAGGTACATGCAATATTGTTTCTCTACTAGGGAGAAAATACACATTTTCATGCATTGCACAGTTTCTATAACAGCAGTTCTAATAACAATAATTGTTAGCACTTTTAATAGCATATATAAGAGATTCAATATTAAAAACAAATAAGAATTGCAATTAAACTCAAATCTCAAATAGAAGGTTATTTAGATGCAGGTTTAAAATCAGTGATAAACAAGGTTGAAAAAGCAGTGTCGCCAAGCTGATTGCTACAACCTCACTACATTTGCCATTCATTCTCTACTATTTATAAAATAATTAAGTTGGCAATCCTTCTTTTTTTCCCTACTTTACTTTTTCGCCCTACTTTTATTTTTTCTCCCTACTTTTTGAGTTCAGGGTAGAAAAGACTTACTTTAGTCTCTCTGAACTAATCTAAAATCATAACTTTTTCTCCCTACTGGAGATAAAAACAGTTTTCTCCCTACTGGATATAAAAACAGTTTTCTCTTGGAAACTTAGGTTCAAACTCATAGAGCCTGGCCAGGAAATAATTAAATTTGTATTTTATTATTACTATCATTTTAAATCTAGTTATTAGAATGTGGACCGCTTGATTTGAATTCTGCTTCCTTCTTTTTAATTTGTATTCTGCTTTCACCACTTGCTTAAAATGCTCAGTTCATTGATCCATAAAAACATGATCAGTAAACTTATGGTTTTTCTTCCAGCACTGATTACACTTTGGGTTTATGGGATGTTTTGTCATTCAGTTCAATGAGAAGTCAGTCCCCTCGTGTCTGGCTGTTGTAAAGCCAAATGGATTTCTTCTTATTCTTTTTGACTGAACGGTTGAAATAAATCCGTATGAAACATTTTTTTCTTATTGTATTTTGTCAATGAACTTATTACATTGACTCCTTTGGGGTTTATAAAATGTATTAGAATTCTTAAACAATAAAACTATTTTGGTTTCAAACTGCCCATTTAAGCTGGGTCAAGACAGTTGCCTAAGTACTTGGCGGAGATATAAATGCAACATGTGACTATACACTGTCTCGACCAGATCGCTTGTCTGCTATTAGGCTGAGTACTGACTGTACTTATCACATTGCCGAGGTCTCTCCCCAATGCAGGTGTGGCCCAGCACACAGCAGGTGTAATGTCAATTTTATTTATCTTTCTTTTCCCCCCGTCTAATTTAACATGATTTGTATGTTTCAGCAAAATTGGGTATAGTTGTCGAGAACAGCGGTCGAAATGATGCCAAAAAGCCTGATGAGTGGGCAGCGGCTGCATCAGCAAGGAAGAGACATTGGCAGGACCCTTCAGAGAGGAGATACGAGGCCAAACACCCCAGGATAGAGGCTCCTCCCGAGCCTGAAGTACAGAAGAAACGTGCTTGTGCTCCCTGGTTGAACCGTATCAACGTCGCTGAAGTAGTGAGGAGTGGTCCCTTCGGTAGGGTAGTTATATTCGAGGGAGGGCAGGGTACAGACAACCCGGCCACTATCATCGAAAGGACAGCTTCCGCTTCTCAGATGACCACATCGTTTAACTTTGTCCAGACTAAAACTGAAGTGTAAGTAGCTACACATCTGAGTATCACTTTATAAAGATGATAAATATTTTAATTGGAAAACTAAGAAACTATAGTCTGTTGAAGTACTCAATAGCCTTAATAGAATCATATCTAAGTAACAGATATTAAGCTACTTTAGTTGACGGAGTTTTATCTGACTGGGAAGAGATAACTGAAGGCATAGTACAAGGTTCAGTGATGGGAACACTTTTTTTTATAATTTTTATCAATGACATGCCTATCATAGTCAAAGATCAAATTATAAAACTGTTTGTAGACGATGCTAAGTACTAAACATAAAGATCCTAAATGTGTAAAAACAGCCCTAAATGAAGTTGAGCTGAAAAGCTGGATAATACATACCATAAGCTTTGAATGAAAGCAAAACTGCAAATTTTCGCTAAGAGATACTGAGAGCTTTAAAAATCCAGCTTTCACTAAATTTTCTGGAGTCCTTATTGAATCTAAGTTGACGTGGAAAGAGCACTGCTCTTCTCTGGCTAAGAAACTCTCTAGCCAGGTATTTTTACTTTTTACATTATCTTCCCAAATATCCACAGACATTTTAATATCAGTATATTATGCTGTCTTTCACAGTAGACTAAGCTATGCTATAATCCATTGGGGTCGCTCAGCGCATACAGACACTGTGTTTGGAATACAGCGAAAGGCAAGAACGATCTTTAAAATGTTTAAGAAGTACAAAATGCTCACTGTTGCCTGTATATATATATTTTACGATGCCTGATATATGTCAAAGAAAACCCTCATCTATTTAACTACAAGAACTCAGTACATCATCACAACACCAGACACAGACACAACCTTCAAACAACATACTGCAGACTTTACAGTACTCAAAACAGTATTAATTATTGGTCCATAAAGCTTTTTAATCACCTCCCAAAAAATATACAAAAATTTGAGCTAAAAAGATTTAAAATTAAAATTAAAACAAGTGCTCAAGATGCATGCTTTTTATTCTTTAAACAAATTTTTAGACAGTTATATTTGTTAATTTTAAAAATGATTTATTTATTGCTTCCGAGCTTACCGAAGGTAACGGAAGCATTGTGTTCACTTTTGAGAACGAAAAACTTTTATGCCTCCGATTTCAAAAATTCCAAGACAGAAATCCGTTTCAGACATCAGGGAACATTTTTGGTCTCGTGTCTGTCTGTCTGTCTGTCGGTCTGTGTGTCCGCGAATTATGAAACGTGCGACGATAACTTGAGTAAATGTCGACCGATTTTGATGAAATTTGGTAGACATGTTCATTTTAGCAATGCTCAGGACGAGTTCGTTGGACAACGTTATCCGTCCAAGCGTTCACGAGCATATAAATATAAAATTGGAATTTTAGGTCGGGGAAAAAATCTAACTTCATCTATTCAATGAGACAAACATTTTTTTCTAATACAATTTTTTTAGTAAAACCAACAGCGACACCGCTATGAAGTGTTAAAGATCGCTAAAACTATTAATAGTTTTTTACAAAATAAACAATATTACAATAAAGTAATATAACAATAATTGTTATAGTATATGATAGGATGCGAGGAAGCTGTGTGCCACACTAATTGGCAGTCTATTTATTCTTAATTTATTATAAATTTAGTTTGTAATTTAGTTCTTAAGTTTGTTGACTATTATTATACCCTTCAATAAGGGTGACGATAATAAAAATATTCTGTATTCTGTAAAGCAAACAAATCCCAATATCTTCCTGTGTAGACGCCATGACTAATGCCAACGATTGCTGACCAAGATTCGACCACACAATCGTTGGTCGTTTGTTAGCCTTTTGGTGGCAGTGTGTATACTAATTTAAATACATACATACATCCACAGCACTGGAACCCATGATAGGCTTTTGCCTCCATCACTATGCCTCTCTTATTGCCTATATCCAGAGTAAATCCAAGATCAATCGTGTTAAGTGGACCAATTTTTTTTATTGAAGGGAGCTTCTTAAGGCGTGTCCACACTATGCTGCGCAATGCCAGTTGGCAAAGCCGAGCGGCAAAGCTGTCTGGCAAAGCCAGATGGCACCACAAAAAAATTCATCCGTCCACCCTGCAACTGGCAAAGCCAGTCGAGATTGTGATGTATGACGAAAAAATAAAGAAATAGGTGTTACAAAAGATAAGAAGAACGGACAGATAATAATTTTAACAAATTCTGGACACAAAAAGTTAGTAGTGGTGTGAGAAGGGGCTCGACGCTGGATGCCAAGTGCAATGTTGCCGGGTGGCCGTCCACACCTTGCCATACAACTTCTTGCCATCTGGCTTTCTATGATCCGGACCGACAATCATCGGGTTCGGCTTGGCACGTCAAGTGGCACGTTTTGTGCCAAGCTTGGCAAAAGAACAAATGCCAAGGGAGACATCCACATTACACTTGGCAATGCCATCTGGCCTTGCCATTCCTTGCCGCTTGGCATAGTATGGACGCGCCTTTACATTCAACAAGACATGCATCTTGTCTGTCTGTCTGTCTGTGTAACGTTTACGTGTCCGACAATGTCTTGAGTCAAAGATTGATTCTTGAGTGAAATTTGGTATTTGATTTCCTTTCACTAATGCTCAGGCTAAGTTCGTTGGACAACATTATCCGTCCAAGAGTTCGCGAGCAACACTCGTGTAAATGTGAGCTTTAAATGTAAAATTGTAATTCCAGATCGGTAAAAGATTCTATCATCACCTATTCGATGAGACGAACATTTTTTTCAAATAACTTTTTTTTTTAGTAAAACCAACAGCAACACCACTATGAATTAATTAAGATCGTTTAAACTATTAAAGCAGACCTAAACATTTAAAATAGAAAAAACAACGTTTTTACCAATATCTTCGTAACGATTTTTATAGAACTTTATATAAATTGTCTTAAGTACATTGAAACAGGCATGTAAAATTTCAACTTGATACAAGTAGAAGTTCTTGTGTATTGAAGTGATACATTTTATGATAGTTGAAATGAAGATGGTCGGAACATGTAAGTAAAGAAATACGTAGAAAGGTACCCTTGTCCCCCACTACACGGCTCTCTAATACAATCACATGCTTTAACTATCAGCTCTTCAATGATAGAGGCATGGGGTGGCTAGTTATTTGTATGTAAGAGATATATTTTCTGAACAATTTAGTTGTTAACTATTTTTGTTTTGTTTTGTTGTTTAGGTGCTGTCAGTTCTCTCTGAATGGTTTATTCCTGGCTAGTGGTAACGGCCAGACTCAGAAGGTAGCTAAGGAAGCAGCTTGTATCCAAGCTCTCGAGAGACTTAAACAGACCTGCTTTACAGTACAGGTAATAAAACAATTTACTCCTAACTTAATTATTCTCTTGGAACTAATTAAAATGGTGAGTTGAGTGTGTAGAGGTAGAACTAGACTCAGGGGCTGGTGGAAGTACGATGGTATCGGGATGCTTTATAGGAGGTTCTGTATGGTTCTGTATATGAAGTTTGTATACTTTATAAACAAATAAACTTTATTATTATTATTATTAAATAATAAATTATTACTGTATAGTGGAAATATTAAACAATATTAGAGACTAATTGAAAATATGGAAGATGTGTTTCACTTCATAGGCAAGTGCAAAGTGCTGGGAGAATTTAGAGTGCAATGGCTCGGACGATACCAGTTAGAGGAAATCCAAATTATTGATTATTTAAATGGAAAAGACTGGGAATCATTGGTTGCTTTTACAGAGCGCGCTTGGTACTACAGGAGATATATCCTGCAGCACGATATATAGCAATGTATATGCCATTTATTTATTTATTTATTTATTTATTAATTAATTTATTTATTTATTGAATTCTTTATAGTATACTAGGGTAATTAATGTTATTTATTTAGTTAGTGCTGTGATTTTAGTTTAATATAATTATTACGTCCTTTTTAATAGATAATTTATTGATGCATGTAGATTTTTTCTCCTTTTTAAAACTATTTATTTATTAATTTTCTTGCTAAGAACCTAGCAAAACTTATTTATTTACTGCCATTTAAATTTATTAATTAATTTGTGCATGTAACAAGATGTATAAATATCTATATATTTAGTATATAGTCTTGTCTCACTATTAATTTATGTTTTTCAAATTATTATTTAGTTCAGTGCAATATTTATGATTTGTTTTTTGTGATATTAGATTTTTAAGTCTAGTTTGTAATATAAAATGTAGCCTCTTCCTTTACCTGGATCCACCACCCTTTACACCTGGCCTTTTCTTTTACTGTTTATCCTCTCACGTCCTTCTTGCCTCCCACCTTCAATCCTTTCTAACTCCTCTATTTACTCTATCATTTCTTGACCAGTCCTATTCCTAACGTCAACATGTAACTACTTTAAATTCAGTATATTTTGTCTATTATCTGTAGTTATACCCTGACGATGTGTACAAATTACATGAAACTAGTTGGTCAAACTATGTAGTTTTTTTATGTGCATGTAACTATATACTAATTTAAAGCTTTGTTTTGTGTATTGTATGTTATCATATTAATTTATTAGTTACCATTCGCATGTAAACTAATTTAAAATTTATATCTACTTTTTAATTTTAAGTAGATTGTATTAATCAATAGGCCCATAATGACCAACTCCAGCTGACGGCAAATTGGCCAAAGCTTATAAATGCTGAGTATAAAAAAACTAAAAAAAGCAATCAATGTATTTTCAGTTAATAAAGCATTATTATTATTATTATTAATTGAAAATATGTAGAGGCTAAGAGGTAATGCCATGGCCAAAGGCTGATTTGAAATATAGGCTAGGTGGGGGCAAAGGTCTGCACTTTGTGGTTTAGGGCTAATTTTGAGCATTTGCTTCCTTTAAATAATTTCCAAATCACGTGTGAATTTTGGCCAACAATCCATCTAACATTCCCCCATCTCTCATTCCTCCAAAAATTGCTCAACATTTTTAGGGCACCATTTTACCAAAATTATAATTGGCAAACGTCTGCACCGCGGAACTTTACCCCATTTGGTATTAATTAATTAATAATTCAAGAAAGTGAAATAATTCATAAAAGAACATGTATATTGAACAATATAAAGTGTAGAATCAAAAAAACCTCTGATGGAGAAACCCCTTTGACTTAATCATTCACTTCATCCAGGATCTGCTGGGTTGAAGGGCACAAACAATCTTTCTTTCTCTTGTACACTCTGAAAATTAAAAACTAGTTCTTTTACCCAAAGTAACTAAATTAAATTAATCTTTAGATTAAACTTTTTAAATGGGAAAAGAGTTCTCATTAGAACGTTTGCCCCATTCAGTGTGCAGATCTTTGCCCCACTTTATCAAATCATAAAAAATTTGTAACCTATCGAAGGTAATTAAATATGAAGGTAAAACAAGTGTCTATTTCTATACTACCTAAACTAAACCTAGATCTACCCCAAATAATTTCTTACACTCTAGCAATATTGGTTGCTTTTCTAAATCTACAATATTTTACATAAATCATTCATGTTTCACCGAAGCCATCCACGTAACACCTAAATGTAAGTGAAGGTGAGTGGAGGCAAGAGCAAAATTATTTGAAGTTGTTTAAATGGCTCCCTTGTACAATTTGCTAAGTGGCGCTTGTCTCGTTATTCGACCGCACTCTTCAAATATTTAAATTTGTTGTGTTTAGGTGATGGCTGCCTACGTTGGAGATGGAGAGGTGGGTAGAGATCTTGATGTAGCTGCCTCCACTCCAGCTCAGACTCAGCAGACAATGGAAACACCGCTACCCGATGATAATCTTGGCTCCAAGATGCTCAAACTAATGGGATGGGCTGGAGGTGGGCTCGGCAAACAGGGACAGGTTAGTTACCTACATACTACTCCTGTATCCTTGCTTCAAATTTAAACTGTAGTTTATTTATTTGGTGCGAAGGCTTCTAAGGGTTGACTTGTAATCAATAGCTTGGTTTTCCGGTGAAATCCGTGTCACGAAGGGGTTGAAGTCCTTAGTTTCGCTTCCATTACTGGAAGCATCTTCAGGTGTGTGGTGCATTGTGTGTTTACTTGAAGCAACAACAAGATACACATGATACATACATAAATCGGACTTCAACCCCTTTGTGATTTCACCGAAAATACCAATCTATTTGAAATAGATGACCTTGATAACCTTCGTAACCTACCCAAGTGACATACGTGCTTTGTTCCTCTCTTAACTTAAATAACAATTTCTTTTAATTTATAGTGCATTTTTTACTGAATTTACTATGAGTAAGTGCTCCGTTTGTGATATATTGCTATCGGTTGTGATTTCTGTGATTCTGTTACCCATGTGACTCTGTGTGCGGGTCTTTCAGCGACTGAAATTAAATGTATCGAACTCAAAAAGAAACGGATTCTCAAGTTCCAGTGTAATAAATGTGACATGAATTACCTAGAAGGCATAAATCATGATAAATTAAACATAACGAAACTTTTTAGTGAAATTACGGATATAAAAGAGAAGGTTACACAAACTAACGTGATAACTCGTGATCAATTATCAGCGACGATCGCTTTTAGCGAGAAAATAAAAACGATTGCTAAAAATCAGACATCAATAGCCGAAACTATAAAAAAACTACGAAAGTATAACATGGAAACATCTAAACATCTTAGAGAAAATTCAAATATGAATGACAATTATGATAATGAAGTGAATTTCCCGATGCATAATAATAAATCCTCTGCTAATTTTATTGAGCAAGCTAGTGAAGTTTCCATAGCTAAACATGACTGCATAGGCCATAATATAAAAAAATATAAGAATCATAAAAGTTTTAGGGATACTGTTGTTGCTACTGGTGATTCAAATAAACACGAATTACTTCCTGCGAAAAAGAAAAAAATCATTATTTGTTTCAAAACTGGACTCAAAAACTACCGCCGAACAAATTGAAAAATTTGTCAGACAGCTTATTGAAAATACTTTTCTAGAAATTGAAAAAGTAGAAGTGAAATCTAATGATTATTCCGCTTTTCGTGTGACTGTGTATGACACTGACTATGAAAGAATCAGCGATCCCAATGCTTGGCCAGCTGGAATTAATTTAAAAAGGTTTCATTTTTTCCGGACAAGAGGTATACATATCAGAAATACATAAGCCCAATGAACAATGATGAACTGAATAAACTACTTGATGATAGTAACTATGTGACTGGTCTCTCCAAGAGAGGTACACATATGATTAATGAGGAACGTGAGTGCACTCTATTTTATACAAATATACGTTCCTTAAGACATAAATACTTGGAATTGGAAGATCAACTGACTGACTCTTTTAAAATTAAAATTATATGCCTCACTGAAACTTGGATGCGTGACTCAGAAGAGAGTATGTATTGTTTACCAAATTTTAGATTAGTATCTAAGTATAATCGCCCTGACAACTCTAACAGAGGGGGAGGCTCATTTATTTATTTACATGTAAATATAGTTAATTATATTTAATCATATATGAATTATATATGAAAATCAAATTATAATTATTATTAACTACGGGAAACAGACAGAGAAAAATACACTCCAGCGCTGGGATTTGAACCACAGGCCTCTATATTTCCGGTATAGCGCTCTACCTACTAAGCTAAGCAGGAGAATGATTTCCTTTGACGTTAATGATACCTTGTCCCGAAATTAAGCTTTTAATTTTCCACAAATCTGAGAAGTCAACATTAATGACATAGAACTAGACCGAGAAATAACGCTTATAATTATAAAGTACCCAATTAGTACCTGTACCTAGTACAATCAATTAGAAATTCATATTTTACGATTTTGGTAGTATTCATACTACGGAAAGATTAAGTTTTAATTTAAATCAAATTATAATTATTATTAACTACGGGAAACAGACAGAGAAAAATACACTCCAGCGCTGGGATTTGAACCACAGGCCTGGTGGTAGAGCGCTATACCGGAAATATAGAGGCCTGTGGTTCAAATCCCAGCGCTGGAGTGTATTTTTTTCTGTCTGTTTCCTGTAGTTAATAATAATTATAATTTGATTTAAATTAAAACTTAATCTTTCCGTAATATTAATCTTTCCATAATATTAATCTTTCCATAATATTAATCTTTCCATAATATTAAAACACCTACCCCACAAAGCCATTATATTCCTCACCAACATATACAATGCTATCCTCCACACCACTTACTTCCCTATCCTTTGGAAAACTTCCATTATCATTATGATACCCAAACCACATAAACCTTCTCATAAAGTAACCTCCTACAAACCTATCTCCCTCTTACCCACTATGGGTAAAGTCCTAGAGAAACTCCTTCTCCGTAGACTCCTTCCCATCCTTGAAATAGCCAAAATCCTTCCTGACCACCAGTTTGGTTTTCGCCACCAACACTCAACAATCCACCAAACCTATCGACTTGTCAACCAAATTGCAGCAGCCCTTGAACGGAAACAATATTGCTCTGGGGTCTTTCTAGACGAGGCTCAAGCCTTTGATAGAATTTGGCACCAGGGCTTATTGTGGAAACTCAAGGACAATATCCCTTTCACTTACTACCTAATCCTCACATCCTACCTTTCCGACAGATTCTTCAGAGTAAAAATTGGTAATAGCCTATCACCTATAAGTCAAGCAAAGGCTGGGGTTCCTCAAGGTAGCATCCTTTCTCCCTTATTATACACCGTTTACACATCTGACATACCAAAACACCCATCCACTCTCCTTGCATCCTTTGCAGATGACAAAGCCATACTAGCCACCCATAATGATCCACAAGTAGCCTCCCATATGCTCCAAGAACACCTTTCACTCCTCCAACCATGGTTCCGGTGTTGGAGAATAAAAATAAATGAACAAAAAAGCACACAAGTCACATTCACCCTCCGCCATGGTTTTTGTCCACCAGTATACCTAAATAACAAAATCATACCACCCGCCACTACTGTTCGTTACCTTGGACTACATCTGGACAAAAGGCTAACGTGGAATCCACACACTCGATTGAAACGTATTGAAACCAACAGACGCTACAAACTACTTCTAAGACTTCTTGATCATCGCACACGTCTCACATTAAAACATAGACTACAAATTTACAACTCAATTCTCAAGCCTACCTGGTCATATGGCATTGAAATCTGGGGTTCTACAAAACCTTCAAATCTTCACCGTCTGCAGTCTCTACAGTCAAAAATCTTAAGAAAACTGTCCCATCTTCCTTTCTATGTTCCAAACATCATCATCCATAAAGACCTAAAGGTATCTTTTGTGAGCGATCTTGCTAAAGATAGATATAAAAATTTCCACAACAAACTTGAACCCCATAACAACCCTCTTGTTCACGCCCTTTCCTCACCTCATATACCTTCAAACCCACCCAGAAGACTGAAAAGAACATGGCCAAGAGATCTTCTAAGAATCAACTGAAGAAAATTATAATGTACACTATCTAAACAATGTATATGCAAATACATATGCATAATAATGTTACGGAGTGCCACCACTGGGTGAACACCCGATCATGTTAAATCAAAATGCTAATTGTATTTCTCTTAACAACACTTATTAAAACAAAAAAAAACTTTGTAGTTGAAGTGAACATTAAACTAAAAAAAAAAAAAAAAAAAAAAAAAAAAAAAAAAAATATGAAAGTAATTGAAGATCTATCAATTGAAGATGATTTTGAAGTAGCGGCAGTGAAGATAAGGAGCAGTGATACTGTTGTACTTGTGTGATGTGTGTATAGAGCCCCGACAGGTAACATTCAACACTTTTTTGATCATCTGGACAAATGTCTGTACATAGCAACCAATGAGGCTGCTAATGTTTACCTTGCTTCTGACACTAATATTAATCTACTTGACCACACCCATGCTAATACTGTCAGACTAAATAGCATATTAAGAATGAATGGGATGTATGCCACCTGGAATGAAATAACTCGCCCTTCCAGTGGCGATCCTAGGGGGGGCAGGGGGGGCTATAGCCCCCCCTGGGAGAAAATTAGCCCCCCTGGAAAAAATTAGGCACCCGGAAGTAAATTAGCCCACCTTTAATTTTTTTTTTAAGAAATATATATATATATATTTTTTTATTATTATTATTATTTTTAGCCTCCGAGCCGAAGGTGAGGACAGGCTATGAATAAACGAGGCAGAAATGTTACCTTTGCTGCCTAGTTGCTTTTGCATACAATATTTTATCTACAGGCAGCAGAAAAATGAAACTGCTAAAATAATATCTTTATTAATATAACATAGTTAATTACTATGTGTCATATTAATAAGATAACATAAGTATTAACTATAATTAATGTTGATAAAGAAATCAAATATGAAGCTTGGGAATAATAACAATTGTGAATAACAAACTGAAGCTATAACAACAAAATACATAACACACGTTCATGATAATTACGAATATGCTATTTATTGTATGGGGTAAATTTGCATTATATTCCCCACCAATTTCTAAATATCCGATTTAATTCTATTTTTTTATTTTATTTTATTTTTTTTTTTTTCCAGACTGTTCTTTTTTACATTACAAAAACGATTTCCGTTGTAACGTCTCGATAAACCCAATCTTATTTTTTAGGGTATTGTAGATACTTCTTCAAACCCTAATGCCGAGGGTGATGTATCCGTCCGTCCGTCGCTCTATGGTTTATAGGGCTCGAACCGTTTAAGCTAAAGTGCTGAAATTTAAAACACTGATGCAACTTTTTGACCCAAACACAGGAAAAATATACAGAAGTTAAAAATTAAATATGCGCATGTGAAAGTCGCAAAAATGTGATAAACTCAGAAATTTTAATTTTTTAAAAGTTTCGAGTAGGTATAGGTATCAAATGAAAGCTCCTGAATCTTTAGTTACAAATATATATTTGCTTTTTTAAATTTTACATTCCTTATTGGTTAAATAAATCAAAATATACCCAAATATACCCCCCCCCCCCCCCCCCCAACCACTATATAACGCCTGGTCCTAAAATTTCGAAATAATTCATGGTTATACCTTATGGTGGGGCGATGAAAATTTCCGAAAAATTGTAATTTATCTTGTCGTTATTACCGATAAAAAACATTGTGACCCCCGGGGGATCGAACCAGGGCCTTGAGGTCAGAGAAAAAAATATTTAACGGTAAAAATTAATTATATAACGGGTATGCTTAATCATCTACAAAACCCTAAAAAGTACTTGGACGCAATTACTTCCCCGTAATTTTTTAACTTAATTTTTTATTTTATGGAAAATTATGGAAGGTTATGGTTAGTTTAGGTTAAGGTTAGAATTTTTTGACCTTCTATCATTGCCACATTAAACATGACACTTTCCGCATATAAAAAAAAAAAAAAAAAAATATATAATTCTGATTTTATCGAGACGCTACAACCGGAATCGTTTTTGTACAGAGATACTGTAAAAAAGACAAATTCTGTAAAAAAGGAACATTTAAAAAAAATTAAGTAAATCGGACAGTACGAAATAGGTGGGCCATAGTGCAGTTGCAGTTTTACCAATGATGTCCGAAAACTTAATCTAAAGTTTTTCTTTATCAAATGCTCGACCAACTTCCCAAAATTCAATGTCCCATTTTGGACTAAACTTTATATTATGGCACCCTAAGAAAACATGTTTTCCACAACTAATGAATAAATGACACTGTTTATTATAGATGTGAAGTAATATTGCATAATTGCTATTACCTGATCTATTTAATCTACCGTGATAAGGTGCACACCTTTTATTATTTTACAATTACTATTTTTAAGTTTGTATTAAAACTTCTTCGTTAGTCAGAGCACTGTAACGGAAATATAGAGGCCCGTGGTTCGAGTCCCGGTGCTGGGGTCTATTTTTCTCTGTCTATTATTTCCCATGGTTAATAATAATTATAATTTGATTTAATTTAAAACAAAATTCTTTTAAAAATACTTGTGCATACTTTTGTGCCAACGAAAGTACTTTAATTTGTTTTATGAAAAAGAATTAAAATAAAATTTCACCTCAAAGAAGCATAAAAACGATGTTTTGAGAGGTCATATTTTATACATTTTCCTTCCAATAATGCACTGCTGTCGGCGACCATGTTAATTTTAACATTTTTGTTATCTATAAATATTATATTGTTTCTGACAATTTATACATTTTTAATTAACCTATACAGTTTTTAAACCAATCCTTTTGTAATTCTCATGTTAAAATTATTATTATTTAAGGACCAATACTTTCTTCTGTGGTGATATGGTAAGTATCATAGGAGGCTGTTTAAATAAGCCTCCAACTATACTTACAATAGAACTTCCCAGTCCCAGTTCAATGGCAATTATAACATTCTTGAATGAATTTAATTGTTTAGCCTCACGAAAAAATTGCATAGAATTGCCTCTGGGAAGGACTGCAAGAACATATAACATACAAATAAGTTCTTCCTGGTATATTAAAATGCATACTACACCCGCAAAACATGGGGGGCTTTAGCCCCCCCAGAACTTTCGACCCAGGATCGCCACTGCCTTCAAGTAAAACATGTATTGACAACATCTTTACCAATGTATTGAACAGTAAGTCTAGTAAATTTATTTACCAGTTTTCTGATCACATAGCTCTCTTATGCAAAGTCAATAATATTATGAAAACCGAGAATATTTTCTTTTACCAAAAAAGAGTAATCACTAAAGAAGCTACCCTCTTTATGAACAGAGAAATGTTAAACATTAAAACTATCACCAACAACATTGCTGAATGTGATGACCTATGGTCAACTCTCCTAGACACTATCTGTAGAGCTCTTCCAGCTAGATCAACCAGAATTAGAACGAATAAAAAACGAGACCTATCCAAGTATGTCCCTGCTCTCTATAATATGAAAGAAGAAATAATTAAGCTTTCATCACTCGGCAAAGATATATGCAGTGATATAGTCAAAGATAGATTGAAAGAGGCAAGAATTAAATATCGAAAATCACTCAAGGAGGAAATAATAAAATTTAATATAAAATATGTAACAGAGAATGCTAATAATAGTAGAAAAATATGGAATTTGATAAACTTAGAAGGGATGAACAAAAATGATAAGAATATCTCTACAAATCTAACAGCTAAGATTTTTAATAACTTCTTTATTAATATCCCTAGTAAACTCATTGAAAACTTACCTGCATCCAACAAAAACCCAATGGATTTACTATCTAAAACTATGTTTAACCCTAAAACTATTTTCTTACTTCCTACAACTCCTGAGGAAGTTGATGAAGTAATCATGAGCCTGAAAGTATCTAAAGCTAATGACGTTTATATGATAAATAATGACTTGCTAAAAAGGATTAAAGGTATACTTAGCAATGCTCTCAGTGACCTTATAAACACATCTTTTATTCTTGGTCGATTTCCATCATGCTTAAAGTTTAGTAAGGTCATTCCTATATACAAAAAAGGTTGTGCTGATGATACTAATAACTTTAGACCAATCTCATTAACTCCAATCATTGGCAAAGTCTTCGAGAAAATTATAAAAACTCGACTTGTCTTTTTTTTAAATAAATGCAAGATACTTAGTAACAGACAGTTTGGATTTAGAGAGGGTTTATCTACTCAAGATGCTATTCATGAGATTACTAGTTATATTTATAATGTCTTTGAAAATAGAGATGATGCTGTGACAGTATCGTGTAATCTCAGTAAAGCTTTTGACTGTGTTAACCCTTTGACTGCGGCTCTCTTAGGTAGAAAAATTATTTCTAGGGGCGATTTTTTTTGGGGGGGTTTTTATTGTTTATTTCCTTCAAGATATTAAATATATTTTATAAAAACACATTTTCTGTCATTATACTGCAAAAAATATGTAAATAACCTAATAACGCAACATTTGCGTCATGTAGCCCCCCAGAGTGCAAAATGTACATAGAAACGGCAAAACGCAACACTTGCGTGACCTAAACGCAACATATGCGTCAAGCCGTTTCTCACATCTATGTGTTATATTTGTTTCTTATAACACTAGTTCGTTGTTTATCTTGATTATAATGAATTTATAATGTAACAAAAAGCACTTCTGATGTTAGAAGACCATAATTAACTGTCAATACAAACATCGCAATTAGATAATAATGTACCTCTAACTAAGTATACTTATATCATTAGGTAAAGCTTATAAATAAAACAATCAATAAGAATAATCAATCGTATTTCTTTTTCATAAAAATATTGGTAACAAAAATATTATAATACAAATTATTAATAAGTGAGCAGTCGTGGAAGGAACTGAAAATTAACAAATTAAGTACTAAAACATCACAGAATAGTCAGTACATTAGAAACTGTTAATAATATAATAAATGCTTTCTATAATTACAATCTAAGCTAAATAATAATAATCACAAGATTCGTAAAATAATATATATATATATATATATATGGTTATCACAATAAGATCGAATAAATCAGGTATCGCATAAGGCACAAAGGAACAATGTTTCAATTAGAAGTTATGGATATCCAGGTCATAGGCAATTGGTCTATTTTCTTTTCTTCATCCTTTCCTTCCTTTTCATCAAATTTTAATTTTTTTCTTGCTCCGGCAGCATTCATCTGGCAGAAGAGCAAACCGAAATGTTTTATAACATAGTGAATTATAAAAAAATTAATCAGAGTATAATACAAATTAGGAACTAACTCTACCTCGTCATTAGAAGTTATGGATATCGAAGTCTTAGGCAATTGGGCTATTCTCTTTTATTCATCTTTGTCAGATATGAATGTCAGATATATTTCTTGCTCTTACAGCCAGTGGAGATAGTAGAGGGGGGGCAATTGGGCTTGAGCCCCCCCCCCCCCCCCCCCAGAAACCGAATTAGCCTCCCCAGGAATCAAATTATATTTTATTCAATTCCACCTCAGAAACGCATAAAAGTGCTGTTATGAAAGATCATATTTACAAAAATTTCGCCCCCCCCCCCAATAATTAACTGCAGACAACGCCAGTGACTTACAGCAGATACTGTACAGCAGTAAGCATTAGCATAATATATTCTAACAAATATGTTCTAAACATAGTTATTGTTACTGGGGCGCTGATTTTTTTTTTTTTTTTTTTTTTTTTTTTTTTTTTGGTGGGGGGGGAGGGTAGCAGCTTTGTAGAATAAGTTGTTTTCTTTCTTGTTAGCACTACGAATACCCCCCTCAATCTAAACTGACTTAGAATGCCCCCCTCCCCCCGCAATAACATATATAATATACAAATGTGTGGCTTCCCGGTACATAAAATGTATACTAAACCCACAAAACGCGGAGGGCGTTAGCCCCCCAGAACTTTTGACCTAGGATCGCCACTGCCGACAGCATTCATCTGGCAGAAGAGCAAACCGAAATGTTTTATAACACAGTGGGATTATAAATTAAAATTAATCAGAGTATAAAATATCTGAGATTGAGTGTAATATTTACTGAAAAGTAACAATAGCTATAAATAAAAACTAAAAAAAAAAATATATATTTATAAAAACATACGAAAATGTGTTTGTTTATCCATTAGTAATAATTTATGATATAATCTAACCTAAAACCATAAAGATAATTCAACTTACTTTAATATAGTTGAAGAATAGAGTCGCACTATGGAGATAAAAGTTTAAAACTTAATAAAAAAAAAACGAGAAAAAAAAATCTGAAACCAAGTGTCACCGAGAGCCGTCGGGGGTCAATTGAAGCGGTAAGAAAGGCCGCGAGTTGATAAGAAAGGTATGGGGGTAACACCACTCTCTTTTTCTACACGATATTCCTAGAACCCTAGAACGCAACATATGCGTTATGCCGCTGCCACTGCTAGACACTGGATGACGCAACATATGCGTGACGCCGCAGTCAAAGGGTTAATCACCAACTCTTACTTTTAAAACTGCATCACTATGGAATCAGAGGTGTTGCCCTTGATCTCCTTAAATCTTACCTTGCTGATAGAAAGCAAGTGACTTATTTCAACAATGAGTTAAGCTCAATAAGAGTTACAGAGCATGGAGTACCTCAAGGCTCTGTACTAGGACCAATTCTTTTTCTGGTTTACATTAATGACTTACCTGAAGGTGAAGGATTAAGAATTAGATTTGCTGATGACTCGAATTTTATAACTAAAGGCAATACTCTAGAATCTGCTTCCTCAAAAATGGAAAAAACAATAGACACAGCTAATGAATGGTTCATAGCTAACAAGCTCTCCCTTAATAAAGATAAAAATCAAACTTTAATTCATACTCTAAAGAAAAAGAACAAAAACCAATTTAATTATACCTCGTCTATCAAAATGCTTGGAGTGACACTAGACTCTACACTAAACTGGAATGCACACATATCTACTGTTATTAGCAAACTATCTTCAATAATCTATTTGTTGAGGAAATTAAGTATAACTTTAGACGTTCATACTGTTAAAACTGCTTATTTTGCCCATTTCCACTCTAGACTATCTTATTGTATTAGAGAATGGGGTGGTGCTTCATCTGCAAGCAAGGTTTTCACTTTACAAAAAAAAGCTATACGTATTGTAAACAAAGCCAAAATTGATGCTCACTGCAAACCAATATTTATGGAATTAGAGGTGATGACATTGCCCTCCATTTACTTATACAATGTCATGGTTTATATCAAACCTAAATGGAAGGAGCTAGCTGAAAGGCCATATGACTTCAACCTCAGAAATAGCGACACCATTACTCAGCCTACTAATAGATTGGTTAAAACTGCAAAATCTCCTCTACATATCAGCATTAAATGCTTCAATAAATTGGATAAAAATATTAAAGATTTACCTTTTAACATTTTTAAAAATAGATTAAAAACCTTTCTAATTACTAAAGCTTACTATAGCATAGACGAATTTCTAAATGACACATTCTAGTAATGATTGCTCTGTGATATCTTATTCATACTTTATTATTAATTATTTTTTTTAACTTATTGTTGTACTCATGTTTGTTTTGTTTATTATTCATTTATCCTTTTGTTAGACCTTTTAGGTCAATTACCAAGCTATTGACGTTGTGATAAGCAATTCTGTTTGAACCACAATAAATTATTTATTTATTTATGTTTATTCAGCAATGTAATACCGTGTTTTTGCACACTGCAATGAGGTACAAAATTTGTGTTAGTGAGAGACACCAAGGGATGTGCCACGCAAGCGTGACACACAGGAACTGTTCCAACATTAGACTATACGTCACACAGTTGTTGGCTCAGCATTACGCCATGTCCCTGCATCGTTTCGCATCACTAACATCAATCAACTGCATCACTAACACAAATTGTGTACCTTATTGAAATGTTTATTATTTAATAAAAAGTTTATTATTGTCAGAGTATTTGAATTTACTTGTGACCTAGTGAATTTATACTACAAGGAACAATCTACTAATTTATTGAGAAAATAGATAACCATGATGAGTTGATGCTTAACTCTGACAGTAACACGTTGTTTTTTAGCGCCTTTTAAACACCCTAGGCTTCCAAGACCTATAAAATAGATGAGGCAGGGGATAGGTTTCTTTGCTTAATATACAAGTATTTATATATATATATATATATATATATATATATATATTTTACAGAAATAATTTAAATTTTTAAAAAATATACTTATAGAAATTTTACAGGTAAGTATCATTCGGCTCGAGGGGCCTACAAAACCTTGCATTTAAGCCTGTTTTTTGTAAAATACTTACGTTGCAGAAGGTGTGTAGATCCGAATTGAGTGACATTGTTTTCACGACAAAATTTTTGAGGAATACCAGAGTTGTTGACCTTGAAAAATTAAAATTGACAAATAGGAGAGGGGATTGAAGCAGCTCACGGGCTCCAGAGACCCAACGTGTTACTCTCAGAGTTAAAAAGAATGATTATAGTAGAGAGTCTAGAAGTGAGTGAGCCACCCTGCATTCTTACTACTCTGATAACCAGACATCTCCTATTCAACTATTATAAAATGTATCACTTCACTACACAATAACTTCTGCTTGTATCATGTTAAAATTTTACATGCCTGTTTCAAATGTATTTTAGACGATGTATATGAAGTTTTATTAAAATCGTTACCTTAGAACGTAAGATATCGGTAAACGTTGTTTTCTCTACTTTAAACGTTTAGGTCCGCTTTAATAGTTTTAACGATCTTTGTCACTTCATTGAGGTGTCACTGTTGGTTTTACAAAAAAAAAAAAAAAAAAAATGTATTAGTAACAAATGTTTGTCTCGTTGAATAGGTGATGATCGAATCTTTTCAAAGTTCTGAAATTCCAATTTTACATTTGAAGCTCACGTTTTCAAGAGTGTTGTGTTCGAACTCTTAGATGGATAACGCTGTCCAACGAACTTAGCCTGAGTAAAAGGAACATGCATACAAAGTTTCAACTAAATCTGTCAACTTTTACTCGTTATTATTGAGCACGTAAATATTACTGACTGACAGGATGCATATTTCGTTGAATTTAAGAAGCTTGCTTCAATCAATAATAAAAACATATCTGTTGCTAAGATTTAAGAATTGATCGCATGTTAATTAATATAATTTTTGTATTTTTTAAGGGTCAAGAAGAGCCTGTGTCTGTGGATTGTACAAGGGTGAACAGGGCTGGCCTGGGTGCGGCCGGCTCAATGAATGACTTCAGGAAGAAAGCTCGACAGCTTCTAGAAGACTACGCTACGTCCGATTCTAATAAAGATCTTGTCTTCTCTGCCGACCTCAGTAAGGAAGAGAGGAAAACAATCCACGAGTATGTTAACACTTTTTTTTTTATAGAAATACAGTAGAGTCTCGCTAATCCCGGTTTGACGGGACCGGACCCAGTCCGGATTACCGAAAGTCCGGATTAAACGGAATTAGTTTTAAAATATAATATAAAACAAGTTTTAGTTAAGAAAAACTATTAAAATCAATGTTATTATCGTAAAAGTTACTTCTACTAGTCTCAAAAACATACTTGTACAACGTATATTCACTATTTTAGGACTGTTCTGTGACCAGTCCAAATATCAAATGAATTAAAATAAAATTACAATCTACTAAGCAGGTGCAATAGAAGGGACTTCCAGGGAAACAAGCTGTGTTCTGATATGAAATTCGAGCAACGGCTAATCATTTCACAAAAAGTTGAGACATTATACACACGCGGCTTGGCGAAATTTCACGGAACTGCGTTGAGCCCCTCCTACATGTTTCTTAAAACTCTCTCACCATCTTACTCGTATTTTATTGTATTTCCTGGAATACACTACCTTTATATCTTCCGCCCTACATTTCTATGGAACCAAAAGAGATTTGTCGATGTTCCTACTTATTCTAAATTGTTAATTTTTAACAGAAATACCGGGTATTCCTCGTGTCGGAACGTTGGAATGTACACCTGTTAACTATTCTAGGAACAATTTTATATAAATTTTAATAGACAATAAAAGCAGAAACTTCGATAATCTTAACAATTCATAAATCTGAATTAGCCCTGCTTCCAATTTGTACATAGTTTTTAGCCTGTCCGGATTATACGGATGTCTGGACTAGCGGGGTCCGGATAAGCGAGACTCTACTGTAATAGTATTAGTCTGAGTGTAAACAGGCTGTACACTGACAGCATGGCAAAGAGAGCAATATGAACAGGTAATAAACAGCATGCAGTGAATTTGGCTAAATTTTAATGTTAAAGTTATGTAGCAGCAGGGAAGAGAGAAGAGAATCATGTAGTGTAGGAAGTAGGGATGGGAGGAACGGTTCCATGAGTGGAATGAGTTACAAAGTTTCGTTCCAAACCAGTTCCAGGAACTGTTTATTTTTGGAACGGTTTAGTTTATGTTCCAAAGAAACAGTTTCTCTTGTACTTATCGTGTTGCTGAGTCTAGTCCAGGTTCTTTCCTCAATAAGTTCCGTTTCATTATTAAATAGTTCCACTCTTCACTCACGATAAGAAGTAGAAATAAAATACAAATATTTATAATAATATTAAGATCTCTTTATTTACTTTTTTATCTTATATTTATTTATATTGATATTTTGATTGCAACCAAGTAAAAGTTATAATAAAAATGCTTATGATACAACATTATGGTAACCACTAAAAAAGTATATTTTATACCACTATAAATAATATTTTTAATAACTAGAAATATAATGAACTCGAATATGTTATTTTCATAACGAGATCATAAAACTAAACAAACTATGATATTTTTAAGTGTAAAATTATACTTAACCTGTTTATATCGTATTATTTACTAACTATTTACTAAAGCGGCAATAACTTTCTTGTGTTATTATTATTTTAACTAATGAGCTCTAGGCGCCAATAACTGGCTCATTGCAATTTGCCGGAACAGCTTTAGAATACGGTTGTTAAGCCCGCATCACACTAATCTATTCTATTGTTATAAAAGGGATATATTCACTCTTGTGTATACAGTAGAACCTCGATAAGAAGTGTCTCAAGGGGATTAGGGAAATACAGTAGAGTCTCGCTAATCCGGGTTTGACGGGACCGGACCCAGTCCGGATTACCGAAAGTCCGGATTAAACGGAATCAGTTTTAAAATGTGTGTAAAACAAGTTTTAGGGTAAAACTATTAAAATCGATGTTTTTATCGTAAAAATTACTTTTATTAGTCTCCGAAACATGCCTGTACAACGTAGGTCCATTATTTAAGTTAAGACCTGTTTTGTCACCAGTCCGAATATCAAATTAATTAAAATAAAACGACAATCTATTACGCAGGTGGCAGGTATAGAAGGGACTTCCTGAGAAGAACTTCCTGTGTTCGGATATGAAATTCGAGGAACGATAATCATTTCACAAAAAGTTAGGACATTAGACTTTGGCGGCTTGGCGAAATTTCTTGGAACTGCGTTGAGCCGCCGCTATATGTTCTTAAAACCCTCTCCGCATCTCAGTCACATAAAATTGTATTTATTGGAATACACTACCTTTATATCTTCCGCCCCCTTACATTTCTATGGAACCGAAATAGATTTATCGATGTTCTTACTTATTCCTAATTATTCTAAATCTGTTTATTTTTAACAAAAAATACCGGGTATTCCTCGTGTTAGAACGTTGGAATTTGAATTTACACCTATACTTTAAACTATACTAGGAACAATTATATACATTTTTAATAGACAATAAAAGTAGAAACCCCAATTATCTTAATTATTCATAAACCTGAACAGGCCCTGGTTCCGCAATTTGTACATAGTTTTTGGCCCGTCCGGATTAAACGGATGTCTGGACTAGGGGGGTCCAGATAAGCGAGACTCTACTGTAGTCTTGTTAGTGAGGTGCCCTATTTGTGAGGGTCGTGTTATCAAGGTTATTTGCTATCAGTCGTGTTATCGTGGTTAATGGGTGGGGTTTTTAAGTCTATACTTGTTCAAGGTCGACCCATTCCTGTATAGAGTCACGTTATAGAGATTGACTTCTCAAAACGACTTGTTATAGAGGTTCTGAGTTTCGTTGTGAATTAGAAAAAATCCGTGTTATAGAGGTTGTTTGGAGAATAATAGTCGCGTTATAGAGGTTAATTTAACATTATGTGTTATGGCAATCTCAAGAGGATTTGAAAATTGCACTTGTATTTGAGGTTGTCGTGTTATTGAGGGTCCTGTAAGCGAGGTTCTACTGTATTAGTTATAATATTCCTTTGTCAGTTAAAAATTAAAGATCAAAGGGACAGAATCTCTTCAATATATCTAAACTTCAAAGTATATTCTGGTCAATATAGTGTTGTGAGTATGGCAACAGTAATCTAAAGCTTAGCCTAATTATTCTTTGTGATTAATTCCAGATCTAACTCGTCATTTATTGTTGTATTTTACAGAATGGTGCGTCGTTTCAACCTGAAATCAAGGAGTTTCGGAAAGGGAGAAGAGTCAAGACATCTTGTAATCTTCAAACGTGTTTCTCCCATGGAGATCGTAGAGGAACTCATACAGCAGGGTGGCCACACAGACAAATACTCACTTATCCCTCCATCCTCATTTGTACGTTAACTCGACTCTAAGCTCTACCACATCTAGAGGGATTACAACAGAAGCATGGAGATAATTACGTTGGAGGTGGCATCATACCAAAGAAACATCTCCACACGTGTGATTACTAATTCTGTTCTGCTATGATATCAATATTATCAATTTATGAGCATGAAAAAAAAAAATTGATTTTAAATGTAAATAATATACAATTATTAAAATATATATATAACATTTTAAATTGTGTTTATTTGTTATAACCATAATAGTACATTACGCGTCGAGTGCGGTAAGTAGCATTTTGCATGCGAGTGTGGAGTTTGCACCCGAGCGATAGCGAGGATGGTAAAACTACACGAGCAATGCAAAATGCCGTTTTCGCACGAGTTGCGTACCGTACTTTATCTACGATTGTTAGATTTAAATAATAAATACAGAAAACAATAAACTTGCTGTATGTAAGTTTGTATCTCTCTCTTGATAAAGATGGCATTAATTCTTGAGTTGTATTTTTTGCCGAGTTAATTATTTCTGGAAGAGTATTATTCACCACATTTTCGTCAAAGTCACTTGATTCACTCATTGTTTTTCACTAAAAACTCGATATAAACAGTTACTTTAATAAAAGAACAGCAAATTAGTTTTGTTAAATGTAAACAAACTCGGTAATCGTGCTTAAAGCTGAAGAATTCCTCTTCTTTTCCGAGCTAGCGTGGTAAAGAAGAGGAATTATTCAGAACTATGAGACGCTCATGCGCAATGAATACAAGTACGTAAATAATCACTTTCTACGCATCTAAACAAAGATATAATGTTTATATTTCGTATCAATCGTAGATAAATAAATTTATATGCTCGTTTAACTTATCTCAATTCATTAGAGATTTATTTTTTTTCAAAGATACAAATATTAATTTTTAGTTTATTAGATTACAATTATAGAATAAATCTACAGAGGGTTCTCACAAATTTAGGAATAATAACTGATACAGATTAGTCTGGCATTTTTATTGACAACACTACTACATGAATTACAATGTTATTAGTGTTATTGATACATTGTTGTTGTTTTTTTGGCGGTGAAGAACATGGAAAGGGTATAGTCTATTTATTAATCCTTTTGGAATGAAAAATTTAGAATATCAAAATAAATAAATTTAAAAATAATAAAAAAAAAAATAAATAAGGAAGATAAGTTAGGTGATAATTAATTATTAGTATGTATTGTAGATTTTACTTTACTTCCACTCCATATTATCTTACATTACTACGTTCATCTTTAATAGAACCACTAAAATTGAATATAATCATCTTTGGTTCAACCAGTTCAAAGAAAATTTATCATCTTTTGGACACAGAATAATTTCCCTCCAATTTTGGAAAAGCGACGCTATCTCGCCATGTTTTAACTTTGTAACAGACATCCACCTGTTGCTTGTGAAGCTTCACTTCTATATTTTAATATAACTATTTTATTTTGTAATTTTGGTTAAATAATCAAGGGTTCATATAAATAAACATATAAATAATTTTTATTTTATAATAATAATTTTTATTTTATAATTTTAATTATATAAATAATTTTAATAATATATAAAGCCTAACACCGCAGTAAATATCGCAAATCTCTACCACTGCCTCTTTAGGTGACGAGTTGGGTTATTTGTAATGATTTGGGATGAAAGGAGTTCTACTAAAGAATTGGGGTGATTGGAAAAGGACTGATGGAATTTCACGTTTCGGGATATGGATAGGTCATGGACAAGGAGCATTAAGATAATTATGGAGGGTGAGGTTGGATACATAAAAATGAACATAATTTTACAGAGGATTTTGGATTTAAGAGTTTGAAGTCAACGGGAGTAGAAAGGCTTGGTGCTACCCCAAACCTCCAGATCGTAAGTCCAAGCTGGTTTTAAAATAGTGTTTTAGATTAGAAGTTTATTGTTTTGAGTAATTTTGGACCTACGATCCAATTTTTTTTTTTTTTTTTTTATAGAATTTTGGCAGTTTATTATTAATTGTTATAAATCTATATTCGTATTTTTGATAAGTTTGTACCAAAATAGTGTTAAAGTAGTGTAGAAATAGACACTTGTTTTACCTTCATATAGGTTAGTTACCTTCGATACAGTGACGGATCTAGGGGGGGGCAGGGGGGGCAGCCTGCCCCGGGCGCCGGGTTAGAGGGGGCGCCCGCGCCGAGCTAGCCTGTTTTTTATTTTTTTGTACTGCAAAAAATAAAGTGCAAGTGCTAAAATTGGCGCAAAACGCCCCCAGAAAGAAAGCCAGACGAAATATTAAAAGTGTTCCCTATTTCATTTCCATTTTTAATTTTTTGAACGATTTGACCAAAGGGCGCCATTAGAACAAAAGAGATTTGCAAAGTGTGTAGCTGTTATTGCTATAGTCTTACGTAGGGCGCCTTTGGAGCAAGGGCGCCAAGGAACATAATATTTAGAAAATAATTCAAATTGAATGGATTAATTTACACCTTTTAAAGTCAACTAAATGAATTTGACAAAGGGCGCCAGTAGAACATCAGATAGTATCGAGGGCGCCCAGTATCAAACAAGATTGGAAACCCATCTCAATTAATCCAGTAATTACTGAAATATTTATATATTCGCTAATATTTGCAAAGCGTGTAGCTGTTATTGTTATAGTCTTACGCCTTTGGAGCGAGAGGAATCAGCAAGGACGCCAAAAATTAAAAATGTTTGGAAAATAATGGGTTAATTAAACACCTATTATAGTTTACTAAATGAATTTGACGAAGGGCGCCCTTGGAGCAACAGGAAATCAGCAAGGGCGCAGCCGAAAAACTAAAAATGTTTGGAAACCAATGTTTCCATGATAAATAAAATTATTATTTTATTTACGTATTCGCTGTAGCTGTTACGTTTAGCAAAGGGCGCCTTTGGCGCAATAGAAATCAGCAGGGGTGCCAAAAATTAAAAATGTTTGGAACCCACAGTGAATAATACATTAAAAGTCAAAACCGTATTATTCAAAACCTTGTATACGTAATTTCACGTTTGCCCATGCATTGAACTTAATGGAAAGTTTTAAGAAGATTCGAAAAAAAAAAGAAATATTCTGCATCTCGGGGGGTGGGTGGTTTGAGCAGGTAAACGCGGTTAGGGGTATAAATCCGTCGGCGGTAAAACGGAGGAACTTGCTATGGTTGAGGAGATTAGAATAAGGATTTTATTACAATAGAATAATTCACAGAAAGGAAAGGATTACGCTTGGTAATGGGGAATTTCTAGTCACCTATTCGTGCAAATTATTTTCAGAGCAGGCTTTTTCCCATATGGCTAAGGAGGAAGGTCTCACGCAGTGAAAGAAGTTAAATAAAAAAATTCCAGAACACGAAAATCCTTAAGCTACAAAAAAAGTTTTTGTTCTTGGAAAACATTAGAGGTTTCTCTAAATAACGGAGGAATTTACAAAGAACTACAGGAACCAATATCGCAGGAAGAGAATCGCTGGAAGTCAGTTTTATATGCCGTTATTGATGTAATTATGCATTTGGCCTATCAAGGCAGTGCTTTTCGAGGATCGTCTTCTTCTTAGCGTGACTTACTTTAAGCTCTTAAACACCATTGACTTACTCTCTCGATACCACACCCCAACTACGAGAACACATAATCCGCCCAAAAAAAGGTCAGCTACTTTTCGCACAATATCCAACGAGTTTTTGGATATCATTGCAACAAAAGTAAGAGGAAAAATTCTGAGTGACTTAAGAGAAGCAAAGTATTTCTCTGTCATGTTTGACTGTACCCCTGATGTTAGCCACTTGCCACTTGGAGCAGATGTCTCAAGTCATCAGGTACGTAAACTTAAGTGCGGGCCAGAGATTTGCGAGAATTTCATTGATTTTTTTCACAGTTATTGAGAAGACGGGCGGCACTTTCTGAAGTAATAACCAAAAAACTCAAAAGTGATGGTTTGGATTTTAAAAACTGTAGAGGGCAGTTATATGACTATGGTGCTAACATGCAGGCCCAGACTTGTAAATGGGCTGACTGGGCTATAGCCCAGGGCGCCAGATTTTGGGGGGCGCAAAATTTTCGAAACCATCTTTTTACTAAAAAAAAAAAAAAAAAAAAAAAAAATCATTGTCGACTTCGGTAGGCCTATATGACCCCACACGGCCACAGTGTACTGACCAATCCAATCTATGTAAACATGGTATTGCCTAATGAATTTGTGTTAGAAGACCCTGCAACTTGGAACATTTTTGACACTCTGGTTATTGAAAATATTATTGGAAATTCTCCTAAACAAAACATGCATGCATACTTTTCAAAGTCTGAGCGTGTTTACACTGATCAGAAACGTAGTTTATCCCTTAACTTATTTAAAGATGTACTCCCTAATGGAGAGATATATTTTAGAGACTGGCTGCTGTTCTCCTCATCAACTGGGAAGTTGTTTTGTACTCCCTGTCGCTTATTCCAACCAGACAGCAAGAAAACCCATTTTTGTTCCGGTTTTAATGACTGGAAGCATGGCTATACTCTTATAAAACAGCACGAACACTCAGCACAGATGTAACATGCTCACTTACATAACCAGACAAAAGAAGAACACTCAAGTTAATACCCTGTTATCGACACAATATGAAGAAGAAGTTAAATATTGGCAAAACGTCTTATCAAGAGTAGTTTCGGTTGTAAGATTTCTTGCTGTAAGAGGATTACCTTTTCGAGGTGACAATGAACACTTTGGGTCTACTTCCAACGGGCTGTATCTGGGATGTCTGGAGCTAATTAGTGAATACGATCCATTCCTTGCTCAACATATAACAAAATATGGAAATAAAGGCCCGGGACATGTATCCTACTTATCTTCGAGAACTTGCAATGAGTTTATTGATATAATGGAAAGTGTTGTGCTTCAAAAAATTCTGAATGAGATTAAAAACGTTCTTTACTACGCCCTCATTGTTGATTCTACTCCCGACTGCTCTCACACAGATCAGTTAGCTATTGTGCTTCGATACGTGTCTTTGGAAGAGTTGGAACCCAAAGAACGTCTGTTACGACTTTTTCCTGGGATAGGTCACTCATCCAGTTCCTTAGAAGAAGCTGTAATGAACTGTCTTTCCGAATTTGGATTAGATATTAAGTATTGTCGAGGACAAAGTTATGACAATGCATCTAACATGTCCGGAGCCTACACAGGACTGCAAGCTAGGATTAAAAATTAAAAACTTGCGCAGGGCATTCACTAAACCTTGTTGTTTCCGCTGCTGCTGAATGCTGTACTGAAGTGGTAAAATTCTTTGGTTTTATACAAGAACTCTATAATTTTTTCTCTCTGTCACCTTACAGATGGGAAATTTTAAAAGAGCACTTGGATAAAAACCGCATACACCAGTGGTTAAGTCGCTATCTTATTCCAGGTGGTCAGCTAGAGCAGATGCCCTGAAAGCTGTAGTAAAGATCCCTTAGTAAAACCTGGAGCTCGATTAGAAGCCTAAGCTCTTGAAAAACAATTTCAACATTTTGAAATTGCTTTTTTATATATTTTATGGAATGACATCTTAGAAAGGTTTGACAAGTGTAGCAACAACTTACAAATGCAAACCATAGATCTTGCAGCGGCTACTAAACTGCTCCACTCTTTAGGATATGTTAAAGAAAAAAGAGACGAGTTTGAAAAGTACGAAGAATCTACTGCGGCTGTTTATTGGTGTGAAACTCCTACTTATTCCAGGGTTAGGAAACGCAAAATATTTGCAGATGAGACCAGTAAAGCGGCCCACACACTAACAGTTTAACTGCAGGCCGTTATCGTATACGATTGCCTTCAGGCGCTGGACTGGTAATGTGTGGTGGTCGGAGATTTTGGCCTTACGATAATCGTATACGATAACGGCCTGCAGTTAAACTGTAAGTGTGTGGGCCCCTTAAGAATGAAGTGAAACATGATGGAAGATCAGCTTTTAGAACTGGAGTTTTTCTAAAAATGATTGATTCAATAATATCAAACTTGTCGAAAAGAAGAAAAGCTTATTCAAAAACTAAATGCTCTGGTGTTAATGTGTTCTGAGCATGATATAACTCTTAAAACAAACTTTTCTGAAGTTATAGCAAATTTTGCTAAATTAAAATTAAGGAAAAAATCTTTTAAATAATTAAAAATGCCTAGCCAACTTAATGTTCCTTTAGTTCAATAATTTTAATGTACTTATTTTTTTATATACTCAATAACTAGTGAAACCCTGTTTTAACGCTTTTCCGCATTCAACAATTGTTTTTTTTAAGTCCCTTTTAATTATGGTTTTTTAAAGTTTCCAGTAATTTTTTTTCTATAAATTCGTTCGCTAATGGTTTTGTTAAAGGTTTAATATTTAGATTAAGATTCTTATAATTAACTATAAAACGTTTTGACTCATAAGATTCATCTTCAGTCAAAATGTATTTTTATAAATGACCAATAGTTGGTGTAGGTTTGTTCCTTTGCCTTCATTAGTATTAGTGAAGATCGTCTTGATAGAAATTGAAATTAGATTAAAAACAATATTTATACATAAATAGTTTAAGCTTACAATTAACATCTTAAAAAGGAATAAATTATTTAAAATTTGACGTTAAAAAAAGACTTGATTAGACATTTTTCGAAACGTTTCATAATGAACTAAAAGAGTCTGCTTATTTATTACACCTTCGACAAATCCATTTATCCAATTTATAGTTTCAAACAGAGGTGAGTGTAAATTTGAAAATTTGTATCTTTATTGACTCGTTTTTCTGTGATACCAACAAAAACGTTTAATCAAAGTTTTACTGTATTTTTATTTTTATTTTTTTAATTTGGTATGTGTGTATTTCATAATTTTAGTAATTTTTTGTTTAATTTTTTTTTTTCTAATTCATATAATAGAGCCTTAGTCCCATCCTCAAAGTTTGCTTTGTTGAGATTTTTAATAATAATTAATAATATATATTTGTACTGCAATTTTTATAATGTATTACAATGATATTATGCTCAAATAAACAACCTTATATAAAAAGCTAAAAAAACGTATATTAATTTTGTTATGGTTGAATATACCTTTAAAGCTTACACCTTTAAATCTGGGTTATTTCATCAATTTAACCCTTTACAATGTATACTACTTGGAACCTTCATGTGTATGCGTTGCCGGTGTGCATAAATAACCGAAGGGAGGGTGGGGGGGGGGGAGGAGGGGCGCCAAAGCTGAGAGCAGCCCAGGGCGCCATTCACTTAAAGTCCGGGCCTGCTAACATGGCTGAAAAGTACAAAGGTGTTTAAACCCGTTTGCAGGAAAATAAAAATAATGATCTTGCTTACTTCGTACCCTGTGCTGGACATTCACTAAAATTAATTTAGTGGGGTCAATGGTTAATGCGGGTCAATGCTGCGAGCGTCACTCATGAAGCAGAAACTAACTTTGGAGTTTTAAATTGTCTTTATTCATTCTTAGCAGCATCAACTAATAGGTGGGGGGAAGTTTTGCTCAAAAACATAGCTATCTCTTTCAAGCTACAGAGCAGAACTAGGTGGTCAACAAAGCGGGAAGCTGTAATAGATATTTACAGCATCTTGGAGGAATTATTACTGCTTTAAAGTATATGGTAGCATGTTTGTGTTGTGTATTGTTTTTGTCATATCTTTTTGGTGAAGCATTAGACTTATATTTTCCATTGTGGAATCCTTGAATAGGTAACATCTGATCTAGGTGTCTTTTCCAAATTAATCCCTCGTGGGTAGTTTTAACATTTTAAGTTAAATCTCCTAACTTTTCTATCACCACAGCTTCGGTCCACTTTTTTGTTCTAGGACGGTAATCACGAACTAATACATCAGATCCGATATCAAATTCATTACATCGTTTACCTTTAAAGTTTTCCGTTTGTTTTTGTAACTTTAATTTTACATTCTCATTGACAGATGGAATTAATAAATCAAAATTACGTTTTAGTTTTCTTTTTAACAGAAGTTCTGCTGGAGACAAACCTGTCTGAGTGTGAGGGGTATTTCGAAATTGGAACAGACATCTAGATATTATTCTTTCCAAAGGTGCATTTGGGCAATCATGTTTCGCCCGTTTAATGAAATTTTTCAATATTTTCACTCCCGATTCCGCCAAACCATTCGAACGTGGATGAAACGGTGCGCCAGTTAGATGTTTAAATCCGTGACTTTTAAGATAAGATTGAAATTCAGAACACGTAAATATTGCTGCATTGTCACTCACCATTTCCTTGGGGATTCCAAAACGAGCAAAAGTTTCAGATAATTTCATAACCGTGAATTTAGTATCCACGGAATTGTTAATATAACATTCTATCCATTTGGAGTGAGAATCTTGTATGATTAAAAATTGTTTATCATACAATGGACCAAAATAATCAATATGGATTCTGGACCATACTTCCGGTGTCCAGGGCCAAGAATGAAGAACTGATTTCGGTGGCATTTGCATTGTTTGAACACATGCATCGCATTTCTTTGTCAAATCCTCGATATCTTTGTCCAGTCCTGGCCACCAAAAATACGAACGCGCTAATGACTTCATTTTACTTGTTCCTTGATGGCATGAATGAAATTCAGCCAACAGTCCTGCTCGATATTTATTAGGTATCACTGCTCGGTAGCCCCATAAGACAACTCCTTGCTCAACAGATAGTTGATGTTGCCTAGAGGCGTAAGGGATCAAATCAGGTGATAAATTAGATACAGGCCAGCCTTGGGAAATATATGTTATCACTCTGGATAAAGTCAAATCAGTTCGAGAAGCCTCCTTGATATGTTTCCAATTAATCGGTATGTTACTAGCCTGAGTAATAAAATTCAACTGAGAGGGTACAGTAGTTGAATCTTCATGTTTTTTATCTTGAATATTTATACGTGACAAATAATCTGCTTTGTTGTTCTTTGATGTGACAAATTCTATTTCATAACTATAGGCGGATAAGTAATGGGCCCATCGCTGTAATCTGTTGGCTGCAATGAGTGGAATGCCTTTCTTACCACCAAAAATGTACAATAGAGGCTTATGGTCAGTTACGATCGTAAACTTTTGACCATACAAATAATTATAAAATTTTTTAAGTCCATAAATTATTGATAAGGCCTCTTTTTCGATTTGAGAATAGTTTTTCTCCGCCTTTGAAAGAAGTCGCGATGCATAAGCACAGGGTTTTTCTTCTTTATCTTTAGTAATTATTGTCATAACACAACCTATTGCGTTGTTGGAAGCATCGCATATTAATTTAATCGGACGGTCTGAATCGAAATATGTCAATACAAGAGCAGTAGTGAGGGCCAATTTTATTTTATTAAATGCATTCTGACATTTATTATTCCAGTCCCACACTTTATCCTTGATGGCATGAATGAAGTTCAGCCAACAGTCCTGCTCGTAGCAGTGGTTATTATTTATTTATGGTATCACTTCAAGTTCTGAAACAAAACCAGAAGCTAGGAGTCTTTTAAAAAGTATTAGCACTTTTGAATATGTGATATTTTCTTGCTTCTGGTTCAAGGAGCTAACTAGGATTGACATTGTCAACAAACTCCTCCAGATAAAATATATCTCAATTGATCAATCAGTTCTCCACATTTACCACCTTATGCAGGAGGAAAATAGGGAAAATAATGCAAGAGATGCAGTCACTGAAGCTAAGACCATAGCTGAAGGCCTTAACATAGATCATCAATTTAAAGAGGTGCGTAAACGAAAAAAAGAAAAGGATGGCTGATGAAATAAGTAAAGAGGAAAGTATTGAATGGACACCGGAGACGAGGTTTCAAATAATGCTTCTTCAAATAATAGACCACATCCTAAGTTCTCTCTAAGGATTAGAAGGGTAACTCTTACAGCGTGAAAGGCAAATATGTAGGATTGAGAGAAGAGTATGACGTTAAGAACACAATAGAATAATTCAAATTTAAATTTCTCCAAAGATGTTGTCTTTTTCAATTAGGGAATAATTGTTTTTAGGGAGAGGTTTGCGATTGTGGAGTGTTTTGCAATATCACCGTCAATTGGATATTTTTCACGTCGTAAAAAAACGGAGACCGGGGAGAAGGGGGGGGGGGGCGCCAAAAAAATTCTGGCCCCGGGCGCCGGAAAGCCTAGATCCGTCACTGCTTCGATAGGTTACAACATTTTTATGATATGATGAAATGGGGAAAAGATCCGCACTCTGAATGGGGCAAATGTCCTAATGTGGACTCTTTTTCCCATTTAAAAGGTTTAATCTAAAGATTAATTTATTTTAGTCACTTTTAGTATAAGAACTAGTTTTTAATTTTCAGAGTTTTTAATTCAAGAGAAAGAGAGATTGTTTACGCCCTTTAACCCGATCCTTGATGAAGCGAAAGCATTAATTAAAAGGGGTTTCTCCATCAGAGATTTTATAATTCTATACTTTATATTGTACCTAAATTGTTCTTTATCGTTCAATATACATGTCCTTTTATTAATTATTTCACCTTCTTGAATTATTAATTAATTAATACCAAATGGGTTAAAGGTGTGCGGTGTGGATGTTTCCTTCCCGAAGGTTAGCCATCCTCCCTGCACAGTCTACAGATTGAGTCATTTTCTAATCCGAGTAGCTGTAGGTGCCTGTTTAGTCGACAGTGACCTGTTAAGAAGCCTGTCACAGTGTGGCAAGTTTTCTTATTTATATTTAGTATGCTACTCGTGAGTCTTGAGGAGGGTCCATTTATAAATAATTTAGATTGTGTCATCCTGGGAGACTTATCTCAGGTCTCCTGAAATTCTCTAAGGAGGGAGTTTTTCAGCGCCGTCTTTATGATGCGCCTAGAGATACCCACAATGGTTTCCAGAGCCGAGGGGGTAGAGCCTGAGCCTTGCCTTGCTAGACGATCTGTCTGTTCATTGCCCTCGATTCCTGTATGTTCTGGAACCCAAAGCAACTGTACCTTATTCGTTTCAGAAACAACCTCTAGAGTTTGTTTACATTCTGAGACTAATTTGGAAATCCATTTGGGTGACGTCAGTGCTCTGATTTCTGCCTGGCTGACAGAACAGATATATATCTGTCTACTCGGGTTCTGCCCGTTACTCATGATAATCTGAGTACAGGCAAGGATAGCATAGATTTCTGCGTGAAACACGGTTGCATGTCCTCTAAGACGTATGCTGATATCATGCCTGGGATCTCTCATCCATCTCCAGAGTATTCAGACAAACTATAGAATTTTTGGGACTCAAGGGACCTTAAACATGTGTATCCATCAAAATCTAATTTTTGTTCTCTCACAATACTTTCTCTATAAGAGAAAGTGAAAACCAAATGTTTGTCTGCAGAAGCATAGAGCCTTAATCCAGAGTAGTGGCTTTCAGAATAAAAATATGGATTATATAGTAATCAAATGAGCACTTCTTCAGACTGTTACTCCCCTTATAAAAAAAGAAGAAGGTGTATGAAATATTCTTCTTTAGAATGTTACTCCCCATATAAAAACAGAATGGAGTAAAAAATCTAAAGTAGGTGTACAGAATGTTCCATCTCTTTAGACTGTTACTCTCCTTATAAAAACAGAAGTGTGATATTCTTTTGTCCCAAAGTACATTTGACTTAACATCCCTGTGTCTTAGTATTAGTAGTTCTTTAGATAAAAGAATTTATGGTACTTTTTACTTTAGCACCCCCCTATATCCCTTTGTGTTAATAGTTATTTAGACAAAGAAACATATACAAAGTAGCATAAATATATTCCTTAGTCTGAATTACTATTAAGACGAAGGGATATTTATTCCAATGTACCTTGGGACAAAGGAATATCACACTTGTGTATATAAATTGTGATCATATCCCTTAGTCTAATCAACTATTAAGATGAAGGAATATTAAGCATAAAGTTGCCCCAGGAGTCTCAATGTCTTGGGGAGACAAACACACAAACCTTTGAGACTTTTGTAGGGAAGACTATTGTTTAGAACCAAGGGGGGTGCTAAAGCAAAAAAGTTCCAAGTTTATAAATGATTATATATATTTATATTGTAAAAAAAATCATATAGGTGTAACCAGTGCTTGATTTCTAGAAACTGAGGTGCCGGAACTACAACTTACCCTTTCCCCCCCTCCCATAGAAGGGGGGTCCTCCCCAGGGAAAAATTTGAAAAATAAACGTTCTAATTAGCATTTTAAGCAGTTTTAGAAATAAACCCACACTCTAAGTGCAAATTTTAGTGCCGATAATTTTTTTTAAATTTATCAGGGAAAGAGAGGTCCCGGAACGCCGTTCCGCCTCAAATCGAGCCCTGGGTGTAACAATCTAAAGAAGTACTATCAAATGCTGTAACTGCATGAAGCAGTTATTATAAATTAATTAAATATAATATCAATTTTGAGACAGTACTATATTTGAAATATGAGTAATACATTCTAATGTCAAGAGTTACTTAATAATAGACAGTTCACTGGTCTTCTAAGAATGGTGTCATGTTTTTAATTATCATGTTAGCGTAGTGACTCATCTCAACATCCCCAGTGTGGTACAGAGTTTTCACTTTTTCTATAGGCACCTGCAAATTTTCAACAATATATTATAGTGTCAAAAGAGTAGTAAATATGCAGGGTTTCTAAAAATTTGCACTTTTTTGAACAATTATAGCTCAGCTTCTGTAATAGATAGAGATATGGGGTTTGTGGGGTCTGACAACTACATTCTTCTACATTCAATTGCATATCTATAACTTAACAAAATAGTGGGTGAAAGCCATGCAATGATGGTTTGAATTTGGGTCTTAAAAAAGTCGTTATCCGGGTAGTTTTGATAAAATTAATGTTTTTAAAAAATGGATATTTCACAAAATTACAAAAAAAAACTAATGCCTATTTTACAGATTTATTTGTTGTATGGTTCAATGTGTCCTTGTTCATTTACAACAGCCTGTACTCTCCTTCTCCAGTGGGATATGGCCCCAGCAACAGTTGATTGTCGCATTTCATCCCGGGCATGAAGATTCCTCCTTCGAAGTTCATCAACGTCCTATACTCTGCCTCCCACGTACACTCTTTGTTCTAACCAACCCCAGACAGAGTAATCAATTGGATTTAGGTCTGTTATGTGGCCACTTGTCTGGCTAAATGAATTCTCTTGCAAGTATTGGATTGTTTGCAAGGAGCGATGGGAAGGGCCATCTTGCATAAACGTGTAATTTGTCATTTGATCTTCAATATCAGGCAACATTGTGCTTAACCCATCTTCAATGTTTGTTATAATACTGAGGGGCTCCTCCCACTTACCCACAATGAACCCCCACTCCACCATATGGATTATTTATTCCATCAAAAATATAATACCAGACAACGATTACTACTCGGACAAAAACTTTTTTAAGACCCTAATTCAAACCGTCATTGCATGGCTTGCACCCAATAGTTAGTTAAGTTATAGATGTGAAATTTAAAGTAGAAGAATGTAGTTTTCAGACCCCGCAAACCCCTGTTTTTTATTGTTTATAATATTATATCAGGCCCTCCCTTATATTCCCCTTTTATTTTGCCCTACTCTATGCCCCATGCCTTTCTACAATACCGAATAAGAGCGTATGGAATGAAGCTTGGGTGAGGTCAATGTCATACTCTTACACCATTGTATATAGTATTATATTAGACCCACCCATTTTCTACTAATGTAGGGAAATTTTATCCATTCATAATTATATTTTTGTTTGGTTAGGTTTAATATCATACTCGTACCCTATTGTATAAAGTGTGAGATCAAACCCATCTTATTTTTTTGGTTTTAGTCCCATTCGACAGCCTAGGTCATTACAGAACGGGGGTTGTCCTGCCACTTTACATTTTTATTTTTGATATTTTCATGTCTTGGCTATGGCAACATAACCTTGAAAAGCGTTACCAAAAACTAGCGTTACACGAGTAGGGAAGATATAGGAACAGGGAGTTGGGAAGATAAAGGAGGTGTTCAATCGAGTCTGCCTACTCTTGGTATAGATAGAGTCTCCCTCTACCGCACTCGGTAGGGCCTACCCACCCCTCCCCTCCCAATCTGCTACCTGCCCCAAGTCTCACTCTCTTCACTTCTTTCTACCGTTCCAGTAGTCGCTCGCTCGTCCCAGCGCCCCCCCCCCCCCCCCCCCTACAACTTCTGTTCTACTGCTCCGATTTGCATCGGACAAACGCCATAACCCTTAGAATTTTATTTCTAATAAACTTACATTCATACAATTTATTTTTTATTTTTGTTAAACTATAATTTTTTGCATTAATTATAAAAATATGGGTGAAGAAGCTAAAAGATGACTTCTTAATAAACTGGAAAAGATTACGAGAAAAGATGATGGAAAGAAATAAAAGTACTTCCTTTCTTTGTGCACTACATATGTTCGATTTAACTCCTAATTTACAAACGCAAGAATCTCGATCGAATTTTTTAACATTTTCATGTCTTTACTTTGGCACATAAACTCGAAAAGCGTTACCAAAAAACAACACCAAGAAGCGTTATACAAGTGTTACCAAAAAACGACACCAAAAGCGTTACATGAAAATGTCTCACTGTCTTGCAGACTCATATGCAAGCAATTTTTTAATAATGATAATACATTTCTTTATTTTATTAGGGAAATTAAATTATTTTTCCCCGGGTAAGTTCGATTTCATATTTCAACCGTAACCCCATTTTCCCACAGGGTAATAACATCCATATTTTTATTTTTTAAATAATGACAATGACATTTATTTATTTTAGTCAAGGATGTTAAATAAAGGGGATGGAGTGTTGTGGAAAAAAAGGGACCACATGAAGATATGTAAAATAGAAGCTCCAATGGGACACATTACCTTCCTCTTGGTTATAGGTTACCAAGAAACATTGGCAGGTTATCAACAATCAAAAGAGCATTTTTTCCATTAGCATGTTAACTTTTGTCCCGTAGCCCTGTGTGTTGTATTCTCCCGATATTTTTTGTTTAAATTATTTTGTGCTGTTAATGAGTTTTTTGTTGTTTTTTTTTTTTTTTTTTAATTGATATTTGGATTATATTTAATTGTTTATAGTAACTTGGTTTGCATTATTTATCATCTCACAGAGTAAGTTAAAATAATTTAAATTTAAAATTATCTTTATCACTTAACCTTTTACATTTCTTTAATACTTTTTCGATAATTGGAATAATTATTAAAATAACACTTTACTTAATACGTTAATTATTATTGATTAAATTGGTTTATAGTTAAATTTATTTATAGTTAAACGAGCTTATAACCTGATACAAAATAAACAAAGAAGGTAATGTGTCCCAATCTAAAGTTGTGAGCATGCCCAGTACAATTTTTTTCTTCAATTTCTCTTGTCTTCATGGGGTCACTTTTTGCCTTTAAACTTTTACCTAACCTTCCATCCCCTTTATTTAACATCCTTGATTTTAGTAGGGAAATTGAATTATTTTTTTCCCAGGTGGGTTTGATTTCATACTTCAACCGTAACCAACCCCATTTGCCCACAGGCCCTGCTTCCTCTTCTAGTGGTTGTGGGTGGACTTGCTACACCAGCATAACTCGACTAAGTTTAGCACGTACTAAAATGAAAGATACCTGATATAAGAGTATGTCAGGCATGTCTCGTGAAGTTAACGATGCTAGAAGTTTAAGCCCTGACAGACGTATATCTGGTCCTGAAGATAATGCTTTGTTAATAGCTTTCATTACTTCCTTCTCTTGCAGTTTTGCAGCTCCTGCTTCATCCAGACTTACATTGTACAGTAAATCAAACAGCACTCTTCACAGAAATAATTTAATCTGGTTATTGAACAAGTAAGAAAAAAGTCCAGTCATGCACCATGACTTAATGAGCGAATTTTCAAAGAAATCTGCGTATTATTGGCTTATGATAATATAGGAAAATTTTGGTATAGAATTTGCATGGGTGAAAAAAAAATTGGTTCACAGGGGTACGGGGTACAAAAGTCAAAATAGTATTCACCCTGCAAGATGCATGTCGTTGGAAAGCTCTTTAAGAGTAAAATAATTGTTGTTATGTACACTTTTATCATATTTTCATATAAAAAGGGGGTAAAATGGAAAAAACCTGTTTTTATGCTATTTTTGACCCTAAATTGTAAAAATTTGACCCCTAAATGAACTCCAAACATTCTGGAAAACGAACTCATCCTTTCTTTTGATAATATTGACATTTTAAAATTTGTTTGGAATTTTTAAGTGCATCCTAAGGGGAGATATCGTCTGGAGTGACACATATATACATACATATATACATACATACATACATACATATATACATACATATATACATACATATATACATACATATATACATACATACATAAAAAAAGTGTTAAATTTTATGAATCGATTCAGAATGGTCTAAAACGGATTTCCATGGAAAAATGTTTCAAAAATTTTCATTACAAAAATTTTGAAGCCATTGCAATAGCGTAATTTTCTTTGAAAATTCGCTAAATGTAATAAAAGAGTAGACTTAGAGGAAAGATAATACAAAGAGCGCCATTATGAGCTTTAGTTTTTTTAGCATTGAATTAATTTGTCCAACTAGACTATTTGTGTGTCCAAAATAACTTGTTATTGGAGAATAACAGTTTCTTTATATAACATGTTATTGAAATAGTTATTTATGTAACTAGGCAGCAAAATGTAATTTTACCGACGAGTGATTAAGTTTGGCTCCAAGCTGGAGGCGAGGACAGACTATGAAAATTAAACTGCCGAGGCTGGCAATGAATACACAAAGCAGAAATGTTTCCTTTGCCTGTTGCATACAATATTTTATCTACTCACGCTATGTAGATAAAAAATGGAAGCTTAAGTAAACATATTTGCTTTGTAATAAAACAAGTATAAAACAAAATTAAAATAACACATATTAAAAAAAGTCCAGTCATGTCCAGACTTCATGAGCGAATTTTCAAAGAAATCTGTGTAGTATTAGCTTATGATAATATATTTGGATGGGTGAATAATTTGGATGGGTGAAAAAAAAAATTGTACTCAGGGGTACGGGGTACAAAAGTCAAAATAGTATTTACCCTTCAAGATGCATGTCGTTTGAAAGCTCTTTAAGAGTACAGTAATTGTTGTTATGTACACTTTTATCATATTTTCATATATGAGGGGGGTAAAATGGAAAAAACACGTTTTTATGCTATTTTCGACCCTAAATTGTCAAAATTTGACCCCTAAATGAATTCCAAAAAAATCTGGCCAACGAACTCATCCTTTCTTTTGATAGTATTGACATTTTAAAATTTGTTTTAAATTTTTAAGTGCATCCTAATGGGAGATATCGTCTGGAGTGACACTTACAATATACAGGGGGGTCCAAAAGTCTCCCTCCCCCCTCTTAACTTTTGAACGGTTTGAAATAAATTAATGAAACTTGGGGGATCTCTACCATGCAAAGTGAAGTTTGTTTTCATGCAATCTCCCACTAGGGGCAACCACCCACTTGACCCCCAGGCCACCCAACTTCAAAATTTCAAATTGGAATGTATATTTTTTGAAAGCATATTTGGATTCTACAGTGAAAAATAATTAACTTTTAAATGAAACTATTTTTTCTATCTCCAATATTTTGCCCCCTACAGGGGGGTAAAGATAGAAAAATAACCCTTCCGAAATAGTAAAAAATAACACTTAGATCGTTATAAATTCAAAACGGTTAGAAATAAAGTAATGAAACTTAGGGGATCTGTACCATGTAAAGTGAATTGTGCATTCATCCACTCGCGTACCAGGGGCAACCACCATTTTGCCCCCAGGCGCTGAAATCTACCATTTTTATACCTTTGCCCCCCTATAGTGGGCAAAATATTGGAGATATAGAAGTAAAATATTTTTATTTTTCGCCGTAGAATCTAAATCTACTATAAAAAATATACACTCTAGGTTAAAATTTTGAAGTTAGGTGGCCTGGGGGCAAAATGGGTGGTTGCACCTACTGCGCGATTGCATGAAAACAACCTTTCCTTTAAATGGTACGGATCCCCTAAGTTTCAATAATTTATCTCTAACTGTTTAGATTTTACAACGTATTATCGGAAGGGTTATTTTGCTATCTTTGCCCCCCTATAGGGGGGCATATTATTGGAAATAGAAAAAAAAGTTTCAAGAAAAAGTTTATTATTTTTCACCGTGGAATCCAAATATGCTATCAAAAATATACACTCCAATTTGAAATTTTGAAGTTGGGTGGCCTGGGGGAAAAGTGGGTGGTTGCCCCTAGTGGGCGATTGCATGAAAACAAACATCCCTTTTCATGGTAGAGATCCCTAAGAGGGGGATATATATATATATATATATATAGTAACTTAATAGTAACTAACTGTTTGTACCTAGCGGAGTTAAGGCAAGAGTTTTTGTTATGTATGTATATATATATATATATATACGAATATACATACATAAATATATACATACATACATACATAATATATACATACATACATAATATATACGTACATAAAAAAACTCTTGCCTTAACTCCGCTAGGTACAAACAGTTAGTTACTATTAATTTTGTCTCTTTTTTTAACTCTGCCGTGTATAAGTTGCTAGCAAAGTATACGTACTTAGCAGTGTGATTTTATAATTTATATTTAATGAAAAATGTAAAGAAATTCGTTCCTACCGGGTGTCCCGCAACACCTCACGTATTTTTTTATAATTTAAGCTACAATAAAATAGTGGTAAGTGTGTTATAAAATGAAATAGGCGCCAAAAATTGCCGATTCCAACGATATAAAGAACTATAAAATTGCTAAGCTAGAATACTTGCACTTGCTTTCTCAGTTCTAGCACCTGATTGCCGAGTTATTCTTTTTATTCATATTATTATTTCATATTCCTACAGACGCCTCGTAGGAGCGGCAGAAGGATCACCAATTACAGCACAATTTAGCTTGGAACTTTTTCTTTATGAGCCATTTATTGCCGTCTGGAATGTCGTTTAAACATGTTTCAAGAAGTGAAAATTGAGCTATTGTATCACTGACACCGCACTGATGAAATACCATATTGATATGAGAAAAGTTGGTTCGATTTGTAGGACCAATATTTCTTTATTAATATTGGCTTAGCGGAGCTTCGGGAAATTTCCCGTCTTCCCGGTGCCCCCATCCGTCCCTGGTCCTCCTTATTAAAACAACACCTGCCGCCTTTTTGGAATTATCTTTATAAATAAAAATGAATGTTTGTCTGTCTGTCTGTCTGTTATGCCTGCCTAAACCGTTGATCCGATTGCGATGAAACTTTGGGGAATGGTTGGACGCATGCCCGGGGTGGTTTCTAAGTTAGTAAAACTATGTTCCGATTTCTGTACACATGGCGGGTACAAATGTCAAAGTAATAAAAACCCATCATGATGCATATCGTTGAAAAGCTCTTTAAGAGTACAATAATTGTTGTTATGTACAGTTTTGTCATATTTTAATTTGTGAGGGGGGTAAAGTGCAAAATGCAGGAAAAATATTTCTATAATCTACATCTATCATCCGATTGCGAAGGTTTTCATTACTTTGACATTTGTACATGTATATAATATTATATGTATGAAAAGTTCTTTAAGAGTTCATTAATTGTTGCTATGCACATTTTGTCATATTTTCATATGACAAATCAGGAGGGTAAAAAATGAAAATACAGGAAAAATATTTCTATAAATATTTTTCCTGTATTTTCATTTTCTATCTATACTTATCACCTGATTGCGATGCAACTTTGGGGAATGGTTGGACGCATGCCCGGGAAGGTTTCTGAGTTAGTAGAATTTTGGTACACAGGGTTATGGGGTACAAATGTCAAAGTAATGAAAACCTTCAATGATGAATATCGTTGAAAAGCTCTTCAAGAGTACAGTTACAGTAGATAATGGTTGGACGCATGCCCGGGAAGGTTTCTAAGTTAGTGAAACTATGTTTAAATTTTGGTACACAGGGGTACGGGGTAGAAATGTCTAAGTAATGAAAACCTTTAATGATGCATATCGTTGAAAAGCTCTTTAAAAGTATAGTAATTGTTGTTATGTACATTTTTGTCATATTTTCATTTAGGAGGGGGGTAAAATGAAAAATACTGGAAAAATATTTCTATAATCATAATCTATATCTATATAAATAAAAATGAATGTTTGTTTATCTGTATGTCTCTTATGCCAATATTGTATATTGTACAAGTATATATTGCAAATTGTAATATACATTTTTCATCTAAAGCAACATTAACTAAATAAACTATTTATAAAGTTTGTCAAAGGTAGCAGCTATACATTTCTTATGTTATTAATATTTATTAGGCGGTACGAAGTTCGTCGGGTCAGCTAATTTGGTAATATAATGTGTGGGATTTTGATACCCAGGACATCAAACTTTCCTACCAAATGAGAATCACCCTCATATATATATTAAGATACTTACTTCTTGAGAGGTTCAGCTGTTAAATCAGGTAATATTTTAATGACATCTTTGAGAAGAGTTTTTCCGCAGGATACTAGAACACCTGGTTGCACTGCTGCTAAATTTGCTGCAACACCAGCTAAACTGATGGCAAGCCTAGTTTCATCAGGTGACAGTCCGGCCGGCCAGGCTTCACTGCTTCTCTGACAGGCCGAGTTATAGCACATTAGTGCACTTCGTGCTACTTCCAGCATCTCTGCTATACGACTCTGCACATTCAAAGTTTATTATTTAGTTTAGACTATAAGCGGTTATTTGTAAACAAGAGTTTATGGAATAGAAACCCTATAGTTATAGCACCCCAGACCTCCATATAGGGAGAACAGGGTTTGTTGGGACACTTTTTTTTTAGGGGCCGTGAGAGCCACAGTTTTCCATGAACTTTTTCGCTTTTGTATGATTATCATGCATAGAGATCCTAACTAACATAATCCAGACTTATAGTGACTTAAAAATAACATTATCATACTACTTTTTATGTTTTTCCAAAACCTTCACTTTGTCATATGTATCCCTTTGGGTGGGATACTTTGGACACAACACAGGGGTGGGATACTTTGGACACATATACAAAAACTCCCGATTTTGCAAATAAAATCATGAAAACAATTTATTTGAGTACTTAATTAGAAAGAATACTAAATAAGTAAGAAAGTAGGCAACCAAAAGAAGAAATAGGTATGATGTGTGTGTGATATGGGGGATGAGTGGGACAGTTGGGGATGAATGGGACCAACTGTCCAACTCATCCCTCGACGCCATTTGAACATTGAAACCCATAGTTCCACAGTAAGCAACCAAAGTGATTTGTAATCATAAATAAATCCGTTACCAGGTAAACATATTAGAGACTCAAAAAAATATTTTAGAGGGGCTGGAAGGCTTCTGACATGGGTCGTGGATCTCAAATTTTACATCAGCTTGCCTCCAAATCGAATTTATATTGTTAAAAATCAATGGTGATCAACAAGACGTCAGACCACTTGAGGGATTGAATAGCAACTGAAGAGCTACTGACTGGTCCATCAGGGTTGCTAATCTCACCTTCTTTTCAACCAAAAACATCAGTGTCCAATTCATCCCACTGTCCTAACCAACCCCGCTCTCCCCTACACGTATCTCCTGGTCAAATCATTCACTAAAACATAATAACATGGCAGATAATATATCAGCCATTAAAATATGAGGAGTGTCAATCGACATGACTCTGAACTGCAAGGCTCATGTCATAGTCATAGTCTTAGTGGTAAACTTTTATCTATTTTATTTTTACTTAGCAAACTTAGAAGAACTTTATATGGAAAAACTGTCAAACTTGTTTATTATGCTCATTTTAATTCAAGAATGGTATATTGTATTAGAGAATGAGTGAAGTGCCCCTCCATGTTCTGAAAAAAAATTCTGTTGCAAAAAAAGCAATTCGTATAATAACTAGATCTAAATTTGATGCTCATTGCAAGCTTCCTTTTGCTTTTTTATTAATTCTGCCATCCTAACTTTCTATTCAGCTTATTTTAATTTTGTCAAAGAAAACTATACTTCTCTCTTTAGTAAGGACCATAATTATGGTATTAGAGGTAAAGCACTTGCTTTACCTCCACTTAAAGCCGCGTCCACACTATGCCGTTGGCAATGCCGCCGGCATAGCCAGACTGATGTAGACGTTATCATTGGCACGAGGCAACGGCAAAACTGTGCCGCGCGGTATGCCGCATGCCAACAGGAATCGCTCAAGTGTCGGTCTCCATCAAAGAAAGCCGCGAGAACAAAACTAGTGTGGACGTGCCAACGGCATCAGTTGTCATTTAGACTGCCTGTGAGTCGCTTTGATAAGCATTTTTTCACATTTTTTAACCCTCTTTAAATACTAGTATATATTATTATTATTATATTATATATATATTATTATATTTATTATATTTATTATATATATATATATATATATATATATATATATATATATATATATATATATATATATATATATATATATATATATAGTGGTCGAAAGAAAAAGTGATTAACCTAATGCCAACGACGAATGCCAACACAAATGTGGACAGAGGTACAACCATATAGGCTTTGCCGGCGGCATTGCCACTAAGCATCTGCCAATCAAAATATTTATAAAACATGTAAAACAATTTTATTGTTAGATAAAGCATACTATTCTATAACTGATATTTAGAGAATAGCTTTTGAGTGTGCAAATTGTCTTTATGTCCCTACAGTTCTGTGCCCTATGTTCCTTTGAGCCACACCTAAAACAGCGACCTTTCAATAAATCAAAAGTGTTCGATTTTCAGTTTGTGAAAATTTGATTCTGTCGGCTGTCTTGTCATTGAATTGTTTTTATTTATTTGAAATATTGTTTGGTTTTGTTCAGGTTTGGATATAAGTAAGTTGTCATTTGTTGCTAGTTCCATTGTTGTAGCTATGTCTACTGTCTGTGCAAAAGATAACTTCTTGTCATCTTGTAATAATTTTTTTATCTCTGTGTCATGTAATCCCCTAATAAATTGTAGTCTAAGAAAAATTTCGGAAATGGATTTACCACAAGTACAATTAAATTCACATTCTGTCGCAAGTTTCCGTAATTGTGAAGAAAACTCTAACGTACTACGTACTTTCTAATTGTTTTTGTGTTCTTGAAATGAAATTATGTTGCCTTGCCCAAACGCTAGGTTTTAGGTCTAAATGTTTTTTACAAATTTTGATTAGTGTTTCATAAAGTTATATAGAATAAACAAGTTGTTGCACTGGATTCTTTTTTTTCGTTTGGTGAGGTTAGTTTACTTTTTGCCCACCACGCAGCAGTGCAATCTTTATGGGGGCTAATTTTCCACACAACTACATTACACACTATAATTTTTTAACTTAATTGAGGTGACCAGACGTCCGTACTTTTTACGGACAGTCCCGAATTTCAACTAGTTGTCATGTAATATTTTTTTCCGTATATAGATGCTGATTTGTCCCGAATTTTTCAACATATTTGAGGTTTTATAAATTAATGTATGAAGAATTTTTGAAATATAATACGAAATAAGTGTAGAATTATTATAAGTTTTTCTACAGTTTTTCATGACATTATGTTTTATTTATCTACGTATATGAAAGTCAACGTATATGTGCATATATTTGTATATATATGTGTGTGTGTTTGTGTGTTGTTTATACAAATCTACAGTTTTTTTTCTGATGTAAAAATTTACACATTTGATCTTCAAAGCAAGGGATAATCATTGTCTACATGAATTAGAAAAGAGATTAATCGGATGGCTAAGTTTTTCTTCATTTTTTTTTTTTTTTGGCCTACAACCACTTTTACAAAAAGGAACATAGCAAGTCTTCATATTAATCCTTTTCTTAAACAATTCTCAATAAATTGACGTAATTTTAGAAATGAAAGAAAACATACAAAAGCAAGAGAAAAGAACGAGACCCAGTCATAACATCTAGGATTCGCGGGTAAAAATATCCGCTAGAGTGCAGGCCAAACAGTATGGGGGTTTACTGTTTGGCCTGCACTCTAGGGGATAAAAATGCGTGACTTTTTTTCGACCCGAGATTTGAAACGTCAAACCTACAGTGCAACAACTTGTTTATTCTATATAACTTTAGTGTTTCATATGATTGTTCAGTAGGGTTATCAGGTGCTAATATGTCGTGTATTTTTTGATGTAATTGTGGTGTAAGAGCGTGTAAGAAAGTCAATGATTTAAATTTTGGGTCCTTTAATTTCTTTAAGTAAATGAAAGTTTCAAACCGTGTAATAAAATTAGTAAATGTTTCGTCTTCTTGATAACGTGTAAAATTTAAGGTTGACGTCGTTTCACAACAATTATTTGTATTGTCTATACAATTAGTCATGTTACTGTCTGTATTGCAAGTTCCTGGATTTGTAGTCCTTAATGAATGTATAAATGATTTTATTTCCATGGAGTGTTCCATAATATGTGTACGATAGTCTATTTCTAGTTCTAAAACGTCATTGTCTGTCATTTTGTCAATTTTATCTTGTATAGCTTGGTACTTATTTATCATGTGTTCAAGTGTGTCCAGTCTAGTTGTCACCTCATTTTCTTCGAGGTTGGATTCTGATTTTCTGTTGTTGTAGAACCTCGCCATCTGTCCTTTAATGACTGTCCGTGCTTTTTTTAAATTTGTTATTTCTTGGTTGTCCTGTTCCGTCATGATAGTGTTCATTTCACTTTTATCCTCGAGGCCACTGATGGCACTGATCTATCTTAAGAATAACGATCTTGTATTGAAGCTAATCTTAGACTGAGTTATATTTCCAATATATAAATATAAATGATATATGTCAGAGTGTATCTTTCTTATAATTTCATTTCTTTTTCATTTGAATAGGTACTTGAACCAGGTTCAGCCGAGGATCAGTACCTGGTTGGATCAGGTTCAAGAAAATACGGGATCGACCCATCCCTATACTCTGTATATTATGTTCCTTTTTCTAAATAACTATTAACACAAAGGGATATAGGGGGGTGCTAGAGTAAAAAAGTACATTTTTAAAATATATTGGTTTTGAGCGACACACAGACAGACAGATACGGAACCAAAAAATTTTCCCTGATGTCTGAAATGGATTTATGTCTTGGAATTTTTGAAATTGGAGACATAAAATATTTTCGTTCTTCAGGAAGATCACATAGCATCCGTTACCTTCAGTACGCTCGGAAGCAAAATATATACATTTATATATTTTAATAATCTGGATTAGTTTTAAAAAAAACTTTATCTCGAAATATTAATTTCGTGTAGACATTAATTGACATTAGCCAACTTACTCCACTACCAGTGATGGGACATTGTCGGAAAGATTTTCTTTTAGTATATTACTAACGCGGCAAATATTATGTGCATGTTGTAATGAATAGCTCCAGTGCTGAGCGCCCCTAATCTTAAACAAACACTTCAACAAACAGGCAGAGAAATCAAAAGGGATGGGGATGGTATCAAAAAGGTATTGAAACGCACGTGTTCAAATCCCCTACGTTATTTTCAGATCCGGCTCTTCAAACAAAAAGATTGGATACCCCTGGTCTATGCTGACGCGTGGAGCCTAAACTTCTGGGTCGATTTTGACGAAATTTAGCATGCATGTACCTCCATACAAATTATACCCTGTGCGGTGAAATAGATAAACTAGGCATCGCGTGGCTCTATCATTGAAGCGAGCGTATAGTAATAAATATGTATTGAATATTGAAAAAATAGATTATCGTGAATCATGATGAGTTGATAGATAATGGGTCTGGTAGTAGTGCAGCGGCTAGTAGTAAGGGAACCACCCCGCATTCTTACTATTCCTCTAACCACACATCTCCATTTCAATATATATAATTTGTATCTCCTTGCTACAAACAAACTACTGCATGTATCAAATTGAAATTTTGCATGCTTTTTTCAATTGTGCATTAGATGGTGTATATGAAGTTTTATTAAAATCGTTACGTTAGAACGTAAGATATCGGTAAAAAGGTTGTTTTTTCTATTTTAAACGTTTAGGTCCGCTTTAATAGTTTTAGCGATCTTTATTAATTCATAGCGGTGTCGCTGTTGGTTTTACTAAAAAATGTTATTTGTAAAAAATGTTCGTCTCATCGAATAGATGATGATAGAATCTTTTCCCGTCCTGAAATTCCAATTTAATTTTTGAACCTCTCGTTTACGCGAGCGTTGCGCGCGAACTCTTGGACGGATCACGCTGTCCAACGAACTTAGCCTGAGTATTAGTAAGAGGATCATGTATACCAATTTTCAACTAAATCGGTCAACTTTTACTCAAGTTATCGTCACACGCGTGAACGTTACTGACAGACAGACAGACAGACAGACAGACAGACAGACAGACAGACAGACAGACAGACAGACAGACAGACACGGAGCATATTTCGTTGAATGTAGGAAGCTCGCTACGCTCGCTTCAATTAATTTTACTTCTAAATTTGGGGGCGCTATCCCCCAAAAACTCTGGGAAAAAAAATTATTTCTCGAAATAGTTATTTATGCACCTAGGGAGTAAAGTAAGCCATTAGGTTTGTTCCAACAGAGCCTCGGACGGTTCTAGAACTGCCGGGAGCATGCGCAGTATCGAAAGAGCGTTCCTACACGCTTCTCGGACGGTTCTGGAACTTTTAGTCCCGTGTTCCAACAGAAAGTCGAATGGTTCTGGGACAATCCTAGAACCGTGAAAACAGTTCCCGGACTGAAGCAGGAACTCGACCAGAACTACTAATACTAATATACGGAGGCGTGTAGGTTACACTACTACTACTGTTCAACTATAACCTGACATTTGTTTTCGTTTCTTTTCATGATATCTTCTGTTTCCTAGCGTGTTTTGTTTCTCTGTCCTCAGTTAATATTTATACTACTTCTTTCTTTCTTCTTTACGTATTATTTTTTATCATGATAGTATATTGGAATAATAAAATATAATTTATATTTTATTTATTCCTCATGATAATTAAAATGTCTCATAGCGACTTTGAGTCCTTTATAAGAATTACCTACGATCTTTTTGTCTGTACATCCGCCGATGATTTACAGACAAGAAAAAAAAAACAGATAAATTGTTCTTATAATTTTCTTTTTTGTAGTTTTGAACCCTTTATTTGTAAATATTTCTTTGTGTGGTTGACCTTTTCTTATATAAGGGTTTATTTTTAATAAGCCAAGATAAAATTCACATTTTATCATCCGAAACTTGATTCCGAGATCTCTGTGAAGGAGGGGTCTTACGAACCCGGGGATATCATTAAAATCTGTTTCATATACGTCTGTATGTACGTATTCGTATGTAACTAAACCTTTAATAACATATCGCTTTAAGATATCGTATTGAGATGCGGTTTGCGACATTATTTACAACTTTTGTCGGAAAAACTGATGGCGACAAACCCGAACATCGTAGCTCACGAAGTTTCGGAGCTGTAGTCACTTAAGCACGAAATCGGTCTGTCGACGATAACTTCCGTACACATTATTTGATTTCTATTCTATTTGGGGTATATATTATTATGTGTCCTATTTGGCAGATTGTACCTATACTTTTTGGGCACAAGTGGTTTTGGAGATATTGGCATTTTAATGTTTTTACTTCCATGAAAATGGGTGTAAATACTGAGCTCTCTCTTGATCACGTATTGACTCCACAACATTTCATGGAAGTCATGTGTAGAATTTCCACACCGGTACTTTTTATATGATTTAACAGTTAATGTTTAAAAAAATTACAATTTATACAAACAAATTTTTAATAGGCAACTGAAACTAAAAGACAGGATTGTTATGAGCCTGACGAATCCCAAATGTGAGAGCGAAATATAATCATTCAGAAATGACAGTGTGATAAATTTGTAATTTTAAAAACTATTTGCTCTAATGTGCATTCTTATAAATTTTGTTGAGTTTAACAATAGAATATGTTCACGTAATCCATTTCTGAGTGAACATAAACAAAACAAGTGGAGAGATACGAAGAGGAAAATAAAAACAAGATAAAGAGAGGTAACATGAAGGTTGCAGTTCTGAAAGAGTTCTTAAATCGTTCCAACAGGCTCCTCTTTTTGAATCAGTTCTGAACCAGTCCTCATAGACGCATGCGCATTAAAAAATCCTGAACTGGTTCTAGAACCGTCCTCGAATTGGCTGTTGGAACAAACCTATTATTCTCTGAGCGAATAAGTTGGTTCTTGAGGCAAAGCGGCATGGTCTCTAAATTCCGAGGCGATGCCGAGGGAATTAGACTCATTAATTCCCGACGCTAAAAGGGGTATAAATTTACTCCCGAGGTACATACAATATTTTATCTCCAGAAGGGAGAAAATACACATTTTCATCCATTGCACAGTTTTTATTATTTTAATAAATAACAATAATTGTCAATATTAAAAACAAATAAGAATTGCTATTAAATTCAAATAGAAGGTTATTTATATGCAGGTTATAAACAATGTCAAAAAAGCAGTGTCGCCAACCTGATTTCAACAACTTCACTACATTAGCCATTCATTCTCTACTATTTATAAAATAATTACGTGTGCAATCCTTCTTTTTCTCCCTGGTTTTACTTTTTCTTCCTTCTTTTTGAGTTTAGGGAAGAAAAGACTTACTCTAGTCCCTCTAAACCTAAACTAATCCAAAATCATAACCTTTTGTCCCTACTGGAGATAAACCAATTTTTTTGGGGTATATTTTAACTCATTAAACCACACGGTGTGGGGACACCCAGAATATAATATGTTTATCATCACTTTTTTCCCAAATTACCCAATGTGCCATAAAATTACCCACTTATCATATAAATATGTTTATCTACGATTGATACGAAATATAAACATTATAACTCTGTTTAGATGCGTAGAAAGTGATTCTTTACGTACTTGTATTCATTGCGCATGCGCGTCTCATAGCTCTGAAGAATTCCTCTTCTTTACCACGCTAGCACGGTAAAGAAGAGGAATTCTTCAGCTTTACGCACGATTAGCGAGTTTGTTTACATTTAACAAAACTAATTTGCTATTCTTTTATTAAAGTAACTGTTTTTATCGAGTTTTTAGTGAAAAACAATGAATGAATCAAGTGGCTTTGACGAAAATGTAGAGAATAATACTCCTTCAGAAATAATTAATTCGTCAAAAAATACAACTCAAGATTAATGCAATCTTTATCAAGAGAAGAGATACGAACTTACATACAGCAAGTTTATTTTTTTCTGTATTTATTATTTAAATCTAACAATCGTAGATAAAGTACGGTACGCTACTCGAGCGAAAACGGCATTTTGCATTGCTCGGGTGGTTTTACTATACCCTCGCTGTCGCTCGGGTGCAAACTCCACACTCGCATGCAAAATGCTACTTTCCGCACTCGAGGCGTAATGTACTATTTCAAATTCCAACCGTTATTATTATACATATATAATAGCTAGGCAAAGTGATTAATACAGTCTTATATTATCACATTCTCTGACTTGGGTCAGATATTATTATATTATGCATAATGACTAGATAAAGTGAATAATTTAGCTTCATTAATCACTGACCAAATTCAATAGTTATTATTATTATACATAATGGCTGGCTATTATTCATAATAACCACATTAATTACTTTGGCTGTAACATATATTATATCTATATATATAAAAGTCAACGTATGTGTGTGTGTGTGTTTGTTCTTTATACAAATCTATAGTTTTAGCCTGATTTTGATGAAAATTTGCACACTTGACCTTCAAAGCAAGGAAAAAATCAAGGTCTACATGCATTTTCGAAATTTAAATTTTGGTACACAGGGGTACGGGGTACAAGTAATGAATACGGGGTCAAAGTAATGAATACCCTTCGTGATGCATATCGTTGAAAAGCTCTTTAAGAGTACAGTAATTGTTGTTATGTACACTTTTGTCATATTTTCATTTAGGAGGGGGGTAAAATGGAAAATATAACTATCTACAATATAAGTGGCAATGTCCTGATTGACTGACTGACTGACATAGAATCAACGCACAGCAAAATCTGCTTAACCGAGAGACTTGAAATTTTGAGTATATACTCGGTTCATATCATAGGCATCCACTAAGAAAGGATTTTGCGAAATTTTTATTTTTGTACCCAGGGGTACGGGGTACAAATGTCAAAGTAATGAATACCCTTCGTGATACATATCGTTGAAAAGCTCTTTAAGAGTACAGTAATTGTTGTTATGTACACTTTTGTCATATTTTCATTTAGGAGGGGGGTAAAATGGAAAAATATAGCTATATCGTATTTGTTCTTCATACAAATCTACAGTTTTAGTCCGATCTCGATGAAAATTTACACACTTGATCTTCAAAGCAAAGGGAAAATCAAGGTCTACATGAATTTTTGAAATTTAAATTTTGGTACACAGGGGTACGGGGTACGGGGTACAAGTAATGAATATGGGGTCAAAGTAATGAATACCCTTCGTGATGCATATCGTTGAAAAGCTCTTTAAGAGTACAGTAATTGTTGTTATGTGTAGTTTTGTCATATTTTCATTTACGAGGGGGGTAAAATGGAAAATATAACTATCTATAATATAAGTGGCAATGTCCTGATTGACTGACTGACTGACATAGAATCAACGCACAGCAAAATCTGCTTAACCGAGAGACTTGAAATTTTGAGTATATACTCGGTTCATATCATAGGCATCCACTAAGAAAGGATTTTGCGAAATTTTTATTTTTGTACCCAGGGGTACGGGGTACAAATGTCAAAGTAATGAATACTTTTAATGATGCATATCGTTGAAAAGCTCTTTAAAAGTACAGTAATTGTTGTTATGTACAGTTTTGTCATATTTTCATTTAGGAGGGGGTAAAATGGAAAAATGTATATAACTACATCTATAATATAAGTGGCAATGTCCTGATTGACTGACTGACTGACATAGAATCAACGCACAGCAAAATCTGCTTAACCGAGAGACTTGAAATTTTGAGTATATACTCGGTTCATATCATAGGCATCCACTAAGAAAGGATTTTGCGAAATTTTTATTTTTGTACCCAGGGGTACGGGGTACAAATGTCAAAGTAATGAATACTTTTAATGATGCATATCGTTGAAAAGCTCTTTAAAAGTACAGTAATTGTTGTTATGTACAGTTTTGTCATATTTTCATTTAGGAGGGGGTAAAATGGAAAAATGTGTATAACTACATCTTATATAAATGAAGACTGTCTATGAGTGTCTTTTATCTTATATAAATGAAGAGTGTCTATGAGTGTACTGCTTACATGAGATAAAGATAAAATGTTGGTACACAGGAGTACGGGGTACAAATGTCAAAGTAATTGATAGGTACCCTTTATGATGCATATCGTTGAAAGGCTCTTTAAGAGAAAAGTAATTGTAATGTACATTTTTGTCATTATTTTCAATTAGGAGAGGGGTAAAAAGGAAATGTCAACGTGTGTGTGCGCGCGCGCGAACGGGCGCGTGTGTGTGTGTGTTCTTTATTCAAATCTACCGTTTTATTCCGATTTCAATGAAAATTTGCATACTTGACCTTCAAAGCAAGGGGAAAAGGGGAAGGTCACTGACTTCATGCATTTTCGAAATTTTGATTTTGGTACACAGGGGTACGGGGTACAAATGTCAAAGTAATGAAACCCCTTCACGATGCATACCGTTGAAAAGCTCTTTAAGAGTGCTGTACACTTATTGTTATGTACATTTAGGGGGGTATAATGGAAAAATATATCTATATCTATGTATAAAAAACTAATAATTGTTGTGTCTGTACATTTATCCGATTAGGCTAAAATTTTGTATTTATTCATTTATTTATTTTTATTTTTTTATTATTATTATTTATTTTTTTATTTTTTTTAAATACCTTTATTGAATAAAACATATTAATACATAAATAATATTTTAGTACATCAATTTATCTATTTTATTGATTTTACATTTTAGCTCTACATAAGGTTATCTCTCCACTAGAGAACATAGAGGCCCGAGCTGTGGAGAGAGAATATGGGGTATTTCCACTGAATGAGTAGTCCTGACAACGAATTTAAGTTTAGAAAATGTTATATCTGTCTGTCTGTGCGTCAATCACGTCCAAATGGCTGAATAGATTTTGGAGGTTCTTGGGTACAATGTTAAGCTTAATTCTGCGGGTGATAAAGGATATAAAACGATTTGGTAGCTTTATATGGAGCTGAGAACGGGGCTTCTAAATAGATTTCAAAATTTTTATTTCATTTTTCATAAAAAAATGTATTTAACCAAAATTGCAGAAGAAACTACTGACCATATTTTATGATTTGTGGAAATTTCTGTAGGAAGAACTGTTAAAGAAATTATTTTTCAATCACTGTCAAAAAATATTTAGATTTATTTTTAGATATTAAGGCAATAATTAATAAATCACGCCTTACCGTGCCTAAACCTTTACTAACTTAATCATGACCACTTCTTTAAAATTCTAAAATAAAATCTAGGAGTGTATACGTAGTATAATAATTTCTAAATTATATTGATAACTGCCAATAGAGATTTTCTAAAATTTTATCCCTAAGGGGAACATAAGGACAGAGTAAGAAAAGAAGGGGAATTGAGCCCAGACCGATCTCCTAAAGTTAGGAAGTTAATACTTGAGAAAGAGCTCTTATTTTGGATGTAAGCATGTACCTATATTAATAAAAGATAATTCCAATTTCAACCAAGGGATGTAAAATGACAAGGGGAGGGTGGGGGGGGGGGGGGGGGGTACAGAAGGATAATACCACTGCTTTTCCTTTTTAAATATTAGGTCGGAATGAATTACTAATTTGGGATATTAGCAAATTATCTTATCAAAGGGGAGGGGGTATAGAAATAAGGGGGAGGCATAGAATCTAGATATACTCGCTTTGTAAAATAATTTAAATGTTTCTTGATGGTAGTTTATAAATCCATTAAATTGAAAATAAAACACCCCGTAGCGAAGCACGGGTATTCAGCTAGTATTTATATAAAGAAACCTCTTTCAGGCCGAATAATTTTATTTTTTTATTATATTTATATAGATAGATAGATGAATAATGAGGCCGTTAATGATGAGCCTAAGGGCCGTTGCGACATGGATTATTTATCATTATTATTGTTGGAATAAGTAATATAATCTGTTTTGTACCTTGTTTGACAGAGTGCAGGCGATGTGAGGGCACTTCGAAAGGTCCCAGAGGAAGTTACCCAGTACGGACCCCATCATAGAACAGAAGTCTGACTGCGCCTCCAGCTGGTCCCTCAGCATCCCAGCTGCACAAATCAAATCAAATTAAACTTACACAAATATAAATCTTAAACGATTTGATTTAAACACATTCAAATGATTGAAATTTCGATCGATTCTAAAAGGAATGATCGATTCTGAAAGAAATTATCGATGATGATGATGCATCGAATAGTTTAGACTTAAAATAATGGATTTCTTCACTTCTGTATACAAAAGTCTAGATTCAACACATTCACTGATTTAAATTTGGATCGATTCTGAAAAAAATGATCGATTCTGAAAGAAATGATCGATGATGCATCGAACAGTTTAGACTTTTGAATAATGAATATCTCACTTCTATAGATAGGAATCTAGATTCAACACATTAACTAATTGAAATTTTGATCGATTCTGAAAGAAATTATCGATTTATTTAGAAATTTGGTTGATCTCGGCTTGATATTGATACATTGAATGGTTTAGACCAAGGATGTTAAATAAAGGGGATGGAGGGTTGTGGAAAAAAAAGTGACCCCATGAAGATATATAAAGTAGGAGCTCCAATGGGACAAATTACCTTCCTCTTGGTTATAGGTAACCAAAAATTTGTTTATAGTTAAATCCACCGAGTATAGAGACTAAATAGAGTAGCTAAAGAGGGAAGGCAGATGGCACCATTTTTCCCCACCACTAGAATACTAAGATTGAAACCTTCATCCTGGTTGTCAAGTTGTCAGTATTCAAATTATAATATAAACATCTTTTAAATACTTGTCTCCTGTCATAACACTACCTTTTTACACTGAGAAAAGTCTTGTATTTTATAGCTTGTTGGTATTCTAGGGGAGGGGGAAGCTGGTACCACTCCCCACACCCTCCGGCCTATATTATGACACCTCTATTCTATTTAGTCTCTATACTCGGTGGTTAAATCAGTTATAACCTGATAAAATAGGTAATTTATCCCATTCTAAAGTTGTGAGCATGCGCAGTATAATTTTTCTCCAATTTCTCTTGTCTCCATGGGGTCACTCTTATACCTTTAAATTTAAACCCTACCTAACTTTCCATCCCCTATATTTAACATCCTTGGTTTAGACTTAAAATTAATTGACATTTTCACTTCTATTTCAAAGTACAATCTTCCATTTTTTTTTACCAAAATCTGATAAGCTCTTACTATTTTTATTAGTTGAAGTCAACCCTTAACTTTCGGAATAGGACTGGTCGACTATCCCTCAAATGCGTGAATGTTAAGTCCTTAAATGTATGAGAAAAATGTTGCTTAAATTTATAGGAAGAAAGGAGAAACAATATACCCAAATCTTTAGGAACCCTGCAGGGATAATCTGAAGAGTCCTCTCTGCCCAGCATCTTGACGCTTTTATAAAACTAATATTCTCAATAATGTCCGGTTCGGAAAGGTCAACAATGATGTGTCAAACTGTAAACATAAAATTACACAATGTTAGGAAATGTTATTATAATAAAATAACAAACATTAGGTAAGAAGTAAAAAAAAGACTTATTGCTTCCGAACTTACTGAAGGTAACGGAAGCTATGTGATCGTTCTGAACACCGAAAATATTTTATGTCTCCGATTTCAAAAATTCCAAGACAGAAATCCGTTTCAGATATCAGAGAAAATTTTTGGTTCCGTGTCTGTCTGTCGGTCTGTCGCTAAATATTTGCGAACCAACATGTTACACATGCTGAATCAACAAGTATGTTATAATTAGCTCATTGTTGGTGTTGGTCCCATATAAGTTTAAACCTTCTGCTCTAAATTGTTTCATTTCCACATGCGCACAAACATATTATCTTTATTTACACAGACATATAGCTTCAAAAGTACTTATCTGATTTGTATGAAACTTTTATAGTTTATCGAAAGTAGCCCACAGATAGCCCCAGATTAATTTGAACCGTCTATGCTCTTTAACTTTTGCTAAATTGATACTTAAATTCATTTAAAAAAATTAAAACAATTTTAACAGATTAAAAGAATAGGGGAAACAATTAAACAAATTAGACGACAGTGGATTGATTGTAAAGGTATAATCAATAAAGTACGTGATAGGATGCAGGGAAGCTATGTGCCACACCAATTGACAGTCTATTTTAAACATAAATAGATGTGATTCTTTATACTCATCTCTTTGTTTATACCTATTCAGACAATGAGATGTTTAGTCCAATATACTTTGGACAAAGGAATATCACACTTCTGTTTTTTACTTTCTCATATAAAGAGAAAGTATTGTGATGGCGCGAAAATTCGATTTTGAGATTTTGATGGATTTACACGTTTTGAGGTCCCCTGAGTCCGAAAAAGTGGTTTTTAAAAAATGTCTGTCTGTCGTCTGTCGTCTGTGCAGACGCCTGGAGCCTAAACTACTGGGCCGATTTTGACGAAATTTGGCATACACGTTCAAAGAAATCATACCCCGAGGCGAAATCGAGAAATGAATTTTAGATCCAAATTTGGGGGCGCTAGCCCCCAAAAACTTTGAAAAAACGTGAAAAAATTCTAAAATATAGTCAATTTAAATACGAATGTAACGATATAAGCCGTTTTCCCAGGAAAAATCTAGTTCCTGAGAAAATAGCTTAAAACGCGGACAGGGAGATCCCAGGCTCGATTCCCCGCCAAGGAGAAGTTATTTTTATGGTAAATTTGGATGAAATGTTCAGTAATAATTAAATGTACATACAAAAACTAATAAATGGAAAACACTTGGCTAAGTAATTATGAACTCGTATATGAGAAAGTTTGTCTGAGTTGTCTCAGACCGATTTTTTATAAGGGGGAGAAAAAGTCTAAAGAAGAACATTCCATACACCTTCTTTAGATTGTTACTCTCTTCTGTTTTTCATAACGGGAGTAACAGTCTAAAGAAGTGCCTTTATTCAATAGTACATGTGTGAGCTATTATCATTAGGCAGTCTTTTAGAATAGTATCCCCCTAAATGGGAGTACCAACATAAAATTGGAGACATTAGGCAACACTTTATAGTTTAGTATTCCCAGTAAGTATAAGACAAAGAGATATTTATTAGTCCAAATTACTTTGGGACAAAGTGATATCACAATTATTTTCATAAAAAATTGATAATAACCCTAATTAACAATTTTGACCAAGACCATCCATCGTCTAATTTTCATACCCAAACAGGTGAAATATGCAATGAAATAGAGGTTACCTAATACCACCTTCTGTATTTTCTTATCTGTACGTAGTATATAAATGGCACAAACATTGGTAAATCTGCACTATTTGGCCCACCAATTTCTATTTTTTTACTTTCTCATATAAAGAGAAAGTATTGTGATGGCGCGAAAATTCGATTTTGAGATTTTTATGGATTAACACGTTTTGAGGTCCCCTGAGTCCAAAAAAGTGGTTTTTAAAAAATGTCTGTCCGTCGTCTGTCGTCTTGTGTCTGTCCGTCGTCTGTCTGTGCAGACGCCTGGAGCCTAAACTACTGGGCCGATTTTGACGAAATTTGGCATACAGGTTCAGAAAAATCATACCCCGAGGCGAAATTGAGAAATGAATTTTAGCTCCAAATTTGGGGGCGCTACCCCCCAAAAAACTCTGAAAAAAACGTGAAAAAAAATATTTCTTGAAAACGGTTCCGACGATTTTGATTAAAAAATTCTAAAATGTAGTCCATTTAAATACGGATCCAACGATATAAGCAGTTTTCCCGGGAAAAATCTAGTTCCTGAGAAAATAGCTAAAAACGTGGACGGAGAGATCCCGGGTTCGATTCCCCACCCTGGAGAAGTTATTTTTATGGTAAATTTTGATATAATTTTCAATAATATAAATGGAAAACATTGGCCAAGAAGTAATTATGAACTTATATATGAGAAAGTTTGTCTGAGTTGTCTCGGACTGATTTTTTATTTTATTTTTAAATCCCTTTATTGAATAAAACATTAATACATAAATAATATCTTAGTACATCAATTTATCTATTTTATTGATTTTACATTTTAGCACTACATAAGGTTATCTCTCCACTAGAGAACATGGAGTCCTGAGCTGTGGAGAGAGAAAAAATTGTTGTGTTGTTGTTTGTGAAAAATTGTTGTGTTGTTGTTTGTGTAAAATTGTTGTGTTGTTGTTTGTGTAAAATTGTTGTGTTGTTGTTTGTGTAAAATTGTTGTGTTGTTGTTTGTGTAAAATTGTTGTGTTGTTGTTTGTGTAAAATTGTTGTTGTTGTTTGTGTAAAATTGTTGTGTTGTTGTTTGTGTAAAATTGTTGTTGTTGTTGTTTGTGTAAAATTGTTGTGTTGTTGTTTGTGTAAAATTGTTGTGTTGTTGTTTGTGTAAAATTGTTGTTGGGGATTGTCCTATTTATCTTACTATGTGGTTTAAATTGTTCCTTTTTACTTTCTCATATAAAGAGAAAGTATTGTGATGGCGCGAAAATTTGATTTTGAGATTTTGATGGATTTACACGTTTTGAGGTCCCCTAAGTCCAAAAAAGTGGTTTTTAAAAAATGTCTGTCCGTCGTCTGTCGTCTGTCTGTGCAGACGCCTAGAGCCTAAACTACTGGGCCGATTTTGACGAAATTTGGCATACATGTTCAGAAAAATCATACCCCGAGGCGAAATCGAGAAATCAATTTTAGCTCTAAATTGGGGGGGACTAAGGTTATGCTTAGGTTAGGTTAAAAAGTACAAAACTTAACCTAAACTTACCATAACCTTCTCTTATTTTTCTTATATTAGGAAGTGACACTTTACATTTTTTTTTTTTTTATAAAGTAACAATTGTAAATTGTTATTGGACCAAATATCCCTTTGTCTTTAATAAATTAGACTAAGAAATATATACAATCTTTATATTATACTCCTTTGTCTAAATAACTATTAAGACAAAGGGATATTTTGTCCAATATACTTAGGGACCAAGGAATATCACACTTCTGTATATAGATGAAATAATATCTCTTTGTCTTAGTAGTTAATTAGACTAAGGGATATTATCACTTTTATATTATACGTAGAGGATATCTGGAAAACGTTTTCTCTCAGCTATCAATAAACCGATATATCGATTTTGTTATCGTATTACCTACTTGAATGGTTATCTTTCGATATTAAGGATGGCGATGTTTTCTTTTCTTTTTACGTGTTTAGAAAGTACTTAATTTATTACAAAAATGCAACTTTTTAATGTGACTTTCCGTTTTTAACGTGTGTTTAAGTGTTTATGCATCTATATCATAGGTTTTTACCTATCCTAGGTGTTTTCTCCCACCCGTATATCCCCTCTTTAACATCAATACTCGTATGTTCGTGAGTGCAGATTGTATATATATATATATATATATATTTTTTTTTTTTAAATAACTATTGACTTAACTCCTAAAACCAATGATACCTGAGTTCTTAGAATTTCAACGGGAACACTTTAAAAAAAAACTGATCAAAATCGGAGAAAAAAAATAAAGTGGGTCAGATACGACATATTTACCCCATATGGTAATGAGAAAGTTTTTTCGAATTGAGGGACCAATTTTTCTTTTTTATAATTGGCTTAGCGGCGCTTCGGGAAATTTCTCGTCTTCCTGATGCATCCCTGAAAGTTAGAGTTTGTAATGTAGTTTTGTAGAAAAGTAGCCCCCATACAGATTGCACTGCTGCGTGGTTAACAACAAGTAAACTAAATACACCAAACTAAAGAAAGCGCTCCAGTGCATCACACACACTTGTCTATTCTATATAACTTTAGTCGGCAGACACACTAAATAAAAACATTACTAGTAAAACCATTTCTCACCTTTTAATTGCTGTAAACTGTGATGTCAATATAAATTTAGTTCTATCTTGTATCTTGTACTATATAATGTGATCAATTTCTGTTCGATAATTTTGTATATCTATCTATTGTGAATAGGTTAACATATTTTATGTAGCAGTGACTTTGTCATGTGTCAGTGAAAGTGTCAAAAGTAGTGTCATTTGTTATAATTGGGAAGACTCAAATTGATCATAATATGATACGGCAAGTCACTTAGGTCAAAGTGCGGACGATTAATATAGAGATAGGTCAAGATTAGTGTTAACTCTGACTAAGGGATAATATCCCTGAGTCCAATTAACTATTAAGACAAAGTTATATTTTATCATTCGATATTCAAGATGACGTTGTTTTATTTACTTTTTACGTGTTCAAATAGCGCTTAATTTCTATCAAGAATACAATATTTTGATGTGGTTTTTCGTGTTTAATAGTTATTTGTGCAACTAGTGCGCAAAGCAGTACTTTGCTGCAATCGAGAGAAATATTTACGCACAAGCCACAGGCGAGTGTGGAAAGGTTTCTAGAGTGCAGCAAAGACACTTTAAGTTCGAGTTGCACATTAAATTTTTCCTACAGTTAGTTTTTTAATCTGTAAATAAAATATAAAATAATAGAGTTCATCAGCATGTAAATGGTTTTGCAATATCAACTAAACCAGCTGTTCTGTTTATAGCCAGTGTTGCCTTCTTTTGCCTGATTCAGCAAACCTGACCAAGTGCTGTTACTATTTTTCATCATAACACTTACTCATCATACTTGATTCTTTTTTTTAGATTGTCTATCTTTACTTTTTTATATTTTAACATTTTTATATTTGACATAATATAGTGTTTAAATCATGTAGTTAATTAAAAAATAATCATTAGTTGTCATTGTTATTATTATTATATTTAGGATTATTTAATCTTTGTTTAGATTTAAGTTATTTATGTTCGTAACTTGGAACACTGGAGTGCGGTAAAGTAAAATGAGTGCTGTAAAGTAAAATGAGTGCGGTAAAGTAGTAAGTGCAGGAATCTGCTGTCTTGCGTAGTATTTTGAGTGTGATAACAACCACTTTATCGGTCAACTGTAGGAAATGGCAATTATTTAGGCTTCATCTGATAATATATTATAATGAAATTAGATTCGACTCCTTCCTTTTCTTGTAAGGTGAGGAATTAGTGGTTAACTTCTGCTTAAAACCCAATTAAAACATGTAGAACATTTTTATGACGGAGGTTTATTCCTAAAGTGTATGAGTATGTAGAAACATAAGTAGATTCAAATTGTAAACAAGCTATTTCCTTGCGAAAGATAGTCCAAACAACTATATACCCTTTATACAATTAGTATCAACTTTTGACACTCAGATTGGCCATCCTATATGAGGACAAAAATAAAGCCACTAGGCTTGTGGAAGGGGTGGAGCCAGTGACATTGTTATTTGTCTAGTTGGCCCGACCTTCTCGAATTCAAAATCCAGTGTTCTCATTGGCTTCCCTCCACATTTTTTCGATTTTCCCGCGCTTACAAAAGTTAATACTAATTGTAAAATGAGTATAGGACTATGATTTAACACATACCGAACCGAACAGAGGAAACGAGCCAAACATTAGTCTCTGCGCATGCCCAGAGTGAGATGCGCAGGCGCACTTTAGACTGGGCATGCGCAGACACCAATGCTCGGCAGGAAACGAGCCAAACATTAGTCTCTGCGCATGCCCAGAGTGAGATGCGCAAGCGCACTTTAGACTGGGCATGCGCAGACACCAATGCTAGTTTCCTCTGTTCAGTTCGGCAGTCTGGAAGAGGCTTTAAGCATAAGCACTGAGTATAAATCTAGTTGATTATTATAAAAGAATACAAAGAAAGGACAAATAAAACTTCTTCATTATGATAAGTATGCGTTTATTTAATTGTAAATTCAAGCAATAAAAAGGAAAAAACAAATCTTCTATTTTAAAAAAGAAATCTTATTAATATCTTGATATATTATAAAAACAATTTAAATGTATTGATTATAAAAGTCAGAGTAGAATAATAAATACAACAAAGTATAAAAAATATCACATTATTGATTAAAACGAAAAAAAAACTTCATAATTTGGAATTTGAATTGTATTCATTATTTTTAGTATGAATATAATTTAAAATTAGTTAAAACTAGAATGTTACTTATTATTGTTTGTGTATATATATGTATATATCTACGTTTTGTTAACCAGAATACATCATTTCCTAGAATAGAATCGTATTTAATGTAGTTAAAACGTTGAAAAGAAACAAAGTTGATTCAAAACTAAAAACGATAACATGCGCAGAAGCAATAAACTCAGTTCTCCGATTTGCCGCAATTCTGGTGACTAACGCGAGAACTAAGTTTAGTGCTACTGCGCATGTTATAATTTTTTGGATTCGTTTATAAAAAGTTTTTTCCTTTTTGAATGAACACTGAATACTCTATTTAAAAAGAAATAACTTTTCGTGAATTCATCCGAATTGAGTTTTCATAACGTTTTTAATTTTTTCAATGAAAACATAACTTAATAGTAACTTATAACTTTGCTCCAGGATTAGTTAAATTTTAAAAGTAATATATATTTAAAATTTAAAATTTTGTAATTATACTCTGACTTATTTAAACTTAAACATATCAAAATAAAATTTAAACATAAAATCAAATCTTCTTTTTAACATTAAACTAATATAATTTAATAGTATAACTTAAACAATAATTAATATAAATCTAAAAAGAAATTTAAAAATTAAGTATTATTAGAAAACGACTGGGCTTTAATGTCATAGTAGCAAAATTGAAAGAAATAAGATATTCTTTGTCCACAAAAAATGTTAAAAAAATAAATTTATGCATTTTTCCCTTGCACTTAAGATGGCACTTGCAGTTTAATTCACTTAAGTCGAATCCCTTCTTAAGCATTTAAGGCTTTTCTTTGTGCTTCAGTACATAGTTATTTCTTAAGTTAAATTAAAATATAAAGAAGGGGGACAGAGCAGTGAAAAATTACACTTTGCCTTCTAGGTTCGAACCACTGACCTTTGGATTGCCAGACCAATGCTCTACCTATTAAGCTACACTAGAGAATTTAATTTCATAACTAATTTTGAAATAAAACACAACCGTTCCCTTAAAGATTAAATTTAATTGTTTTTTTTCTATAATAATATAAACTAGAGGCATTCCAAAAAAAACACATAATATAACAAGATGAGTGGAATGATAACCTAATAACTAAAAAAAAAAACACAATTTAACCTAACAATAAGTATAGTCCTTAAGATAACAATATTATAATTGTTGGAAAAATATAAAATATAAGTATTGATTTAAAAGAAAATAGAATTTATTAAAAATTATATATAGGGTCCCCAATTGTTAGCCAATTAATTGTAAGAGCAGATTTCATCTTTAAAACATTTTATTTACTATATTTTCCTACATTTTGTTTCGTAAAATATCTCAAACTGTTTCTGTAGGACTTATCTACTAAAATATCTTTTTCGTACGAGAGCACAAGTTTATTTTAGTCCAGGAGATAGCGTAAAAATGCAAAAACGTGTCTAACATCAAGCTAGAATTTTGGGTATAAGTTAATCTTTTGGTGCCTTTTAAGAATATGTGGTCGGCTAAGTTCGTCGGGACATAGCTTGGCAATAGTGGAGAGCGGCCATGTTCCGCCAATTATGGTGGACAATATGATTGTCATGATCCTAAGTACAAAATTAGTTAGTAGACCAAAAATCAAGTTGATGGTAGCTTGTTAATTGATAGGTGACCACTTTGATTTGGAGTAATATTTGAATAACTAATCTTTCAAGTGACAGACTAATATCAACTTGATTTTTGGTCCACTAACTATTTTTGTACTCAGTATCATGAAAATCACATTAAAAGTTTTGGTATTGTTTTTTTTTTCGATAAATACAATATAAATGCATTTGTTGGAGAAATCATGTTTTTTTGTTTTTTTTTCATAGAAGAATAAAATTATGAAACATACATATTTAAATTATGAATCATACATATTCATTTTTAATTTATTTCTCCTTTAATAGATTTAATGTTGTTAAAGCAACACCACAACATTTATTTTTTTTAATGCACTCAATAAGACCTTTAAATCGACCCCTCATAATTTATTAGAATCAAACAAATTTACTTTTTTTAAATGGCGAAAGTGGGGATTTTTTTAAATTCAAATTTCGACTTTTTTCTTGAACAGTAAAAAATGTTCATTTAAATTTTAATTTGATCGTGTTTTCTCTTTTTAGATTTGAGAAAATTGTACATTTTGAACAATAAAGCAATGCTTTAAATATTTATTTAAAATTAAAGCAGGAGATTTGACGAAGAGTGAATTTTCTTCGAAAAATAAATTTTTATTCGTCATTACACGTATAATAGGCAACCCACGTATAGGGACACCCTGTAAAAATAAAATATTATATAATACTAATAACATAGCATGTCTATATTTTAAGAAATAAAATAATATAGATGTAAAATGCAAATTAAATATAAGAGGACTTAATTTTGTAATATTAATTTGATAAGTACTATGTATAGTATATTCTTCAGAGCAAAAAGTGTTTGAAATTATTTAAAGTCTGCATGCGTTATACTTTGTATTTATTTTGTATAAGTAATCTTATTACTTAAGTTATTTCATTGTGACTTAATTTCGACAATTATATTTTTTTATTTTACAAATATAATTAAAATACGATTAACAATATGTTAATATTAAATTTTAATTTTGTTAATACTACAATTAGTATTTTATTAATATTCTTCGAGTATATATTATTTCCGAAACAAACTTATTTTTACTTAATTATTACTCTAAGTAAAATTTACTTATTTTTATTATATACTTAAGTACTTATTTTTACTTAATCATTGTAAGTAGTATATACGGTTTAATTAATATACTTAAAGTAATTATTTACTAAAAGTTTTAGATAATTCGTATTTACATTGAGTAGGATAATACTCTTTAATAAATATATTTTAATTGTTTACTTGCTGTACATATTTAATTACAGTAAGTAGAATATACTCTTTTATAAATATATTTTAAGTACTTACTTGGAGTACTTAATTAATTCCTGTAAGTAAGATATACTCTTTTATAAATATACAGGGGGGGGGGGGGGGGGGGGGGCAAAAAAAAACCGCACTTTATTGATCACTTATAGCTCAGCTTCTGTAATAGATAGAGATATGGGGTTTGCGGGGTCTGAAAACATTCTTCTAATTAAAAATTTCATTTCTATAACTTTAAAAACTATTGGGTGAAAGCCATGCAATGACGGATTGAAATAGGGTCTTAAAAAAAGTCGTTGTCCGGGTAGTGATCTTGTCTGGTACTATAGTTCTGATAGAATAAATTACCATATGGTGGAGGGGGGGAGGTTCTTTGTAGGTAAGTGGGAGGAGTCCCTCAGTGGTATAACAAACATTGAAGATGAGTAAAGCACAGTGTTGCTTGAAATAAAAGATCAAATGCTAAATTACACGTTTATGCAAGATGTTACCCCGTCCCATCGCTCCTTGCAAACAATTCAATACTTGCAAGAGAATTGCCCAGACTTCAGGCAACATTGTGCTTAACACATCTTCAATGTTTGTTATGTTATACCACTGAGGGACTCCTCCCACTTACCTACAACCCCCCCTCCCCTCCTCCACCATATGGTAATTTATTCTATCAAAACTATAATGCCAGACAAGATCACTACCCGGACCACGACGTTTTTTAATAATTCATTAGTTTTTAAAGTTATATTAGATATGCAATTTAAAGTAAAAGATTGTAGTTTTCAGACCCCGTAAACCCCATATCTCTATCTACTACAGAAGCTGAGCTATAAGTATTCAAATAAGTAGGGTTTTTTTGGCCCACCCTGTATTTTAAGTACTTACTTGCTGTACTTATTTAAGTACTGTAAGTAGGATATACTCTTTTATAAATAAAATTTAAGTACTTATTTACTGTATGTATTTAGATAGTAAGTACCTATTTATTTAAGAAGGACTTTATTGTTAATGAATTGGATAATACACATCATATCACGAAAATGTTACTTGAGCTTATATCCAGAAAATACTTTTTATGTATGTATGTATACTTATGTTCTTTTTACATTTTTCTTTGGCCAATAGGTATTGCTCACAAATAATTAAACATTTCTTAACCAAATGTCTTCTTACAATATAAAAATGAACCAAATACATTTACATTATAGTTTAATATGAAATATGAAGATAATTTTTTACCTATATAGGTTCGAAGCAATTACTGAGAACATAAATTGAAATATTGGATTACAGCATCTATATTTGCTATTATACTGAAAAGTGATAACAATTTTTCTATTTATTGATTTTATTTTAATATTAGGAAATAATTTCCTTTTATAATATTTGTCACAATTGCTCTGAAGAATTCGTCTTATTAATTTTTTAAAAACTAAATCTAATACATACTAATAACTTAATTTATAACACTTACAAACTAACTAATAACTAACTAATAACCCCGTTACAAAAATAGTTAACACCGAATAACTAATGAAACAATTAATATAATTTAATTGTAAAAAAATAAACTTAAACACTAAACATTGTCTAACAATAGAAAATAGATTTTATTTTGTCACACTTGAACAAGGAAAAGCAAATATTTAATTTATTAAAAAAAACTAAATTTTAATTGCCTTTAAAATAATTAAATTATTTTATTCATAAATATACATATTTAAGTTTATTAAAATATGTATTATTATAAATATTAATTGTTATTTAAAGAGCATCTCGTGAAAATAAGTTAATATAATAAAAAACGTATAAAATTATAAAATTTCTTATAATAGTATTCACTTAAAAGTGTAGGGCACAAAATTAAATTAGAAATGCATATTATGAACCAGAAAGACACATGAATCATAATCAGTCTTATTAGTCATGTATCTTATCAGTCTGATCAATATAAATATATTAGTATTTTATCTAATCAGTCTGATCATTATAAATATATTAGTATTTTACCTAATCAGTCTGATCATTATAAATATATTAGTATTTTACCTAATCAGTCTGATCATTATAAATATATTAGTATTTTACCTAATCAGTCTGATCATTATAAATATATTAGTATTTTATCTAATCAGTCTGATCATTATAAATATATTAGTATTTTACCTAATCAGTCTGATCATTATAAATCTATTAGTATTTTATCTAATCAGTCTGATCATTATAAATCTATTAGTATTTTATCTAATCAGTCTGATCATTATAAATCTATTAGTATTTTATCTAATCAGTCTGATCATTATAAATCTATTAGTCCTTCATCTAATCAGTCTGATCATTATAAATCTATTAGTCTTGCATCTAATCAGTTTGATCATTATAAATCTATTAGTATTTTATCTAATCAGTCTGATCATTATAAATCTATCAGTCTGATCATTATAAATCTATTAGTATTTTATCTAATCAGTCTGATCATTATAAATCTATTAGTATTTTATCTAATCAGTCTGATCAATATAAATCTATTAGTATTTTATCTAATCAGTCTGATCATTATAAATCTATTAGTATTTTATCTAATCAGTCTGATCATTATAAATCTATTAGTATTTTATCTAATCAGTCTGATCATTATAAATCTATTAGTATTTTATCTAATCAGTCTGATCATTATAAATCTATTAGTATTTTATCTAATCAGTCTGATCATTATAAATCTATTAGTATTTTATCTAATCAGTCTGATCATTATAAATCTATTAGTAATATTATCAACATTGGTCTTTTATTGCTAAAAAATCATTGTTGTATTAATTAATAATTATTATTCAATATTAATATATTATTATATTTAAATTAAATATAAATTTGTATAGAATATTTTCCATATACATATCGTACATATTTTTTAAAAACAATTCATTATTGTAAATTACGTTATACTTTTTAATAATAAACACTATTATATATAGTACATTAATTAATAAATCTTATGTAAAGTTACATAATTCATTTTATGTGAAAGGAGACTGGTTTTTTTTTATGTAAAATTTCGTTAAAATTTTATATAAAATTACATACCTATACATTTGTTTTTGTAAAATCAGAAATCAATTTTATGTAAAATTACATAAATATATACATTTTTATGTAAAATAACATAATTATGACTAGAGAGGTTGGTAGAAAGTAACACAACAATATTGTCACCACAATAAAAATTGTGGTGACAATATTGTGTTACTTTCTACCAACCTCTCTAGTCATAATTATGAAGTGGTACCACAAAATCTCAGTCAAAACAACTAATTATGTTTTAAAATAACATATATATATATTTTTTTTTTTTTTTATAAAATTACATACGTGCGATTTTTATAAAAAAAATATATAAATAATTCCATAATTGTGAATATTAAATTAAAACAGGGTTTTGCTTTTGATTTGCTCCCACACATAAAATAACAAAAATATTCTAAAATCAGCCTTCTCCAGATAATCTAGATCTAGAGGTTACTAGATTGACTTAGAAAGTACAAATACAATTTAAACACTTAGTACTCTTCAAACTTTAAAGACAATTTAATAACAAAAAATAAAAATTATAACATAAATTGTACGTTATGGACTTGTATTTTAAAGTCGATTCAGTAAGCTCCAGATTATCTGAAGGCTGCTTTAGAACAGCTGAAACCAGTAAATTGTTTCAATTACAATTTTTTGTGTGAAGACGTTATTTGTTGTTCAATAACACAATAACTCTTCCTATGATGAGTCGCTATCACACATTGCAGAAATAACACAATCGAGGATGATATCGAATGTAAATAGCAGGTGATCTGAATTTGAGTGAATGAGGGATGAACAGGTTTAAAGTATTCAATGGGCTTAGTTTGAAGTGAGTAGCCGAATTCCAAAAGCAGCTATATAAAAAAAAAAAATGAAAAAAATGAGATATTGGTACCCCTGGATTAGTTTTTTAAAGCTCTACAAGGTTCTGCAGTCAAACAGTTCCAAACAAAATTATAAACCTATTAAAATCTAGATTTAAATTCGAGTGCGGTTACAAAAGCAGCTATATCCCTACTGTACACATTATAGAGTTACTCTGAGTAAGGCTGCAAAATCATCTATATATATCCTTCTTGCACATTTCTATCTTCTTTTAAACAGAAAAAAAAAATATATGATAGAAGAGAAAAAAGTAAATGAAAAATATTATAGAGGCTACACTGAATAAATAATAGTTTAAATAGTTAAAATAACAGTTTATAACTGCTTAATTTATTGGATATAACTGCTTTTGCTGCAGCACACCAATCCAACATGGCGGTGGGTTTGGTTGCAAAAGTAGCTATAAACAAAACTGTGACAAAACCAGCTATATATAATAATCTATAATCTCAATAATCTCTAATCCTATAATCTCAGGCTATTACTTTCTTTTTAATAAGCAATAGAAATAATGATTATTTCTATTGCTTATTAAAAAGAAAATAATAGCCTGAGATTATAGGGTTTTTGTCCACTAAATGAATTATTAGTTGATTTAAAAAAAAAATAACCTGATAACACAATTTAGTGAACTGCTAGACGTTTTTTGTGCTTTGCAAAAAACAATTTAAAGTGGATATAGCTGCTTTTGGAATTCAACTACTCAAGCGATCTATTAATAAAATTGTTATTTCGTTTAATTTAAAAAAAAAATTGTTAGTCAAAATGTAAAATTGATTGCTCTAAAAAAAAAATAATAATAATAATAATAATAATACCAGTTATGATAATAAAAATAGGTTACCTACATATGTATGACTGACATAAAAGAAAATTAAGTTTATACTAAGAAAATGCAAATGTGCTTAAATTTCTTAGATTTATAATTAGCTAGCTAGTACGTAAATATAGATTTAAGTAAGTACGTATTGAGGATAATAAACCAGTTATCTGGTTATTGATCAAGTAGGTAGAGGAAGTTATGGATGCTGAGGAGGATGAGATAGGTAGAGGAAGTGTTCCTGAGGCAGATACTGGTACTGTGGCTGAGGAATAGGCTGGTACAGGGGCTGGAAGTCGTACATTGCAGGTGTGTACTCCGGTAAGTACACGGCTTGGCCTGTTGGAGGACAGTACTGTGGTAAACCTTCTACTTCTAGAGGTGGGTAGTAGAGTTGGGGTTGAGGTGGACCAGGTTGGAGAGGAGTCGTCGGTACTTGATGTGACATCACTCCTCCTGTAGTACTCGATACCTCGTACTGTTGAATTAGAGGTGCTCCTTCGTAAGCTTGTGTGTTGGCATTCACTGTATAAGACAACAAATTAATTTTTTATGAATAAGCAAGGTTTACACGATCCAAGTATATTTGGTCCAAGTGTTTGTGGAACTTTGAAGCATGGTTTACACGATCCAAGTATACTTGGTGCAAGTAACTGATCAAATCCACTTGGTCCAAGTGTTTGTGGAACTTTGAAGCATGGTTTACACGATCCAAGTATACTTGGTGCAAGTAACTGATCAAATCCACTTGGTCCAAGTGTTTGTGGAACTTTGAAGCCTGGTTTACACGATCCAAGTATACTTTGGTGCAAGTTACTGATCAAATCCACTTGGTCCAAGTGTTTGGTGAACTTTGAAGCATGGTTTACACGATCCAAGTATACTAGGCCACAGAAGTGGAACTTTGACACTGTAAAGAATAGAGATAAAGATAGATTGTGTGAAATCTTATTTCTATACTGCTGTGTGGTGGCAGTGGATGCGAGTGAGGGTGGGGGTTGGGATAGGGTGGGGGTATGTCACGTGACTTGATAGTCATCACTGCCTGGCACCAAAAGTTGAACATGTCCAACTTCACCAGCCGACAATTAGACCTCGGGTATGATACGAGCAGTGTACGGTGAGCGGTAGATCGGTACCGCTTACGTTTATGATTAAATTGAGTAAAATGGAAGTAGAGGAAGGCCGGCTATGACAAGCACGAGCATCTGAGTGAAAAATGTTGCCGTTTGCTGCTTACCGCTCACCGCTGAGCCTGGACATTAATTTTCTTTACCACTCAGCCTATTATTTTTGCTGATATTGTAGCCAGCGCCGTTCACTGATCTACCAATCTGACGCTCTGACGCTCACTACTCACCACTCATCACTCGTATCGTACCCGAGGCCTTACTCGCCAGCAAAATTTGTTGTCACACCAAGTTGATCGAAGGCTGGCACAAATTTTCTTCGGATATCCTCAAGCTTGCTAGATGAAGTAATACTTAAGTCACCCTAGAATACAACTTCATGTTTAAATGAGAGAAGTACTTAATGTAAACATAATCTGTCTCTCAAGCAAAGCCCAATTTGATAAACTAACCTGCATTTTTATTGAAGGATGTGGAAGGTATTTGACACTCTTCAGGTTCACATTCGTCATTCCTCAAACCTGAAACTGAAATTTTTAAATTAGCATTAATCATTTTTTTTAAACTAAATTTTATAGCATAATTATGACCTAGAAAGGTTAATGGAAAGTAACACAACAATATTGTCACCACAGTTTTATATTAATTATTAACAAACGTGTTTCGACAGTTTGTATCATCTTTAGTGTCAAGTGTTAGCATTAATGACAAACTGACTGTACAAAGTTGGGAGAATAGGGCAATGGATGGATTAACCAAGAGGTGGGGGGGGGGGGGAGGTAAGGGGTATAATGTGCTGTTATGATGAACTTTGATTGATTACCATTTTGATTTTAACTTTATAGGCTAGTCAAATGAACGTTCACGTTCATAACATTTTTATTTATAATCAAATCATAATTATCATTAACTACGGGAGACATACAGAGAAAAATAGACCCCAGCACCGGGACTTGAACCACGGGCCTCCTATATATCCGTTACAGGCGCTCTTACTAACTGAACTATACGTGAGAATGATTTTTCTCTGTCGTTACCGATACAAATTCCCGAATCCAAGCTTTCAATCGTATTCTACAAATCTAGCCAGCCAAATGCCAAATATTCACGGCAATAGAACTAGACCGAGAATTAACGCTTATAATTATAAAGTACTCAATTAGTACCTGTACCTAGTAAAATCAATTAGAAATGCATAATTATAATTATTATAAGCGTTAATTCTTGGTCTAGTTCTATTGCCGTGAAAATTTGGCTTGCTAGACTGGTAGAATAAGATTGAAGCTTGGATTCGGGACTTTGTATCGGTAACGACAGAGAAAGATCATTCTCCATTATAGCTCAGTTGGTAAGAGCGTCTGTAACGGATATATAGGAGGCCCGTGGTTTAAGTCCCGGTGCTGGGGTCTATTTTTCTCTGTATGTCTCCCGTAGTTGTTGATAATTATAATTTGATTTAAAGTAAAATTTAATCTTTCCGTAGTATGAATACTACCTAAAACTTAAAAATTTGAATTTTTATTTATGTGTTTTGTCTTATTTTATATTGCTATTGCTTTATATTGCCCCCCCTTTTCTTCCCTTGCTCATTGGTAAACTAGTATGCCCCTGTCTGACATATTTAGCGTGTTTGGTAATTGATGAAATTTAAACCCCCCTCCTGCTCGCACTAATTTAAACAAACATTTTTTTTTTCGATATCGACTCATAAGACGTGTAATGGAGAGGGGGAAGGAAAAGAGGGGTCTATTCCCAAATTTCAAAATAAGAGGTATTATATATGAGAAAGTATAAAACCTACATTCTCGTTAGTTAAATATGAGGTGTAAATTGTACCTCTATTATCTGGTATGGTGGTTTCCATGGGTTGTGTGAAATGTGGATATTGCACCCCCATGTAGCATGGCCTCATCGTCCAGTTCATTCTCATTGGCTAAAACAAACAATCGTAATATATTACAATAATTATAACCAAGATAGTTCAAGGGTAGATAAAGCAGAGGTATTTCTAAATAATGTCAATGTGTAGAATCTATTTAGATCAGTGATACACAAAAAGTATGTCAATAGTATATGAGGGACTGAAAGCAGAAGGGGATTAAGAGAAAGATTTAGTAAATCTGGACGAAGTATAAAGGGTAAACCAGCCCATTGTTGAAGTGAGCCAGTTGTTGGCACCCTAATGCACATTTCTTATAATAACACCAAAAGTTACAGCAGTTATCTGCATTACGATAACACCCTTTTCATTTCGTTGAAAAGTGTGTTATCGTAGTCTAAGAATAAAATCCACTTGAAGATAATAATTAGTCCTAGTTCCACTAGAACCCCGTTAATCCGGACACGTGGTAATCCGGACAGTTCTCCATGGTGACTGAAATCCCGCAACAATGAAATTTATTTCGAAAATCGCTTCTTACGAATATTCTCACTGACCCTGTGCACAATGAAAACTTGTTAAATGGATTGAAAAATGTAAATTTAAAAGGTGTTTTCAGTCTAGCTGCATGTTCGATACTTAAGCCTAGTCCACACCAGTAGACACGTTGCGAGACATTTCTGTAGACGGTCTCATAGACCGTAGAAATGTCTCGCAACCAAAATCGCGCAACATGTCTACTAGTGTGGACAAGGCTTTACATATATGTGATTAGACATCACGTTAATGCTGTACATTTTATTGGAACGAAGTTCCTTTTGGCACGTTCTGGAGCCCGGGAGTAAATCCGAAAAAAAACGACCAAAATCACCGTCACAAAATCACCGTTACAAAATCGCACCGTCACGCAAAATCCGTCACGAAATCTACCGATGACAATAACTTGAGTAAAAGATCACCGAGTTAGTTGAAATTTGGTACACATGTTCATTTTATCAATGCCCAGGCTAAGTTCGTTGGACAACATTATCCGCCCAAGCGTTCACGCGCAACGCTCGCGTAAACGTAAGCTTCAAATTTAAAATTGGATTTTTTGGACGGGGAAAAATTTTAACTTCATCTATTTAATGAGACAAACAACTTTTATAAATATTTTTTTTTAGTAAAACGAACACCGACACTGCTATGAAGTGATAAAGAACGCTAAATTTATTAAAGCGGACCTAAACGTTTTTAATAAAGAAAACAACGTTTTTCAACGTAACGATTTCAATAAAACTTCATACACATCGTCTAAAGTACAATTGAAACAGGCATGTAAAATTTCAACCTGATACAATCAGAAGTTATTTAGTATTGGTGATTTATATTTTATATTATAATATTTTAATTGGAGGTTCGCCGACGGAGGTCTGATGGGACAGTTCTTTTCTTCTCTACAACCATCTACTTTAACTATAAACTAATCAAAATTAACTTTTTTCTCAATTTACAATACATCATTTATTGTAAGACGTTCTTTTCAAAGATAATAAAAAGTTTTTCTTTTAATTTTGCCTTAACTCCGCTAGTACAAATTGTTACTTTTAATTTTGTCTCTTATTCTAACTGCGCCATGTATAAGTAGTTAGTATCATATACTTAGCACTGTAATTATATAATTTATATTTAATATAAACCGTAAGGAACTTCGTTCCTACCGGCGTCCCACGACACCACACGTATTTTTTATCCATATATGTTTATACAAATGCAGTATCTATATACAATTTTATAGATATACTTTATTTAAACTGTACTGGACTTAATAGTTCCAACAATTTGCTAATTCTTTTTTCCATTTTTTAATTCTTCGTTTTACTCCATATTACCTAAAATTAACTTATAATATGCAGTCGTAAGAAAAAATATTTTGGTAGATATAGTGCTAAAGGGACAATTTGACTTTACACAACAAAATGAAGTCAATAGAAGTTAGCAATTACTTCATAGACAAAAAAGCCCATGATTATAATAGTAAAATGATGATGATTAGTTGAAGAATTTCCAAATAAATAAGTATAGGTAGAAAAAACTCACCTCAGGCATTATATTATAAATGTATCGAACAGGAGTCACATCTGAAAGGAAGAAAGAAAACAAAATGCATTAGTTGTAATCAACGAAAACCAAATTAGAATTGATTAATTATATTTTATTTTAATTTAGATAATAAATAGTCTGCCAATTATGTGGCACATAGCTTCCTCGCTTCCATTTTTCATATACTTAAATAATTTTATGCTTTTACGACCTGTTATAATAGGTCGTATTATTGTAAAATCCCCCCCGTTTTTTAAATTTGACGAAAAATGTTTTGATTTTTTACATGAATTATCAATTAACCCTTAACTGCCCTAATTATTTTTTTGGGGAATTGTTTGGTTTTTTTCTGGGGATTTTGTCTGTTAAGAGGTCCCTTAATATGTAAAAAATGTTTTAAAAAATTGAAATAAATTCCTTACCCCAAATTTGGGCTGTTGCCATATGGCAACGCTAGGACATTAGCCCTACAGTTTTTTTTTTCTCAATAAATTTTTTAATAATTTTTTTTACAAAATGTATGTAAAATAAATTTTAGGTTAAAAAAGTACAAATAATACTAACAAAATACTAAATTTATTTAAAAGAACAAAAAAGTTTTTTTTTTTTTTTTTTTTTTTTTTCATTACTTGTATTATGTATCATGTTCTTTTACGGTAAAATTATGTAATTATTTCTTAATTTTTTGTTTTATGCATATGTTTTTGTTATTACCTTTAAAAATATATATGTATTATTCAATTGTAATAAAAAAAATATAGATATTATTATATACATATTATTTTTAAAAGAATAGCCCAATACTATTTGTTACTAATTATTAATTATACTTGTTCAACAAAAATAATTATAATATTTAGAGACTAATTGAGAAATATTTAGAAAATAATCAATAAAAAATTAACATTAGGCAAAAAAAACATCAAAACTTTGTATATAAATATGACTGAATAAAATTACCACTTAGAAAAAAAACTGTAAGGCTAATGTCCTAGCGTTGCCATATGGCAACTTTCAAATTGACGCTCAATTTAGGGCAGAAAAATTAAATTTTGTGAAACTGCAATAATTTTATATTTTTAATCACTCTTTATTCTAATAGTTTCATTACCAATAATAAAAATATTTAATTAATTAATTAAAAAAATTAAAATTCTTTCCGTGTCTCAAATTTGGAATAACCCATTTTTTAAACCTGTCTTGTCGCATACGTGTTGCACCAAACAAATAAATCTAATGATGAAAAATCAATTTAGTCCTTCTTTTGACATAATATTAACATTTAAAATGTTCAATATTAACTTGGACCTCTCCAGAGAATAATAAAGGGAGGGGGTTTTGCTGTTACCATATGGCAACGCTAGGTTATTAAGGGTTAAGTAAAATTTAATGAGCGCAGACAATTGAAATTAATCTGGGACTATCTGCGGGCTACTTTCGACAAACCGCATCCAAATTTCATAAAAATAAGATAAGTACTTTTGAAGATGTAGGTGTAAATAAATGTGTGTTTGTGCGCATGTTGAAGAGAAACAAATTGCCATATGAAACTTATATGGTGCTAACAATAGGCTAATTATGGGCAACCATAAACATTTCATTCAGTATAGTTTTTAAGACATTTTGGTTCAAAATAATTGAGTGACTGACAGACCGACAGACAGAAATGGAACCAAAAATGTTCTCTGATGTCTGAAACCGATTTCTATTATTTTTTTTTACATTTTCATGTCTTGGCTGTGCTACATAAGTCGAAAAGCGTTACTAAAAATCTAAGCCAAAAACGTTACCCGGTGTATCAAGGAGTTAGAAAGATATAGGAGGTGTGCACAGTCTGTCTCCAGCTGTAGGGGTCCCTCTACCGCGTTTCCTAGGGCCGAAGAAAGTTGAAAAGATTTGTACGTGTATCAGGGAGTTAGGAAAATATAGGAGGTGTGCTATCAACTCTCTTCTCTGCCCGCTCTCGGGATACCCCTACCGCCAAGTACTATACACATACACTATCCTTGCCCTACTAGTCCAGTCATTTTAGGCGAAAAAAAGGTGGAACCTCTAAATAAATACTGGTGAAGTAATTTTTTGCAAACACCTTTATTTTGACATTGTAAATAACGTACAGAAAGTCCATTTCAAAATGTTGTACGCTATGCAAATTATTAAAGGTCAAAGGTCGAAAAAATCAGTTTTTTGCGAAAATCTCGTTTTCTATTGGTTGTACGCTTATTTTAGTAATTAGAAAAATTATTTATCAGAAAATTATCTACAAAAAAGATTATGTATAAATTTTACGCAAAACCAATAGTTTTCGAGAAAATGAGCTCTACACTTTTGGGGCAATATGTGTATAGAGTGTTAATGATACGTATACACACACTAACTAATTACATTCATAATTTCAGTTATGTGTTAGTAGGTAGTGGGGGATTGAGTGGAGGAAAAGCTAAAAGTCAAGCATTGTTGGACATGCGCATTGTATAGTAGGCTATGATTGGTCATTGGGTGTGATTCAGCATTTTGTGTTTTCTATAATTCTCATTTAAATCTATTCTTTGTAGGTTTCGGAAGGTTTATTTGTATCGAAAAAAATTAAAAACAATTTGAATGGCTGACAATATTTGTTTTATTTGTAATAAAACTCTAAATGCTAATATTGTGACTGTTGAACGTGGGTTAGAAACTGTGAGAAATGCAAGCATAGAGAGAGACGATGGAAACAGAATATGTACGAGGCGCGAATTCTGTGACAGTGCATGATGAATGCCGCAAGAATTATACGAACAAGTTTAATATTACATCCTATAAAAAACGACGTGAGGAAGCTATTCCCAGTACGTCTCAGTGTTCTCTTCGTAAAAGAAGATCAAGCTCTTTCGAACTTTGATACATTGTGTATATTTTTTGGTGAAGTAGCTAATGAACTAGAAGAAATAAAAAAAGAAAAGAATATAGACGAATAATTAGTCATGTAAGTACTGTTTTATTCGAGGTCACTGTAATATGAGCAGCAGATAATTGTAATGATAGCTATGGAAGAGCGGTGAAACTTCATCTGACAAAAACATTTTATTTTGAAACCTGGAAGAGGAATTATTAATACAAAAATGTATTCTTTCAGTAGTATTGAGAAGTATAGTCTTTGTGAAGAACATAATTTATTTTTACATGCCATAATTGGATGCGATACAACAAGTGCGCTCTTTCATAAAGGAAAAGTTAATACAATGAAGTTATTTCAAAAACGGTCAGATTTACATAAATTAGCAGAAGCATTTAAGCAAGAGAATTGCTCACGAGATTGGAACACATTTTATTATAGCAATGTATAGAGCTCCAAATACAGAAGATTCCCTTGACAATTTATTATCGGTACTTGAGTTTTGCTAAGTCTACAAGACTCAACAAGCCAGTACAGTTGTCATCACTTCCACCCACAACAACATTTGTATCGTACATATTATCAGGTACAAACTTGGCTGGGAAGGGACTTAGATCCTCAACAGTGGGAATGGACATTTAACCATTTTTTGGAGCCAGTTGTTACATTACTTCCTCCTGCACCGGACGAACTTCTGAATACTATTTTTTGTATCTGTACAAAAGGTTGTAGTTCAAATTGTGGATGTAGGAAAATAGGATTACCAATGCTCCACAGTTTGTGGCTATTTTCGGGGCCAATTATGCTTAAAGCCTAGTTTGCACGGGTCGAGTATTTTAGTATTAGTAGCCACGGTCGAGTAATTTAGTCAGTGTTGAGTATACAAATTTAGTAAGTAACAAAGTGTCCAAACGAGTCGAGTACTAAATTACTAAAATACTCGACCCGTGCAAACTTGGCTTAAATGCCGTTTCTCATGATCCTACTGAATCCTTCGACAATATAAACGATGATGAGATCGACCCAATTGATGTTTGATCAATAATGACTGTAGGAGATACCTGTGTTAAGATGAAGATAATAATGAAGAAGAAGAAGATGAAGTGAATGAAAAGGAACAAAATGAAGAAGAAATGTCGTAATTGAAAGGTATGAATTAGGTCTAAAGAGGAAACCATGTTAAAATAAACCCGCCTTGTTTTTGACCTCAAAGATGGTGGTGGAACAAATTTATTGTGTACTTCATTCTCTCTTGGCTTTATATCTCGAAAACTATTGGTTTTGCGTAAAATTTGTACATAATCTTTTTTGTAGATTATTTTCTGATAAATAATTTTTCTAATAACTAAAATAAGCGTACAACCAATAGAAAACGAGATATTCGCAAAAAACTGATTTTTTTCGACCTTTGACCTTGAATAATTTGCTTAGCGTACAGCATTTTGAAATGGACTTTCTGTACGTTATTTGTAGTGCCAAAATAAAGGTATGTATTTGCAAAAAAATTTCTTCACCAGGATTTATTTAGAGGTTAAATCCTATATTTACTGGACTATACCGCGCTTCTCAGTCGAATCTCACTCGGGAATCTACTTCTACTACCACATTTGCTCCTCTGTCCTCTACATCTCGCACTCTTTTACTATTTACCTCTTTAATTATTATGAACCAACATAAAGACTCATCTTAAATAACTAATTTATCTTTTACGAAATTAATAATAATTAGATCGCTTTCATTATATACGTTTTTTGTGATATTTTAAAGCATATTCCATTTTCTGCACTACATTATTATTAATACATATTTCATATTGACAATTATTAATATAATGTTTTTGAATATGATAAATAATAAACTGAATACCCTACATATTAACATATTATTTATTATTTAATTTATAAAAATAATTCAATTTTTAAGTTTTTGGTAGTTTTCATACTACGGAAAGTTAAATTTTAATTTAAATCAAATTATAATTATTATTAACTACGGGAAACAGACAGTGAAAAATACACTCCTGTGCCGGGATTTGAACCACGGGCCTCTATATTTCCAGTATAGCGCTCTTCCTATATAGAGGCCCGTGGTTCAAATCCCGGCACAGGAGTGTATTTTTCACTGTCTGTTTCCCGTAGTTAATAATAATTATAATTTGATTTAAATTATAAAAATAGTTATGTTGCAAAAATCAAACCAACCGCCTTCAATTAAAATAATACTCAGAGTATGTTCTAGATTTTATAATTTTCTACAAATATATTACAATGATGACTGGGCTGGTAGTTTTGTTTTTTTTGAAATCGGAGGCATAAAACATTTTCGATCTTCAGAACGTTCCGCTACCTTCGGTAAGCTTGGAAGCAATATCTATCATAAGATAAAATTCAAAGATTATAATTTATTGTTGTTAAGAACATAGATAATTAGTTTATCTATTACCACCAGCATGAGGTAGATCAGAACCATCTGGAATAGTTGATCTAGAAGCTAAAACATTCACTGACTTCTCATCTGGCTGATCTGCAAACACTTCCTCCATACCTACAACATCCCACAACACAAATTATAGATCATAAAGCAATGTTTATTGTATTGAAAACATAATATTGTTGTTAGATCATAGGTTAGTGAGTTGGATCGTAAATAATTGTCGAAAGAGGGGTCAGAATAACTCTGTGGTCTCATTGGCCACAGCAACTCATTTGAGTTTGAAACTCATTGGCCACAGCAACTCATTTGAGTTTGAAACTCATTGGCCACAGCAACTCATTTGAGTTTGAAACTCATTGGCCACAGCTGCTTCCACATAAATAAAAATCCTCGAATATGGAGCTAAAATTCATTTCCCGATTTCGCCTTGGGTTTTAACTTTTCTGAACATGTATGCCAAATTTCGTCCTAATCGGTAGTTTAGGCTCCAAGTGTCTGCACTTCTGTGCAGACGTCTGTCTTCTGACAGACGGACTTTTTTTAAAACCCATTTTGTTGGACTTAAGGGACCTCAAAGCGTGAGAGCCCATCAAAATATCAAAATCGCATCTTTACGCCATCACAATACTTTCTCTATTTTTTTTATATATATAATCAAGTAGTGTCCCGACAATGGCGACGCACCTCGAAATGATTTATAACGTTAAAAATTGATAAGCTAAAACCTAGACTTGAACCAGTGACCTCCGGCACGCGAAATAGGAACTCTATCCACAGTGCTATCCGTTCGTAGTGAAAACTATCTATTTAAACAGTATATATCTTATTATCTATATATTATTTAGAAATAACTAGACATCCCGTAGTTCTTTCTGTTTAAGTATAACTGGGCAGCTTGAGACTCATTCATTTTAAATATAACTAATTATCTCTCAGCTCTTTTTCTTTTAATGCAATTAATAAGAAATAACTAGACATCACGTGGCTCTATCTGTTTAAGTATAACTCGAGACTCATTCTTATGAATATAACTAATGATTTTTAAGATTTTTTTCTTGCATTTTGTTTTATATTTGAATTATTCATTTATTCATTCATAATTGAGTAGTACCACGGCGATGGCGACGACTCACCTAGAAATGGTTTTTTATTGATAAGGCAACCACAACTATTCTGCCCGTTACCACGGGCTTAACGGCTAGTATATTATAAAGTAAAACTAATGCTTGAGTATTTAGTAATAAATTAATGAATATGTTTCACTCAACACGTTAAAGACACATGAAATTCATCATTTTATCTTTAATTAATAGATCACCTATAATATTTTCACAACCACCTCAACTTGCGATTCTAATATATTACCTGGTTTGGTGCTGTCTGGATACACAGTGTCTTGGTGACTAGCTCGTCCAGTATTCTGAAAATATTTAAAAATGCAAAAAAAAAACAACAATTAATTAAATATTTTTAGAGGCTTTTAGGAACCAATTATAAATTCAATTAAAATTATAAATCAATTGGTAGTGTGTGAAGTCTCACGTAAAAAGGGTTTCGTTGGTGTTGTAAACATGAAATTAGTAAGGGGGGGGGGGGAGATTTTTATGTTTTTTGACAAAGTGACGTAGAAAATTAAATTAGCGAAAAATTAATTATTAATTAAATTAGCGCTTTTCACAAGTGTTATATATTTTTTTACTACGTTTTATTAACTTGCTTTCTTGTTTGTTTGTTTGCCCGGTACAAATCTGGCAATCGATTTCTAACGAACTTCCCGAATAGCTAGACATTTGAAACTTTTAGCATAGCTCAGAACACGATGACAATGCATTATTTGAATACTTTTAGCCATCTTTCAGCAGAATTTAATTGGTTTTCAGCAAATTTTACTGTATGGAAAGTTAGTTCGGAAAAAATCGGCTAGTTATCTTAATTTTGGGTCTCAAATTTGTGATAGATGAACATTGAATGACAGCAAAACAGGAAATATCGATTATATTATTTATATTATTTCAAATATATCGATGGCACGCTTTAGATTTGGAGTTGAGGAGATCCGTTGTTCAAATATTTGTCCTTTTATAGGTTTAATTAAGATCAGCTCTCTAGATGGTTGTCATTTATGTGAAGTAAATAAATTCGGGACTATTTTTTTTTTTTTCACTAACATTATATATTATATAACAATAATAATTATATTATCAACATTACATACGATTCAACAAAAAATTTAAAAACGTAGTATGTAAAAAGTTCTTTTTATCTTGAAATTATGTAATCTACTCTTCAATACCTTTCATTTGATACCTCACTCAAAATTTTAAAAAGTCAAATCTTGCAACTGAATTTTAAAGCAGTTATCCTCAACCGATTGAATTGAAATTTTGCATACACGTTTAGTTTGGATGACAATGCATGGATAGCTTAGTGTCGTCATTCTAAATCCAATATGGTGGGCAGCCCAAGATGGCGGACTAGTTATTTTTTAAGCACGCCCATGATATGGGTATCAAATGAAAGGGTTTGCTGAGAAGAATAAGAATAAAAGCTTGTTTTTATAAATATGTTTTTTGTAATCAACTTATATTGCAACCAAATTATCTTTTTTCGATATCCATTGAAAACTGGGGCATTTTGGTGTCCCGAAAAAACTTTCCGGGACACCGAGTCCGGGATCGGGATAATCCCGGAAAACCGGGACGTCTGGTAACCTTAAGCTTACTGTGCAGTAATAAAAATTATAAATTCTAATTTAAAATAAAAAATTGAAGTCACTCTAAACACAAACAAAACATAAGATCAAAAAAGAAGTCAACACCATAATTAAAAACTAAGTTAAAAAATTAACACAAGTCACAACTTAAATTTGTTCTATCTTAAAAAAGGTAAGTCGGGGACTATAGCTATATATCGGTATGTATTATATTATATAAGCTATTTACCTGATAGGGGTAGGGCTCGTATGCTGGTTCTAATTCTGATCTCTCTTCCCTGTAGTCAGAACTGTAACAAATACCAACAAACACTCAATTAGCAAATATTTTTATTTTGACATTTTCATGTCTTGGCTATGGCACTTAAACTCGAAAAGCGTTACCAAAAACTAGCGTTACACGAGTAGGAAATATATTGGAACAGGGAGTTAGGAAGATATAGGAGGTGTTCAATCGAGTCTGCCCGCTCTTGGTATAGGTATAGATAGGGTCACACTCTACCACGCTCGGTAGGGCCTACCCACCCCTCCCCTCCCGATCGGCTACCTGCCCCACGTCTCACTCTCTTCGCTTCTCGCTATCGTTCCAGTAGTCGCTCGCTCGTCCCAGCGGCGCTAGTGGTTGGGCTTTTAACGCCAATATTGAGTTTTTAGCGCAAACTTTTACCCCCAAAAAATACGTGAAATCCTCCAAACATCAATTATTTCTCGCGACCTAATTGTCCAATTTTGCTAAAATTAGGAGAATAGTTGTTTCCCGCAGATGAACGGGGCCACACAGCAAGGATTTGCATGAACTTTTTGCGAGACCGAATCCCCGGGCGCATCATCCCAGTAAGAGGCGATTTGAACTGGCCAGCCCGCTCTCCTGATTTGGTCCCTTGTGCTGTTTTCCTGTGGGCATACCTAAAATCTTTGGTTTTCAACGATCGTTCCTGGAAGCCCTAAAAACAACATTCGAGCCCAAATCGCCGAAATTCCTATGGCAATACTTCAAAGAGTGTACGAGAACTCCAAAAAGAAGGCTTACTCCGTGATTAGAGCGTTAGGGGCGCCGTTTGTCCGATACTTTGTTCAAAACCATGAAAACATAAATTTCGTTTCGTTTTAAAACAGGGAAAAAATAAACAATTTGGTCATTTTGTAACAGTGTGTTTTATTACATTTTCAAATCTATGCGTTTGCCACGCGCCAATCTGTACTTATATATATAGTTATGTAAGCATTTTGCAGACCTAAACCGTCTACGGACAGTTGAACCTATCATATTATAATATTGTTACTAAAACCAAACTAAAAAAGTATTGTCAGATGCTTTAATGCGTCATAAGCATTCTACATGAATATACAAATAACTTTATCTGAAGCTCCAAGCTGATTCAAATGTTATCAGATCTGAATCGAAAATATTGAATTATTTTAGAATAGATTAAGAATTAGAAATCACGTAGTAGTGTTGCATTACGCTTTATAAAATTGTGTTTCTCTTCTATATAAGTTCCTTTTCACCCTTAATGTGTGTAACATTATAGAATAACCAAGAATGAGCACTTTTATTTTAATTCATTTTGGGCAAGTTGACCACCTGCCTAAGGTGACCACTTTTGGTCGGTTCCTTCGGTGATCACTTTATCCGGGTTTTACTGTATTAAATTTAAATAACAGTTGTATTCACTTACGAAAAATAAATAGAATAAATAAAAATGAAATATTAATTATTTGAAAAATAACCTGGTAGTTGGAGATGGCTTGGTTTCATCAGGGTAGTTCTTCTTGGATGCTGCCTCCTTAAATTTACCTGCCGCCAACAAATAATTAATTAATTAATACAACTCCAGTTCAAAATTCATTTATATTAAATAGTTGTTACAAACAATAAATTCATTGAGAGAGATTGTAAAGATGGTTGATGAGGTGTAAGAAATGAAAACTCCTATTTCATAGAGTGAGACGTTTCGACCCTTAACATAAGGTCATCTTCAGTCGTTTTTTTATTAATATCTTCTAAAATTAAAACAATAATTATAATTAGAACAACCTTCCTTTCAAATTTTTAAACATACTTAAGAAATCTTTACTCCATTTAATATTTATCTCTTAAATTATGTAACATACTACACATTGCTCATAAAAGATGTGAAACATACTTACAATAATCATGGAATGTTGGTAATGGTTGTTGTTAAAAACATATCTATCTCCATAGGAGAGGGTCAAAATTAAAATTAATTAAATTAGTCAAATAAAAATTACTAATTAAACCTATACCAACTTCATCAATGCTACGGTTTTTTTTTTTTTTTTTTTTTTTTTTTATTTTATAATAAATATTAAATATATAAATAAAAATTAAATAACAGGGTACATTTAAACTTAACACAATAAAAATGATACATTACCAAGTAAAAAACATTATAAAAACAGACACAATTGCAATAATGTTGAAGATCTGAGAGGTATATATTAACTTTTGCTAACAATTTTTCACTGAGAAGATTAATCATAAAAGTGTGTAATAAATATATATAAACCTTCAGTAGTTGGACAGGACTGGTGTAAAAATATTTTTGTTAAATTTGTCAATTTCTTATATTATATTACAATCTATTATAACTATTCCAAAATACCTAAAAAATGAAAAAATAAGAAAATTGAAAGCTGTTTTTTAAAAAACTACTAGTAGCGCTGTCTGGGAGAGGACTGAGTAACTAATCACCCTCTTAGTAATAATTACCTGCAACATTCCTTTGAACTCGATTTTAAATCTGTATAATTTACTACGAAATATAGATATTATTATTAATTGTAACCCTCTTGTAAAAATATAAAAATTTAAATTAATTATTAAACTTATATCGAAAAAAAAAAAAAAAAAAAAAAAAAAAAAAAAAAAAAAAAAATAAAATAAAATAAAATAAAATAATTTTTGAATTAGTAAATAAATAAATAAATAAATAATTCAATGCTTGGATCTCGCTCGACTAAAATATGACAGCAATGGATGTTAATGTAAACAAAATTTGATTCTATTGGAATTTTTAATTTTAGACCGACGTTAATTAACCTAATAATAAAAAGCTAAATTATAACAAATGAAATTAAAGAGAGTTGGGTTCTAAACAGAAGTGAAATAATTAATTATTTTTTAAAATTTTTTGAAAATTGCATTATAATTTTTGTTAATATTTCCCGCGTCCGTTTTATGATTAACAGTATTGTTATTTTTAAAAATGTGAAATGCCTCTAGAATTCTCCTTTTTTTTACATTCTGTTCATATCCTAGGATTTTAGTGCTATTAAATAAAAATTGGTGCCCTGTGTTAAAATTATGAAGGGATAAGGCCGTCCGTTGACTTTTGTTCTTAATATCATTAGTATGTTGGTATGTTCTATTTTTTAATTGTTGAGAAGTTTCCCCAATATACGATTTATTACAATCCTTGCAGTCAATTTTGTAAATTAGTCCAGATCTATTCTCTTTGTTGATTTTGTCTTTCATATTATTATAAAAATGCGTCATTTTATCTATTGGTTTATGTGCTAAATGGATATGTTCCCCGTCATTAAGTTTCATAATGTTTTGAATTTTTTCTGAGACTCCTTTTATATATGTGAGGCTAGTGAAAAATTTATCTGCTTTGTTGGGTTCTATTATATTTTCTGAGTTTATTCTTTCTACTTTATTTATCTGTTTGTGCCATAATGATTTGATTACTTTATATGGGTATAGATTTTCTGTTAGTTTGGAAAAAATTATTGCTTTAATATCTTTTAAATATTCCATATCGGTGATTTTTATAGCTCTTAACATCAAGTTGGAAACTGTGTTGATTAGGATGTGGTGGGGATGATTTGAAAAGTAATTTAGGATCCTGTTACTTTTAATTTCTTTTTTGAACCATTTTGTGGATAGAACACCGTTATCTTTCCTTATTATTGTTAAATCTAGATAATTTAAAGTATTATTATTTTCTTTTTCATATGTAAATTTGATTTTACTGTTTATACTATTAAAACAATCTATAGTAGAACTGAGATTATCTTTCTTTATTATTAGGACTAAGTCATCTATGTATTTATATAAAATTTTTGGTTTATCTTTTATTTTTTCTATTGCTTTATTAATTAGGTTGTTTAACATAATACCACTGACATAATACCATCTGTACTACACAGATTAATAATATTTTATGTTATTATTAATTTAATCTTATACAATAAATTCATTTATAAATTAATAAATGAATAATAATAAATTAATTAATTGGCGCATTGTTAGCCATTATGTGTATAGTTATAATAATCCTACCACTAGGTTATTAACTATAACAACTACTTGCTGCGCCACGGAGTTTAGTAAATTAATTTCTAAAATGCAACAATATTTCACAACATAAAAATTGTACACATATAAGGGTCATTCTTGTTTAAATTGGGCAATTTATAAGGCACAACGCGCAACATGTCACGGTGGGAGAATTGGACGCGGATAAGGGAACAATTTGTTGGTGATATGAAACACTAACCACTCCTTTAAGCTGGATAATGTATATGATATACAGTATGAGCTGAAAAAAAAAAAAAAAACATGAACGACAGATAGACAAAAAATGTTCCTAATGTCTGAAAGAGGGTTCTGTCATAGAATTTTTGAAATTGCGGAGACATAACAATTTTTAGTACCTACTGCGGAACGATCGCATAGCTCCGTTACCTTTGTTAAGCTCGGAAGTAATATTTAAAGTTATCCAACTTAGAATAAATAGATTTTTAGTGCAAGACAGTAAGAAAAGAAATAAGGAAACAAGAAGTGTTGTTTCCTTTCTTCTTTGATTATTTCAAATTTCAAACTTTTTTATTTTGTTTATAAGCCTAGTGGCTTATAAAAATGAGTTGTATACGACAAATACGAATAAATTGTCATCTTGGTATTTTTTGTTAATAATAATTTTTGTATAAGAGTGATTCTAATTTAAAGTGCAATTTTCATGTCCTAGATGAATAACTGGTGCGTTTTTCACATAATTGACAGGATTTATCAGTTAAGCTTACAGAACTACAACCAAGCAAAAAAATAATGTGCCGCTTAATTTTAATCGCTACAAAAATTTTCAAAAGGTGATTTCGTAACAACCGTGGCTGTCCTTAAGTCAGTTATTCTTATTCACTTCACTCTAGCTAATACGTTAATAATGTTATTCAAAAACTTGATTGGATAATTTTGAAGTAGGATCCTACCAAAATTAAATTCGAGTTAGTTATTAAAAATAATAAATTATTACTAAACGGAACTTCAAGTTAAAGTTTGTCCTTTAAAAAAAATGTAATTACCATGGCATTATATAAATGTGACCCTACTCTGGTTGTGGCTGGAAGATTTTAAGTGGCGAGAGATTTTTGCAATGCCGCAACACTGGTTTTCTAGCAACAGTTGATAGGGGATGAGCTGAACCCTTCAGTTGGGAGCTAGCGCTAAATCAGATTGTTCTTCCAGTTGCGTACCCTTTTAAATGTTATTAAAGTCTATTTTCAAAAACTTTTTAGGTTAAGTTATAGTTCATTGTTTAGGCTTTTAAGAGTGCTATTTAATGGGGTATTAAAATTGGGTTTTTATTTTAAACTACTGACCAAAATATTCTCTTAAAGTGTAAAATGTAACAACAGTGCACGAAAAAGTGTAATTCACGTGGCTTAATTACCATGTTTTAAATAAACTTAATTCGGCCTAAAAATTAAAAAAAAATATTTCCCATCTGTCCCGCATGCTGCAATATATCTGAAATTAGTCCGAGAACATTCCATAATTTTTCCTGAATATTTTTAAAAAGTCAAAATTTTCAGTCTAAGTCCAATTTTAGATTCCAAAATAGCACTTTAAATTAGATTCACCCATAAAGAGATGTTTTCATATTTAGCCTATAATAAACAATAAACTTTTGCAGTTAGCTGATATATTTTTTTCTTCTTGCTTGATTACTCGCACAATTCTTATCAAAAGCAAACTTATTTTTATATTTAAATTATTCTCTGAATTTAAGAATACCACCCCAATGTACACCAATCTGAAAACATCCTAATGGAACTACTAGTGGATTATAAAATTTTATTGCAATACAGTTATCCGCTTATAAGCAGAGTAGGTATATGCGAATGTTAAAATTAAGTCATACGTAAATTCTCACGAAGTCACGAAAGTTAACCCCCCGGAAGCCCGGGGCTCAAGGGGGCCCGAGCCTGTCCCTCCCAAACTTAGCTAGGGCATAGGGGCCCCACGCCAAAAAAAAAAGAAGAGAAAAAAAAAAAAACATTTGCGTTCAGAACTGAATGGGGTCCCCTTTACAATAGTATAGAAGTATAATTTTAAGTTAAATTTTATTATGCTCTAAAGGGGCCCCTACCGACATTGGTACAAATATAGTAATTTAATGTTTTTTTGGATTTGGGGCCCCTTGGTACCGGGGTCCGCCCGCGATTTGGACCCATAGTTATGCCACTAATTACAATATCCATCTTGCCTTTTTTGATTGTAAAAAACCAGAGCCGCCCCCCGGAGGCCCGGGCCCCCTAGAGACCCGGGCCCCTGGGCATTTGCCCCCCCCCTTCCCCCCCCCCCCCCTGTCGACGGCCCTGGCTTTTATGTAAGTAAAACTTAGTTATTATGAGGTACTTAATAGCAAATGTGTTACATTTTACTCAATTTAAAGATTTAAATTAAAATATATTTAAGTTACCAAAAAGGTCTGAGAGTGGTCGATCCCAAGTTTTGACTGGTGATGGTATTGGAGGTGGTGGGGGTACTATTACTTCTAACCATTCGAATGGAACTAAGATCCTGAAAAAAAAATTAATAACACTACAATCCAGACATTTAGTAAAGTTTAGATTCAAGCAGTTTTTGGGAGGTAAGAAAACCGTTGTGGCTTAAACTGGAGGAATCAGGTGAGAAACGCCACTATCAGGGCTGCTTTCAGAATGAAACCACTGATGAATAGAGTGAAGAACGCCCAGCTCATATTGTTTCGTTTTTTCCACGAAACATAGGCGGCTCTAGAGCAATATATTTGGGGGGGCTAACACCACCTGGGGGTGGGGGTATGGAATACCCCTACCAGGGAGGGGGGTCCGGGATTTTTTTTAAAAAAATCCAACACCAAAAATTGCGTTTTTAAGGCATTTTGGTATCTAAAAATAACAGTTTATTATACTTGGTTTGTTAGAACAAAGCCTAATTCATAAAGACAAATTAAAAACCTCTTCAAAAATTTCATTTGAAATATCTTTAGTGAGCCAAAGCCACCATATTAAAACTGTAGGTTACAAACACAAACAATGAGCAGTATTTTATAACTTTCACAATTGGCTTTGGTGGAATCAGATTTATTTAAAGTCAAACCATTCAAAAGTTAAAAGAAATAAAAATGTAATAGTCTTGAGCAGCAGACGTTTTTAACTGTTACAGAGCATTTATTCAAGCCAACAGACTCCAAACACATCCAAGTTATTAACCAAATAATAATTGTACCATTGTGTCAAGATTAAACAACAATTTTTTAAGAGAAATATTTGTAGCTGAAGAAACCAAGAAAACCCATGAAAAAAATTCTTTCGACCCTTGCGGCGATTACTGACATCGCACCGAAAATATCGTTTCCGTGAGAAAAATATATCTTCCAAAATATCGTTTTTAAAAACGTAATAAAAATAAAGAAGTAATAATTTATCAGAGTGATTTTGATTTCAATTGATTAGGTGTTAGAGAGCAAGAAATGTACAATAACAATTTGAGCAAACTAATAATATATTTATAATTTTACTTATACAAAATATAGCTTGAACTAACGCAAAAATCTAAACCAAATGCAGTCTGCTTGGCTTCATTGCAAATATTCTGACATCATCTTCACTGGATATGGTTTCAGGAAAAATACTGATATCAGGAAAAATGAAAAAGTAGGTGCAACTAGTGTATGCAACTAATGTAAAAGTTTACCGATTAGTAATACAACAATGGTATGGCTCATATTATGTTTATGTATACCTATGTAGCCTTTACTTTTACAATTTTTGTGATTTTTCTTAGCCGATAAATTTTGGGGGGGCTTAGCCCCCCCAAGCCCATACCTTCGGCTGCCTATGCCACCAAATAAAGTAATTAACGTTCCCAAATTGCGTACTTTAGGGGTGAACGAGCATGAAATCGGAACATCCAGACAGACATCAAGTCCTCCCCTTCAGCAAGAAACCATACTTGGAAGAAAAATGTCCTGCAGTCTTGTGACCGAGCAGCGAGGCGAGTTAAAGAAAGCTGTTAAGGTATGTATTTCAACTGATTATTCAACCCTTAAATACTAATGGTAATTGGATGGCTGGTATTACTAAACCTTCGTCGATTCGACTAACATCTGTAGAAAAAACTTTTTTGGGGTTGAAACTACGCTATTATAACTAGAAAACTATTAAGGACTTATTATTAAATCTTTTAGTGACATATACAAACATTTGATGACAAATAACTCAGTAGGAACATCAGAAGAATCTGAAATTGAGTGATGCACCAGCTCCCATGCCCCAGGCCAAAAGCCCTTTGCTAAGTGCTCCAGGCCCCAGATTATCGGCCATTGCCATTGGTCTCTGGCCCAAGGCCAATTACCCTAGGCCTATTGCCCCTTACCCCAGGCCCATTTTCCCAGGCTATAGGCTCATTCGACGACCAATTAATTCCCTAAGTTTATTAATAAACGTTAGTCGAATCGACGAAGTAGCTTTGACGGGGATTTGCCAGAAAACGAGTGTATGCTCAAAAGGACTTCTACTGCTACACTAGCAGGTTTTTTACCAGCGAGTACAAGCACTGCAGAAGGATGGGGTACCCATCACCATCGCATACGAGTGTAAAAGGTTAAGGTTCAAACTGTGATCGTCGATTCGACAACCATTAGCATTCCAGGGTTAAGTACGTTATAGAACGCGAGGAAGCTGTGTGCCACAACTAAATGGCAGACTATTTTCAGAATAATTGATTAAATAAAGTAATTAGAGGGTGCCTTCGATTCTACCATCAACTTAAAATTATGCATATCAACAACGGATTATTTATATATGATATCCGAAGTGTTTTTCCATGAAGTATCAGAATGTTTGTTATATCAAAGTATGGAATATTTACTTTTCAGCAAGACTCGGTACGAAGACAAGTACATCCCCCTTGTTGGGTTTCATCTCCTGAACGTGTCCTTCGTAAGTCTTTCCTTCAGGACACTTTATCGAACACTTGGCTCCGATCTGCAAGTCCTTACAGTTCCACGAGCACAGTCCATATCTCAAACCTAAACATAAACAAATACTTACATAACAATATACTTCATTATCATATTTTTACGATCTTTAATTATTATTTTAATAATTTTCTCATATAAATAGTTCTTTGAACATGTTCTTCACTTTTTTTATTACTATGTATTATAAAATGCACTGCATTTTAAATGTGTGCTTATTTTACTTTATAATTATCATTCTTTGTCAAATGACTCACATACATAAGAATCATGGCGTACTTATTAAATTAGTCTAATATTAATATTAATGACATTTTAATTAAAATTATTATGACAACTGACATCTTACTTTAAGAATGGTGTTAATATCAGAGTAAGGAAGGGGTTGAGAGAACAGTACTATAGAATTTGGGTCTTAAAAAGTGGTTTATTGTGCTCTTCCCCGATACTAAACCTCCCAAGCTGCAGTTTGGTGAAACAATGTCGATATTTCGATAAAATATCTGATATCGATATTTATCTGATATCAGCTGATAAGTAAAAGTGATATTTTCTTAGTACATTTAATATTTTTATTTTTACTTTAATATTTGTTGTTGACCTTATTAATCATCTAAAGGTAGTAACGTCGTTAATAAACATGTAACAGTTCCAAGATAACCAATAGCAATATTCTTTGAGTGGGGTATTAAATAAATGCTACTGATAAGGATTTGTTGACAAGCTTCTGTGGCGACCAAGGATCTTATATAAAGGGGATGGAGGGTTGTGGCAAAAAAGTGACCCCATGAAGATATGTAAAATACAAGGATCTTATATAAAGCGGATGTAATGTTAAGAAGGGGTTTAAGGCAAAAAAGTGACCCCATGAAGGTAAGAGAAATTGGAGAAAAAATCATACTGCGCATGCTCCACGACCTTTGAACTGGGACAAATTACCTTTTTTAACAGGTTATAACCTGACAACTATAAACAAATTCTTGGTAATCTATAACCAAGAGGAAGGTAATTTGTCCCATTGGAGCTAACATTTTACATATCTTCATGGGGTCACTTTTTTGCCTCAACCCTCTATCCCCTTTATATAAGATCCTTGGTAAAATATGAGCTCCAATGGGACAAATTACCTTCCTCTTGGTTATAGGTTACTAAGAATTTGTTTATAATTTCAGTTTATAACCTGTTAAAGAAGGTAATTTGTCCCAGTTCAAAGGTTGTGGAGCATGCGCAGTATGGTTTTCTCTCCAATTTCTCTCACCTCCATGGGGTAACTTTTTTGCCCTACACCCCTTCTTAACATTCCATCCCCTTTATATAACATCCTTGGTGGGGACGGAAGGGCAAGGAATAGACCAATAAGACAAGGAACAGTGACCACGTGATCACTTTAGTTCGGATTGAGCTCGCTTGGGAGGTTTAGTATCGGGGGAGAGAATAATGAACCACTTTTCAAATCGGATTGTTCCATCTACCCCTTCGTTGCTATGAGGGGTTAATAATTTGATATTATTGACAAATGATAAAGTTAGTTTAGTTTTCTCTCACTACAAGTTTCTAGCACCACTTGTCCTCAACCTCTTCTAATAATTACAGACAAACTAATTATGTATTATGAGCCCAATGATGTATTGATTGTACCTTTTCTGTAGTCATTCCAGACGTCGAATTCTACATTTCTGTATATCTCTAAATCTAATGCCTTAGCTACTTTGTAAGGGAAAGGAGTAATTCCCAGATCGAGAAGCTTCTTCACATCTGTACACCTGTCTCTTAGCTCCAGTCTATCTTCCTCCAAACTGTAACATAAAAAATAACTAAACAACAAAATAGTCTAAAATTAGTGTGGCACCTAGCTTCCTTGGTCCTATATCGTATACATTAATGATTACATGCTTTTACAACCTATTATAGTCTCTAATTCATTATTCATTCAATTTCCCACCCGTTATTTAAACCTATCAAAAAAAATATATTTTTTACATAAATTATAGTATCACTTTAGCAACATTTAAAGAGCGTAGACGGTTAAAATTAATCTAGGGCTATCTCCTGGCTACTTTTGACAAACCATAAAAATTTCATAAAAATCTGTAGAGTACTTTTCACAGAGAGAGGAGTTAGATTTTAGATCCTGTACCTGGCAAACCTTCCTTACTTCATCCTGTCCTTGTTACTTCGTATTCATATTTTCCACACTGAACACAGTGGTCTATTTTATTAAAAACTAACTATACATATACATGACACATTGATTGGTTTGTTCCGTGGGATCGTCACGGGCATGCGGATTGGATAAAAGCTGTTCCAACTCAACTTATAACTTATAACAGTGTTTCGTCCTCCAAACTGTTTCAACCCCACGCAGGGATCCTTTTGCGAACCGTTTACTGTATGGCCCAAACAATTCTCTGACAATACCAAGTACTGGTTTGTATGACATGCGCAGTTATGTCAATCGTCACACATGTCAACAGGAAGGTTTCCTTGAATGTTTTCTTAATACGGTGCGAATTATAGTCCTAAACCCGTTCCAACTTATCATGATTTTAGGTTTGTTCCAACCAAGCATTGTGCCGTCCGCGGGATCGTCACGGGCATGCGCAATGGATTAAAGCCGTTCCAACCCGATTTGTGACAGTTTCGAACCGTACACTAAACTGTTCTAACCCGGGCAGGGATCGTTTGCGAACCTTTTACTGTACGGTCCCAACGATCCAGTGACAATTCCATGTACTGGTTTGTATGACATGCGCCATGCGCAGTTATGTCAAATATCAACAGGAAGGTTCCCTAACTGTTAGGTTTTCTTGAATGTTTTTAATACAGTGCGAATTATAATCCTAAACCCATTCCAACCTGATGATTTTACTCGTATTACATTACAATGTTAGCGCATGCGTATAAAATCTGTCCTAAACGATTCCCGAACGGTCCGCGAGACGATACAAAGGACATTACAAATAAGGGTGTTGGAACAAACCTTTTATTACAGTACAATGTTAGCGCAGTGCGAATTATAGTCCTAAACCCGTTCCAACCTGATGATTTTATTACAGTACAATGTTAGCGCATGCGTATGGTACAAATAGGGAGGGGGGAGTTGGAACAAGCTTATCAACAACAACATTAGCACACTCTATCTCAGATTTCAATCACTTCTTGATTGGCCTTTAGTTAGGTATTACTTATTGACTTCAGTACCTGTTGCCGTAGATGGCTAGATCGTCTCGAGGTAGTTTAGCAGTCTTATCGTGAAGCATCTTGCCCACAGCGTAATCAACTTCCTCCAGTTGAAAAACTTTTTTATAGAGAACTTCGTAGATAAGTGCTGAAAAATAAACTTACAAACTATTATACATTCAAACAAAAGTAAAACACAGTCATGTGCATCTTACTCCATAACAAATATTATTAATCGTAATTGATATTTGTACGTCGCGTCGGCGAGACAAAATTGATCAATTTCGAGCTCTGAACACAAGTTTATTGATCATTTGTTTCTGTATCAGCAAAGAAGATATATACTACGTTTCCATTATGTTTAAGTTCGGATTGAATCCTGATTAAGGATTTGACAAATTAAGGTGTTTCCATGAGTGGTATTGAATCCGTATTCAATTCACCAATCAATAAGATTATCTAATTTTGGAAACTTCACCTTTTAAAACCAGTTTTGTCACACTCACACTCTGCGCGTGTCAGGGCCGTTTCTAGGTGTTTTGCCGCCCTAGGCGAGAATTAAAAAATACCGCCCCCCCCCCCCCTCCCACCCTATTTTCTTTGCTCGAAAAATTAAATCATTAGATATTAAAACTGGTATTTAACAATAAACAGTAAAACAAATCAAACATTAAATAAGCTCTGTTCATAATATTTTACTTCATTTTTAAATTTTTCTCTTTTAATATCAAAACTAGTATTTTTTTTTTTAATTTTTAATAGGGTATTAAATTATTAAAAGAGGTATTTTTAGGGTTTCGTAGATACTTCTCGAAAACCCTATATACGGAGAGGGACGTGTCCGTCTGGACGTCGCTCTTTGGTTCATAGCACCCGAACCGTTTAAATTAAAGAGGGGAAATCATTGTTTTTTTGGTTTTATGAGTTAAAATATAACTGAACAAAAATCCTCATACCAACCACTACATAACGGCTGGTCCTAAAATTTGGAAATAATTCATGGTAATTATGGCGGGGCAATGAAAATTTCCTGAGAAAATGTAATTTACCTTGTCGTTATTACCGATAAAAAACATTGTAACCCCCACGGATCGAACCAGGGATCCCTGAGGTCAAAGAAAAAAAATCATAATTATAACGGGCATGCTTAATAATCTACGATACCCTAAATAGTACTTGGACTATTAATAAAAAGTAATAGTGTAATAAGATATAATATATGATTTGATTTACCACCCTAGGATTTTTTTTCCAAGTTTTCACGTTCATTGTGCATTGTTTGTTTTTTTAGCGGTGGTATTGTAATCTGCAGTTCCTCTGCCAATAATACCACCGAATACCTTTTTATACGAAACTGTACGCACTTTATTATTTTATTATTAACTCTGCAAAAATTATTTTTATATTTTACATGAATAAAAGAATCAATTAAGCACAATACAATAAACGGAGACGGTTGAAAGTGACATGGGGCTATGTCTATTTGCGGGCTACCTTCAACACACCATAGAAATTTGAATTGAAAATCACATGAGTACTTTTAGCTATAAGTGTAAATAAATGTATTGTTGGTAGGGTGACCATACGTCCCGTTTTGAACGGGACAGTCCCGTTATTTTAAGCTTTTGAAGGCGTCCCGTCGGTTTGCGAAAATGTCCCATTTCCAGAATGTCTGGTTAAAATGAAAAACTTGTCCCATACTTAATGAGTTGGAGAAGTTTTAAATCTTAATAAATATGTTGTGTATCAACGGTTTCCTTCTCCTAAGTGTGATATTTATTCGTCATCAGTTTTAAAAGGAAAAAAAAAAAAACAACACTAGAACTTAACACAAAGTATGTGTAATAAAAATTAGCCGGTTTCGACTACTTAACAGGTATCTTCAGAATCTAAATCAGTTGCTCATAGTAACATGGTGTTGAAGTGAATCACAGTTATTCAATGATGACGAATATGATACTTATTATGAGGGGTAAATCTTACTTCGGACTGCAAAAACGATTTCAGTAGCTTTTCCATAAATTCAATTTTATTTTTTTTTAACTAATTTTAAGTATTGTTTTAATTTCAGGGAAAATTATGGAAGGTTATGGTTATTTTAGGTTATGGTTAGTATTATTTGACCTAATCTAACTATAACCTTCCATCATTACCCTAAAACGTGACTCTTTATGATTTTATATAAAACCAATACTATTGAATTAATCGAGATACTACAACCGGAGTCGTTATTTTTATGTAAAAAGGAATAGTTCATTCAAAAAACAAAAAAAAAACAAAGTAAATCGGACAGTACGAAATAGGTGGTCTTGATTGTGCAAATTTACCCATTAATGTCCAAAGAAAAAATGTTATCAAAAGAATGCTAATTTTTCCTTAAAATTTATCCACACAGCAAAATATGCCCACACCCTATCGCCTGGGGCTGCAATAGCTCGACACCCCCTCCCCCTCCCCAATTCAATGTCCCGTTTTGGACTAAACTTTTTATGGTCACCCTAATTGTTGGGCATACGTGGAAGAGATACAAATGAGGGTAGAAGGTTGAAACTTACATAGGACCAAAAATGGGCTAATTATGACTTAAAATCTAACTTTAGTTAAAATTGGATAAATATAATTTTTAAGACTTATTGGTTCGCAAAAATTGTGGACAGACAGACTCGAACCAGAAAACCTCACTACCTACTCGAAACTTCCTAGTGTGTCCGACGGATTAATGTATTGGAATTTTTTAAATCGGTGACTTAAAAAAATGTTCCTCTTCAGAGCGATCACATACCTTCAGTTATCTTCGGTAAGCTCAGAAGCAAAAATTATTCAAAACAAAAATATTTTAAACTAAGGTGAAGGTATTGGTTGGAATATCTTACCAATGTCTTTTAGTATTAAATTTTCATATATTTAAACCAATACTAATGCCCAGTTATTTTTAAATTTTAATTTAATTTATTTTCACCGCTGGTAAGAATCGATGTCACACCTTTTTGCATTTTCAGTTCGAATTATTTTTATTTGTTTGTTGTTTCCTAATTTTAGTGTAGCACTATCTATATTTTTTTCTCCTTGTATTTGTAGATTATCACTGATAATGCTCAGGTACCCTGGGCGAAAGCTTTGGTGAAATAAAAAATCGTTCTTCAACAAGATCAGGACTTTTATTCCAACCAATACCTTCGCCTTAGTTTGAAATTCTAAAGAAGTCCTCTATACATCTCTACAATTGAAAAATATTTTATTTTGTACTTGTTTATCTAAAGGGAAATTTACTCCGTTGGAGAGCTTGGGAAATTTACTTGCGAAAGCGAAAAGACAATGCAAAAAAAAATAAAAAAGATACTGCCCTTCTGTTGCAGTTTCTTCACTTTCAAGGTGGCCCTTTCGTTGTAAGGGGCGGCTTTTTTCTTTTTTATTTTAATTTGTGAAGTTCACATAATTACTTCTACACAACATATTGAGAATTTGTTTCATATTGAGTGTAAGAAAAGAGTTAGAGAATAAATAAAAAGACGGTGTGATAGGGGAGAAAAAGGTACTATTAAGGTGTGGGGGGGGGGGGGGAGAGAGAGAAAGAGAAATACATATATTATAGCAAAGACAATTGGCAAAGATGGATGTAGATGACTAGTTAAGTTTAAGGAACAGATTTTCTTATCTAGTAAAGCTAATTCGTTTAAACATCAGATTAGATAAAATAACTTTAACAAAACTCGTAATAAAATAATTCTTTTCGTCTCAGTCATCCTAGCTTTTATATTATTATTTCTACTCAAATAATAATTTTATTTAATCCTTTCATCTATCTACATTATGTAAAAAAAAAAAAAAATAATAGTTTCTATTCATAATATCATCTTCTCCTCTTTTTTTCTTCTACTTTTCAAAAAATTGTTCGCCGTTTAATATCGAATAGAGTTTTGCCGCCCCCTAAATTTTGCCGCCCTAGGCGGCCGCCTAGTCTTGCCTAATGGTAGAAACGGCCCTGGCGCGTGTCAGGATCTAGTTCAGGTGTTTCGATGAGACTTGATCCAAATAGGATCCCAGAATTTAGTGTATCATATCTGGATCTAAATCTTATTCAATCCGTATTGAATGAATCTAGATTACCATGGCTAATGAAGATCAAAAAACTGTATTCAACCCGTATTAAATCCGTATTGATACATCCTGGAAACGAAGTAATATTTTAAATTTAATAGCTTCTTGTACATCTAATGCAGAGGAGAGGTGTCTGTTGATTATAAATGTTCGGGAATCCCTCATGAAGTCGCCGGAGGAACCCGAAACAACGAACGAATGGAAAAACTGGACAAATGAATGTATTGTGCATATACTGCAAAAGTTAAGGGTAGGTGGGGGTAAAGACTCGCACTTAGGGGTTTTCGGGATATTACGTGTGGCGATAGGGTTATTTTGATGTGACAAAGCTTGAAACTGGTTGTTTGGCATCTTAGTACCTGTATTTGTAAGAACTATTAAATTGACGTATTAAGTTGTTCATAATTTGATCGGTATCTCTAGGATGGTAGTCGAAGTTGACAATTAGAAAAGAGTTAGTGTGTAAAGTGTACTGACCCTGGCAGAAAGCTGAGTTGTTGATAAAGTCCTTTGTGTAGAGTGGATCGTAATGTTTGTCGTGGGTTAGACAAAGCATCAGGGTTCTTGGATTACCCAAGTTAAGGAATTCCTCTCCCAGCTGTCCAATCCGTACTGTTATGTTAACCCTGTAAGGACACATCAATAATTAATCCTCCATTGACTAAGTAGGGTCCACTAATTCCCCAGGATCATTAGGTACTACCTGGCTTCAAGAGCTTATATTATAGTCCAAGAGATAGCGTGTAAAAAAGTGTCTGACTAACATGAAGCTAGAATTTTGTGAACAAGTTATTCTTTTAGTGCCTTTTAAGAATATGTGGGCGGCTAAGTTCGTCTGCGGGACTTAGCTTGGCAATAGGCATTTGACAAAAAAAAGAGCAGCTATGTCCCACCCATTATGGTGGACAATGTTATTTTCATGATCCTGAGTACAAAATTAGTTAGTGGACCGTAAATCAAGATGATGTTATCTGGTCACTTGATAGGTGACCACTTTCATTTGGAGTAATATTTGAATAACTAATCTATATCAAGGGACATACTAACATCAACTTGATTTTCGGTCTACTAACAATTTTGTACTCAGGTTCATGAAAATCACATTGTCCAAGATAATTGGTGGGACATGTCCGCTCTCCACCTTTTTTTTCAAATGCTTATTGCCAAGCTATGTGTCGCAGACAAACTTAGCTGACCAAAAGAGATTGACTTATACACAAAATTCGACCTTGATGTTAGTCAGACATTTTTTTTGCACGCTATCTTCTGTACTATTTAATACGGATCGTGTTTTCAATTACTCATATCGCGATATCTCTGAAATCACTGGACATATGATCATGGAATTTTTAAGATTAGTTCCTCTTAGTGCTTAGCGTCTAGGTATCGCTAAGATTTTGTATGATCCCCATCTTGATTGAAGATGGTGACCATTTATGTGCAAAATTATTTGTCATGATGATATCTCATAAAATATTTACAATAGAATCTTGATATTTTGAATTTAGCACTTTATTTAATGAAAAAAAACGACGTTATTGAAAGGTTATTTTACAATCGGACATTTTAATTCAAGATGGTGACAATATACTTATTTAAAACAACCTACCTACTCTTGCTAACAAACTAATACACGTATCTTATATGAAACGCTAATTAAAAATAAATATTTGCCTTTTTCTGGAAGAACATTATACAATGTATAACCTGTTATATATAATAACCTTTAATATAAATCAAATAAAAGGTAAGACAGTGTTGAAATTTTCTCCACTTCATGGAAAAATATTAAATCATAGATTTGGGTATTGAATCCAGTGAGAGCCAACAGTTTAGCCAACCAGTTTGCATCTCCCTCTCTGAATAGGTTGTCATGGTGCGCTTCTATTGCCGAAATTTAGTACTAAAAAGTTAAGATTGAGGTACCTCCCTGTTACCTTCTAACTTCCTGGTACTATATATTTGAACACTTTTAGCGCTTGGCAAAATATAGTACTAAAAAGTACAAAAGTAAAAACTTCCTAGTACTATGTTCAAGAGCGTCACATTTTTTTTTTTTTTTTTTTTTGTGATGGAAATTTCTTCTCTCCCCCCAGCCCAAAATTATAATATTTGTGTTAAATTAAATAAAACCAGTTGTTCTTTTACAACTCAGTCAATTCAAAAGTTAAATATGTTCCTTATCAATTAGAAACTGATAACGAAAAAAAATAAAAATACAATATTTTAGTCAATAATTCATGCGGTTAACTTGAACAATATTTACCTGAAGAATTTAGCTAAGGCGTAAATCTCTAATGGTCCAGCCCATTCTCTTTGATTCCTCAACTTATCTACGTGAGTATCGACGTCCTCTGACGAACCAAGTTCATTTAACTAAATAACAACATTTAAAATTTCATTACTCTTTCCACCGTATACTCTGTCTCAGAATGGAATACGAAAATAGTCTGTCAATTTGTGTGGCACACAGGCCCGTCGAGAGGGGGCGGCAGGTACGGCTGATGCCGGGGGGCCCGGACCTCCCCTAAAGGGCCCGGCTGTCTTGAGCCTTGAATACACTATTACGCAATATTTATGATTGAAATATTAAATAATAATATTAATAATAATTAAAAATATTATTAATTAATATTAAAGTTGTAAACTAGGTGTGGTAATTAAGTTTGCGAGAGAATTTCCCGGCACCGAGTCTGAGAAGCGAAGAATTACTAAGCTGTATCCCGATGGGTTTCAAGAAAAATCCACAGAGAACCCAGAAAATCGCTTCAAAGTTGAAGTTGTTTATGTTTTAATTGACAGTGTGATCGGAAATTTGAGTGATCGATACCAATCAGTCAACAAAATCAATGATTTGTTCAGTTTCAGGACTCATCCAAAGTTAAAAAAATATGAAATACACCACATGGTTAAAAAATCCCGTCAAGTACTTCCTAGCAAACTATTAACTCCCGGAAATATCATTGGACCACAGAGTTGTATATTTATGAATTTTTACCTTATACTATTAGGACCTGTCCTTATTGGGTAGCGAGGGGGGCAATTTTTGCGTTTTATTTCAATAATTTTGGGAGTAAAATGGCCGCCATTTTGGAAACTCGATATATATTTGTCATCTACATTTCACAATGCCTTTGAAATGATACCCACTCAAAAATACAAAAAATATAAAATATTGCGATCAGTTTGCAATTGCTCGCTGATCGAAGAAATTTTGAGTTTTTAAGTTTGCAATATTTTTCCTGTTTTTGGGCAAAAACGTTTAACGTGTATCTAAATTTCAAATCTTTAGCTACAGTAGGTCGGGAGATATACTCAAGATGCGACGGACGAACGGCCGGATTACCAAAACCATAAGGGTTTCTAGAATAACCTCGAAACCCTAAAAGTGGTAACTATTATAGTCTTCAGAATGAGTTTGTTTTACTGTGGTTTATCAGTGTAGGCCTGCAGTTATCAGTAATAGGAATTTTGCTTCCGAGGTTAACGAAGGTAACGGAAAATATGTGAAAAATGTTTAGGTCTCCTATTTCAAAAATTCTTAGACAGAAATCCATTTTTGACATCAGGGAACGGTCTGTCGTTCAATTTTTGCGAACCAACATATCTTAGAAACTATACATTCAATTTTAATAAAATTTGGGTGGTAGGTCATAATTAGCCCATTGTTGGTCCCATATATGTTTCAACCTTCTGCGCCTATTTGTTTCTCTTCCACATGCGCACATTTATTTACACCTACAGCTTCAAAAGTACTCATCTGATTTGAATGAAACTTTTATAGTTTATCAAATGTAACCCGCAGATAGCCCCAGATTAATTTGAACGCCTACGCTCTTTAACTTTTGCTAATTTGATACTTCAATTCGTGTAAAAAATCATAACAATAAAAAACGAGGGAAACAATTAAACCAATATATTTAAAATCAATAAAGTACGTGGATAGGATGCGAGGAAGCTATGTGCCACACCAATTGGCAGTTTATTATTAGAATGTACTTACAATAAATATAAAATAGAACTTATTATAAGGATAAGAGTTGAAAAGATCAATACACAAGTTATTAGTCTAAAGTCCCACATGACGAGTAAAAACAAGGGGGCCCTTATAGGTCTAGCCGTGGGGCCCGCTACGGCTCTCGACGGGCCTGGTGGCACACAGCTTCCTCTCGTTCTATTTCTTTTACATTAATGATTTTATGCTATTGCAACTATTATTGTCAAATTTATTTAATTTTCCCTCGTTTTTATATCTATTTAAATGGTTTTGATGTTTTACAATGAATTAAAGTATTAATTTAGCCTACATTTAAACAACGTAGACGGTTGTAATTAATCTGGGACTATCTGCGGGCTACTTTTGACAAAGCATCCAAATTTCATAAATATTAGATGATTACTTTTGAAGATATTGGTGAATATAAATGTATGTTTGTGCGCATGTGAAAGAGAAAGGAATGGGCGCAGAAGGTTGAAACTTATATGGGATCAACAAAGGACTAATATGATCTACTATCCAAATTATATTAAAATCGAATGAGAAGTTTTTAAAATATGTTGGTTTGCAAAAATTGAGCTACTGACAGACCAACAGAGAGAAACGGAACCATAAATGTATTCTGATGTCTAAAAAAGATTTCTGTCACGGAATTTTTGAAATCGGGGAAATAAAAAAATGTGTAAATAAATGTATGTTTGTGCGCATGTAGAAGTGAAAAAAATGAGCGCAGGAGGTAATAACTTATATGGGACCAACAATAGGCTTATTATGACCTACCATCCAAATTTCAGTAAAATTGGACTTGCAGTTTTAAGATATATGTTGGTTCGCAAAAATTGAGCGACAGACAGACACGGAACCAAAATTGTTCCCTGATGTCTGAAACGGATTTCTGTCTTGGAATTTTTGAAATCGGAGACCTAAAAATGTTTCGCTCTTCAGAACGATCACATAGCTTCCGTTACCTTCGGTAAGCTTCGGAAACAATAACCTTAAAATTGAAAAACTTAAGTAGTATTCAAAAACTACAACTTACTTTTAAAAGAATTTGTAATATCAAATAACGGCTCAGTATATAATAATTAGTAGTATGTTCAAGAATTGAAGCAACTTCTTAAAGCGAGGATTTTGGACTACTCTTCTTCTCTCTTGCGTCGATATATCAAATTATAACTACAATTAACTTGAAAATATTCTATTGACAAATATTCTCTGTTTCTTTCGCAATTAAAGTATTGTTTATTAAAAAAAAAACTATTGTAAACACTGAATTAAGAATATACCTTAGCGTTGAAGTAGTCTTTATGGAGAAGAATGTAGTCCAATATTATTCTTCTGATATCTGTATGATGAACTTGCGTCAACATCATCTGAAATATAAAAATAATATGAAGGTATAAAAATGTACATAATATCAAATCAATTCACTATAAAAAAAATCCCGTCAAGTATAGGGTGGCGCAGCGCGAATGACCACACTTTAAATTGTTACCATGTGTGTAAAGCAAATTTTCTGGCAACAATGTGGAAGTTTACTGGACATAAGTCCGATAAATCCGATAAATGACGTCCTTGTCGATTTCCACATTCACATTATTCACACGACCGAGAAAAAATCATGAACACTTGTGTGTGCAGTGGCTCCATCTTGTTGGAACCATATGTGGACAGTAGCCATTTCGTTATCCTTTGAATAGGAGATGAAAAATAGGATTCCCTGACGAGATGTTAGAGAATGGGATGCCCAACTTCACCCAGCGCCTCTAAGAATATGTAAATCGACAAGGCGTCATTTATCGGACATTATCTTCCACACTTAGAAATTTGACTTATGTCCAGTAAACTTCCACATTTTTGCTTGAAAATTTGCTTTATATCAATCTCCTCCCTCTAGTATTAAGCACATGATGACCATTTAAAATGGGGTCATCCGCGCTGCGCCACCCTATACTTGATTCTAAAAGGTTTTCAGTCGTAAAAATGCAAATTTCCTACATTATTATTATTTTTTTTTAGATTAAAATATGTATAAAAAGTTGCACTTTGGAGCCACCTCTAACCACCTCTAACCACCTCCAACCACCTGTAACCACCTCTAACCACCTGTAACCACTTCTAACCACCTCTAACCACCTCTAAGCACCTCTAACCACCTCCAACCACCTCCAACCACCTCCAACCACCTCTAACCACCTCTAACCACCTCCAACCACCTCTAACCACCTCTAAACACCTCCAACCACCTCTAACCACCTCCAACCACCTCTAACCACCTCAGACCACCTCCAACCACCTCTAACCATCTCCAACCACCTACAACCACCTCCAACCACCTCTAACCACCTCCAACCACCTCAAACCACCTCTAAACACCTCCAACCACCTCTAACCACCTCCAACCAACTCGGACCACCTCGAATCACCTCTAACCACCTCGAACCACCTCGAACCACACTAACCACCTCCAACCACCTCTAACCACCTCTAACCACCTCCAACCACCTCTAACCATCTCTAACCACCTCCAACCACCTCCAACATCCTCGAATCACCTCCAACCACCTCTAACCACCTCGAACCACCTCGAACCACCTCGAACCACCTCTAACCACATCCAACCACCTCCAACCACCTCTAACCACCTCCAACCACCTCTAACCTCCTCCAACCACCTCTAACCACCTCTAACCACCTCGAACCACCTCGAACCACCTCTAACCACCTCCAACCACATCTAACCACCTCTAACCACCTCCAACCACATCTAACCACCTCTAACCACCTCCAACCACCTCTAACCACCTCCAACCACCTCTAACCACCTCTAACCACCTCCAACCACCTCTAACCATCTCTAACCACCTCCAACCACCTCTAACCACCTCCAACATCCTCGAATCACCTCCAACCACCTCGAACCACCTCGAACCACCTCGAACCACCTCGAACCACCTCGAACCACCTCGAACCACCTCTAACCACATCCAAGCACCTCCAACCACCTCTAACCACCTCCAACCACCTGTAACCACCTCTAACCACCTGTAACCACTTCTAACCACCTCTAACCACCTCCAACCACCTCAAACCACCTCCAACCACCTCAAACCACCTCTAACCACCTCCAACCACTTCTAACAACCTCCAACCACTTCTAACCACCTCTCACCACCTCTAACCACCTCCAACCACCTCTTACCACATCTAACCACCTCCAACCACCTCTAACCACCTCCAACCTACCTCCAACCACCTCTAACCACCTCCAACCACCTCTTTTTTTTTTTTTTTTTTTTTTTTTTTTTTTTTTTTTATAGAGGGGAAATCTTCTATAAGACACCCGGTGCAAAGCTTGCTCCGGATAGTGTGAGATTTTTACTCACTAAAACCCCTCTTCTTCTCCTTCCAACCATGGAACCGCCCAATAGACATTCGTCATGGCTGGTGTGTTCTTATTACTCCTGCTCTTCCTCCTGTTCTTCTATTTCTGTGGGTATCCTTTCATCTTTAGCCTTGATTTCCATAATTTCATTTATTGCGGCCACGCATTTTCTCCAATTACTCTCTGACTCTATCATAGTTGGAATCAGTCTCTCTGTTGTTAGTGTCACACGCAGATCCTCTTGTAGTGGTTCCCTTATTTCCTGGAACCTCGGACATCTGAACATTGTATGTTCGACCGTATCACTTTCCCCACAGTAGATGCAGTGATCATCGTCCTTTTTCCCAATTCTCTTTATATATACTCCAAATGATCCATGGCCACTTAAAACTTGAGTTAGCCAGTAGTCCGGCTCCCGGAACTTGCATTTCACCCATACCCGTATATTAGGTATGAGCCGACGGGTCCATTGTCCACGTGTGTCATCATCGTCCCATTCCTCCTGCCATTTCCTCAAAGTTACCTCCTCCAGGGATTCTTCTTCTTCTTCAGCTGTCCCGTCTTTTTTACGCCTATACGCTGCCCCTCTCTCTTCTGCTAAAAGGTTGATGGGTGGTACTCCCGCAATTACTTGTGCTGCTCTTCCCGACACTGTCCTGTAGGCACTTACTGTTCTCAGCAGCATCTTCCTTTGAACTCGCAGTAGTGCTTCCTTGTACTTTTTTACCTGCATAGCTCCAACCCATATTGGTGCTCCATACAGTAGAGTTGATTGCACTACTCCATTTAACAGCCCCCTTTTTCTGGCCCTGGGTCCTCCGATGTTCGGGAGTATTCTTCCTAAGGCCCCAGCTCTCCCTTCCGCCTTTTTTGCCGCCCGCTTTAGGTGCTCTTTAAAATTCAATTTTTCATCTAGGGTTATTCCTAGATACTTCACCTCTCTGGATAATACTATGCTCGTATCCCCTAGATGAAACCTTATGTGATCCCTTTTTCGTGGGCCCCTTAACATTACCGCCTCTGTCTTGCTTGGCGCCAGCTGCAATCCATTTTGCTGCATCCATATGTTGATTCTTAGCAAGGACTGGTTCACCCTATGTACCAGCTCCTCCTCGTCCTCTGCCCTTACCACCACTGCCAGATCGTCGGCAAATCCGATCTGTTTTGCCCCTTCTGTCAGCTCCAGCTCTAGTACACCGTCGTATATTACATTCCAAAGTAATGGCCCAAGTACTGAGCCCTGTGGTACCCCCATCTTCACCTCCATAAATTCCCCCTGCCCAATCTGAATCGTTCTGCCACTCAGGTAGCTCGCAATTATGTTTTGCAGATACTTAGATATTCCTCTTTTTGCAAGCTCTCTCCTTATTCCACTCCACAGGGCTGTATTGAATGCGTTTTTAACGTCCAGCGTTATTAATACACTCCACCTGTGTTGCCCTCCTCTAACGTGTTTCAGCACTGCCTCCACTGCTTGTATGGTGGACCTCCCTTTCCTGAATCCATACTGATTTTCGGAAAGGTCCCCTTTTTCCGCTAGTTCTTCTTCTAATCTCCTTTTTACCAATGCCTCGAAGATCTTGCTTCCCGTGTTAAGCAGGCAAAGTGGTCTATATGAACTTGGTCCTTCCGGGCCAACTACTTTGGGAAGGAGCACTAGCTTCGCCACTTTCCAGCTCTCAGGGAGCTGCTGCGTCCGCAGTACTTGGTTGAAAACTTTCAGCATCCATTCTGGTTTTATCATCGCCGTCTCCTTTATTGCTTCTATTGGGATTTGGTCCGGACCCGACGCCTTTCCTGCTTTAGCATTCTTCGTCACCGCTATTAGTTCCTCCACCGTGAAGGGACTTGCTTCCACCACTTCTTCTTTTTCCTCCCTGGAGTCTTTTATGTCTGGAAAAAGCCCTCTGGCTATTTCCCACTTTCTGTCTATAGTCAGCTCGTACGGCTTAAGCCCACCAATCTTCTTTGTCACTATTTTATACCCGTCTCCCCAGATATCTTGGTCTAGCTCCTTGCACAATTCCCTCCATAGGTATCTCTTGGTAGCTCTTATTTTTCTCCGAAGGTCTCTTTTTAAGCTTTTGTGCGTCGCCCTTAGTTCTCCTACATCTCCCTGTCCTGTCCTCGCCGCTCTCGTGACCCTTCTTCTTGCCGCCAGACATTCCGCTCTCTTGCTTTCTATGTCTGCGTTCCACCAATAAGGTACCTTAGCCCTACTTCTGCTGGCTTCCTTGCATATCTTTAACGCCTTTTTGATTACCGAAAAATCTTCCGTTTCCTGTTCTCCTGTGGACAACCATTCTAATGTTATCTTAAACACCTCCCAGTTAAAGTTTGCTATCATTTTGTCCATCCCGGCACCCCGCCTCTTTCCTATCTGCACTTCAAACTGAATGTACTGATGCTCTGTCATAGTTTCCTCATCCAGTACATCCCATTTTTTTACTCGTTTTGCCGTCTGCTGAGTGGAACAGGTTATGTCTATATGTGACTCACTCCTCCCTCTGATGAATGTTGGCTTGTTTCCTCTATTTAACACCACTAGGTCCAGTGTAGCCATCCATTCTGTCCAGATTTCACCCCTAATATCCGTCACCGGTGCGCCCCAAAGAGGGGATTTGGCGTTTAAATCACCCAATACCACGCATTCCCCAGCTTGTTGCACTTCTTGCATGATTTTGTCTACTTCCTCCTCGAATTCTATTTTTGGAATGTTTGGGGAGCTGTAGCAGCAGATCAAGGTGAGCTGCGCCATGAATATGCACACATATCCTTGCCCGGCCTTAGTTCGCCTAACTTCCATTTTTTTATTCTTAAAAAGAACTGCTACATCTCCTCTCTTATCCTTCACCCATCTCGCGTTCTTCACCAGTTGTCTGTTGGGCTCGCACACCACTAGAACGTCCACTCCGTTCTTTGCAGCAGTTAGATCCGCTACCTCGTGTGCTATCCTGGATCTCCCTAGGTTCGTCTGCAGAATCTTTATTTCCGCCATTGCTCTTCTTTACCGCCCCTCCCCCTTGCTGTCAAGGCTTTCCTTTTCTTCCGTGCCAATTCATCTTGGTGCTTTCTATATTTCGGGCACCTGGCTTTATCTGCCCTATGCCCATCTTTTTGACATAGGAAGCAGTGCTCCTCATTTTGGCAATCTTTGGCCCTGTGCCCTTCCATTCCACACTTAAGACAGGACCTAGTTCTGTCCTCCCCCTTACACTCCCTTGCCCTGTGCCCGTGTTCCATACATCTGTAACATCTTGTTACTTCCATCTTTTCCCACACCTTGCACACTAACCATCCAATTTTTACTTTGGCTCTCCTCAAAATTTCCCAGGCCACTTTCTTTGGTAGCCCAACTCTAGCTGTCTGTTTTCCCTGCCTCCCCGTCCAGAGTGCCTTTACCTCAATTTCGGAATTGCCACCTGTCTCCTGGTGTAGCGCCGTATGCACTTCCTGCTCCGTAGTAGCTTCATCTATACCAGAAATAAATATCTCTATTGAGCTGCTTTTTACCTGTGCATCGACGTTCTTCACCTTAGCATTTATTTCATTTTTTAGAGTTCCCGCCATTTTTGCATCCCCGTCCACTACTAACAGTACATCCTCACCTTTAGCTTTCTTAATATCTTTTATGTTTACCCCGATGGATTCAATATTAACTTCCTTTTTGATGGCCTTAAGCAACTCTGCATAACTTCTTCCCTCAGCCTTGATTGTTACAGTTTCCGTGCCTTGTTGGCTCCATTGTCTTCTTAAGTTAGCCTTACTCGTTTCTGTCCCCGTTCCACGGGCCCCTATCTCATCTTGCCTTCCTAGACTGACCATTATGCCACTTCCCCTGAACACATATTCTGCTATTTTCCTTATTAGGCCCCCTCCAGTATCTTCCGGCCCCACCAGGTAAATATTTTTCCGGTTATGTTCCGTTAAAGTCTCCCTCAATTCAACTACTGCCTTATGCAGCCTTTCCAATTTATTCTCCCCGGCATTTTCCTGCTCTCTGTACGGTGTCAGGTATATGTATCGGCTCCTTTCCTCCTCCCTGCCTCTGCTGGACCTGGTTTTTGTTTCGCTTCGATAAAATTCAACCCTTCCTTCTTCCATGTTTTCGTCTAACAGCTCAGCCACTTCTGGGAACCTGTCAACGATAGTTTTAATTGCCCCACTCTTAGTTTCCTTTAAAAGGTCCACAATTATTCCAATATCCCCTTCCCGTTTCCACAGTGCCGTGTTGCCTGAATCTTCCACCGTTGTCTTGTACGTTTCTTCTGGCCATTTCTTGTTTACGATGGATGAAAGCTTATCGAAGCCCTTGTTTTCCTCTTCTAAGCATGTTTTAATCATATCCATTTCCTTTAAATCCACCGTTTGCGATTTTGGCCGTTTAATTTCGACCATGTCCTCTTCCGTCTGTATTCCTCTCTCCACTTTTTCAACTATTTTCCTTGACTTTTCCCATTTCATATTTTTCCCTTCCATTACCTCAACGTGTTTACGCAGTTTGCCAAATGCTTTTTTTATGTCCAGTTTAGTATTAGGCGTCTCTCTTATACTTACTGACACTACTTTGCTTAACTCCGCTAGCTTTTGGATCATTTCTCTTAATTCCTCTATCTCCCTCGCCCCTTCCATTTCCTCATAACTAATTTTTTTCGGCGATATCTCTTCCCTTGGCCGTTTTGCAATTCTATTCACTTCGTCATCGTCTTTGCTCCCGGCTGTGCTAGGCCCCTGTAGTTGCCTGCCTGTGTTATTTCTCTCAATGGGTATTGCCGTGCTCGCCAGGCTCATTTCTTCACCTTTATCCTCTTCTATGTCCTCTACCATCCCCTCTTCTGATACAATGCTACCCGGTGGAGTCCTACTTAGTGAACTTCTTCTAATCGACGGATTTTCCACTTTCCACCATTCGTACTCTGACCTGGAGAGCTTGTCGCTTTTCCCGGTACGAGCACTTGCTGGTACACTGTATGTTATTTCAGTTTCTGTTTCAGTCGGGCCTACCACTTTCTCCTGCCCCTGAAACGCTTGTGCTTTCTTCGCCACCTTCTTAACATCGCTCGATAAAGACAATAGTTGGTCCGAACCACCTCTAACCACATCCAACCACCTCCAACCACCTCTAACCACCTCCAACCACCTCTAACCTCCTCCAACCACCTCTAACCACCTCTAACCACCTCGAACCACCTCGAACCACCTCTAACCACCTCCAACCACATCTAACCACCTCTAACCACCTCCAACCACATCTAACCACCTCTAACCACCTCCAACCACCTCTAACCACCTCCAACCACCTCTAACCACCTCTAACCACCTCCAACCACCTCTAACCATCTCTAACCACCTCCAACCACCTCTAACCACCTCCAACATCCTCGAATCACCTCCAACCACCTCTAACCACCTCGAACCACCTCGAACCACCTCGAACCACCTCGAACCACCTCTAACCACATCCAAGCACCTCCAACCACCTCTAACCACCTCCAACCACCTGTAACCACCTCTAACCACCTGTAACCACTTCTAACCACCTCTAACCACCTCCAACCACCTCAAACCACCTCCAACCACCTCAAACCACCTCTAACCACCTCCAACCACTTCTAACAACCTCCAACCACTTCTAACCACCTCTCACCACCTCTAACCACCTCCAACCACCTCTTACCACATCTAACCACCTCCAACCACCTCTAACCACCTCCAACCTACCTCCAACCACCTCTAACCACCTCCAACCACCTCTAACCACCTCCAACTACCTCCAACCACCTCTAACCACCTCTAACCACCTCTAACCACCTCTAACCACCTCCAACCATCTCTAACCACCTCCAACCACCTCTAACCACCTCCAACCACCTCCAACCACCTCTAACCACCTCTAACCTTAAATTACACAACCGCACGTTTGATTTGTCGGTTACATCAATGCTATCTAGTAGAAACTTCATCATATTTCTTCAATACGACTTGAAACCTTAAATGGATGTAGGTACTTAAGATTCCAATTTCTTATTTGAGTTATTTTATTTATCTTATTTATTTATTTACAACAAAATCAAGACCAACACACGTACATAATACATTATAATAATCTGAAAATAGTAATTCCCACCTACATATTTTGCTTTATTGATCGTTCTGAAGAACGAAAATATTTTATATCCCCGATTTCAAAAATTCTTAGACAGAAATCCGTTTCAGACATCAGGGAACATTTTTGGTCCCGTGTCTGTCTGTCGGTCTGTCGTCCAATTTTAATGAAATTTGGGTGGTAGGTCATAATTAGCCTATTGTTGGTCCCATATAAGTTTCAACCTTCTGCTCTTATTTGTTTATCTTCCACATGCTCTCAAACATACATTTATTTACTGCCATATCTTTAAAAGTAATCATCTGATTTGTATGACATTTTTATGGTTTGTCGAAAGTAGCCTGCAGATAACATCTCCCTAATTTCAACTTTCTGCGCACTAAAAATCGTGGTAAATTATACTGTCTTATACTATAACGCCGCATGGCTAACTGACTCACTGACATTAATGTTTACCCACTTCCAGAAGAGTTAGAGACTTGCGGTTTGCGCCATTCGACGCGTAACGTCCATATTGTGAACAAAAATAGCTATAAAAAGTTCACTTTTCCCCCTTCTTCCCCCCTTAAAAAAATAATAATGGGTGACTTGATTTTTAAGCTGGTATGGGGCCTTATTGCGGCTAAACGGTAAGTCGTATTAGAAAATGGATAGCACAAGTGGTGACTGTTTTAAAAGATCTCCAACTTATCAATAGAGCAATCTTATCTTAAATCTATCTTAAAAAAAAAAAAAAAAAAAAAAAAATTAGAGCACATAGTTGATGCATATATTTTACTAGCTGAATACCCGTGCTTCGCTACGGGGTGTTTTATTTTCAATTTAATGGATTTATAAACTACTATCAAGAAACATTTAAATTATTTTACAAAGCGAGAATATCAAGATTCTATCCCTCCCCCTTATTTCTATACCCCCTCCCTTTTGATAAGATAATTTGCTAATATCCCAAATTAGTAATTCATTCCGACTAACTTTTTAAAAAGGAAAAGCAGTGGTAATTTCCTTCTGTTTTACATTCCTTACATTTTACATCCCTTGGTTGAAATTGGAATTATCTTTTATTAATATACATGCTTACATCCAAAATAAGAGCTCTTTCTCAAGTATTAACTTCCTAACTTTTGAAGATCGGTCTGGGCTCAATTCCCCTTCTTTTCTTACTCTGTCCTTATGTTCCCCTTAGGGATAAAATTTTAGAAAATCTCTATTGGCAGATATCAATATAATTTAGAAATTATTATACTACGTATACACTCGTAGATTATATTTTAGAATTTTAAAGAAGTTGTCATGATTAAGTTAGTAAAGGTTTAGGCACGGTAAGGCGTGATTTATTAATTATTGCCTTAATATCTAAAAATAAATCTAAATATTTTTTGACAGTGATTGAAAATTAATTTCTTTAACAGTTCTTCCTACAGAAATTTCCACAAAACATAAAATATGGTAGTAGTTTCTTCTGCAATTTTGGTTAAATACATTTTTTATGAAAAATGAAATCAGAATTTTGAAATCTATTTAGAAGCCCAGTTCTCAGCTCCATATAAAGCTACCAAATCGTTTTATATCCTTTATCACCCGCAGAATTATGCTTAAAATTGTACCTAAGATCCTCTAAAATCTATTCAGCCATTTGGAGGTGATTGACGCACAGACAGACAGATATAACATTTTCTAAACTTAAATTCGTTGTCAGGACTACTTATTCAGTGGAAATACCCCATATTCTCTCTCGGCCCTCCATGTTCTCTAGTGGAGAGATAACCTTATGTAGAGCTAAAATGTAAAATCAATAAAATAGATAAATTGATGTACTAAAATATTATTTATGTATTAATATATTTTTTCAATAAAGGTATTTTGAATAATGATAATAATAATAATAAAAATAAAAATAAATAAATGAATAAATACAAAATTTTAGCCCAATCGGATAAATGTACAGACACAACAATTATTAGTTTTTTATACATAGATATAGATATATTTTTCCATTTCACCACCCTAAATGTACATAACAATAATTGAACAGCACTCTTAAAGAGCTTTTCAACGGTATGCATCGTGAAGGGTTTTCATTACTTTGACATTTGTACCCCGTACCCCTGTGTACCAAAATCAAAATTTCGAAAATGCATGAAGTCAGTGACCTTCCCCTTTTCCCCTTGCTTTGAAGGTCAAGTGTGCAAATTTTCATTGAAATTGGAATAAAACGGCAGATTTGAATGAAGAACACACACACACACGCCCGTTCTCGCGCGCGCGCACACACACTTACGTTGACATTTCCTTTTTACCCCTCTCCTAAATGAAAATAATGACAAAAACGTACATTACAATTACTTTTCTCTTAAAGAGCCTTTCAACGATATGCATCATAAAGGGTACCTATCAATTACTTAGACATTTGTACACAGTACTCCTGTGTACCAATATTTTAACTTTATAATCTCATGTAAGTAGTACACTCATAGACACTTCATTTATAAAAGATAAAAGACACTCTTCATTTACATAAAATGTAGTTATACATATTTTTTCATTTTCCCCCTCCTAAATGAAAATATGACAAAACTGTACATAACAATAATTACTGTACTTTTAAAGAGCTTTTCAACGATATGCATCATTAAAAGTATTCATTACTTTGACATTTGTACCCCGTACCCCTGGGTACAAAAATAAAAATTTCGCAAAATCCTTTCTTAGTGGATGCCTATGATATGAACCGAGTATAACCTCAAAATTTCAAGTCTCTCGGTTAAGCAGATTTTGCTGTGCGTTGATTCTATGTCAGTCAGTCAGTCAATCAGGACATTGCCACTTATATTATAGATATAGATTATGAAACAAATTTGATTTTAATGAAGAATATCTGTTCAACCAGAAAAATCAGTGAAAATGTTAAGTAAAATATAATCTTATTAAAATAAAATTAGTGGCATAAGGCAGGAAAAAAAAACAACTTATTTTTCAGGTTAAAATGAAGTCATTCTTTATTTAAATAATCTTCCAATTGGTGAATTAATTATCTTAGTAATTATGTTAATGATTATATGCTTTAAAACTTAAGTATTAGTATTGACAATTTTTTTTTCTTATTTGTCAAAATAGTTTTGATTTTTTAAATGAATTAAAGTATCAATTTAGGAAAATTTAAAGAGAGCAGAAGGTTGAGTAAGGAGTAACTGCTTTGTTAAATAAGTAGTTCCCTTTTCTTGTTACCACTACGAATGGGTATTCGTAGTGGTTCCCCCCCCCCCCCCTCCAATCTAAACTGACTTAGAATGTGCCCCTCCCCCAGGCCTAGCAGCTGAATACGCCACTATATGGAATCGAAAATATAAGAAATGCATGGACTACCATCCAAATTTCAAGAAAATAGGACGAGCAAATTTTGAAGATATGTTGGTTGATTGGTTGGCACAAATTGAGTGACAGACAGACACGGAACCAAAAACGTTCCCTGAAATCTGTCTTGGAAGGATATCTGTCTTGGAATTTTTGAAATCGGAGAAAAATAATGTTCGTTCTTCAGAACGATCCCATAGCTCCAGTTAAGCTCGGAAGCAAAAATAGAGGATGATGAAAATCTTTCAAACTGAATAACCGACGCCGACGTTTTGAAAAAATTTAGTTCCTTCTACAAGATATATAAGCCAGTCAAATAGTACACTAAAAATCTATAAAATCCCAAATTAACGGCCCAGGTCCAAAATCCCAGGTCTTATTTTTTAATATGTTGTTAGGAGCACTACCAGTAGTGTATATTGTATACACACGTTTGCAGCTTCGAAAAACCTGTGCTAACTTCGTAGCACTCCAAAAACCACGATTTTCGCACTTGTTGTGGTTTTTTCACTATTACCTCTTTAACTAAAGCCTAGTCCACACCAGGAGACACGTTGCGCAACATGTCTATAGACCGTCTATTATTGTCTAGGTCTAGCGTCCACACTTGTAGAAACGTTGCGCAACATGACTACCGTTGCACCATTTCTACCATTTAGAATGGAAAACCGTAGACATGTGACTTTTGGTCTAGCAACAAGACCGTAGACGCCGATTGTCTAGCCGATGTCTATAGACAAATCGCTAGACATGTCTTCTGAGACCAAAATCGCGCAACATGTCTACTAGTGTGGACAAGGCTTAAGAGTTTTGTCATGAAACATGTTATTTGCGTTTATAAAGTAAAATAAATGTTCTACAAGTTGAAACCCAAAACCAGCTCTTTAGTACCTATAGTTACTATAAGATACAGATATTAAAAAATTGGCAATTGTTTCGAAAAAAGTGAAATTTTAAGATTTTTGTCAACTTTTGACCCCGAAATCGGGGAAAATACTCATTTTACGAGTTATATCATCAGGTAAGATGTTGTAGCAAATGTAATTAGCTTTAATTTAGGCACTTAACGACGTCTGCAGGTCTGATAGTTTCCTCATTATGCTTAAAAATCCAAAAAATGGGAAAACTGATTTTTTTGCAGGGTAGTAAAACCACACGAGCAAAGCAAAATGCCGTTTTCGCACGAGTTGCGTACCGTACTTTATCTACGATTGTGGATTTTAATAATAAACACAAAATGAATAAAAAAATGAAATAAACTTGCTGTATGTAAGTTCGTCTCTTTTGATTAAGATGACATTATTCATTAGTTGTATTTTGTGCCGAATTAATTATTTCAGGAGGTTAAAGTTTTGAAATATTATTTTATTATTATTTCGGGAGATGTATTATAATTCTCTTAATTTTCGTCATAATCACTTAAATCACTCATTGTTTTTCACTAAAAACTCGATATAAACAGTTACTTTAATTAAACAAACAACAAATTAGTTTTGTTAAATTTAAACAAACTCGCTAATCGTGCGTTAAGGTGAAGAATTCTTCACCTTATCGCCCGATTATGAAACACGCATGCGCAATGAATACAGCTACGAAAATAATCACTTTCTACGCATCAAAACAGAGATATAATGTTTATATTTCGTATCAATCGTAGATAAATGTATTTACAATATAATTAATTTATCATTTTTATTTAAATTTATGAGAGATGAATGTTTTGGTACACCATGTATATTATATAAAGATGTACAGTACCTGTTCTGATACAGCTCTGAATAGACAGCTGGAGTCCCTGGCGGTGTGCTTCCTGTACAGGCCAAGAGAATCTAACAATATATCAAGTTGATCAGCAGGCTTCAACCAACTCTTGGGTCTTTCCTGCAACAACAACAGCAACAAGGACTTAACTTAGTGCTTTCTAGAGGGATAATGTTTATCTTACAGCATGGTGTAAAAAACTGAAGAGGTCTTTAGGCCCAATTCACACACGAGTGGCGTATGGCACTGAAGTGGCAAGTGGCAGAAGGAGTCCACCATGACCGATCCTCGCCAGTCCCACGCCAGAGCCACGCCATCGCCACGCCAGTGCCATACACCACTCGTGTGTGAATTGGGCCTTACACTGCCAAAAGGCCCGACATATACGCCCAAAACCGTAATAATGCCCTGCCGGAGACACTATGTTCAAATTTAAAAACAAACTCAATCCAGTTTAATCATGATATAATGAAATAGTCTGCCAATTATTTGAGTAGCTTCCTACTCATAGGCCCAATCCACACACGAGTGGTGTATGGCACTGGCGAGGCAATGGCGTGGCTCTGGCGTGGGACTGGCGAGGATCGGTCATGGTGGACCTCCTCTGCCACGCCAATGTCATGCCATACCAGTGTACAATAGGCCATAAGTTAACATAGATTTGGCACAAACCAGCGCCACGCCAGTGCCATATGCCACTCGTGTGTGAATTGGGTCTAATACGTTAAGCTTTTACATATCATTATTGTCTATTTTATTTAATTTTTTTTTACCACCTTTTATTTTAAATCAGTATAAATTGAATAGAAGTATTAGCCGGTCAATGAGATGCAGCAACGCAGACAGGGCAGCAAAGTTTTTCCTCTAACCATATTAATGTAAACAAATTTCTAGCAGTAACTGGTAATATAATGTAATAATAATTATATGGGTTAGTTACTAACCTACTATCCAAATTTCAATGATATGGGACGAGGAAATTTTAAGATAAGTTGGTTCATGAAAATTGAGTGATAGACCGAGAGACAGACAAAACAAACATGTTCCTTGATGTCTGTCTTGGAATTTTTGAAATCTGAGAAATAAAATTTTTTTAGTTCTCCGGAACGATCGCATAGCTTCCGTTACCTTCAGTAAGCTCGGAAGAAAAAAAAAAAAAAAAAAAAAGTGTGTTGTCGCGGGACACCAGGTAGGAACGAAGTTCCTTACATTTTTCATTAAATATAAATGATAAAATATATACATTGCTAACTACTTATACATGGCGAAGTTAGAAAAGAGACAAAATTAAAAATAACGAACTGTTTGTACCTAGTAAGAGTTAAGGAAAAATTAAAAGAAAATCATAATTTGCATCATTAAAGCAAGTGTCTTACTATAAATATATATTGAATATAAAAAAAATGTATCATGATGAGTTTATAAATAAAGAGTATGTTTGTTATTTTAAACGTTTGGGTCCACTTTAATAAATTTAGCGATCTGTATCACTTCATAGCAGTGTCGGTGTTTGTTTTACTAAAAAAATATTTAAAAAAGTTGTTTGTCTCATTAAATAGATGAAGTTAGAATTTTTCTTGGATTAAATACACCGCATTTTAATAATATACCTATAGTCCAGGCAAATTAGTAAAAAGAACAGCAAATGGAGGAAATAATTTATAAAGTTTTGAAACTTTGTGAAAACACTTGTAAGGGGTGTAGTAGTAAGAAACAGTAAAGTTCCCCCCTCTTGAGGGGGCGCGTCCCCCCCTCCCCCCTCCTTAAAGTCCAAAATTTAATTATTTTCCACTTTTTACACAAAACGGTTTATTTTTTGAAGAGAAGTGTTATTACCAAAATTATTTCTCACATAATTCTGCACAAAAAAGGCCCTATGCATGTTTGAAGTGAGACATACCGTTTTCGAGATATTGTAGTTGGAAAGAGATAAAACGTATTTTTGCGAACCAAGATATCTAAAAAACAACACTTCCGATTTTAATGAAATTGGGATGGTAGGTTATACCTACCATCCCATGGGCTACTTATTATGGGCTACTTAGCCCATTGTTGATCCCATAAAAGTTTCAATCTTCTGCTCCCATTATTTTATCCTCCACATGCGCACAAACATACATTTATTTAGACCTATATCTTCAAAAGTACTCAACTGATTATTATAAAATTTGGATGGTTGTGTCGAAAGTAGCCCGCAGATAGCCCCAAATTAATTTCAACCGTCTGCGCTCTTTACATTTTGATAAATTGATACTTTAATTCATAACAGACAGACATTTATAGTAGACAGACATAATAATAGACATTTTTCTACTGTAAAATTACAGTAGAAAAATTAAAAACGCGTATATTAAGGAATTACTGCATTTAATAAAACAGTTTTCAGCCTTCATTAGGGGCATCAATGTTTTTAGAACATACTATAAGTAAATAGGTAACTATAAGTAAATAGGTAACTATAAGTAAATAGGTAACTATAAGTAAATAGGTAACTATAAGTAAATAGGTAACTATAAGTAAATAGGTAACTATAAGTAAATAGGTAACTATAAGTAAATAGGTAACTATAAGTAAATAGGTATAACCATAAGTAAATAGGTGACTATAAGTAAATAGGTGGCTACAAAAAATAGGTAACTATAACTAAATAGGTAACTATAAGTAAATAGGTAACCATAAGTAAATAGGTGACTATAAGTAAATAGGTAGCAACAAGTAAATAGGTAACTATAAGTAAATAGGTAACTCGTAGGTATAGGTGGCTTCGTTATAAGTAAATAGGTAACTATAAGTAAATAGGTAACTACAAGTTGGTAAAAATAGTAAAAACCCACACAATAATTAAACCGATTTAAAGAAATAAATATGAACGATGGTTAACATGTAAAATAATATATTATATTTCACCTAAAAAAAATTAAAATTAAACATTTTTGTAGTTCTTTTACTAATAAAAGTTCTTACTTAAAACATATTTTATTTAAAATATGTTAAATAAAAATTTAATTAAATTATAATTAATTTATGTAATTTAAATTTAGTATACATTTATTTATAAGCTATTATTGTTCTAGTTTATCGGACCAATATTTCTATTTAATAATTACTGTAACAGCTTTATGATAAAATAATAAAATTATAAAAGATTAAAAAAATTATAAAAAAAAACACACACAATAATTAAACCGATTTAAAGAAATAAATATGAACGCCGGTTAAAAATATAAAATAATATTATATGTCACTTAAAAAAATGATAAAATATATATTTTTTTAGTACTTTTACCTATAAAATTTTAAATATGTTTAGTAAAAAATTAATTAAATTATAATTTTATTTTATTTAAATTTAATATTAATGTATTTATAAGTAATTGTTGTTCTAGTTTATCGGAACTATATTTCGATTTAATTATTGTAACAGTTTTATGATAGAATAATAATAATTATTAAAAATAAATTATTTAATTAATTAAAAATTAGTCTAATTCACTGTGATATAAACGTTTAATGTTAATGCTGTTATTATTTTAAAATTAATGTATACAGACATGATTGAAAATGTATTAATATGTAAACATGTATACACATAATAATGACGTACATAATAAACAAATAAATAGACTTACCATTTTATGTATTGAGAAAACGCCTATATGAAAAATGGGAGAAATAATGAGAACAATTCACTGGGCTAAATAACTAGCAATACTGAACAGATTAGAACTGATTTCGTTTATTTTCTAGCTAGTTTATCCAAAGGTTAAACTTTAAAATATTATAGAAGAAGATAACAGTGGCGACGTGTGTTTCAAGCATCTATATTACTGAAATGAATCAAATAAGAAATCGTATTTGAACTTTGTACTGTGACAAAACATTATTATATTTATCCAAACACCTTCTGTCTTCTGTTATGTTTATAGACACTTCTTACTTTTATTTGATTTTAAATTATTATTATTTGAGTAAGATTTGTAAATAGACTGCCAATTAGTGTGGCACATAGCTTCCTCGCATCCTAGCTCTTATTTTATTGATTTTATGCTTTAACAAGCCATTATTGTCTAATTGGTTTGTTTCCCCCGTTTTGCTTCCGAGCTTATCGAAGGTAACGGAAGCAATGTGTTCACTTTTGAGAACGAAAAACTAAAACTTCCAAGACAGAAATCCGTTTCAGACATCAGGGAACATTTTAGGTCTCGTGTCTTTCGGTCTGTGTTTCCGCGAATTATGAAACGTGCGATGATAACTTGAGTAGATGTCAACCGATTTTGATGAAATTTGGTAGACATTTTCATTTCACCAATGCCCAGGACGGGTTCGTTGGACAACGTTATCCGTCCAAGTGTTCACGAGCAACCATCGCTTAAACGTGAACTTCAAATTTAAGAATTGAAATTTTTGGTCGGGAAAAAATCAAACTTTATCTATTCAATGAGACAACATTTTTTTTTAAATACAATTTTTTAGTAAACCAACAGCGACACCACTATAAAGTGTTAAAGATCGCTAAAACTATATTAATAGTTTTTACGCAATAAACAATATAACAATAAAGTAATATAACAATAATTTTAATGTTAATACAACAATAAAGTACATGATAGGATGCGGGGAAGCTATGTGCCACACTAATTAGCAGTCTATTTTTAATGTGCCAAAATTGTTTTGATGTTTTACTTGAATTAAAGTATCAATTAAGCAAAAGTTAAATAGTGCAGACGGTACAAAGTAATCTTTCTACAAATCAGAAAGGTACGTTTGAAGCTATAGGTGAAAATTAATGTATGTTTGTGCGCATGTGGAAGAGAAACAAATGAGCACAGAAGGTAGAAACTTATTATGTCACCAGCAATAGGCTACTCATCGCCTACCATCCAAATTTCATTAAAATTGGAAGTGTAGTTTTTAAGATATGTTGGTTTGCAAAAATTGGACGACAGACCGACAGACAGACACGGAACCAAAAATGTTCCTTGATGTCTGAAACGGATTTCTGTCTTGGAATTTTTGAAGTCGGAGACCTAAAAATATTTCGTTCTTCAGAACAATCACATAGCTTCTGTTACCTTCGGTAAGCTCGGAACTAGGATGCAAAACTAGAAACAAAATTTTGTGATTTAAATCTAGGGTGACCATATAAAGTTTAGTCCAAAACGGGAAATTGGAATTGAAAATTGCGGAAGGGGGGCTAGGTATATTTTAGGAGTTTCAAAGAAAAAAAAAACATTTTTTGCTTTGAGATAAAATTTTCTATTTTGACATCAATTGGTAAATCTTCTCTATTTGGCCCACCGATTGCGACAGTTCAATTTACTTAGTGTTTTTGCTTCCGAGCTTACCGAAGGTAACGGAAGCTATGTGATCGTTCTGAAGAACGAAACATTTTTAGGTCTCCAATTTCAAACATTACAAGACAAAAATCCGTTTCAGACTTCAGGGAAAATTTTTGGTTCCGTGTCTGTCTGTCGGTCTGTCGTTCAATTTTTGCGAACCAACATATCTTAAAAACTACACGTCCAATTTTAATGAAATTTGGATGGTAGGTGGTAGGTCATGATATATAAAACTTATATGGTCCCATATAAGTTTCAACCTTTTGCGCTCATTTGTTTCTCTTCCACATGCGCACAAACATACATTTATTTACACCTATAGCTTCAAAAGTACCTACTTATCTGATTTGTATGAAACTTTTATAGTTTATCGAAAGTAACCCGCAGCCCCAGATTACTTTGAACCTTCTGCACTCTTTAACTTTTGCTAAATTGATACTTAAATTCAAGTAAAAAATCAAAACAATTGGACAAATTATAAAAACGGGGGAAACAATGACAAAAATTAGACAATAATGGCTTGTAAAAGCATAAAATCAATATTGTACGTGATAGAATGCGAGGAAGCTATGTGCCACACCAATTGGCAGTCTATTTTTAATTGTTCCTTTTTACAGGATTTCTCCATTTTCCATTTTTACAGGATTTAACCTTTTAACAGGATCTGTAAATTGTAAAAACGATTCTGGTTGTTGGATCTCAATAAATTCAATGGCTATAATTTTATAACAAAATTCATAGTCACCAAAATCATTTGGTAATGATGGAAGGTTATGGTTATGTTATATGTCAAAAAGTACTAACCTTACCTAAACTAACCACAACCTTCTTCATTTTCCCTAAAATTAATTTTAAAAAAAAATTGCAATTAATTTTTAAAAAAATAAGATTAAATTTATTGAGATGCTACAATCGAAATTGTTTTTGTAAAGTAAAAAGGAAAATTCTATTTGAAGTTTTTCTTTTGTGGACTTGAGGTTTTTTTTATATAAGTAGTTGGTTGTTTTTTGGATTTAATAAATTAAATTTAATTTAATTTAATAAAGCTTGTGTGAATAAAACATAATAAAGGACTTTCATTCCAAAAAAACAACCAACTACTTATATAAAAAGGAAAAGTTAAAAAAAACCGAAGTGAGATCTATATTCTTTTCTCTCCTCTTCTTGGGCTATAAGGGATGGTCAATAAAAAAACTCATATTTATTATTAAGACACTTTAATTAATATGCAAATTTTCGCCTATACCTAATAGTCAGGGTGCCCATAGGCAAAAAAGTAACTTATACATACTCTTTCCAAACCTTTTTGTATGGCTTGTTTAGGCCAAATCTAACACCGTTTTCCTCTGTAACTTTTTTTAGTTTTGGGGCGTTTTTTTTTTTTATTTGAACCCTAAAATTTCAGACTAGAAAATCGGAAAAAGTTCTGCGCCAGACAATATTAAAATGTTGATTTATAGGGTTCAAATAATGTATCTTGAGAAAATCAGCCAGTTATTAATTAATGATATTAATTCATTTTAATTAATAATAATGGATATTAATTAATATGAACTAATATTAATTAATGATTAATAACCAGCTGATTTTCTCAAGATACATTATTTGAACCCTATAAATCCACATTTTAATATTGTCTGACGCAGAACTTTTTCCGATTTTCTTGTCTGACGCGTCAAAAGTTTAGGGTTCAAATAAAAAAAAAACGCCCCAAAACTAAAAAAAGTTACAGAGGAAAACGGTCAGACTTTGCCTAAACAAGCCATACAAAAAGGTTTGGAAAGAGTACGTATAAGTTACTTTATCTACGATTGATACGAAATATAAACATTATATCTCTGTTTAGATGCGTAGAAAGTGATTATTTACGTACTTGTATTCATTGCGCATGCGCGTCTCATGGTTCTGAAAAATTCCTCTTCTTTACCACACTAGTGCGGTAAAGAAGAGGAATTCTTCAGCTTTACGCACGATTAGCGAGTTTGTTTACATTTAACAAAACTAATTTGCTATTATTTTATTAAAGTAACTGTTTATATCGAGTTTTTAGTGAAAAACAATGAATGAATCAAGTGGCTTTGACGAAAATGTAGAGAATAATACTCCTCCAGAAACAATTAATTCGGCAAAAAATACAACTCAAGATTAATGCCATCTTTATCAAGAGAAGAGATACGAACTTACATACAGCAAGTTTATTTTTTTCTGTATTTATTATTTAAATCTAACAATCGTAGATAAAGTACGGTACGCAACTCGTGGGAAAACGGAATTTTGCATTGCTCGTGTGGTGTTACTACCCTCGCTGTCGCTCGGGTGCAAACTCCACACTCGCATGCAAAATGCTACTTTCCGCACTCGACGCGTAATGTAGGTACTATTTTTGCCTATGGGCACCTTGACTATAAGCATCATCAGGCCTAAAATAATAAAACATGTAATCATATTTTTTTATACATCTAAAATTTTTAATAATATAATTTTTTATAACATTTACATTTATTTTTCTATTTTATATAAATTAAAAATTTAAATTCTATTATTATTAATAACATTAAATGAATAAAAATTAGATAACAAAAGATAAAAAAATGGTATTAATCTATTACATAAAAAAAAAAAAAAAAAAAAAAATTAATTAAGTAAAATTGGTGGGACATAGTGTGCCCTCACAATAAATAGCATATGTGACATCTTTTTGAAAAAGAAAAAAACACATGGGTCTTCACAAGAAGTAAGAATACTTTTTACATATAATAACAACTAAGAGATATTTTGCTACTTAACAGCTATCTTTAGATTCTAAATTGATTAAATGTTCACAGTAAAACGAAGTAAGTGACCGAAATTCACTGATGAGTAGATATCACCCATTAGACTATTAGACCATATTTACTAAGATTGGGAACGTCTAAATCTTATTAAATATGGGGCTAGTTCTTCATTTTACCCAGACCTTTTGGAAAATGTCCCATTTTTGAAAAACCGGGACATTTTCTTTTCAGGAACCGACGGGACGCCTTTAAAATTTAAAAGCTTAAAATAACGGGACTGTCCCGGTCCAAACTGGACGTAAGGTCACCCCTATTTAAATCCAATAATATATATATATATTAATAAATACATATATATATATTAATAATATAATTTATTGTTAATCACGTGATTATTTAAATTTCGTTTTCCGCATTTTCAGCAATATCAGAATTTACTTATCCATACCTCATGAACAATTTATTTCCAGGGAAATAGACTCATGTGGTTCAATTCGTATTTGAAATGGAATAAAGAAATTTGAATTTTTTCGTCAAAACCATCAAAACCGTTTTCGAGGACTAATTTTTATATTTCCTAAGGTATTTAGAATTTCCTGTCATTATAAAAAATAATTTTATTAGAATTACTAGCTGGATCGGCGCACGCCTCGCGCGACTTATCCGTCTAGAAGTTGGCGCTGTGTGTGAAAAATAATTAAAACAATATAATAAATATATTTTTATTGTTACATAATTTCGTATTTTAGTACAAGTGCCTAGGTATTTTATTTTTTTATGCTTATTTTTAAACACTTTATCTAAATTAAATATACATATTATGTCCAGCTGTTTTTCATTATTAATAAATTTAACCATTAATTTTTATATTTATCTACTTTGCAGTTATTATTTAGATAATGCATTTTGTTTAACTGTAATTTTTAATTAAAAAATAAATTAAAAAATAAATTTAACTTCAATTTTTTATTTTATAATTTTCAATTATTACATTTTATACTACCTTCAATTTTCAATTTTGGGTACAATGAGTCTATGTACCAAATTTCAGATCTCTAAGTCCACTGGAAGCTAAGATAATAGTATCTGATTAAATCCAAGATGGCGGCCATATGTTGAAGAGACAGTACCTTTAATTTTCTTCTTTAACTACCATTAGTCTATGAACCAAATTTCAGATCTGTATGTGCACTGGAAGCTAAGATACTTGTCTGTGATTAAATCCAAGATGGCGGTTATAATTCAATATGGCGTCCATATATCGAAATAAAAATGGGCACACTTTTCTATTTATTTTACACTCTATCTATGAGTACCAAATTTCAAATCTCTATGTCAATAGGAAGTAGGAGAATTACTGATGAATAAATCCAAGATGGCGGCTATAATTCAATATGGTGGCCATATATCGAAATCAAAATGGCCGTACTATTCTATTTATGGTTCACTCTATCTATGTACCAAATTTCATATCTCTATGTCAATGGGAAGTAGGAGAATTAGTGATCAGTCAGTCAGTCAATGTCACTCTTAGTTTTATATATATAGATTACATTTGGTTAATGAAGTCGTAGTTCGATTATACATTGCTGCATAAGGTAGAACAACCGTCTAATAACATTAATCATTTTATTTTTGCTTCCGAGCTTCGAGCTTATCAAAGGCAACGGAAGCTATGTGAACGTTCTGAAAAACGAACATGCTATATGTCACCGATTTCAACAATTCCAAAACAGAAATATGTTTTAGGAAACAATTTTAGTTCCGTGTCTGTCTGTCGTACAATTTTTTCGAACTAACATAAAAAACGACTAGTCCAATATTTAGATAGTAGGTCGTAATCAGTCCATTTTTTGTCCCATATAAGTTTTTACAGTATGAGCCTATTTGTTTCTCTTCCACATGCGCGCAAATATAATATTTATATCATTTTTAGTCATTTGATATTTAAGAATTTGTCGAAAGTAGCCCCCAGACCCAAATTATTTTCAACCACCTCTAACCACCAGTGGCGTATCCAGCGGCTAGGTCTGGAGCAAGATGAGTAGAATATACTGAATATACAGAATATATAGAATATACTGAATATGAGTAGAATATAGAGTATATTCTACACATCTTGGGTCTGGAGGGAGCACATTCTAAGTCAGTTAAATTGGGAGGGGGGGGGAGGGGTATTCGTAGTGGTAACAAGAAAAGGGAACTACTTATTCAACTAAGCAGCTGCCCCTCTCCCCCCCCCCCCCCCCAAAAAAAAAAAAAATCTCCGTGCCAAAGTAACAATAAACTGTTTTAGAACGTATTCGTTAGAAAATGTTATGCTAATGCTTACTGCAGTACAATATCTTACTCTAAGTCATGGGCGTCGTCTACAGTTAATTAATGGGGGGGGGAGGGGGTATGGCGGGGGGGTCCGGGGGAAAATTTTGAAAATATAACCTCTCAAAACAGCGCTTTTATGCATTTCTGAGGTGAAAGATAGGCTCTTAACATTTAGCTAAATTGATACTTTAAATCAAGAAAAAAAAAATGTATATATATAACAATTTTGATAGATTTAAAACGAGGGAAAAATTAAATAATTTTTACAAGAATAGGCTGTAAAAGCACAAAATCATTAACGAATGCAATATAAGATGCTAGGAAGCTGTGTGCCACACAAATTGGCACACTAGTTTTTATCTATACTTACATAAAAATTTGTGCGATTTAACACGTTCTAAACTTATTCATTAACATAATTTCTTGGTTCATCGCTTTCGATATATTAGTTGTTCCGGTTCGGGTTTTCATGATTTTATGTTTATATATTATTCAACATTTTATCAAGATTTACGTTAAAAATGATTTCTCCCTGGTGGGGAATTGAACTCTGACCTCTTGCCCTTTGTAATTTTAAATTATTTTGCAGAGTTGTAGGAGAGTAGCGTCCCCAACTATTCAAATTTGGACCTAAAATTCATATCTCGATTTCACCTCTATGACAAAACAACAAAACTGCATTTTCTTTAATAATTCAAAAGGTGGTTTTTACCAAATATCTCGAAAAGTATTGACATTAGGCGAATTAATGTTATGTACAAATTTGTTCTTCATTAAATTTTCAATAAAAATGGACCTTTATAAATGTTTTCTAGCTCCAACCATTTTTGAGTTACAAGCGCTCTAAATTAGGTAATAACAAATAAAGTTGGATTAGGGGGGCAAACGGATTCTTTTATTAGGGATTTCTGACCATAAGCCACACTCTGTTTATTCAAAATAATTAAATTATTAAATTGGGAGGGGGGGGGGGGAGGGGTATTCGTAGTGGTAACAAGAAAAGGGAACTACTTATTCAACTAAGCAGCTGCCCCTCCCCCCCCCCAAAAAAAAAAAAAACCTCCTTGCCAAAGTAACAATAAACTGTTTTAGAACGTATTCGTTAGAAAATGTTATGCTAATGCTTACTGCAGTACAATATCTTACTCTAAGTCATGGGCGTCGTCTACAGTTAATTAATGGGGGGGGAGGGGGTATGGCGGGGGGGTCCGGGGGCCCTCCCCCGGAAAATTTTGAAAATATAACCTCTCAAAACAGCGCTTTTATGCATTTCTGAGGTGAAAGATAGGCTCTTAACATTTAGCTAAATTGATACTTTAAATCAAGAAAAAAAAAATTTATATATATAACAATTTTGATAGATTTAAAACGAGGGAAAAATTAAATAATTTTTACAAGAATAGGCTGTAAAAGCACAAAATCATTAACGAATGCAATATAAGATGCTAGGAAGCTGTGTGCCACACAAATTGGCACACTAGTTTTTATCTATACTTACATAAAAATTTGTGCGATTTAACACGTTCTAAACTTATTCATTAACATAATTTCTTGGTTCATCGCTTTCGATATATTAGTTGTTCCGGTTCGGGTTTTCATGATTTTTCATGATCTCCCTGGTGGGGAATTGAACTCTGACCTCTTGCCCTTTGTAATTTTAAATTATTTTGCAGAGTTGTAGGAGAGTAGCGTCCCCAACTATTCAAATTTGGACCTAAAATTCATATCTCGATTTCACCTCTATAACAAAACAACAAAACTGCATTTTCTTTAATAATTCAAAAGGTGGTTTTTACCAAATATCTCGAAAAGTATTGACATTAGGCGAATTAATGTTATGTACAAATTTGTTCTTCATTAAATTTTCAATAAAAATGGACCTTTATAAATGTTTTCTAGCTCCAACCATTTTTGAGTTACAAGCGCTCTAAATTAGGTAATAACAAATAAAGTTGGATTAGGGGGGCAAACGGATTCTTTTATTAGGGATTTCTGACCATAAGCCACACTCTGTTTATTTTTCCATAGATATTTGACTTCCCCTTCTCAATTTTTCATTCCTCTATTTAACCCTCCCCCTCCCCCCTTTGATTTTGTTATTTTTATTAAAAAAAATAGACTTTTTATTATTTATAGGTTTATTTATTTCTAGAACTTAAAGACTCTCATAGTGCTAATTTCTTTTGTTAATTATTGTGCTATTATTTTATTATTTTTAGAAATACATAAATATTCATTCATAAAAAAAATAAAAAAAGGGGGGGGGGGGAGGGTCTAGTTGGGGGGAAAATAGAGGAATCAAAATCACATTTTAATTTTGGTTATTCGAAAGTACAAAATTTCCGAAAAATCAAACCCCGGGGCCCCGGGCGGTCGCCCGGTTTGCCTGTGCCTGGCGCCACCACTGAGGAAGACCAAGACAAAGATGGGACGAGGAGATGAGGAAGGTGTGTGGGGAAGTGACTTGGCAGTGAATGGCCAACGAAAGAACGGAATGGTCCAGAATGCAACAAATGAACAAATTTTGCAGACGTCTGGCTCTATAAAATCCAAATTACAAATGAAGGAAAAAATAAAATTATAATTTGGTTAGGGAAAAATAGATAATTCAAAATTAAAGACATTTGAATAAGAAAAAAAGGTAAAGATTCTGTTTTCTATAAAAAAAAAGTTTTATTTTTAAATAAATGAAAAATTTTTTTTTTTAAAAATTAAAAATAATAATAATAATTGGTACGATTTAATTTATTATACTAATCTAAAAGAGAGTATTTTATTTAAGATTTAAGTATGAAGTTTAGAAGCAATGTTTTATTAAAATCAATGTAATAAAGGGAAAAAGAAACTGTATATTATATGAATTCATTTTAATTATTTCAAGGATGTTATTTTTATTATTAATTTATTAATACATTTACAAATGTTAAAGAGATGCAACTCAAAACCTCATAAGGTTACACGGCCTTTGCCGATTTGTTTTTATAACAATAAATGGATTATTATCATTATTACATATAGGGCGGGATGGGGAAATAATAAAATGATTTTTCAGCATATAATAACGTATATGCCTAGTATCCTAGTAACCAGCGAAACCCTAAAAAGAACTAGATGCAAGTACTTCCCTGTGATTTTTTTAAACTATCTGTGTGCTATTCAGTTCTACTAATTGCCGCTAGGTTCAGCTAATTCGTTTTAATATTATACTCTATTCAAATATTATATTTCTATATATATTATCATTCGTATATTAGTTATATTGATAATGAAGTATTATGATAAACAACACCTAAAAATGTATGGAAATGGAATATGTATATTTCAAATTACATATTTATAATAATAATAATGAGATAAAAGTTCTAGATTGTTCTTAAATAACGACACAAAGAGGTTGTAAAAGTTTCTCCATACACTGTGTGTTCTATTTTATCTCCATGGCCGTCCTTGCGTTCCAATTCCTTCAGAGTAGTCCGTACTGTTGAATCACGTTTCTTCCGAGTCGTAAACCTTAGTGTAACTTAGTCCTCGTATTTATTTAAATTCCATGTGCTATGAAGATACAGAGGCTACTAGCCTTTCACAGACAGTCAGGTAAGACCATTAGCAATACGTAAATACCGTTTTTAAATGAAGAAAATCGTATATCGGGGGAAGAAATCTAGTATCTTTCCGTAACAGATTGTACCTTTCACCGTCTTGATTCATACGTAAATATAGTTCAGTTTTAGTTAGTTTCGTGCAGTTTTAAACGGAAAATAAAGTAACAGTTTAAGTTCAAGAAAATGCTTTTAAATATTTGATTATATTCCTTTTTAAATAACAGGAGGAAATAGTATGTTGAATTTAGACTTATAACCTGGCATCGGTGACCATATGGAGAGACTAGAAATGACGTGAATTTCATTGTTATTATTCAATTTATTGTATTTGCTCCTTATTTTATTTTTAGAAATGTGTTTATATAATGTTTCTCAGTGATAGAGCCTTACTTAACGCCAGAGGAAGTAATTAATAATGATAATTTAGGATATATGTGAAAGAGATAATTGTAGGAAGGTTACAGTCTCTAAGATTTCAGACGAGGGCTTATTCTATATCAATTTAACTAGTAGTTAGTATTTAACTTATAATTCTTTTTACCTTTTCATTTATATTAAATATTATTTATTTACCTATAACATTATAGAAACGTTAAATTAATTTTTCTTTCGAATTGCGCAAATCTATGCAATTATTAAACTGAAATGAACAAGAGGGCATAAAAACATTCATAATTAGAATTTCTCTAGTTTTTTTTGTATTTTATTATATTAAAACCCTGAACTTAGTAAACACCTTGACCTTAATTAAATAAACATGGCTTATATCGATAAATATTATAATTGATTACCACAATGTATAGAAACCAATAGATAACATGTCTAAAAAACAATAGATAACATTACTCTTATGTAACCAATAGTATGTAGAGATGTAGTCATTTGTAATTACCAATAACTAACAATTTATTGCTAATTTAACTAAGTTACAACTGGTACGTAACATATCTAGGCTAAATATTTTTTCTTTAATAATGATTGTATAAATATCCTACTTAACTTTGTCTTGTTGGACACTTTTTTACGGTACTCTTATAGAATAGGGCCCCCCTTTTTGTTTTTTATGCAGAAGAGTTTTTATCCCTTAGTCTAACTACCTATATTCAGACAAAGGGATATTCAGTCCAATATGCTTTGGGACAAAGGAATATTACACTTTTACATAAAAAAATAGTGTGTATTTGGTTGTCAGAAGGAATATTAAATTAAAAAAAAGTGGGGGGGGGGCTTTTTCTATAAAAGTGCCCTTTTTTACTTTAGCACCCCCTTGGTTCTAAATAATAGTCTGTCTTACAAAAGACTCAAAGGTTTGTGTGTTTGTCTCCCCAAGACATTGAGACTCCTGGGGCAGTTTTATATTTAATATTCCTTTATCTTAATAGTTGATTAGACTAAGGGATATTATCACAATTATATACACAAGTGTGATATTCCTTTGTCCTAAGGTAAGTACATTGGAATAAATATCCCTTCGTCTTAATAGTAATTTATACTAAGGAATATATGCTACTCTGCATATCGACTGGTGTACCTACAATACCTCGTAACCTTCAAAATCAAGATTTTTTTGTTTATTGCATTTTTTGATAGATATTATTAATATCTACCTATGTACAAAAGCTAGTAAGCCTTAAGCAATTATTTTTTATTGAAATTATTGTAATACCTCACATCCATCATTTAACTAAAGTGTACATAAAACCTCATATACGACAAGGTTTCAAAACCTCGTTGCCCCCCATGCATTATAAGTCTTTAACTAGTTGTGGGATACGTTTAAGTGTTTTAGTGATATTAATTAAAATCAAAATAAATATAAAAATAAACTTTTTAAAAATCGTTTTATGCTTCTTCCTGAAAAATTTAGTTTTTGGGGTTACGAGGTATTGCAGGTACACAGTCGATATGCTACTCTGTATATGTTCCTTTGTCTAAATAACTATTAACACAAAACACAAAGGGATATAGGGGAGTGCTAAAGTAAAAAAGTACCTCTTGTTGATATAAGGAAATCATCTGAAAGCTACACACTAGGGTTGGGACATCGATGTTTTCGATACATCGAGATCGAAAGAACAAACATCGATGTTAGCCAAAACATCGATGTTAGCCAAAACATCGATGTTTTCGATACATCGTCATCGGTCCTCCAAGCTGAAGAGCAAAAAAAAAAAAAAAGGTCACCACTTTCAAAAAATCTCTCCTTTTCGCCCCCCATTTTTGTTGTCGTCCATTTTTTAGGCTGTGATGGATCGATAACATCGATGTTTTCGATGTTTCGGGAAAACATCGATGTTGACCGATACATCGAAAGATCAACATCTATGTTAAACATCGATTTTTTAAAGTCCGATACATCGATTTTAAACATCGATTTTTTAAAGTCCGATACATCGATGTTTTCGATACATCGACATCGATGTCCCAACCCTACTACACACATAACATTAATTACTAAATGCAATCTACAGTGTGTCTCAAGATAGAGTATCCAAGAGGAAAAATGTCTTATTTTTAGGTTTCCAAATAAAAGCAATTCTTATTTCTTCTATTAAATCTCCGACTTGTTCTTTAACCTTTAAACATTATTATATTTTTTTTATATACAGGGTGTTTACAAATGATGTTCATGATTTCTTCAAGCGTACATAAATGTAGTTTTATTTATCATACAAAGAAATAAAATGGGCTAAGCTTTAGAATGCGGTTACCAAGCCCGCAACACACTACTATGGGTAGGTTACGCTTAGGTTTTAGGTTATAATCAAAATACTAAGTATAATCGATTCTCACAGCATTACTTAACATTCGTCTTCGTCCCACCATTTTTAATTTTACTTGGATATTCACGGGGTTTTTTAACGACCTGCAATAGACTACATGACTTATTTATGTTCTTGGATGATTACTAAGTTGAAACAAACAAACGAAGAGAGATTTATTAAGTTTTTAAGTATTATTAATTAGGGATATTCACTGGACTGACAAACAATTACAGGAAAGTTCGGCAGTTACCAACCCCAAAAAAATATAAAAATTATGCAAATAAAGATATTAAAGTGAATTGTATGGTGCTATCGAATTTTGTACTTCGATTTGGACATCTACCTGGTCTTCTATATACAGCAGGGTTGTTTTTCTTCAAAAAATGTTGAAAATTTTTGGGCAAAAAAAAAAAAAAAAATTGTACTTTAATTCTGTAAACAGCACCTTACAATTCACTTATACCTGTTTTTCCAAAGGTAACATAAAATAAGCTTAAAATATAAGGTCGAATTACAAGGTTAATTAAAGGTTCAAAACTACATAAAGAAAATTTTTTTTTTGGTCTTTACATAATTTTATCCAACATCAACTCCAACTCATCATCATCGGATGATGATTATTCTTAAAGGACTCAAAGCCATTGTAAAGTTTTTTTGTTTTTTTTTATCACAAATACTATCGATGATGGAATAAAGAATACTGAAAGTAAAGTAATAGACGCCAAAACAGAAATGTAAACAATTAAGTTATAACTAATGTTATATGTTCCTCTCTTTTTCTTGGAACATGGGACTAAGAGTTCCTGAACTGTCCGAGATGTGTGTTGGAATGGTTTTTTGAAAGTGGGCACGATCCTCGCAGTTCTAGAACTGTCCGAGAAGCGTGTTGGAACGGTTTCTTTGAAAGTGGGCACGATCCTCACAGTTCTAGAACTGTCCGAGAAGCATGTTGGAACGGTTTTTTGAAAGTGGGCACGATCCTCGCAGTTCTAGAACTGTCTGAGAAGCGTGTTGGAACGGTTTCTTTGAAAGTGGGCACGGTCCTCGCACTTCTAGAACTGTCCAAGAAGCATGTTGGAACGGTTTTTTGAAAGTGGGCACGATCCTCACAGTTCTAGAACTGTCCAAGAAGCATGTTGGAACGGTTTTTTGAAAGTAGGCACAATCCTCACAGTTCTAGAACTGTCCAAGAAGCATGTTGGAACGGTTTTTTGAAAGTAGGCACAATCCTCACAGTTCTAGAACTGTCCAAGAAGCATGTTGGAACGGTTTTTTGAAAGTGGGCACGATCCTCGCAGTTCTAGAACTGTCCGAGGCTCTGTTGAAACAAACCTAATGTAATAGAGATTTTCTAATAGAAGTGTTTTATTTTTTGTTTCAGCGAATCTGTTGCTTAGCGAAGTACCCTGCAGAAACATTACTACTGTGTCCAGGTGTTTATCTGTTCATCCTTCCCTTGCTGAACAATCTCAACTAGTTAGTCAAACTCAACAACCAAATTTAGGTAATTTTTAAACTTTTACTTTATTTTAATAGTTCTTGTTTAACTGCGATTAATCATAGTATGTTAAAGGGAAACCTATTGTAAATAGAGAAAACCGTTTGGTCCCGACACTCTGTAATCTGAAGTGAAACATTTTCCACGATAATGATTCTATCGTTATGTGTGTAAAATGGCTGATACCTGAATCTTGCAATGACTTATAAATGAAATAACAAGTGAGTCTAGTATAATACAAGGTTTATTCAGTTGAAGCAACTCTCGTTCCAATATAAATGGTTCTTCGTAGAGTACATTTTGTTGATTATAGACAGAAACTTTCCCACAAGATTCATGTAATTTATTGATAAAACTTGTGCAGCTCTGACAGCCTTCCCATTATTGCCTCTAACTAATACTAAAAATATTGAAATCTTTTAAACAGGTCTTGGTATAGTAGTAATAAAAATGCATTTCATTACTGTTGTATATATATTTATATTTGTTTCCTTGTCATTTTAAAAATGGAGAATGTTGTATTTGTAAAATGGTGGATAGTTTTGTGTAGAACATGATCTATACGTAGTTTACAGGCGAGGTGGAGACAGTAGAGCTTTATCATTAGAATCAAGCTGAAATATTTGTTTCTTGTAGTTTTTCTCTGTTTTTGAGAATTGGTTGTTACTTATGATTGTTTAGTGTTTAGTCGAATAAGTGAGTGTTGAGTAAACAAGCCGAGTTTGAAGCTGTATGTAATATCTGTACGTAATATGTGAAGCGCATTTCAGACCGGTGCCGGTGACGAGTCTGTCTCAGCTGTTCAACTCCTTTCGGATATGTCGTAAAGAGCCCTCCTGTCTTCACCTTGCTTAGGCTAGATCTATTCCACCTTGAACCGAAAATAGAAAGGACTAACGCCCTCGAATTTTTTAGGTTGACAGAGCTCGGTTTTATAATTTTTTTCCGGAGACGAAAGGATGGACTCTTGGGAGACTTCGGGTAAGAGCGGCCCCCCTCCTGTGGCGAGGAACCAGTGGGAAGGTGAGGACGAGGAGGACGAGGTGTTGGACAGCTGGGACATGGACGAACCGGAGGAAAAACCTGCTCCGGTCGAGAGCAAAGAGTCGGCCGCTGCTTCCGCGGCTAACAAGAAGAAAAAGAGAGAAGTCAAATTTGCGGCGCAGTCGGCCGAACCGGCCAAAGACATGACCCCGGAGGAGAAGCTGGCCGAAAAACTGCTCAGACAGAAACTTCAAGAGGAGTCCGACCTGGTCCTCGCCAAAGAGATATTCGGCGTCTCCTCCAACGGTGCTTTAGAAAGCAAGGAGGACTACGACCGCTTCCAGACCGAGATACTCGCCCGTGTAGCCCCTTGTGACAAGAACGCCGACTACTTGCAATTCACCGAGCAGCTCGTTCAGGCGCTCTGCCTCCACCTCAACGCTTCCGACCTCAAGCGGGTGCACAACATCGTCGGCAACCTTCACATAGAGAAACTTAAAATCGAGAAGGGAGACAAAGCGAAAAAGAAGAGCAAAAACAAGGCGAAACTTCGCATGGACGAAGAGACAGACTATAACGAATACTCGGCTTACACGACAGACGATTTTGACGACTTTATCTAAAAGCTTGGTGATGAGAACAAGCTGCAACTTGCCGCCCAGAGCCGCAACTCACCGCCCTCACTCAAACAGATGACTTTATCATTATCAGATTATTATGTACTACAATAATAAAGTATTATGATTTAATTGTTCTACTCCGCATTTCCTTTATTTTATTTTGGTTCTAATCCCTTGCCACTCGGTTCTAAGGTATGGATGTAGGTCCAAGCATGGAAAATCAAACTGAATCTCAGGCAGGAAGCATCTTGAGAATGTCTTGACTGGAAAGCAGTGGAGTTATAGTTAAGAGAGTTTTAAGTCTAGTAGCATGCTAATGACATGGCCCTCAACATTCTTGCATTGTTCATCTTGGAGATGCTTTTGTAAAATGTAGAAATTAAACAAAAAAAAACAAAAAAAAAACTACCGACCGAGTAATCTTTAGGTTGTATTCTGGATTTTTTAAAAATTAAATTGTCTTATTAAAATGATAATATATTGTAATATGATGGCCAAACAAAGAAATCAAATTGCAGAGATTGTTTGATATTAAAAATAATTATAAAGTAGAACCTCGCTTACACGACCCTCAATGACACGACAACCTCAATTACAAGTGCAATTTTCAAATCCCCTTGAGATTGCCGTAACACATAATGCTAAATTAACCTCTATAACGCGACTATTATTATCCAACCAACCTCAATATCACGGATTTTTTCTAATTCAGAACGTAACTCAGAACCTCTATAACAAGTCGTTTTGAGATGTAACCTCGATAACACGACTCTATACAAGAATGGGTCGACCTTGAACAAGTCTAGACTTGAAAACCCCGCTATCGAACCTCGATAACCTTGATAACACGATTGATAGCCAAAATAACCTTGATAACACGACTGATAGCCAAAATAACCTTGATAACATGACCCTCAACAAAAAGAGTACCTCGATAACAAGACTGTTTCCCTTATCCCCTTGAGACACTTCTTATCGAGGTTCAACTGTATCTTCTTTACAAATGTAGTAAAATAGTTTTAATTAAGTTTTGTCATATTATCAGGGAGTTTATCTACATTGAGAAAAAATATATATATAACTGTACAATGTTCTTTACTTAAATGAATATGAAGTGAAACAATTTTATAGTCCAATCGTGATGTTTCCATGATTGGGTATAAGTTCTAAAAGAGACATTTTCTTTTTCTATTTTATCACTGAAATAGGTCTTAGATAATTTAAAGAGATCAAAAAAAAAGAAAAAAAAGTGATTTGAAGGTTTTTTTTTTAACCTTTGCTTTGTGAAGAGTTTTCGGCTATATTTTGCATGGGTTTATAAGAATGTTGCCTGACAATGTTGTCTTATATTTTATTTTAGTCCTTCAATTATTAGCGGTAAGTTGAGATCTTTATGAAGCATTGAATTATGGACACACCGGGGGGGCTATGTCATCCTAAAGAACAGGTTTTCAACTGTTTGTATTCTTTTTATCTGTGAATCACTGGCAGCACCTTCAGATAGAGCAGCCGTATTACCAGATGGTTCTGACCTATGACAGATAGATTAAATGTTTTGAATGTAGAGGGAGCCTGGACTTGTAACACATCAAACGGTGCAGATGTCAGATGTCACCCCCAATTCTAGTCCAGATAGTAGTGTCCCAAAAAAAAAAACACTGAATGTTAAATCATTAAATGTATGGGAAATAAATTAATATTAAATAAAAAAAACAAAAAAAAAACAAGATTTAGAACGATGTCACTTAGCTAACCATGCATTTTCATCCAAGTTGAGGATAACTGCTTTAAAATACAGTTGCAAGATTTGACCCGAACATACATATAAACATTGCTAAATGAAAGCTTGTAAAAAAGGGATCACTTGTATGAGGCAAAATACACAATAACACCATTAGTTTCAAAAATTATTTTAATAATTCAAGCAAATAATAAGTGCTAAAATAATTTTAAAAAAATAGTCTGCCAATTAGTGTGGCACATAGCTTCCTCGCATCCTACTATACATTTTATTGATGTTATGCTTTTACAAGCCAATGATGCTAATTTATTTAAATCTTTTCCCCGTGTGTTTTTAAATCTGACAAAATTGTTTTGATATTTTACACGTATTGAAGTATCAATTTAGATAAAGTTAAATAGCGCAGACTGTTGAAATTAATGTGGTGCTATATATCTGCGTACTTACGACAAATTATCCAAATTTCATAAAAAATCAAATGAGAACTAAAGTACATACTCATTTGATTTTTTATGAAATTTAGATATATATTCTAAAAAAGATATGGGTAACATTGTATTTTTAAAGTAAAATATTAATTAAAGTATTTTGAAGATGAGCAACTGCCTTTTTGTTAAAAACATTCCTTCTTTAGCTTCAATGAAATTATACAAGAAAAAGAAAAAATAATAATAATAAATTAAAGAAAAATGTCACCATAAAAAAAAGAAGTTTTTTACATCTCTACCTACAAGTGACAATTTTATTTCAATATAGCTGGGTAAGGTACAAAAATAAATAAAAATGATCGCTAATCAACTCTCATTAAAGATATGGGTTCGACTGTATGTGCTTATTCTGTGTGTAACGGAAGTCTAATTGCTGCCGGAGATATAGCACAGAGTCACACTGAGGTTGTCTAATTTCAGTTTAGTACTACAGAAATCCCTAAGGACACAATCAACATTTTGTAAGATATGGTGTGATAAGCTTTTATGACAAAATAACAGAACAATGTGGGGGTATAATAGGGCTATAGAAGGGTTTAGGAACCAAGGTAAGGGATATGGAGGCAGTCAGGTGAAGCATTGTTAAGATTTGTATGTATTTTTTAAGAAACGAATGAAGGGTCAGTGAGAAACGAGATGGGGTGGTAAGTTGCTTCCCTATTCTTCCCCCTGTCAGTCAGCCCTTCACTCCTAGACTCAGGGCTGCAAAGTAGTCAGTAATACAGTAGAGTCTCGCTAATCAAAGTTTGACGGAACCGGACCCAGTCCGGATTACCGAAAGTCCGGATTAAACGGAATCAGTTTAAAATGTCTGTAAAATAAGTTTTAGTAAGGTAAAACTATTAAAATCGATGTTTTTATCGTAAAAATTACTTTTATTAGTCTCCAAAACATGCTTGTACAACGTAGGTCCACTATTTAAGTTAAGAGCTGTTCTGTCACCAGTCCGAATATCAAATGAATTAAAATAAAATGACAATCTATTACGCCGGTGGCAGGTATAGAAGGGACTTCCTGAGAAGAACTTCCTGTGTTCCGATATGAAATTCGAGAAACGATAATCATTTCACAAAAAGTTGAGACATTAGACATTGGCGGCTTGGCGAAATTTCTTGGAACTGCGTTGAGCCGCTGCTATGTTTCAAAACCCTTCCCCATCTCAGTCACATAAAATTGTATTTATTGGAATACACTGCCTTTATATCTTCATCACTACCTTACATTTCTATGGAACCAAAACAGATTTATCGATGTTCTTACTTATTCCTAATTATTCTAAATCTGTTTATTTTTAACAAAAATACCGGGTATTCCTCGTGTTAGAACGTTGGAATATACACCTGTAAACTATACTAGGAACAATTTTATACATTTTTAATAGACAATAAAAGTAGAAACTCCAATTATCTTAATTATTCATAAATCTGAACAGGCCCTGGTTCCAATTTGTACATTGTTTTTGGCCCGTCCGGATTAAACGGATGTCCGGACTAGCGGGGTCCGGATAAGCGAGACTCTACTGTAGTCTGTATTTTTATGAAAGTCTGTATTAGGTCAGTATTTCATGAAATTCGTCAGTAAAGTCAGTTTTTTACATCTTGAAAGCCCTGGGAAACTGAGGGCAAGTTTTGGTGCTGCCTGGGTAAGGATGTAGCACATTGCTTGTGTACAGTTCTCATAGGTTTCATGAGCAGCTACTACCTAACAGCTCCACTCTTCTTTAATTTAATTTGTTTTTTATTGCAGGTGGCATGAATTATTGATTTTATAAAACTTTTTCTTTACTTCAAATGAAGTGTACGAAGCGTTTTATGAAAAATGGAGAAGTGTAGTAAAAGTCACATTTCTTATATAGCTGAAAAAGCAATAGAAATACAAAGACTCAATATAAGGAAAAATCAATTTTTTTCTTATTTTTAATTTTTCTAAGTAAGGTCAACAGTTTATTTTTTTACTTTTGCTTCGTGTTCTTCATAGTTTAAAGATATTAAACGTCCAATATTTTTTTTTTTTCGAAATTTTTTGGGCGAAAAATTGGGTCAAAAACACAATGTTTCCAAACTTTAGGCGCATTTTTCGAAAACATAAAGTTCAGATAAAATTTTCTTGTGGCCAGAAAGTTTTGTTAAATTTTGCAGAACAGTGTAATTAAGGCTAAATTGCCCCGAGCTAAATTGCTTATGCTTAGTAATGATGGACCAAATTTAATCAAAGCTGGTACAAGACTTATGACCAAATATATGATTTTTTATCAAAGAAAAATTATGGTGACGTTGGAACCTGTAACATTCATGTTTTACACAATGCATTCAAACGGGGAATGGAAGTACTCAGAGATCATGCATCAAATCTATTTTTCCATATTCACATTTTTTTTTTTATGGTTGACCGTCTAGGTGGGAAGATTTTACTAAAGTTCAAAAAGGCCTAAATTTGCCCAGTGATAAATTTATCAAGCATGTGTCGTCAAGATGGTTATCCTTGGAGCAAGCTGGCAAACGACTTTTAAAACAATGGCCAGCATTTGTTAAATATTTCTTCACATTTATCCCAAAATATAAAACTGACCTAATGAAGTCTACGAAATATAATAACGTCGTTACTCAAAAAAACGGAAGTATCTTTGTTTTTACATATTTTCTGGCACTTGATTGCACAGCATTACCTATTTATCGCGTTTCTTAATCAAAGATCAAATTTCTATTTTTACAGCTGCAAAGTGGGGAGAAGGGTGGCCAATTTTAAAGATAATTCACTATAATTATTTGATTTGCCATTATTTTTTTTGTTTTTAAAAATAAGGATTGATGTCAGTAATGTTAGTAGGTATTTAGTCAGTATTTTCACATAATTATTCAGTAAAGCCAGTAAATTTGAGCTTACAACTCTTGGAGTTCTACTCTAGACTCTAGGGTCCTAGCTTCCAATTATATTTATACTTATATTTCTTGATATTATCAACATACTACAGTCCATTTTGCCAAGTTTAAAGTTTTCTTTATCCACAATTTATTATTATTCTTCCCAAAGCGATTTGTGTCGTGAATTGCTACAAGCATTATTTTTCAACTGCTTAGTGCTAAACAATAATATCCTTATTTTACTATACCTAAATTATACTTACCTTATAACTAACATACGTTATATTACAAAATTATTTTTTGTAGGTTTTACTATGGCAGAGTGGTTAATATTAGATCTTTCATTGAAACATTCTATATTTGTGTCTTGGATAGGTCTTTGAACTTTCCTAGTTTTCTAAAAACTCTAATTTCCATTTGTTTTTTTTGACATGTGTTTAGTGGTTCTAAGTTATTTTATGTCATAAAAGCTTGTACAGTAAATGAGGAGCCTAGTATGAAAGACGGACATTCGACATTTTTTCCGAATTTCCGTTATCGATTGTTTCTTATAGATTTTTGGCTGCTGCATCAGATTCTGCTATCCATATGCATCAAAAACGACCAGAAAAGGGGTAAAAATGCAATAATATTTGTAGTTTTGTTTCAAATACGGACAAGTCAACACACGTTTTGCTTCAAAAGTGGACATTACCGAAACAGCCAATCAGGAGGCTGCATTTTACTAACTCGTTCCTATGATGCACTGCGGGCTTTAGCATCTGAATACCTACTCCTACCATTTGTCATTCATGTTTAGAAAAATGATACCCCGAGGGGAAATCGAGAAATCAATTTTAGCTCTAAATTTGGGGGCACTACCCCCTAAGAACTCTGAAAAACGTGAAAAAAAATATATTTCTCCAATATTATTATTCTAAACATTATTTTCAACGTCATTTTGCTTCAAAAACAGACAAAACCTTGTTTTTGTTTCAAAAGCGGACAACTCCACTTTTTAACTCCATTTAACAGCTAAAATATCAAAGAAATTCACGTTTTCAGTACTTCTAACTAGTTTTGAGTCTATTTAGAATCTACAGGAAAAAAAATCATTGCTCTAGCACCTGTAGAATTTGAGCTACAGTTTTTCGGCTCTCCTGTAAAATTTTGAAATGTGCTCTTGTCCGTCTTTGATACTAAGCTCCTCAAATATCTAGTGTAGTAGTCTTTCACTCATTATGCTAACACTTACACGGAAAATGATATACATGTCGAAATGCGTATTATATAAAATTGTGGTGACAATATTATTGTAGTCATAATAATTATGAAGTGGTACTACAAAATCTCACTCAAAACAACCATTTACAACCAAACCAAAGTAACTTACTACAGTTGAGTGTCGATTATCCGAACTAATGTTTTTTGGGGTAGTTTGGATAATGAAAAATTCGGATAATCAAAATTCACTAAAAAATTAAAAGGGAAGATGTAAAAATAATCAACCATGTTTCTGCTACAGGCATCTTTGTTTTATTTATCTAGTACATAGTGAAAAAAAGTCGTATCTCCTATGATTAATGTGGCATAATGAAAGTTTTATTCTCGTGCGCATAATTTGTTTAATTTTTTTTACTTAATTTTTCACCATGAATATCCATTTGCCGAATACCATATCACTATCAAGTTTCATGTTTAATTCTACTGCTTTTTCACACATTATGGGTCCAGAGGTCAGATATGGGCTGTCCAGAGGCCCGTTTTTGCAAAAACAAAGTGAATGCAGCATCTTCCAACAATTCGGATTTCTTTTTTTTTATTTTATAGTTTTACGATATTAACTGTCCTCACTGTCAAGATTAAGTGCATACCTAGTGATTAAGTCAGAATTATTTTTTATTCCCGTATTTGTTGATTTACTAGCATCCAACTTGATAGCTAATATCTGACCCGTTTTATCTTTTTTTAGCCGTGTAATAATTTCAAATTTATCTTTTAATGAAAGCACTACTCGTTTCCTTTTTGTCGACATGTTGTAAGTTTTACTTAAAATATCAGACCACCATGTCAATGTATACCTCAATTAATGATTTGAAACTGAAAGCATTAACATAACTGACCAACAGAATGGAAAGGAATTAAGTGGAAAAATGCTGCAAATGATTCCACAAATTACAAAGACAAACAAAAGTTAGTTCATAGTAAACAAAAAATGTTAATGTCTGCCCCATCAAACTGAATTCATCCAAATCTGTGGTATCCCTTTATACAGCTAACGCCGCTCTTTCTAGGAATTAATTTATGAAGCTAGTTCGGATAATTGAACGTTCGGATAACTGACGTTCGGATAATCGACGCTCTACTGTAGTTGATTTATATGGGTGAATAAAATGTAAACAATAATTTTGTAACTAACATGGCTGACTTGACCTCGTGTTTTAAGTTTAGTTTGTGGTTGAACCATAAATATACTTTATGTAATAGAAAAAAAATAAAATAAAAATAATAGTTATTTATGCACCTAGTAAAGTAAGCCGTTATTCCCTGAGCGAAAATGATGGTTCTTGAATTCTTGAGGCGAAGCCAAAGGAACCATGGTCCCTAAATCCCGAGGCGAAGCCAAGGGAATTAGACTCTTTTATTCCCGAGGCGCAGCCAAGGGAATAACTGAGGGAAATAATGGCACTTTAGTCACGAGGTACATACAATATTTTATCTCCAGTAGGAAGAAAATGCACATTTTCATCCATTGCACAGTTTTTATTTATTATTTTAATAAATAACAATAATTATTAGCACTTTTAACCCTTAAATGCTAATGTTAGTCGAATCGACGAGCACAGTTTGAACCTTAACCTTTTACGCTCTTATGCCATGGTGATGGGTACCCCATCCTTCTGCAGTGCTTGCACTGGTTAGTAACACACCTGCTAGTGTAGCGGTAGAAGTCCTTTTGAGCATACACTCGTTTTCTGGCAAATTCTACTTTGTCAATTTGACTAATGTTTAGTAATAAATGTAGGGAATTAATTGGTCGTCGAATGAGCCTACAGCCTGGGAAAATGGGCCTGGGGTAAGGGGCAATAGGCCTAGGGGTAAGGGCAATGGGCCTAGGGTAATTGGCCTTGGGCCAGAGACCAATGGCCGATAATCTGGGGCCTGGAGCACTTAGCAAAGGGCCTAGGGCTTTTGGCCTGGGAAATGAGACCTGGTGCATTAATGTTCACTCAATTTCAGATTCTTCTGATGTTCCTACTAAGTTATTTGTCATCAAAAGTTTGTATATCTCACTAAAAGATTTAATAATGAATTCTTAATAGTTTTCTCTTTATAAAAGTGTAGTTTCAACCCAAAAAATGTATTCTCTGCATATGTTAGTCGAATCGACCAAGGTTTAGTAATACCAGCCATCCAATTACCATTAGCATTTAAGGGTTAATAGCAGATATGAGAGATTCAATATTAAAAACAAATAAGAATTGGAATTAAACTCAAATTGAAGGTTATTTAGATGCAGGTTATAAACAAAGATAAACATGGTTGAAAAAGCAAGTGTCGCCAACCTGATTTCAACAACTTCATTACATTACCCATTCATTTTCTACTATTTATAAAATAATTAAGTTGCAATCTTTACTTTTTTCCCTACTTTACTTTTTCGCCCTGCTTTTACTTTTTCTCCCTACTTTTTGAGTTCAGGGATGAAAAGACTTACTTTAGTCCCTCTAACTAAACTAATTCAAAATCATAACTTTTTCTCCCTACTGGAAATAAATACATTTATTCCTTCTCAGCATCTTAGCGGTAAATAAATACAAATTGTTTCTTTAAATTATCTTCTTAACAGCCACAGCATCCAAGGTTTAATTCTTGGATTAAAAGTTAGTAGCATTTTGTAGAAAGATATTGTTGAAATTTGATGTGTGGTATAGGTAAATGGACGTCCGTTAGAGAGCTGTACGATGCCAGGGTGCACCTCGGTCATAAAGAGGGTTCATTAGACCCTCGGATGAAACCCTATATCTGGGGATCTCGTCTCGGTCACCTAGTGCTAGACCTCGATACAACACTGTCCTGTCTCGAACGAGCTCTAGACGTCACCAGGGAGATAGTCGCTCGTAAGGGCATTGTCCTGTTTGTCAGTACTGCTCCAAGCTGTACCTTACCAGTTGAAAATGCTGCTGTTGAGGTAAAAAAAAACATAATTTATTCATCTGTATATAAATTAGACATTATGTTGCCCCGATTTTTTATAACCATTGAGCATATCGATAGTAGGTATACTCCTACAACAGATTCATTATACTATAATTGAAGAGTTGAACTTCATCATAAGGCTCTAAGTGCCAAATCAGTTTCTGAAAAAAAGTTAGGCATGTATGGCACTTAAACCCAAAAGAAGCAACACTGGAGAGATGCTGCTATCGTGTGAGATTTTTAACAAGTATGCAGTTCTAATTTGGCACTTAGACCTTTTTGATTATTACTAGGTTGGGCCTTAAATTGTTTTGAAGCCATCAACTCAAATTTATATTTTTTTTGGCACTTAGAGCCTTATGAATTTCAACTCTTCAATATTTGAACCATGTTTTCCAATGTTAGGAAAATAAAAATAGAGGTTAATTATTACTAATTAATAGTTAATATGATGTAGGGTGACAATACGTCCCGTTTTGACCGGGACAGTCCCGTTATTTTAAACTTTTGATGGAGTCCCATCGATCTCCGAAAAAATTTTTTTTTTTTTGATTAATTAAACATTTTTCTAAGGGGCCTGAAAAGAAAATCTTGTTATTTAATTATCGGTTTGATTCTCTAATGTGTGATATTTTCTCATCATTGTTTTGAAAAAACAAACAAAATTTGAATTTCGGTCAATCACTTAGATACCATGTTACTATGAAGTAGCCAAAACCTAGTGCTTTTTTTTTTTCTTTTTCGAAATGATGATGGATATGTTATCTATTGTGAGGGTTAAATCTACATTATTCGCCCCACCTAATTCTAAGTGTCTGATTTACTTTAGTTTTTTTTTAACTGTTCCATTTTACATTACAAATAAGATTTTGATTGAAGCATTTCGCTAAATTCATAATTTACATCTTTTTAATGGTTAGTTTAGGTGACACTTTATTTTTTTTTAATTGAATTTATCGAGATGCTACAACCAAAATCGTTTTTACACTGTATAGATCCTGTAAAAAATGGAACAGTTACAGAAAAAGGTGGACCAAATACTGCAGATTTTCCAATTGATGCCAAAAGAGAAAATTTTATCTAAAGAATGTATATTTTTCCTTAACATTTTACACCTAAAATATATCCATTAAGAAAAAATAATTATTTATACAAAATTATAGTTGTTTGAGCACTACTTTCTACTATTACTCGGGTCCTGAAAGTTTCTTACTTTACTTCTATTATTAAAAAAGACCAGTCGTGCACCATGACTTAATAAGAGAATTTTCAATGAAATCTACGTATTATTGGCTTATGATAATATAGGAAAATTTTGGTTTAGAATTTGGATGGGTGAAAAATAAAAATTTGGTACACAGAAGTACGGGGTACAAAAGTCAAAGTAGTATGTACCCTTCAAGATGCACGCCGTTGGAAAGCTCTTTAAGAGTACAGTAATTGTAGTTATGTACACTTTTGTCATATTTTCATATAAGAGGGGGATAAAATCGAAAGAACACGTTTGTATGCTATTTTTGACCCTAAATTGTCAAAATTTGACTCCTAAATGAACTCCAAAAATTATGGCCAACGAACTCATTCTTTCTTTTGGTATTATTGACATTTTAAAATTTGTTTGGATTTTTTTAGTGCATCCTAGGGTGAGATATCGTCTGGTGTGGCAGATACATAAATATGTACATAAAAAAAAAAAAAAAAAAAATCAGGAATCGATTAAAAATGGTCTAAAACAGATTTCCATGGAGAAAATTTTCAAAAATTCGCATTACGAAAATTTTGAAGCCATTGCAATAGCTTAATTTTCTTTGAAAATTCGCTAAAAGGAATAAATTTAAAGGGTGTCACTTTTCTAAAATTTAAGGGGTCACCTTTAAATTTTAAAGGTCACCACCAAAATTAAGGGGTCACCTTTCTAGATTAATATACATTTGGATTTTCTCAATGTGAGGAAAATATGCTTAATTGATTATAATGTATCAGTTAAATTGGAAACAACTGATGTATTGCAGAAATGGTATTACTTTATTGTATTCCTTCCAAAATAAAATAAAAGAATTTTCTCACCAGATTTAAACTATTTCTTTATTGTCTTTACAGGTGGGTGAGTACGCCCACACGAGGCCATGGCGACAGGGGACCCTGACCAATGCCCTGATGATATTTGGTGCGGTGACGAGACTTCCTGATCTCATCATATCCATAGGATCTCACCCTGCTCTTGTAGAAGCGGCTAAGATGGCCATACCTACGATAGCGGTGCTAGATACAGATTGTAATCCGTCTATCGTCACTTACCCTATACCTGGAAACGATGATACACCTTCATCAGTACAACTCTACCTTAACCTCTTTACTAGGGCTGTTCTCCTCGGCAAGCAGCAAGCCAATGATCAAAACACTTAGAAACGATAATTAGTGCTTTTCCCTTCCTCAGTAGTTAATTAATATAATGTATTTATAAATTTTTAATAATTAAAAGCGTTTTTTGCTTATATTTTGTTTATCCGTTTATTAATTTAACTATTTATAATTGTTTATGATTACTTTACGTTTTTTGTAGGTTTAGATTTCTTAGGTGTGATTCAGCTTCAATAACACAACACACAAGATTCGTAAATAACTGATTTTAATTTCGTTTTAAATACATATATAGAGAGTTTACTAAGCACCTCGTTTAGCACACTAATAAACAATAGAAGTGATCATGTATAAGTGACGGCTAGTGAAAGACTGAAGACTGGTGGGAGGCGTCAGTTCTAACCCGTCGGTGACAAATAGTTGCGAACGTGGCGCTCCTAGTGGCAAAAAGTTAAACTGATACAGGGATGCGTTAAATAAAAACTAATCAAAGACTAAACATTCTGGCCGCCTTGAACAAGGTTCAAAAGTCAAACCTATAAATAATATTTAATAATTATATAATTAAACAAAATTAAGCGGAGGTGCTTAGAATGGTTAAAATTAGAATGATTACATAAGGATAATTAGATATGATTAACAATAACAAAAAAAATTATTTAAGGTTGGTCCAAGCTGGTATCAGATTCGTCTCTAGTGTGGTCGATGATGTCCTCTGGTTCGAGGTGGGGGAGAGTTTTGTTTTGGGTTGATGTGGTGTCATCTTCTTCATATGGCAAGGGGCAGAGTCTAGTAATGGCCCGTTTAATAATGCCGTTTGGTGTTCTAATCGATGCCACTCTGCACCTTCCGTCTTGGCCAGGATGAAGTTTAACAATGCGACCCAATTCCCATTTGAGTGGGGGTCGAAAATCCTCCTTCAAAAGTACCAGCTGTCCTTCTCTTAAATTAGGTGAAGAATTGACCCATTTGGTGCGGGCCTGGAGAGTAGATAGATATTCCTGTGACCAGCGTTTCCAGAAGGTTTGCTTTAACCTTTGGACTAGCTGCCACTTAGACAGGTGGTTTAGAGGCAAGTCTGACAGCTCTGGTTCAGGAATTGCAGTTAGAGGCTCTCCTATCAGAAAGTGACCTGGTGTCAATGGATAGGGATCGTTTGGATTGCTTGAACAGGCGATCAATGGCCTTGAATTGACGCAAGCCTCAACTTCAATGGTCAAGGTATAGAATTCTTCATAATTCAAGATCAAATTACCAATAATCCGTTTAAAATGATGTTTAACTGATTTAACACCAGCTTCCCAAAGACCTCCAAACGTCGGGGATCTGGCTGGAATAAATTTCCATACAATGGATCTCTCAATGAGATAGTCATTGATTTGTTGGGACTCAATAATAGATTTTAAGGTTGCTAGCTCACGTTTGGCACCTACAAATGTGGTAGCATTATCACAATAGATGGAGCTAGGGTACCCTCTACGGGCTACAAAACGTTTAAGGCAGGCTATGAAGTCTTGACTTGTCAAGTTAGAGGTTATTTCTAAATGAATAGCCTTGGTTGACATGCAAACAAATAAAGCTACATAAATTTTAAGATGAGCAGCCTTTCTTTGCTGCATTCGTTTCACATAGAAAGGGCCACAGAAATCGACTCCACAGTTGTGGAAGGGTCGTGTGACATTTACTCTGACAAAGGGCAATTCACCCATTAGTTGAGACGCTGGCTTCGGTTTAGCCTTGTAACATGTCACACATTTATTGACTGTCTTTCTTGCCAGAATTTTGCCGTTAATAGGCCAAAAGTTTAATCTTATGGTTGCTAACAACAACTGAGGTCCAGAGTGTAAGGATAGTATGTGGCAATACTGGGATAGAAGGCTTGTGAATTTACATTTGTAATTAGGCAGTAGAAGGGGGTGTTTTCGATTAAAGGGGATTTCAGCATTAGCTAATCTACCGCCTACACGTATCATTCCCTTGCTGTCCACGAATGGGTGTAATGAGTTTATGTGATTTGTTTTGGATAATGTTTTATTAGTTTTGAGTTCATTGTGAAAGTGTTTGTTTTGAGTGAGTGTAATCAAAATGTCTTGAGTTTCAGAGAATTCCCTAGAAGATATTAGCACTGACTTAGTCTTGGTTCGTTTAGCTGGGTTTTTACAATTATTATAAAATCTAAAAATATATGAAGTTACATGGATTAATCTAGAGTACGAGGAAAAATTCTTAATAAAGTTATCTAAAAAATCATGAGTCAATACAAAAGAACGCTGAATGTTCCTTGATTCTTCTGATCGGATGTCTGGGTCCAATTCAGAGTAACTACTGTTGAAAATAGGCAAGTTAGAGAGTTGAAGCCATGGGGGTCCATACCACCATAGGTCGTTTTCAAGAATTACGGTTGGCGAACATCCTCTCGATAACACATCAGCAGGGTTAGATTCAGATCTCACATGGTGCCAGGAATCACATGATGTGAGTCTTTGAATTTCAGCAATTCTATTTGAAATAAATGTCTTCCAGCAGTGCGACTCGGATTGTATCCATGAGAGGACTACAGAGGAGTCAGTCCAAAGATGAATTTGCTTAAAAGATATATTCGATTCGTTGGTTACTTTGTGCACTAGAGTAGACAAAAGAACTGCTCCACAAAGTTCTAGACGAGGGAGGCTTATCCGTTTAAGTGGAGCAACTCGTGACTTAGCGCAGAGCAGATTAGAATTGATACCACCGGTGTTGATCGTTCGAATGTAGACACAAGCTCCATATGCTTGTTCAGAAGCGTCACAGAAGCCATGTAATTCTAATTCTTGGGGAGAGTCAAGAGTTGTGATTCTTCGGGGAACGGAGAGGCGTTTTAAATTAACTAGTTCGTTTTTATAAGGTATCCATAATTCCAGAATCTCTCTGTTTAAGGGTTCGTCCCAGTCCAGTTTGCTTTTCCAGAGGGCTTGCATAGTGATTTTAGCTCTAACTACAACCGGAGCAATTAGTCCTAATGGATCGAAGAGCCGAGAGATGTCTGGCAATATAGTACGTTTGGTTTCAAATGGTCTGTCTGGAAGTTCTGGAACTTGGAATCGAAAAGAATCTCGAATAGGTTCCCAAATTAAGCCTAATGTTTTAACTGTTGAAATTTGCTGATCTGCACCTACTTGATAAAACTGGACTCTGTCTTCTTCTGGTATGTTTATGAGTAAGTGGGGATGGTTGCATACCCACTTGTGCAGCTGGAATCCAGCAGTACCTAACAGTTGGATCAATTCTAATTGCGCCTTGGCGGCTTCCTCTAACGAATCAGAACCTGACAACACGTCGTCTACATAGCAGTCCTCAGTAACAATCCTAGATGCATGTGGAAATTGGTTAGTATGTTGTTGCGCTAGAGTTACTAATGACTTGGTGGCTAGGTAGGGAGCAGCAGAGGTTCCATAAGTTACAGTCAAGAGACGATATGTTCGAATTGGGTCATGTTTGAATTCCCTCCACAGGATTCGTTGAAGATCACAGTCGTTTGAATGAATCCTAATCTGGCGATACATTTGTTTAATGTCTGTGGTGAATACATATTTGGGAAATCGGAATGAGATTATGATCGAGAAAAGTTCTCTCTGAACTGTCGGTCCAGCAAGGAGAATGTCGTTTAGGGATGTATTAGAGGTAGTTTTTGAGGAGGCATCAAAAACTACTCTTAATTTGGTGGTAATACTAGTGTCTCGGATAACTGGATGATGGGGTAGGTAGTAAACAGGTTTGTCAGGCACGTCTTCTGTCACCTCCTCCATGTGGTCCTGTTCAAGGTAGTTGTTGAGGAAGGCTGCATAATCTCGTTTCAAACCAGGATTTTTGTCGAGCCGGTGTTTTAACTTGATGAATCTAGCAATAGCGGCCTCCTTAGATTCTCCCAGGGTTTTCGGATCTTCAATCAAGGGAAGATGAACTATGAATCTCCCGTCTTCTTGTCTAGTCGTCGTTTTTGCAAAGATGTCTTCACACAGTTTTTCTTTGGGTGATAATGACTTTGATTTGTCGACTTCCTCAATTTCCCAAAATTTTTCTAGGGTTTGCTCTAAAACAGTGTTAGGGGAGGTTGAAATATTATGAGCAGCAGAAGCAAAAAAGGATAAGGCTGAAGTAGATTGGGCGCAAGTGGGGGCCACGTTTCCAGACACTATCCAACCAAATAGAGTCTCTTGAAGAACAGGTAGGTCATCACCTAACCTAATTTGATTAGTACTAATAAGTTTGAAGAATATTTGGGCGCCAATCAACATGTCGATTTTTCCTGGAGCGTTAAAGTTCGGATCAGCTAAGAATAAATGTGGGGGTATACTCCACCGGGCAGGATTAAGTTTACGCATAGGCATGTCATCGGTGATTTTGGGAATGATCAGAAAGGACAAGGAAGAAGAATACAGGTTGTAGTTTGATTTAATGTTGGTTTGAACAGAGTGGGAGACGGAAGTAGTCAGCTTCTGAATTCCAGAGACTGAGATGTTGCAGGGAGAACGTTTTAACCCGAGAGCGTGGCAAAGTGTTTCGGACATAAAATTACTTTGCGAACCACTGTCTAATAAAACTCGGCACGGATGGAAGTTTCCTGAGTTGTCCATCACCTTGATGACAGCAGTTCCAAGAAGCACGCAATTTGCATCGGAGACATTGGCACAGTTGGTCAACGTTTTGGATAATCCTGGGGATTCTTGAGTGTTGTTTGATGGGGATTTCACGTGAAGTGTGGCATGATGACGCTTGTTGCACAAATGGCACGATTTGAGTATCTTGCAGTTCATTGTAGAGTGGTTGTCACGAAGACAATTCTTACATAGATTTAGTTTGTTGACCAAATTCCATCGCCCTTCAGTATTTAGTTTTAGAAAGTCATCGCATTGGTAACACGGGTGAGGTTTTTTGCAAAATACACATAGGTAGCCAGGAGATGAGGAAACAAAGGACCGAGATAACTCATTTGTCCGTTGTGAGTTGTGAGGAAGGCCTGAAGGTTTGAAGTTGGGGTTCCACTTGCGTACTGGCTGCGCGGTAGGACACTTGGAGCTAGTTGGCCGCTCGAAGTCATAGGCTTCTAGAACCTTACAGCGTTTAGTCAAGAAGGTTATAAGTTCTTGATAGGAAGGCACCTCGTCCTTGGCTGCAGCTTCGTTTTCCCAGTCTCGTCGAGTTCTGTCGTCAAGCTTGGTCCCTACCATGTGCACTAACAAAGTGTCCCATTGCTCTACAGGTTGTTTCAGAGTCTTAAGTGCTCGTAGATGTTTATTTGTGGAGTCCACTAATTGACGTAGAGACGTTGCAGATTCTCGATTAAGTTTAGATAAGCTGAACAGGGCTTGAACATGCTTAGTAATGACAATTCGTTTGTTTTCATATCTGTTTTTGAGCAACTCTACTGCGACAACGTAATTGTCAGGAATGAACTCTAGTGACTCTATAAGTTTGGCTGCTTCCCCCTTTAGGCTGCTTTTTAAGTAGTGGAACTTTTGTATTGCGGAAATTGATTCGTTGTTGTTTATTAATGACTGAAACAACTCAAAGTAGGAAACAAAATCTTCGTAATTTCCGGTAAAAGATGGAAGGTCGATTTTCGGTAGTCTCACGTTTGTATCTCGATGTTTTGAAGGGTTTATAGGTTGGGATGTAGAGGTAGAAATTACACTTTTGACTATCCGGGCTATCTTAGAGTGAATATGGAAATAGCTGTCTTCAAAGGATTGCCACTCACTAGCTTGGGATGCTTCATCGCCGTCGGCAGATTCATTATGCTCGCTGAGATGCTCTTCTATTTCACCTTGAATGGTGTTGAAGTCAGTCCAACATTCCTCCAGCGCCGTAAGACGCACATTCAAGGGAATGACGTCGTAGTCGTTTTCTTCTAGATCAAAATTCTCCACAAAGGTAGCTACGCGAGTCAGCTTGCCCTTAATGGATGCTCTTTTCTGCACTAGCTTTTTGAGAGACGCGGCCATGTTGAATAATTGAGATTTAAGAAAATAGTGAAATAATAAACCGAAAACAATGAACTAAAGATCTAAGATACTAGCTAAGAGAGAGTGAGTGAAAGCGTGAGTTCGTTTAAAAGTTATTATTATAAGTATAAGAGACGAGATCGTTATATTATCAATGTTTGTGTATGTTTTTATCCGCTTATAAACTATTTGCCGTAAATTATTATACCTAAGATTGATTAAAATGTTATAGAAAGAATAAGGAAAATGATACGTGATTGACAACAGTTTTAACTTTCAACAGGACTTACGTAAATAATTACGTTCATATGACGTTTCGGATATTGATAATTTGATTCTAAAATTATAAAGAATTACACAAAGGACACTTACTTGAGCAAATCCTTAGATTCCAAACCACAGACGTCAGTCACGTTTAGTTCAGAGGAAGCGTCGTTTTGTTGAAGGCGTCGTTTACAAGAATGGCGTCGGTTGAACTTGAAGTAGCGTGGCGTCGTTTTGGATAGCGTCGTTTTAGGCAACGTCGCTTCGGTTTCGCAATGGCGTCGTTTTAGGCAGCGTCGCTTCGGTTTCGCAATGGCGTCGTTTTTACTTGATGCCACTATTTACGTTTAAGATTTTTATAAATAACGTTTAAAACGTAAACTTTTGCACTTGAGATTAAAAGTTTAAAGACTCACTAGTTTTTACTATGGCGTCGGGGGTCACCAAAAATGTTTATGATTACTTTACGTTTTTTGTAGGTTTAGATTTCTTAGGTGTGATTCAGCTTCAATAACACAACACACAAGATTCGTAAATAACTGATTTTAATTTCGTTTTAAATACATATATAGAGAGTTTACTAAGCACCTCGTTTAGCACACTAATAAACAATAGAAGTGATCATGTATAAGTGACGGCTAGTGAAAGACTGAAGACTGGTGGGAGGCGTCAGTTCTAACCCGTCGGTGACAAATAGTTGCGAACGTGGCGCTCCTAGTGGCAAAAAGTTAAACTGATACAGGGATGCGTTAAATAAAAACTAATCAAAGACTAAACAATAATCTATTACTTAGGCTTTCACACTTAGGCTAGTGACCCACTTCGCTACCCGGTCAGCAATAAAAATAGAATGCAACCTGCCACACGAGGTGGCACCACCCGCCGGGTGGCACTACCGTCCCAGGATTTAGCCGCCACCTACAGGTAAAGGTGGCGCCACCCAGTCAGCCCATTGTTTTCAATTGAGCCTGTCAGAAGGTGCCACCCAAGTCCCTGCCGCTCAGCCCCCACTCCTTCAATCAAATATAGGGTAAATCAAATCAGGGGCTGACTGCATCCCTCATATAAGTGTCTTTACTTGTCAAACTGTTGTTCAATATTCTAAGCAAGCCGTTGCAAGTTCCTCGCGACATTCCGCAAAAAATTGAAAAATTGTTACTGTCCTCTTTGATACAGGGGTATACTGTAAGAAACAAACTAGTATTTTTTTGTCTGGAATTATTAGATGAACCCAAAAACGCCTTTTTCCCTTCTTCTTTCACGAACATAATGATAAGCAAGCATAGCTATCTCCTCCGGGTCCATTTCTCGACTGATCGAAAAAAATAAAAACTCGGGTGGCGCAACACAGGTGGCGGAAGCAAGTGGCATCAACCAGGTGGTGCCACCCGGGTGGCGAAGTGTGTCACTACCCTTAGCCTGAATATAAAGTTCCGGTGGTGACTACTCAAGAAGGGTTTAGGTGGTAATGTTTTACACTCAGTGTTGCCTCTTGTAGGAAAGTAACTATATTATGGTTGGGACATCGATAGGTAAACACCCCCCGAGCAAAATATAAAAAAAGGTCGTCGGTTTAAAAAAAAATCCTTTGTTCTCGTTCCCGATATTCGTTGTTGCTGTTTTTGGGGTTCTATACATCAGTCACATCAATCTTTTCAATGTTTAAGGAAAAAATCGATGATGTCCGATACATCGAAAGATCAACATCGATGTTTTTAAGTCCGTTGTATGTCATCTGTTAGTTGATGTTGCATCTTCCCTGGAACATGTTCTACCCTAAGGATGCTCTCAACACTGGGTGCAACATGTCGGTTCCTAACCCCTTAATGATGTGGTTCCCAGCGGAACTTCTTGAACTTCATACTTATTAACCTCATTTGATAAAGCACCTTTCAGCTGTCATAAGTCCATGGAGTTAATAATAATAATAAGAGATTTATGTAAGAGCAGAGTGGTTTTGTGTACATTTTGCCTGAAATCATGGTTGTTGGCAGACATTTCTGTTGATTTTTCGAATTCTGGGTGTTTTCTTATTTGTCACTGGTAATCATATGAAGTTATACCCTCCCGTTCTGAATTAAACAGATCATGTTCCAGATTTGCTCGATGGACCAATCTGTGTTTCTATATTTTCAGGGCTTAGTTCCCAAATTCTAAGAGGCTTTAGAATGTGAGCCTATATTGGGTTCTAAAATGTAAGACTTAATATTTTATTAATCTCCTGATATAATAGACTCACCTTTCTTATTTATTCATTAATCTTAATCTATTATTCTTCTATGATGATGGGCTGATAAACTTATGAAGATAAAATGCAGCTGTGATAAATAAACTATTCTTACTTTACATGAAGAAAAGATTCATTTTTAAGCAATTTAAAAAAATAATTCCCTCAAATAGCAACAATTATTTTTATCACAATGTTTAAAATTGCTTCTTATTTCTATTTAGCTTGAAAATTCCTAGCTTCTATATGATATTAAAATTCCTAGTTATGTTAAAATGTCAGGGTTGCAAGAAGTATGTAAGGTAAATTTATCTACAAGGGGGAATTGAGTGTCGGGGGATAAAATATTTTTATGTTGCTAAAACTCTTTATGAAAAAAAAAAAAAAAAAAGTTTGATTTTTCAAAAACAATAAAGATGGCCACAAATTCTCCTTTACTGGATGTCCATTCATGTGTCACCATTGAAGAATTAAGGCTTTGGTGTCTAGATTATAAAGTGTATTATTGAAGCGAGCGTAGCGAGCTTCCTACATTCAACTAAATATGCTCCGTGTCTGTCTGTCTGTCTGTCTGTCTGTCTGTCTGTCAGTAACGTTCACGCGTGTGACGATAACTTGAGTAAAAGTTGACCGATTTAGTTGAAATTTGGTATACATGATCCTCTTACTAATACTCAGGCTAAGTTCGTTGGACAGCGTGATCCGTCCAAGAGTTCGCGCGCAACGCTCGCGTAAACGAGAGGTTCAAAAATTAAATTGGAATTTCAGGACGGGAAAAGATTCTATCATCATCTATTCGATGAGACGAACATTGTTTTCAAATAACATTTTTTAGTAAAACCAACAGCGACACCGCTATGAATTAATAAAGATCGCTAAAACTATTAAAGCGGGCCTAAACGTTTAAAATAGAGAAAACAACCTTTTTACCGATATCTTACGTTCTAACGTAACGATTTTAATAAAACTTCATAGACACCATCTGATGCACAATTGAAACAGGCATGCAAAATTTCAATTTGATACATGCAGTAGTTTGTTTGTAGCAAAGAGATACAAATTATAAATATTGAAATAGAGATGTGTGGTTAGTGGAATAGTAAGAATGCGGGGTGGTTCCCTTACTACTAGCCGCTGCACTACTACCAGACCCATTATCTATCAACTCATCATGATTCACAATAATCTTTTTTTTCAATATTCAATACATATTTATTACTATACGCTCGCTTCAATGATAGAGCCACGCGATGCCTAGTGTATAATAGTTTCTAATATTCTGTTTGTCAGTTTTTTTTCCCCCGCCAGAAGAATTAGAAATTTATGTTGTTTTCTGTCTTACTTAATTTAGTTTTGCTGGCTCTACAGTCGTAGTTGGGCTCTGAGCTTTTGAACATTTATCTGCCATCTAACTTTATCTCAGTCCTAACCAAAAGTTTGTTGGTCCTTCTCAGCTTCTTTTAACTCCCTGCTTCTGAGTCTTCTTCTCCTTCTCCAGGCCTTACCATCTTTTTGGAAGAAACACTGATCAAGGCATCACCTGCCCCAGTGTTAGACTGGGAACAAATTTCGGTCCGGGAGTTTCACCATCAGACCAGCCCTCAAGCCTTGAGTTGGCCAAGTTACCGCCCCATTTTAGGCCTCAACCAAACCGGATCACCGGGAAAACTCCCCAACTCTCTTATAGCCAGTCCGACCCTGACCTGCCCAATTGCATCGTCCTGACTGAAGAAACCCCTGGAAAAATCTATGTTTAACAAAAAGCAGTATAAATACGACAGTTGTCATTTTATCTTGTTGCTTCTAGTGAGTATCACTCACTAGTGAGGATGCACTACACCCCTGAAGATGCTTCCAGCAGTGGAAGCGAAATATCATACTTGAGAAATGTATATATGTATTTCACCAGAAAACCAAGCTGTTTGTTTCGACTCAACCCATGGAAGCTTAAGCATTAAGCTTACGATCCTTCTTACATTCCTGTTGTTCTTCAACCGCATTCTCTTTAGCCCAGGGATTGAGTGCCTGTTTTAAGAGCTGAAATATTGGGTTAAATATTTTCAACCATACTACAAAGTTAAAAAAAAATGTTTTTTTAATGTTATTGCTATCATAATCTAGATGAGAAGGATAAGTTCTAGTAGCATGTTTAGACCTCATTTTTCATGTGGTTGGTTACAGGTCATGTGCATTGACTTATCAATATGATTAGCCATGAATTTATTTTAAATGAATAATGATTTAAAAGGTGGGAATTACATAATAAGGACACCTAATTGTTATACTTATAAGGTTTGTTCCAACCCCCCCTACTTGTACTGTCCTTTGTATCGCCCTGCGGATCGTTCAGGAATCGTTTAGTACATGTTTTATAAGCATGCACTGTAATAAAATCATGTCAGGCTGGAACAGGTTTAGGACTATAATTACCACCTTATTATTAACATTCAAGGAAACCTAACAGTTAGGGAACCTTTCAGTTGACATTTGTGAGGATTGACATAACTGCGCATGTCATACAAACCAGTACTTGGTATTGTCAGAGGATCGTTTGGGCAGTACTGTAAACAGTTCGCAACCAATCCATGCACTGGTTGGAACAGTTTGGAGGACGGTACGAAACACTATCAAAGTCGGGATGGAAGGGAATTTTTCCATTACGCATGATCCCGTCAATGGTACACTGCTTGGTTGGAACAAACATTTAAACAACTAGTTTAATTTACACTTTTTTTTTTTATAACCGGGGGGAACTTAATCCCTGAAGACATAGACCCTTAAGCATGGGTCACACTAGGCTGGTTGCCAGCCGCGAATTGAGGAAGCCGCTGCTGTCAGCTTGGTGTGACCACAAAATGCGCCGCCAGCCAGCGAGTAATTGGATGTGGCTGGTGAAGTTGGACGTGTTCAACTTTTGGTAGCCAGGCAGCGGTGACTAGCAAGTCACGTGACTCAATCTAGCCCCACCCACACCCCCCACCTTCACTTGCACTCGCTACCGCCAGCCATCAGCGCAATTTGACCACTCTATTATCGCATAAGCGACGAGTAAATAATCACGTGGCCTTTATATTTTTCTAGTAGCAGCCAATACAATTTTATATTGTGACCGGGTTGCCAGCTGCTACTTAGTAGTGCTACTGTCAGCCGCTGATCAGCAGCGGCCGGCAACCAGCCTAGTGTGACCCAGGCTTTAGGTGGGTCCTTCGAACAAACCCGGGTTGCAGAAGGTGCTCCCTCTATTAATCTGTGCACCCTCTACTCCTTCAACAGTCTGATGCCTTGACAGAATGCCAACACCTTGTTGATGGATATATCTTTTAGTTTCCTTATCAGAATGGTTGCCTCCCCGAAGGTAAGCCATCTATGATTTAGCAGCCCGGGGCAGCAGCTAATTAGATGTAATAGAGTTTCTTCATCCTCCCCGCACAGTCTACAGATTGATTCAATTGCCAGTCCAAGTAGCTGTAGGTGCCTGCTTAGTCTGCAGTGACCTGTTAAGAAGCCCGTCACTGTGTGGATTGATTAGACTCAGTATGCTACTCGTGAGTCTTGAAGAGGGTCCATTTAAAAATAGTTTGGATTGTCTCATTCTGGGTGACTTATCCCAGGTTTCCTGAAATTCTCTAAGAAGGGAGTTTTTCAGCGCCGTTTTTATGATGCACCTAGAGATGCCCACAATGGGTTCTGGAGCCAAGGGGGTTGAGCCGGAGCCTTGCCTTGCTAGACGATCTGCCTCTTCATTATCCTCGATTCCTTTATGTCCTGGAACCCACAGCAACTGTACCTTATTCGTTTCAGAAATAGCTTCCAGTGTTGGTTTACATTCTGAGACTAGTTTGGAGATGCATTTGGGTGACGTCAGTGCTCTGATTGCTGCCTGACTGTCAGAACAGATATATATCTGTCTACTTAGGTTTTGCCTGTCACTCATGATGGTCTGAGTACAGGCAAGAATAGCATAGATTTCTGCTTGAAACACGGAATTTACACCTTCAGTCTTAAGTGTATAGCGTGACATTGGACTCACTTTTATTATCTAAGCCTCTCTCTATACAGATTTTATTACTGTTACTTTTTCAACCAACTTAATTGAAATAACCTAATTAGCAGCTCCATTAATGAAAAGATTTAGTGAGAGGTGAGTCTACTTCATGTCGGAGATGGATTTGAGACTAATTAGAGAGACGTGAGACTCATTACCACTTGATTGTTTTCTATTCAAGACATCTTTATTGAAAAGAAAGGTATGTAGTGAACATTTAAATAATAATCCAGGAGATAGCATGCAAAAAAGTGTCTGAATAAAGCTAGAATTTTGTGTATAAGTAAATCTTTTAGTGCTTTTTAAGAAAATATGGTTGGCTATGTTCGTCTGCAAGACATAGCTTGGCAATGGGCATTTGAGAAAACAAACCAGTTAAGAGCGGCCATGTCCCACCTATTTTGGTAGGTAGCTTTATGTCCCTCAGACGAACGTAGCCGACCACATATTCTTAAAAGGCACCAAAAGATTAAGCTATAAACAAAAATTCTAGCTTGATGCTAGTCAGATACTTTGTAGCACCCTATCTCCTAGACTCTAGACTATAAAATAAATATTTATCCATCTATATAATGTTTTGTAGTCCCCTTATTATGTATAATATTTTAATTATTTAGGTCCACAGGGGTATTAAATAAATAAACTACTTCATTTAGTTTTTGAAGGTGATATTTCGTCCCTAACTTTGGGACATCTTCTTACCTGTAATTTTCTTTCGCTGTTTAATTGGCTTTAACTGACCCAAAGTTAGGGACGAAATATCACCTTCAAAAACTAAATAAAGTAGTTTTTATTTATTTAATACCCCTGTGGACCTAAATAATTAAAATATTTATGTTTTATTATTAATTTCAATGGTAATGTTTGGACAAAAACTCAAGCATCATATCAAGGATATATAATATATTTTTCTACTTGATTTTTTTTTCAGTGCATGGCGTTTAAAACATAATATCAATTCAAATACTTGTTTATATCGTTATTAACACTGGCTAATTGATCAAAACAATTAATAATCCATGATTATTGATCTCAAAGGATACCCCTATCGAACAACTCGCCTAAAGCATTCAAGGGGTTGCTATAGAGAAGGCTCCCTTACTTCAGACATTTTTTACTTTATTTTGGATACTTCGGAACGCAACAATCAACTATTGTTGGTAACATTGAAAGACAGCTGGTGAAGGTTGCTAAAATATTGTTGCCACGCTTCGTTCTGAAAAGTACTGTATTTAAGTAAGTAGTAAGAAAAAATGTTCTCTTCCTGGAACTGTGGCAAGGGGCACTTGCCGCCAGCAAGTACATACAAGTACATTCCTTCAAGCTAAGAGAACCTCCCCTCTAGTCCCCGTCAAAAGTATGTTAAATAGGATTTACACTATTTCTCTTTGGAGGTTCATCCAGAGTGAGCCCTTTGCATGATCCTCTAAGAGTGAATTCATCCCTGTTTACACATTTTCATCTGTTTATTTGTTTTCTGTTTATTTGTTTTCGCTGCCGGGTTCACTTCGTTGAATGTAAAGGCTCTAACTAATGTCTTATTTGAGAAATAATAAAAGGATTATGCCAGCGAGTATTGATTTAATTTCAAATGAACTAAATAATGCAATTATGTTATCGACAAAGGACAAAGGTAGGTTAAAATCAGCCAGCATTAAGGGGGAAATTAAATACTCTAGCCTCATGTAAGGAGTATGATTTTTCCCGCGCACTTGACTTGCAGTGTGCATTACACTTATTATTCCATAAGCATTCATGCCGCTAATATAATTCTAGGAACAATGACGGGTGTGCGTCTTGCCACTTGAATGCCATTGCAGAATTAAAAAATCGGGTACAGGGTACCTCGGAACTTTTTCTCACTTCAGGGGCCACTAAAGTGGCCTCTTTAAATAATGTTTATACATTATTTTATTTCATTTATTCAATTATTTGAATTTTGGCAGCATTTTGACAGGTATGTAAACAAACTTTAAATAAATGTATGAATAAATGTTGTTTACAGGTATGTAAACAAACACTAATAAATAATTATATTCGATTATAACTTGTAAACTAACTAGTGATGCGGTGCATAAAGAACTCGCATAGATTGAGGTCTTATGAGTACATCACCCATACTATGTTCTCAATATTGCTACCAGGATAATTTTTCGGTGAAAACCTAACATATTCTTATTCAACCTCAAAACAGGTTTAAAATCATTTTACGAAAAACAGCAATAAGAATAAGCTTACTTTTTAACACCCTCATCTCGGTCACATTTGTTGATAACGTTGCTACTCATAAAGCCTTTTAAAACAATGTATGGTATATCATTCTGACTACAATCTTCCTCTTTAATCGTCATATTATAGGACCAAGATGATGTGAGCCGAATTAAATTTCGTATAAATTCGCAAGTTCTCAGGAGCTAAAATGTTTTCCATTCATCCATACATAATCCATATTTAATAAAGTCATTGCAGGCTCACCACGCTCACCAGTTTTTACCTATATAATCTTTATTTAATAATATTAATGCAGGCTCGCTACGCTCGCCTGGTTATATAGCGCTTGTAACTAATATTTATTTAATAATAGTAATACATGCTCGCTAATTTATACCGCATTTCTATATAATATTTATTTAATAAAAATATTGCGGGTTCGCTGCGCTCGCCTGTTTATATAGCATTTTTACATTATCTTTATTTAATAAAAATGATTGCAGGCTCGCTGCGCTCGCCTGGTTATACAACATTTGTACGTAATATTTATTTAATGATATAAATGCAGGCTCGCTACGCTCGCCGGTTTATACAACATTTCACATAATCTTAATTTAATAACGTTAATACAGGCTCGCTTCGCTCGCCTGCTTATATAGCATGCATTTGTAGTAAATATTTTATTTAATAAAATGATTGCAGGCTCACTACGCTCGCCTGTTATAAATGTAATATTAATGCAGGCTCGCTACGCTCGCCTGTTTATACAGTATTTCTACATAATCTTTATATAATAATATTAATGCAGGCTCGCTACGCTCGCCTGTTATAAAAGTAATATTAATGCAGGCTCGCTACGCTCGCCTGTTTATACAGTATTTCTACATAATCTTTATTTAATAATATTATTGCAGGCTCGCTGCGCTCGCCTGATCATACAGCATACATTTATAGTAAATATTTTATTTAATAAAATGGTTGCAGGCTCACTACGCTCGCCTGTTATAAAAGTAATATTAATACAGCATTTCTACATAATCTTTATATAATAATATTAATGCAGGCTCGCTACGCTCGCCTGTTATAAAAGCATTACTGCATAATCTTTATTTAATAATATTAATGCAGGCTCGCTACGCTCGCCTGTTATAAAAGCATTTCTGCATAATCTTTATTTAATAATATTAATGCAGGCTCGCTACGCTCGCCTGTTATAAAAGCATTTCTGCATAATCTTTATTTAATAATATTATTGCAGGCTCGCTGCGCTTGCCTGTTATAAAAGCATTTCTGCATAATCTTTATTTAATAATATTAATGCAGGCTCGCCTGTTTATACAGCATTTGTAGTAAATATTTTATTTAATAAAATTATTGCAGGCTCACTACGCTCACCTGTTGTAAAAGTATTTGTACATAATAATTATATAATAAAATGAATGCCAGCTCGCTGTGCTCGCCTTTTTATACAGTATTAGTACATAATCTGTAGCCTTTAAAATTCCTTTAAACGAATTATAACATGTTATGCAGATATGTAAAACTTTTTTTTGTTTTCTTTATATTGGCCGCCATTTTAAAAATATTATGTGTGAAATTTGAATAGTTGGATATTCCTTTTCTAGACTTCAAGAGCTTTAAATTGATGTATAACATGTCATACTGACTAAAAACTGTTTGTTTAGTCTTCCGCCATATTGACCGCCATCTTGAAAATATGAACTGAGAAATTTTATTAGTTACATATTCTTTTTCATCTCTTAAAGACCTTTAAAACTATGTATAACACATTATGCTGGCTAAAACTTTTTTTTATAGTCGTCCGCCATATTGGCCGCCATCTTGAAAATATTAAATGTGAAAATTTATTAGTTACATATTATTTTCCTCCTCTTAAAGATCTTTAAAACGATGTATAACACATTATGCTGACTAAAACTTTCTTTTTTTGTCGTCCGCCATATTGGGCGCCATCTTGAAAATATTGAGTGAGGAATTTCCAAAAACTATACACTTCTCACAAATGCTGAGATGCATATATGTGCCAAATTTCGTTGAAATTTATCAATTTTTACTCCAGTTATCGTTAGACAAACAAACACACAAACAAACACACAAACTTTTCAAATCCCAAGTCTCTGTAATGAAGAACTCACTGCGCTCGTTCAATTAATGGAATTTCATCGGTATTTTTTTTTTTTTTTATTTGTTCCTTAATTTTTGCCGGTTCCAACGATATGCTATATATCAAAAACGTATTTATACTTTTGGTATTATTAACCGTCTAGTTTCAAAATTCAAAAATTGATAACTTCAAAATGGCGGCTAACATCAAAATGAAATTTGGTGGGCTTGTTTGTCTTACAGAGAGGTACATTTGTGCCAAATTTCAACTCGATCAGAACCATTTTCGCTTTTTTTTAAATTTTTGCCGATTTAGCAAACTGGGTCCATGATGGCAAAAAAAAGTTGATTTACTGGGCGGCACCACTACAGGTAAGGACTGATTTTTCTGCCAAGTTTCAACTCTCTGGGTTAAATACCTTGGTGCCATGATGATAACATACATACATGTGACGTCATGCTGAAAACCACTCAGGAGGTCTTAAAAACCCCCAAAACGGATAATTCCGTTGAAATCTCGAAAACAATTTTTTGGTGAAAACAATACTTTCCCTACCATAGGTAGTGAATAAATAAATAAATAAATAAATACCATTTATTAGAAATGTTTAAACAATATTCTTTAGTATTCTATCTACAGTTCACATTATTTCTAAATCAGCTGATTGCTGTGGTTTTTTAGTTCAGCATTTCTCATGCAATAATAATTAATTTATTGAGCAACAACAAAGTAACATACATTCTTAGCACATAAAGCTGTATTCATTTAACAGCATACATTTAAATTCCCTAACAATATTGACCTTCTTTTTTAGCATAGCAACATAATATAACATTATACAGCTTCATATAAACAATAATTTATAACAACAAAATAAAACAATAATATACAATTTTTAACAACTTATACTTATAACAACAAAATATAAATAGAGTTTTAGCTTTTAGTTTAAACTTAGTTTGCTTGGTTTCTATCCAACCATTCCTCGCAATATATTTCTCCCATCCTCCTCCATTCTGTTCTATCACAAGCTACTCTCCTCCATGTGCTTCCTCCGCAGCAGGTCCTCATTTCCTTATCCCATTGCGTTCTAGGTCTTCCCCTTTTTCTTTTATATTCAAGTGGTGTCCATTCTATTACTTGTTTGGCCCATCTCTCATCTGTCGTCCGAACCAGGTGTCCTGCCCATTTCCACTTTCTCTTTATAGCTGCTTTTGCTACGTCTTCGATGCCTGTTTGTTCCCTTATCCACCTATTGCTTTTCCTGTCGTTCAACCTTATATTTAACATACTCCTCTCCATTCTCCTTACAGCGACCCTGAGTTTTTCTAGATTATTATTGTTGGTACTCCAACTCTCACATCCATAGAGTATCACTGGTCTTATCACACTATTCCATAGCTTAACTTTATCTTTAATTCCTATATCTGATTTAAAAAGGTGCCTATATTTATTGTAAAATCGCCATCCCATTCCTATTCTTCTGGTTATTTCCATAGGTAGTGAGGTAAAGTAAAAATATAAACTAATTTATTTGTTCGCAAAATTATTTAAATGGTGTTATAAAAAGAAAGAAAAAAATTAAATTGAAAAATAAGGTTTAAAAGCAATAGATAAAAGGTTACAGCTGATAAACAGGCAGGGCTGTGAGAGGTTTAGAGGAACACTAAGTAGTGAAATGCGGCTTCCTTATTATGTTTACACTTGTCCCTACGCGTGGCCTCTGGATGATTCATTGGGTCGAGGAATGAGTGTTTCATCCAAAGTTTGAAAGAGGTAAAACTCTTTCATCGTTCATCTTTGATGTTCACTTTGGAAGAAATGAAAGTGAAAAGGAATTTATATTTTTCACTCTAGATCTAGATTCTAGATGAATGATCCAAGATGAACCTCCAAAGTGACATCTACCCATTTCTACAAAGTGGTCAGATGTCACAATACTTTATTCTGAGTATAATTTCATATTCTTTTCTTAAATAATTTAAAAGAAATGTTGTTAAAATAATATATTATTTATTTGTTTATTATCGAACAGTGTTTAATATTAATCTAATGTATTTTTATCATTTCAGAAAAAGGAGAGACGAAAAAAGGACGTTCAGAGCAAGATATTATACTTATAGAGAGGGAGGTGGTTGTCGAGGAATATTATCCTGTTCCTGATCCTTCCATCCAGGATGCAGGACCTTCTAGAAGTCAACGCGAGGAGAGTAAACCTAAAGATGCGAGAAAAGTATGGACGGAGGAAGAACTTCTCGCAATACTTCAAGAGTCCGATGAGGAAGAAAACACGGATGCACCTAGGCGATGAAGATGAGAGAGTATAAAGGGATATTGCTTTAATTAACTTTACCTCCGATAACACTGTTCTGCAAAAAAAGCTTCAGAATGAAAATGTTCTTTTCTAAAGTATTTTTGTGTGCTGAATCCGAATCTGAAGTCAAAATTTTTCCTATACGTACAGTTTTCCTTTATGCTCCTAAAGTTCGGAAATATGGTGTTTTTGGGGGGGTTTTCGACCCAATTTTTTGCCCAAAAAAATATATTATTAGGTGCTTAATATCTTTAAACCATGAAGAACACGAATCTAAAGTCAAAAAAAATCTGCTGACCTTACTTTTTTAAAGAAAATTTATAAGTAAGAAATTAAAAAAATCGATTTATTCTCATATTGAGTCTTTGTAATTTCTATCCCTTTTTCAGTTATATAACAAATGTTTTGTGACTGAGGGGGGAGGCTTTTTATTATTATCCCCCCTTTGGTCACTTATATTGTAATTCTCTAGAATAATGTCAGAAAAAAGTCACAAAACATTTCTTATATAGCTGAAAAAGCAATAGAAATACAAAGGATCAATATGAGAAAAAATCGATTTTTTTAAATTTCTTATTTTTCAATTTACTTAAAAAAGTTATGTCAGCATATTTTTTTGACTTTAGATTCGTGTTCTTCATGGTTTGAAGATATTCAAACGCCCAATATATATTTTTTTTTTACAAAAATTTGTTGGGCAACACAATTGGGTCAAAAACCCCCAAAAACACAATTTTTTCCGAACTTCAAGTGCATTTTCCGGGAAAACTGTACATATAGGAGAAATTTTGACTTCAGATTCAGCAACCTCGAAAATATGAAGTTCAGATAACATTTTCTTGGAGCCCGAAAGTTCGCTAAATTTTGCAGAACTGTGTTATCGAATCTCCAGCTTGTGTTGAGGTGTTTTTTATAATGTGTCATAATTTGTTAAAGTGCTAAATATACCTTATCAAATATGAAGATAAAAAATATCATTGAATAATACTCAAAAGAGATTTTTTTTTAAAAAATGTATATTTTTTATGTCCTTAATGTTATATTTCCTAGTATTATGTTATTTATATTATTTAAACAAAAAAATGTAATATTGGCATTTATGTACATGTATAGTGAGTCCCACAATAGAGTATTGAAGAGACAACAATAATAATAATATTTGATTATTTATGGGTTTTTGAAAAAAGTGACTTTTTTAAAAAAATAAAAACTCCTGCTTGTTCTTAAACCATTAAAAATGGCATTATTTTCTGAATTATTTGAAAACTTTAAAAAAAAATTACCAAAAATATACTACCTTTTTGTTAGGGGTTACAAAAATATTATTTAGAAATGTGATTTAGAATTGCAAAAACCACATAAATATTAGTTTACTTTCTGAAATTAGTTTAATTTATTTTTAAAAAATTAACAATAAGCCAACACTAACAAATAATTCACACTGAATTATAATTACCTACAGTTAAATATCATAGAATGCCAGAATAATAGTAAGGATAGGACACTGGGCACTGCCAATATTACCTATTACCCTTCATCATTTTCAATACACTTGTTGAGAATTTATGAATTGAGTCAAAATTTCCACAAAAGTATGTGGTATGTACATATCAGTGGCGTAGCTAGGGCATTGGGGCCCCTCCGCAAGAACTTCTTGGGGGCCCCTCCCCGAACTAAATTAATGAGCAAAAAAAAAACAAAAACTCTTGCGTTTAGGACTGGGGGCCCCCTGACGGTGGGGGCCCTCCCAAAATGCGGGCCCATATTTACGCCACTGGTACATATACATGGTCCATATACATATACACAGTCCATATACATATACATATACACAGTCCATATACATATACACTGGTCATTCATAAATACATTTTAATTATTTATATTTTTTATTGTTTGTGATGCTAATAGTCCACAGGCCACCATAAGAAGTGAGTCGCTAATAGATAAAGTTTTCTTACCTTATGGAATCGCTTATTTATGCCTTGTCCACCGATGAATTGGGTATATGGCAACTGGGTGCTGGGCCATTTCTTTTTTGTTGACATACCAAACTTGCCCTTCTGCGGGAACATTGAAAAGAGATAGATAAAGTTTTGATTTTCACAGGATCGTTTAATTAAATTATTTAAAAAACAGTGGTACACGTGGCCATCGATAAGAGTGGGCTGTTTGGGGTGGCCACCGCCCCAAACATATCGCTCTGCGGGGACGTAGAATAGAAAACGGTCCACTCGTATCGGTGGCCACCTTTACCACTGTTTTTGAAATAATTTAATTAAACGATCCTGTGAAAATCAAAACTTTATCCATCTCTTTTCAATGTTCCCGCAGAAGGGCAAGTTTGGCATGTCAACAAAAAAGAAATGGCCCAGCGCCCAGTTGCCATATACCCAATTCATCGGTGGACAAGGCATAAATAAGCGATTCCATAAGGTAAGAAAACTTTATCAATCAGCGACTCACTTCTTATGGTGGCCTGTGGACTATAAGCAAAAACTTTGATATTATCTTGTGTTAGCTTTTTCACTAATTTGTTAATCATTAATTTTGAGAAGAATAAATTAAAATTATAATTTATTTTTAAAAAATTATTTAAATTATTTTTCAATTCTGAATCACAACAACCAAACTCCCAAACGGTAGTTTACTCTTTGAAATTTTAAAATAGAACACCCTGAAGAAATATTCATTGACATTTTTAGTGGTTCAAGAACAAGCAGGAATTTTTATTTAGAATAACTTTTTCTTGTAAAACCAAAAAAAAAAAAATTAAATCTTAAGTACTTAATCAGGAAAACACTATTTATTAAATTTAGTCAAATTTATTGCTATTAACGGTATTTCCTAATTTATTACAACTCTTGCCAATGTTTTTTTTTTTTTTTTTTTTTTTTTTAGAAAATGCAATAAAATTAAAAATTTAATTGAAAACTACAAACTTACATAGGTAGTACTTTAATTTTAGTTCATTTATTTTTCCGTAAAGATTGAACATCAATTTATTTATAGTTATTGTGATTATTCAATTTGACACTCCTGTCGTCCCTTATCTTCCTTTTCTATTAACTTAAGTTTTAATGTGGTTGTGTAGCTCATAAATCATATATCAACATAACATTTTAATTTAACACTACGGCAGATTATAAAAACTTAAAATTAAAGTATTGAGAAATAAACTTTAAGAAATTAAATTATAAAATTGTCAACTTTTGACACTTTATGCTTTCTATATACCATAATGAATTTTGTAGTCTAGCTTGGAGGGGATATTTGCTCAATTTCTAATTTGTTAATTCTATGAAAACACTTCCATTCTGGATCCAGATTGAGTTTTTAATCCTCCATGAAAACACTTCCATTCTAGATCCTGATTGAAATATCAATTCTTTATGAAAACACTTCCATTCTAGATCCAGATTGAGTTTTCAATCCTCCATGAAAACACTTCCATTCTGGATCCAGATTGAGTTTTCAATCCTCCATGAAAACACTTCCATTCTGGATCCAGATTGAGTTTTCAATCCTCCATGAAAACACTTTCATTCTAGATCTAGATTGAGTTATCAGTCCTCCATGAAAACACTTCCTTTCTGAAAGATCCAGATTGAGTTTTCAATCCTCCATGAAAACGCTTTCATTCTGGATCCAGATTGAGTTTCCAATCCTCTATGACACCTTACACAATTAATGTGATTGACAGTCTGACCATGGATTAATTTGATAGACAGTGTAAGGTAAAGCTGTCAGGATATTTTTAAATCCGAGCATAAATCATGAGTGGTGAGGGGAAAACTGTATACCGAGTAAGTAGCTCGCATTGATATTTCGAGTGTTCTTTGCCGAAATTGCCTCAATTCTATAGTCAGTCTTAACTGATAGTGTAGGATACCTTGTGAATGTGAGGGTGTGATTGACTCAGTCAGAATATCAATCAGATTGATTGTGTAAGGTTCCCTTATAGTTTAGGAATGTAACACATGATTTAAAATTGAAAAAATTACTTTTATATTGTATATGGTCAAAATTCAAAGCAAAAGAAAAAACCCAAGCTGATGAAGTATCTATACTAATTTAATTTTTATGACACAAAATGTTGGTTTATTTAAATCTAATTTTTGTTTTTTCTTGTATTTATTAATTTTTTTTTTTTTTTTAAATAATATGTATGTGTAATAAAATAAAGAAGTTCCTTGCCATTTTTTTTAGGAGGGGTCTAAAAGGAATAAAATGACTTGCTTTAGCATTTTATCACTTATACTACTGAAATATCGCCTTCGTTTAGACTAAAGATTCAAGAGATGATATTGCTTTGTCTAGGGAACTGTTAGATGAAGGGATGTCATTTCTACTGTATGTAGAGGAGGTTCTGAAACACTGATATCATAGGTGGTATAGGCTGCTATTAAAGGCCTTCTATGAAGTGATGGCACCGGGGGAAAACTGTAAGCTTAGCTTCGTTTGAAATCGGAACTCCCGAGTAGTACTGAAGTCGGGTAAAGTCTAGTGCTGATACTTTTTATTTTTTCGAATGACAGCTCTCCATGACAATTAATTAAAAATAGTATTTTGACATTGATCTACGGTTAAAGTATGATATTATTAAACCCACTAGCAAAATCAAAACAAAAAAAAAAAATAGTTCTTGCATACGAGTCCGCAAGACAGTGAAACATCTTTATGTCTTCGCTCTGCGTAAGCTACCGACATGAAATAATGTCCCCAGGTTCGCTTCGCAGTGTTAGAGTATAGTCTAACAGCCCAGTCATCACTGTAATATATTTGCGTAGAAAATGATAAAATCTAGAACATACTCTGAGTATTATTTTAATTGAAGGCGGTTGGTTTGATTTTCGCAACATAACTATTTTTTTTTTTAAAATTAAATAACAAATAATATGTTAAATATGTAGGGTATTCAGTTTATTATTTATCATATTCACAAACATTATATTAATAATTGGCAATATGAAATATGTATTAATAATAATGTAGTGCAGAAAATGGAATATGCTTTAAAATATCACAAAAAAAAAAAGTGTATAATAAAAGCGATCTAATTATTATTAATTTTGTAAAAGATAAATTAGTTATTTAAGATAAGTCTTTACGTTGGTTCATAATAATTAAAGAGGACTAGATTGTAGAAGAGTGCGAGTTTAAAGATGTAGAGGAGCAAATGTAGTAGTAGAAGTAGACTCCCGAGTAAGTAGTAGAAGGGGATGATTCCCGAGTGAGATTCGACTGGGAAGCGTGGTAGGGCAAGGATGGTGTATAGTCCTTGGCAGTAGGGGTATGCTGAGAGGGCAGAGAAGAGAGTTGATAGCACAATCCTATACTTTCCTAACTCCCTGATACACATACACATTTTTTTGACTTTCTTTGGCCCTACGAAGCGTGGTAGAGGGAGACCCTACAGCTGGAGACAGACTGTGCACACCTCCTATATCTTTCTAACTCCTTGATACACCGGGTAACGTTTTAGGCTTAGATTTTTAGGTAACAGTTTCGACTTATGTAGCACATCCAAGACATGAAAATGTCAAAAAAAAATTCTACATCAAACAAACAAAATTTCCCTTCATTAACAAATGTCAATTTCAATACATATTTTAAATTTTAGGTGAGTTTGATATAATACTATAGACTCTTATTTGGGATGTGTGGAAAAGCATGGGGCTTTGAGTAGGGCAAATTAAAGGGGGAAATTATACACTCTTACGCTGTTGTGTATAGTACGGTATCAATAGGGCACCCTTTTATTAAAAATATATAGGTGGGGTCAATATCATACTCAGTCAATATTATATCAGACCCACACTTATTTTGCCAACTCAAAGCCCCATGTCCTTCTATAAACCCAAATAAGACCATATGGAATAAAGCTTTTGTGATGTCTATATCATATTCTTACGCCATTGTATATAGTATTTTATTAGACCCACCCATTTCTTTACACACTAATGTAGGGAAATTTTATCCTTTCATAATTATATTTTTGTTTGGGTAGGTTTAATATTATACTGGTACCCCATTGTATTAAGTACAATATCAAACCCACATTTTTATTTTGACATTTATTTATTTTTGTAGGGAAATATCATTATTTTTTCCCGGATGGGTTCTATGTCCTACTTCAACTGTGATCTATTTTATTAAAAACTAACTATACATGACAGAAAGACAACACTAGCGCACTCCTTAGATTGCCATTACTTCTTAGTTAACCTTTAGTACCATTTTAGTGCTGGAAATTTTGCTAAAATGTTGTCAGGGTCCGCTCTGAGAAATAGAGCTAGGAATGTTGCTAAAATAATGTTGTCAAGCTCCTTTCAGGGAAATAGAGCTGGGAATGTTGGTAAAATAATGTTGTCAAGCTCCTTTCTGGGAAATAGAGCTGGGAATGTTGCTAAAATAATGTTGTCAAGCTCCTTTCTGGGAAATAGAGCTGGGAATGTTGCTAAAATAATGTTGTCAAGCTCCTTTCTGGGAAATAGAGCTGGGAATGTTGCTAAAATAATGTTGTCAAGCTCCTTTCTGGGAAATAGAGCTGGGAATGTTGCTAAAATAATGTTGTCAAGCTCCTTTCTGGGAAATAGAGCTGGGAATGTTGCTAAAATAATGTTGTCAAGCTCCTTTCTGGGAAATAGAGCTGGGAATGTTGCTAAAATAATGTTGTCAAGCTCCTTTCTGGGAAATAGAGCTGGGAATGTTGCTAAAATAATGTTGTCAAGCTCCTTTCTGGGAAATAGAGCTGGGAATGTTGCTAAAATAATGTTGTCAAGCTTCACTCTGACTGAAAATAAAGTAGTAAATTGTGAAATTTTAATAGAAAAGCTTATACACTTTTAGAATTCCTTTTAGACCCAAACTATTCAATCATTAATGTATTATATGTGTATGTGTAATTTTAAAATTGTCCTAATATGAAACATTTGTATTAAATACACATGATATTTTAATTGTGACTTGTGACTGTTAATTGATATTTTAATTATTTTTTTTAATTTATGCTACTTAATGTCTTAATAATTGTTAAATGTAAGAATAAACATCTTTTTTATAATGAGTGTTTTTAAGAAAAAAAAAACCTAATACTATATTTTTTTAATCATGATTCAGACTAAATAAAACATAAAATTTAACAAATATATATCTTGTTAATGAAAGATTTCAATAAAAATTAAATTGTGACACACAATGTAATGAGAGTATAATTTAAAAATGTTAATCAGTTGAAATCATGTTTATCTACGATTGATACAAAATATAAACATTGTATCTCTGTTTAGTTGCGTAGAAAGTGATTCTTTACGTACTTGTATTCATTGCACATAATTCCTCTTTTTTTCCGCCCCAGTGCGGTAAAAAAGAAGAATTCTTCACCTTAACACACGATTGAGTTTGTTTACATTTAACAAAACTAATTTGCTGTTTGTTTAATTAAAGTAACTACTGTTTATATCGAGTTTTTAGGGAACATTACGCACTAGACGCGTAATGTACTATTTTTGTTAAAGTATATTGTTTAATTACACACCCAACCATTTAAATTTTATAAAAGTATTGTTTTCACCCAATAGTCCGAAACCCAAATTTTAAATGAATTATCCGTTTGTGTATTTTTAAGAAGCGGGCCTTAGTGTGCATTGACCCACAGGTTTACAAAGAAGAGGCATAATACTCTAGAGGATATCACGCTTATAACCTTGCCCATGTCGCGCCTCTCCAGTGTGAATTAGATCTTAAGTCTTAGGATGAACCACATGTAAAGATATTCCATAACCTGTAGTATGTGGTAAATAAAAATCACATAGCTTCAAAATATAATATATTTTTTTTATTATTATTATTAGTTGTAACACTTTTATATAAAATTATTTTGTTCATTTTATTAAAATAAATATAATTACAAATATAGCATACAATTTTTCAAAACTATGAAAATAGCAATGTTAAAGATAAATGTTCAGACTTATTCAAATAGTGTTAACACAAAACACAAACATTTAAAAACAATTATTAAAATACGAAAAATAAAGCAAATATTTTAACACAAATACAAATTAACATTTATTAAAAACTTTCTTTTGATTAAAGCCTTACCCTTAATTGTTTGATAAATGGCATAAATTAAGTCTATCAAATATTGTTCCTTTTAAATTAATATGCATTTCTAGAGTCAACGGATATTACATAAGCTTATTTTTTTCTGGGGGAATGGATAAGCGACTAAGATAATATTATTTTTATCTACTCACGGCAGCAAAATTACGCATTGTTGTACTGTTTTCAATCTGCAAAATGTCATTTTTCTTGATTCTTTTGTAACATGAAACTACTCAATTATATAAAATGATAATTAGCAAAAATTTAGCCAACCTTTAAAACTCCCCCTCTGAAGATGGTCGCCATGGAGCGCTCCTATTGGCAAAATATAGGATTAAAAAATGAAAACCAAGGTACCTCATGTTACCTTCTAACTTCCTGTTACTATATTTAAATACTTCTATTGACAAAATATAGTACTAAACATTAAAAAAAAAAAATGTAAAACTGAGTTACCTCTTGCTATATCCTAACTTCCTAGTACTATATTTAAGAGTGCTACAGTTTTCATATCGTTTTTTGCGTGACTGAAATTTCTTCTGTACTCAAACCCCAAAAATATATCTATGTTAAAAAGTTTTTCCAGTTTAATTGACATGACATTGTTGCTTGACCCTTTATTGAAAAGTGCAAGCTGGAAGGAAAAAAAACACTGGAAGACATCAAGAAGCTGTTAATCAGTTCTAATTTATTAATATAGGCCAGCATTTGGCACATTGCAGCTAATTATAGCTCGAATCACCTCCTCCCACATTAGTTAGATGCATTTAAAAAATACAGTACCTAAAAATACAATACCTCGCTTACACAACCCTCAATAAGACGACTATCTCAATTACAAGTGCAATTTTCAAATACCCTTGAGATTTCCATAACACATAATGTTAAATTAACCTCTATAACGCGACTATTGTTATCCAAACAACCTCTATAACATGGATTTTTTTTCCAATTCACAACGTAACTCAGAACCTCTATAACAAGTCGTTTTGAGAATTCAACCTCAATAACACGACTATATACAGGAATGGGTCGACCTTGAACAAGTCTAGACTTGAAAACCCCACCCCACTCCGCTCCCAACATTCCATTAACTCAAATAACACAACTGATAGCCAAAATAACCTTGATAACACGACCCTCGACAAAAAGAGCACCTCGATAACAAGACTGTTTCCCTAATCCCCTTGAGACACTTCTTATCGAGGTTCTACTGTATATTTTTAATTTAAACTGTAATGGAGTAAAGGGTGCAAACAACTGGCAACAAAGATTTTTTATTTTTCTCCAAATACTGTGGATTCTCTATATTCCAATGGAAACTGGAGGAATTGAATAAGTAAGAATTATAGCAGGGAGGCACGCCGAGATTCAAACCACTGACCTTTGTATTGTTGGTTCATTGCTCTACTTATAAAGTTACATCCAATAATTTCATGTTACTAACTTGGACTAATCCATTGTTGGCATTTCTTTAGACTGTTACTCCCCTTACAAAAACAGAAGTGTGATATTCCTTTGTCCCAAAGTACATTGGACTAAACATCCCTTTGTCTTAACAGTTGTTTAGTCAAAGTCATTTATATTCTAAAAAAGAACAGGGGAGTAACAATCTAAAGAGGTACCATATTGTTTTAGAGAGATAAAAATCGTTCTCCAGTGCAGCTTAATTGGTAGTAGAGTATCGGTCTAACAATCTTAAGGTCTGTTGTTCAAATCCCAGGGGCCGAGTACATTTCTGTTCTCCGCTCTGTTTCCTATTTATTATTTCTAATTCAATTTAAAATTTGTTTCCCAAAGCACAGAGAAATAGATTTTTTAACCATAGATTAACTAAATTGATAATTTATTGCTAGAAGAATTATTGTCAAGGCAACTAGATACCACAAGGACATCTTTAACAAACACAGGAAATGGTAATTCACTGGAAAATCTAGATTACTATAATAATAATCTAAATTATTTACTATAAGTAGTTAGTTACTTTATTTCTTTCTTTTGCTTAGGTTGGCAATGATCATCAATTTTGTTTTAAATAGAGGACAGAAGTGGGCTTGTAATGTTGGTAACTCTGTACGTCAACTGTGTTGGCTCTAGAATCCAAACAAACTTCTTATTTTCGTTTCGCTTACAGGGTTCTTATTCAATTTAGTTCTATTTTTAATATTTGTCTTTAATTTTTTAAAGAAATTGAATACTTCTTTGTTTCATCTCAGTCAAATTCTTTCTATTTTAATGTATTATATTATTAGAAATATATTAGAAGTATTAGAAATATATTAGATAAAAAAGATAGATAAAAATCTATAGATATTTATAGGTAACAAAAATAAAAACAAAAGATACTAAAAAAATTAAAAATACACCATAAATAATTAAATAATCATTAGGACTTGACTAGAGCACATAGGTTTTCAACTTTGTTTGGATTCTGAAGAAGGTTGCTGTATTCGTTATGTTATCGGTTAAGGTTACTGTTCTTTTGTGGTCTATTACTGTCAAAATAATGGTTTTATGAAGAGTAAGTAATTAGTAGGATTACAGCCATTTACACATATGACACTCAACACATTGTATATTGAGTTAAATTATAATTAATATGGCAACACTGGTACTCATTAGTATTTATTTATTTTTTGAGCTCTCAGCCTTCTGTATATCACTGTTGTCCCTCATCTTCTGCATACCTTTTGATCCAATCATTTTTCCAATCCTGAAAAAAATAAACAATTAAAATTTTAAACTATAATATAATAATAAAAAAAAAAAAAACGAATAATGTATAGCCACAGAGCTAATAATAATAATATAATGCATGCATTAAAATAGCTATTGTCAAGTAAACATGAACCGGGAGCAGAGAGTTAACAAGTAAGTAACAATACAATATACAGTAGGTTAATCCGGACACCTCAGTAATTCGGACGATCCTTTCATGTAAAATGCAAGCCCGCAACAATAAAAAAAAAAAAAAAAAAATACATGTGGTGTCGCGGGACACCCGGTAGGAACGAAGTTCTTTACGCTTTTCATTTAATATAAATGATAAAATTACAGTTCCCAAATAAGTATACGATACTAACTAGTTATACATGGCGGTGTTAGAAAAGAGACAAAATTAAAAGTAACTAACTATTTGTACTAAAATTACAAGAAATGCTTTTTATTATCTTTGACAGAAAGAGTATTGCTCGGCTGTCTTCCTTGATGAGGCTCAGGCTTTTGACAGGGTCTGGCACCAGGGCCTACTCTGGAAGCTCAAGAAAATCCTTCCTTACACTTACTACCTTATTATCCAATCCTACCTCTCCAACAGATTTTTCCGTGTAAAAGTAAAAAATTCCCTCTCCCCTGTAGGTCTTATCCAAGCAGGCGTTCCTCAAGGCAGCATCCTTTCTCCTATTCTTTATAACCTCTACACAGCTGATATTCCTCAACATCCCTCCACACTACTTGCAACTTTCGCAGACGACAAAGCTATTCTTTGCACCCACAAAAACCCATCAGAAGCATCAAATATCCTCCAAGAACATCTGATAATCCTAGAAACATGGTTTAAAAAATGGAGAATAAAAATCAACGAAGCAAAAAGTGTACAAGTGACCTTTACGTTACGTCACGGATACTGCCCGCCAGTTCTCCTGAATAACGCAATTATTCCTTCCGAAGCCCGCTACCTGGGGCTTCACTTAGACAAAAGACTTACATGGAACCCACACACACGCCTAAAAAGGATGGAAGTCAACAGACGCTACAAACTCCTTCTACGACTGCTAGACACTCGCTCAAAAATTCCTCTCCACCACAGATTACAAATATACAACACAATTCTAAAACCCTCCTGGGCCTATGGAATAGAACTCTGGGGCTCCACCAAACCATCGAACATCCGTTGCTTACAATCTCTACAGTCAAAAATTCTCAGGAAACTCTCTCATCTACCATTCTACGTACCAAATATTGTAATTCATAAAGATCTTAATGTTCCTTTTATTAGAAACCTGGCCATAGAACGATATAAAAACTTTCACACCAAATTAGCCTTTCACCCAAATCCAAATGTCCAATCCCTTTCCTCACTTACTATCCCAACCGCTCCTCCTCGGAGACTAAAAAGAGAATGGCCTAGGGACCTTCTAAACATTGTAACCTAACATTTAAGTCTATATGTAAATATATATGTAATAATAAATAAAAAATATGCATGAATATAATAAAACATGTTACGGAGTGCCACCACTGGGTGACCACCCGAATCAAGTCAATACCATAATGTTAATATAAATTGTAATTCATTATCAAGACTTCTTGTTACATAATGTATGTAGTTGAAGTTATGACAATAAAGGAATTAAAAAAAAAAAAAAAATTATCTTTGAAGCGAGCGTCTTTCAATAAATAATGTATTGTATATTGAGAAAAAAGTTAATAATGATGAATTATAGTTAAAGCAGATGGTTGTAGAGATGAAATAGAACTGTCCCCTCAGACTCCGTTGGTATTACTCCAATTAAAATATTATAATAAAAAATATAAATCACCATCACACAAAAACTTCTGCTTATATCAGGTTGAAATTTTACATGCCTGTTTCAATTGTACTATAGGTGATGTGTACGAAGTTTTATTTAAATCGTTACGTTAGAACGTAAGATAACTGTAAAAACATTGTTTCTTCTGTTTTAAACCATCAGGTCTGCTTTAATAAATTTAGCAATCTTTATCACTTCATAGCGGTGTTGGTGTTTATTTTACTAAAAAAAATGTATTTAAAAAAGTTGTTTGTCTCATTAAATAGATGAAGTTAGAATTTTTTCCCGTCCTAGAATTTTAATTTTAATTTTGAAGCTTACATTTACGCGAGTGTTGAGTGTGAACGCTTGGGCGGATAACGTTTTTAAACAAACTAAGCCTAGGCATTGGTAAAATGAACATGTGTACCAAATTTCAACTAACTCGGTCATCTTTTACTCAAGTTAACGTCATCGGTAGATTTCGTGATACTTGGTTTTGTGACGGTGATTTTGGTGTTCTTTTTTTTGGATTCACTCCCAGGCACCAGAACGTGCCATAAGGAACTTCATTCCAATTATATTAAAAATCACTTTTTACGATCGTTCCTGCTGACCTTGTGCACAATGACAACTTGGAAAATGCACTGAAAAATGTAACCACCTCTAAAAGATGTGTTCAGTCTAGCTTACAGTTGAAAACTGATAGGAATGTTCATGATGAACATTTACTTTATCCATACATAAGTTATTACAAATACAGTACCTATAATTACAATTTTATTTTATAGTGTTTTAGGTTATTTGTTTAAAAACACTGCTAATCCGGAAATCCCACGAATCCTGACGACCCTCTGCCTGAATTCTCGACCTTCTGATTAAAGGGACCCTACTGTAGATCCATATATCCTACCTTGATAGTAGTAGAACAAAATTTACCATACGTACATTCTTTTATCTACGATTGATACGAAATATAAACACTTTATCTCTGTTTAGATGAGTAGAAAGGGATTCTATTCATATTTGTATTCATTGCACATGCGCATTTCATAATTGTGTGATAAGGTGAAGAATTCTTCACTTTATCACGATTTGCGTGTTTGTTTACATTTAAGAAAACTAACTACTGTTTAAAACTAACTGTTTGTTTAATTAAAGTAACTGTTTTATAAAGTTTTAGTCATAAACAATGTATATTTAATGATTTTTCTGTATTTATTATTAAAATCCAACAACAGTAAGCAACTCATGGGAAAACTGCATTTTGCTTTGCTTGTGTGGTTTTACTACCCTCGCTATCGCTTGGGTGCAAACTCCACACTCGCATGCAAAATGCTACTTTTTGCACTAGACTGTGTAATGTACTAATATCTACGACTTGCATTGTAAGTGGACTTTACATTGCTAATAACAGGGCCGGAAGTGTTACTTCCCTCCCATGGGAGTAAAAAAACAATCATACCAACTTAAAAGATATTTTTTTAGGTATTATTTAAGTATTATATTGGTAGTAAAGTTTTCCGCTGTTTATAGCTAATTTTTCGGGAAGGTTACTTTATGTTATCATACAAAGTCTTTAAATTAAAAAAACAAACTATTGAAAGTGTTTGTTGTAAAACGTGTATATTTAGTATAAAAATTGTTATTTTAATAAATCATGTAACTAAATATCAGTTTAAGATGTTTATATTACGTGAATTTGTAAGTAAAACTTTTAAACCTACAAACTTAATAGCTATTAGCCATGGTGCACTAGTCGTAGACAAAATTTAATACGCAACATGGATCGAAGTATTTCTGCTCTCGGGAGCTAATACTACAGTTATCTCCCTCGGCCATAAGGCCTCGAGAGCTAATAAAGTTTTCTCCTTCGGCGGTGCCTCAGGAGAAAACTTAACCTCGAGCAGGAAAACATACTTCTCTCCCTTGTTGTGTAAATAACTATTACACCTATAGCATAAAGTGTAGTAGGAAAATTAAGCAGAAGCTATGTTACCTGAGTGCAAGGTTGGGCATGTACATGATGATATAAGTGAGAGGTATGATAGGGAAGACTCCCATCCATGATTCATCCAGACCATTAGCTATGGCTACAGCTGTCAGAAAACCACATCTCTCTGCAGTCATCCTCTTGTCATTAAATCCCATCTCCTTGCCGTATTTCTAACATACAAACATTACATTATATAACCAATAATATAACCAAGGGGGGACAAAAAAAAAAAAATAAATAAGTAAAATAGAGGTAAATAAAACATTAATCTATTATATAATGTACAACTTTTAATAATAAAATATTATTAGTATGTATATAATTTTGTATGAATAAAATACCCCGGTCTTCATGTCCCGTTCATAAAAAACTTAAATTTATTTGTATATAATAACATTTTAGATGCTCATAGAATAGGCTAAAAAGACGTTTTCAAGTAACATAAACTATAAACATTTTCTCGGGGGAGGACAAAAATCCTGGGTGCGCCACTGATCCACCTTAACATTAAGAACTATTACTACAGGGTACGCATAGCACTATAATATATGTATAATAACCTTTTTTCAAATGCCCGACGAAACAACACTCTTGTTCCCCCTTTCTTTTTCTAAGAATGACTACTGATAGGAGTTTACTCTTTTTTGTTTCAATAATATGTTTAGATGATGGAATCTCTTTATCTGGTTTAACAGTCCCGTCTATCTCGTAGTGTTATTTTCTATTGATCAAGTGCGTACTTTTGTTTCTGTTACAAGTGAAATTAACACGCCAGATATATCAATGCCTTTAAAAACAATCCAAGCCATCACTGATTATTTTAAATGATATTATTATCTGTACCAAATCTTAGCTTTATATAATTTATTTTGAGTTTGTTTTGAGAATGTCACGTCAAATACCACGTAAGTAAATTAACTCTCTTATTTTAACTTAAAACCTAAACTAATACTGCTAAATATTGTGATAAAAGTGCACCATGAGACCCCCTGACCCTGGAGGGCACCCAAGGAGTGAAATTGGACCGGATTCTCAACTACAAGTAGACCATGAAACGGAAACTGTCAAAACTCAAAATGTAAATAAATCTGAAAAACCACTAAAAACTGAAAATGTTCAAAACATGCCTAAAAGTAAACGCCAGAGACCAAATACACCTGAGACATTGCATTTATCACCTCCCACTGAAATTGTTAACTTCCTTGTTGTCAAAAAGCTTGACGGAGACGGTTCCATGGCAAAGATTTCCCCGTTCATCATCGAACGCTTGCTCTCCCAAGCTTGTGGTGGAGTTAAAAACGCGAAAAAGCTGCGGGACGGCTCTATGCTGATTGAGACCTACACTCATGACCAATCTGTAAAGTTACTGTCTAATCTTCCCAAGAATGAAACGTATAAATTGTCAGTCGAACCTCATAAGACCCTTAACCAAGTCAAAGGAGTAGTTACTTGCCAAGACATAGCAGACATTCCAGTTGAGGAGATTACAGAACATCTAAAAAGCCAAGGAGTTACTGAAATCCGACGATTGAATAAAAAATATAACAATATGCTCGTACCTACGAATAGCTACATAATCACCTTCACTTTGACGTCTCTCCCCCTTAAATTAAAAGTCGGTTATTTATCCGTTCCTGTCCGGCCTTATATTCCACTACCCCGACGTTGTTTTCAGTGCCATCGATTTTCCCACATTCAACTCGCTTGTAAATCCGGTGTGATGTGTTCAGAGTGCGGTCATCCCGCACACGATAACACATCCTGTGTAAAACCAAAACATTGTATTAACTGTAACGGTCCTCATTCGGCATTAGATAGAAACTGTCTTAAGTGGATCCTTGAGAAAAAAATCACCGAGATCAAGGTTTTAGAAAAATTGTCTTACCTCGAAGCAAGGAAAAAGGTCGAAAGCACCTACCAGTTTAACCTTCCCAAATCATTTTCATCAGTGCTATCTACTAGTCACCAATCTTGTAAAACTTGCCTCATCAAAGAGCTCAAAACACAGGATGTAGGCACTCAGTGCAATTTTGAAGAATCAGAACCTAAACCGGTACAAATATTAGAAAGTCCCACAAAATTTACTCCCAATAAAATGAATGCAAGCCCGGCAACTGTAAATGAAAATTTGATCTCAAAAATACCCCCCTGCGACATCGTCAGTAAGATCGTACAACGCAAGGAAATGTCCATCACTATTAATACACAAACTGAACACGACAGGATGTGGGTGAATGACTGGGACTCAAGCAATGATTCAATTAGCAGCAAGGAAACAACCCCGAAACAGGAACCCGTTAAAAACTTTAAAAAAAATAAAAAAGGAACGACAACGGGGAAGAAAAAATTAAAGCATAAGTAATATACTATAAAAAAAGACATACTGGCAAAATAAGCAATAACTGAAGGACAACTCACAGACACGGAAATTTCACCTAATGACGTCGATAACTACGTTAAGTCAAAAATGAAGGAGGAATGGCAACAAATTTGGACTCACAACTAACAACAAATTAAGACGTTTAAAACCTCTAATTGTAAACTGGAACTCTTCATACAGGAAAAACAGACAGGAAGAGACGGTACTCTGCCGACTGAGAATATATAGGACATACTAGACTAACTCACAACTACTTGTTTACTAGAGATAGGGATTGGCCAAGATGTAGACTATGTGACGATACATTTATTGTAGCACATCTCCTGACTGACTGCCAACAACTAGAGCAACTGAGAAGCATACTTGACTTACCCGACGATCTAGCTGACATTTTATCTATCAACCAGACCACAATAACTAAACTGATACTTTACTTACAAGACGCTGACCTTTACAAAGACATCTGAATTACTCAGTATTTTGAATGTTTATAATAATGTTTTATTATGTAATAATTGTTATGTACTTTAAATATTGCAATTAACCTCAGTTTTTTAACACCCAAAAATTAATAATAAATAAATAAATAAATATAATTTATTTTTCCCCCTCTGTCACAATCTCTGTGCTTCAGCCATATGATCAAGACATTAAAAGCTAAATTTCAAAAACAATTGGTACAGAGAAGAGACATGCCTTTGATATATATGGCGTGTTAATTTGACTGATTATTAACTAGCTGTTTTTTTTTAATTATAATGTGTCTTTTTTTAACCCTATTTCTTAATATCTTGCATATTTACTTTTCCACATTAGCATTATTATTGCGAGCATCTTTTATCTTATATCAGATCCAACGGTGTTTGGATAAAACGATCTGTTTTATTAGGTACCTTGAATATCGTTATAAGCGAATTACACTGAATTAATTTATATATTTATTAATTTGTCAAAACAAGTTTAAAATCTTGAAAAAATACACATAAGTGTCTATCCCTGGGTTTTGTCCAAGATGTTATAATGAATGAGACAGTCCGAGTTATTTATTTCAGGACCATCTCATAAAGTTACTAAAACACTATTGGCCCTTAACAGGGGCACTTGTCATCATATGACTGGATTTATAACCGGTCCCTGTCGTCTCAACAGACACCTGCAGCTGCTAGGATTGGTTGAAAGTGCCACCTGTCGGCTGTGTGAAGAGGAAGATGAAACTCCTATTCACCTACTAAGCTGCTGCCCAGCGTTGGCTCGTCTTAGATGGCAAACCTTTGGATTACCAATTCTTCCCTTAGAAGAGGTTAAGGGACTGGCTCTGGACAGACTCCTGAGTTTTTGTGAGTCTGTCAGTCTGCTCAGATTATAGAAGAATCAGGGAGAGAATTCTTCACTATCCCGGGTTTGCTCAATGGACCCACTTAAGTGGTCTATGTCTCTGGGTTTTAAACCCCCCCGGAAAAAAAATAAAATAAATAAAAAATTGTCAAAACAAGTTAAAAATCCTGAAAAAAATACACTTGTTACTTTCAGTCCATTACTGGGGATGCAAAAGAGGTGGATAGGGTAAGAGGGTTTTGCAAAGTTATGAATTATTTAAAGTTACCTCGTCAACTTTATCAGTGAAGCACTGCGGCAGCATGTTGGAGTGAACTGGTCCGGGACAGATAACAGAAACACTCATCTTCGATTCCAAATTCTCAATTCTCAAAGACTTGAAATAACCCTGCAAGTAAAATTAATAAATCAATTTCAATACTTCCTTTACAAAAAAAAAATTATAACAATAAAGAAATTGAAAGTAAAAATTATAAAAATAAGTATGTATGTATGTATGTGTTAACTGGGGAATCAGTTAAGAAAACTAGAATATCCTGGTTAGAGCTATTTAGAGCAAAGCGCTTTTGTAAGAACGGATATTGATTTATCGGTACTACACTTTCCTTTTGACTAATAATAAGTTAGGAAAAACTGGTTTTCAATAAATAATTTGCACAGAGAGTGTTAAACAGCGTTCCATAGTATGATACACTGTGCCCTTACAATCCCCATGAATGAAACCGACTACAATAACGAGATCAACATAATAAAAATAACGGTTATCCAATTCATATAATCAATAAACTCATCAACAAAAAACTAACACACCATGCTATCAACTTAGGAACCAAATTGAACCGGATATCAGAAAATAATTTTTGCTGGATTAGTCTACCCTACCTAGGCAAAATCTTGGAAATAATAGCTCAAATAATAGAAAACGACGACACCAAAGCTAGCTTCAAACCTTACAAAACATTAAGAAAAATATTAGGCTCAGTCAAAAAAAAATCCCTGTAGGAGACAAAAGCGGCGTCTACAAAATCACTTGCAACACCTGTCAAGGAGTCTACATCGGACAATCCGGAAGGAAAATATCCAAAAGGATATCAGAACATGAAAAAGCGATAAAAAATCCGGATCACATCTCAAGTTTTGCCACACATCTAAAAGAAAATCACCACACATTTGATAAAACTCAATTTGAACTCCTCCATAACTGCTCCAAAGGAAAAAAGTTAGACTTGCTTGAAAACCTAGAAATACACCGTACTCTTCAAAACCATACTATACAATGTTCTAATGAAATAATCAATATTAATAATTCAGTTTTAGTTAAACCAATTAAAAATATTAATGTACAACAGTTGTAGATAGCTATATTTTAGTTTCATATTTTTATCTATACTTGAATTTTATTATTTTATGTTAAACCATAGTTTAAGCTAACCCTCCTATACCTGAATCCAACCCGAAGACCCTTACACTCTTTCTTATACCGTTTAAACCCTATACCGTTATATCCCCACCCACACATTACCCTAAGTTCCTAGTTTAAATTAGAAAATCAACGCAGTCTTTGTAAATCAGTCAACTGAAGATGACAGTGTTTTAGAATGTATAACTTTTTTTTTAAATTTTTATATTATCTAAACCAGTTGAAACCGGTCTATATAGTTGTATTTTTTAAATTCTTGTGGTAGACAATAAACTGATTTTTAAAAAATTATTGTGCTTCATATTTAACGATTAAATTTTAATATAAATCAAATTATAATTATAAAACAGACAGAGAAAAATAGACTCCAGCGTGGGGATTTGAACCACCGGCCTCTATATTTCCAGTATAGCGCTCTAACCAACTAAGCTACGCAGGAGAATGAATTTCTCTGACGTTAATGATACCTTGACCCGAATTTAAAGCTTTCGATTTTTCCACAGTCTGAGAAGTCAACATTAATGACAAAGAACTAGACCGAGAAATAACACTTATAATTATAAAGTACCCAATTAGTACCTGTACCTCGTACAATCAATTAGAAATTCATATTTTAAGATTTTGGTAGTATTCATACTACGGAACGATTAAATTTTAATTTAAATCAAATTATAATTATTATTAACTACGGGAAACAGACAGAGAAAAATAGACTCCAGCGTGGGGATTTGAACCACCGGCCTCTATATTTCCAGTGTAGCGCTCTAACCATAATAAGAATATAGAGGCCGGTGGTTCAAATCCCCGCGCTGGAGTCTATTTTTCTCTGTCTGTTTCCCGTAGTTAATAATAATTATAATTTGATTTAAAATTATAGTGTTTCATTTACAATATGATTTTTTTTAAGTACCACAAAATCTCCGTCAAAACAACTAATGAATTACCATTAATATAAGGTTTCTTTTTGTACTTTGTACAGAAACCTAATTTCACAGAAACATAAAAAGAAAAATATTATACTGACATTGAGAGCAAATTTAGTAGCACTGTATGAAGCTGAGAAAGGAGCTCCAAATAAACCTCCTATAGAAGACATGACGGCAATGTGGGACTTCTCGGAGGGCCTGCGCTTGAAGTACCTTACTGCCAAGCGAGCGAGACTGACAGCGCTCAGTGTGTTGAGTTCATACATAGCACGGTCCACTCCTATTTCTATTTCCTCCCAGTGAGCACGTTGAGATCTTCCAGCATTCAGAAGCAGCACGTCCAACTGTAAATAAAATAATCAAATAATAGTAGTAAGGTTTGTCCCTTCTTTTAATCTTCGATTTATCTGGGTCGATCCAGAGTAGTAATAAAAATTGCAATTAAGGTGAATTATTCTTAAAATAGACTGTTTTCTACCTACCTGGCCTATTAGTTTAAAATATTATAAAATATATCTCTTCCCTACTCTAAAGCTTCTGCTTGAATCCGGTTGAAATTTTACATGCCTGTTTCAATTGTACTTTAGACAATGTTTAAGAAGTTTTATTAAAATCGTTATACGTTAGAATGGAAGATATCGGTAAAAACGTTGTTTTCTTTATTATTTTTTTAAGTTAATTTTTACTTTATTGTGGGATAGGTGAAAAAAGGGCCGTTTTTTTGGCACATTTTTACAATGCCCAATTTTAAAAACTTACTGCTTTAAAAGTTCTTAACCAAATCAAACCAAATTTACAGGAATTTTAGAACTCATATAAATGTCGAGGCCTACGAAGTTTCAAGTCGGAAAGTTAATTAGTTTTCTGTTAATTAACAAATTTAATGGGACCTGATATCTTTTGAACCGCTTCAGATAGAAGCACGAAACCTACACAGAAAAATCAAGAAAAAATTATCTTTCAAAGAAACGAACTAACTTTTGCTCCCGCGGTGCTACAAAATGATGTAGAATTTTTTAAATGTTGGTCAATAATTCGTAGTTGAAAGGTATAAGAGGGATAATTATGAGGGGAGGAATGGCAAGGTTGTTATACCTGGTCACAGATTCTTCCCCTATAACCCTGTCCTAGCTTTACTACAACGCCATACCTCTGACTTAAATGACAGCATCACTGCCGCTATAAGTTTAATGACTCAATTACTTTGAATACAATTTTTTCCCTAAATCATTATTAATATTAGTATAATTATAAAATAATTTTACTGTTATAAATTGTAATAAGTTTCCCATCAGCTTTGTGTATTTGCTGCTTTAAAATTTTAATAAACATTCACGTTATTAATAATAAAATTAAAGGAGGGATATCATAGAATATATATAATACTTTAATATTATAAATAATACTTTAATATTTCACCTATCCCGCAATAAAGTAATTAAAAATTAACTTAAAAAAATAATCATCCATATGCTATAAAATGTTATTAAATTGTCTAAATAAAGAAACTTGTTTCATCTACATACGATTTTCCGTTTAGAAGTTACAAGGGTTTAAACTCGAGGGTCTACATTTATTTTATAGACAGTAGCTGATGGAAGTAAACAAAGTAGTTATATGTCGAACTTGTTGCACCAATTCATTGACTTTTGCCACCATCTCATCTGTGACGGATGTTGTTGGTCTCCCACTTCGCTCTTCATCATGAATATTAGTCTGGCCCTGTCGAAACTCATTATGACCATACATCCCTCTCCATAAACTTCGCAAAGCTGTCTGTGAATTTCAATTGGCGGAACGTCTTTTGCTTTAAGAAACCTTATGACTTTGCGGAGGCCGAACATGGCAGGGACGGAAATCGGGAGATCCATTTCAAACAGTTCTAGGAAGGTGTTTGAAAGAGGGGGGATGGCGGGACTCAGCAGTGTTGCCACCTCTCTCACCCAAGGTTGTCAGCTTAAGCTAGAGTGTTGGAGACCTTACTTATTGACCAACCCTCGTATATCCTATGATAAAATAATCAGTGCTAAAGGTTGACCAAGAAGTCATGGAAATCTGAGGAGTGTGCTAGTGTCGTTGTTTTGGTGGCACGTATAGTCAGTTTTTATAAAATAGACCAAGGTCAAAAACACAGTGTTGTTCTTTTGTTATTAATAGTTTCTTTTGTTATTAATCATTATTATAATAACAAATACTTATTAGGTTTGTTCCAATCCCGTTATTTGTAGAGTCCTTTGCATTTGCATCATCCCGTGGATTTGTGGATTGTACAAAAATCGTTTAGGACAGTTGTGACTATAATTCGTACTGCATCTGTATAAACAAACAAAACAGGAAACCTAACAGATTGGAAACCTTCCTGTTGTTACTCGAGAGATTTGACATACATGCTCATGTCATACAAACTAGAAATGGGTAATGTCTGACTGTACTGACTTCGGCAATACTCAGAAGTTCCGACTTTAAACGAAGCTAAGCTTTCAGTTTCTCCCATGTTCATGACTTCTTGGTCGACCTTTAGTACTAGTACTAGACGGATAGGACAAACCATTTGCTCAAACATAGCCCATATTTTAGGCCCATTTTACTAACCCCATGGCGGAGAGTTGCAGCCACTTCACACATCATAACTCTGTACATTGTACCGCAGAAGTGTGTATGGTATGGTCATAAGTGAGCCATATAAATCATAGTATAAAGTGTTGGGGGGGGGGGGGGGGAAGAGAACCCTTCAGAGGGTGTCCATTTCCTGATACGTCCTTAATTCATAGATGCATATCAAAGCATCATGGCACGGGATCGAACCCACAACCTTGTGTCACCTCGACTCATTGTTAACCTGGATGAGTTCCTCATCCCTGCTGTCTCCCATAATCAGTGCTAACTCAAATTATACAAAATGGGCCAACGCATAAGATATTGTAACAATTCAGACAATAGTTAATAATTATATAAATACTAATAAGGATTTAGTTGCATAAAAATAACTCTACTAAAGCAGATTACCTTTCCAAAGTGCTGTATAACTCTGAGGAAAGCCTCTTCGTGCTTCTCAAACTCTGTCACATCTAGAGGTAAAATTAACACCTTGTCTTCACTCAATCCTCCAAAACCTAAAACAAGAAAAAGAACAAATTAAACATCCAAAATTTAAATCATTCCCGCAACTTTTTTAAAGTCAAATTTTTCATGTCAGACTAACCTTCTTTCTAATTTCATTAGTAAAGAGTGAAACACTTTATTTACATAAATAATAGTGATGCTGCCCAAATAGAATGGGTTGCTAAACACACAGCGTACTGATCTATTGTGAGATATTAGTTTAAATAATAATAATATTATTATATACAATTAATTAAATAACATGGTCCAAAACAATTTTTATAAATTAACAATTAAGTTACCATTAAACAAAGAAAGGGTCACACTGTCAAAACAAAACAAATTGATTTAAAATAAAATAGGAGAAAATTAAAGTAAGTCATATTTTTCGTAAAGAGAGTTAACAATTCTCAGGGAATCTAATAAAATATTGACTCAAACAGGGTTGTCAAACGTTTTCTGACGATACCGACCTTGTCAAAGAAAAAAGAAGTTAAATGCGGTATGGCTCCTCTAGAGCCAAACCATAACCCTTTGGCACCGTGGCTCACGTGGTATTTTTCTTTGAGGAATGGGATGCACTTTTTATAGATGAATTCCTTCTTAATATGGACTTTCTCACCTTGGGTGAGGTTGTTGGTTTTGTAAATGACAAAAGGGTCTATTATTAAGGCTTTCATCAAATTATTAGCCACGACAAGTTTCTGCTTTACGTTGTGGTGTTGGAATGTTTCAAGGAGCATGTTGTTAGGACAGAGTCCAAGCACATGTGTTGGAGTTTCAGGCTCTCTTCCGCATTTACATTTGAGGTTCCCAACATTTCTTGTATTGTGACCTCTTGATATAACAAAATATTAAAATAAAAAAGGCTAATTTTATTCTTAACTAGCTGGATACGCTTGCTTCGCTACGGAGTGAGTTATTTTTAATTTGATGGGTTTATAAACCTACCATCAAGAAACTTTTAAATGATTTTCCTAATCGAGAATATTTATATTTTATCCCTATCCCTCCACTTATTTCTATACCCCCTCCCCTTTGATAATACAATTTGCAAATATACCAAATTACTAATTAATACCGACAAATGATGAAAAATTCTTAAATGTTAACTTTGGAGGAAAAGCAGCGGTATTTTCCTTCTGTATCCCCCCCCCCCCCCCCTTGTTATTTATCTTTAAACAAAGATAAACAACAATTGTATTAAACATATATATTTTAAATGTTTACATCCAAAATAGGAGCCATTTTTATATAATTTAGAAATTATTACACTATGTATACACTCGAAGATTTTATTTTAGCGTTTTAAAGAAGTGGTGATAATTATGTTATAAAGGTTTTAGGTTTCATGGTAAGGTGTGATTTATAAACAAATGTCTTCTTGATGATTTATAAACCATTTAAATAATATATGTTTAAAAAAAAAAATGAATCTAAAATATTTTTTGACAGCGATTGAACAGTTCTTCCTACAGAAATTTCCACAGAACATAAAATATTGTCTTTAGCTTCATCTGCAATTTTGGTTAAATATACATTTTTTATAAAAAATAAAATTAGAATTTCGAAATCTATTAAGAAGCCCCATTCTCTGCCCCCTATAAAGCTAGCAAAAAGTTTTATAGCCTTTAACACCCGCAGAATTGAGAAAAACCAAAAAAATCTGTTCAGCCGTTTGGACATGATTGACGCACAGATAAACAGACACAAAATTTTTTAAACTTATATTCGTTATCAGGACCACACATTTAGTGTAAATACAAAATTTGAGCCTAATCGGATAAATGTACAGACACCACTCCAATCTTATGGTAAAAACACACGGGATAGAAAACTAGCATTTAGTTTTGCTAAAGTGTGAATATAGCTGTGTGACCGATTCTTATAGTCCAAACTATTCATATAGTTGAACTATATGCTAGATTTTTTAGCTATAGTATAGTAGAAAACTATCCCTGTGTGACCACCTTTATTATAGACTAAACGAAAACTTGCAGCTATACCAACAAGAATGGATAGCGTATAGTTGATAGCTCTAGCAGTTTTTGTATGTTTTGTTTCTTTTGCAGCAAGAAGGTGAACTAGTGGAGTTTATTCAGGCATTCATTTAAACAACAAAAGTGAAGGTTATAAAGTTAGTTTTGATTCCCTCTCGTGTGGTCTCTCTGTATAGTAATATTTTTGTATAGTGTATAGTTTGACTATAGGATAGTAAATTATACATATAGCTGACTAAAACTAGAGCTCATATGAACATGTATGCTAGTTTACTATACCTATAGTAAAAACTATACTCTAGTTTTCTATCCTGTGTGTTTTCACCTTTATATATATTTAAGATTATGATTATAGTAATTTAGAAAATAAATAAAGGAGAAGTTATACTTGTGCAGCGTTTCTTGACTCTCTCTAGTTCGACAGTGTTGCGAGCGGTGAGTACAAGGTTGGCTCCATGGGAAGCTAACTCCACAGCTACATGCTCTCCGATACCACTCGATGCTCCCGTGATCCAAACCACCTTATCCTTGTAGTAATCTAAACAAAACAATAACAAGTACAGTAGAACCTCGCTTACACGACCCTCAATGACACGACAACCTCAATTACAAGTGCAATTTTCAAATCTCCTTGAGATTGCCATAACACATAATGCTAAATTAACCTCTATAACACGACTATTATTATCCAAAGAACTTCTATAACACGGATTTTTTCCAATTCACAACGTAACTCAGAACCTCTATAACAAGTTATTTTTGAGAAGTCAACCTCTATAACACATCTCTATACAGGAATGGGTCAACCTTGAACAAGTCTAAACTTGAAAACCCCGCCCATTAACCTCGATAAAACGACTGATAGCCAAAATAACCTTGATAACAAGACCCTCAACAAAAAGAGCACCTCGATAACAAGACTGTTTCCCTAATCCCCTTGAGACACTTCTTATCGAGATTCTACTGTATTTACACTTCAATGATAACAAACGCATTCCATTTCAAAGTTGCAGATATATTAGGTAATTCAAAGTTGCAGATATACTAGCTAATTCAAAGTTGCAGATATATTAGGTAATTCAAAGTTGCAGATATATTAGCTAATTCAAAGTTGCAGATATATTAGGTAATTCAAAGTTGCAGATATATTAGCTAATTCAAAGTTGCAGATATATTAGCTAATTCAAAGTTGCAGATATATTAGCTAATTAACAGTTGCAGATATATTAGCTAATTAACAGTGCAGTAGAAGCACTCTTATACTGCTGCACTTTAACTGGGTGCTCAGCTAGGAGTTAACTCCTCATATAAACCCCTTCCACCGATAAATATCAGTCGACACCTGTCTATTTAAGTATTTTCATTATTGTCTTTATATAAAATATGTACACTATCTGATTTTACAACAGGATTTTTTGTACAGGCGATATTTCTGACTTAATGTAACTAAAGTATAAACAAAATATTTATATCCTATGAAATAATAATCATAGGGTGGCCATATAAAGTTTAGTCCAAAACGAGACATTGGAATTGGGGGAGGGGGATCAGAGGAAATGGGGGGGGGGGGGACCTGGGGGTCCTAAGAATATGGTGAGAATTTTAAGGGAAAATATGCATCTTATAGAGATAATATTTTCTTAATTGACATCAATTGGTAAATCCGCACTATTTGGCCCACCGAATTCGTACTGTCTGATTTACATCGTTATTTTTTTTAATTGTACCTTTCTACAGGATTAGTCCTTTTTATAGGATCTGTAAATTGTAAATTTACAGATCGAAATCAGTAAATTTAATATAAATTTTATTTTAATGCGTAGAGTGTAACGTTTTAGGGTAATGATGGAAGATTATGGTTTTGTTGGGTCAAAAAGTACTAACCTTACTTAAACTAACCATAACCTTCCATCATTTTCCCTAAAATTAAAAAATATAATTAAATTATTGAGATGCTACAATCGAAATCGTGTTTTTAATGTGAAAAAGGAAAAGTTTAAAAAAACCGCAGTAAATCAGTAAAATGCAGTTCATTCACGACTTTTGCTGTGTCAAATTTACAATTATAGAATATTCATTCCGTTCTTACTACACCCTCTCCCCCCCTCCTCGCACACCTCCCCCTCCCTGAAATATCCTTTTCTCTTACCTCAACTTTCAAAAAGTGATTTGGGACTTTTAGAGAAGTTTAGACCTACATTACGACAGAGTTCAATAATAAAAGCTTAAAAATATGAGTTTTTTTCAAATTTGGAAATGTTTAGCAATTTTTCAAAGTTCTGCAGAATCAGTAAAAATTTGGGTAAAAATACTTTCGACTAGTGCATTTGAAAGGCAATTTTATCCTCTTTAATTTTAAACTGAAGCATTTTGTTGGCAGGAGCAGCTGTTTTCAAGTTATAAGTGAAAAACCGAAAAAAGTGCAAACAAAAAAAATTGTGGTTTATAGCCCACCAATAATTGTCCGCCCTGTTTTAGAGGTCGCAAACTTGGATTGGACATCTCCTAATCATGCCTGAGGACACAAAAAAATAAAATCGTTTTCTGCACAAAACGCAAGGTAGACCCCTCTTTTTGACTGGACTAATAGGGATATCGATACTGTTTTTATCAAACTGCCGCTTGAGAGTGTTAAAGCAGCCCCTACACAATCAAGCCGCTTGATCAAACATCGCGTCAAGCTGATTGACACGAGCTTCAAGCCACCTTGGGGCGCATCAAGCATCCCATCAATCTTTTCATCAACACTCATTTGTAGCGGAGTTTTCGACTAGTGAACTGCTCCTCCTGGACTGTAGTGAATCAGTATTGTGTAGATACCATGGTTTCGAATCAGGATTTGGGGTGTCGAGCAGGTGATTGACGGAATGCTTGATCAAAATTGCTCTAGACTATCAAGCGCTCCGTCAAACCGCTTGACTCATTCAAACTTTCCATCAATCTCCATCAAGGCTTGAGTCAAGCATCAAACGGGTTCCTAGACTATCAATCATGCTTGACGCAATGTTTTGATCAAGCCGCTTGATCGTGTAGTGGCTGCTTTAGTATCGGGGGGGGGGGGGATAATGAGCCAATTTTTAATATTCATATTATACAGTAATGTACCCTCTACCCATTCCTTGCTCTGAGGGTGATTTAAACACAGATCCTTTGACATATCACCAAAAGAAAAGTCATATTGGGTGATATCTTGGGATCTGGTGACACATCTTTATTCCCAGACTTCCTATCCAACATCGGGGATAGGGCTCATTCAGGAATTTAGGGATACCTATTATATTGATATACAGGACCACATTGATAAAACCCCCCTTGTTTATTTTTATTTAATATCTTGTGAAATATATATAAAAAAACACAAAAAAAACATTAATGCATGTAAAACCATTTAATAAATGCTTATTACATACATTTTATCAGATGTAGAAATATATTAACATTTATTTCCATCTCAAAATACATTTCCTTATTTAAAAACATTAATTACGTCAAGAAACAAATTATGTATGTATATATTTTTTAACTTAATTTGAATACAAAAGAAAGGAAGCCAAGAATAAATCCACAATAATCATAAATATTTATTGGCCTACTGTTATAAATAATTAGATTATTTAAACCAACTACTCATCACATTGTGTATATTCATAGCTTCAGTGACAATCTACAACTACAATCTATAAAAGTTTTTCAATTTGTAAACAAAATATAAAAAGTATTACAGGTGGTTAAGCACTGAGAAGAGCAAGGAAGGAGTAGAGGGAACAATATTATAGAATCTGGGTCTCAAAAAGTGGTTCATTATGCTACCCTCCTATACTAAACCTCCCAAGCGGCAGTTTGGTGAAACAGTATCGATATCTCGATAAAAACTCGAAATTTATGTGATATCAATGAGTGATATTTTCTAACCACATTTAATATTTTTATTTTTAATATACTTTTTGGAACGAAGTTCCTTATGGCACGTTCTGGAGCCCAGGAGTGAATCCGAAAAAAACGACCAAAACTACCGTCACGCAATATCCGTCACGAAATCTACCGATGGCGATAACTTGTGTAAAAGTTGACCGAATTAGTTGAAATTTGGTACACATGTTCATTTTACCAATGTCAGAGACAAGTTCGTTGGACAACGTTATCCGCTTAAGCGTTCACGGGCAACGCTCGCGTAAACGTAAGCTTCGAATTTAAAATTGGAATTTTTGGACGTGAAAAAATTCAATTCATCTATTTAACGTGAATAACTTCATCTATTTAATGAGACAAACAACTTTTTTAAATAATTTTTTCCTACTAGCGGCAGCAAAATTACGCATTATTGAACTGTTTTTAGGCATGAAAGTTTAATTTCTCTGAGGTTTCAAGAAAACTTTACAATACGCAGCAAAATACGATTTTGCTGCCTAGGCGGCAAAATCGTATTTTGCTGAGGATTCTTCCAGGCTAAGCCACGCCCACATTCCCCGCTACAAATAAATAAACAATCAACCTTTTCTTTTATATTATCTTTAACCTAAATTATTTGAACAATTTACCTTAAAAATATTACGAATTTATAAAAAAAAGGTTTATAAATACTTATTATAGATTATATTTATAAAATATAAATGGAGTAAAAAGATAAAAAAGAAATAAAAATATTACAAAAAAATAGTAGGTAGGTCTTAAAATAATCATGAATAATTAAATTAGTGGCAACACTGCAGGCTCTTCTATTATCATCATTTTGTTTTGTTTTTACTGTATTTCTGTCAATTCATTTTTTAAAATTGTAACATTTGATATAGTTTCTTGTTGTTTTTTTAAATTTGAATAGTTCAATAATAGTATTTGTTAAGTAAGTAAGTATTATGAAATGAATATTATTTATTTGAAATATTTTTCTGCCGCCAGTAGGAAAAATATTGTATGCAACAAGGCAGCAAAGGAAACATTTCTGCCTCATATTGATATATTGCCTGCCTCGGCTTCGCCTCGGCAGTCAATCGGATAAATTACCTGCCTCGGCTTCGCCTCGTCAGTTAATTTCCATAGCCTGACCTCGCCTCCGGCTCGGAGGGTAACTTAATCATTCGTCAGAAAAATTCCATTTTGCTGCCTAGTTACATAAATAACTATTTTTAGTAAAACGAACACCGACACTACTATGAAGTGATAAAGATCGCTAAATTTATTAAAGCGGACCAAACCGATTAAAATAAAGAAAACAACGTTTTCACCGATATCTTACATTCTAATGTAAAGATTTAAATGAAACTTTGTATACATCACCTACAGTACAATTGAAACAAGCATGTAACATTTCAACCTGATAAAAGCAGAAGTTTTTGTGAGTTAATGATTTATATTTTTTATTTTAATATTTAATTGGAGTAATATGCCGACGGGGCCTGGGAGGACAGTTCTTTTTCGTTCTACAATCATCTGCTTTACCTATAAATTTATCATTACCTTTTTTCTCAATATACAATACATTATTTATTGAAAGACGCTCGCTTCAAAGATAATAAAAAGATTTTCATTTAATTTTGCCTTAACTCCGCTAGTACAAATAGTTAGTTACTTTTAATTTTGTCTCTTTTCTAACTCCACCATGTATACGTAGTTATTACAGCGATTTTATAATTTATATTTAATGAAAAGCGTAAGGAACATCGTTCCTACCGGGTGTCCCACGACACCACACGTATTTTTTTTTTTTTTATAAATATGTACTTTAATGTTTGTTGTTGACCTTATTAATTATCTAAAAGCAGTAACATCGTTAATAAACGTGTAACAGTTCCTAGATAACCAATAGCAATCTTCTTTGAGTGGGGTATTAAATAACTGCTACTGATAAGAATTTGTTGACAAGTGTCTGTGGGGACGGAAGGACAAGGAATAGACCAATAAGACAAGGACCAGTGACCACGTGATCACTTTAGTTTGGATTGAGCTCGCTTGGGAGGTTTAGTATAGGGGGGGAGAATAATGAACCACTTTTCAAATCGCATTGCTCCCTCTACCCCTTCCTTGTTCTGAGGTTAAACACCTCAAAAAAAAAAAAATCAATAAATAAATAAAAAGTATCATTAATATTTATTATTATAATTTAAATCAAATTATAATTATTATTTACAATGGGAAACAGACAGTGAAAAATACACTCCAGCGCCGGGATTTGACCCATGCTTATAATTATAAGCGTTAATTCTTGGTTTAGTTCTACTGTCATAAATATTGACTGTCTAAATGTATATGAATATTGAAAGCTTAGATTCGGGACTAGTTATCGATTACGGCAGTGAAAAATCATTCTCCTGCGTAGCTTAGTTGGCAAGAGAAGAGCATCTGTACTGGAAATACAGGAGACCCGTGGTTCAAATCCCGGCGCTGGAGTGTATTTTTCACTGTGTCTGTTTCCCGTAGTAAATAATAATTATAATTTGATTTAAATTTAAATTTAAACTTTCCGTAGTATGAAAACTACCAAAAACTTAAAAATTTAATTTATTATTATTGTTCAATTTTATTTTAATCAGTCTGCCACTTGCTCTTGGTCTTAAGGGTATAAATAAAAACTAAGTTTTTATATCATGCAGCAATATTTCAACCCCACTTGGGCCATTATCAAGCTTACAATCATTTAATTATCCACATAAACTTTATTAAACATTTTCTGAAAATTTTTCTACTGTAGCAGCTTCATAACTTAATAACTTAGCTACAGTAGAAAATTTTTCAGAAAATGTTTAATAAAGTTTATGTGGATAATTAAATGATTGTAAGCTTGATAATGGCCCAAGTGGGGTTGAAATATTGCTGCATGATATAAAAACTTAGTTTTTACTTATACCCTTAAGACCAAGAGCAAGTGGCAGACTGATTAAAATTACAGTAATAAAAGGGTAATTACTACTTATTATTCAATTTTATTTATAACCTGTTTCTGTGATAGATTTTCAACTTGGTTATTGTCCTTGCCTAGTAAAATGTAAACTTGTATTCTTTTGACTGGCATTGCCATTGTAGAGTAGCTCCAGTGAAGTACTTTTGTCTGTAGGCCTTAAGGCTCTACCGCCCTTTGAGGTTAGAAAAAACAGTAAAATTAAAATTTTATTGGTTCTAACCAAGATATAAAGAATCTAAGTACAGGCTTCATTCCCAATTTTAATTCTGCACAATTTGAGCCCTATTTTAACTCCCTACTACAATAAATACTACAACTATTTCAATACAACGATTTTTATCGTTGTATTGAAATGGCGCCTGAACGATTTATCATAGGAAGTTGAAATCATACATAGTGTGCAGAATTAAAATTGGGAATGAAGCCTGTACTTATATTTTTTATATCTTGGTTAGAACCAATAAAATTTTAATTTTACTGTTTTTTCTAACCTCAAAGGGCGGTAGAGCCTTAAGTGGGGCCTATAGCCCTTCTACACACCCAAAATGATGCTCAAAAGGACTCAAGTATTTTTCCCAAGTAAGCTTTCTATCCAAGATTACTACCAGATATTTCAGAGACTTATAAATCTCCAGGGTTTTGCCTCCTAGCTGAAGTTCAAGAGTAACATCTAGCTTACTCTTACGAGTAAATGGTGCTACAAGTGTCTGATTGTATTGATTCCTTGATTCCTAGACCATTTCTCACACACCATCTCTCAATGGTACGAAGAGCTCTTTGAGCCAGCTCAAAAATAGTATGGCTGAACTGAACGAGATGATACGGTCGAGAATCGCTTGGCGGCACAACTTGGCTTAATTTATACACTTGAAAGATAATATTCCTTTGTCAAACAGTACATTTGAATGATTTAAACATTTGAGAAATTATATATGTATGATTTGTTCATAAGAGAGTTTATATCCCTTTCTCAAAAAAATACATTGGAGTGAGGCCCCACCATCTTTTCTATAGGCCGCCTCATATTCTTCAGTTTTACCATTAGTATAAATATTAGGAAGGATAAATATTAACATTTGAAAAGGGTGATTAAAATTATCCCAAGCCAATCTTAATCTTTTCCACTTATCGTAAAAACATCCTTACTCTAATCTACTCAACCATTGTAAAGTTCTTTTGTTCTTGGATAGCCAAATGACTTTCTCCGAATTCTTAGTCAAAAATTTATTTAGACTGCCTGTAGTAGTAGTAGTAGTAGTAAGGAAAGAGGAGCTAGTACCACTACTAGGCGGGTAGGGCAAACCACTTGTTGCAATCAAGCCATATTTCAGGTCCATTTTACTAGCCCAGTGGTAGAGAGTTGCAGCCACTCCACACCTCAGTACAAAGTACCACCAAAGCGAGTACAGTGTAATCATTAGTGAGCTATTTAAATCTAGGCATCCCGGCCAGGGATCGAACCTTGATTTATTGATGGCCGAGCAGACGAGGCAAGTAATTTAATCCAAGTGGCCAAGCTGGCTCCCGAGACTGTCTATAAGTCTACAAGTAAATTCTAAGAGATATTACAGATGATTGGGTTTGATATAAATCAAATACACCAAAATAAGAGAGTCTGCGCCAGCAATACCTGTTAGTTCCTCTAAACTTTTTAGCAACAGGTGATTATTATCATAATTTCATGTAAACATTCATGATATCAGTGAATTCACATTCTAGAATAAACTAAAATGTTTGTAGACAAACCATCCAGATGTAGATTTATTTATCTTCTGCAGGACCCCCTCAATTCTTCTTTTTCACTCTACTGTGACTCTACTAAATAAGACTGCAAAGCTTTCATTTAATTTAGCACTGGCTTCCTCACCGTGATGGATTTTAGAGATTATACTTATCCCTTTGTCTAAAGTCTAAACAGTACATTCTTCTCCTAGGTGGCTTGATAACTGCAGTTTTATTAAATAAACGTTAATTAAAGTTATGGTACATCTATGTTCATTGTTCAAGGTAACATACATAGATGTGATCATTAAGTACCTAAATATTTAAAATAATTGCGTTATGAAACTAGTAGTCTTTCAATATTTAATGTGATGTAAAAATTGATTTTATTAATTTAAGTATATAAAGTAACTTATGAAAAGTATAAGTTTGTTTTGATTCTGAAAGTTTTTACTTACCAAGTTTAATTCCAAAAGCAGCAGCTAAGAACAGACTGACATCACAGTCACTTATTGATAAAATTATCATGTAAAACAACCAATAGAATACAACACCTAGGCCTATTAAAGTTATTAAATCCATTTTATTCTATTACTACTTGAAGCTAATCGTATTTTAAAAAATAAGTTTTAATTTTATTAAAAACTCCTGAATATTACAAAAAAAAGTCTTATCAATTTGCGACTAGACCAAAAATAAAATAAATCAGTGAGATCGAGTATTGCAACTGATTAAAAGCTGAAGATAAAACATTCTAATAAATAGATAAGAATATAAAACACGAACAAGAAATCATCTGAGATTAAAACATTAATTAAACCGCTCTCTCAACGACAACATTTTTATAATTTAAATTTAGAACCAACGAACGCGAACGACCAACAGGTCATGTCAAAAAGGTGGAAAACTAATTGCGTTCAACGGTTAAATGCTGTCGCTACAAGGTAGAGCTATATTACCTTCCCTAGGGTTACCCTATTTATTATTTACCCTGTTATTATTATTTTACGAAATATGTATGGGTATACATATTTCGTAAAATAATAGATAATTTCCTATCCTTTAATAAAATGAGGCCGTATTTAACCTTATTTAAGGTTTAATATAAATGACTTGACTTAATAATTACATAAATATTTTAATGAATACTTATAATTGGTTACATCTCTGCACTGTTTTGGTACCTCCTCTTTTTATATTTATTTCAAATTTTTAAAGTGTCTACTTACCAGAAAGATGGCAACAACATGCGATTTGGGAGCTACCCCCCAAAAACTCTGAAAAACCGATTTCGACTATTTTGATTCTAAAATGTAATTCATTTAAGGACTAATCTAATCATTTAAGTATTTTTCAAATATTGATAAAACTAAATTTATAGCAGGCAACAAAATGTTGGCGGTGATGTTATCATGAATCTCGTTAACAAGCAACAAGTTGATGTATACTCATCAACACCGGGCTGCAATACATCGAAGAGAAATGTTGTTGGTTGTTTGTATCTGTTTTTTTGTCTCAACAAAATGTTGGCAACACTGTTAATAGATGTCACCAGCACACAGGGCCGTCCACGGGGAGGATGGACGGCGCAAGTAGCGCCATTAAAAAAAAAATTGGAGGGGAATTGAAAAAAATTGGGGGGATTTGAAAAAATTGGAAAAAATCCAGTAATCAGTAATCACAGTTATAAAATGTTTACTAGTTTGCAGTAAATCTCATACCTTTCGTAAGTTTTTGATGATAACGGTAGAACAAATATACTTCATAATCTTTGAAATATGCGAGCGATAATTCTAAGTAAGAAAAAAGTCGGTTTCTAGGAGGTAGGTGTAATTCACAGAGTTAAAAAGAAACTGGTGTCACAAGAGGGGGGGGGGGGGGGGTTGTTTAGATAAACATTATCGTCTCGTCTCACTGTCTCTGCCTTCTCACCCTAATTTCAAAGCCAACTTAATGGGCTCTAACCAGAGCGTCTCAATTTGAAGGTTAGCCTAGAAACCCTTATGCTTTTGGTAATTCGTCCGTCCGTCCGTCGTATCTTGAAGTATATCTCCCGACGTACTGAAGCTACAGATTTGAAAGTTAAACTTTTTTGTCCAAAAACAGAAAAAAAATAGTGCTAACTTAAACACTTAAAATTTCTGCTATCAGCAAACAATTGCTAATTGATCGCAGTATTTTATTTTATTTTTTTTTGTGATTTTTAAGTTAGGTATCATTTTTAGGTATTAAAATTTAGATTACAAATATAAGTATATCGCGTTTTCAAAATGGTGCCCATTTTACCCCCGAAAAAATTAAAACAAAATGGAAAATCCCACTACCCCATTAGGACCAGCAGTGGCGTAGGAATTCATTTTTGACTGGGGGGGGGGGGGGGGGGCTCGGCCCCACCACTAGGGGGGGGGGGGGTAGATCCTCTTTATTCACGGACCTAACTTAACTCACCGTCATAAAAATGAACATCTCCTGAAACAAATAAGCCAAGAAAGATTAATATAGTTAGAAGAATGGTTCATTAGCAATGACTTCCTACTAAATAAAGAAAAAACACAATCTTTACTTATCAGTCTTAGATTAGATAAAAAGCAATCACCAGTCCCACCTGTGGATGGGAAATTAAGTTGGAAAGACCATGTTATAGCTATAACTAAAAGCACAGCACGTTACTTATTTGTTTTCAGGAAGTTGAAAGACTCATTACCTAAAGAAACACTAGTACTTGTGTACAAATCTCTTGTAGAGAGTAGGTTAAGTTATGGCATTGTTGTCTGGGGACACGTCAATCTTGAAGCCCTACTCATTTACCAGAAGAAGATAATTAGGAGAATAACCGGAGCAAAACCAGCATCACATTGCAAATCTTCATTTAAAAGACTAGGCATAATGACAGTAATTAATCTTTTCATTTATAATTCTTTGATTCATATAAAAAATAATACTAACAAATTTAAAACGAATAATTTTAATCATAATTACAATACAAAAAATGTACTCACCATTCCTAGCCATAGACTCAAAAAATCAGAAGTAGGTCACCATGTTCTAGGTATCAAGTTGTTTAATCATTTAAAACCAGTAATTCAAGAGTTTCCATTCTATAATTTTAAAAAATATATCAAAAAAGTTCTTATAATTCATCCTTACTACACCATTAGAGAATATTTTCAAAGTGATCTGTGATTTTCAAAGTGATGGTGAATGGTGATTAGTTTTAGATTGTTTTTAAATTGTTGTAATTGGTGTGTGTGTGTCTTATTTATTTATTTATTTATTTTTAATTTATTTAATTATTGTGTTGCTTGTAATCTGTGACGTTTGCTATTGTACGATTTTATGTATGTATACTGCAGCAAATAAAGATGTTTATTATTATTTATTATTATTATTATTATAACATAACTATTTTCTTACAACGTTTCTAATAATAATAAAATAAAATAAAACTTGAACAAACTTTCTAATAAAAAAAATGGGTGCGGGACTGAATTTGAATTCTAAATCCCAAAATAGGTACTTTATTTAAATTATTATAAAACATAGGTATCTATTGTACTAGCTCGATGCTCGTTCTCCAGCGAGTTTGTTATTTTTTAATTTAAAAAAATTTTTTTTTTTGGTTTATAAACTAAGTACCTTCATCTTCAAGGAACTTAAAACATTGAAGTTATTTCACTAAGCGAGAATATTTAGATGTGTTCTAGTTTCCTGCATTCCTTCCCCTTATTGCTATACCCTTCTTTTGGATAATATGATAGGCAAAAATCCCTTATTACCAATTGACTTTGACTACTGGAGAAACAGTTTTAAAACTTAATCTTCCGGCAAAAGCAGAGGAATTTGTTATCTCTACGTCCTGATGGTTGAGGGTTGATGACTCCGGTATAACCGACGTAGGGTTGGCTCTTCTGTTGCACAATTGTGTTCACTTTTGTTTACCTTTCATATCCGTAGGTTTCGACTTTTTAGAGAAAAATGTTAACAAAGTTTTTTGTCTTTTGCTCATGATGTCTATCAAAATTTAGGAACGCAGCAGCGTTCCACCCCGCCAAGTCAAAAAGTCAAAATTTCACAAAAGCTGCCAGTGTATATATTATATACTGTAGGTGACACACTAGGGTTTTTGAGGGTCTGCAGCGAGAAATACGTACAAGCTACCTAAATAATTTTTTAATATCTTTGAAGGCCGTGTCCTGTAGATCAAAATAAATAAAGGTCGAAATCGGTGAAGTAAAAGTAGAGAAAAATAGGTTTGAAAATGGTACATAGTTTTGATGATTCTTCTTCTTATTCTTCCTTCATTTTACGTTGACGCACCTACAGGCTAAACTACTAAACCGATTTTAATGAATGAGGGCTTTTTGGATTCGTCTAGGGCTCTAGTGCACCCCCCCCCCCCTACAACCCCTCAACTCATTCCTATGCTGAATGTGTACCGTACAAAAAGTCATGAAATCTGACCAAAAACCACTTACGTGGTAAAAAAAAAAAACAAAAAAACACCCCGCCAAGTCTGTGGTCCAAAATAGTTGTGAAATCAACTTTCTGTCCCGCCAAGTGATGTCGCCCTGACCCAACACTGTCAACTTAGATACTTATCAGCTTCTTCTCCTTGGCGGTGTGCCTGCAGTACTACTCAAAGTTAACTGGTTTTATTCCATGCATCCTCTGCAAAGAAAGTAGTAGTTGCATGGGGTCATTCCTTGAAAGCTTAATTTGTATATTACTTATTTTTTAACAGAAAGCCTTTTAACAGTGTTGTTGAAGGCTCTTCTCGATGCCACAATGATCATTGCTGTAAATCTTTCCCATTATCAAAAAGCAAATAAAATAGAAATAAGTAATATACAAATTAAGCTTTCAAGGAATGACCCCATGCAAGTACTACTTTCTTTGCAGAGGATGCGTGGAATACAACCAGTTAACTTTGAGTAGTACTGCAGGCACACCGCCAAGGAGAAGAAGCTGATAAATATCTAAGTTGACAGTGTTGGGTCAGGAGAAAGTGCCAACATCACTTGGCGGGACAGAAAGTTGATTTCACAACTTTTTTGGACCACAGACTTGGCGGGGTGTTTGTTTTACCACACAAGTGGTTTTTGGTCAGATTTAATAAATGTATGAAAATTAATTGTATGCACTGTTTTACAAGTTAAAAAATAACATGTATGTACTATTTAAAAAGTAAAAATTAGATTTAATGTACTGTTTAAAAGTATGAAAATAAATAAATTAAGGTAAAGTTGAATAAATAAGGCACAAGCAAATTAAGGTGGGCTAACATACTTTATTTTATTTTTGGTTTCATATTCTGATTTTTCAATGCTATTAAATTCTTTATGTAAAATACTAATTTCAAGGTTATGCTCTTCCTATAAATGTGAATTAAATAAATGATTATATAGACTTGGAACATACGAAACATGTTGGTTTCTTTTTTAAATGGACATTTGTAATATGTCTATTGATTAGAGATTTTTCTGCAATTTGTTTTATTGCAATGATGACATATATTTAGGTTTTCTTTTTGATGAACATTACATGTCTCGCTAAAACATTTTTATTCGCAAATTCTTTAGGAAACTGGTTACACTTACACTATAACGAAATTTTTACGACTAACTGAACCATAAATAAAAATTTCTCACCTCTACCCATTGTAGTTCATAAGATATATGAACCTAAAGTTTTGTTATTTTGTCACTCACTCACTCATTATAATTCTAAGGCACTTCTAACAAACAATCCTAGAAACTTGAAAATATTTGTATAGGTAGAGTTTACTCTACAAATAAAGGAAAAATTAAAAAATCTGGTTCTTTGTCCCTTTCAAGCAGTAGCTGAGGTAGTAGGGGCCAAGAGGGGGAGCAAGAACTTTTTGGGGGCCCCTCGCAAAAAAAAAATTGATGAGCAAAAAAAAAAGCTCTCGGAGTTCAGATCTGAATGGGAAGGAGAAAAAAACCATAATTACATAACGGGTATGCTTAATCATCTACACTACAAAACCCTATAAAGGACTTGGACGCAAGTTCTTCCCTCTGATTTTTATACTTGTTAATCATTGCGCCATTGTCCTGAAAAATTGCATTTTCGCGCCCCCCTCCTTAAGTTTTAAAAAATTAAATGAAAACATTTTTATTTTTTTTTTTTTAAATCCAGTTATTCTTTGTTCAAAACAAAACAAGTAATTTTCCTACTAGCGGCAGCAAAATTACGCATTATTGAACTGTTTTTAGGCATGAAAGTTTAATTTCTCTGAGGTTTCAAGAAAACTTTACAATACGCAGCAAAATGCGATTTTGCTGCCTAGGCGGCAAAATCGTATTTTGCCCGCTACGCAAAATCGTATTTCCCCGCTACTAATAAATAAACAAACAACCTATTCTTTTATATTATCTTTAACCTAAATTATTTTAACAATTTACCTTAAAAATATTACGAATTTATAAAAAAAAAGGTTTATAAATACTTATTATAGATTATATTTATAAAATAGAATGGAGTAAAAAGATTAAAAAGAAATAAAAATATTACAAAAAATAGTAGGTCTTAAAATAATCATAAATAATTAAATTAGTGGCAACACTGCAGCTCGTCTATGATCATCATTTTGTTTTGTTCTTACTGTATTTCTGTCAATTCATTTTTTATAATTGTAACATTTGTTATTGTTGCTTGTTTTTTTTTTTTTTTAATTTGAATAGTTCAATAATAGTATTTGATAAGTAAGTAAGTATTATAAAATGAACATTATTTATAGGAAACATTTTTCTGCCGCCAGTAGGAAAAATATTGTATGCAACAAGGCAGCAAAGGAAACATTTCTGCCTCATATTAATATATTGCCTTAATTTCCATAGCCTGACATCGCCTCCGGCTCGGAGGTTAATTTAATCATTCGTCAGAAAAATTCCATTTCGCTGCCTAGTTACATAAATAACTATAAGGATATTTTGTGAGAAAAAAATGAACCTCCCCCATATCTAAAAAGTTATTAAGTTAGGAATTGCTAGAGATTGCGTTTGGACGACACTGCTATTAATATAACGGTTATTTTTAAAGTGCAAATATAATATGTAGGGTAGAAATCGTTAGATCCCTGGTAACATTACTTTCATACAATTGCAATACCATCTTTATTCAAATTAGTTTGAAATACAATTTCATAATTTTATTCAATTCGGACTGCAAAATTCAGTGCGATGGCCGGGAATCGAACCCGGATCAACTGCTTGGAAGGCAACTATGCTCACCATTACACCACCATCGCAGTTACTCTCAACTGATCTAACCTTATATAATATAACCTTTGAGAAGGTATATTAAAGCGTTAATTTTCGGTGGCTATTTTGTTAAGGGAAATATAATTATTTGGTTCTGGAGGAGCTCTTGGGGCACATGTATGCACTTGGGAGCTAGCAATACGCTCATGCAGTGCCGGCGTAACAAACAGCATAAAATGAAGGGTAATTCGATTCCGTTGAAAAAACCCAGGTTAATGTATAAGCGAGAATTTCATTAGCGAAAGGGTGAGTTATGCGGGTATAGCTGACTCCGAATTTACAATTTAACCGTTTTTTGGGTGGGTGAGATATGCGGGTCTAGCTAACTTCGCATTAATAATTTAAACATATTTTGTAAACATAATTAGACATCAGGACACTCTTTTTCTAAATACAAGTCAAGGTCGTGGAACCTTAAGGTTATTTCATTTAAAATACAAATAGGCATCTCGTGGCTCTTTCTGTGTAAATGAAACTTTCCCCACTCTTTTTACCCTAAAAAATCAATCTATACTCTATATCTTGTCAAATATTCTTTGATATCAGATGGTTTTTCGAGTTGTTTACAACCATATTATCCTGTGACTTATTCTGTTAATATATGTATAACTTTTATAACTTCTTTTTACATATAATCAGACATCTCGCCGCTCTTTTTTCTTTGAATACAAGTGAAGATCGTGGGATTGATTAAATTTTAAAATGCATTTATAATTTAAAAATGTATTGAAATATAAATAGACACCAGGGCACTCTTTTTTATAAATACAATTCAAGGTAGTGGAAACTTAGGGTTATTTCATTTAAAATACAAAGAGTCATCTCGTGGCTCTTTCTATATAAACAAAACTTTCCCCACTCTTTCTCTTGTGTGATTCGTACTTACACTAAAAAATCAATCTATATCTTGTCAAATATTCTTTGTCATCAGACAGTCTTTTTTTTCTTTGAATACTAGTGAAGATCGTGGGACCTATTAAATAATAATACAAAATGTAATATACTTACATTTATATTTTAAAATGCATTTATAATTTACACACATTTTGTAAACATAATTAGACATCAGGCCACTTTTTTCTAAATACAATTCAAGGTCGTGGAACCTTAAGGTTATTTAATTTAAAATACAAATAGGCATCTCGTGGCTTTTTCTATATAAATAAAACTTTCCCACTCTTTCTCTTGTGTGATTTGTACTTACCCTAAAAAAAAAGAAACTATACTCTATATCTTGTCAAATATTCTTTGACATCAGATGGCTCTTCTAGTTGTTTACAACTATATTATCCTGTGACTTATTCTGTTTATAACTAGGTGGGGCCAATTAAATTTACTTAAATTTAAAACGCATTTATAATTTAGACATATTTGGTAAACATAAGTTGATATCAGGACACCTTTTTTAAATACAAGTCAAGTGTATAAGCGTACTAGTCAAACGTGGGACCTAAGATTTTTTTCATTTAAAAGACAAATAGGCATCAGGCCACTTCTGAGCAAATAAAACTTTACACTACTGCAGCAGTCTTGGTTTCTTTAAAAATAACAATACATCTCGCAGCTCTTTGCCAAAATTACTTAGACAGAAATTTTAGCAATCTAGCAAACTGCTTTAACTTTAAAACCATTCATCAGGTTTTAACAAATTATTTAAATTTTATATCATAATCAACCCATCATTGGACCCATTCTAATTTCACCTCCCTGATCCATTTGGGTTCTTTTATTTTCTTTTTATTAATCCCGTATAATATCCTTCACACCACTCACCAAAGAAATTTGGATGGTTTGTTTACGCCCACAGATGGGCCCAAATATTAAATCTTCTATTTCAAAATAAAAGTTTTTATTAAAAAAAAAAAAAGAAAAAAGAAAATAGACTAAATTAATTAGATAAATATAAGTAAAACTAGAATATAGTTCAAATACAAACAACCATGTTTATTTGAAGATAATTATGAGGAAACAAAACAGAATAAAGACCAAGATAAAACTTTGCTTTCAAAATTATTTTGAATGTATAATTTGAACTATCATTAGAGACTTTGGCCTGCAGTTATACGAGTTCAAATAATTGAGTAAGAAATAGACTGTCTTATAACACCTCATTGTGAAATTGGGACAGATCATGAAAGTATCAATAATATTTTTATATAGGTACTGGCATTTTTTGCAAACGGGACTCATGGTCATCCCGTTTCAATTTATTACTTAGCAAGCCTGAAGAGGCTTCTTATAGTTGAAGAAGTAAAAGATTAGACTTAATATTCTTCAAAATGCAGCCTTCACTAAAGAAAACACCACTTAAGAACCTAAATAAAAAAATGTAATATTAATTGTACCCAAAATGCATGTGTTTATTTTTAATCAGCTAGCAATGACCTAATGTTACATCACTAACAGTAGTACCACGATTCTAATAATTTTTTGACTTTCAGTGAAAATCAAATGTTGCAATTTGTAGAAATTTATTTCTAAAATGGAAGCATCTGTAAAAAAACACATAAAAATAATGAAATAAAGAAAGAAAAGGGTGAAGGGAGTGAAGAGGTGTAAATTAAAAAAGTTGTGTAATTCAAAAATTACAAAATAAATAACACATAATAGTAATAAAGCCTAACATTTTACTCAATATAATCAGTTTAGTAAAACTAAAAATTAAGTCCTGAAAATTATATAATACAATTTTTTTTTGTGTGTGAAAAATATAATTAGACCTTAAAGCAAATAATTTTAAAAAACAAAATGTGGGATTAGTAGAGAAGTCATTTGCAATGTACGAGAGGTATCCCATTGATTTGCTTAGTGTTGAAGAGGTTGGTGGATAACATTTTGAAATGTATGCTCACGTATTTATAGTATTTTTACTGAATAAATGAATTCGGTTGGCTCTTTATTATGTAGTAAAATTTATTCTCTTTAATTGCTCTCTTCTTTTGAATGTTATTAAAAAAAAAAAAAAATCTATGAATGTTGTAAAAACAAATAAACATAAGGTGTATGAGACTTGGTGTGTCACTGATAAATTAATAATAAACTAATAAATATGTTATGATCGATAGGTCTTCAAGGGAATCTGTTGAAACTTTTTTAAAAGAATTTGATGAAATGTCATTTAGAATGGTGATGAATTAGAATTGCAAAACCTGAATGTTGATTTATCATAAAGAGGCAGAGGGAACAATCCTATTTGAAAAGTGGTTAATTATTCTCTACCCCGATACTAAATTTTCCAGTGAGCTTAACCCAAATTAAAGTGAAATTGCTGTATTAAATATATATAAATCACTTATCTACTACTTATTATAGCCTTTACCCATCTGAAATCATTTTAAATTAAAAGAAAAGTAAAATTATTCAAAATATCAAATATGTAAGAGCCAAATCTTCTGATGTGACTGCATTAGAAAGAGACATTGTTTTATACAAGATTTCTTTTTGTTGTCTAGGAAGTGTAATATGCTTATTTATGAAAGTATTGTCGTTAGACATTTAAAGTAAAGTATTAAGTTACGCTGGAGCCTATTTTTCTCTGTCTGTTTCCCGCAGTGAATAATAATTATAATTTGATTTAAATTAAAATTTAATCTTTCTGTAGTATGAATACTACCAAAAACTTAAAAAGCAATAAGGTTAACAACAAAAAAAATAAAATAAATAATATATATATATATATATATATTTTTTTTTTTTAAATGAAATATAACTTATTATTAGCTGATAGTAAACTGCCACTTAAGAGAGCTAGGAGCGGAGCAGAGTATAATTAGCCAACTTTTTGATATCCAGGATAAACAGTATAGTTTCCTCTAGGCCTTTCTTACTTTGAGGATAGTATGATGCATACCAGGGTGAATAACCGGAGTATTTGGCTAATTATCATCTTATATCTTGTATTAATTCTCCGGTCCTTATTGTTTCTCCCATTCTTTTTTTTAAAAAAAAGAATATCATTATTTATACATTCCTGTCTGAATAACTTCAAGTCAGGGGGATGCTCAGTCCAGTGTACTTTGGGACAAAGGAATATCACACTTCTGTTTTTTATATGGTAAATAGCAGTCTGAAGAAGAACATTCCGTACACCTCATGTTTTTTCGTAAGAGGAGTAGCAATCTAAAGAAATGCCAATACTCTTACTAGAAAATTTGATTTTATCACCCACCTGCTGACAGTTAAAAGACATAATAAACTTACATAATTGAACTTCTAATGTTTTAGACTATCAATATTATGGGTGGCAAACAGTTTTGAACAATCATGATATCAATAGTGGCATCTACCTTTTAAAAATGGCTTGATGCCTATATGATCTGGCTTCAGTTGTTCAAAATATTAAAACTAATGCTAAATATAGCAAGCAGAAACCTTGGATGTTTCATATCTTTCCATATATAAGAAAAGAGAAAAACCGAAATCTCTGTAAACACTACCTTGATACTAGAATGTGACGATAATAAACATAAAAAACGAATAAATTAAAATGTCTTATCAGGGAATATAAGAATAAGTGTTATATTGAAAAATTTAAAAATGCCTCTGACAATCCAAGAAAATTCTGTTAAAAATAAACTCATTACATGGTGAAACCAAAAACAAATTGAATAGTTAAGAACTGTTAGTCCAATAAATTTGATAATCAATACCTATCAAGGTTCTATAATAATCTTCGCTCTAAGGGAGAAAAACTAAAATAGATAATCTTACTAGATTGGTGAATTAATATCGGAATTGATGTGTGTGAGAATTTTGATATTAATTGCAATCTTAATGTTTTCCTAATTTCAGAGAAATTAGAATTGGATAAGTATCAAGATTTAATGTTCCATTGGTATTAACATTTTTTTTTTTTTTTTTTTTTTGCTCTTATTGCTATTCTTATATATTAATTATTCAATTGTAATTGTATATTTCTCTTATTTTTTTAAGCCTCCTACATATAGCTATGGATATAAATATTTATAACTATAAAGTTGTGCCCAGTTTCGGTTTCCACAGTAGAATTACAAGTAGTTTTGAAAGAGCTTTTGCAAACACATATTTTCTTTCCATTTGCCACTTGCTGTTTGATTCTTCTTAGTTTTGGATTTGTCATTACCCTTGCAATGGGGACCTTTTGAATAAGTGAACTGAGATAAATTGTCTGACATTAGGATCCTCAGGAAAGCTAATACAGCACATAACCTAAAACATAAATTGTGAGAAATTAAATACATACTAATTATGCCATAATAGAACAATAATAATTTTAGCTTTAAAAAAGAAAGTGATTTTATTTATTTACAAGCTGGATACCCTTGCTACGCTACGGAATGTGTTATTTTTAATTTGATAAGTTTATAAACCTACCATCAAGAAACTTTTAAATTATTTTCCTAATCAAGAATATCTAGATGCTAACCCTCCTCTTATTTCTATCCCCCTCCCCTTTTATAATATAATTTGCAAATACCAACTACTGATGAAAAATTCTTAAATGTTAACTTTAGTGGGAAAGCAGCGGTATTTTCCTTCTGTATCCCCTCGGCCCCCCGTGTCTTTTCACATTCCTGAGTTAAAATAGGAATTATCTTTTTTTATAATATATTATCTGTTTACATAAAAAATAGGAGCCTTTTCTCGATTATTAACTTCCTAACTTTAGAAGATTGGTCTGGGCTCGTTCCCCTTCTTTTCTTACTTTTCCCTATGTTCCCCTTAGAAATAAAATTTTGTACAATCCCTATTGGCAGATATCAATATAATTTAGAAATTATTATACTAAGTATACACTCAAAGATTTTATTTTAGCGTTAAAGAAGTGGTGATAATAATGTTATAAAGGTATAGGCATGGTAAGGTGTGATTTTTTAAAAAAAAAAAAAAAATGTATTCATGGTGATTTTCAAACTATTTAAATAATATATGTTAAAAAAAAATTAATCTAAATATTTGTTGACAGCAATTGAACAGTTCTTCTTACAAAAATTTTCACAGAGCATAAAATATTGTCAGCAGCTTCTTCTGCAATTTTGGTTAAAAACATTTTTAATAAAAAGTAAAATTAGAATTTTGAAATCTATTTAGAAGCCCTATTCTCCACCCCATATAAAGCTAGCAAAAAGTTTTATAGCCTATAACACCCACAGAATTTAGCATAACATTGTACCCACAAAAACCAAAAGATCTGTTCAGTGGTTTGGACGTGATTGACGCACTGACAAACAGACCCAATTTTTTTTTTACAAATTTGTTATCAGGACTACCCATTTAGTGTAAATACAAAATTTTAGCCACTACAATTTTATATACAGCCGGACCTCCTTATAACGAAATTCTATACAGCAAAAATCTCTATATAACAATTTTTTTTATGTCCCACAAATTCTCTACTTAAAAGTGTTTCTATGGAAATAAATTCTATACAACGAAATTTCTATACAACAAATTTATTTCTGGAATCATCAGATTCGTTATATGGAGGCCTGACTGAATATTTAAGATTTAAAAAAAATAAAATAAAATAATAATTAACCCTATTAAAAGCCCAATTCCTCAGAGGAAAGTTTTAAAACTACCAAAAAACGGTTCAAGATCAAAAAGAAAATTATATTTCATAGTTATTGAATCAAAATATAATTGTTTTAGGTGCAGTGTATAAACAATCACTATCCCTTTTATTGCCATCTTGTATGCGAGGTGAAGAAACTCAAAAACATAAAATATATATATTAGGGGGTTTTGAACAATTGGGATCTGTCTCTATCATATCAAAATTAGGTTGATACAGGACAGGGGACTAATCAATTTTACTTATGATAAGCCGTGCTGAAGCCGTTAAGTTAAAATATTAGCTAACATTAAATAGACAAGTTTTTATATACTTACATTGCTTCTTCATTATTATTGTTATAATTATTGTTATTATCATCTGAATAGTCTTCAACCGGAATAGAAGTTACATACGTACAATATGCTCCTTTGTTCCACTGAGGTCTGTAAGACAGAGACCAAAAATTCACTTCATTTTTTATATAATTAGACATAAATTAAAAAAATGTGAAATATATTCAAATTAATAACAATGATGCTAATATTATCATATTTGTTTGGTTTAAAACTTTAACAGTTTCGTACAAAAGATTTTACATACTTGTTCCAGTCATTACTGACGATGGAATGAAAGTTTGGTTCTTAGATTTAAATAATTTTATCTTAATGTTGTTTATAATTTAGTATTTTGTGAAGGTTACTGTGAGAAGAGTGGTTGGTTCTGTCCAAGTCATTCTGTTTGAGTGTTTAGAGGAAGACTAGGCTAAGCTATGTCATATGGTTGGCGCAACACTGAAATGTAGATATATTGATCATATTATAGGCGTTCCTAAGTGTGTACTAACATCTTACAATTACTTATAGTCAATTCAAGTATAGTCTCTGCGTATTTGTCTATCGTTATAAAGATCTGTTTAACTTAGCTAAGCTAAAAGTATTTAACTTTGTTTCTAGGCACAGAATCCAAAAACAAAAGAAGGTTTATACTCATTTTTACTAGATATGTTGTGCATCTACTTAACTGTCTGTTTTAGTGCTGCAAATAAAATTCCTGTCCAACTTCATACTGTAGGGTATTTTGTTTAATATTAGTGGGTATTAGTATATAGAGCTGTGTTTTTTTGTTCACTAGGTAAGTTCCAAATTGAGTCATTTTAATTTTAAACAAAAAAGAAAATACTAAGAGAACATTAGTGTTCAGAATTATGAGAATCTTACTGCACGTTCAAAACATTACAACAGGTGTGTTTACTTACCTTTTTCTACGGCCAGTCTTTACAAGGAAATGTTCTTAAGATCACAACAAAGTGAATAAAATAACTGAAGTATTATTTATGTTAGGATCATGAAATGTATTTAACAATACCAACATTAAAAAGATATTGTTTAAATGCTTTTACATAAAAATAAAAATATCACAAAAATAGAAAGGTAGGTTATTGCAACTTGAGTGGTTACAATTCTAGTTTCTAGGAATGCCCACATCAACTAAACAGCGCTAGTTAATAGTTAATAAAATAAACAAAACAATGTGATAAGAAGATCATTTTGTTTACTTTATTGGCTGCCGGCTGGCAAAATATGTTTAAGGCATTGGCGATATTATAATATGTAATATATTAAAACGTAAAAGCATTTATACATTTAGGACGTTAAGTCTGATTTACACATAATGACTTATCTTATCAGATGTCTCTTTCGATCAGACTACACGTACAATAAGTCATACAATCTATGCAGGTCACTACACAATTCCTTGGCGTTCAATTTACCTTCCAATTCAAGTTTGTACGAGCGTTATGCGAGGACCTATAACACTGATTAAAGCCTCAATTACATGGAGCAAGTTTACACGCTACTCAAGAGTAAAGTTGAACGCCGGGCTACTTCACTCACTCGTGTAATTGAGGCTAAACGAACTTGCCTCGTGCATTGATAGAAATTTATACCAAATACTAACTAAATCGGTCAACCATTCCTTAAATTAAGGACGTAGGTATATTTATGTAAAAAGATGAGACAACGGACTACTAAAGATCAAACAATAAGTTGGAAGGCCTCGTCAAAACAAAATTAATAAGTTTTGTCAGAGTAGACAATAGGCGTAATATAAGTCGCGTGAGGTATAAACCAGGCTAAATAGCGGAAAGGAAGAGGTTGAGATAAGACATTAAGTCAGAAGAGGATGTCCAATAAATCAGCGTCATTATATTAAATTGTGTCAAGGAAAAGGCATTCAGAGAGTTTCCGACGATATATTTTTACTTTTCGTTTCGGATCTGATCTCCGATCTCCTAGTAAATGAAAGTGTGCAGAAAATATGGTCTCAACTGAATTCTCAAAATACGATATATATATTACATGTATACATTGCTAGGTGATTAAAATTAGCACATGCATTTTAGGTACAATTAATATGACATTTTTTGATAGTATTTAGATTCTTAAATGGTGTTTTATTTAGTGAAGGCTGCATTTTGAAGAATATTTATATCAATGTTTCACTTCTTCAACTGGACTCTTAAGGCTTGCTGAGCAATAACGTGATGACCAATAAACGCCAGAAGCTATATAAAAATATGATCGATACTTTCATGATCTGTCCTGATTTGACAATGAGGATCAATGAGGAGATATAAGAAAGTCTATTTTTTTCTTTTGACGTTAACGAAACACTGAAATAATTACATATTACTTAATTACTTGTATTACTACAGGCCAATAATGTTTCTACTGCGATGGTTCAAATTATACATTCAAGAAAAATTTGAAGGCAAAGTCTCACCTATTGGTCTTCATTCTGTTTTGTTTCCTCAAAATTTTTTAGATACATGGTTGTTTGTATTTGATGAAGGTATTTACATGTTTTATTTATATTTATCTAATTACTTCAGTATATTTTCTTATTTTAAAATAAAAAAGTTAATATGTGGTGCAAACAAACTATCAAAATTTCTTGAGCGAGTGGTGTGAAGGATGTAGGGTTAATAAAAAGAAAATAAAAGAACCAAATTGCTCAGAAAGTTGAAATTAGAATGGGACCAATGACGGGCTAATTGTGATCTACAGTTTAAATAATTTGGTAAAGCCTGATATGTGGTTTTTAAGTTACGGTGGTTCGCTAAATTGCTAAAACACAAGAGACCAAAAATGTTTCAAACAAATTTCAATCTGTAGTATTTTTGGCAAAGAACTGCGAGATATCTGTAGTTATGTTTAAAGAAAATAAGACTGGCGCAGAGGTGTTAAGTTTTTTGTTCAGAAAGAGCCACGCGATGCCTACTTGTTTTTTAAATAAAAGAACATCAGGTCCTACGATCTTCACTCCCATTCAAAGAAAAAGAGAGGTGAGGTTATATGTAAAAAGAAATTATAAATATATAAACAGAATAAGTCACAGGATAATATGGTTGTAAACAACTGCAAGAGCCATCTGATGACAAAGAATATTTGACAAGATATAGAGTATAATATAGATTGATTTTTTAGTGTAAGTATGAATCACACAAGAGAAAGAGTGGGGAAAGTTTTGTTTATATAGAAAGAGCCACGAGATGCCTCTTTGTATTTTAAATGAAATAACCTTAAGTTTCCACTACCTTGAATTGTATTTATAAAAAAGTGGCCTGGTGTCTATTTATATTTCAATACATTTTTTAAATTATAAATGCATTTTAAAATTTAAGTAAATTTAATCGGTTCCACGATCTTCACTTGTATTCAAAGAAAAAAGAGCGGCGAGATGTCTGATTATATGTAAAAAGAAGTTAGTAATATATAAACAGATTAAGTCAAAGGATAATATAGTTTTAAACAACTGGAATAGCCATCAGATGTCAAAGAATATTTGACAATATATAGAGTATAGATTGATTTTTTAGGGTAAAAAGAGTGGGGAAAGTTATATTTATTAAGAAAGAGCCACGAGATGCCTATTTGTATTTTAAATGAAATGACCTTAAGGTTCCACGACCTTGACTTGTATTTAGAAAAAGAGTGTCCTGATGTCTAATTATGTTTACAAAATATGTGTAAATTATAAATGCATTTTAAAATATAAATGTAAGTATATTACATTTTGTATTATTATTTAATAGGTCCCACGATCTTCACTAGTATTCAAAGAAAAAAAAGACTGTCTGATGACAAAGAATATTTGACAAGATATAGATTGATTTTTTAGTGTAAGTACGAATCACACAAGAGAAAGAGTGGGGAAAGTTTTGTTTATATAGAAATAGAAAGAGCCACGAGATGACTCTTTGTATTTTAAATGAAATAACCCTAAGTTTCCACTACCTTGAATTGTATTTATAAAAAAGAGTGCCCTGGTGTCTATTTATATTTCAATACATTTTTAAATTATAAATGCATTTTAAAATTTAATCAATCCCACGATCTTCACTTGTATTCAAAGAAAAAAGAGCGGCGAGATGTCTGATTATATGTAAAAAGAAGTTATAAAAGTTATACATATATTAACAGAATGAGTCACAGGATAATATGGTTGTAAACAACTCGAAAAACCATCTGATATCAAAGAATATTTGACAAGATATAGAGTATAGATTGATTTTTTAGGGTAAAAAGAGTGGGGAAAGTTTCATTTACACAGAAAGAGCCACGAGATGCCTATTTGTATTTTAAATGAAATAACCTTAAGGTTCCACGACCTTGACTTGTATTTAGAAAAAGAGTGTCCTGATGTCTAATTATGTTTACAAAATATGTTTAAATTATTAATGCGAAGTTAGCTAGACCCGCATATCTCACCCACCCAAAAAACGGTTAAATTGTAAATTCGGAGTCAGCTATACCCGCATAACTCACCCTTTCGCTAATGAAATTCTCGCTTATACATTAACCTGGGTTTTTTCAACGGAATCGAATTACCCTTCATTTTATGCTGTTTGTTACGCCGGCACTGCATGAGCGTATTGCTAGCTCCCAAGTGCATACATGTGCCCCAAGAGCTCCTCCAGAACCAATTATTTCATTTGTAAGATTTCTAAATCTACTACAAAGTAGTTTTTGTATTTTTCAACGGAAAATGGAATAAAATAAAAGGAAGCACGGGGGAAAAAAGGAACTCGCCCTCGCTGTGAATTATCATGACAATATTTTAAAATTACCATTGGGATGTTTTTAAAATTGATTCCTTGTAATAGTACATTTTACGCGTCTAGCACGGAAAGTAGCATTTTGCATGCAAATGTGGAGTTTGCACCCGAGCGATAGCGAGGGCAGTAAAACCACATGAGCAAAGCAAAATGTAGTTTTCGCACGATTTGCGTACCGTACTTTACCTGCGATTGTGGATTTTAATAATAAATACAGAAAACAAAAAATTAATAAACTTCCTTCCTGAATGTAAGTTCGTATTTCTCTTTTGATAAGGATTACTTAATTCATTAGTTGTATTTTGTGCTGAATTAACTATTTCGGGAGGCGTATTTTTCTCCTCATTTTCGTCATATACCTTCTCTTATCTTTTAAATCACTCATCGGTTTTCACTAAAAACTCGATATCAACAGTTACTTTCATTAAATACATGCAGTAAATTAGTTTTGTTAAATGTAAACAAACTAGCTAATCGTGCGTAAAGGTGAAGAATTCTTCTTTTTTACCGCCCTAGGGTGGTAAAAAAGAGGAATTCTTCAGAACTATGAGACGCGCATGCGCAATAGATACAAGTACGTAAAGAATCACTTTCTGCGCATCTAAACAGAGATACAATGTTTATATTTCGTAACAATCGTAATTAAAATAATATTAATTCTTATACGGACAAAATAACTATATGCAGAAAATGTATTTAATATGTAGAGAGTTGCACCGCTAAATTTAGAACTTTTTTCTCATTTTATCCGAGGTGACTCTATACTGTTTATTAAAATTTATAACATCCAGGTCAATAATTTAGTTTAAAACACATAGAATTAAAAAAAAAAAAAAAAAAAAACAATTACGACAATATTTTTGTTTCTAAAGGGGACCTAAAACGTGACAACTATGTAAAACAATATCGAACTTTTAAACTATACCAATGTTTCTCTCTACAATGTAATCAAAAGAGAAAAAATGGGGTACTGGGTGCCCCGGAACTTTTCCTCACTTCGGAGCCCACCAAAGTGCTGCTTCACGGGGGGCTGGCGGAGCTTCATTTAGCATTGGGCGTTGTCAGTACTTGGATGGGTGACAGTTTTGAACTAACTGGTTTTTTTATTATAATTTTTTATTATAATGTATACATAATTTTATTCACTTAATTAATTATTTGAATTTTGGCGGTATTTTTACAGATTCTTGTAACTTTGACGTGTAACAAAAGTATTGCACTAATAATAATTATGTTCGCTTATAACTTATAAAACTAATAATTAATAGAATTTCATTCGGTTTTTTTTTGTTTTTTTTTATTTGTTCCTTATTTTTTACCGATTCCAACGATATGCTATCAATCAGGGCCGTCCCTAGGGGGGGTCAACCGGGTCAAGCTGACCCGGGCGCCACGTCTAGGGGGCGCCGCCAGGCCCCCTTCTTAACTACTAGGTGAATTTAGCAATAAGGGGGGGGGGGGGGGGCGCCAATGATGCTTTTGACCCGGGCGCCTAAACCCCTAGGGACGGCCCTGCTATCAATCTATCAAAAACGTATTTATACTTTCGGTATTATTAACTGTCTAAGTTTCAAAAATCGATAACTTTACTATGGCGGGCAATATCAAAATTAAATTTGGTGGATTTGTTTTTCATACAGAGAGGTACATTCGTGCTAAGTTTTAACCCGATTGGACCACTTTTCGATTTTTACATTTCTTTTTTAATTTTTGCTGGCTCAGCAAACTGGGTTCAAAATGGTGGAAAATGTTGATTTTCCGGGCGGCACAACTAGAAGTAAGGACTGACTTTACTGTCAAGTTTCAACTCTCTAGTTTAAATTCCCGGGGCGCTACGATGATAACACACATACATTCATACACACCTACAGACGTCATGCTGAAAACCACTCAGGAGATCTTAAAAACACCCAAAACGGATATCTCAGTTTAAATCTAGATAAAAATATTTTAGGGTCAAAACAATACATTTCCTACCATATAGGTGAGAAAACTAAAATAAATAATAATAATAATAATTTTCTCTTGATAATGGGTCTTAAGGTGCGGAATTATGAAACATTAATCCATTTTAATTGCCATTTGGTCCGCTAGGAGCTCTGATATAATTTTATATAAAATTTAGAACCTCTATCGGTGAAATATGGTACTATAATGGATACAAGTGACAATCCGTCTACCTCCTATCGTATTCTAATCTAACTTCCTGCCACGATATTTATGAGCGTCAAATGTTTCATGTCGTTTTAAGCGTCCTTTGTAGACGATAAATACATCCTCTCCAACCTAAAAATTTTCGTATAGCTTCTGATTTCGTCCAAGAGCACCTACAACTTCTCGAACTTTGGCTAACAAAATGGCGCATAAAAATGAACGAAAGTAAAAGTGTCCATGTGACCTTTTTCTTAAGACATGGAAACTGCGAACCTCTTTTTCTCAATCAAATCCTTATCCCACACTCCAATACTTAGTCCAGTCAAATGGTGCATGAAAAGAGCTCAAAGTGGAAAGTTCTGGTGTAATTGTTGTTAATGACTAACTTTAGGTTTTTTGGGGTGCCGAACACGAATCTGAAGTTGTCCAACAAAATTTCCCTCGGCAAATATGAGAAATCATCGAAAAAGTACAAAACAAAATGTTTTTTTATTGGTTTTCAGCTTATAATTTGCAAAGCAATCTACTCACGCAAAAAGTGGTCTAGCAGTAAAATAAAAAGGAAAAAATAATCTTCAATTTATGTCTGTAACATTTATTTGTACGTCGTATGGTTTTCACGCAAATGGGAGTTGAAATATTGGGAAGAGGTGGCGGGTGGAGGGTACAGGCTCAAGGGTAAACGGGTGGTGGCCAGACTGCGCTGGCAGTTAATTTTATGTTTTTGGGTGTGCTGAACACGAATCTAAAGTTGTCCAACAAAAATTTTGCACGCAAATATGAGAAATCATCATAAAACCACTTATCACTTTTATTTGTTTAGTGGATTTTGCCTTATAACTTACAAAGCAAGCTATTAACGAAAAAAGTGGAAGAGTAGTAAAATAAAGAGGAGAAAATAACCTACAAATTATTTCTTTACCATTTTTTGTAATTCGAATGGTTTCTATGCATATCCAATAACAATGTTTACCTACATGAAATAAAGAATAAATATTAATGGTGTTACTTGTTGTTTTTCAAAAATTACTATGATTTCCCGGTTATTTCAACCCCTCTTTTGCATAGAAACCATTCAACTTACAAAAAAATGGTAAAGAAATCATTTGTAGGTTATTTCCTCTTCTTTATTTTACTACTCTTCCATTTTTTTCGTTAGTAGCTTGCTTTGTAAGTTATAAGGCAAAATCCACTAAACAAATAAAAGTGATAAGTGGTTTTATGATGATTTCTCATATTTGCCGAGGGAAATTTTGTTGGACAACTTCAGATTCGTGTTCAGCACCCCAAAAAACATAAAGTAAGTCACTAACAACAATTACACCAGAACTTTCCACTTCAAACTACCATTTGACTATACTGTCCGCTACCTTGGGATAGACGCATTGATCGTAGACTCACATGGGCACACCACACAGCAACAATACGCAAACGCATCTACACACGGTATAAACTTTTACAGAGACTCCTCAATAAAAAATCTAAACTCAACACACATAACAAAGTACTCATATAAAACACAATACTCAAACCTGCATGGACATATGGCATCGAACTATGGGGCTGCACCAAACGTTCCAACTCCTACCGCATCCAATCCTTACAATCAAAGATCCTTTGAACCATAGTAGATGCACCCTACTACGTCTCCAACCGAACCTTACACAACGACCTTAACGTCCCATTCGTCCGAGACCTAGCCATTTCCCGCCAGAGATCCATCCACCAGTCAGTTTCCTTCCACAAAAATCCTCTTATCCAAATTCTATCATCTGAAACTATTCCTGATAATCCTCCCAGGCGCCTGAAGCGGCAATGGCCTCGTGACTTATTGACACCATAATCGAAAAAAAGAAAGAAAGAAAAAAAAAAAAAAAACTATGTAAATTTATTAATTATTATCACAGCCAATAAGCTCTGTCACTGGACAGCTGTCTTATACCAGTTAATGTCAATCCACTTGTATAAACTATGTTATCATTATTGCTTATTTTATTTTATTGTAGTTGCAATAGACAATAAATTTAAAAAAAAGTTTTAAGCGTGACGGAAATTTCTTCGCCACAGCTAAAACTTATTATTTATGTTAAAAGACGAATAAGAGATGAAATGGGAGGAACAGCTGGTGACTGGTGACCGGGGGTTGGAGTGGCTGTACAGTCAAAGTCATAGGTCGTGTTCGTGATGGGCCACCACACCTCCGGGCTCAGTAACACTGCACTTTCACAATATTCTCGTCTCTGGTGCTTGCATCTATAAGCACACGCCCTCATCCACTGCAAACCCTTTTCGATAAATGCTAAATTATCTCAGCTCCACTTCTATATATGTAATACTATCAATAATAATTTAACTTTTTATTAAAACACTCATTGTTCCCATATGTCAAGGTAATAATAGTATATTATGTTACTAGGCTGTGAAGTGAGTTTTTTCTTTACCGCGGCAATTACATTTACTGTCTCGCTTCGCTCGACAGTAAATGTAATTGCCGCGGTAAAGAAAAAACACTTCACAGTCGCGTAGCATATGCTATTTTTTCCGAGGTAGCAGACAATGAAAAAACATGAAATATTGATCACTAATCAATATATAATAATAACAAATATTAGTACATACTTAAGACTTAAAAAAAGAAACCTTACAAAGAGGTTACACTATAAGAAAAGATAAATAAAACGCATTGACATCTAGCGGATTTTAATCGTACTAGAAGCATTTCTACAAAGACTGTAGCGCTACTAACGGAAGTTTTGACAACTCCCCGCCGGAAAATAAAAATCTTTTAGTTGCTAGGACGTAAAAGATTTTTTTCTTTACAGCTAGGAGTAATGAAAAGATTTTTTAAGTCCACGTAATGAAAAAATGGATTTTAGCAATGTTTTTTAGGCTCTAAAGTTACTATTTCACAGCCTACCACGGAAAAAATACTTTTTTCTGTATTTGTTATTAAAATCTAACAATCGTAGATAAAGTACGGTATGCAACTCGTGCGAAAACTACATTTTGCTTTGCTTATATGGTTTTACTATACCCTCGCTGTCGCTCGGGTGCATTACTAGACGCGTAATGCACTATTATTTTCCCATCCTATAAATCTGTCCATATATTAAAATATAATAATTATCTTCACTAGTTGTTAACTTTCTCATATTTATTTCCTTTGTGACGTGAGAGCCATCGGTAGTCAAAGAATACTAGACTGAGCGCTCTGAAAATAGTAAACAAATTTCAATGCGTCCAGGACGCGGTGCTGAACCGTTCTTCTGAAATAAAAAACATAAATTGTAGGCAATTTAATGAAGTTTACTATTGTATACGTACACTTTTCTCTAAGAGTGCAAATTTTTCAAAATGTAAGCGAAAAAAGAAAAAAAATAGTATTTTTTTCAGTTTTTCGTATTTTTCTCAGAACGCATTATTTATGATTGATTTAAATATCTTTAGTTAGATCTCACCACTTTCACGATATACTTGCACTCCAGAACTTTTTCACCATTTGATCAATTTTATTTCGCTGTAAGCCCACAGCTGTTTGTAGTTCGCAACGGGAAGCTTCTTGAGTCATATTGGATCATATAGAAATTTGTTTTTCTAATGCTTTGAGCTTTGTATATTTGGATCGTTATGAGATATCCCCTCCCTTTCCTTGTGATAAGAAGGGGTTAGTTAAAGTAACATTTGTAGAAAATCTGCCGAATTTCTTTTTTGTGATGAAAATTAGGAGAGAATGAGAATGGTAGACAAATGATAAATTGTTTTCAATAATTAAATTTTTAATAATAATAATAATAACGCGAGGTACATAAATAAATAAATAATAATAAAATCCTATGTACAAGATCACTTGACTTGAAGATCATTGGGTTCGTAATTTAGTGGTAGGCGGGGTAACCGAGGGGAGCGGCGACCTTAGCGACGACGGGGGCGGCGGCGACCTTGACGCCGAGGGGTTGCTTGTGTACGACGGCGTTGAATCCGTTGACGGGGTCGGCGGTGTATTCTACGGTACGACGGGTTCCGTCGGAGTCGGTGAGGGAGTAGCTACCCTGGACGACATCTCCGCTTCTGCTCTCGTGCTGGCTTTTGGAGTCTCCGGTAAGAGCGTCCTGTACGTCGTAAGCGTAAGAGTACTGAGGGTTGGGGTCGTATTCGTCGGTGACGACGGTCTTGGCGATGGCGGGGGCGGCGGCGTAACCGAGGGGAGCGGCTACTCTAGCGACGGGGGCGGCGGCGTAGCCGAGGGGAGCGGCTACTCTAGGGCCGGCGGCGTAGCCGAGGGGAGCGGCAACTCTAGCGATGGGGCCGGCGGCGTAGCCAAGGGGAGCGGCTACTCTAGCGACAGGGGCGCCATAGCCGGCATATCCCAAACCAGCGGGGGCGATAACTCCAGCCTGGGCGATTCCCAAGATGGCGGCCAAAGACAGAAGCTGAAAAAAATTATGACCACTAATTAACCATTTAATTAATATTTAACTTAAATCCTAAGCAACAAAATTGATGTAGTTGATATCGTTAATCCAGCCATTATCATAAAAAAAATGATAATTACAATTTGAAGCTCTTTGTGTGAAATTGGATTCATACATTTCGGCACAACTTTTAAAACAAAACATTTCAGCCCTAATACAATAATTTTATTTTCAAAATTCATCTTTTGAAAATGAAAATTATCGCTGATATTAGAAGACGTCTGATAATCTGACATATCAGATTACCATAATAAGGTCATACAAAGTAAATTGGGATATTACAACATTTCTCTAGAAATGTTGTTGAGGAATATTTTGCATTTATTATACTTTATTTATACTAAGTTTAAAACGACAGTTAATCTTAAGAAAACAATTGCCACGAGAGAACAATGGAAGAGCTATTTTATTTGCAACTGAGTCTAAGATCTAGACAAATAACCCGCCTTTGTTTAAATATCGTTCACGCAATATCTTAAAATCTTTGTTTCATAATATTTCCGAGCATTATGAATGAGCTGCATTGAATTATTTTACATTTTATTAACTGAGTAAGATCATTTTAAAAATGGCAAATAGTAAATTTGAATTAAACGGACTTTGTTGAATATAAAATGAATAAATTACCACATATTAATAAAAATGTATATTATATTTATATTAGACTGTTTTTTAATGTATAGTTTATCAAACAAGCAACAATTACAACAAATATTTGTTTATAAATCAATTGTATCTTGATTTTCTTTTAGCTGTGAGGTACAAAAGGAATTTCTTTCACACAAAAAACGACATGACAAATGTGACGCCCTTAAATGTAGTGCCGGGAAGTTAGGATTTAACAGGAGGTCGATACGTTTTTATTTATAGTTCAATATTTTGACGATAGAATGGTTGACGAATCGATAAACGATATGCAAAATGTGAACCTGTTAAATATCGTGACAAAAAATTCTTATATATGGTCATATGTATGTAAATAAATTTGAAAACTGACTGTTCTTGAACGAAAATGTCATCCTAAGTCCCTGATATGTCAGAATAATCAATATTATCATGTCTAAGGCTTATTTTAATTTTCTATAAAGTAGCCAAATTGATTTCCCTAAAGGTACATTTTATTTGAAAATTACCCATATAATAGGAGGCAGATTGGTTTTCACTTGTATTCATTAATAAATAACAATAATTATTAGCACTTTTAATAGCAGATATAAGAGATTCAATATTATCAACAAATAAGAATTGAAATTAAGCTCAAATAGAAGGTTATTTAGGTGCAGGTTATAAACAAGGTCAAAAAAGTAGTGTCGCCAACCTGATTTCAACAACTTCATTACATTAGCCATTCATTTTCTACTATTTATAAAATATTTTAGTTGCCAATCCTTACTTTTTCGCCCTACTTTTACTTTTTCTCCCTACTTTTTGAGTTCAGGGATGAAAAGACTTACTTTAACCGTCTAAACTTCTAAACTAATCCAAAATCATAACTTTTTCTCCCTACTGGAGATAAATTAGTTTTATAGTACAATGTCTCTATACTTAAGTGCAACACTAATAGAACCAAAACTAACCACCTTAAATATATTGTTTTGATGAAGTAATAGAATCCTTTATACTATTCTTACAATTAGTATTGTCAGACAGACTAGGAAAATCGAAATAATGTGGAGAGGAGCCAATCAGAGCACTGGATTTTGAATTCGAGAAAGTCTGGCCAACTAGACAAATAAAAATGTCACTGGACCCAACCCTCCCACATGCCAAGCGGCTTTATTTTTTTCTTCACATTGGTTGGCCAACCTGGCTGTCAAAAATTACTGCTAATTGTAAGAATAGTATATAAATATCAGTGAGGTGATGACCGTTGTATAATAGAACCTCAGAGCAAGGAAGGGATAGAGGGAACAATACTATAGAATCTGGGTCTCAAAAACTGGTTCATTATGCTACACCCCTACACTAAACCTCCCAAGCGGCAGTTTGGTAAAACAGTATCGATATCTCAATAAAAACTCGAAATTTATCTGATATCAGCTAATTTTATCTGTTCAGAATAAGTGATATTTTCTTACGGGATTTAATATTTTTATTTTTAATACAGTTTTCAATATAAATATGTACTTTAATGTTAGTTGTTAACCTTGTCAATTATCTAAAGGCAGTGACGTATAACAGTTCTTAGATAACCAATAGCAATCTTCTATGAGTGGAGTATCAAATAAATGCTGCTGATAAGGATTTGTTGACAAGCGTCTGTGGGGACAGAAAGACAAGGAATAGACCAATATGACAAGGACCAGTGACCACGTGATCACTTTAGTTCGGATTGAGCTCGCTTGGGAGGTTTAGTATCGGGAGAGAGCATAATGAACCACTTTTCAAATCGAATTGTTCCCTCTACCCCTTCCCTGCTCTGAGAATAAAACCATTATCAGTTATCAATTAAGTAAAGATAATATGTGTAATCATTATCAGTTATCATCTGTGAATTTGATAGATAACTTAATTTAGCAACATTTCTTGAGTATCCACGCTATTGCTGGATCAACATCAAACCGTTATAGAATAATGCTATTATCTTTTGTTGTTAATTAATCAAAGTAATTTTGTCTGCTGATTATCTAAATTTGTGATCAGCTGGTTAATATTTCAGTACATATAGATATATATAGTACAATATTACACGTAGACGTACAATATCAAATGTTGTAACATACTATCGAGTGTGTTTATGCCACTATAACATAAATCTTTAAAATAAATAAATAAATAAAACCCAAGGTGGAAAAAAAATAAAAATAATAAACATATTTTAAAATTGCATTAATATTAGCCTTAATAATAATACGTGCAACATTTAGAGGGCGTGACTTGGCATTGCTCATTCCGCCACTGTATGTGCTTGTAGAAAATTACTTCGCCACTGATTCCATTTATTTAATGTACGGATAAACTGGTTTCTAACGGAGTCTCTAAGACGAAACACTCTCTAGGTCAGGGTCGTATCGGAACCGCCGGAGTCCAGAGGTGCCTCTGATGTAATACCCTCAGCTGTAGTAAATCACCGCTAGAGTTACGATACTTGCGCCACTGACGCCGCCCATCTTTCACTTCCAAACAACCCTATATGGAGCCGGTTAACAAGGCCTTACTCTTATCTTTTTACTAACAATAATAAGAATTCATTTTTTTTTCTCTTTTTATATTTCGCCCGTTAGTGATTTTAAAAATATTTCGTTGGCTTATAAAAGATAAATAATAAAAAATTATAAAATATATATTATATATTTTTTCTCTCTCTTAATAAGCAGCCTAAAATAGTCAGAACTTGGAGGGGTGACCTTAAATGGTTTTAGCGTGGTTATGAAATAAGCTGTTAAATCTGACAGCTGTAAAAGTTATGAGTGTTAAAGTACAATTTAAACATTTAAAAAGAACAAGTATTGCATTTTATCAGTTTTGTTCATCTACATGTTAAACCAAAAACAAAAAAATATTTATCTTCTATCAAATACATACATATGTAATTTATATACTCAAATATAATTTTCTCCTTTCTCATATATGATAAGAAATTATATACATGACAAAGTTTACCACGAGTTCTAGCCAACAGAATTTTAATGATAACATTTTATTTTGAAAATTTATTGTTAAATATGTTTCACGTTAATATCTTATACTATTATTTTTTATGTAAAGAACGTATTATGAGATAAACGTATGTATACGTTGCTAACTACTTATACATGGCGGAGTTAGAAAAGAGACAAAATTAAATGTAACTATCTGTTTTTACCTAGCAGAGTTAAGGCAAATTTAAAAGAAAAGCAATATTTGTATCATTAAAGCAAGCGTCTTACAATAAATATGTATTGAATATTGATAAAAAGTTAATCATGATGAGTTTATAGTTAAAGAGTATGTTTGTAGTTGGTAGGAAAATGGACTGTTTTCTACCTACCCACCCTACTAATTTAAAATGTTATAAAATATATCTCTTCCTTAAACAAAAACTTCTGCTTGTATCAGGTTGAAATGTTACATGCTTTTTTCAATTGTACTTTAGACGATGTGAAAGAAGTTTTATTAAAGTTAGAACGTAAGATATCGGTAAAAACGTTGTTTTCTTTATTTTTAAACGTTTAGGTCCGCTTTAATAAATTTAGCGATCTTTATCACTTCATAGCTGTGTCGGTGTTCATTTTACTAAACAAAATATTTAAATAAGTGATTTCAATTTTAAATTTGAAGCTTACGCGTACGCGAGCGTTGCGCGTGAACGCTTAGGCTGATAACGTTATGCAACGAACTCAGCCTGGGCATTAATAAAATGAACACGTGTACCAAATTTCATCTAACTTGGTCATCTTTTACTCAAGTTATCGTCATCGGTAGATTTCATGACGCTTGGTTTTGTGACGGTGATTTCTTGAAGGTGATTTTGGTTGTTCTTTTCGGATTCACTACCGGGCTCCAGGCCGTGCCATAAGGAACTTAGGTCAAATAGTAATATAGATTTTTTATTCCACCACATTAAAATATAAAAATAATACTACTAAAAACATACATAATACTAAAATAACTAAATAAACAACTATTTAAGAAAAATAAACAATATTATGTGGTGAGAGTCCTCAGTAGGTGTCGCAGCGCCTAGAGAGTGGTTTCTGTCTCTTAATTTAGCTCTTAGTTATTTATTTTATTTTTTAATTTAAATCAAATTATAATTACTATTTACAAAGGGAGACAGACAGAGAAAAATAGACTTCAGCGCCGGGACTCGAACCACGGACCTCCCCCTGTGTGCGGGAGCTCTAACCAATTAAGCTACATTGAAGAATAATTTCCTCTAACGATATCTATACCTACCTAAGATTTGTAGATAAAATTGAAAGCTTAATTCGGGATTAGGTATCGATATCGTCAGAGGAAATTATTCTTCAGTGTAGTTAATTGGTTAGAGCTCCCGCACACTGGAAATGAGGGGGAGGTCCGTGGTTCGAGTCCCGGCGCTGAAGTTTATTTTTCTCTGTCTGTCACCATTTGTAAATAGTAATTATAATTTGATTTAAATTAAAATTTAAACGTTCCGTAGTATGAATACTACCAAAAACTTATAAAAATTGAATTTATTTTTGAAGTGAAACACCTTTAGACGCGGTAGATTAAATTGGCTTCGAAGAAACGAAGGTGAAAGTGCAAGTAACGAAGTTTGTGATTCGAGACTCGTCTTATTGAAAGATTTTTTTATAGGTAAATCAACTGACAGTTTAAGTCGGCAGTTGATTGACCTATAGAAAATCTTTCACTTGGACGAGTCTCGATCCACCGTCCTCAACTACAGCAAGCATAAGTGTTAACCATTGCACCACAGAGGTAGATGATTTAATCAATACACAGAATTTGTAAATAAGCGTAATATTATGTTACATAGGTTATAATAATATATATGTAACAGTACATTACGCGTCTAGTGCGGAAAGTAGCATTTTGCATGCGAGTGTGGAGTTTGCACCCGAGCGACAGCCAGGGTAGTAAAACCACACGAGCAAAGCAAAATGCCGTTTTCGCACGAGTTGCGTACCGTACTTTATCTACGATTGTTGGATTTTAATAATAAATACAGAAAAAATAAATAATATACTTTCAGTATGTAAGTTCGTATTTCTCTTTTGATAAAGATGACATTAATTCATTAGTTGTATTTTGTGCCGAATTAATTATTCACCTCATTTTTGTCATAATCACTTAAATCACTCATTGTTTTTCACTAAAAACTCGATATAAACAGTTACTATAATTAAACAAACAGCAAATTAGTTTGGTTAAATGTAAACTACTCGCTAATCTTGGTTAAGGTGAAGAATTCTTTTTTTTTTTTTGCACTAGGGAGGAAAAAAAGAGGAATTATGAAACGCGCATGCGCAATGAATACAACTACGTAAAGAATCACTTTCTACGCATCTAAACAGAGATACAATGTTTATATTTCGTTTCAATCGTAGATAAAATATATTACAATTAATTTGGTTTTATGTATTCGATTTTTTTACTTTCTTATGTAAAAAGAAAGTATTGTGATGGCGTAAAAATTTGATTTGGAGGTGCTACCCCCCAAAAACTCAAAAAAAAGTAAGAAAAAATTATTTCTCGTAAACGGTTCCGACGAATTTAATTTAAAAAAATCGAAAATTTAGTTAATTTAAATGCAAATCTAACGATACAAACCGTTTTCCCGGGAAAAATCTAGTTTCTGAGAAAATAACTTTGGACGAAGACGGTTCGATTCTCTTGAACTTGATAATAACTTTGAACGTAGACGGAAAGGGGACGGGTTCGATTCTCCACCTAGGAGAAGTTATTTTTATGTTAAATTTAGATGAAATGTTCAATAATAAATAAATGTATATCAACGAAAACTAATCAATGAAAATCACTGGGCTAAGTAATTATAAACTCGTGTACGAGAAAGTTTGTCTGAGTTGTCTCAGACCGATTTGTTTATTAAAAACCCTCAAGAAACATCAGCAAAAAAGTAAAGATCTACAGTTCCCGGTGTACTATTTTGGTTAATGTAGTTTTGGATTTCTCTAACTTCTTGTGTTATTGCTATACTTACTACACTTTGGTCAACGTAATTTTGTATTTCTATAGTTTCTTGTGCTAGCGATGTTCGTACTACACTTTATAGTCAACGTAATTTTGCATTTCTATAGTTTCTTGTGCTAGCGATGTTCGTACTACACTTTATAGTCAACGTAATTTTGTATTTCTATAGTTTCTTGTGCTAGCGATGTTCGTACTACACTTTAGTCAACGTAATTTTGTATTTCTATAGTTTCTTGTGCTAGCGATGTTCGTACTACACTATATAGTCAACGTAATTTTGTATTTCTATAGTTTCTTGTGCTAGCGATGTTCGTACTACACTTTAGTCAACGTAATTTTGTATTTCTATAGTTTCTTGTGCTAACGATGTTCGTACTACACTTTAGTCAACGTAATTTTGTATTTCTATAGTTTCTTGCATTACCGATGTTCGTACTTCACTTTAGTCAACGTAATTTTGTATTTCTATAGTTTCTTGTGCTAGCGATGTTCGTACTACACTTTAGTCAACGTAATTTTGTATTTCTATAGTTTCTTGCATTACCAATGTTCGTACTTCACTTCAGTCCGTGTACTTTAAGCCCCCCATCGACGATCGAACATGTTGGCCCAACGTCTACCTGACTCCAACCCAACATGTTGGGTGTGCACCATCCACTACCGAGCATATTGGTCCAACATAAGCAATGTTGATTTTGATTCGGCTATAGACACTGTATGTGGTGGTGTTTAGTGTTTAAGCCAAATGAAAATCCCGTCAAGTACTTGCTAGCAAGTTACTAAAAGGGTTTCTTCGCTCATAAAACTTCATAAATAGAACATTATTTTTATTTATTCTTTTTTAAAACTAAAGTGTGTATAAATATTGCAATTTTGAGAAGCAAGATGTACATATATATATATTATCCTTTAGTATCTTAGATAAGCACCTATTTGGTTCTTTTAGGGGTAAAATGGCCGCCATTTTAGAAACGCAATATACATTTGTGAACCAAATTTCAATACCTTTAAAATGATACCCAACTTTAAATTTTCGAAAAAATAAAAAACAAATGGGTCTCTATAGTTACGGCCACCTAAAATTTCTAAAATTTAACTTTTTTATATCAACTCCCAGAAATATCATTGGACCACAGAGAAGTATATATTATATGTTGCCTTATTTTTAGGGCCGTTCCTAATGGAGTAGTGCGGACATTGTTTTTTTTTGTGTATTGTTTAAATTTTTTCGGGGGTAAAATAGCCGCCATTTTGGAAACGTGATGATTTATATTTGTAATCCAAATTTTAATAACGTTAATAAGATACCCAACTTAAAAACTACAAAAAAATATAAAATATTGCGATCAAATCGTAAGATTTTTTCTTTTATAAACTTTTCGTTACAATCCGGAAATATTTCCTTCCCTTTTTCAATATATACCGCGTAGCCTTCTTTTCGAAAATATTTATTACAATATTTTTTAACGGACGTTGGATTCGGTCCAGAATTGTTTGTTGTCATTAAAAGACATTTTGGTATGAGAATCACACAATGCGACAAATAAAATACAGCTGTACACGAGACAGGGCGTGTCAGGCGAGCCGTTCGACGCCCATCAACGATCGAATATGTTGGGCGAGCCGCTCGAACCCAACATGTTCGATCGTTGATGGGCGTCATCATTCCAACATGTGGGACTGATTTGTTGGGGCGTTGTACTCGACAGCACCCCCAACTCCAACCGTCCATACATGTCGATGGGGGGGCTTTAAGGTTTCTGTAGTTTCATAAATATGTTACTGGCGTTCGATCTACTTTGGTCAAATAAATTTTGTATTTGTGTTTTTGTGTAAATGACGCTCGCAGTATTCTGACGTAAGCAGCATGACATTATATATATATATATATATATATATATATATATATATATATATATATATATATATATATATATATATATATATATATATATATTTATATATATATATATATATATATGTGTGTGTGTGTGTGTGTGTAGATATAGATATATATTTACCTTGTACATATTGGATGTGTGTTGAATAACTAACTGTTTGCTAGTGAATACCTGCATTGAGAAGAGGGATGAATATATATACTTGAGTGCAGGGTCCAACTTTACTTGCACCCCCACCCCTCTCCTACCCCTCCACACTAACACACTTCACTTCTCTACTACTTCACACTCACACACACCTTACGTACCAACCAATGCCAACCTTACAATATTATAATTACCATCTAAAAATAACAACAGTATTTTTGGAAATAAGTTCCTTATGGCACGTTCTGGTATTTATGAAAATCAATATCATTAAATTATTTACAAAAAAAAAAAAAAAAATCCGCCCAAAAACTCAATTTTTTTTTGTTATGTATAGTAAATTTAAAACTAATAATAATAAGTTAAATCAATTTTTTTTATGCACCAACGCTAATCGAAGATAATGGAAGCTATGGGATCTTTCTAAAGAAGGAAAAAAACTCGAATCTCTAGATTCAGGGGTTCTCAAACTTTCTTCCCTAGACCCCCTGTAGGATTTTTTTTTTTTTTTTTCATAGACCCCCTACCTAAGGAATATATATATATAATATATACACATCTAATTGTGTGTGTGTGTGCAATGGCTACCACAGACGTCTCCTTTTAAAACACATAGTAATAGAAAAATGAGGGGAAATTGTACAGAAGAAAGAAACTGAAATATCAATAATTATATCAATATTTTTAATGATTAAATTTAACATTCCCAAATCAGAATTCAATTTTAAGAAAATAGTAATGTGTAATAGTATTTTAGGTTTTACTGAAAACAGCATAAATATGTTTAAATATCGTGGGAAATTTACCATAACCACAAATATGCTAATCTAAAATGTATATGACATCTGGAAAAATGCTCTATTTTCCGATGTTGAGGGTGAAAATTTGGAAGTATGAATATTTTCCGATTCGTTGTTTTGGCGAAATATTGACGATATACCTTATTCACATTATTTTTAATTATAATATAGCTTTATAGTTCAGTAAAAACACGATAAAACAAATAAAATAATATATTCTTAGCAGGGGAGCGCCGCGCTCCCCTGCGACCAATTGTGTAATCAACATGAGTGCGACCACTCGAGGGTTAACATAAGTTACTGTTCATAAATAGTATATTATGTTACAAGGCTGTGAAGTGAGTTTTTTCTTTACCGCGGCAATTACAAACACTTCAAAGTCGCGTAGCATATGCTATTTTTTCCGAGGTAGCAGACAATGAAAAAACATTAAATATTAATCACTAATCAATATATAGTAATAACAAATATTAGTACATACTTAAGACTTAAAAAAAGAAACCTTAAAATGAGGTTACACTATAAGTAAAGATAAATAAAACGCATTGACATCTAGCGGATTTTTATCGTACTAGAAGCATTTCTACAAAGACTGCAGCACTACTAACGGAAGTTTTGACAACTACCCGCCGTAAAGAAAAAATCTTTTAGTGCCTAGGACGTAAAAGATTTTTTCTTTACAGCTAGGAGTAATGAAAAGATTTTTTAAGTCCACGTAATGAAAAAATGGATTTTAGCTATGTTTTTTAGGCTTTAAAGTTACTATTTCACAGCCTACCACGGAAAAAATTATTTTTATTTTTTATATATAAATTTATTTTTTAATAAAGAGACATCCATAGACCCCCAATAGACCCCTTGGTGATCATAGTCCCCCCATGAAGTCCCATAGGGGGTCCGCAGATGAGAATAGCTGGTCTAGATAGTATAAAAGTGTCTAAACATTTTTATTAAAGAGTCAGTTGGTTTTGTCACTTAATAGATACTTAGTCACCCTAATTTTTGCTTTCGAGCTTACCGAAGGTAACGGAAGTATATTGAGTTAACTTTTGAGGAAGAAGAAATGTATGTCTCCGATATTAAAAATTCCAAGACAGAAATCCGTTTCAGACATCAGGCAACATTTTTGTTCTCGTGTCTGTCTGTGTGTCCGCGAATCCTTGAAACGTGTGACGATAACTTAAGTAAATGTCGACAGATTTTGATGCAATTTGGTAGACATGTTCATTTTACCAATGCCCAGGATGTGTTCGTTGGACAACGTTATCCGTCCAAACGTTCACACTCAACGCTCGCGTAAACGTGTACTTCAAATTTTAAATTGGATTTTCAGGTTGGGAAAAAATCTAATTTCATCTATTCAATAAGTCAAACATTTTTTTCAAATATAATAACAATAAAGTAATATAACAATAATGTTAATATAAAAATAAAGTTTATGATAGGATGCGAGGGAGCTATGTCCTATGTGCCACACTAATTGGCAGTCTATTAATTTATTTATTTTATAAAATTGTTAATATCTTTGGTTCTATCTCGATATTTTTCGATGAATCCAAGCCTACAACATGCGCAACATGTTTGCGCCCGCCACGATTAACAAAATCGATTTCGTTAACCAGTTTTGTGCCTATAAACTCGTATTGGTGAAGACAGACACACATAAATACTCGAAAAATAGTTAATGCTGGATTCAGTTTTTGGAATGTATGAAATGAAAAAAATCGGGTACAGGGTACCTCGGAACATTTCCTCACTTTAGAGGCCACAACAAAAAGTGGCCTCTCCTGCTGCGAAGTAGCAGGAGGATGCAGCACTGAGCGTGGTCAGTACCATGGATAGGTGACCGTTTTGAACTGTCGGTGATTTTTTTTATTATCATATTTAAAAAAAAAAAAAAAAAATTAATATATCATTTTATTTAATTATTTGGATTTTGGCGGTATTTTGACTGATGTAAAAAAAACTGACGTCATCAAAATTATCGCACTTATAAATAATTATATTCACTTATAACTCTTAAACTAATTAATGGAATTTCATCGTGTTTTTTTATATTTGTTCCTTAATTTTTTCCGGTTCCAACGATATGCTATATGTCAAAAACGTATTTATACTTTCAGTATTATTAACAATCAAAGTTTCAAAAAATCAAAAATGTATAACTTCAAAATGGAGGCCAATATCAAAATGAAATTTGGTGGGCTAATTTATCATATAGAGAGATACATTCGTGCCAAATTTAAACTCCATCGGGACAATTTTTGATTAAATTTCTGGTGACTCAGCAAACTGGGTTCAAGATGGAGGAAAAGTTATTTTCCGGGCAGCACCACTACAGGTAAGGACTGATTTTTCTGCCAAGTTTCAACTCTTTAGGTGAAATACTCTGGGCGCATCGATTATAACACATACAGACTTCATGCTAAAAACCTCTCAGGAGGTCTTAAAAACACCCAAAACGTATAATTCCGTTTAAATCTCGAAAAAATAATTTTGGGTGAAAACAATACTTTTCCTAAATACCTTCGGAGAAGGTGGGGAAAAGTAAAAATATCCACTTTTTTCTTAATTCTGACCAATGTACAGAAAAACTTATTTTATAAATATAGATTAATAAATTAGTAGATTGTTCCTTGTAGTATAAATTCTAGATTAGTTGTGTCTTTTAAGGTAAATTCTAACGCCTCACATTTTCGATATTTCGATCCTTCCTATCATTCTCAAGCTTAATTACTAGCTGATTTCATTGTCAAGTTATTGTTTTCTGTAAAAATGTTTTGAAAGACTTAATTAAATCATACAGATTCTCGTCAATTCACCTGAAATCAGTACTGTCAATTACACTATTAATCAACACTATCTCAGACATCGAAATTTATAAAAATTACCGAGAAACAACACATTTGTACAACCTACTTCAACTTAAAATTTCCATATTTTTGGACCTTAACAACTCCCTATGTGTTGTTTCTCGGTAATTTTTATAAATTTCAATGTCTGAGATAGTGTTGATAAATAGTGTAATTGGCAGTACCTGATTTCAAGTGAATTGACGAGAATCTGTAAGATTTAATTAAGTCTTTCAAAATATGTTTATAGAAAACAATAAGTTGACAATGTAATCAGCTAGTCAGTCAACTTGAGAGGGATCCAAGGAGGAATCGAAATAACGCAAATGTGAGGCGCTTGAATTTTCCTTTTAAGACCCAACTAATCAAGAATATATTTATAGATAAAATTAAACCAAAAGAAAAGTGTATTTTTATTTAAGTGAGTGTGTGTACTAATATCATTATGTTTGTTTAGCATAACATATTAGGCAGCTATGTGCTACACTAATTGGCATACTTGCTTGGACTTACTTACTTGGCAATGTTGAATTAAAATTTGTCAGTGTTAAGCTCAAACAGATTTTGATTATCATTATTTCGACTTAAAGGATTAGGATTACTTACATTATTTCAGAATTTATTAAGTTATCTATGACTACAATATATATATATATATATATATATATATATATATATATATATATATATATATATATATATATATATATATACCTATATTTTTGAGGTCTTTGCCAAATTTGACTGACCTCGCATAGTTAAAGGTGTATAATTACAGAAGATAATTGAAGAACGTACTTTGCACTATGCAAATCTGTTTCTAATATTCAAGACATTCTAACCTTGATTTCATTTTTTTATTATGTAGAACAAATCTAATGTAAGTGTAAGCCGACACTTTCACCGATTATGCATTATCAATGACAATGCGCAAGTTGTTATAAAAGACCATTTTTCCTCAAGGTTAATTAATTTTCACTTATTTACATAACATTTTCACTAGTTATATTAATCAAAAATTTTGATTATACAAATGTTACGAACTATAAGACCAAAGGTCATCCTTAAACCGGCCTTTATGCAGTGTGTCCCCGGATTGACGCATGAATAGTTGAAAAATACTATTTGCATTTTAAATTGAAATTTCGTCTTCTGGGGTTCACCCTCGCTTGAATAGAAACTAATTTATGCCATAATTTTAGTTTCGAAAAATAAATTATGTCATGGAAATTTACAGAAAAGTTATTTTTATCGCACTAGTAAAGTGCTTTTTCTCTAGGAAATACAACAAAATGTTATTTAAAAAAAAATATGTGTGAGACTCTCACACATTAGAAGTGAAACTTAAGTTCTAGAAACTGAAATAGCGCAATAACGGTTTTTTAAGCAATGCACATTATGTAAATCCTTTTATCTACGATTGATACGAAATATAAACATTGTATCTCTGTTTAGATGCGTAGAAAGTAATTCTTTACGTATTTGTATTCATTGCGCATGCGCGTCTCATAGTTCTGAAGAAAATTCCTCTTCTTTACCACCCTAGGGCGGTAAAGAAGAGGAATTCTTCAGCTTTACGCACGATTAGCGAGTTTGTTTCCATATTTCCATATAACAAAACTAATTTGCTATTCTTTTATTAAAGTAACTGTTTATATCGAGTTTTTAGTGAAAAACAATGAGTGATTCAAGTGACTTAGACGAAAATGTGGAGAATAATATTCCTCCAGAAATAATTAATTAGGCAAAAAATACAACTCAACAATTAATGCCATCTTTATCAAGAGACCTTCACTTTGTCCAATGTATCCCAATGGGTGGAATACATTGGACACAGGGGTGGGATATTTTGGACACACACCAAAACTCCTGATTTTGCAAATGAAATCATGAAAACAGTTTATTTGAGTACTTAATTAGAAAGAATACTAAATAAGTAAGAAAGTAGGCAACCAAAAGAAGAAATAGGTATGATGGGTGAGTGATATGGGGTATGAATGGGACTTACTGTCCAACTCATCCCTCGACTCCATTTTTTTTTAAAAAAAACACAAACAACATTGAACCCATAGTTCCACAGTAAGCAACCAAAGTGATTTATAATACTAGACGTTAGGGAGCACAAAAAAAAGTCGCCGAAGACAGTCACTCGGAAGTACTCGGGAATCATCGGGTACGCTCCACAGCCTACCTTAACTCCCTTACGCTTACTCATCTAGAACTTTAAACACGCACTCTTTCTTAACTCTTCCCTTTACTTATACATATAATGTTTAACGAGATCATAGATTAAAAGAATGCTAATTACGTGGAACTACTAATCCTCTTTAATTATTATAAACCAAAATAAAGACATCTTAAATAAAATAATTAATCTTTTACAAAATTGATAATAATTAGGTCACTTTTATTAGATATTTTAATGCATATTCCATTTTATGCAGTACATTATTATTAATACATATTTCATACTGCCAATTATTAATATAATGTTTATTAATATGATAAATAATAAACTGAATATCTTACATATTTAGCATATTATTTATTATTTAAATATTTAATTAAAAAAAATAGTTATGTTGCAAAAATCAAACCAACCTTCTTAAATTAAAATAATACTCAGATTATGTTCTAGATTTTATAATATTCTACGTAAATATATTAACATAATAATTTGTTTAATTCAAATCGATTAGTAAGAAATGATTAATATGACCACCGGTGGATCATGTTATGATATTATAATATTTATTAAGAATATTAAAAGAAAAGGGTTTTTATTAATATCTAATAATAATGTTATATGTTATGTTTATATTTATATTTTAAACTGCTGGGAATTCTTAGAATAATGAATAATTCTATTAATAAATAGAATAATAATAGAATTCATGAAGCGTCATTTAAAAAAAATTAAATGTATTGCATGTTCCGTAAAAGTGATAAGTATTTATTATCCTGATCATTTATTTGATAAACACAGATTAAAACTTGATTTTATCACTAAGTCATTTTCTAATTTTGATTCTTTTGAGACATGTGCCGTAAAGATATATTTTAGATAGATTTTTTGTATATCATTTTTTTAAAGAACTTGTTTGATCAAATGTAATGTAATAATACATAATATTATGTGAACACTTTGTAAATATGTTTAAATAAATAAGTAAATAATATAATATATATATATATATATATATATATATATATATATATATATATATATATATATATATATATATATATATGTGTGTGTGTGTGTGTGTGTGTGTGTGTGTGTGTGTGCTTGTGTGTATGTATGTATAAATGTATGTATTATAAATATATATTTCTGAATTTGTAGAAACATGCGAAAAAATTTAAACTCGCATTTATCTATTTAAAAAGCTTTGATTTTAATTAAATTACATTTAAATTTACAATCAGTTTACGTATTTCTGTTTTGGGATTTATTGCATTTTTTATTTTAGAATTATAATTACTAATCGTGTATAATTTGTGTACGTATTCCATTTCAATCACTCTTGGGTTTACGTGATAATAATATAAACTATAAATAATGTAAAAACAACGATGTCTATTTTATATGTATGATTTATAATGTCTATGTTTAATTGTATTCTCATGCTGTATTAATATAAATATTTCTATTAGTGTTATTATATTTGATATATTTCTTAAGTTTAAGTGTTATTTATTATGAATAATCGTGTCATAAAGGAATAGGCCTTGAAGAGAGATTATACAGGCTAAAGAGAAGATAGGGTTGAATGCACTCCACAGTATAGACACTAGTGGTGGGCGGGGCTAGACCCGATCGTACTCGACTGCCTTTGCTTCGGCTTTCTTCGGCGACTTTTTTTTGTGCTCCCTAACGTCTAGTAGAAGACTAAATAAATCCATTACCAGGTAAAAATAGTAGAGACTCAGAAGAATATTTTAGAGGGGCTGGAAGGCTTCCGACGTGGGTCTCAAATTTTACATCAGCTTGCCTCCAAATCGAATTTATTTTTTTAAAAATCACAGGGAAGTACTTGAGTCCAAGTACTTTTTAGGGTTTTGTAGATGAGTAAGCATACCCGTTAGTAATTATGATTTTTTTGTCTTCGAACTCAAGGGTCCCGGGTTCGATCCCCCGGGGGGTCACAATGTTTTTTATCAGTAATAAAGACAAGATAAATTACAATTTTCAGGAAATTTGCATCGCCCCACCAAAAGGTATAACCATGAATTATTTCGAAATTTTAGGACCAGCCGTTATATAGTGGTTGGGGGGGGGGGGGGAATGTTTTTTGGGTATATTTTGATTTATTTAACCAATAAGAAATGAAAAATTTAAAAAAGCATATATATATTTGTGTCCTACTCTTCAGCAGCTTTCATTTGATACCCAACTCAAAATTTTCAAAAAATAAAATTTTGGGCGCACTTCACTTTTTCGCGCCCAAAATTGGCAATTTTTGAAAATTTAGGATGAACTCCCGGAATTTTCATCGCGCCACAATAAGGTATTAGCATGAATTATTTCGAAATTTTAGCACCAGCCGATCTATAGTGGTTGGGGGGGGGGGATTTTTTTTGGGTATATTTTGATTTTTAACCAATAAGGAATGCAACATTTAAAAAAAGCATATATATATTTGTGTCCTACTCTTCAGCAGCTTTCATTTGATACCCCACTCAAAAATTAAAAAAAATAAAAAAATTTGAGTTTATCACATTTTTTTGAATTGCGCATGCGCATATCAAACTTTGAACTATATAATTTTCCTGTGGTTGGGTCAAAAAGTTGCACCAGTGTTTCAAATTTCAGCACTTTCGCTTTAACAGTTCGGGCCCTATGAACCAAAGAGCGACGGACAGACGGACACATCACCCTCGGCATAAGGGTTTTGAGAAGTATCTACAAAACCCTAAAAATCAATGGTGATCAACAAGACGTCAGACCACTTGAGGGATTGAACAGCAACTGAAGGGCCACTGGAGGGTTCCAGGGGGTTCCTAATCTACCCTTCTTTTCAACCAAAAACAACAGTGTCCAAATCATCCCACTGTCCCAACCAACCCCACTCTCCCCTACTATTAAATACGTTCCTATGTACTAAAGTTGGATTATAACCTTTATCGGAAAATAATTTCAAAATATAATGATTGGAGGCGTTAATATATTAAGGTGAAGATCAGGGTCAGATGAGTTGGGTCAACGCAGCCTGGCCTGTCTTTACGCGACTCTATAACATTCTATGCAATCTAAATTTTAATATGAAACTTTTCTTGCAATTCCATTACGAAGTCGGCAATTCATTATTTATTTCTTAGAATTGAGAACATTTAAACTCTTATCTTTCTAAATCTTTAATTTCTTGGCTAAACTTCAGTTTAAAAATACCATTAAGACATTACGTAATATTCTAAATCGAATACTGAATATTAAACTTAAAATAAAAGCAAGCGCTTAAACAATCACGTAAAAATAAACTTCAAACATGAGGTCGAATTACAAATAAAATAATATAAAACATAAATAAAGCGCAATTTTTGTTTCATTTTACCTTTAATTTATCTAATAGTCCAGGAGATATCGTGCAATGAAGTGTTTGACTAACATCAAGCTAAAATTTTGTGTATAAGTAAATCTTTTGATGCCTTTGAAGAAAATGTGGTCGGCTAAGTTCGTCTGCGGGACATAGCTTGGCAATAGGCATTTGAAAACAAAAATACGTGTGGTGACGCGGGACGCGGTAGGAACGAAGTTCCTTACATGTTTCATTAAATATAAAAGTACGTATAAGTTGCTAACTACTCGTTCCAATAAATATTTTTGACTCAATTAGAAAATTATTATTAGTAAAATTATTACATAAAACCTATTACAAAAATCTCTTGATCCGCTTATGAGCAATATTATTTTATTACATTAATTTATACTTATATATTTACAGTTTTACTGGTTAGTAATTTAACACAGTCGACACTGTCAATTTCTGACGATTCTCTTGGTGCACTTTCCATTTTAAATAATATACGAATTCTTTTCTCAATGATAGAAACAATAATTGAAAAAAGCGTTGTTTTGTGGATAAATAGCGAGTTTGACAGGAAGAAGGAGTAAGAGAGAGAGAGTATAGTGAGAGAGAGATGGAAAGATAGAAGAGTTGGGATTGCGCACGAAAGGATACCAAACGAAGTATAGTAGAGGGGAAATCAAAATCACTCTACATTCTTAATATTCTACCTATATTAACTACAAACCCCACACTTCGGACATCAGTTTTACTTTTAAAAATTGTAAAATATATCACGTCACTGTAAAAAAAACTGCGGCTTGTATCAGGTTGAAATTTTACATGCCGGTTTCAATTGTACTTTAGACGATGTGTATGAAGTTTTATTAAAATCGTTACGTTAGAACGTAAGATATCGGTAAAAACGTTGTTTTCTTTATTTAAAACGTTTAGGTCAGCTTTTATAAATTTAGCGATCTTTATCACTTCATAGCAGAGTCGGTGTTCGTTATATATATATATATATAAAAAAAAAAAAAAAAAAAAAATTATAAAAGTTCTTTGTCTCATTAAATAGATAAAGTTAGAATTTTTTTCCGTCCTAAAATTCCAATTTTAAATTTGAAGCTTACGTTTACGCGAGCGTTGCGCGTGAACGCTTGGGCAGATAACGTTGGGGAAGTGACAAAAAGGGTGGGACATGGCCGCTCTCCATCGGTTTCTTTTTTTTTTTTTGTTTTCAAATGCCTACTGCCAAGCTATGTCCCGCAGACGAACTTAGCCGACCAAATATTCTTAAAAGGGACCAAAAGATTTACTTATACACAAATTCTAGCTTGATGTTAGTCAAACACTTTTTTGCACGGTATCTCCTGGACAATAAGGGAATTAAACGGATCAAGAAATTGTGACTATATTTCTTTAATTTAAAGCGTTTAGCTGCTGAGTAAAGGAGCAAGGGTATGCGTTATATTAAAGGGAATTTTATGCTCTTTAAAATAGTTTTTAGTTTAATGTTCTGGCTTAGTTAAAAACATACATGTATGTTCACTATTATTGATGAAGTCGTTTTGTTTTTGAAAATTTGGGTAAATATGCACTTGAACACCTACATAAATATTTCTAATTGTCCGATTGACTATAATATTAAGGGTATATTGGTATTATCGACTGTTACTTATACATAATAGGTTTGTTCCAACCGAGCATCGTACCGTCCGCGGGATCGTCACCGGCATGCGCAGTAGATAAAAGCCGTTCCAAGCTGACTTGGGACAGTGTTTCGTACCGTACACGAAACTGTTCCAACCCCGGCAGGGATCGTTTGCGAACCGTTCACTGTACGGTCCCAACGCTCCTCTGACAATACCATGTACTGGTTTGTATGACATATGTCAATAATTACAAATATCAACAGGAAGGTTTCCTAACTGTTATGTTTCCTCAATGTTTTTAATACAGTGCGAACTAAACTCGTTCCAACCTGACATGATTATATTACAGTACAATGTTAGCGCATGCGTATAATACCTGTCCTAAACGATTCCCGAACGATCCGCGGGACGATACAAAGGACGGTACGAATAGCGGGGTTGGAACAAACCTAATATTATAAATCATTAGGACAATGGATATTATAACTTTTATGTACAAAAGTGTGATATTCCTTTGTCCCAATGTTTATTAAACAAAATATCCCTTTGTCGAAATAGTTATTTAGACAAAGGAAGTATACCGGAGAGTATATACCTTAGTCTAACTACCTATTAAGACAAAGGGATATTAAGTCCATTATGCTTTGGGACAAAGGAACTATTATATTACACATTTATATATATAAAAAAGGTGTGTATTCGTTTGTCCGAAAGTGCATTAGATCAGTGCCGGATTTCACTAGGCCGACTAGGCCGCGGTCTTAGGGGGGGCTGATATGGGCAATAAATTCATATGACTTACCGCTCAGCGCCTTTGACACAGTATATTCTAAGGAGTATTTGGTAGTTATTTAATTATTACTCCAAATATGAGAGGTCGCCTACCAAGTGACATGCTATCATCAACTTGATTTTTTGGTCTACTAACTAATTTTGAACTCAGGATCATGAAAATCACATTGTTTACCAAAATGGCCGGGACATGGCCGCTTTCTATCGTTATTTTTTTTTCAAGTGCCTATTGCCAAGCTGACGAGCTTATGTTCCGCAGACGAACTTAGCCGACCACATATTTTTTACAGGCACCAAAAGATTAACTTGATGTTAGTCAAACACTCTTTTGCACGCCATCTCCTGAATTATACATTTATATTTATAAGTTTTTAAAAAAGGTCCTTCAAAAAAATAAAATTCAATAAAAAGTGTGAGTTTTATCGGCCTATTTAAACCTTCGGGCGGGCAATATTGGTTAGCAGCAGCGGGCGTGCGGCGGCATTTACACCGCTTTTCCTTCCTTCCGTATTTAAAAGCTTGTATGTCCTTGTTTTTGTGGAAATTAGTTTTCTCAATAGGTAATAATTATAAAACATTCATTTCGAATTTAAAAAAGTTTTATAAAACACATTTTTTATAAAAACAAATTACACTTATACACGTAAGTAAACATTTTTTCAGAATTGTCATAAAAAAATAAAAACGCAGCCTTAACACTTTCTCTGCTATCCTGGTATTGTATTAAATATGTATATGTAATTAGAAAACTTAACTCTTTTAAAATAATCAAATTCTTTTGCATAAGAATACAGTAAACAAAAAAAAAAAATCTCTTATTTACACCGTACTGACGTTTGTAGTAGAGCTTGTCGATGTTCAAACTCAAACTAAAGTGAGGGCGACCCGCTCACGTTCCGGGTATACCGATGGTTTTATTAAACCTAGGAAATAGTAATTGGAGAATACCTAAAAGAGCTGATAAGCTGGAATACTGTAAAATCACAGGGGGCGTGTTCTTCCGAAAAGGCGGTGTAAATGCCGCCCGCGCGCCCGCCCGAAGGTTAACCTAACCACATATTTTGTAGTACGTAAAACCAAGAATTAAAAAAAAAAATCATCCAATTTATTATACTTTTTTGACATTAGTTAAGTTAAGTTAGGCCTACGAATATTAACTTACCATAACGGTTTTGTAAAAAATTCAAAGAAAACCCAATTATAGAACTTCTATAGTTCATAAAATCTAGGATGAAAAAACAATGTAAGGGAGGGGCCGATAGTAAAATACGGCCTAGGGCCTCAAAAGTCCTAAAACCGACACTGCATTAGATGAAATTGATCCAGGAGATAGCGAGCATTAAAGTGTCTAATATCAATAAGCTAGAATTTTGTGTACATAATTTAGTGCCTTTTAATGATTTGCTGCTAAGGTTCGTCTGAGGGACATTATAAAGTTTGATGTTTTTTGACATAATGGCACGGAAATTAAACACTTTCCACAAGTGTTATTTATTTTTGTAATCTACTCTTCAATACCTTTCATTTGATACATCTTAATACCTCACTACAATTATAATTAAAAAAAAAAAAAAAAAAAATCCCGTAACAAGAATTATCCACCATTTTTGATTCCCAGTTAATCCGATCAAGTTGCTATTCTTATTTTTTCTATGGCCCAGCAGACCGCACATTTTTATATTTTTAGTAACAGCAGAAATATAGATTTAAGGGGGGGGGGGGGGGGGGAGGGACAAGCAAATTATTTTTTGTTTTTTGGCTCAATTGCACGGAATATTAAACACTTGTACAAGTGTTATATATTTTTGTAATCTGCTCTTCAATACCTTTCATTTGATACCCCACTCAAAATATCGTGACGTGAATTATCCGCCATTTTGGATTTGAACAGCTGATAATTTCGAGTTCGCTATATTTTTCCTGTGTGCGCATCAAAACAATCTTTAATACGGTAAAAATGAAATTTATAACTGCCAGCCTTGTTCTTACAATAACAAACCTTAAAGAAAATAACTCAAAAAAAAAAAATTATTTCACCTGTAATGTTTTGTTATCTTCAAAATTAGTTCATAAATAATCGTGCACCAACTTAAAGACACCAAATACGAACAGTAGCTGATGTAATAACTAACACAAATACGAACAATAGCTGATGTAATAACTAACACAAATACGAACAGTAGCTGATGTAATAACTAACACAAATACGAACAGTAGCTGATGTAATAACTAACACAAATACGAAGAGTAGCTGATGTAATAACTAACACAAATACGAACAGTAGCTGATGTAATAACTAAAACAAATACGAACAGTAGCTGATGTAATAACTAAAACAAACACGAACAGTAGCTGATGTAATAACTAAAACAAATACGAACAGTAGCTGATGTAATAACTAACACAAATACGAACAGTAGCTGATGTAATAACTAACACAAATACGAACAGTAGCTGATGTAATATCTAACACAAATACGAACAGTAGCTGATGTAATAACTAAAACAAATACGAACAGTAGCTGATGTAATAACTAACACAAATACGAACAGTAGCTGATGTAATAACTAACACAAATACGAACAGTAGCTGATGTAATAACTAAAACAAATATGAACAGTAGCTGATGTAATAACTAAAACAAATACGAACAGTAGCTGAAGTAATAACTAAAACAAATACGAACAGTAGCTGAAGTAATAACTAAAACAAATACGAACAGTAGCTGATGTAATAACTAACACAAATACGAACAGTAGCTGATGTAATAACTAACACAAATACGAAGAGTAGCTGATGTAATAACTAACACAAATACGAACAGTAGCTGATGTAATAACTAAAACAAATATGAACAGTAGCTGATGTAATAACTAAAACAAATACGAACAGTAGCTGATGTAATAACTAAAACAAATACGAACAGTAGCTGATGTAATAACTAACACAAATACGAACAGTAGCTGATGTAATAACTAAAACAAATATGAACAGTAGCTGATGTAATAACTAAAACAAATATGAACAGTAGCTGAAGTAATAACTAAAACAAATACGAACAGTAGCTGATGTAATAACTAAAACAAATACGAACAGTAGCTGATGTAATAACTAAAACAAATACGAACAGTAGCTGATGTAATAACTAACACAAATACGAACAGTAGCTGATGTAATAACTAACACAAATACGAACAGTAGCTGATGTAATAACTAACACAAATACGAACAGTAGCTGATGTAATAACTAAAACAAATATGAACAGTAGCTGATGTAATAACTAAAACAAATACGAACAGTAGCTGAAGTAATAACTAACACAAATACGAACAGTAGCTGATGTAATAACTAACACAAATACGAACAGTAGCTGATGTAATAACTAAAACAAATATGAACAGTAGCTGATGTAATAACTAAAACAAATACGAACAGTAGCTGATGTAATAACTAACACAAATACGAACAGTAGCTGATGTAATAACTAACACAAATACGAACAGTAGCTGATGTAATAACTAACACAAATACGAACAGTAGCTGATGTAATAACTAAAACAAATATGAACAGTAGCTGATGTAATAACTAAAACAAATACGAACAGTAGCTGAAGTAATAACTAACACAATTCTAAATTAACCTTTAATTACCAGTTTACTTTAAAAATAAAGAAATGAATCAATAATTCACTCAACTTGACAGATTAAAATAAAAATTTTACGATTATAGACTTTTTTTCTAGGTGAACACTTTCTTTTTAATTGCATTATACACTGTGTGTGGTACAAGGTGCGCGAATCTTGTTTGAAGGTCGACCTCGTACAAGGTGACCCATATCGACTCCTCCCTCTAGTGTAGACAGACTTCGCTTTACTTCTAGATCCGACACCCGAGTTATTTAATTAATACACTCGTGCCATTATCCGTCTTAATTATCACTCCTACTGGGCTATAATCATTTATTATTTTCCAATACTCTATAACTACGTTATTAATATACAAGGAATCAATCATTCATATCATTAGCATCAATTATTATAAGATGTGAACCTGCATTTTTAATGTAATTTCAATCTTTAAGGCTTTATCTTTAAACTAGCTGGATACCCGTGTGCTTTGCTACGGATTGTGATATTTTTAATTTGATGACTTTATAAACTACCATCAAGAAACATTTAAATTATTTACTAAGCGATAATATCAAGATTTTTTCATCAAATTTGCAAATATCCCAAGTTAGTAATTGATTCCGACTACTTAAGAAAATTATTAAAAGATAACTTTCCGGGAAATGCAGTGGTATTTCCTTCTGTATCCCCCCGTGCCTTTTTAAGTCCCTTGGTTGAAATTTGAATAATCTTTTATTAAATATATACTTACATCCAAAATAGGAGTCCTTTCTTAAGTACTAACTTGCTAAATTTATATCAGTCTGGCTAAATTCCTCGTATATTTTTACTTTGCCCTTAAGTTCCCCTTAGGGATAAAATTTTAGAAAATCCTTATTATCAGTTATCAATTGAAATCTGTTAGAGTAGTTTATGTGCATCGTAGTTTAAGATCGCTAAGAAAGACTAGCGACATCTATCGAATCTGTTTGTCCCTATTTCAAGTGCTACCTATTACCGCCCGCCCTATAGTACCGCCTGCATGAACTTTCATTGGTTAGTTATTCAAAATCAAAGTGGTCACCTACATCGAGCATAACACTAACATCAAATTGATTTTTGGTCTACTTACTAGACCTAGTACTTACTACCTCTAGTACTAATGTACTCAGGATTAGGAAAATTACATTGTCCACTCCGCCGCTCTCCACCACAGTTTGTTTTTTTTTCAAATGCCTATTGTCAAGCTATGTCCCGCAGACGAACTTAGCCGACCACATGTTCTTCAAAGGCACCAAAAGATTTACTTATACACAAAATTCTAGTTTGATGTTTGTCATTTACTTTTTTTTCACTTTATCTCCTGGACTATAATTATTCATAGCTTACAAATAATTGTAAAAGCGACATTTTTGCAAAAGCACATTCTTTTTCTTTCCATTTTTAGGGTCCGTAGGCAAAACCAAGAACCCTTATATTTTCCTGCGTGTGTCTGTCCGTCCGTCCTCTCGCGTGCTCTCACGGCTACTTCAAAAAAATTAGGGTAAAAAAACTTAAGGGTTAAATTTTTTTTATTTTTTTTCGACACCGTGAGGGGTATCATATGAAAGGGTACGTCAAGCTGATTACAAAAATATATAATTCTTTGGATATAACTTTGATAGGGCGAGCGTAGGCAAGTTTGAAGTGGGTGTGAAACGTGTCCCCCCCTTCTATCTCGCTTATGTGAAGTGCAAAAAATCTGAAATAATTCCTGAACATTCTTCGACCAAAAGTAAAGATATCACTTTATGGAAGTTTCGAAAAAAATATTATTTAATTTTTTATTGACAAAATACGTTTTTTTTTATAACTATGGTCTTTTCGATGTATTTATATGGTTGTAGTCCGGTTCAGTGGCAAAAAAATACTTTATCAGAAGTTTGTTTATGTGTTTTGAGAATACCAGACCCATAGGATAGTTCAAAGTAAGCTTTTTAGCATTTCAAAAAACACCATCAATAGGGTACTACTTAAACTATACGCAGGGCTGCCTACGGACCCTCGCTGTGTGCTGACTTGCACACACTTGACCTTTTTATTAGTTTATAGGTATCATCACATTACTCATATCTCGGAAACTATAATTTTACAAAGTCGAGACTTAACCACAGTGTATACAGTTATATTACAGCTTTTTGCAGTTTCACTTGCAAAAAGCATTTTCTTAGACTCATCAGCTTAAACAGATGTGCACGAGCAAACAAACTTACTTCTATTAAAATTTAGGATTATTTGTCTTTAATTGTTATTTCAAATAAGTAAAATCGACTAAATCCTGGTCGAAATAATAAATGTATCGATTAATTCTTCTGATTATATAATATATATATATATATATATATATATATATATATATATATATATATATATATATATATATATATATATATATATATATATATATATATATATATACATAAACAGATTAGATGAGTAAAGTTGCCGGATAACCCCCGCCCTGTAATAACCCTGGCAGTTGATCGGGACTAAAACCAAAAAAGAAAATATATATATGTATATATATATATATATATATATATATATATATATATATATATATATATATATATATATATATATATATATATACATATATATATATATATATACATATATATATATATATATATATATATATATATATATATATATATATATATATATATATATATATATATATATATATATATACATTTTGCTTCCGAGCTTACCGAAGGTAACGGAAGCATTGTGTTCACTTTTGAGAACGAAAAACTTTTATGCCTCCGATTTTAAAAATTCCAAGACAGAAATCCGTTTCAGACATCAGGGAACATTTTTGGTCTCGTGTCTGTCTGTCTGTCGGTCTGTGTGTCCGCGAATTATGAAACGTGCGACGATAACTTGAGTAAATGTCAACTGATTTTGATGAAATTTGGTAGACATGTTCATTTTACCAATGCCCAGGACGAGTTCGTTGGACAACGTTATTTGTCCACGCGTTCACGAGCAACGCTCGCGTAAACGAGAACTTCAAATTTAAAATTTGAATTTTAGGTTGGGAAAAAAATCAAACATTATCTATTCAATGAGACAAACATTTTTTTTCAAATACAGATTTTTACTAAAACCAACAGCGACCACCGCTATGAAGTGTTAAAGATCTCTTAAAATACTAGTTTTTACAAAATAAACAATATAACAATAAAGTAATGTAACAATAATGTTAATGTTAATATAACAATAAAGTACATTATAGGATGCAGTCTATTTTTTTTTTTTTTTTTTTTTTATTAATGATTATGGATAATCGTTTTTGATCTTTACCTATAAACTATATTCTATTATTTTTAAAAAGTGTCGTGATTTATTATTATTAAAAGAAGTATAAATGGAATATTATTATATATTTTTAGATATATGTAAAGGGTAAACTGTATTTATATTATATATTAGAGGCAGTGTTGCAAGCCACACCTCGTACATACTGTAGTAAGATGAAAAATACTTTAAGACCTGAATTTCACAATATTCTCGGCTCCGGTGAATTTAAACTGCAAGTCCGTCTTATCTCAAGTCAGCACAACTAACTTACAACCCTCGATTAAATTCTGTCTCTGTATAATTTGTACATAAAAAAGAACTAACATATATATTATGATAATTAAGTATAATATGTACACGATTATTATCTCATATAAGTAGTAAATATACAGGGTGTTCCATAAAATATACGATAGTACAGTCAATCTGTCGTGATAAAAGGTCTGCGGAAAAAATTCGAGACTACTTTTTACTTTCTCATATAAAGAGAAAGTATTGTGATGGCGCGAAAATTCGATTTAGATGGATTTACACGTTTTGAGGTCCCCTGAGTCCAAAAAAGTGGTTTTTAAAAAATGTCTGTCCGTCGTCTGTCGTTTGTCGTCTGTCGTCTGTCGTTTGTCGTCTGTCGTCTGTCGTCTGTGCAGACGCCTGGAGCCTAAACTACTGAGCCAATTTTGACGAAATTTGGCATACATGTTCAGAAAAATCATACCCCGAGGCGAAATCGAGAAATGAATTTTAGCTCTAAATTTGGGGGCGCTACTCCCCAAAAACTCTGAAAAAACCGGAAAAAAAATTATTTCTCGAAAACGGTTCCGACGATTTTGATTAAAAAATTCTAAAATGTTGTCCATTGGAATACGAATCCAACGATATAAGCTGTTTTCCCGGGAAAAATCTAGTTCCTGAGAAAATAGTTTAAAACGAAGACGGAGAGAGCCCGGGTTCGATTCCCCGCCCAGGAGAAGTTATATTTTTATGATAAATTTTGATGAAATTTCAATAATAATTAAATGTACATACGAAAACTAATAAATGGAAAACACTGGGCTATGTAATTATGAACTCGTATATGAGAAAGTTTGTCTGAGTTGTCTCGGAACGATTTTTTTTGTCATTGATTGCTTTGGACACATGAAAAAAGCTTAACTCTAACTTTGCGGGACCGTCCGGAAGGCGGAAATACGGGGTACGGGGTACGGGGTACAAATGTCAAAATAGTATAGACCCTTGCTTCATGATGCATGTCATTGGAAAGCTCTTTAAGAGTACAGTAATTGTTGTTATGTACATTTTTGTCTTCATTTATGAGGGAGGTAAAATGGAAAAACATAAAAAAAAAAAAAAAAAAAAAAAAAAAAAATGCTATTAGTTAAAAATTTAAAAAAAAATATTATTTTTGATCCGATATAAATGAAAATTTGTATAAGTGTATATATAAATACTTTATTTGATGTCAGAAACACGATTATGAAATCATTTGTGTACATTAAGTACTTCGGGTTCAAATGATACCTGGGTACCGGAAATACTCATGAAACTCATTGCCTACTGCTGTAATAGTACATTACGCGTCGAGTGCGGAAAGTAGCATTTTGCATGCGAGTGTGGAGTTTGCACCCGAGCGACAGTGAGGGTAGTAAAACCACACGAGCAATGCAAAATGCCGTTTTCATCCGAGTTGCGTACCGTACTTTATCTAAGATTTTTAGATTTAAATAATAAATACAGAAAAAAATAAACTTGCTGTATGTAAGTTCGTATCTCTTGATAAATATGGCATTAATTCTTGAGTTGTATTTTTTGCCGAATTAATTATTTCTGGAGGAGTATTATTTTCCATATTTTCGTCAAAGTCACTTGATTCACTCATTGATTTTCACTAAAAACTCGATATAAACAGTTAATTTAATAAAAGGACAGCAAATTAGTTTTGTTAAAAGTAAACAAACTCGCTAATCGTGCGTAAAGCTGAAGAATTCCTCTTCTTTACCGCCCTAGGGTGGTAAAAAAGAGGAATTCTTCAGAACTATGAGACGCGCATGCGCAAAGAACACAAGTACGTAAAGAATTACTTTCTACGCATCTTAACAGAGATACAATATGTTTATATTTCGTATCAATCGTAGATAAAATAAATAATTGCAGGTCAGGAAAGCGGGTTTTGCTCAGTTGCTTACAAACATTGCGGTGGAGAAATTCGGAGCAACGTACCACTCGTAGACGGTGAAGATGATTTCCTTGAGGATACTGAGTGACTTTCCCTCTCAAGTCGTACTCTTACCTTTAACCTTAGAGAGTGAAGCAGAATCAGCAGGAAATTCATCAGCGGACAATCAACCGTAAAAAAAGAGGAAGCGGAGTCAAATAAATAATCAAAAATTGAACTTAATATAAAAGAAATAAATAAGAAGATGAGTTCCCCCTCCACCTTCCGGACGGTACCGAAAAGTTGGAATTAAGCATTTCTCATGTGCCCCAAGCGATTCATGTACAAAAGTTCCCTCGAATTTTGTAGCGACAGATGCTTGGGTAAATAACGCTGTTCAATAAACTCGTCCTGGGCATTGGTAAAATGAACAAGTGTACCAAATTTCAACTAAATCAGTGATCTTTCAATCAAGTTATCGCCATCAGTTGATTTCGTGACTGATTCTGGGCCGACTAATTTAAGTTTTCTATCTGGATTTGGTGGCCCCCTGGCACTGGAGCCCACCCGCAATGGTAATTACGTCACTGAAGTAGACGAACATAGGTCAATTTTCCAGCGGCATTATCGACCGTTTTCGGCCGTCCGAACTCTCGTACACGGCCGAACACGGTTCCAGTAGACGCCTTACATTTTTTAGTTAATTTTGGATTTAATTATACATTTTAAAAATTTGTTAATGCTTGGGTGATCATATTTTCGGGTGATCGAGCAAGAATAATACGTGAAGGCACGTAGCCATACACTTTTTCTTATAATAATATCTTGTTGGTTATGTATTGTGAAAATGTATTGTAAAGTCGTGAGACTGTAGAGGTTCTTCGAAGATAGGTTATAGGGGAGAAGGTTAGACTTGGAGGTCCCACCCAGTCCCGACATGACCCAGAGTCTTCGGTCACGACCCACATAGACACCGCCCTGACCATAACAGACGCTATTAGCAGAGCAAAGTGCAATCGCACGTACCAACTTGTAGGGCACAAACTTTGTTTTTCATAATGCAATTATATTTCGACTAATGTTTGGTTAGTTTTTGTCTTCTCGTGGATTCAGAATGATGCATGATGTAGCGCTTAGGTGAAGTAACACTTGAATAATCAGATTAAATAACACAAAATAAATATTCTTGTTACACTCCTGAGGGCAGTTTCCAAATCATCTGAATATAGAAGCACTAGTGACATTTATAGGGAATAATCCAACTCATTGATATTAGAAATATAATGGAAGAATACAAACTAAAGCGTTGTATACTAAAGGTTTGTAAAGAACAGGCAACCCCTGGAGACAGAAAGTACGCTAAAACCTTTAAAAACAGTGTAAAAATAATAATAACTCTAAAGCATCTCATGGCTCTATCACTGAAGAAATGCAAAAAAAAAAAAAAAAAAAAAAAAAAAAAAAAAAAAAAAAAAAAAAAAAAAAAATACGTGTGGTGCCACGGGACACCCGGTAGGAACAAAGTTCCTTACATTTTTCATTAAATATAAATTATAAAATTACACTGCTAAGTACGTATACATTGCTAACTACATATACATGGTGGAGTTAGAAAAGAGACAAAATTAAAAGTAACGAACTGTTTGTACCTAGCAGAGTTAAGGCAAAATTAAAAGAAAATCATTATTTTGTATCATTAAAGCAAGCGTCTTAAAGTATGTATTGAATATAAGAAAGAAGTTGATCATGATGAGTTTATATGTGATGTTGGATTGAAATATGACTGTTATCTACCTTCCCGGCCTACTAATTTAAAATATTATAAAATATACCTCTTCCCCACTCTAAAGCTTCTGCTTGAATCCGGTTGAAATTTTACATGCCTGTTTCAATTGTACTTTAGACAATATGTAAGAAGTTTTATTAAAATCGTTATACGTTAGAACGGAAGATATCGGTAAAAACGTTGTTTTTACCGTTGTTGTTAACTTTATTTTAAACGTTTGGGTCCACTTTAATAAATTTAGCGATCTTTATCACTTCATAACAGTGTCGGTGTTCGTTCACTAAAAAAATATTTAAAAAAGTTGTTTGTCTCATTAAATAGATGAAGTTAGAATTTTTTATTGGATTAAGTATGCTGTATTATAGTAATATACCTAATATATTGAAATAAGCGTCAGCACAAATCAATTTTACTTTTAACAAGACCGTGATTATGTTTTCTTATATTTACAAAACCAAGTGACATTTTGACATATAACAAAAATAAACAAAACAAGTCAAGTAACAGGCTTCCTTAATAACAATTTTTCCCGTCATAAGATTTTTGAAGCTTACGTTTACGTGAGCGTTGCGCGTGAACGCTTGGGCGGGTAACGTCGTCCAACGAACTTAGCCTGGGCATTGGTAAAATGAACCTGTGTACCAAATTTCAACTCACTCGGTGATCTTTTACTCAAGTTATTGTCATCGGTTGATTTCGTGACGGATTTTGCGTGACGGTGATTTTGTGACGGTGATTTTGGTCGTTTTTTTTGGATTTACTCCCGGGCTCCAGAAGTTGCCATAAGGAACTTCGTTCCAAAAACTCAATTATAGTTTGCATGGGGTCTGTGGGACCCCAGTACGTCCTTCTAGGGTTAACATTTAAATGCAAATGCTCCTACTACAGAATTCTAATAAATTAAAATTAGACTGTAAATTAGCATGGCACATAGCTTCCTCGCATCCTATCACGTACTTTATTGATTTTATGCTTTTACAAAACAATATTGTCTAATAGCTATATGATTGAAAACTATATATAGGTATATATTTTCTTAGGGTCTGGTTAGGGTTACAATGAATAAACTCCTCCTTTTCTTAAAAAACAGCTATATTTCGCCCTAACTAAGGGCTTCCTCAGGCTAAAACATTAAAAATTCAAAAACATATATTTTTTGGTTTTTTATAAATACAATGGTGAAAAAATTTGATTTAATACAGTCTTTTAGTGGTTGAAATATAAATAATGTAACACAGTAAAAACAAAATAAAAACATAATTATGTATATATAAATACCTGGTAATATTCCTAGGACATAATCTCTAGCAGTTTAAAACTTTGTCACGATAAAAAAGAAAATGTTTATTATGAAACACATAATATTAAAATACAGGGAGGATTCATTTTAATATTATGTGTTTCATAATAAACATTTTCTTTTTTATCGTGACAAAGTTTTAAACTGCTAGCGATTATGTCCTAGGAATATTACCAGGTATTTATATATACATAATTATGTTTTTATTTTGTTTTTACTGTGTTACATTATTTATATTTCAACCACTAAAAGACTGTATTAAATCAAATTTTTTCACCATTGTATTTATAAAAAACCAAAAAATATATGTTTTTGAATTTTTAATGTTTTAGCCTGAGGAAGCCCTTAGTTAGGGCGAAATATAGCTGTTTTTTAAGAAAAGGAGGAGTTTATTCATTGTAACCCTAACCAGACCCTAAGAAAATATATACCTATATATAGTTTTCAATCATATAGCAATTTGAAAAAGGGTTCACCATTAAGAAAGAAGAGAAGAAAAAAATATAAAATATTGTCTAACTTATTTAATTTCTAATTATTTTCCCCGTTTTTTTGAGGTTAACATTATTATGACTGCTTCCGCGCTTACTGAAGGTAACGGAAGCTATGTGATCGTTCCGAAGATCTAACATTTTTTATGTCTCCGATATCAAAAATTCCAAGACAGAAATCCATTTCAGACATGAGGGAACATTTTTGGTTCCGTGACTGTCTGTCGGTCTGTCTGTCAATTTGTTAGTCAGTCTGACACTCAATTTTTGCTGACCAATATATCTAAAAACTACTCATCTGATTTTATTGAAATTTGGATAGTAGGTCATAATTAGCATACCATAACTAGTTATTCTATACCACCTTACTACTACTAAAGCTAGAAAACACATCTAATTATAATAATTATGATTATACAGGGTGGTCCAAAAGTCTCCCCCCCCCTCTTAACATTTGAACGGTTTGAGATAAATTAATGAAACTTGGGGGATCTCTACCATGCAAAGGGAAGTTTGTTTTCATGCAATCACCCACTAGGGGGCAACCATCCACTTTGCCCCCAGGCCACCTAACTTCAAAATTTCAAATTGGAATGTATATTTTTGATAGCATATTTGGATTCTACGATGAAAAATAATAAACTTTTACTTGAAATTATTTTTTCTATCCAATATTTTGCTCCCTACAGGGGGGCAAAGATAGCAAAATAACCCTTACGAAATAGAAAAAAATAACATTTAGATCGTTATAAAATCTAATAGTCCCCAGGCCACCATAAGAAGTAAGTCGCTGATTGATAAAGTTTTCTTACCTAATGGAATCGCTTATTTGTGCCGTGTCCACCGATGAATTGGGTATATGGCAACTGGGCGCTGGGCCATTTCTTTTTTGTTGACATGCCAAACTTGCCCTTCTGCGGGAACATTGAAAAGAGATAGATAAAGTTTTGATTTTCATAGGATCGTTAAATTAAATTATTTAAAAAAACAGTGGTACACGTGGCCACCGATAAGATGGGCCGTTTGGGGTGGCCACCGCCCCAAACATATCGCTCTGCGGGGTTGTTGAAAAGAAAACGGCCCACTCGTATCGGTGGCCACCTTTACCACTGTTTTTGAAATAATTTAATTATACGATCCTGTGAAAATCAAAACTTTATCTATCTCTTTTCAATGTTCCCGCAGAAGGGCAAGTTTGGCATGTCAACAAAAAAGAAATGGCCCAGCACCCAGTTGCCATATACCCAATTCATCGGTGGATACGGCATAAATAAGCGATTCCATAAGGTAAGAAAACTTTATCAATCAGCGACTCACTTCTTTGGTGGCCTGTGGACTATAAACTGTTTGAAATAAAGTAATGGAACTTGAGGGATCTGTACCATGTAAAGGTAAGTGTGTAATCATCGCGTACTAGCGGCAACCACCATTTTGCTCCCAGGCGCTAAAAACTACTATTTTTATACCTTTATCCCCCCTATAGGGGGCAAAATATTGGAGATAGAAAAAAAAGTTTCAAGTAAAAGTTTATTATTTTTTACTGTAGATTCCAAATATGCTATCAAAAATATACACTCCAATTTGAAATTTTTAAGTTGGGTGGCCTGGGGGCAAAGTGGGTGGTTGCCCCTAGTGGGTGATGGCATGAAAACAAACTTCCCTTTGCATGGTAGAGATCCCCCAAGTTTCATTAATTTATCTCAAACCGTTCAAAAGTTAAGAGGGGGGGGGGGGGGACTTTGGGACCACCCTGTATGTATATATTGCTTACTACAAGTAATTTTTGTCTACTTTTCCTACTTTTGGCAGGCATTTACAAATTAAATGTTTCGACTATTTAAAACTGCAAATAAAAAACCAAATTTGACTAAAAGTAAAAATCATGAAGCCTTATAGATTATTTTATGTATTATATAATTTAGTATATCATACATAAATTTATATATAAATAATTTTCTAATTCTCATAGACTTTTATTTATAAATAAAGAATTACATAATCACATATATTATGTTACATCATCATTAGCATTTACGAATAAACAAACAAAAGTTAAAAAGGAACTGATGTAATATAATGTAAATTTCTTTTATTTTATTTTTTTCTCCCAAGGTACGTAGCCACGAAGGTCGATAGACGTGGATGAATATAATCAATAGATTCTTGAACTCTGCGGTGTTTCTATTTAACCCACATATGATATAGTTTTATTGTTAACAATTATTTCTGGCTTACTCAGCATCATCATTAACTTCTTCAAGGTCTATAATTTAGGACTAAAAGCTTTTTATAATGTCTATATATATATATATATATATATATATATATATATATATATATATATATATATATATATATATATATATATATATATATATATATATATATATATATATAGGAGGAGTTTTAGGGGGCGAGCTAGTCCTTGGACTATGGACTCGTAGATGTGATCTTGAAAGACGATATCTCTCACGTGATTATCCTTTACAAAATTAAATTATTACGTGCCTTTAACAATTAATTTAAACAATAAAAGATAAGTCTTCACGTTTAAATATTGAAAATTATAAGAAAGTAGGTATATATGCAATATGATTACATTCTTGTGTTGTAAATAATTTATTTTAAATTTTTAATAATCATAATAATATATACCTATATGATATAATTATATTTTCTTTAAGCTCATTCTCATGTAGTAATGATTTTAATTATTATATGTTTAGGATTTCTCTAATCTCATTCTCACGTGCTATTGAAAACGCGAAGTATTAATAATATTTTATTGCATTTGACGTTTTATACATTTTCCGGACTATTTAGGACGAATATCAGGCTGGATAATCGAATTTCCAGTTAAAATATATAGTCCAGTCAAATTAGGTTTTCATCTTGCATTAAATCATGTAGTTCCAATTTTTTCAGTAATGTGTAGGGGGTGGTCCCCTGAACAACGCCTAATAAAGTCCCATCGATTTCAGGCGCCGCGGGACGGGGGAGGGGGGGCAAAAGGTCACATTTTTCAGTTTTTGGCGTTTATCTTGAAAACGGTACGTCGCACAGAAAATAATAATCTATTCAAAATTAAAGCTGATAAAATTATCTTTCAAATCATATATATCTTGTTTCAACCTAAGTGTTACCGTTTTTGAGATATGAGCCGTTGAATATTAATAAATGAAAAAAAAAGGGGCAGTGGTTCAGGAATCTCGTTAATCTTTCTCTTCTAACTCTTTTCCCTTCGAGTTTAACGAAAACTCGGGGGAAATAAAGTTGTAGAGCGAAAAATGTCCTTAAAGAATGAATGTAGTTATGCTAATTTATCTTCACCCCGTAAATAGTTAGAGCGTTTTGAAGTTTAGGAGCGCTTTTCAACATTTTACTAGTAAAATGCTTCTTGTGACTCAAGTTTTGTTTCCAAGGTTTGTAACTCTCTTGATCACTTTGTATGCTGTTTAATTGGATAAGTATTGTAATTATAACCCGTATTAATAATGAATTTTGTATACATGTACCAAAATCTATATCTCGTAATATATAGAAGGACACTTGTATTAGAGAAGAGGAAGTAATAAATCAATTTAAGATGTATAAAAGTTGTTCATAAAATCAAAAATTGGGTATCAAAAATAGATTCAAATAACAATACTAACATTGAATATATGTATACAATTCATTTCATCAACTGCTTTTTCATTTGTTAAAAGCTGTCAATATGAATCTTCAATCAAATTGCTCAAAGTCTTCTTGGATCGGAACACTGTTTGTACACGAGCCTTGATAGTTGCTCCACACCAGGGAACAGTTGGTCCTGGCTCTCCGACAACCACACATCGTTCCGCAGCCAGTGGTACAGCTGCAGAAGAGTGTGTTGAGGACAATGTCTGGTGCCAAAGGGGGTTTTGTCTTGATAGGAGTAAGGTGTCCACATCTTTTCTCGTCCAGCACCAACTTTCATGTAGGATGGATTCGTTCCCCAAACATTGCTGCACCTCCAGAAACACTCTGTATGAATGTTGCATTGCAGCATCTGTTGTGGGCGGCAAAGCGCGCAGGTTGGCTTTCATTATTGCAGTGGATTTCACGAATCACGAAGCATATGTATCAGTGAACAAAATAGATTAGAATTGTACCTAGTTGTATTTAATAATTATTGAATACTAATTATTGTATTATTAATAATATAACGATAACGTATTAGTAAATATTAATTAGTTAAATGAATTATTAAATTTACTTAATGGGGTCAGTACGGTCTAAGAAAAATTAAAGGTACCTGTACTGATTGTGAATATACTTATTTAACGGGGGCTGGAACATGAGCAGGAACATTCATTCCCCAGCTTCAGCAATGTCTCCTGGTGAAGATTTGGGGTCATAAAACAATTTTGCGATGTTTGCTGTTTCATTGGCATACCGCTTGAAACATTATACTATGGCCTGGTGTACCGTTTTCTGCACTCCACATGGTCGACACCACCTTTCAATCTTCGGAACGAATCATGTCTTTCATCTCTTCGTGTAAGATTAGCACTTAATAACGTTTTCATCCCTTTATCACTCTCTTGACTTGCACCTTCTTCAGCTGTTTCATCACAAATTAAGCACTTTTCACTCATTTTGAACGACCTATTATTGTAATAAAAATGTTGTATACGATCATAACTTGGCGCAAACGCTTGAGAGACTGTTTACATAGAGTTACAGACGTTGGAAACAAAACTTGAGTCACAAGCAGAATTTTACTAGTAAAATGTTGAAAAGTGCCCTTAAACTTCAAAACGCTCTAGCTATTTACGGGGTAAAGATATATTAGCATAACTTCATTCATTTTTAAAGGAAATTTTTCGCTCTACAACTTTATTTCCCACGAGTTATCGTTAAAATCGAAGGGGAAAGAGTTAGAAGAGAAAGATTGAAGAGATACCTGAACCACTGCCCCTTTTTATTCATTTTTACTTTCTCATGCAAAGAGAAAGTATTGTGATGGCGCGAAAATTCGATTTTAATGGATTTACATGTTTTGAGGTCCCCTGAGTCCAAAAAAGTGGTTTTTAAAAATGTCTGTCCGTCGTCTGTCGTCTGTGCAGACGCCTGGAGCCTAAACTACTGGGCCGATTTTGACGAAATTTGGCATACGTGATCAGAAAAATCATACCCCGATGCGAAATCGAGAAATGAATTTTAGCTCTAAATTTGGGGGCGCTAACCCCCAATAACTCTGAAAAAACATGAAAAAAAATTATTTCTCGAAAACGGTTCCGACGATTTTGATGAAAAAATCTAAAATGTAGTCCATTTAAATACGAATCTAACTATATAAGCCGTTTTCCCGGGAAATATCTAGTTCCTGAGAAAATAGCTTAAAACGCGGACGGAGGGAGCCCGGGTTCGATTCCCCGCCCAGGAGAAGTTATTTTAATGATACATTTCGATGAATTGTTCAATAATAATTAAATGTACATACGAAAGCTAATAAATGGAAAACACTGGGCTATGTAATTGTGAACTCGTATAAGAGAAAGTTTGTCTGAGTTGTCTAGGACCGATTTTTTAATATTCAACGGCTCATATCTCAAAAACGGTAAGACTTAGGTTGAAACAAGATGTATATGATTTGAAAGATAATTTTATTAGTTTTAATTTTGAATAGATTATTATTTTTTGTGCGACGTACCGTTTTCAAGATAAACGCCAAAAACTGAAAAATGTGACCTTTTGCCCCCCCTCCCCCGTCCCGCGGCGCCTGAAATCGATGGGACTTTATTAGGCGTTGTTCAGGGGACCACCCCCTACACATTACTGAAAAAATTGGAACTACATGATTTAATGCAAGATTCGCCGCCATTTTGAGCTAATTTGACTGGACTAATATTTTTTATTTTTCAAAAGAGCAATTATAAAAAAAAAAATTAACTAACAATTTAACTTTCTTTACTTTAATCAATCATTTTCAGATAAAAAATATAAATAAATTGTAACAATACTCAATAATAGTCTGCCAATTAGTGTGGCACATAGCTTCCACACGTCTAATTTTATATCCTCGTAACTTCATGATACGCTTTTACAACATATTATTGTTAAATTTATTTACTTTTCCAAACGTTTTTTGAATCTGTCAAAAATTGTTTTAATCTTTTTACATAATTTAAAGTATAATTTTACAAAATTTATAGAGAATAGACGGTTGACATTAATCTGTGGCTATATGAGGGTTACTTTCGACAAGCCATCCAAATTTCATTAAAATTGGTCGAGTAGTTCTTTACATATGTTGTTTCGCAAAAAGTAATAAACAGTTCGACAGACAGATACGAGACCAAAAATGTTGCCTGATATCTAAAACAGATTTCTGTCTTGAAATTTTTAAAATTGGAGACAATGAATTTCCGTTCTTCAGGACGACCATATAGCTTTCGTTACCTCTGATAAGCTTGCAAGCAATTCGTTCTTCAGAACGACCATATAGCTTTCATTACCTTCGATAAGCTTGGAAGCAATTCGTTCTTCAGAACGACCATATAGCTTTCGTTACCTTTGATAGGCTTGGAAGCAATTCGTTCTTCAGAACGACCGCATAGCTTTCGTTACCTTCGATAAGCTTGGAAGCAATTCGTTCTTCAGAACGACCATATAGCTTTTGTTACCTCTGATAAGCTTGCAAGCAATTCGTTCTTCAGAATGACCATATAGCTTTCGTTACCTTCGATAAGCTTGGAAGCAATTCGTTTTTTAGAACGACCATATAGCTTTCGTTACCTTCGATAAGCTTGCAAGCAATTCGTTCTTCAGAACGACCATATAGCTTTCGTTACCTTCGATTTCGTTCTTCAGAACGACCATATAGCTTTCGTTACCTTCGATAAGCTTGGAAGCAATTCGTTTTTTAGAACGACCATATAGCTTTCGTTACCTTCGATAAGCTTGGAAGCAATTCGTTCTTCAGAACGACCATATAGCTTTCGTTACCTTCGATAAGCTTGGAAGCAATTCGTTTTTTAGAACGACCATATAGCTTTCGTTACCTTCGATAAGCTTGCAAGCAATTCGTTCTACAGAACGACCTTATAGCTTTCGTTACCTTCGATAAGCTTGGAAGCAATTCGTTCTACAGAACGACCTTATAGCTTTCGTTACCTTCGATAAGCTTGGAAGCAATTCGTTTTTTAGAACGACCATATAGCTTTCGTTACCTTCGATAAGCTTGGAAACAATTCGTTCTACAGAACGACCATATAGCTTTCGTTACCTTCGATAAGCTTGGAAGCAATTCGTTCTACAGAACGACCATATAGCTTTCGTTACCTTCGATAAGCTTGGAAGCAATTCGTTCTTCAGAACGACCACATAACTTTCGTTACCTTCGATAAGCTCGGACGCAATTCGTTCTTCAGAACGACCACATAGCTTTCGTTACCTTTGATAAGCTTGGAAGCAATTCGTTCTTCAGAACGACCACATAACTTTTGTTACCTTCGATAAGCTTGGAAGCAATTCGTTCTTCAGAACGACCATATAGCTTTCGTTACCTTCGATACGCTTGGAAGCAATTCGTTCTTCAGAACGACCATATAGCTTTCGTTACCTTCGATAAGCTTGGAAGCAATTTGTTCTTCAGAACGACCATATAGCTTTCGTTACCTTCGATAAGCTTGGAAGCAATTCGTTCTTCAGAACGACCACATAACTTTCGTTACCTTCGATAAGCTCGGACGCAATTCGTTCTTCAGAACGACCACATAGCTTTCGTTACCTTTGATAAGCTTGGAAGCAATTCGTTCTTCAGAACGACCACATAACTTTCGTTACCTTCGATAAGCTTGGAAGCAATTCGTTCTTCAGAACGACCATATAGCTTTCGTTACCTTCGATACGCTTGGAAGCAATTCGTTCTTCAGAACGACCATATAGCTTTCGTTACCTTCGATAAGCTTGGAAGCAATTTGTTCTTCAGAACGACCATATAGCTTTCGTTACCTTCGATAAGCTTGGAAGCAATTCGTTCTTCAGAACGACCACATAGCTTTCGTTACCTTCGATACGCTTGGAAGCAATTCGTTCTTCAGAACGACCATATAGCTTTCGTTACCTTCGATAAGCTTGGAAGCAATTTGTTCTTCAGAACGACCACATAGCTTTCGTTACCTTCGATAAGCTCAGAAGCAAACTTTTTCTGTTTTCATCGGTATCTGGCTGATCCAGGTAATTAGATATCCATATTCTGTGTTGACAACCCAATATATTTTCCCGTTCTTCTAGTAATCTAACTTTATAATCTCTTGAAATTCTTTCCGTCTTTCGGACAATCTGATTCTTAAATTTATAGGCAACTGAGATATAAGTCTAAGATTATTGAACTCAGTAAAAACCAGAGAGTGTTAAACTTAATTTAGAATATTTATTTATTGTTATTAGAAGAATTGGGTTCAAGAGACACCCAAACGTGTAATATAGGGGCGTGGTACAAGGACGCATGTATAATGGATTGCAACCACGCGGGTACCGCCTGATAACCGAACACTTTGTACTCGAAACTGTTTACTTCAGCTGGTACACTGTGACTCAGAAGCTGATGCAAAACCCCGGCTTCTATAACTAAGCACCAATTAGTATTATATAGTCGAGGACCTGAATTAATCTGGGTAAATAGATCTAGGTCAACAATATTCAGAAAACAAAGCGCATTCTATAGTTTCATATTGTGTCTGGTTTGCACAGACTGGAGACTGGATCTCACCTGTGTACAATCCTTATCGATAAGTAGTGATGAATTCACTTCAAACTGTGCACTCAACTTGTCCAAAAATTACCAAATAAAGCCAATGTAATCCCTTATTGCAATAATCAAATTAGAAACATTACGTAATCAACCACTCTCAAAGAACTTTTATTAGTTTGGCTAAGTACTTTCTTATTCTTTTTGAAGTACTTTTATTGGTTTGGCTTAAATCCATGGCATGATTCCATACGTATACAATATTTATCCGTTTCGGTTTAGATCCATTTCAAGATACGAATGTCCGAATTATTAGTTAATATTTAATTTGAGCGAGTACATTTGAAATTGGTGATGTAAAAAATTCTAAAAGTTTTTATCTTTATACGTGATCATTAAATATTTAAAATTTATTTTATTTTTACAAGATTTTTGAGAATGATAGTAAGTAGTTGTTTTGAAACAGATTGATTATTTTATTATTTTAAAGTCAAATTATTTTACGATCTTCGTCCCTACGACATGAAACGAAGCTTGGATACAAAACATTTTTATATTTAAGCCTCGTTTACACGGTAATAGTTCTCTCACGATAGAACTATCACGAAGATGTACAGTCTACACTGTGAGAGTTAACATACGCCTAAACTCTAAACTTGATGTCTTGTACTCGTTGTCATATTATCCGAATTCAACACATCTGACTTGGATACAGAAGCGAAGCATTTAATGTTTTATATATAATATTACATTATCATTTCTATATTCGTGTAGTGTCCCGGCGATGGCGACGCCGACGTCGCGTCGTCGCACCTCGAAATGATTTGTTATTGTTAAGATAAGGCAACCACATTTATTCCAATAGAAATAAATGTGTTGTTTTGATTTGTTGGTCTTTAAATAGATATAATAACTTATCTAAATTAATATACTTAATTTTACTTTTTTGGAACGAAGTTCCTTATGGCACATTCTGGAGCCCGGGAGTGAATCCCAAAACAAAATCGACCAAAATCACCGTCACAAAATCACCGTCAAGCCAAATCCGTCACGAAATCTATAGATGACGATAACTTGAGTAAAAGATCACCGAGTTAGATGAAATTTGGTACACATGTTCATTTTACCAATGCCCAGGCTGAGTTCGTCGGAAAACGTTATCCGCCCAAGCGTTCACGCGCAACGCTCGCGTAAACGTAAGCTTTAAAAGACGGGAAAAAGTGTTATTAAGGAAGCCTGTTACATCACTTGTTTTGATTATTTTTTTTTATATGTGTCAAAAATGTCACTTTGTTTTGTAAATAAATAAAATATAATCATGTAAAATTTCACCCTGATACAAGCAGAAGCTGTAGAGTAGGGAAGAGATATATTTTATAATATTTTAAATTAATTGGCCGGGTAGGTAGAAAACAGTCTTATTTCAATCCAAACTCCTTTAACAAACATACTCTTTCACTATAAACTCATCATGATCAACTTTTTTCTTATATTCAATATATTATATTTATAGTAAGACGCTTGCTTTAATGATACAAATAATGATTTTCTTTTAATTTTGCCCTAACTCTGCCAGGTACAAACAGTTCGTTACTTTTAATTTTGTCTCTTTTCTAACTCCGCCATGTATAAGTAGTTAGCAATATATACGTACTTAGCAGTGTGATTTTATAATTTATATTTAATGAAAAATGTAAGGAACTTCGTTCCTACCGGGTGTCCCGCGACACCACACGTATTTTTTATTTTCTCATTTGAAGAGAAAGCATTGTGATGGCGCGAAAATTCGATTTTGAGCTTCCCTGAGTCCATAAAAGTGGTGGTTAGAAAATGTCTGTGCAGACGCGTGGAGCCTAAACTACTGGACCGATTTTGACCTAATTTAGCATACATGTTCAAAAATCGGTCCGAGACAACTCAGACAAACTTTCTCACATACGAGTTTATAATTATTTAACCCAGTATTTTCCATTTATTAGTTTTCAAATGTACATTTAAATATTATTGAACATTTCATCAAAATTTATCAGAAAAATAACTTCTCCTGGGCGGGGAATCGAACCCGGGCTCTCTCCGTCCGCGTTTTAAGCTAATTTCTCAGGAACTAGATTTTTCCCTGGAAAACGGCTTATATCTTTGGATTCGTATTCAAATGGACTACATTTTAAAATTTTATAATCAAAATCGTCGGAACCGTTTTCGAGAAATAATTTTTTTTTCATGTTTTTTCAGAGTTTTTGGGGGGTAGCGCCCCCAAATTTAGAGCTATAATTCATTTCTCGATTTCGCCTCGGGGTATGATTTTTCTAAACATGTATGCCAAATTTCGTCAAAATCGGCCCAGTAGTTTCAACACTGCACAGACGACAGACGACAGACGACAGACGACAGACAGACGACAGACAGACAGACATTTTTTAAAAACCACTTTTTTGGACTCAAGGGACCTCAAAACGTGTAAATCCATAAAAATCTCAAAATCGAATTTTTGCGCCATCACAATACTTTCTCTTTATATGAGAAAGTAAAAAAATCACGCCTCGAGGGGAAATCGGGACATAAATTTTAGCTCCGAATTTTGGGGACCCCAAAAACTCTAAAAAAAAACGTAAGAAAATCCTCGAAAACGATTCCGAAGATTTTTATTAAATAATTCTAAAGTGTAGTCCATTTAAATACGAATCTAACGATGTAAGCCGTTTTCCCGGGAAAAATCTATTTCGTGAAAAAATAACTTTAAACGTGGACGAAGAGCGGCCGAGATCGATTCTCCGCCGAGGAGAAGTTATTTTCATGATACATTTTGAAGAAATGTTCAATAATAATTAAATGTACCTATGAATACATGAAATCTAATAAATGGAAAACCATGGGCTAAGTCATTATAAACTCGTATATGAGAAAGTTTGTTAGCGTTAAACTTATGTGGAAAACATCTTTTAGTACTTTTTAGGGTCCGCAGGCAAAACCAAGGTCCCTAATATTTTCCTGCGTGTGTCTGTCCGTCCGTTCTGTCGCGTGCTCTCACGGCGACACTTTTCGTCCGATCACTTTGAAATTTGGCATGTGTCTTGTACCTGCCCACATATTTTAAAAATATAGAGACTTAAAAAAAACATTTTTCCAAAAAATTAGGGTAAAAACACTTAAGGTGTTAAAATTGTTTTAATCTTTTTCGACACCGTGAGGGGTATCATATGAAAGGGTACGTCGAGCTGATTACAGAAATATATAATTCTTTGGATATAACTTTGATAGGGCGAGCGTAGGCAAGTTTGAAGTAGGTGTGAAACGTGCCCCCCCCCCCTCTATCTTGCTTATGTGAAGTGTAAAAAATCTGAAAAAATTCCTGATCATTCTTCGACCAAAAGTAAAGATACCACTTTTGGAAATTTCGAAAAAAAAAAAAAAAAATATTTTTCATTGACAAAATACGTTTTTTAACTTTGGTCTTTTCGATGTATTTATATGGTTGTAGTCCGGTTTCTTTTGCAAAAAAATACTTAATCAGAAGTTTGTTTATGTGTTTTGAGAATATCAGACCCATAGGATAGTTCAAAGCATTTTAGCATTTTAAAAAACACCATCAATAGGGTACTACTTAAACTATACAGTGTGGCCTACGGACCCTCGCTATGTGCTGACTAGCAGACACTTGACCTGTTTATTACCTTCTCACATAAAGAGTATTGCGATGCCAAAAAAATTCGATTTTCAAATTTTGATGGATTTACACGTTTTGAGGTCCCCTGAGTTCAAAAAATGTCTGTCTGTCGTTTGTCGTCTGTGGAGACTCGTGGAGCCTAAACTACTGGGCCGATTTTAACGAAATTTGGCGTTCATAGTCAGAAAAACTTACCCCGACGCGAAATCGAGAAAGAAATTTAAACTCCAAATTTGGGGGGCCCCCAAACAATTCTGAATAAAGTGAAATAAAGAATTTCTCTAAAACGGTTCCAACGATTTTTATTTAAAAAAAAAAAAAAAAACTAAAATGTAGCTCATTTAAATACGAATCTAACGATATAAGCCGTTTTTTTTTTTTTTTTTTTTTTTGGAGAAATCTTGTTCCTTATAGAAAATAGCTTGAAACACGGACAAAGAGGCTGGATTCCCCGCCGAGGAGAAGTTATTTTTATGATAAATTGTGATAAAATGTTAAGTAACAATTAAATGTAGCTATGAAAACTCGAAAACTTATAAAAGGAAAACAGTGGGCTAAATAATTATAAACTCGTATATGAGAAAGTTTGTCTGAGTTGTCTCGGACCGATTTGTTTTTACTAATTATCAGTTTCACGAGGTCAAAGTATAAAACTATAATGTTCTCAACCAATCACAAAATATCCAATGCTTTGTGAAAAATTCTTTCCGACTTTTAAAATAGATTGGATCAAGGTTTTGCCGTAGGCATTTAAACAACCAGTGAGATTAAAAAAAAAATAAATGCTTAAAAAATAAAATACCAAAAATGAATATAATGTATCGGTTATTTAATTATTTTATCTGGAATAATTCATAGTAGAAACACCACTTATATAATATATATACCTCATTCATAATACACATTGGTGTATATGTCTATATATATTTATATGTATATGATGGTATATTAGTTAAAAGCTATTTTTATAGTTTATTGAGTTGGGTTAAGGTCGTAGTTTAAAGTACAGGGTAGTGATCCGAGAAACCTGGAGATCACAGGGTACGCCCCCGTAACCTTACTATAAATAATAACCTTCTCTGCTGGCAACACTGATTCCACCATGGATAAAAAACACTAAACTAAGATCTATTGCGAAAACACATAAATATATTAGTTTTTTTTTATTTAATCGAATTCTACCTCGCAGGTCAATACCATAACATTTCTCAATGAATAAATTCCCTTGTTAATAGTTCTATTAAGAACCTATTGAATTTATAATTACTTTTTAGTTTTAACCGGGTACACATAATTAACTATAAAGGCCTTATATAGAAAGTACTTAAAAGTCTATATGAAGACTTATCGGCACGCAATTTATTCAAAATACATTCAAGATTGTCTGAGTTGTCTCGGACCGATTTTTTCCTATAAAATCATCAACCATCTCTATAAATTGACAAAACAATTATAATCCTTTTTCAAAAATGTTCACTGATACGTGAAACGGATTTTTTTTGGGGGAATTTTTGGAATCAGAGACCTAAAGTATTTTATTTCTTCAGAATGATCACATAGCTTCCGTTACCTTCGGTAAGCTCGGAATCAAAATAATAATGTGCGGTAGATAGAAGTCCTAAAGGAATAGTTTAAGTTATTTTACGACCATTTTAACCCTAGAATGACAACCATATTTTTTTTTTTTACTTAAACTCCACACAGGGGTCAGTGAGACCCCAATTAATTAATGGGTTAAATTAATTAATATACATTTTATTTTTCAATTAATTATATATTTTTGTGAATATAATTTGTCATACTAAAAATACCACTTAATTTTGACCAAAACAAATAAGGATTTTAAAATTAAATAGTATACATATATATTTTCATCAACAATTCTTTAGAAAAATTTGTACTTTTAAAAAAAATATATATAAATTCGGTGTTCGTTAGATTGGGTTAATATTTTTTATTTATACCTATATATTTAGAGTTGTTTTACAGGAAACAGAAACGAAAATAATAAAAAAATGTTTATAGATTTTCTTACATACACTGTCAAAGTTAAGCATTTTTTGCCTTAAATCTTTACTGTGATCCACTAAACCTTTAACTAGAATGAAGTTATATACTTCTACTAATAGCAGTAAAAGATTTATTTTGTATCTTTTGACATTTTTAAATATTTCAGCAGCCAAAATAAAATATAAAACAAGTTTTTTAATACAATTACAAAATAAGGCAGTTAACAGTGGTATATGAAATAATTACTTAAATGGCACACAGGGGTCTATGGGACCCCAACTCTAATTCTAATGAATACTGAAAGAAAACGAAAACTAATAACATAGGTATTGCTATCATTATATACACAGAAAGGTTCAAAGGTAAATTAGAAGGGAGTCTAGGTTTAGAGAAATACAAATAAAACAAAAAAAACTTAATTATAGTTTGCATGGGGTCTGTGGGACCCAGTGTGTCGTTCTAGGGTTAAGATGAAATTTACTCTTAAGGATGTCACTTTGTAATTTATTATAAACATTAAATGTAATTTTATAAATGGATATTCAAAATTGAGTTATTATAAGAGTTTTATTTTTTGGTAGTATTCATACTACGGAAAGTTTAAATTTTAAGTTTAATTTTGTCTATCTGCCGTTGTTAATAATAATTATAATTTGATTTAAATAACAATTTTATTATTATAATCAATTCCCTTTTCAAAAAAAAGTATTCTACGAATCTTTACGATGTTATGACTCATCTTTATACGAATATCATGGGCAGAGGCTGTGATTAACTTTTTATGTAGTACGAGGTTTCAGCTGTGAAAAGATTCCTGTTTTGTAGTTGTGAATCTTCTTTTAGTTTTAATGAAGCGATTCTTTAACAACCAACAAGTTGTTCTTTGTTTAGAAAAAGCTGTGAGTTGATTGCAGGTTTGATTGAGTAGACGTGTTCTGCCAAGAAAGGTAAAAGCTTCAAACGAAGTCGTTAACTTTTTCTTTCATTAAAAACTTTACTTTTGTATTTCTTTGGTAATCAAGGTTTTTATATTGCTTTTCGTTCTCGTGTACGAACTACAATATTGAGAGAAGCAGTGGCGGATTTAGAGGGGGGTCACAGGGGTCATACCCCCCCCCCCCCCTCTCAAATTGTTAGGTTTTTTACAAAGAAGCGTTGACAAGGGTTTGTGTTGGTTGTTTTTTACACAAGTTATGATTTCAAGATAAAAAGAACTTTATATATACTACGTTTTTAAATTTTCTGTTGAATCATATGTAATGTTGATAATATAATTATTGTTCTTGTTATATAATATGTAATGTTAGTAAAAAAAAAAAAAAAAAAAATAGTTCTTAATTTATTTACTTTACATAAATGACAATAATCTAGAGAGCTGATCTTAAACCTATAAAAGGACAAATCTTTGTACAACGGATCTCCCCAACACCAAATCTAAACCGTGCCATCGATAAATTGAATAATATAAATAATATAATCGATAAATAATATAATCGATATATTTCCTGTTTTGCTGTCATTCAATGTTTATCTTTTATTTATAAAAATCTCAGAGATAAATATCACAAATTGGAAACCCGTCAAAATGAAGATTGTAGATATTGGATATGGCAAAACAAATAAAATAACATGCGGATTTTTGTGTGGAACTAACTTTCCACACTGCAAAATCTGCTGAAAACCAATTAATTCTGCTAAAAGGTGGCTAAAAGTATTAAAATAATGCATTGTCATCGTGTTCTGAGCTATGCTAAAAGTTTCAAATGTCTAGCTATTCGGGAAGTTAGTTAGAAATCGATTCCCAGATTTGTACTGGACAAACAAACAAACAAGAAACCAAGTTAATAAAAACGTAGTAAAAACGTAGTAAAAAATGCAATATAATTTAATATTTTTCTTCATTTTGCACCAACTTTTCTTCAATTGTAAGATAACTGTATTTTTGTATTTTGGGAAGAAAGTATGGATATCACGGGCGTCGCGTCGTGGCCTTGGGGAACGCGTTCCCCCCAATGTTTGGGATATAATATATCTCAAATATTAAATTCTTCAATATTATTGAAGAATTTAACCTAAAAATTGTTTAAAATATCCAACCTGTTTTTGAAGTGAAACTTCTTTGGCGGCGGTAGAGTGAATTTTTTCATATAGTGACATCGTGTAACGAAGTTTGCGATTCGAGACTCGTCCAAGTTTCCAACAATTTACAGATTAAATGTAATCTAATTTGTGTGACGGAAGTTGTGTTTCGAGACTAATCCTGGTGAAAGATTTATCTGTAAAAAATCTTCATCCCTGGCTAATTGCGAACCATCGACCTTCGGATCATGAAGCAAACATGCTACTAGTTGCTCTATCTACATTGACAGGAAGAGGGAACACAAAATTGGTATATAAGCGTAATATTAGATAGATTATAATTAGACTAGATTCAAGGGAAAGGGGTTAATTGTATACTTACAAGAAAAAAGTAAAAACTAATTAAATTAATTTAAATAAGTTATTATATCTATTTAAAGACCACAAATCAAAACAAATATTTATTTTTATTGGAATAAATGTGGTTGCCTTGGCGTAGTTTTTGTAGTTTTTTTTCCCATAACCATTTCTTAATCTTGAAATAATAAATTTGTCAAAAAATGAAAGAGAGCTATGCATTTTAAAACTTAAATTTCACTTCTAATGCGTGAGAGCCTCACACATATTTTTATTTTTCTACAATATATTTTATCATTAATAATTAATTGATTATCCATTGTGTGTCACTTCAATACCATGTTACTACGAACAGTGAACAACTAATTTAGAATCTGAAGATGGATATAAAGTAGCCAAAACCTGCTATCAGTTATTAAAAATACTTTTCAAACAAAGCATTTGTAATAACTGATAGCAGGTTTTGGCTGGTATTTCCTCACTCTTCCCCTTTTCCAAATGATGTCGAATATATTATTTATTGAGTGGGGTAAATCTGTATTAGACTGCTAATAATATGCCCACCTATTTTACTTTTTGTTAGTTTTGTTAAATGTAAACAAACACTCTAATCATGCGATAAGGTGATGAAATCATCTTCTTTTCCGCACTAAGGCAGAAAAGAAGAAGAATTATGAGAAATTCAAAAGAAGAATTACGCCCATGAGCAATGAATAATACAGCTACGAAAAGTAACACTTTATACTAAACAGAGATATAATGTTTATATTTCGTATCAAAAGAAGATAAACATCATTTTAATGATACCTTACGTTCTAACGTAACGATTTTAATAAAACTTCATGCACAAAGTACAATTAAAATAAGCATGTAAAAATTGCGCCTACTAATTCCTGAACTCACTCCGCCAACTCTGTTGACGGGGTGACGACACTTTGACGGAAGTTTAAAGAAAAGAGATTAAAGCTTCTAGGAAGTTTTATTACTCCTCGTTGTCATTACCCCTTATTTTGTAGCTTTATTTGTATCAACAATTTAAGTATTTGTTTTTATCATTTCGAAATTATCCATTCCGGCACTTCTTTAGATTGTCACTCCCCTTATAAAAAAAACAGAAGGAAGTAACAATTTAAAGAAGGTGTACGGAATGTTCTTCTTTAGTCTGTTACTCCCCTTATAAAACAAGTGTGATATTCCTTTGTCCCAAACAAGGATCTTATATAAAGCGGATGTAATGTTAAGAAGGGGTTTAAGGCAAAAAAGTGACCCCATGAAGGTAAGAGAAACTGGAGAAAAAATCATTCTGCGCATGCTCCACGACCTTTGAACTGGGACAAATTACCTTTTTTAACAGGTTATAACCTGACAACTATAAACAAATTCTTGGTAACCTATAACCAAGAGGAAGGTAATTTGTCCCATTGGAGCTAATATTTTACATATCTTCATGGGGTCACTTTTTTGCCTCAACCCTCTATCCCCTTTATATAAGATCCTTGGTCCCAAAGTACATTGGACTAAACATTCCCTTTTTCTTAATAGTTATTTAGTCAAAGTTATTTTTATTCTAAAACAACATAGGGGAGTAACAATCTAAAGAAGTGCCAACATTCCTTCATTCTTATGAATTTACCGTTATAGTTTTTCTATTTTACTACTTTTTTATTAGCTTGCTTTCTTGTTTGTTTGTTTGTTTGTTTGTTCGATACAAATCTGGCAATCGATACTTAACTACTTACTATAACTTCCCGTATTGCTAGACATTTGATACTTTTAGCATAGCTCAGAACACGATGACAATGCATTATTTTAATACTTTTAGCAGAATTTAATTGTTTTTCAGAAAATGTTGCTGTATGGAGTTAGTTCGGAAAAAATCCGCAAGTTATTCTATTTGTTTTGCCATGTCCCATATTTACGCAATCTTCATTTTGACGGGTTTCCAATTTGTGATTTTTATAAATAAAGAGATAAACATTGAATGACAGCAAAACAGGAAAAGTAAACAATGAAATAAATTAATTGACGTATGACAACCAGGTGTGTCTACACTTGTGTACTAGATATAGGTTTATTTTTTTTCTGCATCTGCACTTCTTTACTTGTACACATTTTTCTTCTCTTACCGTCCCCTACACGGGGGCATATTGATGGCACGGTTTAGATTAGGTGTTTGGGAGATCTGTTGTACAAAGATTTGTCCTTTCATAGGTTTAAGATCAGCTCTCTAGATGGTAGTCATTAAATAAATTAGGAACTATTTTTTACTACGTTTTTATTAGCTTGCCTTCTTGTTTGTGTGTTGGTTTGTTTGTCCAGTGCAAATCTTGCAATCGATTATTAACTAACTTCCCGAGTAGCTAGACATATAGAACATTTATATAGCAATAATAATTATATTATCAACATTACATATGATTCAACAGAAAATTTAAAAACGTAGTATATAAAAAGTTCTTTTTATCTTGTAATTTTTACTTTATAAAATTGAATTTATGAATTTATTCCATTGAACTTATTAATAATATTATTTTTAAAGCATTTTATAAATTATGATTGTACAAATCATAGGTTTTTCGCAAACCCTAAAATGTTTCATCACGACACTATTTTGGTTAGCGGCCAGAGGGTTGGGAAACGCTGCCTAATGAAATATATTAGGCATTTCTATCATTAATTACATTATAATTATCAATAGAGGCTTCTTATATAATTAAATTATAGTAATACATTTATCAAATTCTGTATTCACATCTAATGACAACAGAAAAAACAAAATGATGAAAATTTGTTTTTGTAAAAGACATCATCGGAATATAAATGAACTCATTTTTATATTTCAACCAGATCTCCATACAGACAGACATGACTAATTACACTTTGTTTCAATTCGAAACAGTTTGAGGTATATATATGTATATATATATATATTTATTTATTTTTTAAGAAAGGTCTGTTCCCTCAAGCCATATTCAATTATTATCTTTTAAATGTATCGAAACAGTTATCGAAGGAAATAAATTAGCGTCTGATCAAAGAGATATGTAAAAAAAAGAAAAAAACTTGAATGAAATATTGTAAGTAGTTTTGTTTATTTTGGTTGATCCGGTTGAGAATGGAATGTAAATATTGCGAGTTGGATTTCGTCATTGAAATGAGTTAATTCGTATTCGCATTGTAATGAGTTAAAATGAATTTTGCAACATTGCCTCAATTCAAAAACGCTGCATTTTCAAAGCTTGGTGCCAACGCCTACCTAATAGTGGGCTTCAGACTCGCATTATTAGCGCACTAAATATATACACACAAGTTTTTTTTTTTATAGCTGATGCAATAAATGTAATTTTTTTTATTTTATTCTTTCTTTAAATATAGCAATCATTAAGTTAAATGAAAAGAAACTATTTGTTGTATTCAACTATTTATTGCATGCTGCAAAGTAAAATATCGAGGCAACACTGGTTTTGAAGCAGGATTTCTTAGAATAAGAAGACGAAGAGGAAGCGAATATGTATGTATATGTATATATATATGTTTGTTCTTTATACAAATCTACAGTTTTAGCCCGATTTTGATGAAAATTTGCACACTTGACCTTCAAAGCAAGGAAAAAATCAAGGTCTACATGAATTTTCAAAATTTGAATTTTGGTACAAAGGGGTACGGTGTAAAAATGTCAAAGTAATGGATTCCCTTGATATCATGCATATCGTTGAAAAGCACTTTAAGAGAAAAGTAATTGTTGTTATGTACAATTTTATTTAGGAGGGGGTAATATGGAAATTTATAGCTATATATAAATCAACGTATGTGGGTGTATGTTCTTTATACAAATCTACAGTTTTAGTTCGATGTCCATAAAAATTTGCCCACTTGAGCTTCAAAGCAAGGGGAAAATAACAGCCTACATGAATTTTGGAAATTTAAATTTAATACACAGGGGTATGGTACAAGTAATGAATACGGGGTCAATGTAATGAATACCATTGATGATGCAAAAGCTCTTTAAGAGTAGAGTAATATTTTTTATGTATTGTTTTGTCATATTTTACTTTAGGGGGGGGGGGGGATTTAGGATATTTTAAAATTAGCTTATCAAAGAGGAGGGGGTATAGAAATAGGTGGGAGAGATAGAATCTAGATATTCTTGCATAGTAAAATAATTTATATGTTTCATTATGGTTGTTTATAAACTTATCTAATTATAATAACACTCCGTAGCGAAGCACGGGTACCCAGCTAGTTAACTATAAAAGTAAACTCTCTAATTATTGTCACCCTTAAAAGCAAGGAACAATTTTAAAGAATAAGAGTGGATATAGAGGATATTTAATAATGATTAATTCGGGGTCACATTCTATTAAAAGATTTGTGAGTAAAAATAAAATATTTGATACATTAGTGTGATGCGAGGGACCTTGCGGAGTCGAGAACGAGGCCTCCAAAGTATAATTAGGCAATATTCCTCTGAAAACCTAGAGGTCGCGGTTTCTAACCCAGCTCGGATCAAATGTCAAACTATGCAGACAGACAGACATTTTTGGACAATGGCAGACACGCCCAGGATTAACTATCTGTGAAATAGCATCCTTTAAATATAAAAATATACCTTTATAAAAATATATTTTTACTCCTTAAAAACATATATTAAATTATAAATAAGAAAATAAATTAAAATTTGATATCATAATAAAATGATTAAAAGTTTAAACCGAGTAATTAAAATATTGCAATGGTTATTTAATACTATGTTGAATAATTATTTATTTGTGAGGTCATACCAGCATGAATCAAAATAATAATAAATAAACAGGTCAAGTGTGTGCTAGTCAGCACACAGCGAGGGTCCGTAGGCAACCCTGCGTATAGTTTTAGTAGTACCCTATTGATGGTGTTTTTAAAACACCAAAAAAACGTACTTTTTGGAAATTTCAAAAAAAGTGGTATCTTTACTTTTGGTCAAAGAATGTTCAGGACTTTTTTCAGAATTTGGCACTTTACAGAAGCGAGAAAGAAGGGAGCGGGGGGGGGGGGCGGGGGCACTTATTACACCCACTTCAAACTCGCCTGCGCTCGTCCTGTCAAAGCTTATAACCAAAAATTAAATATTTTTGTAATCAGCTCGACGCACCCTTTCATATGATGCCCCACGCTGTTCTCTAAAAAAATAATTATTTTTTAACCCTTAAGTTTTTTTTTACCCTATTTTTGCTAATAACTAATCGTTTGATTTTATAGAAATTTGGATGATGGGTCATTAGCACATTGTTGGTCCCATATAAGTTTCAACTTTCTGAGCCCATTTGTTTCTCTTCTCCATACGCTCCGCGCTTTTCTCTTAACCATGTATTAATTTTCACTTATATCTTCAAAAGTAGAAAGTAGAAAGTGGTTTGTTGATAATAGCCCAAAGATAACGCCAGATTAATTTCAACCGTCTTTGCTCTTAAGATTTTACTAAATTGATACTTATAATATCATTAGTAAAATATCAAAATAATTTTGAATAAGCCCGGGAAGTTCTTGCATCCAAATAATTTTAAGGATTACTTAGATTATTAAGCATAATATATTTTATTATATTCCAAAACAAAATTTATTATTTCCTCATCCCTAAATTATCAGTAAATAAAATAGTGTGGCACATAGCTTCCACGCGTCGTATTTCGTATACTTTAACTTTATCTGGGGCTATCTGCGTGCTACTTTCGAGAAACCATCCAAATTTCATAAAAATCTGATGAGTACTTTTTAAGATTTAGGTGTAAATAAATGTAAGTTTTTACGTATGTGGAAGAGAAACAAATAGGCGCAAAAGGTTGAAACTTATATGGGACAATGGGACCGACAATGGGCTAATTATGACTTACCATACAAATTTCATTAGATGAGTAGTTTTTAAGATATTTTAGTTAGCAAAAATGTCCGTCATTGGGCTAATCATGACCTACCATCCAAATATTTCATTAAAATCGGATGAGTTTTTCTATATGTTGGTTTTAAAAAAATTGAGTGACAGACGGACAAACAGACAAGGAACCAAAAATGTTCCCTGATGTCAGAAACTGATGACTCTCACATTTTTAAATCGGAGACATAAAAAATGTCTGTGTTTCAGAACGGTACATTTTCGAATTATAAATGCGATAAAAATGTAAAACTCTGAATTCGTTTTGGGTTATTCTCATCGCCTCTTCATAAAGTATTATCATGAATTATATCATTATTATTTAGGACTAGCCCTTATAGGGTCGTTGGGGGATGACTTTTCTGAGTGAAATTCTGACGCTAAAATTGAGAAATTAAGAATAAATAAATTTGAAATAAAGTTGAAACTTTGTTAAGTTTACACTATGAACCCAAGCTATCTTTTCCTAGACGCGACTCCAACTATAGACGCTCAAGGGATAGTCGCCCAGCGACTATCCCTGAATACTCCTCTCCTGAGTTCGCATGTTATCGTTTCCTAGCTGAGCGACTCATGCTCAAGCAAACTCATATAATTTTGTGCAAGCGACTAACACTGAGCGACTGTCGCTCCACGTCTATCGCTGGAGTCTCGTCTAGAAATACGTACCTTCAACCTGTCATCATAAGCACTTTTGAAGATGACACTAGTCAAGGAACGTCAGGATGCACCCAAAAACGTCAGGATGCACCCACTGAGACGCGTTCACTACCACAACACCTAGAACTTAACTTAATCTAATTGGTACTTCTTTAGATTGTTACTCCCCTACGTTTTTTTTTTAGAATGTAAATGACTTTGATTAAGTAACTATTAAGACAAATGGATGTTTAGTCCAATGTACTTTGGGACAAAGGACAAAGGAATATCACATTTCTGTTTTTATAAGGGGAGTAACAATCTAAAGAAGAACATTCCCTTCACCTTCTTCAGATTGTTACTCCCCTCTGTTTTCTTTATAAAGTGAGTAGCAATCAAAAGAAGAGCCATCTAATTTATTGTAGGGTTGTTAGTGACATTGAAAGTCCTTGAACTTGATAACTCAGAACATTTGGGTAGGCTATATCCCGCCTCACACAGAGATCGTGCTGGTTTAGTAGGTTATTCCGCCGTGCTCTCTTCTACCCATCTATGCCTATGCTCCATTACTTAGTATGTCCCATATGGAACGCTAGTTCTACTTCACTTAATATTATTTAGTTATAAGGTTGGCAGCAATGTTATAATAATTTTTGTAATTTATTATTACTCCGATAGTTAAAGAAATGGTTTTTTTTAAAGTACTATTTGTTGGCGTCTTGAAGCGATTTAGAACTGCATAATATTCTTCAACTGAATTGCATATTCTTTGACTGTATTGCATATTCTTCAAATGTATTGTATATTCTTCAACTGTATTGTATATTCTTCGAATGTATTGTATATTCTTCAACTGTATTGTATATTCTCCAAATGTATTGTATATTCTTCAACTGTATTGCATATTCTTTGACTGTATTGCATATTCTTCAAATGTATTGTATATTCTTCAACTGTATTGCATATTATTTGACTGTATTGCATATTCTTCAAATTTATTGTATATTCTTCAACTGTATTGCATATTCTTTGACTGTATTGCATATTCTTCAAATTTATTGTATATTCTTCGATTCGAAGACCATTGAATAAACAAACATTTATTTTTATTGGAATAAATGTGGATGCCTTAGCAAATCATTTCGAAGGTTGTCGAGACACTACTCGATTATCCATTGTCCCCAATCAAACCCCGAAATCAGACAAAACTAAAATTTACTAGTTAGAATTTGTTTTGTCAATGCATTTTTTTTTAAAACCAATATTGTCAGAACTGTAAGCAAAAGGTTTTAAAAATAACAACGGATACTAAAAAATAAATCTGGTAATCTTATATAAATCTTATAAAGATCTTAATAAATCTTATCAAAGACTTGGAGATCTCACATTAGATTAACGAAAGATAACACTTTATACATAAATTAAAAATTATTACGTTTTCTTACTAATTTGCCATCTGATCATTAATTTCATTGGGGGGGGGGGGGGGGGCCCAATGAAATGTATGTATTAGGACCCCCGGTCCTAATATATTAAGAAACAAGGGGAAAAAAAAAAAAAAAAATAGTCTGCCAATTAGTGTAGCACGTAGATTCCTCACGTACTTCATTGATTTTATGCTTTTACAAGCTATTATTGACTAATTTATTTAATTGTTTCCCCCTTCTTTTAATATGCCAATTATTATTGTGATTTTATATTTTTTACATGAAATAAAGTATCAATTAAGTAAAAATTAAAGAGCGCACACGGTTGAAATTAATCTGGTGCCACCTCCAGGCTACTTTCGACAAACCATCAAAATTTCATAAAGAACGATCACAGCGCTTCCGTTACCTTCGGCAACCTCGGAAGAAAAATGAAAGAACATTGAGGTCTGATCAGGATAAATAATCAAGAAGTGATTATGATGTCCCACGATGGGCATTTGGATTTGAATCGGAATCGATATCAGTACCACTACAATATATATATTCAGACATCTTGAGTCTGTTTTTATTGCTTCCAAGCTTACCGAATGTAACGCAAGCTATATTATCTTTCTGAAGAAAGAAAATATTCTATGTCTCCGAATTAAAAAATTTCAAGACAGAAATCCGTTTCAGACATCAGCGAAATTTTTTGGTTCCGTGTCTATTTGTCGGTCTGCCTCTCTGTCACTTAATTTTTGTGAACCAGCATATCATAAAAACTGCACGTCCGATTTTAATGAAATTTGTATGGTAGTTCATAATTAGCTCATTGTTGGTCCCTTTTCAAGTTTCAACCTGCTGCGCTCATTTGTTTCTCTTCCACGCGCGCACAAACATACATTTATTTTCATCTATAGCTTCAAAAGTACTTTTCTGATTTGTATGAAACTTTTTTAGTTTCATCGAAAGTAATCCACAGATAGCCCCAGATTAATTTGAACCGTCTACGCTCATTAACTTGTGCTAAATTGATACATTAATTCATGGTAAAATCAAAACAATTTTGACTTAACAGAAGAAACAAATATTAAACAAATTAGACAATAATGGCTTGTAAAATCATAAAATCAATAAAGTTCGTGATAGGATGCGAGGAAGCTATGTGCCACACTAATTGACAGTCTATTTTTTTCTTTAATTGATTTCCACTTTAATAGCTTCCATGTTGTTTTTATAAAATTAAGCAATACCACAACGTTCAACACACTCAATGCTTCATTTCTTAGAATCAGATAAATTTGACTTTTTAGAAATGGAGCGGGGGAGGGATTTTTGAAATTATATTTTCGATATTTTTTTTTTTTCATAAAAGAAATTTAGAATTGAATCTAAAAATAAAATTATAAAGAATGATTGTTTCTTGAATAGTCCAAATTTGGTCCGGTTTCTTCTATTTGGATTTTAGAAAATTGTACTTTTTTTGGTAGTGTCCGTTTATTTTGAACAAATTTTATACTATAAATCTTCATTTATGAATAAACAGGAGATTTTATGAAGAATGGTTTTTCTTTGCAAAATCTGAGTGCACGGCAGTGTGCACGGCAGTGTGCAAGGCCAGGTTGCAGTTAGCATGCAGTGTGTATCTTTACTTGAACTAATTCAACTGGTTTTTCTCACCCTCATATCTCTGCTTCCTCTTAAGATGGGCTTTTGAAATTTGAAACATAGATTAAGATTAAGTAGCTTAGAGCAGGGGTTCCCAAACTTTTTTGGTGGCGTACCACTTAATATGTCTTGATTTTTTTATGTACCACTGATGTTTATACAGAAACAACCAGGGTGTTTTTACAGAAGAAGGAGGGTCCGAGTGCCTTCCCAGGAAAAATGTTGAGTTTTAAAGGTTCAAAAACTTAGGGATAACAGGCTCAAACTAACAAAGTCTGGTGTGATGGGCCTAAGTTTTAAACGCAAATCATTCTCAACGCAGGACAGTCTGTTTCTAAACTTGGTTTTGAGGAGTATAAGGGATGAATTCATTCCTAACAACAACAAGTATTTATGCGGCGCATACCACTGGACACGATCCCGCTGACCGCACTTGTGGTACGCGTACCACAGTTTGGGAACAGCTGGCTTAGGATACTTAAAAAAATTGAGCCCTTAATATTCATCCTTTGCAACAAGGGAGGGTTTCGAAGTTTGACATTTTTGTTATTCTCCCACTCATCTTCAAAATTATTATAAGTGACTTCCAGACTAGCTAGAAACTAAATTAATTTGGCACACTTATAGCTATAGCCTTGTAGCTTGTAGCTGACAGGGAAAATCCAAAGTGTATAAATTTTTCATTTTTACCCCCCCCCCCCCCCCTCCAAAAAAATGGTTGGACGTAACGTTATAGATGTTTTATGAATCAACGGTAAGTCGTATTGAAAAACTGATTGCACAAACAGCTACTGATTTTTAAAGGTCTTCAAGTTAGGTTTTATGACTTTTTTCGTACCTCCATCGGTTGTACCTTAGTTCTTAGTTGGAGCCAGGTTCTTAATGTTTTTTACTTTCTCATATAAAGAGAAAGTAGTGTGATGGCGCGAAAATTCAATTTTGATGGATTTACACGTTTTGAGGTCCCTTGAGTCCAAAAAAGTAGGTTTTAAAATTGTCTTTCTGTCGTCTGTGCAGACGCCTGGAGCTAAAAATACTGGGCCGATTTTGACTAAATTTGGCATACATGTTAAGAAACATCATACCCCGAGGCGAAATCGAGAAATGAATTTTAGCTCCAAATTTAGGGGCGCTACCCCCCAAAAACTGAAAAACATGAAAAAAAAAATATTTCTCATAAAAGGTTCCGACGATTTTGAATAAAAAAAAATTCTAAAATATAGTCCATTTAAATACGAATCTAACTTTATAAGCCGTGTTCCCGGGAAAAATCTAGTTCCTGAGAAAATAGCTTTAAACGCGGACGGAGAGAGGCCGGCTTCGATTCCCCGCTGAGGAGAAGTTATTTTTATGATAAATTTTGATCGAATAATCAATAATTCTTAAATGTACCTAGGAAAACTAATAAATGGAAAACACTGGGCTAGGTAATTATGAACTCGTATATGATAAAGTTTGTCTGAGTTGTCTCGCACCGATTTTTTAATTATTGGCTTAAATCTCTCATAGCATCCGCAATTATCAATAGAGTTTTATTTTTGATTGGATTGCACAAATTTCACACTAATACTCTTTAAATCAAGTATTTATTATTTTATAAATGCATCTTATTTGCTGAGAACTTGAATGAAAGTAAACTTTGTCTCGAATGCCGTGTCACGTGACCATTATTTTAAAAGTTTGTTGTTTGTGTTGCATACCATTTGAAAGGCCTCGATTCGTATTTCAAGGCTGTGTCATTTGTTTATTTTTTTAAAAAAATTGGTACATGTACATTTGTACCGATTTGTATTGTAAACAAATCCTCTCCAAGTTCCTCGGGAACTGGTATACCAACAACAAACATACTCTTTAACTATAAACTCATCATGATAAACTTTTTTCTCAATATTCAATACATGTTTATTGTAAGACGCTTGCTTTAATGATACAAATAATGATTTTCTTTTAATTTTGCCCTAACTCTGCCAGGTACAAACAGTTCGTTACTTTTAATTTTGTCTCTTTTCTAACTCCGCCATGTATAAGTAGTTAGCAATATATACGTACTTAGAAGTGTGATTTTATAATTTATATTTAATGAAAAATGTAAGGAACTTAGTTCCTACCGGGTGTCCCGCGAAACCACACGTATTTTTGTTTCTTGAAGAAGTAAATGAAAATGTATTGTTCTAATATTGATAATTTTACTTTTTGACTAAACTTTTTCATCCACATCATTATTTCTTATTTATTCTTTACTATTTATAATTTTAGACTGCTTTATATGAGTTTTGGGTAAAATATATGAAAGCTGAAGGGAGGGTATAGGAACATATAGTGAGGGTATAGACTAGGGTGTGATATTAAGAACTTGGGATGAGAAGGGAGGGGAAGTTCTCACAAGGCCGCAAAGCAGGACCCCCTCACTACAAGTATAAAAGCAAACTTAGATGCACTTCATTTCATCAAATACTCTCACACAGATCTCTTCTACAACTTAAACACAACAATCATGTACAAGGTGAGCAAGAAATCCATGTTAAGTCCTCTAAGTTCAAGTAATCTTACTTATATCCGTGTTAAGTCCTCTAAGTTCAAGTAATCTTACTCAAAACCATGTTAAGTCCTCAAAGTTCAAGGAATCTTACATATATCCGTGTTAAGTCCTCAAAGTTCAAGTAATCTTACTCAAATCCATGTTAGGTCCTCTAAGTTCTGTCCACACAAACTAATATGTATCCACGTAGCAAAAACGCAGTTAACTTTTATATTCCATAATCCCCCCTCCCCAAAACAAAACACATTTTTTTTCAAATTCAGATCTTTTTTAATTATTTTCAAATTCAGATCTTTTTTAATTATTTTCCAATTCAGATCTTTTTTAATTATTTTCAAATTCAGAAATTTTTAAATATAACATAAATCATAGTTCTTAAGTACCAATGATAATTTTTTTTTAAAAATTACTTTTTTCAGAAAAGTGGAAACACAAAAATTTTCTTATCTACCATAGGTTTTTTAGAATTGGGTATCACTAAAATATATATATATATATATATATATATATATATATATATATATATATATATATATATATATATATATATATATATTATTAATTTTCATTTCATTTTTTGATAAAAATATTATTAAGAAAACATTTAATAACATTATATTAAGAAATCCTGATTTATGTTTTACAATACATATATCATAAATATGTTGTAAATATTCTTATTTTTCTTTATTGAATTAAATTTTATCACCTTTTTAATTCTCTTTTACATTACATTCTAATTATTAAAAAATTAAAAAATAAATAAATAAATATATATATATATATATATATATATATATATATATATATATATATATATATATATATATATATATATATATATATATATATATATATATATATATATATAATAAATAAATAATAATAAATATATATAATATAATATTTTATCGTTTAATTTTTTCGTGTATTTATACATTTCGTCATGCTCATCAATTCAACAGAGAATTTAAAACGTGACATTTATAGCAAAGAATTTAATAATTCCGATAAAGAATTTGGAACGTTTATCGATTTTTTTTATATTGTTAATTAAATATCGATACTGCAGTTTGTTTTGATATTGATATAGAATTTAAATCAACAAGGGTACATATATCGATAGGTTAAAGAAACTAAAAACGTTTACTATCTTCGATACGGTACATCAAAATACGTGTAGTATCTATAGTTTTAAAATTTGTTTTCTTTTATAATTTCTAATCACTTTAAAACTGCTCTTTTTTCGATTTAAAATATTTTTTAATAATAAATAGTTTTGTTTTCTACCATTATCATACTGATACCATTTATTTACAACAGATATTTCATTTTTAGTCTATATACTATAATTTTTAGTCTATTTTAGCCTATCTATATTTAATTATATGTAATAATCTCTATTATGTCTAATATATTTTTAAGTCAACAATTTAATAGTTTTATAAATGATAGAAAATTTGTGACTCCTAACAGATTTCCTACATTATTTATAGAGATTTCCTATATTATTTTTTAAAAAAAATTGTATTCTTATATTATTTCAACAAAAAATATTAATGTTGCAATGAAAAGAACATCATTGTCATTTTTACTACGTTTTTATTAGCTTGCTTTCTTGTTCGTTTGTTTGTCCAGTACAAATCTTGAAATCGATTTTTAACTAACTTCCCGAGTAGCTAGACATTTTAAACTTTTAGAATAGCTCAGAACACGATGACAATACATTATTTTAATACTTTTAGCCATCTTTCAGCAGAATTTAATTTGTTTTCTGCATATTTTGCTATACGGAAAGTTAGTTCGAAAAAAATCCACAAATTATTTTATTTGCTTTGCCATATCCCATATTTACGCAATCTTCATTTTGACGGGTCTCAAATTTGTGATAGATAAATATTGAATGACAGCAAAACAGGAAATATCGATTATACTATATATATCGATGGCACGGTTTAGATTTGGTGTTGGGGAGATCCGTTGTACAAAGATTTGTCCTTTTATAGGTTTAAGATCAGCTTTATGGTTGTCATTTATGTGAAGTAAATAAATTCGGAACTATTTATTTTTTCACTGACATTATATATTATATAACAATAACAATTATATTATCAACATTGCATGCCATTCAACAGAAAATTTAAAAACGTAGTATATAAAAAGTTCTTTTTATCTTGAAATTATTACAATCTTCAGAAATTATTACTACGTTTTTATTAGCTTGCTTTCTTGTTCGTTTGTTTGTCCAGTACAAATCTTTCAATCGATTTTTAACTAACTTCCCGAGTAGCTAGACTTTTGAAACTTTTAGAATAGCTCAGAACACGATGACGAAGCATTATTATAATACTTTTAGCCATCTTTCAGCAGAATGTAATTCGTTTTCAGCAAATTTTGCTGTATAGAAAGTTAGTTCGGAAAAAAATCGCAAGTTATTTTATTTGTTTTGACATATCCCATATTTACAATCTTCATTTTGATGGATTTATGATTTTTGTCAGAAAATTTAAAAACGTAGCATATGAAAAGTTCTTTTTATCTTGTAATTTTATTAATAAATAAACAAAACTATTAAAGGGTGGTAAATGAATCTTTGATTCTTTATATAATTTATTTTTTCTCTGGGTCAATCAATGTATTTTTTTAACCTTATCATATATATCAATAGATCTTTCTTCGTGTAATATAATATATTATTCAACATTTTAAAAATAATTTAGAAGAGCAATTGTAAATAATATTTTCTATTTTATTTATTTTTATTTTTGTTTACACATCCTATATTATAATTATTTCTATTTATTTTTTGACTAGAAATAATTGTTAAATTTTATTTTAAAAAAAATGGCCAAAAAACCAAAATTAAAAATAGAATATTTTCTTCTAAAGGACAAAGATTCTTGAGTCTAGCGTAATATTTATTTAAAAAATTACTTCTTTACTCCCACTCTGATAATATTTAATATTTTTCTACAAATAAAACAATTCTTATTGTGAATTTATTCACAATAAATGTATTATAATAGAAGTTTCTTTTATAAAGGATTACTTATATGTTATACAAACCCTATTTGAAGTAAATTAAAGCATTGACCCCAATATTAGCTTAACAATACAGATATTAAAAATAAACATTATTAATGTATAGTTGAAAAGGTCATCTATATTCTATATCATAGATAGAAACCAAACAAAACTATTCCACGCACAAACATTGTTTTTTTTTTTTTTTTTTTTTTTTTTTTTTTTTTTTTTTTTTTTTTTTTTTTTTTTATTTTTAATATATCATTATTATAACAATAAACTTTTTACTTTTTTTTTTTTTTTTACAAATTTCATGTTTACATTTAGATATGGTTGTGATTGCCTTTTAATATTTTATTTTTAGTTGAAATTTTGTAGGGTTTTTCAGTAGGAGGTTGTTAATAAATAAATTAGGCGTAAATAATTGTTGATTTTAAGCGGGGAGAGGTGATAAAAATATATCACTTGACTCTTCGATAACTTATAATTTTATTTAGTTTGTTGGCTTAACTGTCACGAGCTTAAAAATGGTGACTTATTAATGACTTTTAAGTATATTCGTAACGTACTTGAACCTTGATTTTCTTCTGCACTTAACAATATGAACTGATGTATATTTTAAAAACTCAGTTTTAATGTAAAAGATGATCCTAACGTATCTGCTATTTCTTTTTTAAAGAGTTTCAAGTAATAATAATAAAAAATAATAATAATAATAATTGTTAATTTCCACCTCATGATTAACAAGTATATTTTTACAAAATAAATACAAGGTTAGGGCCCTGAATAAGTGTTAATCACCTAGAGCGAGGGCCCCGACTCTTATAACAAATATGTATATTTTAAAAATGAAAAAGAAAATAAATCAATTTAAAATAAAAATAAACATTAATTAATTAATTGAAAAATTATAATAATAATAAAAAATTACATACAGTTTTTACATGCAATATATAAATGTAGGTATATAAATGTAAAAATAATATATACGTATGCTCTTCTATTTTTTTTATTGCGTCTCTATTCAGTAATTTTGGGTATGTCCCGGATTGTTGTTCGATAAATTTTATTTCAATTTATTTATTAATTTAATTAACAAAAATTGTCGTTGTTGTGTTGTTTGTTGTTGTAAATTGTTTGATTTTATTTATTTTTTATTTTTTAATTTTTATTTTTTTATTTTTTATTTATTTATATTTTTTTTTATTTTAAGTTCAGAGAAATTTACAAAAATGTCGTGTTTCAGCTGTTGTCTTTGGCCGCCCTCTTGGGAGTCGCCCAGGCTGGAGTCATCGCCCCCGGTCCCTTGGCTTACGCCGCTCCCGGATATGCCGCCCACGGTTACGCCGCTCCCGGATACGCCAGAGTAGGCGCTCCCCTCGGCTACGCCGCCGGCCCTAGAGTAGCCGCTCCCCTCGGCTACGCCGCCGCCCCCGTCGCTAGAGTAGCCGCTCCCCTCGGTTACGCCTCCGGCCCCGCCATCGCCAAGACCGTCGTCGCCGACGAATACGACCCCAACCCTCAGTACTCTTACGCTTACGACGTACAGGACGCTCTTACCGGAGACTCCAAAAGCCAGCACGAGAGCAGAAGCGGAGATGTCGTCCAGGGTAGCTACTCCCTCACCGACTCCGACGGAACCCGTCGTACCGTAGAATACACCGCCGACCCCGTCAACGGATTCAACGCCGTCGTACACAAGGAACCTCTCGGCGTCAAGGTCGCCGCCGCCCCCGTCGTCGCTAAGGTCGCCGCTCCTCTCGCTTACGCTCACGGCCCCGCCATCGCTAAGGTCGCCGCCTACCCCGCCTACCACTAAGACTGTTCCTCTTTATTTAATTAATTTTAATTATTTATTATTATTTATTTTTTCATTTTTTAGTTCAATAAAAAAATGTTAAAAAAAATTACCTAAATAGTTATTATTAACTCCCTTATTCAGTGTAGATAGCGGGATTTTATCTCTGTCTTCTATTTGGACGAGGAACCTAAAACGAGTTTTGATAAGACACCTTGTTCGTTGTGTGCTGGCATTCGTGCTTCCTCTGTATCAAAGTTCATTATTGGAACTTGGCCAAGCTATCTTAGTTATCATCATACATTACTGATAGTAAATACCTTAAAGGTAAGTAACATTATCATATTTAATTTATCTTGGCAGCCTTAATCAAATTTTCTTTCAAATAAGTCAACTAATTAGTGCCAGGAAAACTTCATTATAAGCAGGTCAAATACAAATATAAAACACAAGGCGTCTCCGCTGCAGCTTTCTTCACATATTCATTGTAAACACAAACTACAAATTTGACAGTTTAATAAATTAATAAACAGGTTAAGTGTGTGCTAGTCAGCACTCAGCACTCAGCGAGGGTCCGTAGGCCACACTGTATAGTTTAAGTAGTAACCTATTGATGGTGTTTCTTAAAATGCTAAAATGCTTACTTTGAACTATTCTATGGGTCCGATATTCTCAAAACACATAAACAAACTTCCGATAATAGTACATTACGCGTCGAGTGCGGAAAGTAGCATTTTGCATGCTAGTGTGGAGTTTGCACCCGAGCGACAGCGAGGGTGGTAAAACCACACGAGCAATGCAAAATGCAGTTTTCGCACGAGTTGCGTACCGTACTTTATCTACGATTGTTAGATTTAAATAATAAATACAGAAAAAAATAAACTTCCTGTATACAAGTTCGTATTTCTCTTTTGATAAAGATAGCATTAATTATTTAGTTGTATTTTGTGCCGAATTAATTATTTCGGAGGCGTATTATTCTCCTCATATTCGTTATAATCATTTAAATCACTCATTGATTTTCACAAAAAAATCGATATAAAAGTTACTTTTATTAAACAAACAGCAAATTAGTCTTGTTAAATGTAAACAAACTCGCTAATGGTGCGTAAAGCTAAAGAATTCATCTTCTTTACCGCGCTAGCGTGGTAAAGAAGAGGAATTCTTCAGAACTATGAGACGCGCATGCGTATTGAATACAAGTACGTAAATAATCACTTTCTACGCATCTAAACAGAGATATAATGTTTTTATTTCGTATCAATCGTAGATAAAGAATTTTTTTGCCACTGAACTGGACTAAAACTATATAAATACATCGAAAAGACCATAGTTATAAAAAAAAAGCATTTTGTCAATAAAAAATTAAATAATATTTTTTTCGAAATTTCCAAAAAGTGGTATCTTTACTTTTGGTCTAAGAATGGTCAGGAATTTATTCAGATTTTTTGCACTTCACTTATCGAGATAGAGTAGGGGGACACGTTTCACACCCACTTAAAACTTGCCTACGCTCGCCCTATCAAAGTTATAACAAAATAATTATATATTTTTGTAATCAGCTCGACGTACCCTTTCATATGATACCCCTCACAGTGTTGAAAAAAAATAAAGTAAATGTTAACCCATAAGTTTTTTTACCCTAATTTTTTTGGAAAATATTTTTTTAAGTCGCTATATTTTTAAAATATGTGGGTAGGTACAAGACATATACATGCCAAATTTCAAAGTGATCGGAAGAAAGGTGTAGCCGTGAGAGCAGGCGACCGGAACGACGGACAGACACACGCAGGAAAATATAAGGGTCCTTGGCCTACGGACCCTAAAAAGTAAAAAATAAAATATATCAGCCGAAACGAGAAATTTTCGGCCGTTCATTGTGGATCATATAGATCTCAGCTCGTCCAATGTTTGGCTCGGGGCGTTTAAATCGACACCAGAACGCCGGGAAACGAGCCGAGCATGTTCGGCTTGTTACTGGAAAGTATACGTACTTTCCGTTGCAGCACTTCACCTTCACATTCTATTTGAATAGGCTTATCAAAATATCGGTAAATATCCAAAGAGTTTAAATGGGGCAGAGAGAGCGAAGTGACCATTTAGTCATTAGTGTATACACAAATTAATAGCAATAATTATTCCACGTCAATTTTTAAAAATATATTTCCAAATTCTGACATTCTTGGTAATTTGTCATCGAAATATTACTATTTTATTAATAAATTATAAAATATTAAATATAATACCTACTAGTAATTATTTATAAGTAAATAATTTATATTATAATTTATACTAATAATTACTAGTAATTATTATTATTTTTCCCCCTTCCATTCTTATAACACAATTAACAACAATAATATAATCAAAACATACAAATAACTTAATTAACAAGATAAAAAACAGACAAAATTGGAAACATGTCTGTTATCACAGTCTATTCCTCTGACAGTAACAAAATCAAGTTTGAAAGAAAGGGAATTACCCTTACCACTTGTTATGAATGTTCCAGAATGACGAGTGTGGACCTTAAGTTATTTTTGGTCAAAGAGCTTAAAAAGAACAGAGGAAGTAATAGTACATAACGCGTCTAGTGCGGAAAGTAGCATTTTGCATGCGAGTGTGGAGTTTGCACCCGAATGACAGCGAGGGTAGTAAAACCACATGAGCAAAGCAAAATGCAGTTTTCGCACGAGTTGCGTACCGTACTTTATCTATGATTGTGGATTTTAATAATAAATATAGAAAAAAATACACTGCCAATTAGAGTGGCACATGGCTTCCTCGCATCCTATCATGTACTTTATTGTTATAATGTTTATTGTGTAAAAACTATTAATATAGTTTTAGCGATCTTTAACACTTCATAGCGGTGTCGCTGTTGGTTTTACTGAAAAATTGTATTTGAAAAAAATGTTTGTCTCATTGAATAGATGAAGTTAAATTTTTTTCCCAACCTAAAATTCCAATTTTAAATTTGAAGTTCACGTTTACCCGAGCGTTGCTCGTGAACGCTTGGACGGATAACGTTGTCCAACGAACTCCTCCTGGGGATTGGTAAAATGAACATGTCTACCAAATTTCATCAAAATCAGTTGACATTTACTCAAGTTATCGTCGCACGTTTCATAATTCGCGGACACACAGACCGACAGACAGACAGACACGAAACCAAAAATGTTCCCTGATGTCTGAAACGGATTTCTGTCTTGGAATTTTTAAAATCGGAGGCATAAAAGTTTTTCGTTCTCAAAAGTGAACACAATGCTTCCGTTACCTTCGGTAAGCTCGGAAGCAAAATAATGAACTTCCTCCTGTATGTAAGTACGTATTTCTCTTTTGATAATGATGACATTAATTCATTAGTTGTATTTTGTGCCGAATTAATTATTTTGGGAGACGTATTATTCTTATCATTTTCGCCATAATCACTTAAATCAATCATTGCTTTTCACTAAAAACTCAATATAAACAGTTACTATAATTAAACAAACAGCAAATTAGTTTTGTTAAATGTAAGCAAACTCGCTAATCGTGCGTTAAGGTTAAGAATTCCTCTTTTCTTCCGTACTATAGCGGAAAAAAGAGGAATTATGAAAGCGCATGCGCAATGAATACAGCTATGAAAAGAATCACTTTCTACGTATCTAAACAGAGATATAATGTTTATATCTCGTATCAATTATAGATAAAGAAATTAATGATACAACCCCATAAAAACAATTTTTTTTATTATGACTCCTTTACGCTATGCATTTTGTTTGTGTGAGTCTTCATGAATTTGTCTATGTATAAAAACTAGCTTTGAAAATTTCCTCAAAATTAAAAAATCGATAACTTCAAAATAGCAGCCAATATCAAAATTAAATTTGGTGGATTTGTTTCTCATATAGAGGCACATTCGTGCCAAATTTCAACTAGATCGGACCACTTTTCGTTTTTTTTTTTTAAATTTTGCTGAGACAGCAAACTGGATTCAAGATGGAGGAAAATGTTGATTTTCCGGGCGGCACAACTAAAAGTAAGCAATGATTTTTCTGTTAAGTTTCTACTCTCTAGGTTTAAATACCCTGGGCGCTTCGATTATACCACATACAGTCGTCATGCTAAAAACCACTCAGGAGGTCTTAAAAACACCCAAATCAAATAATTCGGTTGAAATATTGAAAACAAAATAATTTTGGGTAAAAACATAACTTTTCCTACCATAGCTGAGGAAAGGTAAAAGTATTAGTGGCTCGGTGCTTGCTTGTACACACTAAGGAGGCTAGATTTGTTTGGTCATTCAGTTCATTATCTGTAAAGTCAAGTGGAAGTAATATTTCTCGTAAATTACTAAATTAGGCATTCAATTTTAAGTTTTTGGTAGTTTTCATACTACGGAAAGTTTAAATTTTAATTTAAATCAAATTATAATTATTATTTACTACGGGAAACAGACAGTGAAAAATACACTCCTTCCTCAGCACTTGTTGCAATAAAGTATCGGGGCAAACTTGATGTTGCTAATGATTTATGTTGTGCACTTTCTAATGCTCATATCCAAGACTAGGGAATCTTGTGAAACAAAAGGCAAGCTCATCCATATCACTGATATATCTTGTCTCTTACTTGTTCAGTAAACATTGCAACTTGCAATGTTATAAAAAATTGTAATAAAAATAAATGTATGGTTATTCAATGTAATAATGTTTCTTTAATTTTTTTCATTACCACATAAAATTGTGTAAGGGGGGGAGGGGGGCGTTGGAAGTTTTATTCTTGCCTGTAGGGGGGGGGGGGGGGGGGGGGGTAGTAAGAAATACTTTGGGAACCACTGCTCTAAGTGTTAGTTTGATGAAATTCATTCATGAATTCCGAAGTTGAGCCAAATTTTTTTTGTTGAGCAAATGTAATATTCTAAATTTAGGTTGTACACAGTGGCGTAACTATGGGCCACACGGGCCCGCACTGTGGGCTGGCCCCCACCGTCAGGGGACCCCCAAATCAACGACGGGGGGCCCACAAATACTAAACGCAAAACGGTTTTGTTTGTGGTGTGGGGCCCCCAAAAAGTTCTTGCGAGGGGGGGGGGGGGGGCCCAATGCCCTAGCTACGCCTCTGATTTAACGAAATGAGGAAAACTGCAGTGAAAACCCATAATATCCAGAAGAGAATGATTTAACAAGGATGATTCACTCTAGAGGTTCACTCAGGGAGGTTCACTCAGGGAGGTTCTCTAGTCTAGATGGTTAGCTTACCATGTTCATCCAAATTTAAAGTGTATATTCTATCTTACTTAATCGGAATAAAATTGGTTAGGTTGGCATTACCTTTCCGATTCGGACAACTCTTGATTAGAAGTAGAATTGTGAGTTCATTATTGTAAGGTTGTTTTCTTCCGAGCTTACCGAAGGTAACGGAAGCATTGTGTTCACTTTTGAGAACGAAAAACTTTTATGCCTCCGATTTTAAAAATTCCAAGACAGAAATCCGTTTCAGACATCAGGGAACATTTTTGGTCTCGTGTCTGTCTGTCGGTCTGTGTGTCCGCGAATTATGAAACGTGCGACGATAACTTGAGTAAATGTCGACCGATTTTGATGAAATTTGGTAGACATGCTCATTTTACCAATGCTCAGGACGAGTTCGTTGGACAACGTTATCCGTCCAAGCGTTCACGAGCAACGCTCACGTAAACGTGAACTTCAAATTTTAAATTGGAATTTTAGGTCGGGAAAAAAATCTAACTTCATCTAGACAATGAGACAAACATTTTTTTCAAATACAATTTTTTAGTAAAACCAACAGCGACACCGCTATGAAGTATTAAAGATCGCTAAAACTGTTAATAGTTTTTACACTATAAACAATATAAGAATAATGTAATATAACTATAATTTTAATGTTAATATAACAATAAAGTACATGATAGGATGCGAGGAAGCTATGTGCCACACTGATTGGCAGTCTATTTTTTTTTTTTTTTTTTTTTTTTTTAAATAAATAAAAAAGCACTTTAGTAGTATAAACTTGTTGTTTTTTTTGCTTCCGAGCATGCCGAAGGAATCGGAAGCTATGTGATTGCAGACGAAAGAGCGCAGACGGTTCAAATTAATCTGGGGCTATCTGCGGGTTACATTCGATAAACAATAACATTTTCATACAAATCAAATGAGTAACTTTTGAAGGTATAGGTGTAAATAAATGTATGTTTGTGCGAATGTGGAAGAGAAACAAATCGGTGCAGAAGGGTTGAAACTTATATGGGACCAACAATGAGCTAATTATGTCCTACCATCATACAAAACTTCCGTAACATTCGGTAAGATCAGAAGCAAAATTAAAACAATTTTTTCTACATTTGATACGAAATATAAACATTATATATCTGTTTAGATGCGTAGAAAGTGATTCTTTGCTTAGCTGTATTCATTGCGCATGCGCGTTCATAATTCAATTTAACGCACGACTAGCGAGTTTGTTTACATTTAACAAAACTAATTTGATGTTTGTTTAATTAATGTACCTGTTTATATTGAGTTTTTTTTATGAAAATCAATGAGTGATTTAAGTGATTATGACGAAAATGAGGAGAATAATACGGCTCCCGGAATAATTAATTCGGCACAAAATACAACTAATGAATTAATGTCATTTTTATCAAAAAAGAAATAGGAAATTACATACAGGAAGTTTATTAGATATTCTTTTATGTATTTATTATTAAAATCCAACAATCGTAGATAAAGTACGGTACTCAACTCGTGCGAAAACTGCATTTTGCTTTGCTCGTGTGGTTTTACTGCCCTTGCTGTCGCTCATGCAAACTCCATACTTGCATAGAAAATGCTACTTTCAGCTAGAAGCGTAATATACTATTATTGACTTAAAAAAACCGGGAGGAAATTAAATAAATTTGACACACATAGGTTGAAAAAGCATAAAATGATTAAAGTCAACGAAATAGGACGAGAGGAAGCTCTGTATACCACTCTAATTGGCAGACTATTTTTAGGGTCCGTAGGCAAAACCAAGGACCCTTATATTTTCCTGCGTGTGTCTGTCCGTCCGTCCTGTCGCCTGCTCTCACGGCTACACCTTTCGTCCGATCACTTTGAAATTTGGCATGTATGTGTCTTGTACCTACCCCTATATTTTAAAAATATAGCGACATAAATTAAATTAGGGTAAAAAAAGTTAAGGGTTAAAATTTTTTTTTTTTTTTTTCGACACCGTGAGGGGTATCATATGAAAGGGTACGTCGGGCTGATTACAAAAATATATAATTCTTTGGTTATAACTTTGATAGGGCGAGCGTAGGCAAGTTTGAAGTGGATGTGAAACGTGCCCTTCTATCTAACTTATGTGAAGTGCAAAAAATCTGAAAAAATTCCTGAACATTCTTCGACCAAAAGTAAAGATACCACTTTTTGAAAATTTCGAAAAAAAAAAAAAATATTTTTTATTGACAAAATACGTTTTTTTTATAATTATGGTCTTTTCGATGTATTTATATGGTTATAGTCCGGTTGAGTGGCAAAAAATACTTTATCAGAAGTTTGTTTATGTGTTTTGAGAATATCAGACCCATAGGATAGTTCAAAGTAAGCTTTTTAGCATTTTAAAAAACACTATCAATAGGGTACTACTTAAACTATACAGGGTTGCCTACGGACCCTCGCTGTGTGCTGACTAGCACACACTTGACCTGTTTATTATTTTTATATTTTGTTTTTTAAATGAATGAGTTCCTTAACCCTTTAACATTATAAAATGATCAAACTGAGAACTACAACAAAGAGAATATCGTGTCTCTTTTCATTTAAATGGTTGAATCGATACTTATTTATAGTCTATTGTATGCAGTAAAAGCATATATTTCTACTGTACATTTCTCGATTATTGTCAGATTATATCGATATATTTAGATTGACAAGGTTATTTAATTATCTATTCTTGCTTCATGAAGTAGTATTCTTTTTTATCGTTTGGTTAAGGTCTTGTATAAGTATACGAATAGAAGTAATTTATACCTCTTTTATGTATACATATATATATATATATATATTTTTAGGTAAGGTCGTATAATTAAATTTTCGAATGCAGTTAACAATGAGTACTTGTGCAATGGTTAGTGGATATAATTACACGATAATCCGTAATAATTAGAGTTTGTTATCGTGTTAGAGTCGGTCTGGGGTTGCTCATGAATAAGAATATTATTGGTTTTCGTCTGGAAGGTTAAGTTGTTATAATGGTCTACGAGTTGACTCTTTATTTCGAAGCATTTATTTAATAAAGATTGTGTTGAGTACGTTGTGGGATAATAGGGGTGGAGTATTGTGGGCCGGTGAAGCAAGGCTGGACTGCGAGATGGGAGCGCCCCGCAGGATGGTCCAACTACCCAGGTTCTGACCCAGATCTCGGTCCAACACCAGAGAAGGGCGTATTGCTTCACCCTTAGTCTCATAGCAGCCCGTCATAATCCCATATTGTTCTACCTCAATAGTAACCTACCGCCGAAAACTTACCTTAGATATCCTTTTACTACGTTTTTATTAGCTTGCTTTCTTGTTTGTTTTATTTTGTTTGTTTGTTTGTGGGTCCAGTACATTAGTCTCGTAGCAGCCCGTCATAATCCCATATAGTTCTACCTCAATAGTAATCTACCACCGAAAACCTACCTACATATTTATATTTTTACTACGTTTCTATTAGCTTGCTTTCTTGTTTGTTTTTTTGTCCAATAAAAATCTAGCAATCGACTTTTAACTAACTTCCCGAGTAGCTAGACATTTGAAATTTTTATAATAGCTGAGAACACGATGACAATGCACCATTTAAATACATTTAGCCATCTTTCAGCATAAATTAATTCATTTTCAGCAAATTTTGCTGTATGGAAAGTTATTTTGGAAAAAATCCACAATTTATTTTAATTGTATACAATTTGTGTCAGTGAAAGACACCAAGGGATGTGCCAAGCAAGCGTGACACATAGGAACTGTTCCAACACATTACGTCAAAAAGATGTTGGCTCGGCATTACGCCATGTCCTGCCTCGTTTCGTCGAGTCCGACTCATCAGGACGAGATGCCCCCGTTCTACCTAGAATTAAGTTGCAACTAGAGAACTGCTTTTTAAGCTCAATATAGAAACTCGAAGCAATTCTATAATTAATCGAGGTTTAGCTATTCACGATTAGCCTTACTCCGCGGTAACTAGCTGTTTATATCTAGTAGGTTATTGGTGTAATCAGCCTTTTGCTGCGTTACTTTTTTTCTAAACATTTCGGAGGTCAAAGTAGTTTAGTTTGGTCAAGAAATGAGATAGAAGACTGTAACAGCATTGACCTCTAGCCCCGGGCAGTCAAGGTTCGAATCACCTCTGCAACACTTCATTTTTCTTATCGTTTTATCGAACAGCTGTATATTGTTTCGGCTTAGAACTCTTAATCTTGTGATCTCAGACAAATTTTTGAATAGAATTATAGTCAGTCATTGAATTTAGACACGTTTACAATAAAAATAATTCGGCGTGATGTTGGAATTATTAATATTACGTATAATAAAATTTGATAAAAAAAAAAAAAGTTTTTAAAATGATTTAGGAGGGTTTTTCCAAGATCTCTGGTTTTAATATTATCAAATCTAAATAAAGATTCAAAAAGTTCTTCTTACATTAAATTTCAATTAAGAATTTAATATTACTTTTAAAAAATCGGTCCGAGACAACTCAGACAAACTTTCTCATATGAGTTCATAATTATTTTTCTCAATTTTTCCCAGTTTCTCAATTTATTAGTTTTCGTACGTGCATTTAATTATTATTGAGCATTTCATCGAAATTTATCATAAAAATAATAACTCCTCGTAGGGGAATCGAACCGGCGTCTCTCCGTCCGCGTTTATAGCTATTTTCTCAGGAACAATATATTTCCTGGGAAAACGGCTTATATAATATGGTCAATAGATTCGTATTTGAATGGACTACATTTTAGAATTTTTAATCAAAGTCATCAGAACAGTTTTTGTGAAATAATTAGTTTCCACTGTTTTTCAGAGATTTTAGAGATTAAAGATTAAGTTTAGTTGTTAGAAAAAAATGGTAAAGTTGGGCTAACCACTAATCTCTCTTTCCCTCTCTCTCTCTCTCTCTCTCTCTCTCTCTAGGTATATATCTCTAGGTCCGCCATTTTGGAACGGGAGTAGATAGAAAGCTCGGGTTTGCGGTAAATGTTTTCTTTTTTTAAGGGCTTTCCAAAAATGTATCACTTCGTGGGTGTTCCAATTAAAAATTTCAAAGTTGAATCTAATATGGCGGCTACCAATATGGAGGAAATAATGATTACCCACCAAAAAAGTAGTTTTTTACAAATGATTAAGATACCCGCAAACGGGAACTTAATATCTCAATTATAACCGAAGATATTAAGCCGTTGCCGAACTTTTGGATCACCCTGTATATACTTATATATATATACAGTATGTCCCAGTTCGAGTTGCCTATAGATGTAAATGACAAAAAATTCTATTTTTCGAGAAAAAGTTATTTTTTTATAATAATTTTTGCTTATTTTTTCAAATGAAGAATTATCATATTAAAAATTTCGTACTATGTATAAAAACTACAACGTACTCTACCCAAAAATTACAATTTTCAAAAATAGTACAAGAGTAAAGTAGGGTTATTTTTAAAGTGTCGAAATAATGTTACTCTTTATGAAATTATTTATTTAATATCCTAAGGTAATTTATGTCATAAAAAGTGAACATTTATGACAGAAATTACCCCTCTCCCTACTGTCCCAGGTTCGGGTTGCCTATAGGTGTAAATGACAAAAAAATTAATCTTTCGAGAAAAAGTTATTGTTATAAAAATGTTTGCTTGTTTTCAAATGAAGAATTATCATATTAAAAATTTCGTACTACGTACATTGTACCCAAAAAGTACAAATCTCTTAATTTATCCAAGGCATAAGTGGACTTATTTTTGACTTTTTAAGAAAAAGTTTTTCTTTATCATTTTTTCAGTCTTGTCTAAAATGAAGATTTATCTAGTTAAATATAATTGTAGCATGTACTCTCTACCTACCTTATTTCAAAATTTTGTTTAAATTTATGTAAACAAAAGGCAACACTGTTTTATTTTATAAAGAGTAAACATTATTTCGAAAAATTAAAAATAACCCCACTTTACTCTTGTACTATTTTTGAAAATTGTAATTTTTGGGTACAGTGTACATAGTAAGAGATTTTTAATATGATAATTCTTCATTTGAAAACAAGCAAAAATTATTATAAAGAATAACTTTTTCTCGAAAAATGAAATTTTTTGTCATTTACACCTATGGCCAACATGAACCTGGGACAGTAGGGAGGGGGGTAATTTCTGTCATAAATGTTCACTTTTTATGACATAAATTAAATTAGGATATTAATCAAAAATTGTGTTAGTCAATTTCCTTTTCTTTTGTATTCATTATAGTCACTATTCATTATAGTCGGGGGGGAGAGGGGGGGGGGGCTGAAATATAGTTCGCATCCAATTAAAAAAATATCTATATCCGGCCCTGGTTCTCTACAAAGTGATGCAACCACCAAAAAAATGTATTTTATAATTTTGTTGTTAAAAAATAAAATTTGTAGGTATTACTTTTTTGTCATGTAATTTGAGGGTATGAAAATTATTATTATACTTTTCTTGTAAGAAATTTTGTCAGCTTTACAACGAAACCAAACATTTTGTTTTAGTTTTTATACTTTCAGAGAAATAAATGTTTTTATGAGGAAAGGTAAGCGATCAAAAAATCATAAATATAAACTTTGTGGAAAATCGGTTGAGAATAGATGGTTTATATGGTTTTTTTTTGTAGCCAATGAGGTTTACAATCACCCTATTTATTTTTGTACATATATCGCCAATCACCCTATTTATTTTTGTACATATATCGCCAATCACCCTATTTATTTTTGTACATATATCGCCAATCACCCTATTTATTTTTGTACATATATCGCCAATCACCCTATTTATTTTTGTACATATATCGCCAATCACCCTATTTATTTTTGTACATATATCGCCAATCACCCTATTTATTTTTGTACATATATCGCCAATCACCCTATTTATTTTTGTACATATATCGCCAATCACCCTGTGTACATATTAAAAAACAACACCTGCCTTTTTTTCCTTGTCGGTCTGTCTGTATTTATATAATGTATGATAAGTCTGTCTTCGCAGTCCCGACTTTATGGATTCAAAACCGATGGGTGAAGAAAATCCATTAATTAGTATGCAGTGGTGTATGTATTCACTAACGAGTTGCATTTTGTAGGGCTTACTTTAATAAATAAAATACTGAGTTGAACCAATTATTAGACCAAATAAAATATTTTTGTTATTTTAAAATCACGTTTTGAAAAATAAATTTAATAAGAATACCGGTTATTATTAAAAAAAATAAACAGGTCAAGTGTGTGCTAGTCAGCACACAACGATGGTCCGTAGGCCACACTGTATAGTTTAAGTAGTACCCTATTGATGGTGTTTTTTAAAATGCTAAAAAGCATACTTTGAACTATGCGATAGTTCTGATATTCTCAAAACACATAAACAAACTTCTGATAAAGTATTTTTTGCCACTGAACCGACTACAACCATATAAATACATCGAAAAGACCATAATTATAAAAAAAAAACGTATTTTGTCAATAAAAAAAAAAATATATTTTTTTCAAAATTTCCAAAAAGTGATATCTTTACTTTTGGTCGAAGAATGTTCAGGAATTTTTTCAGATTTTTTCACTTCACATAAGTGAGATAGAAGGGCACGTTTCACATCCACTTCAAACTTGCCTACGCTCGCCCTATCAAAGTTATAACCAAAGAATTATATATTTTTGTAATCTTCTCGACGTACCCTTTCATATGATACCCCTCGCGGTGTTGAAAAATAATATAAAAAATTTAACACTAAAGTTTTTTTTACCCTAATTTTTTTGAAAAATATTTTTTTTAAGTCGCTATATTTTTAATTTGTGGGTAGGTACAAGACACGTACATGCCAAATTTCAAAGTAATCGGACGAAAGGTGTAGCCGTGAGAGCAGGCGACCGGACGGACGGACAAACACACGCAGGAAAATATAAGGGTCCTTGGTTTTGCCTGCGGACCCTAAAAAAGTTTGGTAAACAAACGAGTCAAATAAATAAGAAAGAGAAAGCTAGACTAAACAGTGTAGTAGTAGGAGTTAGATATATCCTCCTACTCAATTTAGGGTTTCGAGGTCATCCTAGAACTAGAAACCCTCAGATGCTTTTGGTAGTTGGTCCGTCCGTCCGTCGCATCTTGGATCAAACCCGCCGACCTATTGTAGCTAGAGATTTGAAATTTAGTATACAAATTAAACTTTTTTGCCCAAAAAAGAAAACATGTTGCGAACTTTAAAACTTACAAAATTTCTTCGATCAGCGAGCAATTGCGAACTGATTGCAACATTTTTTTTATTTTTTGTAATTTTTGAGTGGGGTATCGTAAAGGTATTGAAATGTAGATTACAGATATATATATTGTGTTTCCAAAATGGTGGCCATATTACCCCCGAAATTACCAAACCAAATCCCCTATAAAAGGGTCCTCTTCCCCTTCCCCATAAGGAAAGGCCTTAAAAGTGAGGAAAAAATACATAAATACTCTGTGGGCCGAAGATATTTCTGGGAGTTAATATAAAAAATCGGGTACGGGGTACCTCGGAACATTTCCTCACTTCAGAGGCCACTAAAGTAGCCTCTCCTGCTGGTTCGCAGCAGGAGGAAGTAGCATTAGACGTGGTCAGTACTTGGATGGGTGACCGTTCTGAACTAACTGATTTATTATCATTCTTAAAAAAAAACCTTATTTTTAATACCTATATTTTATTTTATTATTTGAAGTTGGGGGTATTTTGACAGATGTAAACAAACTTTGACATTATCAAAATTATTGCACTAATAAATAATTATATTCGCTTATAACTTTTAAACTAATTAATGTAATTTCGTCGATTTTTTTTATATGTGTTCCTTAATTGTTTCCGGTTCCAACGATATGCTATATGTCAAAAACCTATTTATACTTTCAGTATTATTAACCGTCAAGTTTAAAAATTCAAAAATGTATAACTTCAAAATGGCGGCCAAAATCAAAATGGAAATTTAGTGGGCTTGTTTGTCATACAGAGAGGTACATTCGAGCCAAATTTCAACTCGATCAGGACCATTTTCGATTTATTACAATTTTTTAAATTTTTGCTGACTCAGCAAACTGGGTTCAAGATGGCGGAAAAAGTTGATTTTCCGGGCGGCACAACTACAGGTTAGGACTAATTTTTCTGCCAAGTTTCAACTCTCTAGGTTAAATACCTTGGGTGCTACGATGATAACACACATAAACATACACACATACATACGTCATGCTGAAAACCACTCAGGAGTCAGGAGGTCTTAAAAACACCTAAAACGGATAATTCCGTTGAAATCTCGAAAAAAAAAATTTTTGATGAAAACAATACTTTTCCTACTATTAGTAGTGAGGAAAAGTAAAAAGTCAACTTTTGGAAATTTAAAATGGCCGTAACTGTGGCGACCCAAAATATTTTTATTTTGTCATTTTAGAGTGGGGTATCATATTAAAAGTATTGAAAAGTAGATTACAAATATACATATATTGTGTGTCCGAAATGGCGACCATTTTACCCACGAAATTACCAAATAATGCCTAGACAAACGAGCATGCCTAATATGCTGAACTTGTAGAGTTGGGGGCTTCGGATCTAAACTGACCTCGAAAATCCTCCAATTCGAATGAAAAGGGAAAACGATAGTGCCCATTAGGGGTATTAAAATAATAATTATAAAAGAAATAATAAAGGAACACAAAGAAAGCCCAAGTACCTGGGATTATAAAAGGGGGTTTATTAACATCAGATAGAATAATAATAAAGATAACCTGGTGTGTGTGGTGAGGTGTAGAGTTTGAGTCAGCATTCGTCAGCAAAGTGGCTCGGGCGAACAGATACGGCTCTGGAAACGTGTATAATATGTCCGGGCGGACATACAAGGAAGAACTGGAAATATTCAGTGGCTTGGTGAACTGGATCGGTATACAAGTGTGCGGGCGAACATACGAGGAAAGGGTTTAACTGAGATGAAAGAATATATCACTTCCACAAACTCACTTCCATTACATGTGACTGGCAAAAAGAATGTGAACTGTTTTGGCCAGGTTGGCCAATACAAATTAAATATATAAAATAACTAAACAAAGATTTGTTAGAAATAAGAAAGTTCTAAACAAAGATTAGCTCACAAAGGGGGACCACTCAGCTGCGCCCCGAAACAAATAAAAATATTTAATATAAAATCAAAAAATACACTTTTCCTTAAACATATTATAATAAAATAAAATATAAATAAATAATATATACATATAAATGAATAAAATAAACTGTGATTTTAACAGAACTTGTTCCTCTTAAGTGCAACTTTTTATAAACATTTTAGAAAAAAATGTAGGGAAATATGGATTTTTATGACCGAAGAAACCCTTCTAGTAGCTTGCTCGCAAGTACATGTCGGGATGTTTTGAACTGATGTAAAAAGGAACATTATGAAAAACCGAACTAAACGGATGTTTATAGAAATAGGTGGGACATATTATGCAGATTTACCCCACACAATAAATAATATATTTTTTCATCATTTTGAAAAGGGAGAGGGAGAGGAAACACTAGGTCTTCACACAAAGTATTTGTAATAATTGATAACAGGTTTCTAACTGAATCGGAAGATTCCATATTAGTTTTTCACTGTTAACAGTAACATGGTATCGGAGTGACGTACAGTGGATAATATATTATTTGATAAAATATATATAGAAAAGTAAAAACAGGGTAGATATTTTAACCTATTTAGGTTTTTATTCCATCTCAAACATTGGGGGGACGCGTCCCCCCTATCCCCCACGGCGACGACGCCCAGAGGAAGTGTTCAAAAATTCATCAGTCTAGTTTTAGCGGTAGAGTCGGAGCCCTTCAAATTAAAAACACCACATTTAATCTAATGTATTTTCGGACAAACGAATACTCACTTTTTTTGAAGTGAAACTTCTTTGGCGGCGGTAGAGTGAATTTTTTCATATAGTGACATCGTGTAACGAAGTTTGCGATTCGAGACTCGTCCAAGTGTAACATTTTTACAGATTAATTGTATTATATCTATTTAAAGACCAGCAAATCAAAACAAACAATTATTTTTATTGGAATAAATATGGTTGCCTTAGCGTAGCAATATTTTTTTTTTTTTTTCAATTTAATTTCCCATAACCATTTCTTAATCCTGAAACAATAAATTCGTCAAAAAATGAAAGAGAGCAATGCATTCTAGAACTATAGTTTCACTTCTAATGCGTGAGAGCCTCACACATATTTTTTAATTTAATTTTTATATAAAAGTGTGATATTTCTTGGTCCCAAAACATATTATTGGACTAAATATCCCTTTGTCTTAATATGTAGTAAGACTAAGGGATATAAACTCTACTTTATTTATTCCTCTTTGTGTAAATAACTATTAAGACAAAGGCAAATTTAGTCTAATGAACATTTGGACAAAAGAATGTCACACTTTTAAAGATAAAAATGACAATATCCCATAGTCTTAAAATATATAATATTCTGTATGAGTAATAATCGATTATATTAATACAACCTTAATATTATAATCGATTTAAAAAAAAGTTTGGAGTAGCATATTTTTTAAATGGTTCTTATGTGCTGGAATTAAAAACATGATTTTATTTTTGTTTACATTAATGTGTTTAAATGTCGCGTAATCGAAACGATACGATATATTTTAAGAATGTAATGACCAGAGACGGGACGTTTATGACTTTTATTTTTCCATTTCATGACCTTTATTCTATGACTTTTATGACTTTTATTATCCTGTTTTATGACCTTTATTTTAGAAAATTGGTTCTTTTATGACGTTTTAGCAAAAAGTATGACGTTTATTTTCACTGTGAAAATTTAGCCTTTTTTAGCGAAAATTTAGCGTTATTTTGGAGGGTAATACAACCATTCATATTAATTAAATCTTTCAGTTCAAAAGAAAGATTTCAATATTTCATAAATACAGAATTATATTTACAAAATATAATAAATAATAATAATTAGCAAAATGCTTCAACGTTGTAAAAAATAATCATATGTTGTGCTATATTATCCAGCGTTAAATTGGCTCTTTTGTCCATCAGTAGAATTTTAAACTTGGAAAAAAAACCATTCGACGTCGGCAGATGAGCTGGGAGCAAATTTCATGCATGACACTTCATTTGCTTTTCGCCCTTCAGGCAATTTCCGAACTTCTTTGCCCTTTAGTCGGGCAGCTATGGCCTGGGCGTGTGCCCATCCATGATTCAAATTTTGATGTTTTTTTTAACAAAATGGCATGAAAAAATAAACACTTTCCACACGTGTTATATATTTTTGTAATCTAATCCTCAATACCTTTCATTATATACCTCACTCAAAATTTTAAAAAAATAAAAAAAATCACCCGTGACAGGAATTAGCCGCCATCTTGGATTCCCAGTAATTCATATCGAATTGCTATTCTTATTTTTCTATGGTCCAGCAGAAAGCACATTTTGCATAATTTTTCATATTTTTAGAAACAGCGGAAATATAGTTTTAAGGGGGGGGGGGGGGGGGGGGGGGATACACGCAAAATTTTGATGTTTTTTGACAAAATGGCGTTGAAAATTAAACGCTTTCCACAAGTGTTATATAGTTTTGTATCTACTCTTCAATACCTTTCATTTGATACCCGACTCAAAATTAAAAAAAAAAAATCGCGTGACGTGAGTAATCCGCCATTTTTAATTTGAACAGCTGATTATTTTGAGTTCGCAATATTTTTCCTGTGTGTGCTCTAAACGATCTTTAATATTGGAATGTTTCATGTTTCCATCTCTTTTGATTCAAACGTTATTGGAACTGTACCGACTGACAGATAGACAGACACATGAACGAACTATAAGGGTTTCCAACGAAACCCAAGTAAAAAAAAAAAAACACGAGTAAGAAATCAAATGAGCAATTAAACATTCTAATCCCTTACCAATATATACAAAATCTTAAGTTCTGGAACAGCTAATCAGGAAACTGCCCAACCCAATGGGTTTACTATTGGCTGATTGGAGAATCTATCTTGACCTTCCTGGATTCTAATTGCAAGATTTGTTCCAAGAAGGAGCTGATCAGGAGCCCTATTTTGGAATTAGGGATGATCCTCGGTGCCTCTCTAGTTGCAGGTATGCATAAGCGCATTAGTTAACTCCGAAAGTGATCAGGGAATTAAGAGCCCAGGCCTTTCACTAAGCTGGTGTAAGGGTTTTTTGTTGGAACTGCACTTTTACCTGGAACCGGACCACGAATGTTCAATATAAAAATTTGCTTTAACAAAAAAAAAAAAAACTTTATGCTAAACATTTGACAAAAAAGGCCATTCTATGACGTTTATCCCAAGAAAACCCCATTTTATGACGTTTATTCGAAAACTGGCTATTTTATGACAAAATCATATGACTATGACGTTTATGACTTTTTCCCGTCTCTGGTAATGACATATTATCATCAAAAGTAAATGTTGAATCACAGATCTATATCTAGATTTACAACAAAAGGTAGTAATCAGAGTGATAGGTCTATATATAGATTGATAAAATTATTTATAAATATTTTTAAGAACAGGTATTTTATTTTATTATCTCCATAAACAGACTTATAGAGGTAGAACTGAAAGAGATCGTGTAACCAACTAAAAATAATAAATTATTTAATTGTTGTAAAATGTCAGGGAGATTATATTATAAATTAGACAGGTGAGAGTCCTTGCGTCTTATTGGCTATTTGTTCCTTTAGACTAATAGATATTAATTCTACGTCTTGTTAAACTGTAGAAAAGAAAGCCGACAAAATAATACACCCTTTTCAGGCAATCCCTTTAAAATGATGACTAATGACAGCTGTTCACATTCTGTGAAATGTTAAACGATTCTCTGTCCCAGTTATATTTATACCTTTTTGATTCTTCTTTAGAAATAATCATTATCTTGACTTTTACCTAACGATATATCGATACTGAAAGAATAATCGTTAAGATGAGATTAAAAACATCAACTGATTAATTAGCTTTAATAAATTAAATCTTGATTGTTAGATAGATAATATTAAATAATCATTATAAACAATGTTATCATACAATATATCGACCCAAGAGATTAATCGAGTTTACAAATTAAAAAAAATATCGACTGATTAATTAACACCAATTAATCCTTAATTGTTAAATAGATGGTATTATACATACAATTTTAAATTACTTATTAATTGTAGGTGAGGTAACATTCGTACAAACTTTAATAAAAAAAAACAAATTAACCTATCTTTATTTTATTTTTATTTTTAAACGATTTTCTAAAGAAAGATTTAATGCTCATTATATATTTAGATGAACATAACCTGGAAAGGATCTTTAATGTCAAAAGGTCGCGATACCAATATTCTAAATACTGAGTTCTCACAGTAATATTTCTATTTAGTTTTCTTTAGCTGTATAGATAGTGTTGACATAACTTTGTAACTCTTTTTTATGATTTTTACCCCCCCCCCCCCCCTAATGATATTATTGTTTTTAATAAAATCTAGGGCGGATTGTAGTGTAAGTCTACCTTTAGAGTAGTTAATTTATTGTCATTAGGTCTAGGTTTAGTTTTTTGTTTTCACTTTTTGTATAAGTAACCCTGAGGATTATAACAGCTAGAGAAGTTTTTGTCGAGTCAGAAGGACAGTGAGTTGTGTCAGAGAGCTGTTGGCAAGAAACTACCTGCTTGCATAGTTTTTAAAGTTCAAGATTAGGGCTATTCTCACCTACAGTGGATTAAGAAGGAGCCGAACTTCCCGGATTGCGGAAACCATCAGGGTTTCGTAGGTCTCCACCATTGCTACCCTAAAACTACGCAGCGTAGCCAACAGGCTGAAATCGTCAGTCATCAACTCCATTTGAGGTTGGCTAAAATTATAATTCTCTCTTTGTTTATACTCTTTGTTTATACTTTATTGAAATGTATACTGCTACATCCCACACAAATTAGACTATCAAAAATGAATTGCAGTTTAAACATTGTTTGATCATGCAGTTTTGTAATTTTTCAAGGTGTTACACTTTACTATTGAGCGAACCATCGTAACCTTCCGTAACCGTACATACATTTGAACTTTAAAGAATGTGTAGGTTATTTTTTGATAAGGTTTTATTACGAAAAAGAAATTGCAAGAACTGTACAACATACTTCAAAATTAAAACCCCTCCAAAAATGTATTTACGGTTAGTTATTTAGCGACCTAATATAATTTAACCTTTACACACACACTCGAACAACTGAAACCATTACATTCTTGAAAGTTGAAATATAAAGAATATTCAGTAAACAGCAAAATTGAAACATTGTTTTATAATCACCCCAATTTTTCTCGGTGCGCAACTTGCTCTTTGAACCCTACTGCTGGCCACCCATAAGTATAATTAATAAATAAAGTAGTAACAGTGATAAGTGAATCAAAATTTACCATACATATAATCAGTGCCGGATTTAGGTTTTTTGAGGCCCTAGGCCTAATTTTACTAGCGGCCCCCCACATTTTTTTTTCACCTAGTCTTTAAGAACTATAGAAGTTCTATCTTTGAAAATTTGACAAAACCGTTATGGTAAGTTAATATTCGTAGGCCTAACTTAAATAATGTCAAAAAAGTTTAATAAGCTGTATAATAAATTGGAAGATTTTTTTTAACTCTTGAAATAATTTTTTAATTTGGTTTTACGTACTACATAATATTACGTGGTTAGGTTTTAATAATTAAACCGATAAAACTCACACTGCTTATTGGATTTTTATTTATTTGTAGAACCTTTCTTAAAAACTTATAAGTATTAAATGTATAGTTCAGGAGATGACGTGCAAAAGATTGTTTGACTAACAAAAAGTAATATTTTGGTGCCTGTAAAAAATATGTGGTTGATGGTCCCATAAGTTTGTAGGTGGGATGTAAGTTCGTCAGCTTGGCAATAGGCATATGGAAAAAACAAACAAACAGATGGATAGCGGCCATGTCCCGGCCATGTTGGTGGACTATGTGATTTTCATGATCATGCGTACAAGATTAGTTAGCAGACCAAAAATCAAGTTGATGTTAGCTTGTCACTTGATAGGTGACCACTCTCATTTGGAGTAATAATTGAATATCTAACCTATCAAATAACAAGCTAAAATTAACTTGATATTTGATCTAATCACTATCAGTATTCATGATCATACTCAAATTCAAAAAATACTCCCTAGAATATACTGTGTCAAAGGCGCTTAGCGGCAAGCCATATCAATGTATTGCCCATATCTGCGGCCCCCCTTAAGCCCGCGGCCTAGTCGGCCTAGTGGTAAATCCGGCACTTATTCAATTTTTTTTGGTTTCTAGTAAAAAATTCATTGTTGTATTGTACTGTTATATCTACTTCATTTTTAATCCCTATTACCTTTCCCCCTGTTTGGCGCCCTCATCAGTTATTTGTCGCCACCTGCAGCCGCGTAGTTCACAGGATTCACGGCCCGGCCCTGCTTGGTACTACCCCATACTTCTAGACCGTAGGTCTAAGATTACATTGTAAATTCGAAGTTTGTTATTCAAAGTAAGATTGGACCTTCGATCCAGAAAACGAAGCAGCAACTTGTATTGTCTTCTAATGTCCGTACGTTTAGTATGTGTATGATGTTGCCAAGTGAGTCGACTATCGAAGTTGAGGCCAACGTATCGGACTGTGTTGGATTGACGAATAAGAATTTGGTTAAGAGTGACTGGAGGACAGGTGCTATGACGAAAAGTAATTGTTACAGGAACACTTTTCTGTTCGTTAATTCGTATCCTCCATTTCCTTAACCAAGGTTCCAGATGGAGAAGGTGGCTTTGGGTGTTTAGATTAGGGGATTAGATGCGGTTTGAGAGTTTTCGTGGACAGATAGGATTGCCTTGTCATCTGCAAAAGTGTCAAGCACCGAGGAAGGCTGTTGAGGGATCTCGTCGGTGAAAAAAGAATATAGGAGAGGTCCTAGGATACTGACCTGAGGTACTCCAGCACTTACAGGGCAGATGGGTGAAAATGTGGATCCAAAACTTACCCGAAAGTATCTATCGGTGAGAAAGGATTTAAGGATTAGGTAATAAATATGTAAAGGGTAGGATTCCCTTGTGTTTTCAAAGAAGCCCAGCATGCCAAATTCTATCAAAGGCTTGCACCTTATCTAGGAAGACAGCTGAGCAATACCTTTTATTCTCGAGGGTGGAAGCGATGACGTCAACATTGCGGTGACATTGTTGAATGGTGGAATGATGGGTTCGAAAACCAAACTGATGGTCAGGTAGGAACGGTTTAAGGATGGGAAGAAGTCTGCGTAGAAGGAGTTTTCCCATAACTGGGAGAAGGCTTAGGACAATAGGATGAGGGAAGATGAGGAGGTTTTGAAGGTTTAGGGATCATAATAATGGTGGCGAATTTCCATTGAGTTGGGAAGTGGGTAGTTCTCAGGATGGAATGAAGGTGTTTAAGAATTTCGGAGGTAACGAGGTCGTAACCGGGAGATGTTCAAGGAGGAAGTTGTTTAATAGGGTAAAGGACGTCTGAGGGATTTAAGGCTTTAGGAGGTGGCGATAATTGTAATGGATTGAAGAGGTCTTTGTTTTCAAGGTTTACATGATCAAGGTCAATTATATTAGGATGTAGAGAAAATAGATTTCTAAGGTGATGTAAAAAGACATAAAATTTTTCACTTTCTGACTTTGCCCAGCCCAGGAGTTATTAGGATTAAGGATGGGGGAAGGGGTGATTTTTTGGGAAAGGATTCGTCTGGTCGCATTCCAAAGTGATCTGTCTTTGTCTGTAAGTTGTAAGTTGTAGAGTAAATTTTCTAAAATCGTCTTCCTTATAAAGTCGTAGTAAGTTAGTTAATTTTCTACTAGCAATATTGTATGTCCGTTTGTCAGATGGGTATCGAGTTAGTTTCCATTGAGCTCTAGCACGTCTTTTTAGAGTTATCAATAGTTGTAAGTCCGTTGGTAATGAAAATGTATTGTCTTTTTTAGCAGAAAATGGTGTAGTAGAGTCCCAGATTGATGTTTGTATGCAGTCAGTTAGTTATCGAACTGCCTCTTTGCCGATTTATGAGAGATTTTAAGGTCTTATCGTTAGTCAATAACTGTCTTAAATAAGTCCCAATTAATCTGTCCGTTTACCAGTTGAGGTTTAGGAACACTTTTAGGAAGATTGATGTGAAGGGTAAGAAGGACAGGTCTATGGTCAGAGGAAAGGTCGTCTAGAACAGAAGCTGTGGGATGAAGTTGAAGCATAGGTGAGGAAACAAAATAATCTAAGATGTTTGGAAGTTTGTTTGGGTCGGTAGGGAAATAAGTAAATTCACTAAGAGTAAGGATTTTGTAGTTAGTTGAGGACAGAGCATTAAGGAGTGTACACCATGGGGATTGCGAGTTCGACATCCCCATTGGGGGTGATTTGCATTATAGTCTCCACCTGCTATAAATTTAGGACCGAAGGATTCGAATAAGGAAAGGAAATCTTGTTGGGTAATAGACTGATTTGGGGGACAGTATAGATTGAGGATATTACATAATTATAAGATAAAGTGTTTAAGAATAAGGAAGTACAATGAATAGACACCGTGCAATGGTAAAGGATGATGGGAAATGGAGTTCCGTATTAGGATCGCACTACCCCCGTGTGCAGTGTTATCAGGGTAATCTGTTCTGTATGTTGTGTAATTTTGTATGTAAGAATGCGATTGCGTAGAGGAATGTGTATCTGTGATGAGGGCAATGTAGATCCCTCTGTCCTGAAGCATAATGACGAGTTCCTGCCCGTGTAGGGTAGCACCATTAGCATTCCAAAGAAGGATGGTTAGAGAGCCTTGAGTTGAAGGGTTCACTGAGTTGGTTGAGCAGCGGGTAGGAGAGCCTGAATAAAGGTTGTGAAGGTGGAAAGAGCTGTGAGGAGAGGGTTAATGATTTCGCGGAGTTCCTGAAGGAAGGTATGGAGGGTAACCATTATATCGGCAGCTGGAGTAGGAGGTGGGATACAGTTGGGGACGCGTGGTCGTAGAGTTATACCTGAAGTAGCAGCAGCATAACTAATTTCAGGCACACTTTTGGTGTTAGTTCGATTAGCTTCTGGCACGGGTGCTTGATGGCTTGTGGGTTACGTCGATGACGATGTTACTTGCTTAGACCTGTCACTAGGGTGCGATTGTTCAAGTCGGCAAGTCTGTTTCACAACTACCTTGCTCTGGTTTGTTTTTCTTACTTTTTGTTGTAGTTCTTTGTGAACTGTACAACCTTTATAGTTGGCCGGCTGATTGCCATTGAAATGAGCGCATTTATATGAGCTCATGCTATAACCTACCCTGAGCGCATTTATCATGCGCTCAGGGTAGGACTATTTGGTTGAGTCAGGACCGTGGAATTAGTTTCCTCTCTCTGTGATCGTATGGATTTGGAGTACAAAAATTGTTTTCTGACGATTGACCCTCAATACATGAATGTATGGCGGGTCTCGTAGATGAGTCTCCACATTATGGCGCCGGACGTATTTGCTAGAACTGGAGTATTAGGCCTTGAGTCAGAAGTTGAGGGGGAGGGAGCGCGTGCCTTGGCCTGTCCTTCGATAACGGTCATTTTGCTTGGTCATCCATCTGATAAATATTCATCACCATTTTCTAAATCTGACTGCTCAGATAAAACACCTTTATTAAATTTTATAAATCTCTTGAAAAGAAGTTTTTGACAATTTCATGTCTTGGCTATAGCACATAAACTCGAAAAGCGTTACTTAAAATCGACACCAAAAAGCGTTACACGTGTAGCAGGGAGTTAGGAGGATGTAGGAGGTGTTCAATCAAATCTGCCCGCTCTAGGTGGGTTCTTCCCCTACCGCGCTCGGTAGGGCCTACTTGTATACAAAAGTGTGATGTTCCTTAGTTCCAATGTACATTAGGCTGAATATCCCTTTGTCTTAATAGTCATTAAGAAAAAGGAATATAAAGAGGAGAGTTTATTGCCCTTAATCATCTAACAATCTTTTAGACTAAGGGATATCCAGTTCTATGTGTTTTGGGACTAAGGAACATCACACTTTTGTATACAAAAGTGTGATGTTCCTTAGTCCCAATGTACAGTAGACTAAATATCCCTTTGTCTTAATAGTCATTAAGACAAAGGAATATAAAGAGGAGAGTTTATTGCCCTTAATCATCTAACAATCTTTTAGACTAAGGGATATCCAGTTCTATGTGTTTTGGGACTAAGGAACATCACACTTTTGTATACAAAAGTGTGATGTTCCTTAGCCCCAATGTACATTAGACTGAATATCCCTTTGTCTTAATAGGCATTAAGACAAAGGAATTTAAATAGGAGAGTTTATTACCCTTAATCTAACAATACATTAGGACTAAGGGATATCCATTTATATGTGCTTTAGGACGAAGGAACATCACACTTTTGTATAAAAAAGAGCTGAAGATTTGAGCATAAGGACTGTGACAGAGCATAAAGAGAAACAGAAGGAGAATTCTTGATGTGACGAGTCTTAAATCTACCGCTACAAAACTGATGACTCTTTGAACACACGTTTTTGATATCGATATATATTCTCCTAATATATCTATAGTCACTGTTATCTTATCTACTAATAACATTGTATATAATGGCCGACGAAGTTTTTTTGAGTGTTTTAAGGATGTATTTTTTTCATTATAAAAATTTATTTACGAAGAATACTGTCTTTTTTTATAATTGGCATCCAATTCCAAGGTTTTTAGCTATCCTGAGTGAATCCCCCACCCTTAAAAACCCCAATTTTCCCAACATTTCCCGTATGTACGTGAGTGGATATTTTATATACTTTTTTAAAAATAAACTATTGATTTTATCGACACGGTACATGGTAAATAGTGGTTAAAATGTAAAAAGGAACAGTTTAAAAAAAAAAACCGAAGTCAATCGGACAATTATAAATAAGTGGGTGCTCAAGTGCAAATTTACAATTTTTTTAAAATAAGGCAGAAAATTTTTATGAACCCTAAAAATCATAAAAACTTAGTGATCATTGTGGCCAAGGTCAATATAAATATATTTATTTCTGGGAAAAATTTGCCCAGTAAAACCTTTTTTCTGAGAATTACATTTCTCTTATTATATTGATTTATATTAATGGATTAGTTAAAGATAATGGTTTTATTTTTATCGTCATATAATAATAATAATAATTTCCTTATACGGATTATGAATTGCTATTAATTATCATTAATTTATAAATAGAAATGAGATAACTGATAATTAATATAGGTCAGGTGATGAGTATTGTATTTAGACGAGTTTCAAAGATTAGGTTGGCAGCTCTGCAAGCAATTGTCTCTCTACCTCTATCCTAGACGTTTCATCTGTTTCTTTTATTTTCATTTACAAGTTTGAAAGGTACGAATTAGGTGTCATTTAAATTATATTTATTTAAAAATCTAACCATTTTAAGAAGAGTTTCAACTAATTATAATATCAATAGTTTATTTTTGTAAAAGAAGAAATTTCTCTTAAACTCAAAGCTCTGATAAAATAAATAAAGGGGGGGAGGGGCGTAATCTGTTAGCTAGAAGTACTAGCTGTTAAAATTGTTCTGGTAGCTCCCACTTAATAAATTACTATATGAATAATAAAAAAGTGTAATTTATTACAATTAATTCTGTAAAATTGGTGTATAATAACAAAATGTTATCTACAAAAATAAGGAAAACAGCCAAAGATTCTACTCATCCCGTAACATTTATTTCAAATTACCGCAATAAATTTTATTATCTTAACAGTATAAGTACATTATTATTATTATATAATATTTTATTTTATGTATATATTAATAATTAAGTTATTTTAAAAATGATATTGAATTAATTGAGCAATTGTAGATTCTATTCGATTGACTACACATTGTGTTTCTAGTGAGGATTTTCAACTCACTTTTATAAAGTAAGTTGTCCTGACGTATTTTTTGTTTTAACAGACTTATTTTTTACTTATTATTTAAAAAAATGATCTAAATTTTATTAATTCATTATGAAAATATATTATTTTAAAAATAACTTTAAATATATGTTGTTTATCAGTCGTAACGGCAACACTGATTGGCAGCACTGACATTTAATTTTGACAAATGGTCGTAGGACAAACAAAAATGGTGTTGGTGGTCGGAGAGATGGAGTGTTTTTCAATAGTTAAATAATAATGTCTAGTTCTTTTAGTTTGCCGAGCGATGTTAATATGCAGGTCCATTTAAAGGGCTCTAATGAAGTACCGAGAAGCGAGTTATCACCTAGGGAAGGGCTCGCGATGTCTCTATCATCCCCGGGTCCCAGGTCCCGGCCCAAGCTTCGTAAGTATTCACTATTTTCTTTACCTTATTATCACATTTCACTATTGTTCAAACGGAAAAACGCAAATTAAAACACATAACAACATTTAACAACGTATTCAACCACTTAACTAATACAAATACACGGTGAACTTGTTAAACAGTGTATGTATAAGTTGTTGTTTTGGTAGGTTCTCGGTTCTCCCTAGGAACTTCTCAACATTTATAATTCAGCCTCCTGACCTTTTTTTGTATCACTGGATTATCATTTCTTCGCTGTCAAATCGATTCTGTTTTTCTTTTCTACAATCTAGGCTTTTTCTCATGTTTTTTTTTTAAAATCAATATTTTTCTATCCATTTACTTTTCCTCGTTAGATCATCTGAGTAAATTGTATCCATTAATGGTTTTTCGATAATTGTTGTTAAGTCTTGAATCGGACTACGAAACATTCCTCTTGTTTTAGTATCTTAATAAAAGTACTTTTTTTTTATTGCATAATCTTATCAAGAAAATATTAAAAGTAATCCGCTAAAGAAATGAATTTGATAACAAAATGTTGTGATGTTTACTTGTCTACATTTAACTTGTAAGTCGTTCTTAGACTGATAAATATTGAAGTTTCTTCGTCACGTCCTTATCTGATTTAAGTTTTTTCTTGGTCTTTTTATATTATTTATTTCAATGTATTATGAAAAGTTTATTATTTATTGTAATGATCTTTATATACAAAAGTGACATTTAACTAGAAGGTTAATTTATTCAAAAAGATTGTTATTTATTTTGTTTAACCTGCTACAATATAACCTTCTTCAATTAATAAAATAACATTATCTTTTAAGTGCACTTGACTTATATCTTTGGACTATTATAATTTTAATTCAAGTAAAAGGTATAAATATTGTCAAGATTTAAATTGAATATACAGTAGAACCAGGTTAATCCGAAGTTTGGTAATCGGAACACCTCCGATGTACAAAGAAGCATGCGAAAGGGCACTTCATTGAAAACAGAAGAAAATTAGTGATTGTTTTTGTTAATTTACATTAGTTTCTGAAACTGTTAATAAATAATACTATAGATAATAAGGTTGAACTAGCCTTTACGGGGCATCATGTATGGAAATGCAAAAACACTGACACATATAATTAAAGTCTTTTCTATATATTGATAAAAAATTCACCAATTATGGATTCTTCTTTATTTCATAAGTTTTCTCTTAACAAAAATTTCCATCTTCAGTCCTTTATTTTGAGACACAGCTGTATACAGGTCGATTTTGGGTATCTTGGGCGTATGTATCTGTTGTAGATTACTTGGGCTTTGATGTGGCGTATCTGGTTTTTCAAGAGAGTATGAAATGAAAAAGAATACATAAGTAATGCAATTTATATCAATATACAAGAAACACTTTAATTATGTATGCATTATATTTGTTAGTTTTTGCATTTCTATACATGATGCCCCATATAGGCTGGTCCAACCGATAATAACAATGTTTTACTCTGTAATATCGAGAACTAAAAAAGTAGTAGTATGCTCGGATAGTCAAGCTGCACTTAAGGCACTCTGCGCTCCCAGTGCAGACTCAGCACTGGTCAAAGAATGCCAAGAGGCCTTAGAGACGCTTGCAGAGTTAAAGAAGATTACTCTGCTTTGGGTTCCTGGACACACAGCTTTGGGTTCCAGGAAATGAAAAAGCAGATGAAATAGCAAAAAGGGGTGCCTCCATGCCATTCTGCAAACCAGAGCCCGCTATTGACTGGTCCAGAGGTCAAACCAAATTGGCCATCAAAAAGTGGATCTGGGAGGAAGCAGGGAAGGTGTGGACAAGAACTGAAGGATGTAGGCAGACTAAGATGATGCTGCCTAAGCTAGATAAAGGAAAAACCAGATGGCTCATGGGACTGAGTAGACCCAACCTAAGAAAAATGGTGGGGGTCTTAACAGGTCATTGTCAACTAAATAGACATCTGGCACTATTGAAGATTGAAGAGGACCCCACGTGTCCAGTGTGTGGTGAAGAAGAGGAAACAGCCTACCACCTGGTGGGAGCTTGCGAAGGACATGGGAGACTACGCTTTCACACCTTAGGATCAGGGATTATCAGAGAGGAGGAACTTGTCACACTTAAGTGGCAGGATATCCTCTCCTTTATTACCCAAACTAGGAGACTTGAGGGTAAGACTGAGGTGGTTCGATGGGCGTGAAAAACCAGGGGTTGGCAAAAAGGACCCGAGTGCGGTCTAGTTGCCAGGCTTGGCCTCCCCGCCCCCTTACTACTACTACTACTACTACTCTGTAATATACTTATTATTCAATTACCGAATTGCTTAGAATATAAGACGCACTTTTTTTTCCGTTTTTGCATTGCGAAAATCGGGGTGCGTCTTATATTCGAGGTGTGTGTTATAATCAATGTATTCACCATTATTAATTTCGATACGACCTCCATTTACAATTAAACAACGTCTACACCTTCTTCGGAAGCTCTGTGTTGCACTACTTATCTCTTCGTCTTTCTGCTTTATTTGCTCAAATGCAGCAATATTTCTATCCATTATCTCGTAGATTGAAAGAGCATATCTTTGTGTAAGCAGCGATGCATGATCTAACAACCTTTATTCTACTAACTTCTCGTTCAAAAATAGTTATCATGTTTTTACTTATTATTTCCAATTCTCTGAATTTTTCCGGGATATCATTGTCGGCCTCCTTTTACATTAATTAAATTTTCAAGAATTTTAACGAGTTCAATTTCCGATGAGATGTTCGGTGGAGGGGGTTCCGTTGTACCTAGGTATTTCTTGTTAGTTGAGTTCTCTTTCTATTCCTCATCTGTTATCTTCTAGGTTTATTTACAATTCGCGATGTTGGGAAAAGAGAGATGGGTTCGTTATGCAGCCGGTGATAAAAGAAAAGTGTTTCAATTTGCGGAACGCTATGGCAATCGAGCCGCGCGAAAAGAGTTTAGTATTAGTGAATGTAATGTGTGACGTTGGCGCAATGAAAAGCATTTTTTAAACGTCTTATATTCGGGGGGAGTGGGGTTCTTATATTCGAAGCAATACGATGATAATATTTGTAAATAATTAATTTTTTTGACTAAGATTTTGTTGGACCACTTCTCATAATTATGACTAGAGAGGTTAATAAAAAGTAACGCAACACGCAACAATATTGTCACCACAGTTTTATATAATTAAACATACGTGTTTCAACATTTATATCATCTTCAGTGTATGTGTTAGCGTAGTGACTACTCCTATAAGCTTTTATAACTTAAAATAACAGTAGTGGGGGTAGAATAGGCCTATAGAAGGATTAAGCAACCAAAGGTAAGGGATATGGAGGCTCAGTCAGGTATTATTTATATCGAAAGACAGACACCAAAAACATGTATATGCATCCATCTTTGTCAACCATGTTCTAGAGACTGACCATACATTTGATGCCAATAATTACAAACTAGGCATCGCGTGGCTCTATCATTGAAGCGAGCGTATGGAAATAAATATGTATTGAATATTGAAAAAATAGATAAACATGAATCATGATGAGTTGATAGATATAGAGTATGATAGTAGTACAGCGGCTAGTAGTAAGGGAACCACCCTGCATTCTTACTCTTACTATTCCTCTAACCACACAGCTTTAAACGTTTAGGCCCACTTTTATAGTTTTAACCATCTTTATTAATTTATAGCTGTGTGGCTGTTGGTTTTACTACAAAATGTTATTTGAAAAATCTCATCAAATAAATAAAGCTAGAATTTTTTCCCGTCCTAAAATTCCAATTTTAATTTTGAAGCGCACGTTTACGCGAGCGTTGCGCGCGAATGCTTGAGCAGACAACGAACTCCAACGAACGTTGTCCAACGAACTCGTCCTGAGCATTGGTAAAATGAACATGTGTACCAAATTTCATCAAAATCGGTCAACTTTTCCTCAAGTTATCGTCGTACGTTTCAGACATGGAGCATATATCGTTGAATGAAGGAAGCTCGCTTCAACTACTACACACTTGTCAAAAAAATAGAAAATTAGAATTTTTAAAAAACTTGGAAATTCAAAGAGCTATCCAAGACACGAATATATTGACCAGGAGATAGCGTGCAAAAAAGTGTCTGACTAACATCAAGCTAGAATTTTGTATCCAAGTAAATGTTTTAGTGCCTTTTAAGAATATGTGGTTGGCTAAGTTCACCTCTGTGTTGTCCATTACATTATTGTAATATCGTAAACAGTTAATTAAATTGTTGCTAATAATTTAATGTGATAGACCTTTGTAATTCTCGTATGTAAGTAATAGCTAATGAGATGTTTTGACCCTTGTAATGGTCATCTTCTGTCATAGTTTATTAATCTGCAAATACAAGTATCACAATGACATGATACACGCATACTCACTCCCATACATTACATATAAATACACACAAACTCACATCCATACATTCTAAACAAGTGAACCAGTACATTAAAACGCTGAAGAGTAAATTCTTATTATTCAAGTGTGCCCATTCCAGCGCAATGTCTGTCTTCTTGATCTGGATTGCGATAGGTTTTAGGTGTGTTGCGTCTCACAGATTTTTATTTTTGTCTGGCCATCTTACATTGTCAATTTGACATAGACAACAATTTTTAGGTTTGTTTGAAGTCTCTCTGAAAACTCACATCTGTATGTAAACTCTGATTTAACATCTGTATTGAACAATCTCAGTTTTGTTCTTCTCTATATGGATCAGCTCTTCCACACTAGTTAGAGCTGTTGAAATGCTTCATCTGCTTTTCACATGCGTTTCATAGCGTCTTCCTCTGCTTTCCTAGTTATCGTAACCCTAACTTCCATGTTACATAAAAAATTCAACCTTCTCTATGTCCATCTCATCAATTTTCAGCCTGGTGACAGTATTTGGATTTATCCGCATCTCCTTTGTCCTTTCTCTTGTCTACAGAATAGTATTTATTATAATTTTTCCTGTAGGTGAACCCTTATTTAATTATTTATTGTATAGTAATAGTACATTATGCATCTAGTGTGGAAAGTAGCATTTTGCATGCGAGTGTGGAGAAAACCACACGAGCAAAGCGAAATGCAGTTTTCGCACAAGTTGCGTACCATACTTTATCTACGATTGTGGATTTTAATAATAAATAAAGTAAAAATATTTATTAAACTTCCTGTGTGTAAGTACATATTTCTCTTTTGATTAAGATGACATTAATTCATTAGTTGTATTTTGTGCTGAATTAATTATTTCGGAAGGCGTATTATTCTCCTCATTTTCTTCATAATCACTTAAACCACTCATTGTATCTCTAAAAACTCGATATAAACAGTTTCTATAATTAAACAAACAGCAAATTATAATGTAAACAAACTCGCTAATCGCGAGTTAAGGTGAAGAATTCTTTTTTTTCTGACCTAGGATTAAAATTAATAAATTTCTTCCTTCTACTTTCCTTTTTTAAAAAAGCAGCTATTTCTGTTTAAAAATCCAATTATGGAAAAGTGACCCATTTTTTGTTATTCCATTACTTTTATTAAAAACTTATTTTTCTAAATTAATAGTACATTACGTGTCTAGTGGGGAAAGTAGCATTTTGCATGTGAGTGTGGAGTTTGCACCCGAGGGATAGCGAGGGTAGTAAAACCACACGAGCAAAGCAGTTTTTGCATTGCTTACCATACTTTATCTACGATTGTTGGATTTTAATAATAAATACAGAAAAAGCTAATTTAATAAACTTCCTGTATGTATGATCGTATTTCTCTTTGATAAAGGTGACATTGATTCATTAGTTGTATTTTGTGCCGAATTAATTATTTCGGGAGGCGTATTATTCTCGTCATAATCACCTAAATCACTCATTGTTTTTCACTAACAAATTGATATAAACAGTTACTTTAATTAAACAAACAGCAGATTAGTTTTGTTAAATGTAAACAAACTTGCTAACCGTGCGTTAAGGTTAAGAATTCCTCTTTTATACTGGACTAGGGCGGAAAGAAAAAGGAATTATGAAACACGCTTGCACAATGAATTCAAGTATGTAAAGAATAACTCTCTACACATCTAAACAGAGGTACATTGTTTGTATTTTGTATCAATCATAGATAAACAATGTTACAAGCCTGAAGAAGCTCTAAATAAGGACAAAATATTCACACATCATACATAAGTACATTGTACCGCCGAAGCGAGTATGATGTGATCAATAGTGAGCCATATAAATCAGAGTGTCACGGCGAGGAATCGAACCCTGTCTCGTTCCACTCAAGATTCAGTGATGGCCAAGCAGACGTGGTTTAACCCGCACGGCCACGCTGGCTCTATACAATAAGTATAGTATTTAGTTTAGTGTATTTTTGAGAATTAAAATGTCAGGATTGAATTAAAAATAGGAAGGTTATATTATTAAAGCGAGCGTAGCGAGCTTCCTTTATTCAACGAAATATGCTCCGTGTCTGTGTGTTGTGTATATAAGAAGAAGTGTCTGTATATAAGAATGTTTCTCTGAGTTTTTCCTTGTACCTTTTTAATTTTTTTTTAAGAAAAACAACAAGGCAATTTATGGGAGAAGTAGTTGTTAAAGTTTAAATTATTTATGGGCCATGTATATTGTATATGTTTATTTATTCGTGTAATGAGTAGTGCAGAGATAATTGAAACATGAGCATGAGTATTTATCTGTGTTTGATCCTTTGTTACAGCGAGAATAAATGTTAATTTGACACTTGTTATCAAAACAAACAGACAGACGTCAATAACTTGTTATCAAAACAAACAGACAGACGTCAACTACTTGATTTCAAAACAAATGAAATACTCTCTCATCTATTCTAAAGTAAACAAAGCCAGCTGGTAGCGTTGACAGAGTTATTTCTTCAATTTAAAAATAAGAAATGTTTTCACCGAACAAAATTAATTATTAGAGTGTAAATTCAATGATTTTTTTCCCCTCAGTATTTTGACTTATGATTATTTAATTTATTTCTATAATTTTATGTATTTTATCATTTCTCTTTATGAATGTAATATGATTGGATAAGAATGAGAGAGTATTCTGCCACTTATGGATGTATATAAATTAATTATTATATTAATAATAATCTACTGAAACATTTAACGTGAATAAATAATATTTTTTATGTCATAATATTTTTATGTGTGAAAAATATTTTGACAACTCTAATACCACAGTGTATGCTCAAGTTATTTATGAAAAATAAAATTGACTACACAACAATAAGTGTATGAAGAAATGTATAATTTGTCATAACATTTCAGTTCGGCAACGTTTCGGCCTGGCCGGCCATTTTCAAGCCTTATAATTGTGCACTTGAGGTAAGTGAAGTCAAAATTCTAATACATATAAAATTTATAAAGGAACTCTAACATTCTGTCGTCTACTAAAAACATTATTGCACTTCCTACATCCTACGTGCGTACTGGTGAATGATAATAACAATACACTAACATGTAACAGGAATAACAATAAACAAAAGGTAACATAATTAAAATAGATATTAAAAACTATTAACAATCATCACAGATGTGACAAATTAATAGTTTTTAATATCTATTTTAATTATGTTACCTTTTGTTCCTGTTACTTGTTAGTGTATTGTTATTATCATACACCAGTACGCACGTAGAATATAGGAAGTGCAATAATGTTTTTAGTAGACGACAGAATGTTAAGAGTTCCTTTATAAATTTTATAAGTATCAGAATTATGACTTCACTTACCTCAAGTGCACAATTATAAGGCTTGAAAATGGCCGGACAGGCCGAAACGTTGCTGAACTGAAATGATTTAAAGTAATTATTTTCACGAACCCTTATAAGGATCCATTAATAGTCTATAAGATTACTTCAGGGTACACCGACAACCAATTTTCATGTCATAACAAATTATTATTTATATCTTTATGTATATAAAGGGAAATACAATGAATTATGTAAACATTAAAACATGTTTATTTGGATTGTACTATGCAAGTACTGTAGAACGGCACAAATAATAACAAACTAATAGGTGTTGAGGTTTGCTTTTATAAAAAGCAAAGTCTACCATTGTCCAATTCAAAGAATTGGAAATAAAAAGTAAAAACATGGTCCCAGCGGTACTCTTGAAAGAGAAGTTTGTAGTAAAATAGTACATTACGCATCGAGTGAGGAAAGTAGCATTTTGAATACGAGTGTGGAGTTTGCACCCGAGTGACAGCGAGGGTAGTAAAACCACACGAGCAATGCAAAATGCCGTTTTTGCACGAGTTGCGTACCGTACTTTATCTACAATTATTAGATTTAAATAATAAATAAAGAAAAAAATAAACTTGCTGTATGTAAGTTCGTATCTCTCTCTCTTGATAAAGATGGCATTAATTCTTGAGTTGTATTTTTTCCGAATTAATTATTTCTGGAGGAGTATTATTCTCCACATTTTTGTCAGTCACTTGATTCACTCATTGTTTTTCACTAAAAACTCGATATAAGCAGTTACTTTAATAAAAGAACCGCTAATTAGTTTTATTAAATGTAAGCAAACTCGCTAAGCGTGTGTAAAGCTGAAGAATTCCTCTTCTTTACCGCCCTAGGGTGGTAAAGAAGAGGAATTCTTCAGAACTATGAGACGCGCATGCGTAATGAATACGAGTATGTAAAGAATCACTTTCTACGCATCTAAACAGAGATACAATGTTTATATTTCGTATCAATCGTAGATAAAAGCTTTTAGATGTTGAATACATGGATTATAAGATGCACCTCAAATACAAGACGCATCCCGAAAATCAGGATGCGAAAATCAAGGGGAGATTAGGATCACCTGGACATTGAGCTCATTGTCTGAGAAAAATCTACTTCCATATTCATTATCAATTTTAGCATTGACAAACAAAATCTCGTCTCACTCCTCGAAGACTTAGAACAAATTTAGTATACACCACAAACAACAAAAGATATTTTGGAGGCGCCACATAAAAGCTCATAAAATATGCTGCCAATTTTGGTGAGTTTTGCAAATTGCTGAAACAATGTAGAGATGCATGAAAGGAAAGATGCACTCCAACTAAAAGTTGAAATATAAATTCCAAAAATCGCAAGCATCAATTCTTCTGTACTGAAAGTATTGACATCCTGTATCTTAATATAAATTAAATATTTTTAAAGGGAATCGTATGCGCTTTGGAGTGTCACAAACAGCATCTTTCTATCTTTATTAGTTTTGAAGTTATGAGGCATTATAATGGGCAAATCATCAGGAATCTATAAAATTGAGGACATTATTACAACTCCTGTGCCTATATTTATCTTGAACACAACTTTTTATATCTTGAACACATTTTCATCTAACACTGCACAATAATAGTGTCAGTACTCTACTGCGTGTAAATGGGCTTAGCTGCTTGGGGGGGATAGTGTGGGCAGATTCATTCTCTTTACTGCTCTATTCTCCCCGCGAAAGTTATTCTATTTCTATAGAAAGTTTCTAGTCTATTCGAAAGTTATTCTATTACGTTCTATTTCTGGTGTTCCATTAAAAAAAAAGAAGTTCGTGACGCTTTTCATTAAATATAAATTATAAAATCACACTGCTAAGTATAAGATGCTAACTACTTATACATGGTAGAATTAGAAAAGGGACAAAATTAAAAGGAACAAACTATTTGTACTAGCGGAGTTAAGGCAAAATCAAAAGAAAATATTTTTTATTCATTGAAGCGAGCATCTTGCAATAAATATGTGTTGAATATTGAGAAAACAGTTAATCATGATGAGTTGATAGTTATAGCGGATGGTTGTAGTAGAGTGAGCGAACAGGAATATTCCCTAATCCTCCTCACCCCCTAGCCTACTACTCCATTTAAAATATTATAAAATATGCCACTTCACTACACAAAAACTTCTGCTTGTATCAGATTGATATATTTTACATGCCTGTTTCAATTGTACTTTAGACGATGTATATGAAGTTTTATTAAAATCGTTACGTTAAAACGTTAGACATTGGTGAACAGTGAACACGTTGTTTTCTCTATTTTAAAGGTTTAGGACCGCTTTAATAATATGTAGCGCTCTTTAACACATCATAGCGGTGTTGGTGTTGGTTTTACTAAAAAATGTATTTAAAACAGTTGTTTGTTCCTTGAATGAATGAAGTTAGAATTTTCTCCTGTCCTAAAGTTCCAATTTTACATTTGAAGCTTACGTTTACGCGAGCGTTGCACGAATGCTTTGGCGGATAACGTTATCCAACAAACGGTCCTGGGCATTGGTAAAATTAACATGTGTACCGAATTTCAACTAAATCGGTCATCTTTTATTCAAGTTATCGTCGTCGTTCAGTTTTGTGACGATGGTTTTTTTTTAGGATTCACTCCCTGGCTCGAGACGCTATAATATGCCATAAAGATCTTTGTTCAAAAAAAAAAAAAAAAAAAAAAAAAAATTGTATTTGATGTTTGTTTTAAACTGAAAAGATGTTACAATGGTTTGAATGTTATTCTAAATGGATACTGTTTTGTTGTTTGTACAGTCGGAGATGTGGGTACGCCCACTAGAACGAGGAAGCAGTTTGAGCTGCCGGGAGCCAACCTGACCCCCCCCAAGACTCCGGATAACAACCTCATCGAGAGGAAGCTCAAAGAGATCATGGCCATGTCCGGCACCCTAACACTCAACGGAACTGTCAGTATATTTCCAATAAAAATATCTATTACACCTTACCACAAGTTGAAATTCACATGTTACATTAATTTACGAATTAATAAACTAAAATTTTTTAAAATCCTCTTATTATTTTCAACATCCTAGAGTATTCAATTATTTTCTCATAAAAATATGAACTAGCTGGACTTGATGCTTCGCATAAGATGGGCCCACACTAATAAAAATTTGTGTGCGTGTGTATGTTGAGTTTGTTTTACATTTTATTTTAATTTAGGATTTAGGAAAATTACCACATCCAGTTAATAAAAATTTGTGTTGTGCTTCTTGTATGACACTGCTCCAGGGGGCCGATTCTGTAACTTTGCAACCTCCCTTTTCATGTTGTTATATATCAAACTGTTGTTAATATGTACAAAAGTAACTTGTTGAGTCATTTATTTCTAAACACAATCTGATTCATGTATAAAATGTAACCGTTAAGAAGGTTTCAATCAGGTAAGTTATAACAATAAGAAATGTCCCTAAATAATATAAATAAATATGTATCAATCCTCCCCTTTAAATTGATTTGCCCTTAGTTGATTTATGTGCCGGCGCCAGACCTGTCCGTCATCCATCTTGACCTGATAATGTAGATATCCATCTCTGCTGATCACTCTGCCGAATCTCCACTTCTCTCCTCTCGTACTGTAACTCCTAGCTTGGACTCTGTCTCCTATTTTAAGTATTCGCTTTGGTCTTGTTCTGGCTTCCTGAGATCTCTCTGGTGCGGCCTTTCCAAACATGACGTCCAACTTACTGCGTACCTTTCTGCCGAACATTAATTCATATGCCGATGACCCTGTTGCGTTTGGTGTTCGCCTAAGTTGTACAAGTAGCAGAGTCAGTTTGTCACCAACCTTTCCACATTCTTCCTCCATCGCCTTAAGACCTTTTTTTATGGTTTGTACGAAACGTTCGGCTTGGCCATTAGTTGTAGGGTGGAAAGGTGCTGTGGTTTTGTGAACAATGCCGTTTTCTTTTAAAAAAGTTTCAAATGTATGGGATACGAACTGAGGACCGTTGTCCGACACTATACAGTAGGGTAATCCAAAGATGGCAAATATATTTTTTAATTGTCTTATACACCAGTCAGATGTAGTCAGCTTTGTTGGAATAGCCTCAACCCACTTAGTGAATGAATCTACTATTATGAAATAACTGTATCCATTCATCGGTCCCGCAAAGTCGATATGCAGTCTCTGCCACGGTGCTTCCGGCTGTTCCCAAATATGGTTTTTCTCTCTGTCCGGTTCATTTTGTTTCAAACAACATTGCTTACATGATCTTACCAACTCTTCTATGTCCCGGTCCATCCCTCTCCAGTAACAATAGCTGCGTCCTAACATCTTCATTTTTTGCATTCCAATATGACCTGAGTGTAGTTCTTGTAAAACCTGTCTTTCTAAAATTTCCGGTATACAGATTCTCCTTCCTCTGAAGACACAGCCATCTTGTAACGTGTATTCATTATTATTTAATCCGAGATGTTCTAGTGATTCACCTGACATTAATTTAGCGTAGATTATCTTGAGATGAGGGTCTGTTACAGTGTCTTTGGCAATTTGATCCCTGTTTATGTTTAAAGTATTAAGTTGGCTTATTTGGAATTTAGCTGAATCGTCCATGAGTTGTGCACTTGGTGTCTCAAAAGGAAATCTGGATAGGTAATCTGCATTTCCATGTTGGAATTCCATGAGATTTTATTTTATCCAAGGAAATTCCCTTCAATTCCATATATAAGTCTAGTCTTGTTATGAAATTTGAAAATGTTTCATTTTCATTATATGGTGTGAAATGAATATTTGCAGCAAGGGAAGGTTCTTTGTTTACATTGTGGTTATCATGAAAACCGCTGAGTCGTGTCTCATCTTCTGTTAAATTATTCCTAATTTCGGTTGCAATATTTTTGATTATAATATAAGATTCTTCTATTTCATCTCTGTACTTAATTTCTGTATCCAATTCCTTTTCATCTTTAGTTAGGGTATCAATTTCGTTTTGAATATTTAAATATTTTGTCCAGTTTTCCTCTAAAATTGATAACCTATTATCTACTTCAGTTAATATTAATAATTTATCAGATTTAAATAAATTTAATAATTTAGTAAAATGTGCTTTTAATACGCACCTTTGTTTCTTTAGTAGTTCTGTCATCCTCGTCGCCAATTAATATGTACAAAAGTAACTTGTTGAGTCATTTATTTCTAAACACAATCTGATTCATGTATAAAATGTAACCGTTAAGAAGGTTTCAATCAGGTAAGTTATAACAATAAGAAATGTCCCTAAATAATATAAATAAATATGTATCAGTTGTTATGAACATGCACTGTGCAACCTGTCAATGTGAATCTATAACTTTGACTGTTGTTATATAAGGATAAATTGATATATAAGGTTTGATATATATCCACTCAAAATTGTTGTTGATATAATTCGTCAGGTTATGTTGTTATTGTTATATATCAAATGCTAAAAACCAAAACAAAGTGACGACATTATTGATGTTTTCATTCACTTTTCTTGTTTTCTGAATGAAATAACTACAAAATGGCCATCTAAAAAGGACGCTGTCAATCCATAGTTTGGTATTCGGCCACATACAGCGCTGGCATCACTTTACAGATTCACTACATTATATAACAACACTTTGATGTGTAGCGGTGTTTGATAAATAATGCCATATATTTAAAAAAAGTTACAGAATCGACCTCCAGCTGTGTGTAAGAATGACATCTTGAAACTAAATCAATATATTTTAAAACAAAATTCACCATTTATACATCCACTCTCAATTCCTGTGCTCTTGCAAATTCTTTTGATGTTTGCGAGAAAAACGATGAGTTGTGTGCATACGTGTGGCAAAAATATTTGTGTGTGAACTTGTATGTCAGAGGGTCTACTCTGCCACACACACCATATTCAACACACTCAGCCTGCCCAATGCAATTTTTTTTATTGGTATGAACCCTGCTTAAGGAGTGAGTTGTTTTTATTGTATTTTTAATTTGTTAGTTTATTAACTACCGAAGTTCAAAATACCATTTGACTGGACTATGAGGGTGATTTTTTCCCCCACAATTTAATTGTTTTTCTGTACAAAAGTGATAGTCCAGGAGATAGCGTGCAAAAAAGTGTCTGACTAACATCAAGCTAGAATTTTGTGTACATGTAAATGTTTTGGTGCTTTTTAAGAATATGTTGTCGGCTAAGTTCGTCTGCGGGACATAGCTTGGCAATAGGCATTTGAAAAAAAAAAAAACGGTGGAAAGCGGCCATGTCCCGCCCTTTTTGGTGGATAATGTGATTTTCATGATCCTGAGTACGATCTTAGTTAGTAGACTAATAATCAAGTTGATGGTAGTGTGTCACTTAGTAGTTTAGTAAAGCCTCGTTCACACGATGACACTAATGTCGCAACATTCAATGCCGCGAAATTAGTGTCGCCAAGTGTCGTCTTATGAACAGTAGATGTGATGGCACTAAACGCACTCGCTGAGTGTCAAGCAGTGTCACGGCATTAAATGTCACGACATTAGTGTCATCGTGTGAACGAGGCTTTATATTTAAATATTACTCTAAATCTTAGTGTTCCCCTATCAAGGGACAAACTGCCATCAACTTGATTTTTAATCTACTAACTAATTTAGTACCCTGGATCATGAAAATCACATTGTCCTTCAAAAAGGGTGGGACATGGCCGCTTTCCACCGTTTTTTTTTTTTTTTTTCAAATGCCTATTACCAAGATATGTCCCGCAGACGAACTTAGCCGACCATACATTCTTAAAAGGCACCAAAACATTTACTTATACACAAAATTCTAGCTTGATGTTAGTCAGACACTTTTTTGCACGCTATCTCCTGGACTATGATGCTCCCTCATCTATTTGTTATGGTTATCTCATAATGTGGTTTATGTTGTTTTAGTTATAGAAGTATAATGAATTATGTGTTTTTGATTGTGCAGAAGTACCAGAGTGAGATGGAAGAGTTAGAGGACCAGGGTGAACTGGGCTACGGTACATCGGGACACGTAGTCAAGATGCTGCATAAACCCAGCGGAGAGTTCATCGCTGTAAAGGTATTAACTCTCATTATTTCAAATCTTACATTTTACAGAGGAACTTCACTGTTGTAGACACCTTTGTGTGAATAAAGTTATATCCTCTATTCAAAAGTGCCCTGTTATGGGAAACATGTAATCCATAATTTATATACATAGAAGAAGAGTTGTTGAAAGGAGAGATGAAATTGAATAACTATTAATTGAAATAACTAAATATTAGTAACCTACTCGATTATTTGACAATGTATCATTTATCTTTTTATTTTTATTATACATTATTTATTTTGCTATAAAACACAAAAATATCACCTACTTGTTTGATCAAGTGATTATAATAATCAGTATTACAACAAGTTTAAAGAAATGAAATTTATATACATAACTGATAATATTCATGTACAAATAGGGATAAGCTCAAGTCAAACTAATATGTCCAGGAAATTTGTGTGTAAGTTAATATTTTGGTGCCTTTTAAGAATATGTGTTCGGCTAATTTCGTCTGCGGGACATAGCTTGGCAATAGGCGTTTGAAAAAAACAAACCAGTGGAGAGTGGCCATGTCCCACCAATTATGGTGGACAATGTGATTTTCATGATCTTGAGTACAATATAAGTTAGTAGAAGTTGATGTGAGTTTGTCATTTGATAGATTAGTTATTCAATAAATATTACTCCAAATCAAAGTGGTCACCTATTTTGGTCACCTAGTACTCTTGTATGATGAAATGTTTTTTTTTTAACTTCCTTTTCTGTTTGTAGAAAATAGCCCACTGATGGTCCCCTAATAATTTCAACCGTCTGCGTTTATTAAATTTTGCAAAATTTATACTTCTTAGATGTAAAAAAAACAATTTTAAAGCAAGTAAAAAAAAAAACAATGTTATAAACAAGATGCCAACGAACAGGCAGACAGACAGAAACAGTATATAAGGTTTCTTTTCGTACTTTTTACAGAAACTTAAAGAGGGGAAAACTTAAATAAATTAAACAAAAATGGGTTGAAATGTGTTGGGTCAGTTAAGGTTGAAATAAAAGTGTAGAAACTACTTCATGAAATTGGCTATATTTTGTCCCTTAAGGGACATTTTCAGGCCTGTGAACAAAGGTACTTTTTTTTTTTTATAAGTTATGAAATTATCGGTTACTATTATTAAAACATTAAACTGTCATTATAATAATGTGAGTCAGGAGGAATACTAGATTCACTCACTTATATAGACAAAATTACAATCACTATTATAACAAAGAAGACAGTGTTGAACTAAAATATGTAATTACCTCTTATCTACTGGTGTAGTTAAAACATTAAAAAAGGGTTTATATTATAACATTTTGTGAAAAATTTGTCAATTAAGTTAGTTCTAAAAACAAACCACAACCACTCTTCCACAAAACGGAAATTATATATACTATATAATAAAATTGTTACTATAAAAAAAAATTGACATGTTTAATTATTATTGTGTTTCAGCAAATGCACAGGTCGGGTAACACTGAGGAGAACAAGAGGATAGCTATGGACCTGGAGGTTGTACTCAAGTCTCACGGTTGTCCTTACATAGTTCGATGTCTCGGTTGTTTTATAACGGACGCCCAGGTCTGGATCTGTATGGAACTCATGCAGACCTGCTTCGACAAGCTCCTCAAGAGACTCGAATATCCCATACCTGAACCTATCATTGGAAAAGTTACTCTCGCTGTAAGTATCAACTTTATTTTATTTGTTTCTTTCAAGTTTTGATAAATTCTTAACTTTTGTTTAAAATGAACATACCTTAGACAATTATTTTGCATCATTTCAATTTTCTTAACTGTTGTTTGATTTATCAAATTTGGAGGCAATATCACTCTCCTCCGATGGAACAAAAATAAAATTTGGTGAGATTAAAGTAAACGTGAAACAATTGTCAACGGTACAATGGTCACAATCATCAGAATGTCAGTTTTTTATTTTATTTTTTATTTTATTTTATTTTTATTTATTTATTATAATGTTAACGGGAAGATCTCCCATAAATAACATAGTCAAAAAAAGAAAAGCAAAAAACAGAAGAACACAGAAATTACTAAACATACAGCATATAAATCAACTACAAATAAATTACAGGTATCTTTAAAATAACAAATTCAGAAAATTATAATCATAAATATTTAAAATACTTAGAAGATCAACAAATAAAATTAACATTTGTGTTTTTAAAATTTAAACTTTTTTTAAATGAAAAAAGAGACATGTTGAAGGGGTCGATATCTTCGAGGAAATCATTAAATATTGACATGGCCTGCGACATAGTGCTGGATTGTCCATAATTCGTGCGGTGATAGTTGACATGAAATATATTCTTATTCCTGGTAAAGTGAGGAGGGACTCTAAAATTACACTTTTCAAGTAATAATGGTACATCATATATTCCTGTAATGAGTTTAAAAACAAAGATAACCAGTGCTTCCATTCTTCTTTCTGCTAAGGATTTCATTTCCAATTTTGCTAGTCTCTCGTGATGTGAGAGGGGAGACGAACCATTATTCTTGAAGTTTAATAGATAATTCGTAAATCTTCTTAAGACCCTTTCAACTGATAAAATTTGCTTTTTATTAGTAGGTGCCCACACAACACTGCAATATTCTAGTATGCTTCTAACTATGGCATTAAACAATAAAACCATAGATGATGGGTGCATGAATTCTTGAGAAATCCTTATTACAAATCCCAGGTTCTTGTAAGCTTTCATTCAAACATAATTGATGTGGGGATTAAATGAAAGAGTACGGTCAAATATAACACCTAGATCCTTAATAGTTTCAACTTCTTCGAGAACAATACCGTTAACTGTGTAATTACATCGGGCAGGGTAGCTCTTTCTCGAGAAACATATAGCTTTGCATAGTTTGTTTTTTAGTTTGAGTTTGAATCGTGTACTCTGCAAACAACATTTTATTTATTTGTAGTGTGTATTAAATATAATTATTTAATGTCAGTTTTAGGCTCTCCTGAGAAATTTCAATTTTATGCAATTACGTCATTGTTTGATGATATTATGTGTAGGTATTTTAAAGGAAGTAGAAGAGTTAAGCAAATTAAAAGGGCAGTTACTATATATCTCTACACTTCTATATTTACTCTTAAACTTAAATTAATATTTTATTCTTAAAAATTAAATCAATGGTTTGAATAATTATTTTTATCTACGATTGATACGAAATATAAACATTGCATTTCTGTTTAGGTGGGTAGAAAGTGATTCTTTACGTACTTGTATTCATTGCGCAATGCGCATGTGCGTTTCATAATTTCTCTTTTTATCTGCCCTAGAGTGGTAAAAAAGAAGAATTCTTCACCTTAACGCAGGATTAGCGAGTTTGTTTACATTTAACAAAACTAATTTGCTGTTTGATTAATTAAAGTAACTGTATATATCAAGTTTTTAGTGAAAAACAATGATTGATTTGTGTGATTATGACGAAAATGAGGAGAATAATACGCCTCCTGAAATAATTAATTTGGCACAAAATACAACTAATGAATTAATGTCATCTTTATCAAAAGAGAAATACGATCATACATACAGGAAGTTTATAAAATTAGTTTTTCTGTATTTATTATTAAAATCCAACAATCGTAGATAAAGTATGGTAAGCAATGCAAAAACTGCTTTGCTCGTGTGGTTTTACTACCCTCGCTATCCCTCGGGTGCAAACTCCACACTCGCATGCAAAATGCTACTTTCCGCACTAGACATGTAATGTACTATTAAAAAAATTATCTGTCAATATGATGTGTAAAGTATGTACTACATGTAGCTAGGTTGTTATATTAATAGTGAGGTAGTAATTTTGATCAATGTATTAATTTTCAGACGGTGAGAGCACTAGACTACCTGAAGGAAGCTCACGGAGTTATTCACCGAGATGTGAAGCCGAGTAATATTCTGCTGGATTCTAGAGGCAACGTGAAGCTCTGTGACTTCGGCATCTCCGGACATCTCGTCAACTCTAAGGCCAACACTAAGAATGCCGGCTGTACTGCTTACCTCGCTGTCAGTACCTTGTCTTATCTTTTATTTAATATAAACTTTCTTTTAACACGTTCATGGCGTGCGACTAATTGTGTGGCTCAGAGCGGTGGCTGTGAGGTATATATAGGTATCAATAATTAAAGAATGGAAAAAGGTAGGCGAGAGCGGAAAAGTGGGGTAGAACCGTAGAGACGTGCTCTATAGAGCTAACTAGTTAAAAGAATCTGAACCATGAGGCTAGATATTAGAAATAAGGTAGAAGTGTAGAGGGGACAGCACGTTCCAGGGCCGTGGACCGCCCCATTGACCCAACCAGCACCACTGGGGAACGTGGTCTGCCATGAACGTGTTAATAACTTTTATGTTGACATTTGCTTTATGGGGTTTTTTAAGCAAACCCTAGCCCACCTGGGGTTTTTCAGGTTTAATCGTTTTTTTTTAAAGTTTTTTCTTTGGGGTTTCCTAGTTTTTTAATTCATATTTTACGATTTTGGTAGTATTCATACTACGGAAAAGATTAAATAAAGATTAAAAATATTAAATTTTAATTTAAATCAAATTATAATTATTATTAACTACGGGAAATAGACAGAGAAAAATACACTCCAGCGCCGGAATTTGAACCACGGGCCTCTATATTTCCAGTATAGCCAACTACCAACTAAGCTACGGAGGAGAATGATTTTCTCTGACGTTAATGATACCTCGTCCTGAATTTAAGCTTTCAATTTTTCACAAGTCTTAGAAGTCAACATTAATGACATAGAACTAGACCGAGAAATAACGCTTATAATTATAAAGTACCCAATTAGTACCTGTACCTAGTACAATCAATTAGAAATTCATATTTTACGATTTTGGTAGTATTCATACTACGGAAAGATTAAATTTTAATTTAAATCAAATTATAATTGTAGTTTTTTAATTTAAAAAAAGAAAAATTAAAGAGTCAAAAACTTAAAGAATAAAATATAGTTGAAGCTGTTTCTACTTTTTCTACAGGCCTGGTGGACCCTTGTAAACGGTTTGTAGTTACACTACTATTATTAATTTTTTGCCTGAGGCATGTGGTAAAGCGTGGCGGAGTAACAGAAGAATGTGCTTGGATCCAATAGCCAGCAACCTTAGCATGACATAGAACCTACAGTGAATCCAAACACGTTCAATAAACGTGATTTCTGATTACCTGAACTATTTACACATCTGGGTGTAGGCAAATAACTGGCCTCTCTTGTGCTGTTTTATATTAACAATAATAAGTGTATTTTGTGTGCTTACAGCCTGAGAGGATCAACCCTCCAGATCCTAGGAAACCTGACTACGATATCAGGGCTGATGTATGGAGCCTTGGTGAGTACAAAATACCTGTCTAGTTTCTAAATACATTAATGCCATTTATATAAAAGAAGAAAAAGCTCTGTATGTCTAAAGTCTTAAGGGTAATATGTAATTACGTCTTTTAAAATCCTGTTGGTTAGTAAATGTCACAGCCTTAAGCTTAAATTTCGTGTCTTCAACGATTAAGTCGTTGTCATGTCTCATGAGCAAAGTTCCATGAGCAGGCACCTCTATATTGGTGGACAAGTGGAGTCTTGTCCACCGTGTAAGTTCTTATTAATTAATTCCCTATTATTAATTAATTCCCTTGCCATTAATTCATCTAATCTTTCCACTCCCTAGTTCCTTAAAAAGTATTTTACTACGTTTTTATTAGCTTGCATTCTTGTTTGTTTGTTTGTCCGGTACAAATCTGGCAATCGATTTCTAACTAACTTCCCGAATAGCTAGACATTTGAAACTTTTAGCATAGCTCAGAACAAGATGACAATGCATTATTTTAATACTTTCAGCCATCTTTCAGCAGAATTTAATTGGTTTTCAGCAAATTTTGCTGTGAGGAAAGTTAGTTCGGAGGAAAAAATCCGCCAGTTATTTTATTTATTTTGCCATATCCAATATTTACGCAATCTTCATTTTGACGGGTCTCAAATTTGTGATAGATAAACATTGAATGACAGCAAAACAGGAAATATCGATTATATCATTTATCGATTATATTATTAATATTATTTCAAATATATCGATGGCATGCTTTAGATTTGGTGTTGGGGAGATCTGTTGTACAAAGATTTGTCCTTTTATAGGTTTAAGATCAGCTCTCTGGATGGTTGTCATTTATGTGAAGTAAATAAATTCGGAACTATTTTTTTTTTACTAACATTATATATTATATAACAATAACAATTATATTATCAACATTACATAGGATTCAACAGAAAATTTAAAAACGTAGTATATAAAAAGTTCTTTTTATCTTGATATTTTTCATCTATTGACATACACATGGGCGCCCATAGTCCAGAATTTAGGGGGGGGGGGGGGGAGGTGAAAATAATATACAGTAGAACCTCGATAAGAAGTGTCTCAAGGGGATTAGGGAAACAGTCTTGTTATTGAGGTGCTCTTTTTGTTGAGGGTTGTGTTATTAAAGTTATTTTGGCTTTCAGTCGTGTTAAGGAGGAATTCTGATGCATGTGGCTGACGCAGAGCACTGCTACAATGTAGTTCAATGGTAGGGATTCCTGGGTCGCTCTGGTCGTGCGGCCGTACCGGTTCGAGAGCAGTTTAGACGCAGTCGCGAAGGAGATAACGGGTCGTAAATATGTACTTGATCACCCTCTTCATAATTGTCCGATTGAATTCGGTTTTTTTTTAAACTATTCCTTTTTACGATTTTTAATCTGCCACCATTTCGTTAAATTAGATAACTTGTTTTTTAAATAGATATATATATAAATATGTAATCCCCCATCCTTAAAAAACCCTTGGTTATATATATTTTTTTAAAAAAAAACTATTTATTTTACCGAAACGGTGCCAGGTTAAAAGTTGTTAAATTGTAGAAAGGAACCGTTTAAAAGAAAAAAAAATTAAAAAATTAAAGTCCATCGGATCATTATAAATAGGTGGGTGTTCAAGTGCATATTTACCGTTTTTTAATCAAATCAGTTATGTCGGATAAAGCACTGTTTACAGTTAAGGAAAATGAAAAGTTGGTGGATATTGTTTCAAAATTTCCTGTTTTTTATTTTTATAACGACTGTGTACTTGGAATACCTCGTAACCATAATAATATTATTATTATGATAATGTTGTTTTCAATTTCTCTCTGAGTGTGCGTGTGATGATTTTGTCTGCTACTCAGCTCTTCTACTTGTGATGTTTACGAGACTATTTGTCAGTTCAATATTTTGTTATCATGTTGACAGGTATAACTCTAGTTGAATTAGCTACAGGTGTGTTTCCCTATCCTGATTGTAAGTCTGATTTCGAGGTTCTGTCGAGGGTACTCCAGGACGACCCTCCTTCACTACCTGCTAATAAGAACTTCTCCCCAGACTTCAGGCAGTTTGTTAAACTATGGTAAACTCATTCTTTACAATTTGTGCGAAACTGTGAGAGTTATGTGTGCCAAACACAGACAGACAGACCCCCAAGCGGAGAGAGAGACAGACATCCGGCTAAAATCCGCCCAAATGGGCTTAAAAACACCCAAAACGGATAATTCAGTTGGAATCTCGGTTTATGGTTTGTTTTTTTTTTTGGAGGGGGGGGGGGATAGAATGAAATACAATACTCTTCCTTTAAAGGTAAGGAAAAGTAAAAAGTTATTGTATAATTATTGAGATTATTATATACTTATTTAAGTGGTTATTTGTTCAAATGATAGGTTGTTTTGACTGAGATTTTGTGGTACTACTTCCAGTGGTGTGCTATGCAGGTGGCAAGGTTGGCATGCGCCACCTTCTAGGGTATAACTAGTATGCCTAGTAGCCTTTGGGCTTTAACACTTTGCTGCAATTAGGTATTTGTGGATTATGGACTCCACTAGTGTAAAATGGAAAAATTCTTCAAGTTAGCTAATACAAGTAGTTGCAACTTTTGATCTTCAGTAACTTTTTTGAGACAAAATGGCTCTGGTATTAAAATAAAATCTTTTATTAAGCAATAAAATATTTTCCTCTCAAAAATAATAACGGATTAATGTGAAGTCAATTAAGGAATAATGTTAAATGAGGATCATAAGGTTCAAAGAGGTAAAATTAAAGCACAAAATATGTAATAACTAAATAAAATAATAATATATAATAATAATAATAATAATAGTTTATTTGAGTGATATACATTAATATAATACAATAATGGAGGTACAAGGGTAAACAAGATAGAGGCATAAAGAAGGACTAAAGGGGCATGTTTGGAAGGATATGCCTAGATTTATTAAAATAGGAACAATGTCAATTGTAAAGTTATCACAACCCGACATATAAACAGAAGGAAGAAAGGTGAATGAAAATTGTCTTTGTTTTATTGTTTCAAATTGCTTATTTAGCACATTTAATTTAGATACATAAATCTTGAAAAAAGAAAAAAAAAAAAAAAAAAAAATCTACCGACAGACAGTAGACCATAAATGTTACTTGATGTCTTAAATAGATTGTTGCCTAGGAATTTTTGAATGTATCTATTATCTTTGGTAAGCTTGGAAGCAAAAAAAAAAAAAAATAAAAAATAATAATAATAAATTGAATGCACTGAAGGCGACAAGAATAGATTGAGTTGAACAAGATACAAGATAGTGTAAGTGCTGTGGTACATTAGAGTGGACACCAATTTAACTTCTACGCTGAGGACATGATAGTTAGAGAGTCTCTGGTAAAATCTGTGCACTCCTTTATGAACATTAAGGATTTATAGTATTACCATTCGCACTTGAGATTCGTTTTCTGTAGCCAAATATTCAAGTCTTTAGACATGTACCCTGTTGACACTACACACCTTATAGTCTAGTCTGTTGATTTTTTACAGAAATTTTGCTCTTTAAAAAGATAGAATTATTTGACATAAACCTTTTGCAGTTTGAACGACAATATTATAAACTGAAGTTTTAAAATAATGATGAAACGATTGTAAACTTGTGTGTTTTTTTTAGTTTGGTGAAAGATTTCCGAGAGAGGCCCAAGTACAGGAGACTGTTAGAGCTGCCGTTCCTACAGAGGTATGCTGAGGAACAGGTGGACGTAGCTGCTTGGTTCTCTTCAGTGTGGACCTCCACTCCTTCACCTAGGTACTGTATCTTGTCTTTTAAGCCGGGTCCACACTATATAACAAAACACCATATAACATGTAACATGTTATGTAACTTTGTTGCAGGAAGTTATATAAACATTCAATAACTTGTTAAATAACCTTTCTGTCCATACTACTTTTACATATAATAACCAAGTTATATAAAATATTACATAAACAAATATTTAAATAAAATTATAATTGTTATTAACTACGGGAAACAGACAGTGAAAAATAAACTCCAGCGCCGGGATTTGAACCACAGGTCTCCTGTATTTCCAGTACAGATGCTCTTACCAACTGAGCTACGCAGGAGAATGATTTTTCACTGCCGTAATCGATACAGGAGACCCGTGGTTCAAATCCTGGTGCTGGAGTGTATTTTTCACTGTCTGTTTCCCGTAGTTAATAATAATTATAATTTGATTTAAATTAAAATTTAAACTCTCCGTAGTATGAAAACTACCAAAAACTTAAAAATTGAATAAAAAAAAATATTTAAAAGCAAGTGTAGTTGTTCTGATGATGTCGCGGAGTAAGGACGGCGTAGTGCTTGCTGCAGCAGCCTGTGTAATTTTGGCAAGACAAAGGCAGCAAACGAATTGTCGCAGATATTGGGTTCGGCCTTCATTAAAAGCTCGACAAGTTTACAGTGGAACCTCACTTTTATACAATCTTTCTCTTTTATTCATTTGTCTATTCCATTTTTGTGGCAAAACTCGGGGTAATTTGATAGCCTGTGTACTTAAATTAATTACACGGAGAGGTCTCTTTTAATTTGTCTCTATGGACTGACTGACATGAAAAGGGCCTAGGGATCGGGCGACAGGTGTAGTGATAAGGGCTAGGGGGGCATGTGGCATGAGGCGGGGAGGGAGAGAAGTGAGGGAGCGGGGAGAAATGTTATAAAACATCCTTTGATGTTACTGACACTCAGTGGATAACATATAACATTGTTATAAAACAAGAAAAATGTTATATAACATGGAGTTATATATCTTTTTCATCAGACTTTTTGTAACATGTTATATAACTTCCTGCAACAAAGTTATATTACGTGTTACACTGTGTTTTGTTATATAGTGTGGACCCGGCTTTATCTTTGAACCTGGCCAACCCACAACATTTTGGCTGTTCATTTTACAGTATGCACTTTACAAGTTGTGACTTCTGACACTCAGATTGGCCAACCTAAATGAGGGAAAAAATATATTAAAAAAAATAATAAAGCCACTAGGCCTGTAGGAGGGGTGGGGTAGTGACATTTTTGTTTGCCTAGTTGGTCGGGCCTTCTAGAATCCAAAATCCTGACCTCTCATTGGCTCCCCACCTTAATTAGTTTTAGGTTCAATAAAAACAGGTTCAAATCTTGGTGAGTGTATTAGGTTCAATAATAACAGGTTCAAATCTTGGTGAGTGTATTAGGTTCAATAATAACAGGTTCAAATCTTGGTGAGTGTATTAGGTTCAATAATATCAGGTTCAAATCCCGGTGCGGTGGTGGATTTATAATATCAGCAGAGTGTATTTTTCTCTGTTCTGTCACCCTCTATAATTCTAATTTAATCTAGAAAAATGTTAGTTGTATTTGTGTAAATGATATGATGTGTATTTGTGTGTGCAGGAGAGAGGAGTCGGTGGACAGCAGTGATATGAAGGAATCAGTTCAAGGAGGTCATAAGAGATCTCTGTCTGGTGCCTCACCTCCTGAACCTACGCCTACCCAACCACCGATAACCCAGTCTCACTCCAGGTTCTCTCCTCTCAGGTAACGCATCCCTCTTCATTATCCACATAAACTTTACTTTTCCCTTGCAAAACCAGAATAGCCGTCATTAAGAGATCTAGAGCAATTGAAGTAACTAATCAGTGACCGTAGATGGTTAAAACTTAATATCCTAGAGTTGCCATATGGCAACAGCAAAACCTCCTCCCTCTATTATTATCTGGAGAAGTCCGAGTTAATATTGAACTTTTTAAATGTTAAAAGTTTTTCAAATGCAGGACTAAATTCATTTTTTTTATTATTATATTTATTTGTTTTGTCCAACGCGTATGTGACAAGACAGGTTTAAAAGATGGATTATTCCAAATTTTTGACATGAAAAGATTTTTTTTTTAAATTAATTAACTAATTAAATAATTTTATTATTGGTAATGAAACTATTAGAATATAAAATGATTAAAAATATAAAAACATTGCAGGTTCACAAAGTTTAATTTTTCTTCTCTAAGGTGAGCGTCAATTTGAAAGCTGCCACATGGCAACGCTAGATCATTACAGTTTTTTTTTCCAAGTCGTAATTTTATTCAATCATACTTGTTCATAAAATTTTGATGTTTTGTTTGCCTATTAAAATGTTTTATTGATTATTTGGTTGATGTAGCGTGTTTGGGGCCTCACGTATAGATGTGGAAAAACTGACAAATATAATGCATTTATAATTAGTGTTTCCTGATAAAAATTGCATTATTTATAGGCACTTTTTCATTTCATACTCTCTCGAAAAACCAGTTATTCTACATCGAAGCCCAGTTAATCTAGGACAGATGCATACACCCTAGGTTCGCAAAATCAACCTGTATACAGCGGTGTCTCAAAATAGAGGACTGAATATGGAAAATGTATTAAGAGAAAACTTATGAAATGAAGAAGTATCCACAATTGGTGCATTTTTGATCAATTATATGTGCGAGTTTTTTTCATTTCTATACATGATGCCCCAGCCATCAACATTATTTTCTAAATATTTCTCAATAAGTTTCTAATTTTTGTAATTATTTTGTTGAATAAAGCATAATTGATAAAAAATCGTATTAAGCTATCTTTTCATGGTTAATTGTATATGCATAATTCATGGATTCTTTCCAAAACAACTGGTGATGATGTATCACAACTAGAGTTTCCAAGTACAAACATATCTTATTAGATGTGGAACAGAAACATGTAGAGCAGATCGCCCAAACAAATATCATTGACAGAAAATCTATTAAAAGATCAATTTTAATCATTTAGTTTTCTAGTTTTATATCTGTGAGTATCTTTGTTATTTTTTCGATCTCCCTCCTGTGTACTTGGTGTATTACTGTGGCTTATTATTGATTAAAAACTTTGATATGTGTTGATTTATTTTTAGAAACCTGATAAGTAGTCCTGTGGCGAGTAGGAAAGCCAGCGGAGGAGGCAGTAGTCCTCTACTACTGCAGAGATTCTATCATCAGCAGTGGAGGCACAGATCTGCTTCACTCAGTCCTAGCAGAGGTAAGGAACAGAACGCTGCCGTGACTCTGGGACAGCCGCAGCAGCCTAGTAGGAAGAAACTCTCTGCTTACCTCAGACTACACTTAGGAGGGTGCGGCGGGGGTAGGAGTCCCGAACCTGAACCGGACCCGGTTACACAGCAGCGCTACTCGGCAGCGTTTAGACCTACCAACCAACCGCATCACCACGACTCTGCCGACTCTCCTTCACTGTCTCGCAGGTAACATACCACACTCTCTAACATTCTCTTATCACCTTGATGATAACCTACTTGATAAAAATTATGTCTGTCTGTTTCAAAAACCAGATTTAAAGTAATGCAGGGCCACTCTGCATTACTAAACCTTTTTCTCCTATACACACTTTGGGCCATTTACAGGGTGGCCACGATAAACTGGCTCACCCTGTTATCTCTTTTATTTTTGAAGATAGAGAAAAAATGGAAATGGGAACTCACCTTGGATTTTCGTGTAGTTTTATAATATGAGTTCCAAAAATATTTTGATCTCATAGTTTCGGCGGTATCTCTCTCAACTTTGTAATCTTAAATGGTAACCTATATTTTATATATTTTTTCTAAAATTAGATTGCTTTTGAAGAAAAATGAGCCTTGAATCAACAAAATCGGTTGAGAATTGGCAAAGATATTCAGTTTTCAATGTTACAAAAATGCTATTTTAGTAAGTAAAATACTGTAAACAAAAAATCACAAATTAAAAGAAATGATCTTAATTCTGCTTATTTCACTTATTTAGGTTAGTTGAATGCATTTACTGATATAAAGTCAAACCTTTTTTCCATTCCTTTCCTGAACTGTAGAGAAAAGGAAGATTGTCGACATACTGATCAAAAGAGGTCATACTAACAATGTTCCTGAAAGGAATGGAAAAAAGGTTTGACTTTTGATCAATAAATGCATTCAACTAACCTTAATAAGTGAAATAAAAAGAATTAAGATGATTTTTTTTTTTTTTTTTTTTTTTATATATATACTTAGATAGCATTTTTGTTATATTGAAAACTGAATATCTCTGTCAATTCTCAACCGATTTTGTTGATTCAAGCCTCATTTTTCTTCAAAAGCAATCTAATTTAGGGAAAAAATATAAAATATATAGGTTACCATTTAAGATTACAAAATTGAGAGAGATACTGCCGAAACTATGAGATCAAAATATTTTTGGAAATCATATAAAACTACACGAAAATTCAAGGTGAGTTACCATTTAAATTTTTTCTATATCTTCAAAAATAAAAGAGATAACAGGGGGAGCCAGTTTATCGTGGCCCATGGCCCATATACCATTTTCTCCTATACAAGTGTGAATAGGAGAAAAAGGTTTAACGTAGAATAATACATTATTGCTATGGCCTGTTTGGTGATTTGGTGAATGAAGCAGAACTAGTGGGATGAATTAAAATATGAAGCGTTAGTGTAGGTCATCATGAAATTTTGAAAGAATAATCTCTCTGAATAAAAATATATTTAATAATTCTCAAAGCTGCTTTCGGCCACTATAGGGCCATCATTCGTGCCTCATCAAACAGTAATCAAAATGTTAACAAGGAAACCGAGACAATAATACAAAATAACAGTTAAAAATCATGCTAGATATGGGAGCGTCTTTGGAGGTTATCTTAAAGGAATAACACAAACAGTCTCTTAACGTAAATGGTAAAAAAGAAATATTGCCAAAGCAGCTTTCAGCCTTCAAAAGGCCATCATCAGTACCTCTTGCGAAGAAAAACAGTTTCTTTAATAAAAAGATTTAGGAATTTCATTTTTAAGTTTTAGGTAGTAATTCATACTACTGAAAGTTTAAATTTTAATTTAAATCAAATTATAATTATTAATAACAAAGGGACACAGACAGAGAAAAATTGAAAAAGAATCTGGCGCTGGAGTCTATTTTTCTCTGTCTGTCTCCCTTTATTAATAATAATTATAATTTGATTTAAATTAAAATAAAAAGATTTAGTGAGTGGCAAGTTTACTTTATGTTGGAGATCAACATGTGACTCTAAAATAAATTTCATTTTATGTGGAGAGACTGTTTGTGTTATTCAGTTAAAAATTAATTATTAAAAAAATAAATAAAAATATAGATACATATAAAAAACTTAATCATTACATAAAAATATAACAATAGCTAAGAATAAATAAAATTATTATTTTTAATTATTAGTTAACTCCCTAAAGTTTTAGCTAACTGGTCAGCAATCTCATTTCCCTCAATGCCACAATGCTCAGGAATAATTATTAGTTGTACAAACAAAGGGGAGCCAGAGCATGGTCGAGCGGCTTAAGGTGCTCGCTTAGCTATCAATAAGTCGAGGCAACTTGAGGTCTGGGTTTGATCCCCGGCCATGGTACTCTGAATTGCATCTATGAATCGCGGAGGGTGCAGGGCGAGGGACACCCCCTATGGGGCACTATTCCCCCACTTTTTAATGTGGGATTGATGTGGGTCCGATCCGTGTCATAATGATGTGAATTGTATCTATGGCTCGAGGACGGAGCAGGGTGAGGGACACCCCTTATGGGGTACTCTTCTCTCACGCTTTGATGCTCGCTTATATAGCTTACTAATGACCACACCATACTCACTTACAATGGGGGTACAATGTATAAATGTATGATGTGTGAAGTAGCTGGAACTCTCCACCACGGGGCGTAAAAAGGGCCTAAAAGATGGCCTAATTGCAAGGTTCGAACAAATGGTTCGTCCTACCCGTTCTAGTAGGAAGTACTAGACTACTACTACTACTGCACAAAAAAACTGTGTCTTCAAAAACCTCACAGTATCTTCCCCTTCCTACACATAATTTATCTCTCCGTTAACTCCGGTTGCACCATATTCTCCTGACTACTTTCCTCTCAAATATTCTTATCAAGTGTTCACCAGTATTAGAGAGGGTCCACATTTCACCTCCATAATTAACAACTGGTCTTATGAGAATTTTATTAATTAAAAGCTTGTTCTTCCTCGATACTAAATTAACAAGTTAAGCCGGGTCTAACAACAAAAGTATATAACAAAATACCATGTAACATGTTATATAACTTTGTTGCAGGAAGTGATATAAACATTAAATAACTTGCTCAATAGCATTGTTAAATAACCTGTCTGTCCATACTACTTCTACATATAACCAAGTTATATAAAATATTACATAACAAAATATTTAAAAGCATGAGTAGTAGTTCCGATGATGTCGTGGAGTGAGGACGGCATAGTGCTTGCTACAGCAGCCTGTGTAATTTTGGCAAGACAAAGACGGCAAACGAATTGTCGCAGATATTGGGTTCGGCCTTCATTAAATGCTTGAAAAGTTTACAGTGGAACCTCACTTTTATACGATCTTAGGGCAGATGATTTGGACCCACGGAGTGGATATATTTACGATGATGGGAGCCTACAGGTGTAGTGATAAGGGCTAGGGGGGCATGTGGCGGGGAGGGAGAGAAGTGAGGGAGCGGGAAGAAATGTTATAAAAACATCCTTTGATGTTACCGACACTCCGTGGATAACATGTAACATGGTTATACAACAAGAAAAATGTTATATAACATGGAGTTATATAACTTTTACATCAGACTTTTTGTAACATGTTATATAATTTCCTGCCACAAAGTTATATAAAGTGTTACACCGTGATTTGTTGTACAGTGTGGACCTGGCTTTAGCAAAGGTAAGCGATGTAATTCAACGGTTAGTTTGTTAATATTATACGATGTGTTGCGTAGGTACATATCTCCAGTTCCACCGGAGCCACCGCCCCGTCGCCTCAGCGCTGAATCAGGTGGTGGCTCACCACTTCACTTGCACCGACGCCTGGCCTCTCTCACACCGCAGCCACACCGCAGGCAACCTCGACTGTAGCAGAACCCCACCTCACCGCCCACCCACCATCTACCTACCTTCGTATTAACATTTCCTTTTTATTTACTTTCGTTGCATTCCATATTGTGCTCGAAACATGGGTAAACGTGTTACCCATCTTATTATTAAAGTATCCATCACCTTGTACTTATTAGACGACAAAACTGTAAGTAATCTTTTTATTTTTATTTTTTAATTAATTTAATTTTGGTCACATTTTTTTTTTTTTTTTTTTTTTTTTTTTTTTTTTTTTAAGAAAATCATGTTTAATGTACTAACATTTTATATTCCACGTCGATCCAGATTTTGCACATTTAGTGATTTTTTTTTTTATAATTTTTGCAATGTGGATTTATTTATTATTTTTGATGGACAAAGATATTTGATAAAGACTATTTGACAATTACATAAATGCACTCTCTTGTAAAAAGTTGAGAGCCTCTACTCACATTTAAACTCACATTGACATGCAATTTCTTTTTATTTTATTTTAAATTTATAATCTTACCTTTTGAACTTATAAATTAGAGCTTTGGGACACCAAATTCAAAAATTAGAATAATAATTATATAAGGCATATATTTTTTTTTTTTTTATTATTACCATCAATAATTTATTTTAGTATTATTTCATTTGTTGTATATTCATATAATATGTATAAACTCCTTATCAATAGTATTGCCTATAATTTTGTAAAAAATAAAAATGTTGCATAAGTGTTGCAATACTTTTGACATGGATTATATATATTGCATTTTACTTATAAAATTTTTGTTTAGATTTTTTTTAAAAAAGAGGAAAAGTTGAAATGGTCTATTTAAAATAAAGTATAAACAATACAATAATTAATTTAAAAATACTGATAATATTTAGAGATAGCAAATAATAAATAAAATCAGACAAATAAATTAAGATAAGGGAAACAAATTGACATTATTATTATTAGGTACATTTTTCCATTACTATTCTTATTTATCTATATTATGTGTATTTAAAAGTTTAAGATCTATTATTATTATTATTTTAAATTTAATATCAGGTGTCCTGGATGTGGAATAATAAATGGTATTTTATTTATTTATTATTATGATTATTAGTGTACTCTAAAGATAAAAGATTGTATGCAATACAGATGAACCCCTCATCTGTCAACTACTAAACTGGAGCAGGGATGGAAAAACACAAAAAATTCTGATAATCTTAGGAACAAAGGAAAGCAAATATTTCAGTGAAATAATTAAATCTATATTGTTAAAAATAAATTTAGTTTTTAGATATTTTATAATAAAATATACATACTAATCCTGTTAAGGAATACCCACCTAAGTCTTTCAGACACTTTTTCCAATCTTTTATAATTGTTGTTACCCCAACTGCTATCTCTGAAGCTAGTTTTAGAACGGACTCAAGAACGTCTATTAGAAGGACATCTAACTTCTACAGTAATGTACACTCAACCTGTATTTGTATCTGTTGAGCCGGCATATTCACTAAAGTTATAGCGTAACACTGGATTATAAATTAATATAGATTGACATGCACGATAATAAGGAACAAAGTGTTGCCATCAGTGCGGTAGCAAAAAACCAACTGGCTGCTTTTATTGTTTTATAATCAATATTCTGATAAGGATTAAGTTTGGTCATGTCAAATTAAACTGTCAGACGAGGAGTCGGGTATCCCGAGGAGTCAGATATTCCGAGGTCGGATATTTCAAGGAGTCGTATATTCCGAGGAGTCAGATATCCCAAGGTCGGATATTTCAAGGAGTCGTATATTCCGAGGAGTCAGATATCCCGAGGTCGGATATTTCAAGGAGTCGTATATTCCGAGGAGTCGGATATTCCGAGGTCGGATATTTCAAGGAGTCGTATTTTCCGAGGAGTCAGATATTCCGAGGTCGGATATTCCAAGGAGTCGTATATATTCCGAGGAGTCAGATATCCCGAGATCGGATATTCCAAGGAGTCGTATATATTCCGAGGAGTCAGATATCCCGAGGTTGGATATTCAAGGAGTCGTATATATTCCGATGAGTCAGATATCCCGAGGTCGGATATTCCAAGGAGTCATTTATATTCCGAGGAGTTGGATATCCCGAGGTCGGATATGAGAGGTTCTACTGTAGTTTATAATGAGAAAATGAGGCTTAACTAGGTTTTTAAGGCCATCTCTTCAACCAATATCTAAAAACTAACATTCCTTGATGTGCGAGTAGGGTGTGGATTACACCTTACTCGCTTCGGTGGTACAATCAACAGAGGTATGATGTGTGAAGTGGCTTCAACTCTCTACCACGGAGTTAGTAAAATGGGCTTTAAAGATGTCCTAATTGCAAAGTTCAAACTTGTCCTACCCGTTTAGTTCTAGTGCTAGCACCTTACTACTACTAGAGGTCGACCAAGAAGTCATGGAAATGAGAGGAGTGCGCTAGTGTTGTCATGTACAGTCAGTTTTTAATAAAATAGACCATTGTCAAAAAACACAGTGTTGTTCTTTTGTTATTAATAATTTTATTTTTGATAACTTCTATATTTTTTGCAACAGGCAACACTGCACCTGATAAGAAATCACTAATAATATACGATAATATTTTTATATTATTATTTATTGATTATTTATAATAATATTCCTTAAATCTAAATCGATTTTTTTTTCTTAATCTATTTTTTTCTTCCTCTTTATTTCTGAGTTTGATTTGTTACTTTTTTATTTCTGGATTTTAGTTGTTACTTTTTTGTGAATTATATTTTTTACTATTACCTCTCTCGGCTTGTTTTTGGAAATTTTCTCTTTAGTAAATTAAATTTCCTGGTATTAATAAAAACATGGATAATAACACCAATTCAAAATTAGGAAGAAAGACTCTTCACAGTCAAGGACGTGAAATAGTTTACAATGTGTATTTGTATTTTAAACACAACAGCATTGGCGGGAGTGGCAGTTCAACAACAGAAGTACCTATCCATACAGATATTAATTATCATGGAGAGCAATCATTTTTATAATAACAAATACATATAATAAGTTAATATTATTATGTTACATATTATAATAAGTTTGTTCCAACCCCGTTATTTGTAGCGTCCTTTGCATTTGCATCATCCCATGGATTTGTGGATCGTACACAAATCGTTTAGGATAGTTGTGACTATAATTCGTACTCCATAAAAACAAACAAAACAGGAAACCTAACAGATTGGGAACCTTGCTGTTGTTATTCTTGAGATTTGACACAACTGCGCATGTCATACAAACTAGAAATGGGTATTGTCTTAGCACCCGACTGTACTGACTTTGGCACTACTCGGAAGTTCCGATTTTAAACGAAGTTAAGCTTTCTGTTTCTCCCGTGTTCATGACTTCTTGGTCGACCTCTAGTAGTTGTTCATCAATAGAAATGCAATTGCAATCTCAAAAACAATTGTCCTTAGAGTACACTTATTATTTGCACAATTATTTTGAACAGATCTACACTAATTTTTGAATAAATATAATTTGATAATCTTTTTACACTTATTTTATGTACATTTATTTATTTGATTAATTATTGACTTAATGTTATTTTATTTATAATTGATTTTTTTTTTCTTTTTATAATTATTTATTTGGATTAATTTGCTTCTATGTATATTTTTTTGTTATCTACTTGATTTTTTATTTTTATTATTATTAAGAATTTTCACTTTTAAGATAAACAAATAATAATTTTTCCCCCCTCTTCGGAGGAGAGTGTAACTTTAATTTTTTTTTAAATAATATATTTAATTAATAAATCAAAGTATTAATGTAGTGCCAAAAGAAACAACATTTTTTTACTGCGTTAAAAATTATTGATATTATGTAAAAGTACTTTTGGTTTTTTTCCCCCGTTTTAAGCTAGCTACATTCACTCTCTGTGACAAAAAAATTTAAAAATTTAAAAACAATAAATAATTTCATTTAAGATTTTATTTACATACATTTTTAAAAATAAATAAAATTTATTTATATTTTATTTATTTAGTATTCATGATAATATTTTTAATTTTCTTTTGTTTGGATTTTAATTTACATTTTATCACAGCCACTCCTCTAGATTTTGGTAGAAAAAGGATTTTTCAGTTCATTTTATTTTTAAGTAGGATCCTGCTGAATATGTAAAAGCACATTCAATTGATAAAAAAGCTCAATTCTTCTTGCAAAGGAATTAAAATGTGTTTTTTTTTTTTAAATAACTTTTTTTGGACTCTTAAAACCCTTAAGTTATGGACATTTATCAAAAACTTTCTCTCAAATTTGAAGCATCTTTACCGCAATTTTCCCCCCTGTATTATAGGATGTTAAAAATCAAAGTTAAGATGTTTGTTGGACATTTAGAAGAGACCAAAATCAGTTTAAAAATTAGGGATGTGAAAATGAGCAGTTTCAGAGATTGAAGTTGTCGGCCCTAAATATCAAGTTGATAGTAGTTTAGTGGTGTTCATTTTGAAGTTTGTATCATTTCACCTCTTTTTGGCTGCACCTGATCTTTCCACTTGTTTTCTTGCATACATTGTTCAGAACTATAGTAGAACCTCTGTTAACCAAAATAAAAGGGGCAGAAGGGATTTCGGATAACCAAAATTTCGGTTAATAAATAAAGTTTAATCATTTTTAAAGCTAAAGGTGTCATAATATATAGATGACATATTACAAACTTATTTTATTTAGGAACGTACATTTTACAGACATATGTATGTGCATACACATTTTTAATAACTATTTTTACAGTAGGCTTACTGTTTTTCGAAAAAAACTCTATTTGTATAGCGTAACTCTGTAAAAAGTATTATTATACAATTAAAGCAATACACGTTATCTTATCCATTATTTATTTTTTTTCACCAGTTTGCGATCGTTGCGGTTAAACAGTATTTTGGTTAAAGAGGTTCTACTGTAGCCTTTAATTTATACTATTCCTACAATTGATACTCAGATTGACCAACCTATCTGAAAGGGAAAAATAAAGTCACTAGGCCTAGGGGAGAGCATATTTTTTTTTTTTTTTTTTGTTTTTTGTCTGTAGATTTTCATTTCTTATTTGTATGAATATGTTTTGACATTTAATTTAAAAAGTTGATATCGCTTATAAAATCATCAAATTTAATGTTGGTAGTGAAATGTTATTGAAAGTTTTTGGCTTAAAACATAAATTTAACGCCAGTAATGTATTAAATTGTCGTACTGTGTGAAAGGAAGTTGTCGATTATAAATTTTCGGCAGTTTAATATTCAAATGGTAGAGGTTAAAATGTCTTCTCGAACGGTTATCTTTAGTTTCATGCCTCTCCACAAGTGACATTTTTATTTGCCTAGTTGGCCCGACCTTCTCAAATTCAAAATCCTGACCTCTCATTGGCTCCTCTCAATATTTTTTTTATTTTCCCGTTATGTCATAAGTTATTAATTGTAAGAAAAGTATAAGTTTTTACTGGAAAACTAAAATTATAATAATAAAGCTAAATATGCATTTATTTTCTCTCTCTCTCTCTTTTATTTTAATTAATTAAAAGTTAACTAATTTTTATTATTTATTAAGTTAACACATTTTGTTAATTTTCATTATTTATTTTTTTTTTTTTTAAAGCTTCCTTTAAATTATTGACTCCACAATATTTTCTTGTGAAAGCTGTTTTCTTAACCATTTTCTTTTTTTTTTTTTTTTTTTTGGCAGCAATCTTTTTTCGCTTGAATAAATCTTCAAGTAAAAGTTTTTGCTTTTATTTTTAATTTTCTTAATTTTTCTTTTTTGGCAATGCTTTATTCTTGTAACAATTAGTTTTATTTAGAATATAGGGAAGAAAAATAAAACAGTTAATTTGGACCAAAAAAAAATTACGGTGAAGAAAACACAGGAAGAGCAAAAATAAAAGATTTTATAACTGACTTAATTTCAGTTAAATGTTAAAATGTATCAATACAAAATAGTACATTACGCGTCTAGTGCAGAAAGTAGCATTTTGCATGCGAGTGTGGAGTTTGCACCCGAGCCACAGCGAGGGTAGTAAAACCACACGAGCAAAGCAAAATACATTTTTTGCACGAGTTGCATACCGTACTTTATCTACGATTGTGGATTTTAATAATAAATATGTTTATATTTTGTATCAATCGTAGATAAAATACTTAACAGCTTTTGTATCTGTACTTCATTCTTATATTCTCCTATTTTTCAAGTTATTTTGTTTTCTGAATATTTTTTTTTTTTTAATAACGTGCTTTTATTAAACTTTACTTGCTTGTGAGGTGCAAATTCTAAAAAATAAATTTGTAACTAAATTTCCGTCTGCCAAGAAAGCTGAAATTTTCTCTGATTATATGATTTCCAATGATAAAAATTAAGTTTTAAAAAAAATCCCAAACATGAAAATCCACTTACATTTTAATAGTAACTTATTTTATTTTTTTGAATAAGTTTAATGTAAATTAACATTTTCAAAACAGTTTTTTTTTTTTAAATTTAGAAATAAAAATGATTTTTATTTTCCATTTAAAATCCAAGCAAAAGTCAATCTTCATCATAATCATATTAATTAAAAATTAAAACAGAAAATTGAAAATGAAAATTTAGAAAACCAAATTTACACACACACATACCACTCTCTCAATAATTAAAGAATTTCCCTTCTTCACTTTTCAATTTAAATGATTAAAAAATTAAATTCATTAAAAAAATGAGCACTTTTGTCGCTTAAATGCCTTAAAAATAATTAAAAATATGAATAAAAAAATTAGATTTAATTTAAAAAAAAAAAAAAAAAAAAAAAAACAGAATAAATATATATATATATATTATTAAAGTGTATGTATAATTACTTGTTCTAATTTAATGATTTTTTGCACTGTTAACATAATGTTGTATATAAAATTTATATATATATATAATATACATAATTATAATAATAAAATTTAAAATAAGTTATATGTGTATAATTAATAATGAAAATAATCAAACAAAATGTTTCTGAAAAAATATAAAGAAATAGCAATAAGTTATTATTATTATTTTTATTTTTTGTTTATGACAATTGATAGAAATTTTTATTTTTGAGACTTAAAAATGAATAATAATAATAATAATTACGTAGTTTTACTATTAGTGTTTTTTTTTTTTGTTTTTTGGATGAAAGCTTTTTAATATTTTTACTGTCATTATTATTTTTTTTTTTTTTAATTTTAATTAATTAATTAAATTAATTATTCTGTATTAATTATTTTTTAGGATCTAGTCGTTTTTTTTATATTGTGTTTTGAGTGGGAATTTTATCAGAATTTATTTGGAGAAGAGAGTAAATTGTAATATTAAATATATATATATATATATATATATATATATATATATATATATATATATATATATATATATATATATATATATATATATATTAGATTATAGGTTCCTAAACTTATCAACTTCACCGCATTTTCTCATTAAAGTATATTACCATCGGCCTCCTAAAATATATATTCTAAACATACCTTATACTTAATTGCAATTCCAAACAGTGCATAAGCTCCAAACATACTCAAACAAACAAAAATTGTATCAAAAAAGTTATTAGACACTGGCATTCATAAATAATAAACACAATTTAATATGCATAACTTATGACAATTTATTTGTTTGTTTTTTTAATAAAAATGCAATTATACTAAAAAAAAAAAAGAAGTTTTATTAAACTTGAAGCAATAATCGCCGGTTTCTGTACGATTAAGTTAAAATTATTAAGTGCAAAATTTTATTGTTGCATATTCTTTTTCTACACTTCATGGCCTTTAAATTTATGTATAAAATGTCATGGTGACTAAAAAGTTTTTTTTTATTCACCCACTATATTGGAAATATTAAGTGTGAAAACTCTAAAAAGAGTACAGTTGCCAAGATACACCTGTGTGACGAATTTCATGTTATTAGCTATAGTAGTTTTTGAATTGAAACATGCCAACGGACAGACACCAATGACAAAAGCCAACCGACAGACAGACAGATCCGTTATATAAGGTTTCTTTTCGTACTTCGTACATCATCCCCATTATCACTTCGTTCTATCTCATCGCCCACATTTGGGAACTTATGTTTTAGAGATTCCCCAACCTGGAGCAAACGTTAACTCCCTTTGTCCATTGTATTTATAATTGTATAAACCCTCCATGAGCTGTGGTACCACTTTTAACATTATTATATATTATTCTCTTCTTGACAAATAGAATTTATTTTGTTAAAAAATTTCCACTCAAATCTTATATTTGTAAATATTATTTGGATTTAATACTTTTTTTTGTTCATAATTATTTACTTTTTAGGGTGCTATTATAATCGTATTATTTTAATTTAGTTTTATTAAAAAATAAAATAAATATAAAAAAAGAAGGTATTATTGTGTTAATTGGTTAGTTTTTATTATAACTTTTCTTAAAAGAAATTTCATTTAGGGGTTTACTAGTTTATTATTATTTTATTTGTTAAGCTGGGTACACACCGCTTGGCCTGAGCTTTAAACTGAACTTTCCGTCCGATCTTAATAGTCCCGACTGTTGAGAAGAAATATACACCTTGAGACGACAAGGGCTTTAGATGGACAGTTCAGTCTAATCTATCAAGCCTGGATCATGTGTTCCCGGCTTTATTAACATTATTGTTATTATTATATGTTCTCTATAATATTTTATAATTAAATTCATTATCTTTAATACTTTAACTATGGGTATATATTGGTAATACTGGTATTGTTTGATATTTGAGGCCTAGAGAACGTAGGGAATGCATAGGCTGGGGGCAGCTCTTACATTGCATCTTGACATGTGGACTTACAGCTAACACAGTCCTCTTTAATATTCCCCTGCATGGATTATCCCCTTGTACCTCAGAGCAAGGAAGGGGTAGAGGGAACAATACTATAGAATCTGGGTCTCAAAAACTGGTTCATTATGCTACACCCCTATACTAAACCTCCCAAGCGGCAGTTTGGTGAAACAATAGCGATATCAGCTGATAATAATAAGTGATATTTTCTTATGACATTTAATATATTTATTTTTAGTACAGTTTTCTTCATAAAAATGTACTTTAATGTTTGTTGTTAACCTTATTAATTATCTAAAGGCAGTAACATCGTTAATAAACGTGTAACAGTTCCTAGATAACCTATAGCAATCTTCTATGAGTGGGGTGTCAAATAAATGCTACTGATAAGGATTTGTTGACAAGCGTCTGTGGAGACAGAAATACAAGGAATAGACCAATAAGACAAGGACCAGTGACCACGTGATCACTTTAGTTCGGATTGAGCTCGCTTGAAAGTGTTAGTATATGGGTGTAGCATAATGAACCACTTTTCAAATCGCATTGCTCCCTCTATCCCTTCCTTGCTCTGAGCCTTGTACACTTTCCTCTCCCCACATTATTATAATATAATAAATAAATAAGTAAATAAAAACTGTACATAGACCCAAGATATCATTATGCGTAAAATAACAAACAATAAAATCAGTCATTGATTGTAATATATCCCCGCAGTGATTACACTGGTATAAACTAGTAATGAGGTGCATAAAGAACTTGCGTAGAATTGTGGTCTTACATCAGCCATACTATCTTCTCAATATTGCTACCAGGATAAGTTTTCGGTGAAAACCTTGCATATTCTTGTTCAAACTGAAAAGAGCTTTACATTTGTTTTACGTAACACGCCATATAAGTATAAAAACTTACTTGTAACACCCTCATCTCGGCCACATTTGTGCTGAACTTTTGTAACAATAGTTACATATTCAATTACAATCCTTATATAATAAAGTTATTGCAGGCTCACTGACACATATAATCTTTAATACATGCTCGCTACGCTCACCTGTTTATACAGCACTTGTAGTAATTATTTATTAAATAAGGTTATTGCAGGTTCACTACTGTCGCCTGTTTATGCAGCAATTCTACATAATCTTTATTAAATTAAAAATTAGGGTCGCTACGCTCGCCTGTTCATACAGTATTTGTACATAATCATTATTTAATAAAATTAATGCATGCTCGCTATGCTCGCCTGTTGTTATAGCATTTTATACATATAGCAGTATAAAAAGGTGATTTTAGCGAGCCTGCAATTATCTTATTAAATAATGAATGTGTACAAATACAGTATGAGCAGGCAAGCGTAGCAGGCTTAATTTTTTATTTAACCCTGTCTTACTAACACTGTCTAATAGTCAATTATTTCTAACACTACACCTCTCAGACGTAAATTAAAATTAGACCAACTTATACACGCTTAAGATTTAAATGCTGATAAAATCATGAACTTGAAACATTTCTTTGTCTAATAAAATGGTGAAAAGGTGCTCGTTAGGGAGAAAAATATTACCAAACTGACCCTTTAACCTGAAAAGAGCAGGTCAAAATATACATTTTACATTTTTCCTCACTTGCACCTGCTACATTTAAATCTGAAATTATATTATGATAATCTAATGAATAGATATAAAAATAAAGTACACATTGTTATAAATATAACAATATAATATTTAATAAACAAATTTTAGGAACAATGAAAAAAGCCAATTAAAGGCAACAAGCTTGATAAGGTTAGGCTCGATAGGGTCCCTGAGCCACAGTATAGACTAAAAGAAGTGGTAAATAACTTATATAAATGTACAGCAAAAACCTGACTTTGACGCAATCTGAAGGTTAATTAAACAGAGATAGCATACCTAGAAGGACTAATGGCTGGCACGCTTGCGCACCGAGAGCTATCAACTATAGTCAGCATGTACGCCTTAGAGACGTATTGTTAGAAGTGCAGGGTTAATAAAGATTATGTACAAATGTTGCATAACCAGGCAAGCGTAGCGAGCCTTCAATAACTTTATTCAACAAATATTTATTTATTTTTTTTTTATTTTAAATTTTAACTTATTTAAAAAATATTAGAAATCATTTTTGAATATTTTGTTTTCTACTTCAAAAGAGCTTTAAAAATATATAACATACCATAGAAGTATTCGCATTTCTTTCAACACCCTCCTATCGGCCATATTTCTTTCTAAAATGCCGGCAAGTAAAGAAAATTGTAATAATATTTATAATTTCATTTTCCTACTCTTACATGCCTTTAAAACGATGTATAACACCTCATGTTGGCTCAAACCTTTTTTTAGTCGTCCACCATATTTGCCGCCATCTTCAAAATATTAGGTGTGAAATTTTTTATTGTTAGATATTCCTTTTCTACACTTCAAGACCTTTAAATTGATGTATAACATTTCATACTAACTAAAAACATTCTTTTCCTTCTCTTAAAGACCTTTAAAACGATGTATAACACGTTAATGCTGGCTGAAACCTTTTCTTTACGTCGTCAGCCATGCAGGCCAAACTATCCTGTTTTCACAAATGCTGAGATGCATCTATGTACTAAATTTTGTTGAAATTGATAAATTTGTATTCCAGTTATCGTTAGACAAACAAACAAACAAACAAACTTTTCAAATCCCAAGTCTCTGAAATGAAGAACTCACTACGCTCGTTCAATGATTTAAAAAAAAAAAGAAGTTATTTCAAGTTGTTCAATTTATTTAAACATAAATTCATCCAATGTATGTGTCATCATATTATTATAATTTATTTCTTATTTAGTATTAAATTTTTAATTAAATAATTAACCATATAGCCAAAAAACAGTTTTAATTAACTGTTAAAAAATTCACAATGCCATCTAGATCTAGTTAATAATTATTATTATTAAATTATTTCTTTATTATATTTTTTATTTTAATATTATAATTTATTTTTACTAATACATATTCATACGTTATGTTTAATTAGATTTTTTTTAGTGAGGGTTTTTTTTTTTTTAATTTATCGATAAATATTTTTTTTTTTTTCTAATTCTGTTCATTTTTTTTATTTGTTGTAATTTATTTATATTAATTCAAATATGGGATAGTGTTAATATTTTCTTTGGTTTTTGCAATCAAATATTACTTACTTATTTATTATATTTTTGTATATTTTGATCTGAGTCAAGTTGGAATTTTTTCCTTTTTTTTTACTTTATTAGTTTGTGAGATACTAATTTTTGGTTTGAGAATCGGGATGCGTCTTATATTTAATATGGTATTTAACTTTATTATTTTTTGTTTTAAATTTCATTTGACAAATACCATCAAATTTTAAATTCAGTAGTATTAACTTTCTAAAATGTAGCAACAATTTAACAAATTTTAGTTACGCTGTAGTTAGTAAAAAAAGATTAAATTTATTTTAAATTAAAAAATGTTCAAAATTTACTACCAGCTTTAGAGGGAACAGGATAAAAATTTGGCGTCTTTTTAAGGTTTCTTACAGGACCTTAAGCAATACACTCACATACATTATTTTTAAACATGTATCACCATCATTGCTCAATATTGTTTTGGCAGCTAAGCTGTATATAATAATGTGTATATATGTGTTAGTTTAAACAAATACATAAATAAATAGTGTGAAAAAAATCAAATTTAAATTTATTCAATATAAGGAAATACATAAATGACAAGTCTTTAGTTATAATAGCTCTATGGAAATAAATAAATTAAATAATTTTTTATAAAAATTTTTAAAAAATTGTGAATAAAATCAATCAGAAAAAAAATTGTTTAATTTTTTTTGATAAGATAATCTTGAATTAAGAGATCTTAGCATGGAACAAAATAGTCATTGAAAAATTGATTTTTTTATTCACTATGAATAATTTCCTTAAAAAAAAACCTAACTTATACTAATATTACGATTAGGCTTTACTCTGACAGTGTTGGGAAATCTAAGGGAGAACCAATGAAAGCTGGAGATTTTAACATTTACAAGGTCATATGTCACAATCTTGAACCTCTCATTGGTTCACTCTTGATTTTCCCATGCCGTCAGTGTAAATACTAATTGTAATATTAGTTTAATTTTATTGCCTTTTTATCCAATTACTGGTGAGCACCTTTAACATTTTTTCCCTTATACCTTCTTAATCTTATTTTTAATTTATATTTATATATTATTTTTATCCATTTAATAGGGTAAACACCAATTGTTGGGACTCTTAAGAGTAAATTAAACCTTAAAATGGTAAATATTTTCTTAAATTTTGTTCCGTAGTTTACTGCATTCTCTTACTTTTTTTTTTTTTTTTTAAGAATATCTCACAACTGTTCCTTTAGCACTTATGTACCAACATATATTTTCATATGAAAGCATAAAGTTTATGTTATCTGGTGAAAAATAAAAAAGATAACCAAAATCAAAAGTTGCTTAAACCTTTTTATACCGTTTAGTCCAGCACAGTTTAAATTAAAAACATCTTAAATAAATGCATCCAAGTTAGTGGCTAGGAGGTGGTTTGCCGAGGTTACAGCTACGATGTGGTAATTTCTGGACCATCTTAATATCTAGAACTGATTTACACCTTCTTGGTGTCTTCCAGTGCCACTCTAGTCCTTAGACTACAATAACACACTTTTTAAGGAATGATCAACAATGTCTTGTCAATAAAACAACAATAACATATGTTGTATTCTTATTATTATAAGATATGCGCACTAGTGTGCCAACGGCTGGTTCCTTGCTGACAATTGGTTAGTTTACCCTGCATTTTTTAATTTATTTTATTTATTTATTTATTTTTTTTTTTTAACAGAAATAATTAATTACTTTCTATAGTAGCCTCAGGGGTTTGTGCTGTAATAGGAGTTTTATCAATTTATTTATTTAATACAAATACATTTTTTATTTTTATTTTTTTTTTTTTTGTCATTAAAATAAATGGTAATTTGTTTATTTATTTATTTATTTATATTTTTAACAGAAATAATTAATTACTTTCTATAGTAGCCTCAGGGGTTTGTGCTGTAATAGGAGTTTTATCAATTTATTTATTTAATACAAATACATTTTTTATTATTTTATTTTTTTTTTTTGTCATTAAAATAAATGGTAATTTGTTTATTTATTTATTTATTTTTTTTTTTTTGTATTGTGGTCTCAGTATAAGGGTAATACATTTAAACATTAAATATTTTTTAATTAATTTATATAATTAATCAATTTTTAGGTGGTACATAGGCTTGCATAGCTGAAGTTTTCATTATATTCTACTTAACCCTAGAACGCTAACCTGGAGTCAAAATGACTCCCATTTTTTTTTAAACTACGAATGCACGGTGTCTGTAAAACACAGAACTCCCACATCTCAGCTATGCTATCTCCCACCCTTGAATGACCCTTCTACACTTCTATCAGTTCCACATTCAGATTCTAAAGAGGACATATCGTTTGTTTTTCTGCAGTCACGGAGTCATTTTGACTCCTGTTTAGTCTTACACGTAAATTTTTTGTAGGTAATTTTGACGCAGAATAGTATTTTTTAGAATAGTATGTCGTGTTATTGTTTATTTGGTCATTTCAAATCTTATAAATTAGATATTATATAACTTTTAATTCAATAATTATTTCAAATTAAAGGTAATATAATTGTAATTTATTCATTTATAAGTATAAATTGTTATATTTTTTTTTATCTTTATATGTCTAAATTATATAAAGTTAATAGAATATGAATATAGTCAAATAATGGAGAAAAAATACAATGATCCAAACGACATTTATCGCTTGATGAAGGAAATGACCGATTCAGATACCGATTATGAAAAAGAGCGTATTTGACAATAATGGTAACGGTTGTGATTTGGACCCTGATTTGAATATAGAAAATGCCTTTTTTGATCCCATCAGCGATGATGAGGAAAATAATAAATTAATTGAAACAATTTACGAAATAGAAAAACCAAAGGAAAGGAAAGAAAAAAGCTACATAAAAAAAAGTAAATAAAACCACTCCGGTAGATAACAATACCGGATATGTAATAGTAGTGCAGTTTGAAAAACCGGAATTAAAAGGAAAAAAAAATGTTTTTTATGGCAATCAAAGCACCCAAGTGTCCCTTCAACTAGCACTAAAACGTGTTAAAAAAATATTGTACTTATTAGGCCTTTATATTTTAATAAAACTGGGTATAATAGATTTGGGAGTCAATATGACTCAAGGTTAGTCTTAAGAGGTTAAAAAATATGGTTAGCGTTCTAGGGTTAAGGATCTGTTTTTTAATATTTCTTACTTGGGGAACCAGCATGAATGTGTGGATTAAATTACTTACCACATCTGCTAGGCCATCAGTGAATCGAGATGTCATGGGTTCAATCCCTCACTGTGATGCTCTGATTTATATGGCTCACTATTGATCACATCATACTCGCTTGGGTGGTACAATATACAGAGGTATGATGTGTGAAGTGGCTGCAACTCTCTACCATGGGGTTTGTAAAAAGGGCTTAAATTAGCCCTTAATCGCTAGATTTATAATTGTACTGAGACACCTATACATTTTAATTTATACTTTATGTATACTTATATTTAAGCTATCTACATATATGTATTTATGATATCCACATATTTTTATTAAAGCTATCTTTTATTTTTTATACATGATTTGAATTTATGCCATATATAGTTTACATTATGCAATATTATATTTTGTTTATACTATGTACTTACTAGTCACTCTATTATTATTTATTTATTTTATTATTATTATAATTATTATTATTATTTTATATTTTTGAATTTAGTGTTTGGTTAGAGGGATACTTTTAAGTTATAATTACCTACTTTTATTATTATTTATATTATTACTTTTGGTCTTAATATGTTGTACTCTTAACAATTTATATATATATATATATATATATATATATATATATATATATGTATATTAAAGAAAGAAGATAATAATTATTTTCTAGATTATTATATTATATTGTGCTTATCAACATAATAAAAAAAAAAAAATAAATAAAAATATCAAATCCTTTTTTCTTAAGTCCAAAAAATTAATTAATTAAATGTGCCAGATGTTGAGAGTAGATAATTATTTTTTTGAGGCATTATTAACAATTTATTTTACATCTTCAGTTGGACTCAATGAATCAGGTTTTGTGTTTTTTATATATATATAATATATAAAAAAAAAAAAAAAAAAAAAATTAAAAGACTGCATTTATTTTTTCATTTATTTTTTTTGTGAAAATAGTTTTATTGATTTTATTTTATATAAATAGAAATAATAATAAATATATTAATCCAATTTTTAAAAATAAGCAAATCGTTAAAAATTATAGAAAGAGAAAATAATAAAGTGAAATAAGTATTTAATGAAATAAAAATGTACTATTTATAAGCTAACTCTTAGTCGTTAATTTTATCTATTTTTTGAATATATATATATATATATATATATATATATATATATATATATATATATATATATATATATATATATATATATATATATATATTTATATATTTTTACCAGATTGTGTAAATAAATTCAAATTTTTATTGCCTAGAAAAAAAGTTATAAAAAATTAGGTGAAGTTTCTGTCTGTTACCTATTTAAAAGGGGTTGTTTATAAATGCTGTTTTTTTTTTTTTTCAATGAAACATTTTGTATTTTTTAATTTGAAATTTCAAATATTAATGTTATGTTTTTCTTTTGAGTAGTAAAAAAGTTTTGTATTTACCTCAATGTTTTAGAAAATATATACCTATATATTTTTTTCCCGTGGTAGGCTGTGAAATAGTAACTTTAGAGCCTAAGAAACATAGCTAAAATCCATTTTTTCATTATGGGGACTTAAAAAAAATCTTTTCATTACTCCTAAACTGTATTGAAAATTTTTCAATTCTCTATTGAAATGTTTCAATAGAGCCATTCAATCGGATTGCTTAAAAAGGTATCTAGTTTAACTTCTTTTCCTTCTGCAATGGCAATATCATTGAATTGGTGTTTACATGTTTCAATTTCATGGATTCAGTCATGTTTCAATTTCATGGATTCAGTCATGTTTCAATTTCATGGATTCAGTCATGTTTCAATCTCATTGATTCAGTCATGTTTCAATTTCATTGATTCAGTCATGTTTCAATTTCATTGACTTAGTCATGTTTCAATTTCATTGATTCAGTCATGTTTCAATCTCATTGATTCAGTCATGTTTCAATCTCATTGATTCAGTCATGTTTCAATCTCATTGATTCAGTCATGTTTCAATCTCATTGATTCAGTCATGTTTCAATCTCATTGATTCAGTCATGTTTCAATCTCATTGATTCAGTCATGTTTCAATCTCATTGATTTAGTCATGTTTCAATCTCATTGATTCAGTCATGTTTCAATCTCATTGATTCAGTCATGTTTCAATTTCATTGACTTAGTCATGTTTCAGTCTAAAAACACGAAATAATGGTATTTTCTGAAACATCAGTAAATTTTAAAATCTTTGTTTTTTTTTATTTTAACTGATCCTCCTCATCCTCAAATTCTATTCCATTCACATTCGATGTTGTTAACACAGTTAAATAATTTAAATTTGTTTTTTGTTTTTGTTTTTTTTGCACAAAAAAAAAACAATCCTAATCAATAATGGACAACTTACGGAAACTTTATCAATAATAATAATAATATATTAATTAAATTATTTAGAAAACAAATTTTTAATCACCTACACATTTTACAATTTTTTCTTTCAAATATCCAATTTATATAATATATGTATATACAAAAAAAGAAGAAATATATATATATAATTTTTATGTATCATATAATATATTTCAAAATTTTATCTTTATTATTATTATTATTTTTTTTTTTTTTTTTTATTAAAAAAGCTGAATGATTGTATTTTTACAAATTAAATCTATTGAAATAACATTACTTGCTGATTTAATATACATATATAGTATAAGCCCTCTAATCTGACCACATCTGAACCGGCTGTTTAGCTTGGGCTGAATTCTTAAACCGAACCCATATCACCAAACTTCCTCACATGCTATATAATAGATAACACATCTGTTTATCACTGTTCTTTGAACACATCTGTCTACTACTTTTTGTTGTAGTTATTTCATCGTTTGGCGCATTGCTGTGTGGGCGTTCTTGTTTTGTGTGTAATGAAATTAGTGAAATAAGGTTTAAACAGCCATTTGGATATCCTGCCATGGGTTTGGCCCTAAGGTGGCCAGTTATGAGGCTTCAACTTATATGTATATATATATATATATATATATATATATATATATATATATATATATATATATATATATATATATATATATATATATATATATATATATATATATATATATATATATATATATATATATATATATATATATATATAATTTATTTTTTTGTGGGGAGAGGGAAGCAATTTGTGGATTACAATAATTGAATGCTGCTGTTTTAACTTTTAAATAAAATCATTGTCTGCTTTTTTTAAAAAAATAAAAAATAAAATAGCAGTGTTTTACAGTTATTTACTAAAGGAAGTGTCTATTTATTTATTTATTTTGTTTTGGCCATATTTATTCACGTTTATTTAACTTTAAGTTAAATTTTTAAACTATTTATTCATAGAAATCAAAAATATTGTTTTTAAAATTCAGAGGCTCTTTAGTAAAAATATATTAAAAAGAATTGCTTACTTATAAAAAGCATCATTTGTGGACATCATGCGGCTTAACGATTAATCTTGGTTACATTGTTCAATTCCCTAACAGGAGAGATATTTTTTACAGTAATAACAACATGGAGTAAATGTGTAAAAGATCCCTCCTTCCTATAGTAAACTAATGACTTGATGTTAAAAAAAACAACAATTAATTAACAGATGGCCAAAGCAATAAAAAGACATTTTAAATAAAAAATAATGTTATTAAAATTTAAGCTAATTTTTGATTTTCGAACCAATTTATTTTAAATTATTATTTTTTATTTTTTTTCTTAAAATATATTTCACAAAATTAACTCTTGTAAATTATAGTGTAAGTTTATCAATGTGCATATTGTACTTTTTTGCAATAAGAGAAAGCTAGTTAATGAATATATATATATATATATATATATATATATATATATATATATATATATATATATATATATATATATATATATATATATATATAAATGTAGATATTTTATATCACTGCAGATAAAATTTTGATGACATAAGATGAGTTAGTGCAATGTTTTTGACTGATATAATATAAACAGTATGTCTGAATTTTCTTCTTTTTTTGTTTGTTTTATATAATACAATATTGCTTTTAATAAAGAATAAACATTGTTTATTGTTTATAGATATTGTTTAACATTCCATTTTGATGTATTTATAGATATTAAATTGATATCTTTGATTTTTTTTTTTCTTTTAATTGTTAAACTCAAAATAATTATTTAATTTTATTTTCTATTGACCAAAAGTCAGTGTACTAATTAAAGTTATATCTGCCACACACAAATATAAAGAGTTGAAATTTAAGAGGGTATAATTGCCTACAAAAGATTGGTTTCTTAAGTAGGTATGTATAACACTATAGTATCAATAATTTTTATAATTATGAAACCTCGCACACTTTTATTTAAATCTACGTTATTGTGAGGTACAAATTGTGAAATAGTACATTGGGCGTCTAGTGCGGAAAGTAGCATTTTGCATGCAAGTGTGGAGTTTGCACCCGAGCGACAGCGAGGGTAGTAAAACCACACGAGCAAAGCAAAATGCAGTTTTCCCACGAGTTGCGTACCGTACTTTATCTACGATTGTTGGATTTTAATGATAAGTACAGAAAAAAATGTATTGTAAGTTCGTATTTCTCTTTTTATAAAGATGACATTAATATAAGTAAGTTGTATTTTGTGCCGAATTAATTATTTCGGGAGGCGTATTATTCTCCTCATTTTCGTCGTAATGACATAAATCACTCATTGTTTTTCACTAAAAACTCGATATAAACAGTTACTTTAATTAAACAAACAGCAAATTTGTTTTGTTAAATGTAAACAAACTTGCTAATTGAGCGTTAAGATGAAGAATCCTTCTTTTTTACCGCACTAAAGTGGAAAAAAAAAGGAATTATGAAACGTATATCATTATACACAATTAATACACAAAAATATATATACAAAATTTCAACATCCTGCAGCGTTATGAACAATTGCAAAGTGTTTTTTTTAAAAAAAACAACTTTTAATTTTAATCAAATTATAATTATTATTAACTACGGGAAACAGACAGTGAAAAATACACTCCTGTGCCAGGATTTAAATTATAATTTGATTTAAATTAAAATTTAACTTTCCGTAGTATGAAAACTACCAAAAACTTAAAAATTTAAAAACAACTTTTTGATATACAGGGCAACCTCGAGGATTATTGATAAAGGTATCCAAAACATTATGAGGTTTCAATATATCTCCAGGTTCTACTTTGTGTTGTAAATTCAACATTCTTGTATTATACATTAAAGACATTTTTTTTTTTTTTTTTTTGAAAAGTCAGTAACTATTATTATTTTTATTTTTTTTACATTTGACTGATTTTTACTATCCTCAAATTTAATTTAATAATTTACAAGGCCTATATAAATCGATAAACGTATCCTTCGTTTCCTTATCTCAAACTAATTGAAGTACTAACTGAGATTAGGATAAAAAACAAACAAATGTATATTTATGAGACTCTTGACATGTGTTAAAAATTACTGTTGTAAAACAAAAGAATATAATACCTTACAGGTAATATTTCAATTTTTGAATATTGACCGAATTACAATTTATTTTTATTTTATTCAAATAAACCATGTCAAATTGTTATTGGTCATTTAGAAGTGTATTCTTTTTTTTTAATTGTATTAGTAAGTACGACAAAAAATAACACATTTAATTTTGAATGAATATTGGTGATAAAAAAAATTTAAAATTTTAATTTGGCAGTGTAAAATTAATTTTTTTTTTTCTGTTTTTAAAATTATTATTTTAATGTATAATTATCTTCTCTTTCGCTTTTTAAAAGATAAATAAGAACAACAAAAAAATATAATATATAATCGCATAGTATGCATTTCTTTATTTTTTCAAAGTTTTTTTTTTTTTTTTTTCAATTATTATTATTTGTCAAAAGAAAAAGATAATTATTATCTGTGTCAAATGTGCTTCCGTATAATTGTGTATCTAGTCATTTTATCTTGCAGTCACAAAAAAAAATGGGAAAAAAATATAAAATTAATGTATAAAAAAAAAAAAAAAATGTGAAAAAAACAAAACAAAACAAAAATATAAAACTAAAATATATATATATAAAAAATATGAAAGTTGGTTTTTTTTTCTAATTTAAAATTTACCCTCAGATATAATCTTTTATGTAATGTTGTGATCAAAAACCACGTTTTAAACACGTGACTCTGATGCTTGTTTCTTCCTAGTAGTCCAGGAGATAGCGTGCAAAAAAATCTGACTAACATCAAGCTAGAATTTTGTGTATAAAGTAGGATTTACACTATTTCACTTTGGAGGTTCATCCAGAGTGAATAATACTCTGGATGATCTTCCAAGAGTGAATTCATCTCTGTTTACACATTTTCATTCGTTTATTTGTTTTCACTGCCAGTGTTCCTCACTTCGTTGAATTTAAAGGCTCTAAATAATCTCTCGTTCGAGAAAGAATGCTAGGATTATGCGAGCGAGTATTGATTTAATTTTACGTGAGCTAAATAATGCAATTATGAAATTGACAGAGGACAGTGATCAGACAGAAGGACAGTGATATGCTTCTAGGAACAATAACATTTATGCGTCTTGCCACTTGAATGCCATTGCAGAATTAAAAATAATAGAAAATATAAACTAATTTATTTGTTTGCAAAATTATTTAAATGTTGTTAAAAAAAGAAAGAGAGAAAGAAAAAAAATTACGCAATGGAAAAAAGGTTACGGCTGATAAACAGAAAGGGATCTGAGAGGTTTAGAGAAACACTAAGTATTAGTGTTTATTTATAGTATAGTTCCTTATTACGTTTACACTTGTCCCTTCGCGTGCCCTCTGGATGATTCATCGGTTGGAGGAAAGAGTGTTTCATCCAAAGTTTGAAAGAGGTAAAACTGTTTCATCGTTCATCTTTGATGTTCACTTTGGTAGAAAGTGAAATGGAATTTATACTTTTCACTCTAGATGAATCATCCAAGATGAACCTCCAAAGTGGTAAGTGTAAATGAGCCTTAAGTTAATCTTTTGGTGCCTTTTAGTAATATGTGGTTGGTTAAGTTCTTCTGCGGGATATAGCTTGGTAATAGTCATTTGAAAAAAAACAAACCGGTGGAGATCAGCCATGTCCTGCCAATTATGGTGGACAATGTGATATTCATGATCCTGAGTACAAAATTAGTCAGTAGACCGAAAATCAAGTTTTTAGTTTGTCACTTGATAGGTGACCACTTTGATTTGGAGTAACATTTGAACAACTAACCTATCAAGTGACATCAACTTGATTTTCTTTCTACTGACTAATTTTGTACTCAGGATCATGAAAATCACATTGTCCACCATAATTGGTGGGACATGGATGCTCTCCACTGGTTTGTCGTTTCAAATGCCTATTGCCAAGCTATGTCCCGCAGACGAAATTAGCCAACCAAATGATAGGCACCAAATAATTAACTTATTAACAAAATTCTAGCTTGATGTTAGTCAGATACTTTTTTCCACGTTACCTCCTGGACTATTAAAAAGTGTGTTATAGCAGTCTATGAATAGAGGAAACTGAAAGACATCAAGATGTCAATTAGTTCAAGTTATTATTAAAATGGGCTTGCAATCGGCACATAATAGCTGTAAGCACCTTCTTCCGCTTTTTTTTTTTGTCATCCGGGAGAATTTTACACCCGAAGACTCAGACCACTTATGTGTATCCATTGAACAAACCTGGGTTTGGAACCAAAGTCTTCAGATTTGTGTGAAGTCTTTGGTCTTTAACCATGACTCACATGTCGATATTTATATCAACCGAGAGTGGTGATCATGGTTGCCAGGCCAAAACCTGGTAGTGCAGGGTTGCAAACTAGACAGTAAAGTCAGTAATAGTCTGTATTTTGAGAAAAGTCTGTATTAGGTCAGTATTTTATGATATTAGTCAGTAAAGTCAGTTTTTTAAACCTTGCGGAAGCCCTGGGAAACTGAGGGCAAGTTTTGGTGCTACCTGGGTAAGGATGTGGCACATTGCTTGTGTACAGTTTTCATAGCTTTCATGAGCTGCTACTACCTAACAGCACCACTCTTCTTTAATTTAATTTATTTTTTTTTTCTTTTTTACAATCTTAATGTTAGTTAAGTGAAATGGATAATTGTTATTTCACACTTTGTTACGATGAAACTACCAATGCTGCATCCTGTAAAGAGTTGCAAATAACTGTTAGGTATTGGTCCGAATCAAATGAAAGGATTATATCACGACATTTGCAAACATTTTTTATTGGCTCAGCAACTGCTCAAGATTTATTTGCCAAGTTATGTGAGCCATTAAATAAGGCTAAATTGCCTCGAGCTAAATTGCTTATGCTTATTATGGTGGACCAAATGTAAACAATCTTTTATCTACGATTGATACGAAATATAAACATTTGATCTTTGTTTAGATGCGTAGAAAGTGATTATTTACGTACTTGTATTCATTGCGCATGCGCGTCTCATAGTTCTGAATAATTCCTCTTCTTTACCACGCTAGGGCTGTAAAGAAGAGGAATTCTTCAGCTTTACGCACGATTAGTGAGTTTGTTTACATTTAACAAAACTAATTTGGTGTTCTTTTATTAAAGTAACTGTTTATATCGAGTTTTTAGTGAAAAACAATGAGTGAATCAAGTGACTTTGACGAAAATGTGGAGAATAATAATCCTCCAGAAATAATTAATTCGGCAAAAAATACAACTAATGAATTAATGCCATCTTTATCAAGAGAGAGATACGAACTTACATACAGCAAGTTTATTTGTTTCTTTATTTATTATTTAAATCTAACAATCGTAGATAAAGTACGGTATGCAACTCGTGTGAAAACGGCATTTTGCATTGCTCGTGTGGTTTTACCACCCTCGCTATCGCTCGGGTGCAAAATCCACACTCGCATGCAAAATGCTACTTTCCGCACTAGACGCGTAATGTACTATTATTAGACTTATGAACAAATATATGATTGTGCGAAAAATAAAAACTATGGTTGATGTTGGAGCCTATAAAATTCATGTTTTACACAATGCATTTAAACGGGGCATGGAAGTAATTGGAGATGGTGCATCAAATTTATTTTTCCAAATGCACTATTTTTTAAAGTTTGGCCGTCAAGGTAGGAAGATTTCACTAAAGTTTAAAAAGGCCTAAATTTGCCCAGTTATAAATTAAGCATGTGTCGTCAAGATGGTTATCCTTGGAGCAAGCAGGCAAACGACTTATAGAATAATGGCCAGCATATGTTAAATATTTCCTCTCATTTATCCCAAAATATAAAACTGACCGTGAAATATCAACATATTTAAATTATGAAACACAAATTATAAAAACACTTTAATTATGAAATATAAGAACATCGTTACTCTGTTAAAAATTGACACGATGATAGCGGAAGTATCTTTGTTTGTATATTGTTTATTAAATAGGAAGCGAGAGAATTGGCCTGAACAGCTGTGACAACTGATATCAGTAATGTTAGTTGGTATTAGACTGTATTTTCACATAAGTAATTTGTAAATTTGATCTTACAACCACTTTGCAGCCCTGGTAGTGTTATTCTTTCAAGCTGCTACTCTTTTGTTTAAACAATGCTGGGTGAGCATTGAGCGGAGGGCCCCCGTCTGGGAATTGAACCCAGAGCTGTATGGTTAGGTGGACACCCATCCAACTACTCGCCCAGCTTACTCGATGTAGCCTAACTTGAGTGATTGTATGCCAACCACTCTCCCCAACAGGCTACCCAGCCCTTTTCCTTCCACCTTACTTGGATGCATTTAACAAAGATATTTTTAATTTACTACTAGCTTTATTTACAAGTGACTTTTCTTTTGTTGATTCTACATTTTTCTCCTAATAAATTAAACTTTCTTTGGAATAAAATGTTTGGTAGATAAATTCTAAAGAAACAGTAAGAGATATTCTACAAAACACATATAAGGGTGATTCCAATTTAAAGTGCTATTTTGGAATCTAAAATTGGACGTTGCTAGAAAACCAGTGTTGCGGCATTGCAAAAATCTCTCGCCACTTAAAATCTCCCTGCCACAACCAGAGTAGGGGTCACATATATGTAATGCCACGGTAATTACATTTTTTTAAAGGACAAACTTTAACTTGAAGTTCCGTTTAGTAATAATTTATTATTTTTAATAACTAACTCATATACATAATTTTAATCCTGGTAGGACCCTACTTCAAAATTATCCAATAAGTTATTGAATATAATTATTAAATGAATGAGCTAGAGTGAAGTGAATAAGAACAACTGACTTAAGGGCAGCCACGGTTGTTACAAAATCGCCTTTTGAAAATGTTTGTAGTGATTAAAATTAAGCGGCGCATTATTTTTTTGCTTGGTTGTAGTTCTGTTAGCTTAACTGAGTAACCATGAAGAAAAATACTGTCAATTATGTGAAAAACGCTCCAGTTATTCATCTAGGACATGAAAATTGCACTTTAAATTGGAATCACCCATAACGAGATGTAGTAATCAAACAATTTTAAGGTAAAATTAGCTCTTAAGGCTCACACTATACGGTCGCCAGACAGGTCTGGATATTTTTGCAGACCTGTATGGAGACTAAAAGACCGTGTATCTTATGAAATTGTGTGACTTTTCTCACACCCTACTAGCACAACTGATTCAAAAGACATCCCTGGGATATCCTTTTGTCCAGATTATATGTTGCCATAATTTTGGTCCTATGGTTATCCCTAATTGGGTCGTCCTAAGGATCCAGTATCTAGTTAAGGATATCCTATGGATATCCAGTTAACTCTTGGGCTCGCTGAATAAAAACTAAGATCTCCCCAACGTATTATAACAACATATCTACCTGATGTACTTATTTCGTTATGCAAAGGATGATGTCCAAGTGGGCAGCTATGAAACAGGCTGGAATATTCAAAAGATTTATTAAAGCTTTTTACATATTATATTGTTTAAGGTTCAAGTATCCATTTGAATATTGTTCAACAGGAATGTGTGATCTTGTGGGCAGAGTGTCTGACCCACAAACAGGAAGAGCCAGGTTAAAATCGCGTAGATATAAGAGGAGCCTAGTATCAAAGACGGAGATTCGACTTTTTTTCCGAACTTCAGTTATCTATTGTTTCTTATAGATTTTTGGTTCCTGCATCAGATTCTGCTATCCATTTGCTTCAAAAACGGCCAGAAAAGGGGGTAAAGATGCAATAATATTTGTAGTTTTGTTTCAAATACGGACAAGTCAACACACGTTTTGCTTCAAAAGTTGACATAACCGAAACAGCCAATCAGGAGGCTGCATTCTACTAACTCGTTCCTATGATGCACTGCGGGCTTTAGCATCTTAATACCTACTCCTACCATTTTGTCATACATGTTTAGAAAAAAGATACCCCAAGGAGAAATTGAGAAATCAATTTTCGCTCTAAATTTGGGGGCACTACCCCTAAGAACTCTGATAAACGTGGAAAAAAAAATTATTACTCCAATATTATTATTCTACCCATTATTTTCAACGTCATTTTACTTCAAAAACGGACAAAACCTTGTTTTTGTTTCAAAAGCGGACAACTCCACTTTTTAACTACATTTAGCAGCTAAAATATCAAAGAAATTCACGTTTTGAGTACTTCTAACTAGTTTTGAGTCTATTAAGAATCTACAGAAAAAAAAATCATTGCTCTAGCACCTGTAGAATTTGAGCTACAGTTTTTCGGCTCTCCTATAAAATTTTGAAATGTGCTCTTGTCCGTCTTTGATACTAAGCTCCTCATAAGATTTCTTGTACTAATTAAATCAATTAAAGCAGTCACTTAAAGGGTAAACATTAAGGAGAAATAGTGATAATAACATAGCTGATTAAAGTGTATGAGTATTGTCGCAACTGTTCACTATTTTAAAAATTTAAATTTTGAGCATCCAGAATCAGTCCTACATCTGTCCCCACTGAATATGCTAAGGATGTTAGAAGGATGGACATAGGTTCAGCCATAGAGTGTCCAGAAGTAAACTTTCTACCAGTGCCGGAACTAGCCGTGTGCATGGGGTCGGCCGCACACGGGCCTCGGGGTAAGGGGGGCCTCACTTCCGCTCAGCCAATTATAAAAAAAATTAATAAAATAAAAATAAATGAATAAAAATAAAGAATAATTTTACTAAAAAGGTGAAGTTAGTTTATATTTTATTTATTACCATTGTTATTATTTATATTATCTTTATGTGTTAGGTATCTATATTCTTTTCCACATAATAATAATAATTATTATTATCATTTTTTGAGACAATTGATGTTAAATGCTTATTAAGATAATATTATTCATATAAAAAATTGACTTACAACATGACGTGATTTTTATACATTTGGGTATTTTAGACTGTTAATGTTTTGTATGTTTCTTCAAATGTAACTATCTTTAGTAAGTTTTTAAATTAATTATAAATTTTTAACTTGTAAAATACGCCTACACAGGGGCCACCTAACACGATCCACTCAAAATCTCCGGAATCTACTGCTGGAAGAAAGACACGGTTTGCTGGGGTTTGTTAACTTAAAATGCGCTTACAGAAAAAATTCTAAGCACTTTGAGCGCTAAAATGCTCTGCAGCAGTACTTAAAATATGAAAAAGTTAATAGAAGACATATTTTTAAGGCTAAAATGAGATTCTATGGCTTAAAATAAGAACTTTTTACTTTTGGCATTTTTTTCTCCAAGAATTAAAGTTTCAAAATATGAGTATTCAACTCAAGTCTAACAGCTAAAATAATGGATCTAATAAAAAAATTTAAAATATTACTTTGTATACTTATACTTTTGTATTAATTACAAGGGCTCTTTTTTACTTTAGCATCCCCCTTGCTTCTAAACAATAGTCTGCCCTAAGAAAGTCAAAAATGTTTGTGTGTTTGTCTCCCCAAGACATTGAGACTCCTGGGGAAGTTCTATATTCAATATTCCTTTATCTTAATAGTTGATTAGACTAAGGGATATGATCACAATTATAAACACAAGTGTGATATTCCTTTGTCCCAAGATACATTAGAATAAATATCCCTTGGTCTTAACAGTAATTTAGACTAAGAATATATGCTACTCTGTATAATGTTCCTTTGGAAAAATAACTATTAACATAAAGGGATATTAGGGGGATGCTAAAGTAAAAAAGTACCATTACAGGCAACTTTTTTGCTCATTTTCGTAACTTTTTTGCTCTTTTTACTTTCCATATAAAGAGAAAGTATTGTAATGGCGAGAAAATTCGATTTTGATGGATTTACACGTTTTGAGGTCCCCTGAGTCCAAAAAAGTTGTTTTAAAAAAAATGTCTGTCGTCTGTCTGTGCAGACACCTGGAGCCTAAACTACTGGGCCGATTTTGACGAAATTCAGCACACATTTTCAAAAAAATCAAACCCCCGAGGAGATATCAATTTTACCTTCAAATTCGGGGGCGCTACTCCTTAAAAACGATGAAAAAAGTATTTCTCGAAAACGGTTCCGACGATTTTTATTAAAATATTCTAAAATGTAGTTCATTTAAATAGGAATTTAATTTATTTATTTTATTTTTTTTTTTTTATCATCAAATAATGTTTTTTGTTGCAATTTATTACAAATCTTATGTGTATCCTGAAAAATAAGGCGACAAAAATAGTTTGTCATCTTGGAGGGGGGGGGGGGGGGCCTCAAAACAAATCTTGCACACGGGCCTCAGCAGGTCTAGTTCCGTCTCTGCTTTCTACCATCCATAGGATGTGCTAAGAGACAAAGTGACTGGTCCTGTGTCCTGTGGATATCCTATGTACACAGTCTTACTACTTTGGTAAGCTTCATTGATAATACTATTTTATTTACTAAATGCCAAACATATAGAGAAGCATAATGTATAGTGTGGATGTCAAGCGTCCGGTATAGCTTTGGTTTTCAAACTACGCATGCTCAAATCTACCCCCTCCCTCCAGGGCCGGATCTAGACATTTGTTAAGTGGATGCAAACTACATATATTTCAGTTCCCCCCTTCTCCCCTTCCCTTTCACTATAATGATAATAAAATCGAAGGAAATTGACTAACACAATTTTTGAGTTTACAAATAGGTATGTTGATAAGTTTATTTAAAATCAAATTTACGTAGCAATTTACATAGCAATTTCCATAGAATATTACATAGCAATATTAGGTCATAATAATAATAATACTTTATTGTTATAAGAAAACTAGTAGTTCTGTGAAAGTAGACCTCGCTTGTTAAAATAACAAATCTGGTTTTGAGCTTAGAAAAATAGTTTAATACGAAAATTTTTTAGATAAACATTTGTACCTTTTTCAAGAACGTTTTAAGGGCTTTTCAACGATACCAAACACGACCAGCCAGCTAATATTTTTACCTTTTCTTAAACAGGGGTACACAACTTTGTACCCTTCATGTACCCGGTCTAGTAATAAATTTAAGGTTTGACTCTTTCATGCATCTACACTGTGCTCAGTAGGGCCACTCGGCACTCTAGCTAAAAGTCTACAGCGTAAATGTACCTTCAAGGTCGTTACACGCCACGCCACTTCCTTAGTGACGCCCTAAATCAAATAAATGGAAACCGCCAGTTGGGTATTTTTAGTGGGGAAGGGGGTGTTTGATGAACCACTTTTTATTATACTTGTATTGTACTGTTTTATTGTGCTGTAATATCTACTTCATTTTCTATCCCTAATCTTTCTCCCTGTTTGGCGCCCTCATCAGTTATTTGGCGCCACCTACAGCCGCGTAGTTCGCAGGATTCACGGTCCGGCCCTGCCTCCCTCTCTCTTGAATCAGGTTAGGCGGGAAGTTTGAGTTACCGCAGCTCTTACAGGCTGTCCTACAGTGTGAATGCTTCTTGAGTTTTGGCCTATCTAGTGACCATATAGATAAGGGGCTATTAAGGGTACCAACAATGGCGAGTTTACCCTACTAAGTATAAAATTAATTTGCAGATCACTGATTGATTGATAACCATTTATTGTTTTAAAGGCACCCCTCTCCCCCCACTACACGGCTCTCTATTACAACCATCCTCTTTAACTATCAACTCATCATGATTATTTTTTTAATATTCATTGCATTATGTTCGCTTGTATGATAGAGCCACGCGATGCTTAGTATAATTTAAATTGTTACAGCATGAAATTATTTTAGCGGAATATTCAGCTGGATGTGACCCCCCCCCCCCCCTCCTTTGTTCCATCCTTAATCATGGTTACTAAAACTCCACACAATTATTAGCTATTGACATAATATAATAGGTAAATAATAATAAAAACATTTAGGATAAAAACTAAACAAATTTCTTATAATTTTATTCAGCATTATAATTTTGTTTTAAAATGATATATTGTCAACAGAGAAACAATAAAATATATGAACATTTAAAATTATATCTTAAAAATGTTTTGTAAAATATACATCTAAGAAATTATTTTTACTGAATCTTACCGCAATAAAAACATTTTAGTTTTGTAAAATTTACACTATTTACGGTTTGTTCTTTGTTTTAATTTACAAAATAACAATTAACTTTATTTTTTTTTTAATTTTATACCTTCAAATATCAATTTTATTTGATAAGAGGGCACAATAAATTATCTTAAAATATAATAAAATTACAATCCTTACCTACAAACATAGTTTATTTATTTATTTTTAATAATTATTCATTATTTTTTTTTTTTTTTACAAAATTTGAATTTCCATTAATTTTCATTATTAAAAAATAATTACTACCACTGTACATATATATATTTAATTTATTTATTTTGAGTATAAAGAAATGAACTAAAAAAATATCAGGGAAGTAATTCTTCATGAAAAATATTTATTTTAGTATAAGTACTTAATTTTTTAGTTATTTCTTAATTGTTATCAAATTAATGCTTTATAAAAAAAAGAAAAATCTACATACTTACTAATAAAAAAAAAACAAAAAAAAAACTATCTTTACAAAATTTCATGTTACAAATCTAACAAATCAAATAAAAAGAAATTAAATTAAAAAAATAAGAAAATTAAAAAAATTATATTTTGAATCGTAGTTTTATTGAGTAAATAATATTAAAAAGAAACACAACAATATATATTTAAAAATTGCATTAATTTTTACTCCTTCCTTTAATATATATATTTTTTTAAATTTTCATTTGTAAAAACCACCATAAATGTCAAAAACATATGATTTATACTTAAGCACGCATGTAAGTAAAAAGTTGTTTTTGCAAGACTAGCTAGTTTTTGTGTGCCTTTAGGTTGTTTTTTTTAAATTTATATTTGAAGTTATTAAAATTCGTTTGAATTATTTACAGGGATTGACTTATTTTATTTGTTTAATGAATTCGTAGTCCTAGAGAAGTCTTGAAGATATTTTTCTTTTTTTGTGTAACAATTTACAGGCCAAGTTTTCTCAGAGATTTAAGGTCAAGATCTCCATAGTAGCTCTCACTGTAAAACATTAAACAAACAATATAAATTTACAATAAAAAAATTATAAGATAATCTTGTGATATTGTCAACAAAACTCGATAGAGTATAAATATAAAATAAAAACCCCAAAAGCTCACCAAATGGCTGGACATGACCAAGAACTAATGGCAGTAGGAGAACGAATAGGCTGAACACCTTGTTTGAACCTAGCAGTAGTAATAGTGGTAGCATGGGAGAACGAGCACCTTGTTTGAACCTTGCAGTAGTAATAGTGGTAGCATGGGAGAACGAACACCTTGTTTGAACCTAGCAGTAGGAACAGTAGTAGCATGGGAAAACTAACACCTTGTTTGAACCTTAGAGTAGTATTAGTGGTAGCATGGGAGAACGAACACCTTGTTTGAACCTAGCAGTAGGAACAGTAGTAGCATGGGAGAACGAACACCTTGTTTGAACCTAGCAGTAGGAACAGTAGTAGCATGGGAAAACTAACACCTTGTTTGAACCTAGCAGTAGGAACAGTAGTAGCATGGGAGAACTAACACCTTGTTTGAACCTTGCAGTAGTAATAGTGGTAGCATGGGAGAACGAACACCTTGTTTGAGCCTAGCAGTAGGAACAGTAGTAGCATGAGAGAACTAACCCCTTGTTTGAACCTAGCAGTAGGAACAGTAGTAGCATGGGAGAACTAACACCTTGTTTGAACCTTGCAGTAGTAATAGTGGTAGCATGGGAGAACGAACACCTTGTTTGAACCTAGCAGTAGGAACAGTAGTAGCATGGGAAAACTAACACCTTGTTTGAACCTTAGAGTAGTATTAGTGGTAGCATGGGAGAACGAACACCTTGTTTGAACCTAGCAGTAGGAACAGTAGTAGCATGGGAGAACGACCACCTTGTTTGAACCTTGCAGTAGTAATAGTGGTAGCATGGGAGAACGAACACCTTGTTTGAGCCTAGCAGTAGGAACAGTAGTAGCATGGGAGAACTAACCCCTTGTTTGAACCTAGCAGTAGGAACAGTAGTAGCATGGGAGAACTAACACCTTGTTTGAACCTTGCAGTAGTATTAGTGGTAGCATGGGAGAACGAACACCTTGTTTGAACCTAGCAGTAGGAACAGTAGTAGCATGGGAGAACTAACACCTTGTTTGAACCTTGCAGTAGTGGTAGCATGGGAGAACGAACACCTTGTTTGAACCTAGCAGTAGGAACAGTAGTAGCATGGGAGAACTAACACCTTGTTTGAACCTTGCAGTAGTATTAGTGGTAGCATGGGAGAACGAACACCTTGTTTGAGCCTAGCAGTAGGAACAGTAGTAGCATGGGAGAACTAACACCTTGTTTGAACCTTGCAGTAGTAATAGTGGTAGCATGGGAGAACGAACACCTTGTTTGAACCTAGCAGTAGGAACAGTAGTAGCATGGGAGAACTAACACCTTGTTTGAACCTTGCAGTAGTAATAGTGGTAGCATGGGAGAACGAACACCTTGTTTGAACCTAGCAGTAGGAACAGTAGTAGCATGGGAAAACTAACACCTTGATTGAACCTCAGAGTAGTATTAGTGGTAGCATGGGAGAACGAACACCTTGTTTGAACCTAGCAGTAGGAACAGTAGTAGCATGGGAGAACGAACACCTTGTTTGAACCTTGCAGTAGTAATAGTGGTAGCATGGGAGAACGAACACCTTGTTTGAGCCTAGCAGTAGGAACAGTAGTAGCATGGGAGAACTAACCCCTTGTTTGAACCTAGCAGTAGGAACAGTAGTAGCATGGGAGAACTAACACCTTGTTTGAACCTTGCAGTAGTATTAGTGGTAGCATGGGAGAACGAACACCTTGTTTGAACCTAGCAGTAGGAACAGTAGTAGCATGGGAGAACTAACACCTTGTTTGAACCTTGCAGTAGTATTAGTGGTAGCATGGGAGAACGAACACCTTGTTTGAACCTAGCAGTAGGAACAGTAGTAGCATGGGAGAACTAACACCTTGTTTGAACCTTGCAGTAGTATTAGTGGTAGCATGGGAGAACGAACACCTTGTTTGAGCCTAGCAGTAGGAACAGTAGTAGCATGGGAGAACTAACACCTTGTTTGAACCTTGCAGTAGTAATAGTGGTAGCATGGGAGAACGAACACCTTGTTTGAACCTAGCAGTAGGAACAGTAGTAGCATGGGAGAACTAACACCTTGTTTGAACCTTGCAGTAGTAATAGTGGTAGCATGGGAGAACGAACACCTTGTTTGAACCTAGCAGTAGGAACAGTAGTAGCATGGGAAAACTAACACCTTGTTTGAACCTTAGAGTAGTATTAGTGGTAGCATGGGAGAACGAACACCTTGTTTGAACCTAGCAGTAGGAACAGTAGTAGCATGGGAGAACGAACACCTTGTTTGAACCTTGCAGTAGTAATAGTGGTAGCATTGGAGAACGAACACCTTGTTTGAACCTTGCAGTAGTAATAGTTGTAGCATGGGAGAACGAACAACTTGTTTAAACCTTCCAGTAGTAATAGTTGTAGCATGGGAGAACGAACACCTTGTTTGAACCTACCAGTAGTAATAGTTGTAGCATAGGAGAACGAACACCATGTTTGAACCCTGCAGTAGTAATAGTTGTAGCATGGGAGAACGATCACCTTGTATGAACCCTTCAGTAGTAATAGTAGTAGCTAAGAGTACCCGCCCCTTGTTTGAATTTAGCAGTAAAACTAGTAGTAGCATGGAAGAACAAACCTTAATTGAACCTAGCGACTAGGAGTAATAATAGTAGTAGCATGGAAAAAGGAACCTTAATTGAACCTAGCGACTAGGAGTAATAATAGTAGTAGCATGGAAGAACGAACCTTAATTGAACCTAGCGACTAGGAGTAATAATAGTAGTAGCATGGAAGAATGAACCTTAATTGAACCTAGCGACTAGGAGTAATAATAGTAGTAGCATGGAAGAACGAACCTTAATTGAACCTAGCGACTAGGAGTAATAATAGTAGTAGCATGGAAGAACGAACCTTAATTGAACCTAGCGGCTAGGAGTAATAATAGTAGTAGCATGGAAGAACGAACCTTAATTGAACCTAGCGGCTAGGAGTAATAATAGTAGTAGCATGGAAGAACGAACCTTAATTGAACCTAGCGACTAGGTGTAATAATAGTAGTAGCATGGAAGAACGAACCTTAATTGAACCTAGCGGCTAGGAGTAATAATAGTAGTAGCATGGAAGAACGAACCTTAATTGAGCCTAGCGGCTAGGAGTATTAATAGTAGTAGCATGGGAGAACGAACCCCTTGATTGAACCTAGCGACTAGGAGTAATAATAGTAGTAGCATGGAAGAACGAACCTTAATGGAACCTAGCGACTAGGAGTAATAATAGTAGTAGCATGGGAGAACGAACCCCTTGATTGAACCTAGCGACTAGTAGTAATAATAGTAGTAGCATGGAAGAACGAACCTTAATGGAAACTAGCGACTAGGAGTAATAATAGTAGTAGCATAGGAGAACGAACCCCTTGATTGAACCTAGCGACTAGGAGTAATAATAGTAGTAGCATGGAAGAACGAACTTTAATGGAACCTAGCGACTAGGAGTAATAATAGTAGTAGCATGGAAGAACGAACTTTAATTGAACCTAGCGGCTAGGAGTAATAATAGTAGTAGCATGGGAGAACGAACCCCTTAATTGAACCTAGCGACTAGGAGTACTAATAGTAGTAGCATGGAAGAACGAACCTTAATGGAACCTAGCGACTAGGAGCAATAATAGTAGTAGCATGGGAGAACGAACCCCTTGATTGAACCTAGCAGTAGTAATAGTGTTAGCATGGGAGAACGAACACCTTGTTTGAACCTAGCAGTAGGAACAGTAGTAGCATGGGAAAACTAACACCTTGTTTGAACCTTAGAGTAGTATTAGTGGTAGCATGGGAGAACGAACACCTTGTTTGAACCTAGCAGTAGGAACAGTAGTAGCATGGGAGAACGAACACCTTGTTTGAACCTTGCAGTAGTAATAGTGGTAGCATGGGAGAATGAACACCTTGTTTGAGCCTAGCAGTAGGAACAGTATTAGCATGGGAGAACTAACCCCTTGTTTGAACCTTGCAGTAGTAATAGTGGTAGCATGGGAGAACGATCACCTTGTTTGAGCCTAGCAGTAGGAACAGTAGTAGCATGGGAGAACGAACCCCTTGTTTGAACCTTCCAGTAGTAATAGTTGTAGCATTGGGAACGAACACCATGTTTGAACCTACCAGTAGTAATAGTTGTAGCATGGGAGAACGAACACCATGTTTGAACCTACCAGTAGTAATAGTAGTAGCATGGGAGAACGAACACCTTGTTTGAACCTAGCGACTAGGAGTAATAATAGTAGTAGCATGGAAGAACGAACCTTAATGGAACCTAGCGACTAGTAGTAATAATAGTAGTAGCATGGAAGAACGAACCTTAATGGAACCTAGCGACTAGTAGTAATAATAGTAGTAGCATGGAAGAACGAACCTTAATGGAACCTAGCGACTAGTAGTAATAATTGTAGTAGCATGGAAGAACGAACCTTAATGGAACCTAGCGACTAGTAGTAATAATAGTAGTAGCATGGAAGAACGAACCTTAATAGAACCTAGCGACTAGTAGTAATAATAGTAGTAGCATGAAAGAACGAACCTTAATAGAACCTAGCGACTAGTAGTAATAATAGTAGTAGCATGGAAGAACGAACCTTAATGGAACCTAGCGACTAGTAGTAATAATAGTAGTAGCATGGAAGAACGAACCTTAATGGAACCTAGCGACTAGTAGTAATAATAGTAGTAGCATGGAAGAACGAACCTTAATGGAACCTAGCGACTAGTAGTAATAATAGTAGTAGCATGGAAGAACGAACCTTAATGGAACCTAGCGACTAGGAGTAATAATAGTAGTAGCATGGGAGAACGAACCCCTTGATTGAACCTAGCGACTAGGAGTAATAATAGTAGTAGCATGGAAGAACGAACTTTAATTGAACCTAGCGGCTAGGAGTAATAATAGTAGTAGCATGGGAGAACGAACCCCTTAATTGAACCTAGCGACTAGGAGTACTAATAGTAGTAGCATGGAAGAACGAACCTTAATGGAACCTAGCGACTAGGAGCAATAATAGTAGTAGCATGGGAGAACGAACCCCTTGATTGAACCTAGCAGTAGTAATAGTGTTAGCATGGGAGAACGAACACCATGTTTGAACCTACCAGTAGTAATAGTTGTAGCATGGGAGAACGAACACCATGTTTGAACCTACCAGTAGTAATAGTAGTAGCATGGGAGAACGAACACCTTGTTTGAACCTTGCAGTAGTAATAGTTGTAGCATGGGAGAACGAACAACTTGTTTGAACCTTCCAGTAGTAATAGTTGTAGCATGGGAGAACGAACACCTTGTTTGAACCTACCAGTAGTAATAGTTGTAGCTAAGAGTACCCGCCCCTTGTTTGAATTTAGCAGTAAAACTAGTAGTAGCATGGAAGAACGAACCTTAATTGAACCTAGCGACTAGGAGTAATAATAGTAGTAGCATGGAAGAAGGAACCTTAATTGAACCTAGCGACTAGGAGTAATAATAGTAGTAGCATGGAAGAACGAACCTTAATTGAACCTAGCGACTAGGAGTAATAATAGTAGTAGCATGGAAGAATGAACCTTAATTGAACCTAGCGACTAGGAGTAATAATAGTAGTAGCATGGAAGAACGAACCTTAATTGAACCTAGCGACTAGGAGTAATAATAGTAGTAGCATGGAAGAACGAACCTTAATTGAACCTAGCGGCTAGGAGTAATAATAGTAGTAGCATGGAAGAACGAACCTTAATTGAACCTAGCGGCTAGGAGTAATAATAGTAGTAGCATGGAAGAACGAACCTTAATTGAACCTAGCGACTAGGAGTAATAATAGTAGTAGCATGGAAGAACGAACCTTAATTGAACCTAGCGGCTAGGAGTAATAATAGTAGTAGCATGGAAGAACGAACCTTAATTGAGCCTAGCGGCTAGGAGTATTAATAGTAGTAGCATGGGAGAACGAACCCCTTGATTGAACCTAGCGACTAGGAGTAATAATAGTAGTAGCATGGAAGAACGAACCTTAATGGAACCTAGCGACTAGGAGTAATAATAGTAGTAGCATGGGAGAACGAACCCCTTGATTGAACCTAGCGACTAGTAGTAATAATAGTAGTAGCATGGAAGAACGAACCTTAATGGAACCTAGCGACTAGGAGTAATAATAGTAGTAGCATGGGAGAACGAACCCCTTGATTGAACCTAGCGACTAGGAGTAATAATAGTAGTAGCATGGAAGAACGAACTTTAATGGAACCTAGCGACTAGGAGTAATAATAGTAGTAGCATGGAAGAACGAACTTTAATTGAACCTAGCGGCTAGGAGTAATAATAGTAGTAGCATGGGAGAACGAACCCCTTAATTGAACCTAGCGACTAGGAGTACTAATAGTAGTAGCATGGAAGAACGAACCTTAATGGAACCTAGCGACTAGGAGCAATAATAGTAGTAGCATGGGAGAACGAACCCCTTGATTGAACCTAGCAGTAGTAATAGTGTTAGCATGGGAGAACGAACACCTTGTTTGAACCTAGCAGTAGGAACAGTAGTAGCATGGGAAAACTAACACCTTGTTTGAACCTTAGAGTAGTATTAGTGGTAGCATGGGAGAACGAACACCTTGTTTGAACCTAGCAGTAGGAACAGTAGTAGCATGGGAGAACGAACACCTTGTTTGAACCTTGCAGTAGTAATAGTGGTAGCATGGGAGAATGAACACCTTGTTTGAGCCTAGCAGTAGGAACAGTATTAGCATGGGAGAACTAACCCCTTGTTTGAACCTTGCAGTAGTAATAGTGGTAGCATGGGAGAACGATCACCTTGTTTGAGCCTAGCAGTAGGAACAGTAGTAGCATGGGAGAACGAACCCCTTGTTTGAACCTTCCAGTAGTAATAGTTGTAGCATTGGGAACGAACACCATGTTTGAACCTACCAGTAGTAATAGTTGTAGCATGGGAGAACGAACACCATGTTTGAACCTACCAGTAGTAATAGTAGTAGCATGGGAGAACGAACACCTTGTTTGAACCTAGCGACTAGGAGTAATAATAGTAGTAGCATGGAAGAACGAACCTTAATGGAACCTAGCGACTAGTAGTAATAATAGTAGTAGCATGGAAGAACGAACCTTAATGGAACCTAGCGACTAGTAGTAATAATAGTAGTAGCATGGAAGAACGAACCTTAATGGAACCTAGCGACTAGTAGTAATAATTGTAGTAGCATGGAAGAACGAACCTTAATGGAACCTAGCGACTAGTAGTAATAATAGTAGTAGCATGGAAGAACGAACCTTAATGGAACCTAGCGACTAGTAGTAATAATAGTAGTAGCATGAAAGAACGAACCTTAATAGAACCTAGCGACTAGTAGTAATAATAGTAGTAGCATGGAAGAACGAACCTTAATGGAACCTAGCGACTAGTAGTAATAATAGTAGTAGCATGGAAGAACGAACCTTAATGGAACCTAGCGACTAGTAGTAATAATAGTAGTAGCATGGAAGAACGAACCTTAATGGAACCTAGCGACTAGTAGTAATAATAGTAGTAGCATGGAAGAACGAACCTTAATGGAACCTAGCGACTAGGAGTAATAATAGTAGTAGCATGGGAGAACGAACCCCTTGATTGAACCTAGCGACTAGGAGTAATAATAGTAGTAGCATGGAAGAACGAACTTTAATTGAACCTAGCGGCTAGGAGTAATAATAGTAGTAGCATGGGAGAACGAACCCCTTAATTGAACCTAGCGACTAGGAGTACTAATAGTAGTAGCATGGAAGAACGAACCTTAATGGAACCTAGCGACTAGGAGCAATAATAGTAGTAGCATGGGAGAACGAACCCCTTGATTGAACCTAGCAGTAGTAATAGTGTTAGCATGGGAGAACGAACACCATGTTTGAACCTACCAGTAGTAATAGTTGTAGCATGGGAGAACGAACACCATGTTTGAACCTACCAGTAGTAATAGTAGTAGCATGGGAGAACGAACACCTTGTTTGAACCTTGCAGTAGTAATAGTTGTAGCATGGGAGAACGAACAACTTGTTTGAACCTTCCAGTAGTAATAGTTGTAGCATGGGAGAACGAACACCTTGTTTGAACCTACTAGTAGTAATAGTTGTAGCATAGGAGAACGAACACCATGTTTGAACCCTGCAGTAGTAATAGTTGTAGCATGGAAGAACGATCACCTTGTTTGAACCCTTCAGTAGTAATAGTAGTAGCTAAGAGTACCCACCCCTTGTTTGAATTTTGCAGTAAAACTAGTAGTAGCATGGAAGAACGAACCTTAATTGAACCTAGCGGCTAGGAGTAATAATAGTAGTAGCATGGAAGAACGAACCTTAATTGAACCTAGCGACTAGGAGTAATAATAGTAGTAGCATGGAAGAACGAACCTTAATTGAACCTAGCGGCTAGGAGTATTAATAGTAGTAGCATGGAAGAACGAACCTTAATTGAGCCTAGCGGCTAGGAGTATTAATAGTAGTAGCATGGGAGAACGAACCCCTTGATTGAACCTAGCGACTAGGAGTAATAATAGTAGTAGCATGGAAGAACGAACCTTAATGGAACCTAGCGACTAGTAGTAATAATAGTAGTAGCATGGAAGAACGAACCTTAATGGAACCTAGCGACTAGGAGTAATAATAGTAGTAGCATGGGAGAACGAACCCCTTGATTGAACCTAGCGACTAGGAGTAATAATAGTAGTAGCATGGAAGAACGAACTTTAATTGAACCTAGCGGCTAGGAGTAATAATAGTAGTAGCATGGGAGAACGAACCCCTTAATTGAACCTAGCGACTAGGAGTACTAATAGTAGTAGCATGGAAGAACGAACCTTAATGGAACCTAGCGACTAGGAGCAATAATAGTAGTAGCATGGAAGAACGAACCTTAATTGAACCTAGCGGCTAGGAGTAATAATAGTAGTAGCATGGAAGAACGAACCTTAATTGAACCTAGCGACTAGGAGTAATAATAGTAGTAGCATGGAAGAACGAACCTTAATTGAACCTAGCGGCTAGGAGTATTAATAGTAGTAGCATGGAAGAACGAACCTTAATTGAGCCTAGCGACTAGTAGTAATAATAGTAGTAGCATGGAAGAACGAACCTTAATGGAACCTAGCGACTAGGAGTAATAATAGTAGTAGCATGGGAGAACGAACCCCTTGATTGAACCTAGCGACTAGGAGTAATAATAGTAGTAGCATGGAAGAACGAACCTTAATTGAACCTAGCGGCTAGGAGTATTAATAGTAGTAGCATGGAAGAACGAACCTTAATTGAGCCTAGCGACTAGTAGTAATAATAGTAGTAGCATGGAAGAACGAACCTTAATGGAACCTAGCGACTAGGAGTAATAATAGTAGTAGCATGGGAGAACGAACCCCTTGATTGAACCTAGCGACTAGGAGTAATAATAGTAGTAGCATGGAAGAACGAACTTTAATTGAACCTAGCGGCTAGGAGTAATAATAGTAGTAGCATGGGAGAACGAACCCCTTAATTGAACCTAGCGACTAGGAGTACTAATAGTAGTAGCATGGAAGAACGAACCTTAATGGAACCTAGCGACTAGGAGCAATAATAGTAGTAGCATGGAAGAACGAACCTTAATTGAACCTAGCGGCTAGGAGTAATAATAGTAGTAGCATGGAAGAACGAACCTTAATTGAACCTAGCGACTAGTAGTAATAATAGTAGTAGCATGGGAGAACGAACCTTAATGGAACCTAGCGACTAGGAGTAATAATAGTAGTAGCATGGGAGAACGAACCCCTTGATTGAACCTAGCGACTAGGAGTAATAATAGTAGTAGCATGGAAGAACGAACTTTAATTGAACCTAGCGGCTAGGAGTAATAATAGTAGTAGCATGGGAGAACGAACCCCTTAATTGAACCTAGCGACTAGGAGTACTAATAGTAGTAGCATGGAAGAACGAACCTTAATGGAACCTAGCGACTAGGAGCAATAATAGTAGTAGCATGGGAGAACGAACCCCTTGATTGAACCTAGCAGTAGTAATAGTGTTAGCATAGACCCAAGTAGCACGTTTTTGTTTAAAGGACATCCACAGAACCAGTCACTTAGTCCAACGACACATCCCGTGGATGGTAAAATTTTTGATTTTTGACGTCTTATGGTTGACCTAATGTCCGCCCTTCTAACACCCTGGGGACTTCCATAGCATGTCCAGTGGGATATGCTATGGATAGTTTTGCTATGGACATATTCTGGATGCTTAAAATGTAAATGTTTAAAATAATGAAAATGTTGTGACAATTGCCATATGGATTCTCAGTTACAGCCCCTTATGTTATTTCTTAGGTAATAAGATTAAGTACTAGAAGTTGTATGTTATCCCAGTGAGATTTGAACCCGGTACCTCCTGAATGTCAGTCTACCACTGTATCGACTCAGCTATGAGACATTGCCGACTTAGGGCAACTGAAAATGAATAGTTTAACCTTACACCATAAATATATAACTTTTATTAATTTTTTGAGGATTGCTCATTAATAAATAATTTGAGGATTGTTCATTATAGCTTTCACTGAAACATCATTCATGGTATAACGTAAATAAATCCATTTCTAATTAATCTGTTAACATTTTTTAATACAAGCAAAAAGCTATAGAAATTATAACTCATCCATAGGATACCCTTAACTGGACATCCCGTTAAGGATATCCATAGGACATCCTTAGGTTGACCCAATGAGGCATCCAAAACTTGATAACCATAGAGGAACCCATGGACCAATGATTATGGACAGGCTCAAATCTGGACAAAAGGATATTCCAGGGATGTCTTTTGGATCAGCTGTGTACTTGGGGAGGGTCGAACACCTTGTTGGAACCTAGCAGTAGAAATAATACTAGAATAGGAGGATAAATCACTTGTTGGAACCTAGCTGTAGTGGTTGTAGCAGAACGGGGAGGATGAGCGGAAAAGACAAACCACTTGTTGAACCCAGCAATATTAGTAGTAGAACGGGGAGGATAAATCACTTTTTGGAACCTAGTAGTATTAGTATTAGAACGGGGAGGTTTAATCACTTTTTGGAACCTATTAGTAATAGTAGTAGAACGGGGAGGATGCATCACATTTTGACATCTAGTAGTATTAGTAGTAGAACGGGGAGGATGAATCATTTTTTGGAACCTAACAGTATTAGTAGTAGAACGGTGAGGATGAATTACTTCTTGGAACCTAGCAGTAGTAGAAGTACGGGGAGGATGAATCACTTTTTGGAACCTAACAGTATTAGTTGTAGAACGGGGAGGATTAATCACTCTTTGGAACTTAACTGTAGTAGCAGTAGTAGAGGAACGGGGAGGATGAATAACTTTTTGGAACCTAGCCTTATTAGTAGTAGAACGGGGAGGATGAATAACTTTTTGGAACCTAGCCTTATTAGTAGTAGAACGGGGAGGATGAATCTTTTTCTGGAATCTAACAGTATTAGTAGTAGAACAGGGGAGGATGAATAACTTTTTGAAACCTAGCCTTATTAGTAGTAGAACGGGGAGGATGAATAACTTTTTGGAACCTAGCCTTATTAGTAGTAGAACGGGGAGGATGAATCTTTTTCTGGAATCTAACAGTATTAGTAGTAGAACAGGGGAGGATGAATCACTTTTTGGAACCTAGCAGCAGTAGAGGAACGGGGAGGATGAATCACTTTTTGGAGCCTAACAGTATTAGTTGTAGAACGAGGAGGATTAATCACTTTTTGAAACTTAACTGTAGTAGCAACAGTAGAGGAACGGGGAGGATGAATAACTTTTTGGAACCTAGCAGTATTAGTCGTAGAACAGGGGAGGAAGAATCACTTTTTGAACCTAGCAGTAGGAACCTTGGAGTTAACTACATATTGGGTCCTTTTTATAAACCCCTTATGGAAGTTGAGCTACTTTAATCACTTATTGTACCACTTGATGTAAGCCATATAAAGTCCCTTATCAAACCCGTGACTTCGAACTTCATTCATAGTTGGCCTAGCAAAAGGTACTAATTATTTTAGGACCATGGCTACTCAGAACCCGTTTGAATATTACCTATGTCTAAAATGTAAGTTAAACTACTGCTGACTATTTACACTTTATAAATCTTTCTCTGAGTACCATATTGGGTAGTTGTTCACCAAGGTGTTTTAGAGGTTGGGCTATGGTCACACTTGACCCAACATCTTCTGCGTGTAGATGAAAAATCAAAGACTTGAATCACAAGGTGGTCAAAGTGCAAGCGTCTTTCCTTGGCATATTCGGCAGGGAAAACAATTTTGTGTATTTGATAATGTATATAAGTAATTTGTTCGTGATCGCATCACTTTTTTTTACTGATATTTTCTAACTATTTTCCACCAGACTTACCTATGTTATAACTTTTAATGGGGCAGGAAACTTCTTATTATAGGGACAAATATTGTGATTACATGGTTTTCGGTGAGGGGGGTCTCTTCCTTGGAGGCACCTGGGCTTAGGCCCGACTTGAAGAAGATAACTGTGGATAAGAAGGGTATAACCAGATGTCTGCTGGGTTATTATGTTTCTCCTGCCAAACTCAGTTAGTGAGACAGTAGGTGTTGAACTAGAAAGGATTTAGCTCATCTTAGTTTTTGATCTTTCAAGCATTTATCATAGTTGCTGCGGCTATACAAGCAAACCTAGGCCTTAGGCCCTTGACTTGAAGAAGAAATTGCTCAAGTGCCAGACAAAAGTCGCTTGAGAGTCTGAAACAATGGTGGATTTAGGGGAGGGGGTAACAGGGGTCATGATCTCCACTCAAATTTCAAAAATGCAATATAATTTTATATTTTTCTTAATTTTTCAATTGATAATCATTGTAACATAACTGTATTTGTATTTTGGGAAGAATGTACTTTATTACTACGTTTTTATTAGCTTGCTTTCTTGTTTGTTGTACTGTTTTCTATTTCGGTAGTATATGTCATATTTCTCTTCTCCAACGTAACAATAGTAAATAGGGCATTCTTCAAATAATCGAGTTGATGTAATACCATGTATACGACATTGACATTACATTTATTTGTGTTGCTGCATATTTCAGCTTAACAAAATTTCCGTGTATTAACAATAAAACTAAACACTGATTAGTTTTTGTGTAAAGATGTACTTAATCGTTCGGTCTCAACAGTTTGTTTTACATAAATAAACTAATGTGTTGAATGCAATTATTTTCTTGATTTTACCTCTTTTGTAAATTAACAAATTTGATCATATTATAGTCAGGGTGCCCATAGGCAAAAAAGTCAATTATACATACTCTTTCCAAACCTTTGTGTATGGCTTGTTTAGGCCAAGTCTGACACCTTTTTCCTCTGACTTTTTTTGGTTTTGGGGCGTTTTTCATTATTTGGGCCCAACAACTTTGACGCCTCACTGGAAAATCGAAAAAAGTTCTGCGTCAGACAATATTAAAATGTTGAGTTATAGGGTTCAAATAATGTATTGAGAAAATCATCTGGTTATTAATCATTAATTAATATTAATTACTATCCAGCTGATTTTCTCAAGATACATTATTTGAACCCTATAACTCAATATTTTAATATTGTCTGACGCAGAACATTTTCCGATTTTCCAGTCTGAGGCGTCAAAGTTATAGGGTCCAAATAATGAAAAACGCCCCAAAACCAAAAAAGTCACAGAGGAAAACGGTGTCAGACTTGGCCTAAACAATCCATACAAAAAGGTTTGGAAAGAGTATGTATAATTGATTTTTTTGCCTATGGGCACCCTGACTATTATGTTAATTAATTATAGATATATATATATTTTTAAATCAAATTATAATTATTATTAAAAACGGGAGATATAGAGAGAAAAATAGACTTCAGCGCCGGGACTCGAACCATGTGCCTTTATATTGACAGAGGAAATTATTCTTCAGTGTAGCTTAGTTGGCAAGAGCACTATACTGGAAATATAGAGACCCGTGGTTCGAGTCCCGGCGCTGGAGTATATTTTTCTCTGTCTATCTCCCGTTGTTAATAATAATTATAATTTGATTTAAATTAAAATTTAACTTTCCGTTGTATGAATACTACCAAAAACTTAAAAATAATTGTTTTTTTAAACGGTAATGATACAGCCAAATAAGCACCCAGCATATTTTTAATAACTAATTTAGTAAGCCTCAAAGATAAAAAATACTTTTATGTAAGTTATTGTAAACCATTACCAATAAATTATTTTCATACTTTCTTTGTTGTATGAGACTTTATAATATAAAATTCTTTTAAATTCCAAATTGGCAAAAGTAATCTATTCTCCATTGTTAAATTTCTTAAATGTTTAAAATTGTTCAATTTTTACAGGTGTAAAATTATATAAATTGAAAATTTTTAAAATGAAATTTTAGGTTCAAAGTCTTAAAAACGTGTTTTTTTTTTATTTAAAAAAAAACAGGGAATACACCCCCCTCCCAGAACCCCGGAAGTGACCCCCTCAAACTAAAATCCACCCCTAGTCTGAAAGTCTGACGTTTGCTATTGAGCTTGCAATTCAATCTGCGTACTAACTCTCCAACAACCAACTTCAAAGCAACTAAAGTGTCAGTTGTGTCCTGGCCATCGAGCGATTAGTCTCGCATTGTGTTCACTATTTTATAAATTAACAATGTCATTATCAAGGGTTTTGCCAGCCAAGTCAATGAAGTAATCTGTAACATCTCTTAATTGAGATATTTTTGTTTTTAGGAGAGTTGCGTCAGTGAATGAAGAATATGCAATGCGACTCTCATACAACTGACGCAAAATTAGACATGTTGCTGTTAATTGCCTTAGAGGACAAAGAGCCTTAGAGTTACTATATTTTATGAAATATAAAATATATAAATGTGAAATTTCGAGAATTAGTTGCGTTTGCTAAGTTCACTAGAACAAAAGAAGTTACAGGTTTAGGGGCAACTTCAGCATAAATAAATTTGTGGGACGAAGTAATCTGGGAGGGCGTTCAGAAGGGGGTGCTGCGGCTGTGCCTGCTCGATTTGGCGGCATTTGGATGTATTAGCCCATTTTTGGTCCCCTATAAGTTTTAATCTTCTTCGCCCATTTGCATCTTTTCTATATGCTCACAAACATACATATACTTAGACCTATATCTTTAATACACTTCTATTTTTATAAAGAAATTTAGATGGTTTCTCTAAATTAGCAAACACATAATTTCAACCGCCTGCACTCTTTAAATTTTGCTAAATTGATACTTTTATTCGTGTAAAAAATCAATTCAAATTTGACAGATTTAAAAGTAGTTTGCTAATCAGTAAGGGATTGCTAATCAGTAAGTAGTTTGCTAATCATGTGTTTTGCGTATCACATCACGTATAATTTATTGATTTTATGAAATATAGTCTATTATTGTCTAATTTATTTAATTTTCCTTCCTTTTTTGCTTCCAAACTTACCGAAGGCAAAAAAGTTATTTGATCGTTCTGTAGAACGAAAATATTCTATGACTCTGAACAATAATAATTAGCCCATTATTGGTCCCATATAAGTTTCAATCTTCTGGGCCTATTCGTTTCTCATCCACATTTGAAGCAAAATTTGAATGTTTTTTTGACGAAATGGCATAAAAAATTAACCACTTTCCACAAGTGTTATATATTTTTGTAATCTACTCTTCAATACCTTTCATTTGATACCCCACTCAAAATTTTAAAAAATATGTTTTCCCCGTGATAGGAATTAGCCGCCATTTTGGAATCCCAGATAATTTGATCAAGTTGCTATTCTTATTTTTTCTTTGGCCCATCAGACCGCACATTTTACTTTTTTTTATATATATTTTTATTTTAATCAAATTATAATTATTATTAACTACGGGAAACAGACAGAGAAAAATAGACTCCAGCGCGGGGATTTGAACCACCGGCCTCTATATTTCCAGTATAGCGCTCTAGTTGGTTAGAGCGCTATACTGGGGAAATATAGAGGCCGGTGGTTCAAATCCCCGCGCTGGAGTCTATTTTTCTCTGTCTGTTTCCCGTAGTTAATAATAATTATAATTTGATTTAAATTAAAATTTAATCGTTCCGTAGTATGAATACTACTAAAATTGTAAAATATGAATATATATTTTTAGTAACAGCAGTAATATAGTTTCAGGGGGGGACACGCAAAATTTTGATGTTTTTTTGACAAAATGGCACGTAAAATTTAACAATTTCCACAAGTATTATATATTTTGGTAATCTTCTCTTTAAATGAATGGGGTATAAAATGAAAGGTAAACACCTTTTATTTGATACCCAACTAAAAAAAAGTTAAATTTAAAAACAATATTTTTTTCGCGTGACGTGAATTATCCGCCATTTTGGATTTGAATAGCTCTTAATTTTGAGTTCGCTATATTTTTCCTGTGTGTGTGCATCAAAACGATCTTTAATACTGGAAAGTTTCATGTTTTTATCTCTTTTGATTCAAAAGTTATTGGAACCGTACAGAGTGACAGACAGACACAGGAGCGAAACTATAAGGGTTTCTTTTTTTGGTTTTACCAACGAAACCCTAAAAATGATTGAACCCCTAAACATAATTGGTTTTGTTGTAAATCAATCTACTTTGGAGGCTTGTTACTCCACTCGGAGGAGCTCGGAACGAAAAAAATTCTCTGTAGTACCAAGTGTACTACTGTATCTCCAAAGTGTCTTTTTCAAGATAATATTTTTTATTCGATTTGGTCGTCACGAAAAAAAGTGCTCTTAATAACAGTATACCCTATCAAATACACCTTTTTTGGCACTAGAGGGCACTGCAGAGGTCGGATCCAAAAAACACTTATCTGCGTCACTTCAAGCCCTACAAGATAGGCTAGGTAATTTTTTATTTTTAACTTACATTATGACAGAAATATCGCCTTAACAAAAAATTCTGAATTTCATATTTTACGATTTTGGTAGTATTCATACTACAGAAAGATTAAATTTTAATTTAAATCAAATTATAATTATTATTAACTACGGGAAACAGACAGAGAAAAATACACTCCAGCGCCGGGATTTGAACCACGGGCCTCTATATTTCCAATATAGGGGCCTCTATATTTCCAATATAGAGGCCCGTGGTTCAAATCCCGGCGCTGGAGTGTATTTTTCTCTGTCTGTTTCCCGTAGTTAATAATAATTATAATTTGATTTAAAAACAAAAAAATCTGTAGTTAAATCAGATAGTGTACATATTTCATATGAAAAGAAAAACAGGGGGGAGGGGATTAAGTAAATTTGACTAAAATAGGTTTTAAAAGCATAAAATCATTAAAGCATATGAAATAGGACGCGAGGGAGCTATGTGCAAATTCTTTTTAGGATTTTGTCACTCTTTAAACAGATCAAGTAAAATATTACCTTGTATTTGTTTAAAAATTATTAAGAAGAACAGGAAAACGAAGAAAAAACCAAAAGAAGAAGATGAAGAAGAAGAAATAGAATATAAAACTAAACTGAAGAAGTAAAGGTTACAATATGTAAACATTGTTAGTTTGATATCATTCTTGTTATCGTTCGTGCAAAAAGTATTAAAATTATTTCAAAGAGAAATATATAAAAACAAACACAGATTTTCATGCTTAGAATAAAAAGAAAAACAAAAAGAACAAATAACCACACTCCAAAACATAGTAAAAATCATATCTTAAAAGTCATCCAATCGGTAATAAATGTCTTAAACTGATATATTTATTCTAATTTCACTTAAGTAATATACTTATTTTACTAAGTTTACAATTTAAGGATTTCGTTTTCACTGAATGAGGAATAATTGTTTGTTATGGTTAGACCAAGTAAGCAGAGTTGATTGTTTGAAGATTCTTATTAAGGTAAGGAGGTCCAAATATTTATCCTTTATCCTTTGAAGGATCAAATATCTATCCTTTGGAGGATAAAATATCTATCCTTTGGGGTATAAAATATCTATCCTTTTGAGGATAAAATATCTATCCTTTTGAGGATAAAATATGTATCCTTTTGAGGATAAAATATGTATCCTTTGGGGGATAAAATATCTATCCTTTGGGGATAAAATATCTATCCTTTTGAGGATAAAATATCTATCCTTTTGAGGATAAAATATCTATCCTTTTGAGGATAAAATATCTATCCTTTTGAGGATAAAATATCTATCCTTTGGAAGATCAAATATCCACCCTTTGGAGGATTAAACATCTATCTTTTTGGAGTACCAAATATCTATTTTTTAGAGTTCCAAATATCTATTTTTTGGAGAACCAATACTTACGAGTTTCAAAATTTGCTGATAAAATTGGTATAACAAACAGCTCACATTATATTATGCATAAAAAAAAATATATATTTGGGATCTCTCCCCATTTAGTGAAAAACCAATAATTAAAATAAAAGTTACTCAATATTAAATAATAATAAATTAATACTAAAGAAGTAATAAATTGGGATTTTATAACTAAGAAAATAAAATAATAAAATACATATATATAAAAAAGAAAAACTTTAATGACAAAAAAAATAAAAATAAAATTCACAACTTTATAGAACACCGTAAAAGTAATAATAATAATAATGATAATAATCATAATAATCATAATAATAATAATAATCATAATAATAATAATAATATAAAAATAATAATAATTTATAAAAATAAATTTAATTAGAATAATTTACAGTTTTTATTTTTAAATTTGAAAAAAAAAAATATATATAACTTAAGTTTACTGTACATTTTTATTATACTTAGTACAATGAAAAAAATACATGTTTTTTAATAAAAAGTGCACAATTAAAAAGTTGTACCAATTTAAGAAACATAATTTTTTGTTTTATGAGTTTTTTAAAAAAAATTTTAACAAAATATTATAAGTTAATTTACTGTTTAACATAATAATTAAATAGTAATTTTATAAAATTACTGCAAATATGGCTGGTTTTTTAATGGTTACTTTTTTGGTCTTTATCTGGGAAATTATATTGTATTTCATTTGCTCAAATTATTTAATTATTTAATTGATATTTAAGGTGAGGATAATTATTTTTTAAAAAATCTAGTCCAAAGGACCAAATTTAGGATTAAGATAAAAAATAGTCCGTTTGAAGGATCAAATTTAATCCTTAAAAGGACTAAATTTAAGAATTAAAATTTAGTCCAATAGAGGAGCAAATTTAAGATTATAATTTTATTAGAATTATTTTGATTTACATAACGATCCTGCTCAAAGGACCAAATTTTATTTACTCAGGTATGGAATAATTTATTGATATTAATTTATATTTATACAAGTGATCGATCTTAAGATTATTTGTTGTATTCGGTGGCAGTAATTTAATACTGCCTTCTAAAAATTTGTTGATGAACTGTCGCTATAATATAATATATATATATATATTATTTAGGTTTTTTTTTATTTGTAAAATCATATGAATCAACTGATTCATTTTAAGGAAAAACTTTTTTTTTTTTTACAAAATCAAAAAATTTTGGGGGGAATTTAATTATATTGTTTATTTATTTTATCGCTAAATTAGACTTCTTGGGGGCGGGATTGGGAAGGCCTGGGTTTGATGGATGATGGGGATGGAGATTTGGATGAGTGGCCCCCACGACTTCCGCTTCCGACAGCTCCGCCGATAAGTTCAGATTTCCTGATGCTCTTGAGGTCCAGATCACCGTAGTAGTCCTCGCTGAACGTGGTTAAAGAAAACAATTCCATCAATTTTTGGAGTTTTGTTTCGAAGGAAGATTTTTTAAAAAAAATATATTTTTTTTAAATTTTTTTTTTTTTTTTTTTTTTTTTAGAAGATCCCATTTTCCATAAGAAGAAGAGAAATCGTGGGTTAAAACAGAAACAAAAAGAAACAACAAACAAAAGAGTATTAGTTAAAGAAACAATCATGCCATTTTTTTAAAAAAACATATATATATATATATATATATATATATATATATATATATATATATATATATATATATATATAAGAAAGAAACATTATATTAAACGTGCATTTGAATTGTATTATAAAATAGTTTAAAGTGTGGAAAATAAAAAATCAAGAAAAAAAGTGAATTATTATTTAAAAAATAAGAACACAGATTATAAAAACAGATAGATAAGAATTAATAACATGTAAACAAAGAAAATTCCCCATGCATTTATAAGTTTTATGTAAAAGAAAATAAATTTAAAAAAATAAATATAAGTTTATGAAAAAAAAAAAGGTAAGAGTATAAGACGAGAAGAAGGTAATAACTATAAAGTGAAATTAAAATTTTCAAATTTATAAATTTCTGAATAATTATTTAATTTAATAAAAAAGAGAGAAGCAACACGAGCAGTTTGGAAAAATAAGGTGTTGAACAATAAGGTACATAAATGTGAAGGTAAGAGAAATTAGGTGTTATAGATATGAAATAATAAAGTACATAAATGTGTAGATAAAATGCAATATAAAAGAAAATAATAGATAAATAAGATAGCAGTATAAAATAAAATAAAAGAGAAATAAGATAAAAGTATAAAAGAGAAATACGATAGCAGTATTAAATAAAATAAAAAAGAAATAAGATAACAGTACAAAATAAAAGAGAAATAAGATAGCAGTATAAATTAAAATAAAAGAGAAATAAGATAGCAGTACAACATAAAATAAAAGATAAATAAGACAGCAGCATAAATGAAAATAATAGAGAAATAAGGTAGCAGTATAAGTGAAAATAAAAGAGAAATAAGGTAGCAGTATAAAAGAAAATAAAAGAGAAATAAGGTAGCAGTATAAAAGAAAATAAAAGAGAAATAAGGTAGCAGTATAAGTGAAAATAAAAGAGAAATAAGATGTCAGTATTGAAGTAAATAAAACAGAAATAAGATAGCACTATAAAAGAAAATAAGATAGCAGTATCAAAGAAAATAAAAGAGAAATAAGATGCAGTGTAAAATAAAATAAAAGAGAAATATGTTAGCATTATAAAAGAAAATAAAAGAGAAATATCATAGCAGTACAAAAGAAAATAGAGAAATTATACGATAGCCGCATAAAAGAGTAATAAAATAATATTATAAAAGTAATTAAAAGAGAAATAAGATAGCAGTATAAAAAAAAATAAAAGAAACAAGTTTTTATAAAATAAAATAAGATAGCAGTAGAAAAGAAAAATAAAAAAATTACAATAAATTTAAGGTAATTAAGTAAAATTTAAGGTAATTAAGGATTAGAACTTAATAATAGGTAATATTTGTGACAAAAGAAAAAACTAAATTCATTAATGTTTCGGTTATTACAGAGAAAGAGTAAAAGAGTAAAAAAAAGGAATTATTTATGTTTTATAAAAATAATTATGAACCGGTCGCTCGGGGGAGTGCAGAAGAAATCCTTGGCTTGAAATGCTTCAGTGAGAGTTTTTTGAACTTGTCATTAAATTTTATTTTTAAATTCATCAGACATCGTATAATTTTAAATTTTAAATGTAGGTTGCCTTTCTAAATAAAATATGACTCGTGTCGGAGTTTGTGTGCTTATTTCATATTTTTATTTATTTTACTTATTAAAATATATTATAAAAAAAAAAAAAATAATCTGCTAGAAAATGAATTTTAAAAATTATAATTTCTACCTTCTTTTTGATTTTTTTATAAACCAAAAAAATATTATTTAGAAATTCAGAAATTAATAACGAATTATTGTATAAATTAAGAAATTTAGAAAAAATAAGGTGACACACAAATACATTTACTTTATTGTAAGCTATTAAATGTAAAGATACTAATGAATATTATTATTTATTTAGTTTCAGACTTTTAGTTCACGCCTTAATTACACACCTGTTTGATGTTATCCTTGACTTGACTAATTACTAAACAAATTATTTATTTTGTAATTAAATATATTGGTTGACATACATACAAAATAATGTTATATTTTATTTTTTGTAATTACTTTTTAATTAAACTTTAAATTATTAAACTATTTAATAATTTGTATACATTATAAAATCAACTGATATGATGATAAGTATAAAATATAATTATTAGTTGTGTAATTATTATTTTAGAGTACATAAAAATAAGTCACCTTTTTGAAAATCGAACCCTAGTTATGTTGTTATTTTTGTTACTGTGTTTTCAATAGTTATTTATAATAAAAAAAAAAATCAATATTTTATCGCTACATTTTTTTTATTAATGCTATTTACTTTTATTATTATTTTCATTTTCAATTAGATTTAATTAATTTTTTAACACAAATCTAAATTACACTGGTGTATGAGTCGTGATAAGACTCCGATCTTTTAGGTACTTCTTTAGATTGTTACTCCCCTTTAATTCCTTTTAGAATATAAATAGATATAATTATTTATACATTCCTTTGTCTAAATAACTATTAAGACAAAGAGATGTTTAGTCCATTGTAATTTGGGACAAAGGAATGCCACACTTATGTTTTTATGAGGGGAGTAATAGTCAAAAGAAGAACATTTGTTACACTTTCTTTAGATTGGTACTCTTTTCTGTTTTTTATAAGGGGAGTAACAGTCTAAAGAAGAACATTCCGTACACCTTCTTTAGATTGTTACTCCCCTCTGTTTATTTTTATAATGGGAGTAAGAGTCTAAAGAAGATCATTTGTTACACTTTCTTTAGATTGGTACTCTCTTCTGTTTTTCTTTATAAGAGGAGTAACAGTCTAAAGAAGAACATCCAGTAAACCTTCTTTAGATTGTTACTCCCCTCTGTATTTGTTATAAGGGGAGTAACAGTCTAAAGAAGAACATTCTGCACTCCTTCTTTAGATTGTTACTCTCTTCTGTTTTTTTATAAGAGGAGTAACAGTCTAAAGAAGAACATTCAGTAAACCTTCTTTAGATTGTTACTTCCCTCTGTATTTGTTATAAGGGGAGTAACAGTCTAAAGAAAACCATTCTGTACTCCTTTAGATTGTTACTCTCTTCTGTTTTTTTATAAGGGGACTAACAGTCTATACAAGGTCTCTTATACATGACTAGATGTAGGTACAAAATAATACCAACATATTTGAATTTTAAATTTAAATAGAATTATAGAAAGGAGAAAGAACACCTTCTATAATTAATTTAAATATCAGGTGTTGCTATCCAAAAATGTAAAAAATAAGTGAGATAAACGAAGAAATTGTACGTACCATCCGGGAACTTCCTCGGGGTCCTCGCAAGATCCAGTACCGTCAGCATCTCCGATCTTGAATACGGTTCCGATGGGGCATCCGTACTCTCTGGGCTGAGCATCCAAACAGATGTAGTACTTCCTGCAGTCGTCAGGGTGAGCGTGTCGGCTGAAAGATCCAACGGCGGAACCTTCGGCTCCGGAAGGACAAGAGAATCCACCTCCAACTTCTGCAAATTACCAAACAAAAAATAGTAAGAAAGATCGCAAAATGCAAAAGTAAAATAGCAAAATAGTAAGAAAGATCGCAAAATGCAAAAGTAAGATCGCAAAACAGTAAGAGAAAATAATCACGATAAATTAGATGTGAACTACAAGATAAATAATTTTATCATCATAATAATATATGATATATGTCATTGTGATTATATATGTCATAATGATATATGTTACATCATAACATATTAAATTTCTTTACGTTAGCACCCCCCCCCCCCTTGGTTCTAAACAATAGTCTGCCCTACTCTCCTCAAGCAGTTCTAAGACCTTCCACCTTCAAGACTCCTGAAGCAGTTTTATTATGCTGTTTTAAGATTTAGTCTTATCATATGTAAGACTAAATCTTCTACAGAAAACTGTAGGGCAATGAGTTCTACAGTTTTCTTAGCGTATATTTAATATTCCTTTGTCTTAATAGTTAGTTAGACTAAGGAATATAATCACATTTATACTCACAAATGTGACATTTCTTTGTCATATAGTACATTGGACTAGATTTTCCCAGGGAAAACAGCCTATATCGTTAGATTCGTATTTAAATGTATTACATTTTCGAATTTTTAAATCAAAATCGTCGGAAACGTTTTCGAGAATTTTTCTTTTTTACGTTTATCAAAGTTTTTGAGAGGGTAGCGCCCCCAAATTTGGATCTAAAATTAATTTCTTGATTTCACCTTTGGGATATGATTATTTCTGTACATGTATGGCAAATTTCGTCAAAATCGGCCCAGTAGTTTAGGTTCCACGCGTCTGTACAGACACCATTTAAAACACTCTTTTGGACTCAGGGGACCTCAAAACGTGTAAATCCATCAAAATCTCAAAATCTAATTTTTGCGCAATCACAATACTTTCTCTTTAAATGGCAAAAAAAACAAAACAAGTATTGAGGTTAAGTAGGTTGCATTTTTTTATTCCAAATGTAATTAACATACAGGAGTTACCGAATTAGAATTTAAATTTTAATATTATGACTTAGTTAGTTATTCTTGTAACTTAGTACGTTGCATGAACAGTTATGTTTAGAATTTAAATAAGACTATTTCAGCTGGAAGAGACAAGGCATGCCAATAAAATAATACGTAACCGCTTATCCGTAACCTTGCAGCCTACATAAAGACTTACTAATCACAGAGACTTGACAATGTTACCAATCGAAACTGCCCACATTATAACAACGAATCAAAAGGTTTGATTTTTTGAGAGAGGGGAGTTTTTCATTTGAAACGAAATCATAATGAACGTTCAATGACAGAACAAGTGAGTAGGTGACACTGTAGTTATTATAAAACTATCCAGAAGAGGTGTGTCGTGTTGCAATATCCATCGAAAATCTATTGTCATTACTTTTTTCTTTTCTTTTCTTCATAACATGGTTTTATAATACGATATTACTCTAAGTGTATGTAAAGTTCACGGTGATATCACGCAATTACAGAGTCATTACAGTTCTCCTTAAAAAACATTAAATTACAAACAGAGAGACTGTTGAGAAACAAATCTATCTTTATGGTAAATTTAAACGCTTTATAACTTTATTTTATGGAATCGTTAAACGTAAAAAATAATATAGCCAATGTTCATATAACCTTTTTTTTTAAGAATATTGCATTTAAAAAAAAAAAAAAAAAAAAAAAATGTAAAATGCAGTCGTAATGCCACTATAAGTACACTTTTTTACAGTAATATTTTATATTAATACTAGTTTCATTTCAAAATTTAAATTATATCCCTTTTAAAATTGGATGATTCTATAGTACATTAAACATATTATTTGAAAGAAGGAAGTGATTTGATTTCAGAAAGAAGATATCACTTGCAGTAGTAGCTGATTAGATTTTGGGAAGAAGAAATTACTTGTACAAGTGGCTGATTAGATATCAGGAAGAAGAATTTACTTGTACAAGTTGCTAATTAGATTTCAGGAAGAAGAAATTAATGTACAATTAGGTGATAAGATTTTAGGAGGAAGAAATTGCTTGTACATGTTGCTAATTAGATTTTTGGAAGAAGAAATTACTTGTACAAGTTGCTAATTAGATTTTAGGAAGAAGAAATTACTTGTACATGTTGCTAATTAGATTTTAGGAAGAAGATATAACTTGTACAAGTTGCTAATTAGATTTCAGACAGAAGTAATTACTTATACAAGTTGCTAATTAGATTTCAGGAAGAAGAAATTACTTGTACAAGTTGCTAATTAGATTTCAGACAGAAGAAATTACTTGTACAAGTTGCTATTTAGATTTCAGACAGAAGAAATAACTTGTACAAGTTGCTAATTAGATTTCAGGAAGAAGTTACTTGTAAATGTTGCTAATTAGATTTTAGGAAGAAGAAATTACTTGTACAAGTTGCTAATTAGATTTCAGACAGAAGAAATAACTTGTACAAGTTGCTAATTAGATTTCAGGAAGAAGAAATAACTTGTACAAGTTGCTAATTAGATTTTAGATAGAAATTTTAATTTTTTTATTTCACAATTTGTGGATTTAATCCAGCCATACTCGCTGCCGTATATCTTACAGTTAAAAATGTACAGGTACTCTGCACAGGTAAACCAGAGCGTGTGTACTATACTATCAAATTATGACACAACTGCACGGTTATGATGACACACACGCTCCGGTTCACCTGTACAGTTTTACCTGTGAGGTATAGGTAACGCAACGTGTATGACAGGCTTTAGTTTTAATACTGTGATATCTCTCAAACGAGTTTCTTATTAATTTTTGTTACTGGTTACTATCTACAGAGGACCATATTTTATGCTTACAAAATTTACAAGTTATTTTCAAAATTTGATAGATAAAGAAATAAAACAACAACAACTATAACTACTGACCTTCGATTTTGCATTCGGGTACTTGATCGGCCCACATGCATACTCTAGATTCTCTGTCGTAGGCAAGTCCAGGGCTGCACTGGTATCTGCTAGATTCTCCGTTCCAGCAGTTCCAGAAGGTGTCGCATTTAGCTTCGTCAGGGAAGATACCGTAAAGCCTGGGGCAGTGAGTAGAGCCTACGGGAGGTTCTGTAACCAGAAATAATATTGTTAAAACATATGCTAACTTTAAAAGTACTTAATTTTCACTAACACCATTAGAAATACCCTTACCAGTACTTCTTTAGATTGTTACTCCTCTATGTTGTTTTAGAATATAAATGTCTTTGACTAATTAAATATTAATAAAAACGAATGTTTGGTCCATGTACTTTGGGACAAAGGAAAATCACACTTCGGTTTTTATAAGGGGAGTAACAGTCTAAAGAAGAACATTCCGTACATCTTCTTTAGATTGTTACTCCCTTTTGTTTTGTTCATTATAAGGGAAGTAACAGTCTAAAGAAGTGCCCCCATACCAATGTCTCAAATAATTATGTTTAGTAATTAATAATAAAATTATTAATTGATTTTGAATTTCGGCAGCTTTAAGGATAAATCTTTGAACCTTAATAGGTACTAACATTTCCTTAATATAATCTGATAAATATATTTTTTTATTTAATAATCTATTCAATTTTTACATTTTTGAATTTTCTAAATCATTTAATTTTCTTTTCAAAGTTAACCTCCTTTAATTGTCTATGCGAACATCTTACATAAAAAAAAAAAAAAATCATTATTTTAAGCTTTATTTCAACCCCTCCTTACTATCCTAAACGATTTTTGTACGATCCATAAATCCAGGGGATAATGCAAATGCAAAGGACGCTACAAATAACGGGGTTGAAACAAACCTAATAAGTATTTGTTATTATAAAAATGATAGCTGTCCGTGACAATTAATCAAAATAATAAGCTAATTTCTAGTTTGTTTTCCCCCATTATATTTTTTATAAATCAAATAACCAATAACCGTGAAACTTATCCTAGAATCTCATTATTTTTATAATGGAATTTTGAAGTTATAAAATAGATAGTAATTTTATTGTAATACAAATCAACTTTAAATATTACAGGACTAGATAAAGTTTACAAACTATTTAGAAACAGAAATAAAAAAGTAACAAATCAAACTCAGATATAAAGAGGAAGAAAAAATAAGATTAAGAATGAAGAAAATCTATTTAGATTTAAAGAATATTAATATGAAAAATCAATAAATAATAATATAAAGATATTATGGTATATTATTAGTGATTTCTTATCAGGTACAGTGTTGCCTGTTGCAAAAAATTTTTAAAAATATTGAAGTTATCAAAAATTAAATTATTAATAACAAAAGAACAACACTGTGTTTTTTGACAGTGGTCTATTTTATTAAAACCTGACTATACATGACACCAAAAAACGACACTAGCGCACTCATCAGATTTCCATGACTTCTTGGTCGACCTCTAGAGAGGTTAATAGAGAGTATCACAACAATATTGTCACAACACTTTTATCCAGTGTAAGTGTTAAAATAGTGAGTGAAAGACTACTACACAAGACTACTATCCAAGACACAAATGTAGAATGTTTTATTGAAAAATCTAATCTTAACCACTTTGCCCTTGTAGAACATATAAAAAATAATTTTGTAAAATAACGTATATTAGTTTTAAGGTACATATAATTTAGCTATAGTAAACTAAGGATATTATTGTTTAGCTTTTAGCAGTTGAAAAATAATGATTTACCTGACTGCCCCCATATCCCTTACCTCTGGTTCCTTAATCCTTCTATAGCCCTATTCTACCCCCACTCTGTACTGCTATTTTAAGTCATAAAAGCTTGTAAAGTAAATATGTAGCGTAGTAGTCTTTCACTCACTGTGTTAACACTTACACTGAAGATGATATAAATGTCAAAACACGCATGCGCATGTTTAATTATATCAAATTGTGGTGACATTATTGTGTTACTTTTTATTAACCTCTCTAGTCATAATTATAAATTACAACTCTCAAAAAATTGTATTATTAATATTAAAGTTTTAAAATTAAACTTTTATCCTTAAACCTTAAATTTTATAGAGTCTTAATAATTATAATTGAGGAGACTTAATATTGCTGATTATTACATACAAACATCCTTAAGATTTGTTTCTGAATACTAACCAAAACATCCTTAATATTATCCTCAATATCATTGAACTTATTCAATTTTTTTTATTCAAAATTAAAATTCTCCTCAAATTATTAATGGAAACTTTTAAGGATTTTACTGTAAGAATATTTAAAATATAAGAAATTTTAAAATTGTTTAGGTCAAGGTTAAAGCAATTGAGTCAGACTGAAAAACGAGTTTAAATTAAAAAAAAAAGAAATTCAGGACATCGCCATTTTAATAAGCTTGTTTCTTTTTTTTTTATAATGTTCGCTTCAAGGGCAGTATAAAAGGATGTTCGCATACGAAGATCATCTTTTATTCAGGCTTGACCGGTTTATTGCTCTGAGCCAACTGAAGATTCAGTGCATCGTCCTATCGCATGAATCTTATTAAAAGCTCTAGGGGGGACACATGTTAAAAAGGCGAACGAGGGGAAAATATTCTATCTAGAGTATTATTCTCTTAGTTGACTAATTCTAACGTATTGCAATCATAATATTTGAGGCACTTCTTTAGACTGTTACTCCCCAAGATTCAGTGCATCGTCCTATCACATGAATCTTATTAAAAGCTCTAGGGGGGACACATGTTAAAAAGGCGAACGAGGGGAAAATATTCTATCTAGAGTATTATTCTCTTAGTTGACTAATTCTAACTTATTGCAATCATAATATTTGAGGCACTTCTTTAGACTGTTACTCCCCTTATAAACAAAAGAGAGGGGAGTAACAATGGTACTTTTTTACTTTAGCACACCCCATTATATTCCTTTGTGTTAATAGTTATTTAGCCAAAGGAACATTATACATAGTAGCATTATATTCCTTAGTCTAAATTTCTATTAAGACGAAGGGATATTTATTCCAATGTACCTTGGAACAAAGGAATATCACACTTGTGTATAATTGTGATTATATCTCTTAGTCTTATCAACTATTAAGATAAAGGAATATTAAATATAAAACTGTCCCTGGAGTCTCAATGTCTTGGGGAGACAAACACACAAACCTTTAAGACTTTTGTAGGGCAGACTATTGTTTAGAACCAAGGGGGGTGCTAAAGTAAAAGAGTACCGTAACAATCTAAAGAAGGTGTATGGAATGTTCTTCTTTAGATTGCTACTCCCCTTATAAACAAAACAGTGGACTTATAAAAACGTGAATGTGATATTCCTTTGTCCCAAAGTGAATTGGAATCCCTTTGTCTTAATAGTTATTTAGTCAAAGTCATTTATAGTAAATAAATATAGGGGAGTAACAATCTAAAGAAGTACCATATTTGAAAGGAAACTCATAAATATTTTAAGTATTTTGACAATTACAATATAAGTTAAAATTTACAGTTTTGACGTTGCCTATTTCTAGATATTTGTTTATGTTATTTCAATGATACGAGTTATTTCTTGAAATGTTATTTTAAGGTTTGAATGAAATCTTAAACAGTTTATTTATTTGGTTTTTTTTTTTATAATCGTGAGGTGAAAGTGTTGTTTGAGAGTGTGTCTCCCACTCTTGGTTGTGTTTCTTAAGCTAGGAGAGTCTTAGAGTCGAAGGGTGCAGGAATTACTTCGTAACTCTCCTATAAAAACACACCGTATACCATATATATCCCCCACACCAAGCCTCTCCTTTCTTTAAATACATCATCAAGCTTTGAATACCAAGTAAAATCAACATAACTAACAGGTAATAGTACATTACTTTTACATTGCGGAAAGTAGCATTTTGCATGCGAGTGTGGAGTTTGCACCCGAGCGACAGCGAGGGTAGTAAAACCACACGAGCAATGCAAAATGCCGTTTTCGCACGAGTTGCGTACCGTACTTTATCTACGATTGTTAGATTTAAATAATAAATACAGAAAAAATAAACTTGCTGTATGTAAGTTCGTATCTCTCTCTTGATAAAGATGGCATTAATTCTTGAGTTGTATTTTTTGCCGAATTAATTATTTCTGGAGGAGTATTGTTCTCCACATTTTCGTAAGAGTCACTTGATTCACTCATTGTTTTTCACTAAAAACTCGATATAAACAGTTACTTTAGTAAAAGAACAGCAAATTAGTTTTGTTAAATGTAAACAAACTCACTAATCGTGCGTAAAGCTGAAGAATTCCTCTTCTTTACCGCACTAGTGTGGTAAAGAAGAGGAATTATTCAGAACTATGAGGACGCGCATGCGCAATGAATATAAGTACGTAAATAATCACTTTCTACGCATCTAAACAAAGATATAATGTTTATATTTCGTATCAATCGTAGATAAATATCTTTTTAAAACACCAGAGGGTCGATTCTGTAACTTGATTGTTGACAAATAACCAAATTTGACATTTATCAAAACTGAGATAGTTATCAAAATATGTCATAGTGAAATCTTTAAAGTGATGCTAGCGCTGTTTTTGAACGAGTGGTCAATTCGGTAACATTGAACCCTCCCCCCCCCCATTTTTATGTTAATATATAAAAAATGTGTTATGAAAATGCGCGTTCAGCCTGCCAACGTGAATTTATAACTTTGTTTATTGAAAAATAACAAAAAAAGTTGATAAATTATGTGTGATATTTTAAAACACAACATTTGTTAAAAAACAACATTTGTGTTAATATATCCGTCAGGTTATATGTTTATATCTAACATCGAAGTTGAAATCTAAAACTTATTATTTGATCAATTACAGCGTTTTTATTAACTTGCTTTCTTGTTTGTTTGTTTGTTTGTCCAGTACAAATCTAGCAATCGATTTTTAACTAACTTACCGAGTAGCTAGACATTTTAAACTTTTAGAATAGCTTAGAACACATTATTTTAATACTTTTAGCCATATTTCAGCAGAATTTAATTCGTTTTTAGCAAATTTTGCTGTATGGAAGCTAGTTCGGGAAAAATTCGCAAGTTTCTTATTTGTTTTGACATAACCCATATTTACAATATTCATTTTGACGGGTTTCAAATTTATGATTTATGACGATAATTTATGAATTTAAAAACGTAGTATATAAAAAGTTATTTTTATCTTGTAATTATTATTTCGTTTTTTACTGAAATAACTACATTTTTTAGGACTTCATTGGTGAGTTTTATTTCGTATAATATTTTTATTTTGACTATTTTATCGTGTTGTGTTGTTGTTTTTACTTTCTCATGTAAAGAGAAAGTATTGTGATGGCGCGAAAATTCGATTTTGTGATTTTGATGGATTTACACGTTTTGAGGTCCCCTGAGTCCAAAAAGTGGTTTTTAAAAAATGTCTGTCCGTCGTATGTCGTCTGTCGTCTGTGTAGACGCCTGGAGCCTAAACTACTGGGCCGATTTTGACGAAATTTGGCATACATGTCCAGAAAAATCATCGAGAAATGAATTTTAGCTCTAAATTTGGGGGCGCTACCCCCCAAAAACTCTGAAAAAAACATGAAAAAAATTATTTCTTGAAAACGGTTCCGACGATTTTGATTAAAAAAATTCTATAATGTAGCCCATTTGAATATGAATCTAACGATATAAGCCGTTTCCCCGGGAAAAATCTAGTTCCTGAGAAATTAGCTTAAAACGCGGACGGAGAGAGCCCGGGTTCGATTCCCCACCCATGAGAAGTTATTTTTATAATATATTTTGATGAAAAGTTAAATAATATTTAAATGTACATTTGAAAACTAAAAAATGGAAACACTGGGCGAAGTAATTATAAACTCGTATATGAGAAAGTTTGTCTGAGTTGTCTCGGACCGATTTTTTGTATTATTACTTCACAGGTAAGTGAAAATCGGAATGTGTTTTATTTCCATTGAAGTATAAAATTTTAATTTATATATAATTAATTATAACTATTCCAAATAGACTTTCGATTATAAATTAACTTTTCATAATTATAATTAAAACTCAATAATAATTTCAACTCAGTTGTTTCTACCAAGATTATTTTTTGGTATTAATAATTAATAATTAAAACGTCTTAATTAATTAAAAGATAAACGCTGTGTATTAAAACCTTGAAAATTATGATGAGTTGTTTTTTGATGGGTAATATAGGTGTGAAGGAGATATCATTTACAGCATATTACATCAGAAACCTTCCTACCCTAATAAGGTTATCATCAGCCTGTTTATTTAATTATGAAATCTTATTTAATTAATCTCATCACATAACTTTTAATTTATCAAGTTGTATAAAATACATAAATTAATATTATACTGCTTAATATTATATTTTTTCTAGAAATCAAAACTCTAAATTATAAAGAAATAAGTGGAAACTAAGTCGCAGTTTATTTCTTTACTACTTCATCTCTTCAACTCTTGCTACTTGGAAAAAACTACTAAATTGGAACTTAAGTAGCTAAAATTAAACATGGCGGCTCCTTCTTTACTTGTTCTACCCCCCTCTTTAACTTTCCCTCTATAATCTCTCGTGAAAGCCGGTTACGTTCTGTGAAAGTTATACTTAAAACTTTTTTATTAAGTTTATTATATTAAGTCTAACTCCCCATTTTGTTTTTACGAACTTTTTTTAAGAAAAGAAATCGGATTTTATCTCTGTTCAGTGTACAGGGTGCTTACAAAAGATGTTCATGATTTTAATCATACATAAATGTAATTTTATTTATCATACAAAGAAATAAAATGGTTACATTTTGAGGAAAAATTAAAAAGTTTCATCACACAGAGGTACTCAGAATTATAAACGTTCGATATGGAGCCCCCCCCCCCCCCCGAAAAACTTTCCATTACCTGCTCTACAATTTCATTGCTCACTGACATCCTTCCAGTTGATTACTTTTTACAAATGCAGCCATTTCTCTAACAATTCAAGTACCATTTGCGAATAGAGTGATTGCTAGGGGGATCTTCATTAAATCTGGTTCTAAAGTGACGTTGCCCACTTATAACTGATTGGTTAATGTGATAATTCCACACACAAAATGCTTTCCTGTCTTCAAATTCAGCCATTACACAACACTGACAACAATTGACTTAACAAACAGCTGATACGTACCCAAACCAATGTAAACAAAACTTTATAAGTTTTTCTTTCCAGTGGTACCAACTAAAGTGATCTTAAGACATATTAATCTAGTAATATTTTCAATCGAAATCAGGAACATAATTTTGTCTGTATTTTTATTTTTATTTTTTTCTTTAAAGAAACTAGCGCTAAGATAAAAATTCATCCTACCAAATCAAAAGGCCCACTCCCACCCTTATTAATGACTATATTAAGTGTACGTAGTATATTAAAATAAATTTCAATTTTCTTCATGGCTATGAACAGCCATGGATATGATTATGTATACCCATGCATTTGTATGTAATGTCCATATACATATAAACATGTATACCCATGTTAATGAACATGACCTTTCAAATTTTTCAGCGCCATATGATAGCGTCAACCATATGATTATGTTGTCAAAAATGAGAAAAGACGTGAAAAGTTGTGCCGAATTTGTTTATAAGAAGGTTATTGACAGCTTTTATTTTTTTTAAATTTTTGTTTTTTATTCCTTTGCTTCTAAATGATTTTTTTTTATAAGTTCCCCTGCTTGGTCCCAGTCAACTTGGATCGTGTAAACGCGGTTTTATAATTATTATTAATTAGTTATCATTTGTCTATAATTAATGATTTTCGGTACACATATATAAAAAAAACAAACTTTTATGTGTAACTGGAGGTGAAAAGCTTGGCTATGTTAGATGGCTATGTTAAGTCTGCAATTCAATGTATGGTGGGTTTTAGCGTAGCTACTCTGTATTTAGCGCTTCAACATCTTCACCTTGTAATAAATACATAAATATTATGGATATTCAGGATCTTTGTTTAACGAATTGTTAAATGTTATATATTGGAGATGAGAGGGAGGGATCTTAACCAGAAGACGAGTTATAAGTTAAATTTTAATCACGTGAGCGCCATTTATTGATTTTATAACTTACTAGCTGGATACCCTTGCTTTTCTACGGAGTGTTATTTCCTTTTTGATAAGTTTATAAACTACTATCAAAAAAACATTTTAATAATTTTACTATGCGAGAATATCTAGATTTTAACCCTCCCACTTCTTTCTATACCCCCTTCTCTTTGATAAGATAATTTGCAAATATCCCAAATTTACCCCCCTCCTAAATAAAAATATGACAAAACTGTGCATAACAACAATTACTGTACTCTTAAAGAGCTTTTCAACGATATGCATCATGAAGGGTATCCATTACTTTGACCCCGTATTCATTACTTGTACCCCTTACTCATAAGAACCAAAATTTTAAATTTTAAAATTCATGTAGACAGTGATTTTCCACTTGCTTTGAAGGTCAAGTGTGCTAATTTTTATCGAGATCGGACTAAAACTGTAGATTTATATAAAAAACACACACCTGCGTTGACTTTTAAGTATTAAGATATTTAATGAAAAATGTAAGGAACTTCGTTTCTACCGGGTGTTCCTCGACACCACACGTATTTTGTTACTACGTTTTTATTAGCTTGCTTTCTTTTTTGTTTGTATGATTGTTTGTTTGTCCAGTACAAATCTTGCAATCGATTTTTAACTAATTTCCCGAGTAGCTAGACATTTGAAATTTTTAGAATGGCTCAGAACACAAAGACAATGCACTAGTTTAATACTTTTAGCCATCTTTAAGTAGAATTCAATTCGTTTTCAGCAAATTTTGCTGTATGGAAGTTAGTTCGGAAAAAATCCCCAAGTTATTATATTTGTTTTGACATGAGCCATGTTTACGATCTTCATTTCGACGGGTTTCAAATTTATGATTTATGACAAAACATTTAAAAACGTAGTATATAAAAAGTTCTTTTTATCTTGTAATTATTGTTTTTATTATTATAAGTAATGTACACTAGGATGCTAACAGCTGGCGTATCTGTCATTAATTGACTAGTTTATAATTAGAATACAATATTATTTAAAGATATATTTTATTTAAAAAAAAAAAAAAAAAAAATTGAAAAAACAAATCACAATATTCATTAAACTTATTGTAGTTTAAATACTTCCTAGTTATAAATATTTATAAATCATTATAAATAAATATGAAATTGATATGATTATAAAAAAAGTTGGCATTGTTTGGGGGTAGTTGAGTGCAATGGCTGGAGAGTATAACTGGAGCGAGGAATGCAGTTTTCGGTGTGGAAGGCCTCGGTGCCTGTACGAGATTGCATTCCTGCACTTTCCCTGTTTATGCCTATAACTGGATTTATCTGAACCACATTATTAATTCCAGTCTCTCCTTTATTACAAACTGAATTCATTTCAAATCTACACGTTTTCATTGCAAATAAACTTGTTCTCTTTTGATTTTTATTTTTGAACGATTGATTTTTTATTTTTTTATTTAACAAATAAATTCAGCATATTCATTCTTAAATCGATTATTCTGTTAAAACTTTATAATTAAGTCTTAAAGTTTTTGAGAATATATTCAATAAATATAATTATTTGTTTAATATTTTATCCTACATTTAAAGAGTAGAGATATCGTTATGTTAGTCAGATTCTCTGATTGCTGATGTTATATTATTCATACTAATTAATTAATTTTTGATATTAAGAGGGTATTAATCTTTTAATTGAGTAAGGGGGAACGTACTTTAAACGAACTTAAGTCTCCTCCTAAAAGTCAAATGTTATAAATATTTTTTTAAAAAAAACTCGTCGGTATGTCTGTCTACTGTCCAGACGCGTAAAGGCTAAACTAATGAGCATATTTTGCTGAATTTGGAACATTTACATGTTCTGAACAATCAAATCTCAAGGCGAAATCGAGACATTAATTTTAGCTCTTTATTTGGGAACACTACCACCCCCAACCCCCCCAAAGAAAAAGTGTCGTAAATGGTTCCTCTAGAGGCAATTTTGTAGTTATAAATTAAGTTTCCGAGATATTAATACAAATAAATTAAACTTAGCTGAAACATTTCAAATATGAACTATCTAATTATATCCATTTATAATGAATATAATTAGATTTTATCAAATTTAAATTAATTTTATCACTATGTAAAGAAGAAAATTTGTTCAAATTTGGACCAATATAATATATTAATTTTAATCATCCAGACTGTAATCTAAACATACAATAGTACATTACGCGTCCAGTGCGGAAAGTAGCATTTTGCATGCGAGTGTGGAGTTTGCACCCGAGTGACAGCGAGGGTAGTAAAACCACACGAGCAAAGCAAAATACAGTTTTCGCACGAGTTGCGTTCCGTACTTTATCTACGATTGTTGTATTTTAATAATAAATACAGAAGAAAATATTTAATAAACTTCCTGTATGTAAGTTCGTATTTCTCTTTTGATAAAGATGACATTAATTCATTAGTTATATTTTGTGCCGAATTAATTATTTCGGGAGGCGTATTATTCTCCTCATTTTCGTCATGATGACATAAATCACTCATTGTTTTTGACTAAAAACTCGATATAAACAGTTACTTTAAGTAAACAAAAAGCAAATAAGTTTTGTCAAATGTAAACAAACTCACTAATCGTGTGTTAAGGTGAAGAATTCACCTTTTTTAACGAAACTAGGGCGGAAAAAATGAGGAACTAAGAAACGCGCATGCGCAATGAATACAAATACGTAAAGAATCACTTTCTACGCATCTAAACAAAGATATAATGTTTATATTTCGTATCTATCGTAGATAAAATATTAAAAATATTTGTGGCAAATGATTGTAATATGAATATTATTTAGGTATTTTTTTACAAATAAAAATTCTTTTAAAATTAAAAAAAAACTCATCAATTACTTTTAAAATATTTTGAAATATTGATGAAATTATTACGAAAAAAACACCACGGCGGGACCAGCACAAAATCTTATAACTGCTTTTTCCGAAGGTGAGTTAGTGACATTTGAAACCGGGAGAGGGCGCTGCCCTTGGAAACATACTCGACCACTTTTAGTACATGACTACAGACATTTTTTTTGTATTTATTTTTTATATATTTTTGGGGGACATAATAAAAAAGAAAGTGGTATATTTTATTTATTAACTGTTTTTTTTTTTTTTTAATTTCAAATATAGAAAAAAAAGTTCAAACAGGTTATATTAATGATTTATTTAATGTATTGTATTAAAAAATTAATTTATATTAACATAATGTGAGATGTTAGTCAAATGTTATATTTTTATTTTTTAAATATAAAAAATTAAATGTATTTAAATATACCTAAGTCAAATTATTACATGAACAAATATTTAAAAAAAAAAATAAAACACCAATTAATTTTATGTACTTCTTTATTGTCTACATCACAATTATTTTAATTATCACAATATCTCGGCCGAAATTACAAATTACATAAAATGATTATTTCGTTGCTTTTTATTACTTCACTAGAAAATTACGTATCTTAATATTATTTTCTTTTATTCGTACTAAATTTTAATCATTATCTATCTTAGCATATTTTCTTTAGAAAATTATATTTTTTCTTAACATTACTTTCTATTTTAGTGCTGCATTTAAAACGTTACCTATCTTGGTACTAACTTTAACACATTAGCTATTTCAGTATTAAATTTAAAACATTATATGTATCGAAATATTATTTTTCTTTATTAGTTCTATATTTGAATCATTAACTGTCTTAGTTATTTCTTTAAGAAATCCTCATTTTTTCCATTCTAGATATTATTTATTATTTTAATTTTAATATATTTTTTTTAATCCCTGTCTTTGGTAGAAGCAACATTTTTATAGTGTATTTTAATTTTTTTTTTATTTTAGTCCCATAAAGTAATTAAATTGTAATAATTAATGGTACTCACCAAGCTGGGACCTCTTGTGACAGTCAACATTGTGGAGGTAGTCGCAGTTCTCTCTGAGGTACTTAGGATCTGTGTCGTCGAAAGCGAGTCCATTACCGCAAGTTTTGAGCTCAGCTATCCTGTCTTCGCACTTCCAGTATTTGTCGCATGAAGTGTGGTGGGGGTAGAAACCGTAGTCATCTGGACACTGGAAGTTGTCTTGTTGGGCGGCGGCTGTAACATTCAAACAATTATAAACATTAGAACTCAAAATATAAATTATAATTAATAAGAAATAAGGTCATTATTAAGGCACTTCTTTAGACTGTTACTCCCCTCTAAAAGCTCTAGGGGGGACACACATGTTAAAAAGGCGACCGAGGGGAAAATATTCTATCTATAATATTATCCTCTTTAAAAATTGACTAATTCTAACTTATTGCAATAATAATATTTGAGGCACTCCTTTAGACTATTACTCCTCTTATAAAAAAAGAAAACATGAGTCACAATTTGTAGAAGATGTACGGAATGTTCTTCTTTATAGACTGTTACTCCCCCAATTAATAATCAGAGAGGAAGAACGATTTAAAGAAGGTGTACGGAATGTTCTTCTTTAGATTGTTACTCCCTTAATTAATAAACAGAAGGGATGAACGATCTAATGAAGGTGTACGGAATGTTCTTCTTTTGACTGTTACTCCCCTAATTAATAAACAGAAGTTAGTAAAGATCTAAAGAAGGTGTACGAAATGTTCTTCTTTAGACTGTTACCCCCCCCCCCCCCCCCCTAATTAATAAACAGAGTGTAATAAATGAATAATTCAGGGTGTATAGTTAGGGAGTAACAATCAAAATAATAAGGTGTATGTATTGTTCTTCTTTGAACTGTTACCCCCCTTATAAAAACAGAAGAATTTTCTTCCTTTGTCCCAAAGTACATTTCACTAAACACCGCTTTGTTTTAATACTTATTTAGATAATGGAATGTATAAATAATTATATCTATCAATATTCTAGAAATAAATAGGGGAGTAACAATGTAAAGAAGTATTGTGATTATAATACAGTTTTTAAGGTACGAATAAACCGGGTAATAATTGTAGACAGTTGATTTTCCAACGATTGTTGCCCGGTCTACACTAGATTTTAGATGTATTTGAACAAGGAACTGAAATAATTTTTATTTACATAAACTTATAACTATTTACAATTTATACATATTTGCTTGTATTTACATTGTAAAATGAATTTTATATAATTGTACAGGTTTAACAGTCGCTAACTCTTTTATATTATAGGGATGGTGAGGGAACACCAAGCCTGGTGCCCATAACTGGAGTCAGGACACCCCTGCTTTGTAATAGTCACCTTAAGTATTCAAATATAATTACTATACCGAATGTTTAAATAATGACATAGCTGGTTCAAATCCCAGAAAGGTAAGATATATTTCTTCTGATTACATCGAGTAGTGAGTAAAGTGGTCGACTCTACCTCCCAATATAATAACCTAATGACCTAATGGACTAGTGTTCAAGACGTAAATGTCCGTCAGTAAAATTTTTGTTAATTTTAAAACTGAATCGGGGTTTTACAGGATCTGATTATAACGCTTGTTATTAAATAAACATATTCTTCATATTGTTATGAACAGTACCTAAACATTATTAATAGTCTGAACACTTTGATATCTAATGTTAATTATTCATACTAATTCCAACTATTCTTGGAATTTTCTACTGAACTATGTAATTCAGCACCCCAGAGGTAAACTGTGTTAAGTCACAAAAAACAAATTTTTCAGTAGAGACATTTTAAGATTTTTTTTGTAATAAAAAAATTACAAACAGACCAAGGATAGTGTTTCAAGTAATAAAATAAACTACTATAATTAAGATAGAAATTATCCTTGGTCTGTTTGAAATTATTTTATTACAAATAAAATTCTTAAAATGTCTCTACTGAAAAATTTGCTTTTGTGACAACACAGTTTACCCCTGGGATGCTGAATTGGTTATGAGTTATGACTTTATGACTAAATTGAGAGAATTTAGGTTGCAACATAAATTTTTTCATGTGTGTTCTCAATTTAATGTTGCAATCAGGGTCAAGTTCAAGGTCAAAATATAAGTACAAAAGAGAGAAAAAAAGTAAAATTTGAGATTTATATATTTTAAATGTTAATACTATTTGCTTAAAGTAAATTTATATTATGTATTATTATTTAACCTATTAATTTGTAATAGTTGTAGTTAATAATTCAAAATATAATAAAAAAAATAGTATTAAAATATTTAAAGGGGGGATTAAAAAAATTGAATGAGAATTTAAAATGAAAGAAGAAACAGACGAATAAGAGGATAAACAAGTTTATAAAAATTTGCAGTTTTTTTTTCGTAATATGTAATTTGTATTCTTCAATAAAAACTTCATATTTTATTATAAAATAATTCTTTATTTATTTTGTTTCTAGATGATATAGTCGGCTTTGTACAAAATAAATTTACTCTAGCAGAGAGACCACTTTCTCAATTCATAATCATTAATCTTTTGCAAGAATTCACTGTTTAAATTTATCTTTTAATTAAAATTGACTCAGACCTAATGTAAATATGTTGTAATATTTATCTAGAATTAGTATATTGACACTTTGCATTTATTTACAAAAAATAAAAACATTAATAACTAATAAAAATTATGTAATTTTCTATAATTTATTTGGTATAAGTGTCAGGGATTTAAAATAATTTCTTTAATATATACATATATATATATATATATATATATATATATATATATATATATATATATATATATATATATATATATATATTTAAATCAAATTATAATTATTATTAACAACGGGAGATTGAGAGAGAAAAATAGACATCAGCGCCGGGACTCGAACCATGTGCCTTTATATTGACAGAGGAAATTATTCTTCAGTGTAGCTTAGTTGGCAAGAGAACTATACTGGAAATATAGAGACGCGTGGTTCGAGTCCCGGCGCTGGAGTCTATTTTTCTCTGTCTATCTCCCGTTGTTAATAATAATTATAATTTTATTAAAATTAAATTTAACTTTCCATAGTATGAATACTACCAAAAACTTAAAAATACATTTTTTTTTTTTTTAAACGGTAATGTGCATTACGTTGAAAAATAATTATAGATATTGTATGGTAAATTTAACATTACAAGATATTCAGTTTAATAAAGAAGGTAACACTTCAAAAATAAAAGTAAAAAAAAAAAAAAAAAATAGTCACGCAACACTTAGGGTAAAAATGTCACAAGTGAACTCTAGGTCATGAACTTATGACTCTTTATGACCCATCACGACTTTTACATTAATATCTCTCAGTGAGCTCTCCCCTGAGAGATGCCATAGTTCTATGCAATAGTCCGCATCATTTCACCGCTACTTTGAAAAGTCCGCGTTTTAAAAGACTTAATTTTTAATGTAAGGTAAATAAGAATTCCATTCAATAACAAGATAACTTAAAAGATATAAATGATTATAAATATATATATATATATATATATATATATATATATATATATATATATATATATATATATATATATATATATATATATATATATATATATATATATATATATATATATTGGTAATAATAGTGATTTAACCTTTAGTTAATGAAAAGGTTAAGATGTCGATAATATGATTTTTATATATTTGTATTATTATATTCAGTTATAAAGTCATTATTTATAAAAAAGATGCAATTATAATTATGGAATTTTTTAATAAATATTTATGAAAAGGTCATTAAAATTATCTTTAATAATGATTAAGAACATCTGTTCATTTAGTTAATGGATTAAACAAATTGGAAGTAATAAAAATAGATAAATAAAATAATAATTGAGTATTTACAGAAGGACATTTGATTACAAGTTATTCAATTAATAATTTAAATTACAAATTGAAGTTTCTTATTATTAAATAATTAAAAAAAAAAAAAAAAAAATGTATTATATTCTATAGTGTAACATAATTGATAGAGAAATTGACTGGTAATTGAAATCTTCGTGGTTCGATTCCTCGCACAGATTGTATTTTTCTCAGTATAATTTTAATGGAATTAAAAAAACTATTTCTGAAAGGATGCTAAGTGAGCTTCTTTCATTCAACAAAATATGCATCTTGTCTGTCTGTCTGTCTCTCTGTGTGTAACGTTTACGTGTCCGACGATAACTTGAGTATAAGTTTAACGTTTTGGTTGAAATTTGATATTCTTGTTCCTTTCACTAATACTCAGGCTAAGTTCGTTGGTCAGCGTTATCTATATAAGACTTCGCGCGCAACACTCGCGTAAACGAGAGGTTCAAATATAAATTTGAAATTCCAGAACGGGAAAAGATTCTATAATCAGCTATTGGTTGAGACAAACATTTCTTTTCAAATAATATTTTTTAGTAAAACTATTCGCTATGAAGAGATACAAATCGTAAATACAATTTAAGAAGACGTACACATTTAAAATAAAGAAAACAACGTTTTTACCGATATCTATACGTTCTAACTTAACGATTTTAGTAAAACTTCGTATAATATAACGTCTAAACTGAAATTGAAACAGGTATATAATCTTTCAATTTGATGCAAGCAGAAGTTTTTGTGTAGTGAAGTAATACATTTTATAATAGTTGAAAATGAGATGTGTGGTTAGTGGAATAGTAAGAATGCAGGGTGGTGCCCTCACTACTACAATCATAGTCTTTAACTATCAAACTCCTCATGATTTACTGTTTTCTCAATATTCAATACAAAGTTATTACTATATATGCTTGCTTCAATGATTGAGCAACGCGATGTCTAGTTTTAGTAATTTTTAATGTTGAAGTAATGCTCTAGAGAAGATAAATGAATCATTCCACTTATATTTTTTTTTTATTTTAACCACAAATCGTACTTATATGAACTTTACATAATATTACTTGATTGTTGTTTTCTTTATGTTTAAATGCGTACTTAATCTAAGTACTAAGTACTTAATGTCTAAGTAGTTAAATAACGATAATTATAGTTTCATCAAATGTGTTTATCAGTGGAACATTACCAAATACGTTTCTAAAAGAATGAATGATCATCAAAATGAATGATCGGATGAGAAGAGCAGGTATATTAGTTGTAAGAATAACAGGTCAGTTTTGTGTTACAGTGATTGCATCAATGGACGAGATTGCGCCAAATCAACCGAATGGACCACACCCGTTTATCCTTAACCATTTATCACCCGACTGTAAAAAAAAAGGAGCAGCAACATTCCATAAATGGTTAAACTACAGACATCATTGTAAAAGTAAGAGAGGTGCAAACAATTGCAAAATTTTCTAAAACCATTTTTAAAAACATAAGCATACTTGTTTTATTTTTTAAAATAAGTGTACATATTTTTTTTAAAAAAAGGAGAGGTCAAATAAAATGTTCACGCATTTAAAGGTGAATTATATCAAATCATATATGATAATATCAATTTATTTAAAAAAAAAAAAATATATACAAAGGAAAAAGTATAGTTTAGCAATCGGTTTTTATTCGGTAATGTTCAGTAAAAGACGTAATTTGACTTGTATTATAAAAATAAAACCAGGACAGAAATTCATTTCAAATATCAGGGAACAATTTTTGTCTGATCAGCTAACCACCATAAATATATTATAATCTATTCTTCCAAATTTATTGAACTTTTTATGGTAGTTACAATTAAACTACTCTTATTCCACAATTAATTTTCAAAATTATGTGCTAAATACTTCCTCTTAATTAGTGCTAAAGTATTAATGCACTACTTAAACTTATACAATGTTGTATTTAAGATCGTAATTTTCCTTAAGGATATTCAAATTAATAATATACTCATTAATAAAGTATAAACAAGGAATGGTAAATAGTTACAATTAAGGAACAGGAATGAAAGGTAAATTGATCGAGATAAGGAATGGTAAATAGTTACAATTAAGGATTAGGAATGAAAGGTAAATTGATCGAGACAAGGAATAAAGAAATGTCCTTAATGAAGGTCGAAATGGAAAAAAAATGTCGTATTTAATGTCTGCTTAAATAATTTTATGGTAACATTACGCAACATAAAAAGAGAATACTATTGTAAATCGTAATGTATTTGTCATTTGAGATTTTAATTTTATTCTTTTACAGTTGTTCAATGCGTAGAAACGTGCGAGGTCACATAATGACGGAAGAAGTTCTATATTTCCGAAAGGTGTGGTTTATTTTTTTTTCTGTCAATGGCGGAAGTGTCCAGTTGTAATTTAAAAAAAAAAAAAAAATAATAATGGGAAGAAATTTCAGAGGACAGTTAATTTTAAACTGATCGGTCAGTTAGCGAGAAGGGTGCGGTTTAGTTCAAGGTAGACAAGACAGTGGCGACGACTTCACCGTTTCCAATACATCCACATGGAATATCCTTGAAGATTTGAGACAACGGAAAAAAAAAAAATCAATCGCATTTTTAAACTCTGACGCATTCTCCCATAACGAACCTTATTATTACTAGACTTTTTTTTTTTTTTTTTTTTTTTTTTTTTTTTCAAAGAAATTAGATCTGTTATAAAATTTAGAAAAAATCTATAAAAATATTAAATAATCATTAAAAAAAAACCTGTGAATGTTTTAATTTATAAAAAAATGACGATTTTCCGTATAGTATATTTAAAATACAGTTAGATAAACCAATATTGACCTTACTTTTATAGCCTTAATGCCTCATTTATTGCATTCTAGGAAATTAAAAAATAATTAACCTATATTTACAAATATATAGCTAAAGAGTTATCATTTATTTTGCTATTTACTAAAGATTTTATTTAGTCATACATTCACTATAAATGTCTCTTTAATTTATAGTTAATATTATAAATTAAAGAGCCATTTATGCCATAGATACGAGTATATTGTATTAAAGAGCTGTATTTTTATTTATTTATTTTTTTTATTTTTTTTTTAATATACTTTATAAAAATAAATATTATTTGAATAATATTTATTTATTTATTATTGTTTTCTATTTCTATTGCATTGTTATTATTCCTTGTTATTCTTATAAATGTAATTAAATTGGTTTTCCCAGTGAAAATATATTATGGATAGGCATGTCTCTTAGTAGTAGTAAGTGATCAGTTAAATTTTATTTAATTATTTACATTTTATTTAACTGTTTACATTTTATTTAACAGTTTAAATTTTATTTAACTGTTTACATTTTATTTAACTGTTTACATTTTATTTAACTGTTTATACTTATAAAACTTTTATAACTTTCTATTTATTTCTTTAATTTAAAAAAAATCTAAATTGTCTTAAAGTATCATTAAATTCTTAAAATTTAATAATAATCATAAACATTTTTTTTTTTTTTTTTTTTTTTTTAGTAGATTGCTATAATATATTCTCGAATGTTTTAATAATAAACAGTCAAAAAGTTTCTCATTTGTGGCTCAATGAACCAAATTAAATGATTACTTAAAGTAATTATTAAATTACTTTTCTATTATTCTTCAATTAAATTATTGACAAATATAAAAAAATCCTTATTATTTTTGTAAATCAATCAAAGTTTACTGATTTCGTCTAGAAAAATAAAAGTAACATAGCATTATATTACATCATATTGTATAAATTTATGATGCAAGAATGTATAAAAGAAAGGTTAACAATTTAATGATACTGTTTTTTTAAAAAATTCTGCAATCTTTTAAATTTTATAAATCATAAAGGGTTTAAGTCAATTTTCTTTTGTATGTGATTATAGTAATTAAACTTACGTAAAAAAAAAAAATAAAAAAAAATAAGGTTAATCGATTATTTAAGAATTGACAAATATCAGAGAATTTTTCAACCTCTGACTTAAATTAAATTAAGGAATAATCAATCATGTTATTTTCTTTTAATCTAAACATCAAAATTTAATTTAAATACATAAACGATTAATAAAATTTTTGAGAAAAAAAAATCAAGATTGTTGACATTTGGTTTATAATATTAGTGTATTTTTTACTTACAAAATAATGTAATTAATATTCACTTATGTTTTTTTTGTAAATATATAATTTATAATTAAATTTCTTCTGTTACTAATATATTACTTTATTAGTAATACTCGTATATGAGTTTATTCGTAATTAATGTCATTTTCTTAAGGTCATAAACAATTTAAGCTAATCTATTTTATTTTTGGTTTTTTTAATATTTTTTTTTTTAAAAAGTCATTGATTTAATTAAAGTAATTATTTTTTTACAAGAAGAGTCTAGAATTAGAAATCTTTTTCTACACGTAGTGTTATTAGTTGCGGTCCAGTAATAATGCATCGCCTTTCTCTCTGGCCCATGTGACATGAAGTCATCGCCACTGCGCATTTTGTGGCTAACTATGAACAATTTGTGTTCCTTCTTCCTTATTTCTAAGAGGTTTTACACGGCGCGGTTTTGTTTTCGCTATAGCATCAGTTGCGTTTAACGACTTCACTCATTGTCAAATCAGTAAATAATCCGATTATATTAATCATTACTACGTTTTTATTAGCTTGCTTTCTTGTTTGTTTGTTTGTTTGTTTGTCCGGTACAAGTCTTGCAATCAATTTCTAACTAACTTCCCGAATAGCTAGACATTTAAAACTTTTAGAACAGCTCATAACACGATGGAAATGCATTATTTTTATACTTTTAACCATCTTTCAGCAGAATTTAATTAGTTTTCAGCAAATTTTGCTGTCTGGAAAGTTAGTTCGGAAAAAATCCGCAAGTTATTTTATTTGTTTTGCCATGTCCCATATTTACGCAATCTTCATTTTGACGGGTCTCAAATTTGTGATAGATAAACATTGAATGACAGCAAAGCAGGAAATATCGATTATATTATTTATATTATTTCAAATATATCGATGGCACGCTTTAGATTTGGTGTTGGGGATATCCGTTGTACAAAGATTTGTCCTTTTATAGGTTTAAGATCAGCTCTCTAGATGGTTGTCATTTATGTGAAGTAAATAAATTCGGAACTATTTTTTCTTTTCACTAACATTATATATTATACAACAATAACAATTATATTATCAACATTACATACAATTCAACAGAAAATTTAAAAACGTAGTATATACAAAGTTCTTTTTATCTTAAAATTATTTTTCACCTTCATAACCCATTAAAATAAAAACCATAAAACCCATACAATTAATAGCTTAATAAAAACCGTTTAAAGATTATTAAAAGTTTCCAAATGAAAAAAAAAAAATATTCATAGTTTTGTTAATTTTAAATTGACTCAATATGTTTGCAATTTCTGAAAAAAGACATTTGACAAAATTATCTCATAAACATTTATTATATTATATTATCAACAATGACTTCTTTAATCAATTCTTCTTTGAAGGATTCTAAAAGAGTCTCTTATAAAATCATTAAGTACTAATCAATTTTTTAAGAACAGTTATTATGAAATAAAATGCAGCCTATAATTGGCGAGGTAGAGGGTGAATGGCGAAGACAATTATTGTGTCCTCGTACGACTTTCCTGTTCCTCATAGCAATGGCACGTCGCCTTCTCTGCCCTACCCTCGCCATCTAATCCAGTGGTGCTCACGTTCATGATAAAAATAACCGCATTCCGTGTTGCCCTGGGGCCGCAAGACAAATAGCCTTGAAAATTAATAGCCACAACTGAAAATCCCGTTCTAGACATAACTTTCATTGGAATGTCTTTATCTCATTAATCTACGTAAAATGTTAGCTATTTATATTAAATTTTTTATTCTTACACATGCGACTTTTATTTTAATTTTATTAAAGTGGTTGAACTCACGTGATTCTTATGAGTTTTAATGCATTTATTAGTTATATTAAAAATAAATTTTATATCAAGAAAGTTGAAATAAGATATTACAATGTTTAAGCTAAAGATATCTATATGTAAAAACCATTCTGAATTTTGTTATGTAACTACATATTATTATTATATTCGTTTATTATGATTAATTTTGTTGTGTAGAAAAATAATTATTATAACTAAATCAACGGTAATAGACAAAGAAATGTATTAAAGTTTGACGTAAAAAGGCAGTTTCATTTTTAAGAAACATGTGACTGCAATGAAACAAAATTTTTGTTGTCATACAACATAGTATTCTGTAATGAGTCTCAGTTTGCTGTAATAAATCACAGTTAGCTAAAATAAGTCACATTTTGCTAAAATAAAACACAGTTTGCTATAATAAAACATAGTGTGCTATAATAAAACATAGTTTGCTGTAATAAATCACAGTTAGCTAAAATAAGTCACATTTTGCTAAAATAAAACACAGTTTGCTATAATAAAACATAGTGTGCTATAATAAAACATAGTTTGCTGTAATAAATCACAGTTAGCTAAAATAAGTCACGTTTTGCTAAAATAAAACACAGTTTGCTGTAATAAATCACAGTTTGCTAGTTTGCTGTAATAAATCACAGTTTGCTCTAATAAAATACAGTTTGCTGTAATTATACCCAGTTTGCTGTAATAAATCACAGTTTGCTCTAAAAAAGCACAGTATACTGTAATTAGTCACAATTTACTATAATAAATCACAGTTAGCTAAAATAAGTCACGTTTTGCTAAAATAAAACACAGTTTGCTGTAATAAATCACAGTTTGCTAGTTTGCTGTAATAAATCACAGTTTGCTCTAATAAAATACAGTTTGCTGTAATTATACCCAGTTTGCTGTAATAAATCACAGTTTGCTCTAAAAAAGCACAGTATACTGTAATTAGTCACAATTTACTATAATAAATCACAGTTAGCTAAAATAAGTCACATTCTGCTAAAATAAAACACAGTTTGCTATAATAAGACATAGTGTGCTATAATGAAACATAGTTTGCTATAATAAATCACAGTTTGCTCTAATAATATACAGTTTGCTGTAATAAAACCCAGTTTGCTGCAATAAATCACAGTTTGCTCTAATAAATCAGTTTGCTAAAATAAAACACTGTTTGCTATAATAAGACATAGTTTGCTATAATAAAATACAGTTTTCTGTAATTCAACTAAACTAATAGAAAACGGTCTGAATGAAACCTTATCTATAGTAGAATATAATCTATTTTCCTTCTTGTGTGTCTTATCAGTTTGTTTAAACTTATTCTTATCCTTGTCGCTGATGATAGTAGATTACGGATCACTCTAATCTAAAAGTTATACACGTGGTATTAATATCCAAATTATATCGGATTAAATACAAACATATTTCATTGATAGCTTAGATAACTATTATGTAATCTTGAGTCAAGGCAGAATTTTAATGTACAAATAGTAAATTAAATTGTATATATATCGTAGAGTTGTGATATTTTGTGCCCAAAGACTTGTACGGAATTTAATTTTTTTTTACTAAACTATAACCACTTAGGAACTTATCTAAATCATTGCATTTCTTTTTAAAAGTTTATTTTGAAGAAAGTGTTCATAAATTGGTTCATTTACGAGCTTGTTTAATGAATTGAGTTAATTTCTTAAGTATCGTTATTTATTATGCCGAAAACACTTCAACTGAGAATTTGGAGTCGAGACACCAGTGGCGAGGAATACAAATAAAAGGAGGCGGAAGTTGTCGTATTCTGTTGAATCGCCTTGTTTGAAGCCAAAGATAGAAACGTGAGCTTGTCGATCGCCTATTCACGTAGGTGATTGCCAACTTCAATATCCTTCGTCTCCTTTTTTTTCAACTTCGAAAAAGTGAATGCCTTTTGACATTTTTTCCTTTTTGAGACCTAGGGGATTACGAGAAGAAGACATCGGCAGTCAGGTTTTTTTTTTTTTTTTAACTTTCTACTAGATGTGAAGGCGAACAAATATAATAAAAGGACACTGACGCCCTTTTACCGAAACGTATACTTGAGTTCAAGATGGAGAAAGGCAGAGTTGCATCATAGGAACCCGACGAGTACCCCTTCCGTGTCGAAAAGCCTCATTGTGCAATCTAGGCTTTTTGAAAGAAAAAAAAAATTATAAAAGTTCGACGCATATTGAAACAAAAGCTAGATGACATTAAAGGCATTCGAATTTTTTTTTTTCGAAAGGGACAATTTTTAAAGTTCATCGGATAACTTTATTAAAACAAAACGAAAAAAAATATTTCTTTGAATTCACAAAACCTTTTAAAGACGTTCTTTTCATATGTCTTAAATAAATTAACATTTTTTAAAAATTTAATGTGGTAATTTCATATCTGGCCTGTGTTGCTACGTATGTACTTCAAATAGTTTGCATCAGGAGATAGCTAGCAACAAATTGTCTGACAAAACATCAAGCTAGCATTTTGTTTATAAGTAAATTTTTTAGTGCCTTTTAGGAAACTGTGTTCGGCTAAGTTCATCTGCGGGACATAGCTTGGCAATAGGCATTTGAAAAAACCAAACCGGTGGAGAGCGGCCATGTCCCGCCCTTTTTGGTGGACAATGTTATTTTCATGATTTTGAATACAAACTTAGTTAGTAGACCAAAAATCAAGTTGATGGTAGTTTGTCACTTAATAGGAGACCTCTTTGATTTGGAGTAATATTTCACTATAACTAACCAAATAAAAGTGACAAACTACCATCAACTTGATTATTGGTTTACTAATTACGTTCGTATTCAGGATCATGAAAATCATATTGTCCACCTAAATGGACGAGACATGGCAGCTCTACCTACACCTGTTTCTTGTTTTCAAATGCCGATTGCCTAGTTATGTCCTACAGATGAACTTAGCCAACCACATATTCTTAAAAGGCACCAAAAGATTTACATATACACAAAATTCTAGCTTGATATTAGTCGACACTTTTTTGCACGCTATCTCCTGGATTATTATCAAACTAATCTTAACTAACTTTTATCTAGAAATAAAATTTTACTTCATTAGTAGTAAAATATTCTTATGGTAATTAAAATTCTTTGTTTTTAAACGGAATATGAGAAACTTTATGCACAATATTAACTGTAATTATGATCATCAACATATAGAATTTATTGTATTTTATTCTTTGCATTTTACAGGTGTAATTATTATCCTTATCAGTGATAAGAGATTGATATACATTTATAATGAGAACCGGGAGCCGAGAGCCCATGGCGCTCGAACGGAAGAGCATAAACCTTAACAACCTCCCTGGATCTTTGTTCATTTGGTGCTTCTTTAGATTGTTACTCCCCCTATTTTTTTTTTTTTTTTTTTTTTTTTTTTTTTTTTTTTTTTGTGGAATATAAATGGCTTTGACTAAATAATATTATAACTATGACAAAGGGATGGTTTGTTCAATGTGCTTTGGGACAAAGGAATATCACACTTCTGTTTTTATAAGTGCTCTTTTACAGCATGAAGATGAAGTTTGAGTCACAGCAGTCTAAAAAAGAACATTCCATACACCTTCTTTAGATTGTTACTCCCCTTTGTTTCTTTTATAAGGGGAGTAACAATTTAAAGAAGTGTCGTTCATTTTTTTTCTCTTACCGTCCCCTACACGGAGGCATATGGATGACCCGGTTTTGATTATGTTTTAGCGAGATCCTTTGTAGAGATTTTTCCTTTTATATATTAAAGATTAAAGATTACTCTAATATAGAAATTATATGATTTGTAAATGAATCGCAGCTGAAATCTTTTCAAGTTGTTTCAATATTACTTCTATTTGAAATTCAAAGTTATACATTATAATTTATAAAATAAAAATATGTTATACAGGAAATTACGTTAGTTATAAACTGTAGTCTTGTTATTCATTGTTCTCTTATGACTCTAACTGACATTTAAAATGCATCTGATGTCATACATCATGTTTATAGAAACAAAGGAAATTCTCAGAATAATTGTCTTAAGAAAGAAGTAAGGAGAGATGAAGTCGACGTTTGAATCTCGGTTGGTTGGTTTATGGAATCTGAAAGCAATGCTATGACCTTGTCCAGTGCACGTGGGAAGAAATGTGGTTGAGGTTTCTTTATTGTTTAACGAAGCGAACTGAACCTTCATCCCGCTCTCACTTTCATTCCACTAACATCTCACTTTCATTCTAACATAACTTCATTCTTTAACATCAGCTGTATCTTTAAATCATTTTAAAAAAATCAAAAGAAACAGCTGATTGTGTCTTCAAAACCATCTTACTTTCATTCCAATAACATCTCACTTTCATTCTAACATAACTTCATTCTTTAACATCAGCTGTATCTTTATATAAATTTTAAAAATATCAAAAATAACAGCTGATTATGTCTTCAAAACAATCTCCCTTTCATTCCAATAACATCTCACTTTCATTCTAACATAACTTCATTCTTTAACATCAGCTGTATCTTCAAATCATTTTTTAAAAAAATCAAAAGTAACAGCTGATTGTGTCTTCAAAACCATCTCACTTTCATTCCAATAACATCTCACTTTTATTCTAACATAAATTCTTTCTTTAACATCAGCTGTATCTTTAAATAAATTTATAAAAAAAAATCAAAAGTAACAGCTGATTGTGTCTTCAAAACAATCTCACTTTCATTCCAATAACATCTCACTTTTATTCTAACATAAATTCTTTCTTTAACATCAGCTGTATCTTTAAATAAATTTATAAAAAAAAAATCAAAAGTAACAGCTGATTGTGTCTTCAAAACCATCTTACTTTCATTCCAATAACATCTCACTTTCATTCTAACATAACTTCATTCTTTAACATCAGCTGTATCTTTAAATCATTTTTAAAAAATCAAAAGTAACAGCTGATTATGTCTTCAAAACAATCTTACTTTCATTCCAATAACATCTCACTTTCATTCTAACATAACTTCATTCTTTAACATCAGCTGTATCTTTAAATCATTTTTAAAAAATCAAAAGTAACAGCTGATTATGTCTTCAAAACAATCTTACTTTCATTTCAATAACATCTCACTTTCATTCTAACATAACTTCATTCTTTAACATCAGCTGTATCTTTAAATCATTTAAAAAAAAATAAAAGTAACAGCTGATTATGTATTTAAAACAATCTCACTTTCATTTCTAACATAACTTAATTCATTAACATCAGCTGTATCTTTAAAAAAAATATATAAATATCAAATGTAACAGCTGATTATGTCTTCAAAACAATCTTACTTTCATTCTAACATAACATCATTCTTTAACATCAGCTGTTTTTTTTTTTAAATATATAAAAAATTAAAAAGCTACAGATGATTATAGCTTCATTACGATTTTAATTTTATTAAATCATCTATTTTTTTTTCTTTTAAATAAATCAGACTTAACATAAGTTATTATTATTATTATTTTTTTTTTTTTAAATGATTATAGTTCATTTAACTTTTATTTGGTCAGATGTTATTGTTATTTTCTGTAACAGATGATTTTTAAAGATAATTGTTTTATTATTTTATAATCTCACAATGTTTAATTTAATTTAATTTAGGTACTATATTATTAATAATAATACAGAATATTTATAAATTATTACGCTGATTAAAATGATAAATATCTCTCTTATTAGTATATTATGTAAAAGTATACATTGGTATGCAATTATAGTAAATTCAGAGCGCTGTTAGTGGTGAAATCAGTAAACTAATATTTAATGTGACAATTTAAAAAACAGAAATTAATTATTTTCAACTATTAAGCTGAAATATGGTGCATCCTAAATCCTAATCTGGGTAATTGTAGACCAATACTTTTGTTATTATTATTATATGATTATTTAGGGTCAAAGTTATTCTACAAAATTCTTTTAAGAAAAAAAAAAAAAAAAAAAAAAAAAAAAAAGCCAACTTAGTATTTTAGTTAATGAAGATTGTCAGGTGTGTCATATTATGTAAGTTTAGTTCTTCCTACGCCCACTTCGACCTACATTTTTTTAAAAAAATCTTTTTTTTCTTTTAGTAGCGCGACTTTTTATACAAAAGACGACATGGATTTGGTTCTTTGGGTCGCCTGGCCCCTTCTTCGACCTATCTCGGACTAAACGTTATTACTTGTCTTTCTTGCATCACAATCTTAAACGAAACGACTTCGAAGGTGGGAGAAAGTCGGTGGATAGAGGCGACCTCTCATGGGGGGAGTCATCCGGCCACGGGGCGAAGCCCTCCACATTTCAGAACACACCTTCTAAACTTAGAGTATTACAAGACAAGTTGAGAGAGAGATAGAAATATCGACGAATTATCAAGTAAAAGTTACATGCGTTAAGCATTATAAGAAATAAGAATGGTACTTGAATTAATAACTTTAGACTTGAAGGACGTTCAATAAACAATCATTCTGCCTTCCATTACAATCTGTCATCAGAGAACGTTCATTTCACCTTGATTCATCTTCTCCCACGTCATTCATTCTTTCATTCAAACAGAATGTTTTGTTAAAGAATCGAATAAATCATCTTTTATTGTTATTATAAGTAGAAAACAGAGATATGAAAAAACTCATTGTAAATTTAAAAAATGAAATTAATTTCTTTATCGCACTAAGAAGACATTTATGACACATTTAATTAAAAGTTAAGTCCTCTGCAAATACATTAAAGAGACTCAAATACATTAATAGAATACAATCAAATGATTATTAGAAAAGAATCAAGTGAACGAAGGATTACATTGCATGTAATCAAATATAAAAAAGGAATGATCAAGTAGACGAAATATTTGCACACATTACATAAGGGTCTTCTTAAAAAAAAGTGTGCCAATTTGTGCGGCACATAGCTTCCTCGCTCCAAATTCGTATACTCTAATAATTTTATTCTTTTACAATAATTGTAAAATTTTTGTAATTTCCAACAGTTTTGTAAATATGTCAAAAAATTGTTTTGATTTTGTACATGAATTAAAGCATTAATTTAGCAAACATAATAATAATACAAGAGCCGACGGTCGAACTTAATCTGGAGCTGTTGTGTGTTTTACAAATCGTCTAATTTTAATAATGAACAGATTAGTACTTTTGATGATAATATAGGTGTAAATTAATGTATGTTTGTACGCTTGTGTTAGTAAAAGAAATGAGCGCAGAAGGTTGAAACTTTTATGAGACCAACAATAAGCTAATTATTACCTATCATCTAAATTTCATAAAAATCAAACGAATAGTTATTAAGATATGTAAATTCAAAGAAATTGAGTGACAGACAGACAGACCGACTACACGGAACCAAATTTGTTCCCTGATGTCTGAAGCGGATTTCTGTCTTGGAATTTTTAAAATTGGAGACATAACATTTTTTTAGTTCTTAAGAAAGATCGCATAACTTCCATTACCAATTGATAAATAAATGCAACAAAATTAAATTTACTTTTTCTTTGAAAAGTGTAACTAATATTGTCTAAGTTCTAAAAATTCGGATTTCAAAAGCATTTATTTAAATTGTTTTTAGATGTTTTAGAGTAAGTAGAAGAGATTGCTTAATTTTTAGATTATATCATCACATAATTATATCATCTTTCACAGAGTGGATAAAAGAAAAAGAAAAAAAAGATAATAAAGAAATGAATCAGAAATTGGTATCTGAGAATTAACCTTCAAGCAACCTTGGGACTAAAAAAAACTAAACGGATCTTACAAACTTACACTCAAAAATCTGTTACATCATATAATAAGTATACAGTGATAACTTGCCAGACTACGTAAGTTATAATTAAAGAAAAAAAAAAAAAAAAAAAAAAACTATAACATCTCTAAAACTTTAATGTTAGATAAAAACACGTAATTTAAACGATTTGTCATAAATGTGTAACAAAAAAAACCTACATATTTAGGTAATTTTTCTTCTCTATATTGAAGACATTTCACAACCTTTTTTGTTGATTAATTGTCAAAATTATTGAGATTAAATGTTTGTATCTCTATTAAACATAACCTCTACTGTAAAGGCTCATTAAAAATTGGGTGACAGACTGACACAAACACGGGACCAAAAATGTTTCAATTTTGGAAATCGGAGACAAAAGTATTTCGTTCTAATGAACGATCACATAGCTTCCGTTATCTGCGAAAAGCTCGGAAGCAAAAACAATTAAAGAGGACAATTAATCAGATATGAAATTTAAATTTCTTTAAAATTTCGCTTACTTTAGTTCATTGATTTGATTATGCCAAAGTGAATTTGGTCGAAAACAGTGTATATTAAATTCAAGTTATTATAATTGTACGTCGCAGTAAATTGTTCATTTTGACTCGCCAAAACATAATATATAAGGAGTAAATATATCAGTTAGCAACAGAACACTTTAGGATGACCAAAACCATAAAAAAATGTATTCAGAACCAAATAAAATGTTTATTATTTCTTTTACATTTATACGTGGAAACTATCCTTACGTATTATATCAACTCAACGACGTCATAGTAATTACGTTATTCGTCACACCTACTTTATTTATTTTGTATCATCTTATGTTACACACACATATATATATATATAACATTCGGCATAACAAAAAATTATGAAATTATTTATTTTCGGTTCTTTGTCCTTGACACATATATTATATTTTTTTGACATTAACAAATTGCTTCTCCAGAAAATAAAAAATAACGTAAATGAAATACTAAACGTTCAATGAAGGACAAGATGTATCTTTATATTAAGAGAGTTAAAAATTAACGTAATTCAGGCCTAAAAATTAAAATAATTAATATTATTATTATTTTAAGTTGTTTTAATAGAATATAAAAAAGTAATAGTACAATTTTAGTACAATTTTTAGGCGGAATGAAGTATGTTGTATCAGACATGTGCTGCACTAGCCCTTAAAATGCTGTTTCTGCGTGTGATACGTAGCGAACTTTATCTACCGTCCCTGTGCTTAAGTAAAACACTTAATTTTATATTTACAACTAGTAGTAGTAAGACCCTAGTACTAGTACTAGGCGGGTAGGACGAACCACTTATTAGAACCTAGCAATTAGTCCATCTTTTAGGCCCATTTTACTAGCCCCGTGGTAGAGAGTTGCAGCCACTTCACACATCATTCCTCTGTATATTATACTGCCGAAGCGAGTATGATGTGATAATTAGTGAGCCATATAAATCAAAGCATCATGGCGAGGGATCGAACTTACGACCTCGTACCGCTCTTGATTCAGTGATGGCCGAGCAGACGTGGTAAGTAATTTAATCCACACGGCCACGCTGGCTCTCTATATTTACAACTAAGTAATAGTAACGGATAATCGGATAATAACAGAAATAAAATAATAATAACAGAATAAAGTAATAAAAAAATACCTTTGGTGTCGCGGGACATCCGGTACGAACGAAGTTCCTTACATTTTTCATTAAATATAAATTATAAAATTACACTGCCAAGTACGTATACATTGCTAACTACTTAAACATGGCGGAGTTAGAAAAGAGACAAAATTAAAAGTAACTAACTGTTTATACCTGGCAGAGTTAAGGCAAAATTAAAAGAAAATCATTATTTGTATAATTAAAGCAAGCGTTTTACTATAAATATATATATTAAATATAAGAAAAAAGTTGATCATGATGAGTTATAGTGAAAGAGTATGTTTGTTAAAGGAGTTTGGATTGAAATAGGACTGTTTTCTACCTACCCGGCCAATTAATTTAAAATATTATAAAATATATCTCTTCCCTACTCTACAGCTTCTGCTTGTATCAGGGTAAAATTTTACATGATTATATTTTATTTATTTACAAAACAAAGTGACATCTTTGACATAATATATAACAAAAATAATCAAAACAAGTCAAGTAACAGGCTTCCTTAATTACACTTTTTCCCGTCTTGTAAAGCTTACGTTTACGCGAGCGTTGTGCGTGAACGCTTGGGCGGATAACATTTTCCGACGAACTCAGCCTGGGCATTGGTAAAATGAACATGTGTACCAAATCTGGTTGGATGGATATCTGGTTGGAATACTGGAATGACTTCAATTATAATAATTAAGTATTTTTTTAAAAGAATATTTAAAAATGATTTAAATGCTCCTTTAGAATGTTTTAAATTTCAAATGAATCATATTAATTTGAAATTCTTATAATTTTTTTTTTTTTTTAATAATTTTAATTTAAAATGTGTTATGTAGACGATTCATTCCTGAAATAGTAAGTGGGTGAGTTTTTTAAAATGCTGAACTTGGTTTTATGTGTTAAGTTATTATGCAATAAGAAATCTATACTGGTGACTTAGTAAGTCCCAAGCCAAGGGTTCGAGTCTTTCTCGATCATGCGGCTACCATAAGTAGATGACCTTCAACTGAAGTTCTTTTTTTTTCTTTGAAAAGGATATCAAAGTAAACTGGTTATACTTGTAAAAATCTACCTCAGGCTATACTTAAAAATCACCCCAGCGTGTTTTGTACAAGAACGTCGACTTTAAGAATAATATTTACTAATAATAATTTCTAAAAACTATTATGATGAAGCTGTTTTTTCATTATTACATATGGGATGATTAAGAACATCAATTTTATAAATGTACAAATAGATGAGATTCTAATTATTAATGTCAATATAGCACATCAAATTTTATTACTTTTTATGAGTTCAAATAACATATAAGAAGAGCTTAGTATCAAAGACGGACAAGAGAACATTTCAAAATTTTACAGGAGAGCTGAAAAACTGTAGCTCAAATTCAACAGGTGCTAGAGCAATGATTTTTTTTCTGTAGATTCTTAATATACTCAAAACTAGTTAGAAGTACTGAAAACGTGAATTTCTTTGATATTTTAGCCAGGGCCGATTTAACTATAGGGGCACGATGGGCACGTGCCCAGGGGCGCAGGAGGTGTGGGGCGCAACTCAAAAGGTTGGGGAGGGGGGGGGGGATGGCTAAACTTTGCTAGGGCAAAAAATATAAATGGGAATGTGTTTAAAGTAAACTAATTATCCCTTATACATAACCTTATAGCATATACCTGACTCTCCCAGTAACCAACTGATCGACGGAGAGGAGCTTTTCAGCTCTGATAAAAATAGAAACTGATTTAATAACTTTTACATTTTTACTTGTAATGCAGTTTTTTAAATAAAATGTGTTACTTATCTATTTTGAATTGTTTGCACTTAATCTCACTATTTTACCAAACAATTTATATGATATTTAATTTTATATCATGTATTATACTATGCAAAGTGTAAAAGAAGATTTTTTAATGGAACTTGCCAGCTGCAAAACAACTCAATTATTTGTTTTTTTAGCCCATCTTAGTTAAACTTCAAAATTCGTCCCCACCAAGGAAAATATGTTTGGAAAACTTATCTTTTTTCACTTAAATTTTCAAAAATTCTCTTCAAAGGAGACCAGACACCCTCTCAGCGGCCCTGAACATGATTATGTGTCGATTTGCTAGCTGTGACTGTGAAACAAACCTTTAGCAGGGTTACTATAAAAACTTCCAAGTGAAGTGAGAGTAAACTTATCATGATTAACTATTAATTTGCTTAATATTAAATATTTATTGCTGAAGCTCGATTAATGATAAATCTACGCTATGCTAAGTTAGTATTATATTATTTACAATGCATTCAAAGGGTGGTCGTTTACTTTTTGTTCTCGATCTTAAACAAAATCAGATTTATTTTCATCAATATCTCGGAAAATAGATTTTTCCCGGGGAAACGTCTTATATCGTTAGATTCGTATTTTGATTGTTCAAAGTTTTTGGGAGATAGCGCCTCCAAATTTGGAGCGTAAATTCATTTCTCTATTTCACCTTGGAGTATGATTTTTTATATAAAATATACCAAACATATTAGGTGTTTTCATTAGCGTTGGGAACCAATCGATTGAAAAAAGTCGACTAAACGGTTGTTTTAAAATATTCATTCATTCGGTTGTGGATATCTAGTTTTCATTCGAATGATATCAGTCTATAGTTTGAAGTTGTATTAGTTGTAATTCGGACGTGTATATGATGTGGACGTGTGTATAACGAGATAACGAGTGTCATGCGCCTTCTCACCGCTCCTCCGCTCTGAGCCCTTCACCGTCGTTCCTTTCCCCTACCCAAAACAAAAAAACGTCCGAATGAAACATTCGAATGAAAAAGTCGACTGGATTCAGTCTCAGTCTATATTTTTTCATTCGAATGAAAACGATGTCGTAGCAGGCGCTGTAGTTTGGGAAGAGATAACGAGTTTCAAGCGCCTTCTCACTCTCACCCCCCCCCCCCCCCTCAGCTCTGAGGCCTTTACTGCCTCCACCGTACTTCTCCTATATAAAAAAAAACCATTCGATTGAAAAATTCGACTTGCGAGTTCAGTCTCGGTTTATATCTTTATTCATATATCCTATACCCGCTATGAGACTGTTTTCAGTCGATTGAATTCAATCGACTGTTTTTTCCCGAATCGACTTATTCATTCGGTTGTTTTTTCTAGTCGGTTGTCCCAACGCTAGTTTTCATAGAGTGGGGGGGGGGGGGGGGGGTGCATTGAGACGAGGTGCCCAGGGCGCAGTAAACGTCTAAAACGGGCCTGATTTTAGCTGCTAAATGGAGTTAAGAAGTGGAGTTGTCCGCTTTTGAAACAAAATTATGTTTAAAATAATGGTTAGAATAATAATATTGGAGAAATATTTTTTTTCACGTTTTTCAGAGTTCTTAGGGGGTAGTGACCCCAAATTTAGAGCTAAAATTGATTTCTCGATTTCCTCTCGGGTATCATTTTTCTAAACATGTATGACAAAATGGTAGGAGTAGGTATTCAGATGCTAAAGCCCGTAGTGCATCATAGGAACGAGTTAGTAAAATGCAGCCTCCTGATTGGCTGTTTCGGTTATGTCCACTTTTGAAGCAAAACGTGTGTTGACTTGTCCGTATTTGAAACAAAACTACAAATATTATTGCATTTTTTACGCCTTTTCTGGTCGTTTTTGATGCAAATGGACAGCAGCATCTGATGCAGCAGCCAAAAATCTATAAGAAACAATTGATAACTGAAATTCGGAAAAAATGTCGAATGTCCGTCTTTGATATAGTCTTTGATACTAGGCTTCTATTATAAGATGTTTAAATAACATGGTATCTATTTATCAATGTAAACATTGCTATTAAATTTATTGTGTTACCTATTTAATTATTAATTTTGTTACCCATTATATTAATTGTGTTTCCTATTATATATATTATATTATATTCTTAATTTCAGATTGAATAATTTGAACACAATCTTCAAATATGAATTATGTCAGAATTATGCAAATATGCGTGTCACGAAAAAGAAGATGAAAAAAACAAAAAACCTTGTATAGGAACTTATATAACAAACTATATCAGAGAAAACAAACTACCATGATAAGCTTGTCCAAGATAATTGTACCTAATACTAAACAATGTTTATAATTTTTTTAATTGGACATCTATAATTAAAAACTTCTGTACCATGACTCCATTATTATTATTACTTGTTATTTTAATCCTTCTATAATTTTTTTAAAAATTAATTTATACATTTTTTTGTTTGTTTGATATTAAAAAAAAAAACCTCTTTGCTATAATAATGAGTTGAGGCAAGCGTGACGTTATTTTTTTTGGGGGGGGGGGGGGGGTGTTGTTTAATCAATATTTCAATAGGATGCAACTTACGAAATTGGATTCTTTATTATAGATCTGTTAAAAAGGAATAAATATGGATTTGATTGCAAATACACATTAAAGAATTATTAAAGATGGGAGACTGGCACAGGGGGGGGGGGGGGGGCATTGTCTTTTACGGCACTTAAACACGCACTTCTTATCTAGAAACAAGCGCTCTAACAGTTGAGTTAAGATGGAAAAATCGGTCCGAGACAACTCAGACAAACTTTCTCATATACAAGTTCATAATTACTCCAATGTTTTCCATTTATTAGTTTTTGTAAGTGCGTTTAATTATTATTAAAAATTATATCAAAATTTTCCATAAAAACAACTTCTCCAGGGTGGGGAATCGAACCCGGGGTCTCTCCGTCCACGTTTTTAGCTATTTTCTCAGGAACTAAATTTTTCCCGGGAAAACTGCTTATATCGTTGGATCCGTATTTAAATGGACTACATTTTAGAATTTTTTAATCAAAATCGTCGGAACCGTTTTCGAGAAATATTTTTTTTCCACGTTTTTTTCAGAGTTTTTGAGGGGTTGCGCCCCCAAATTTGGAGCTAAAATTCATTTCTCGATTTCGCCTCGGGGTATGATTTTTCTGAACCTGTATGCCAAATTTCGTCAAAATCGGCACAGTGGTTTAGGCTCCAGGCGTCTGCACAGACGACAGACGACAGACGACGGACAGACATTTTTTAAAAACCACTTTCTTGGACTCAGGGGACCTCAAAACGTGTAAATCCATCAAAATCTCAAAATCGAATTTTCGCGCCATCACAATACTTTCTCTTTATATGAGAAAGTAAAAATGAATTTTGATCTATCCAAAACATATATAGATTGTTCTGAGGAACGAATAAACTTTTAGGTCTCCGATTTAATGAAATTTGAATGGTAGGTCATAATTAGATCATTGTTGGTCCAATATAAGTTTCAACCTTCTGTGATTATTTGTTTCTCTTCTACATGCGCACAAACATACAATTATTTACACCAATAGCTTCAAAAGTACTTATCTGATTTCTATGAAACTTTTATAGTTTATTGAAAGTAACCCGCAGATTGCCCTAGATTAATTTGAACCCTCTGCGCTCTTTAACTTTTGCTAAATTGATACTTTAATTTATGTGTAAAAATCCAAACAATTTTGACAGGTTAAAAAACCGGGAAAATAATTAGACAAATTAAACAATAATGGATTGTAAAAGCATAAAATCAATAAAGTACGTGATAGGATGCGAGAAAGCTATGTGTCACACCAATTGACAGTCTATTTTTATTCGTTATAGATTATATATCTGCAATAGTCTACCCTATTTTATCTCTGCTTCATATCAAGGACGTCTTATCAATTTTAAGAAGGAGGAAAAGAGCTTATTTAGATAACAGGAAAAACCGCAGAGAGAGAACTAGTCGATATATAAGTTATTAATTCGATGTATATGTTATCTTTTTTGAAGTGATGTTACTACTGTTCACAGAACTACAGTACTCCTAAAATTAGAATTTTTACTTTTAACAGCATGGGAAAGTCGAAAAACTGGGAACCAATTAAAGCTCGAGAGTTTGCCGTCTAAATGGTCAAATAATAAAATCTAGAGCTCTGATTGGCTCTCCCTTCATTTTTCCACGATGTCAAAAGTTAATTTTAATTTTTAGACGACTATAATACAAGATTATTTTTTGAATTAATATACAACAAGATTGTTAGTGAAATAAGTATTTACAATATCAAAAGAACACAAAATTACAGTAGTAATCATTATATTTACTTCTTTTTTTAACTCAAAGAAAAACCACGTGTAAGATTACAAATATACTCGCATATATATATATATATATATATATATATATATATATATATATATATATATATATATATATATATATATATATATATATATATATATATATTTTATATTATTATTCTTATTATTATATATATATATAATATATTTTTTTTTTTTTAAAAAAAAAACAAGAAACGTAGATGGAGTATGAAAATAGTTTCACACTCTTCGGTTTTACGGTTCCTTGATTTCCAATCTCGCTTTTCACCGAGATAAAACCAAAAAAAAAAAAAAAATGCAATACTACAAGACAATCAGAGCAAAGATAATACGGTGTAGTTAGTGAAAGATGTTTTTTTTTATCGAAAAATGTTTTTAACTGTTTAAAAATGAATTTCCACTTGGTTGAAAATAATAAAGACATTTTATGTGATCACCTGCATGTACCTAATATTATTATTATTATTATTTTTTATTTTTTTTATTTATTTTTTTTTTTTATATTATTCTATTTCTTTGATTAAGTATACATAAATCTCTGAAATTATAAAAAAATATTAAATATTAATAAATTAATTATTTAAAATAATTATCTTTATCTGATTAATTTATAATAAAATTTGCAACTATAAATACAATAAATTATATAAATATAATTAATTTAAGTATATCCAATTTAAAGAAATCAGTCGTAATTAAAGGAAATTGGATTTAGTTAATTATTAATTTTATAGTTATAGATTGTTTTTAATAGTCCTCTCTAAAAATGCAAGAAGTGATTTGTGCCGAAGAATATATAAATATAACCCTTTCAAACAATCACTGAGTGTATTAGAATCTTTCTATCTAATTTGTTGTTATTTATTTTTAACGACTTAAAGTATTTTAATATCATTTCCGCTATTATTTTATTATTTAATTTCATTGTTAGTTTATTTATTTTTAACTAATTAAACTAATTGATGATGTAAAAATTATGATATTTTTACTTTCACAAATATTTATTATTGTAAATTTATATTTTATTTTTACATAACAACTTTCATTTCTGTTTTGTTTCTTTTAAAATAGTTTTTTTTATTTTGACTTTACTTTTTTAACGATTAATAGGAAATTTTTAAAAATAGAAATATATTTGGGAGTCAGAGTTAATACCTCATTTAATAAAGTCAAGAAAAATATATTTATATTTTAGGTATATAAAAATATATTATTACTTCCATGAAAATGGACGTATGGTGATACCCTCCAAAACGTGATTCCGAGATCTCTGTGAAGGAGGGGTCTTACGGACCCGGGGGTATCATTGAAATCCGTTTCATATACATGTATGTCTGTGCGTACGTATGTATGTACGTACGTACGTTCGTTCGGAACTTGAAACCTTTATAACATCGCTTCAAGACATCGTATTGAGATGCGGTTTTCGGCATTTTTTAGAACTTTGGACGGAAAAACTGATGGCGCAAACCCGAACATCGTAGCTTACGACGTTTCGGAGCTACAGTCACTTAAGCACGAAATCGGTCTGTCGACGATAACTTTAGTAGGCTTTATTTGATTTCAATTTCCTTTGGGGTATATATGTGTCCTATATGGTAGATTGTACCTATACTTTTGGGTATAGGTACAATACCCAAAGGCGGTTTGGGAGATATTGGTTTTTTTAAAGGTTTTTTCGGAACCAAATTGCGGCTAAACTGAAAGTCGTATCGAAAAGCGGATAACACCAGTTTAACCAATTTTAAATAATCTAAAACTTTTGTCATATTACTTTTTGTCGTAGGACCATCCCTTCTACCTTAAATAGTCATTTTTGTTAAATTCGGTTTTTTGACACCACAACATTTCATGGAAGTCATGTGTGGGATTTCCACACCGGTACTTATTTAGGTATTTCTTTAGATGGCTGCTCCCAATGTCTAAAGAAAGAACAGTCTAAAGAAGAACATTCCGTACACCTTTTTTACATTGTTACTCCCTTTTGTTTTTATTACAAGGGAAGTAACAGTCTAAAGAAGAACATTCTGTACATCTTCTTTAGATTCTTTTTATAAGGGATGCAATTGTCTAAAGAAGTGCCGATTTTCAAATATTAAAACAATCTTTTTTAAACATTGGAACATCTCAAGATACACTAAATAATTCTAAATGTATATAACAGACTCTCACAGTAGCCTTTAGTAACGGTTATATTTTGAAATTATATTTAGAAATTGGGAGATTACAAAAATCTTTATTCCCTTGATTGTTCATAATATTTAATATGTACTCTATTATTTACTAGTTGATTTTATTACTTTTAATTTTTATTTAACGTCTGTTACCCTTGGTTTTTGTTTTCATTTGTTGAAGATCGACGATTTCGTATTGTCTTTTATTGTATTTCACAGAAGGGTATGAGAATGAACAGTTTTAAGGAAAAAAGAATAAAAGGTGAAGGTGTGTGAATTTTGGATTTATTTTAAAATCCTTTCTTAATGGAGATTCTAAACGCAAAATCAAGATTACTTCGTTATTTTTCTTTATTCTTCAATGAATGTTGCGATTCATTTATCGCAAACGAGGTATTACAATGTCGGAGTAGTAGTTACTCATTCGAATGTTCTTTTTTTCCTCTATTGTTTTTTTTTTACTAGTTTAAAAACTAACGAGAAGATCTGCCGAAGTGAAAAAATAAACCATTGTTAGAAACTTTAAGAAGGACAAGGGGCGACGACCCTCGTCCAAATTTGATGCGGGAGTTGATTCCATTGTTTAGGGCTTTTGATTCTTTCTTGATGTCCATCAGGAAATAGAGATGAATACTCGTTTGGATGGATCATCTTGGAAATACATGGTCAGGCTGGACAATAAAGTTGTTTTTTTCTTTTTAGTACAACAATGAATTCGAATTCGGATTGTCTAGATCCATACAAATCATGATCATCATGTCAGTCTTGCAATTCTTCTGATAATCTTATGTACGTTGCGCATTTCTTTTTCATCCCAACTAGTTCTTTAATCCTTTTTATGTAAAGGGTTCAAGATGATGGTCATTGATCTTACAGTAGGGTTGAAGCATATTATTTTCTAGAGATGATGTTGAAGGAATGATTTGAAATTAATTTGGCAGCATTGTGGGATCACAATTATTGAACCTCTGTCTTAATTTCTACACTGGTTTCATTTTGCGCAATTCGACTTGATTCGTATGCACTAAAGCCTGGTTTACACGATGCCAATGGGCGAGACAATTGTCAGAAGACAAGGGTCGAAGCATATTATTTTCTTGAGATGATGTTGAAGGAATGATTTGAACTTAATTTGGCAGCATTGTGGAATCACAATTAAGAAGACAGTCGATTGGCATGAAATTATTGGCTTCGTGTAAACTCTTTAGGCCAATCGTCTAGCCAATTGTCCAGCTAATTGGGGTGGCAAGCCATTGTCTTGAGGAGAAGGTTGAGGACGATCTTCTGGGCCCAGCTACGAGATCCGGATGATGTGAAGCTCCTCCACCACCGGATTTCAGTATTGGCGCCGGATGATCGAGATAGGACAGATGCGTCGTGCCAATCAAAGATACAGTTTCTCTCTTTGCTCATTATTATTTTCTTCTTTTGGGTTTTAGTCCAACTGCCAGGGTTATTAAAGGACGAGGATTATCCGGCCACTTTACTCATCTACTCGATGAGATCATCAGGGTGAAACATGTCTCACCTCCCTGGGATTCGAACTCACAGCCGGGATTTAGACCTTGGTGTCAGAGTCGTTATTATTTTATACTCATTATTATTATTGCTTGTATTTTGTTAATTTAATCTATGTTTCCTCTTAGTACGGCTCCGAAGTAGAATGATGAAACCAATTTCGATTTTGTTGAGCTATATGTTGAAATTAGATGTGGGATATTTGTAAGATAAAAATGCACGTCAAACGGCACTCGTGATAATTGCCGATAAAATGAACATCGAAGAATTCAGTGTGTATGAGATGAACGTAAAAATTAAGTATTTTTGAGGCCCTTTCAATATTGAATATGTAAAACAACAAAAAAGTGCTATATATGGTTGTGATCAGCGAATTGAATGTCCTCGTAATTCCTCATAGGACATAGCAAACGATGCGCACTCGGCAATTTCTCGACGTCTTCTGACAGGACAATTTATATCCCCATAACGGTAAACGTATTATTTTTAACTGGACTGGCCAGCGATTGTCCCGCAATCCGTAAGGACAATTATTGTCCCCGACAGTTGTCTCACGAATTGGCATCGTGTAAACCAGGCATATGATTATTAGTGGTTGATAGCTGACTTTGAATAATTAAGTTACGTTAGTGGAAAAACGTTTTTCTCTATTCCAGGACAGTGTTTACTGTATCTAATATAGGAATGCAGGATTCTTCAACGTGGGAAGACCAAGAATGGACTTTAGTTGAGTCGGATGACAGGAATGCATGCTAATGAACCATAATAATTCGAATTCCAGAGCCGGTGAGTTTCTCTGCACCATACTCTTCGTTAGATCATATGCATGAGACGGTAATTAATTCTCCACAAATTTCTCTTTAAAAGTCAATAAACCCTAGTCTTTGTAATACCAAGTAGATTAAAAATGATATATACTGTCTACATCTAATTTAACAAATAACAAACTGCATATTAATCGGAATGATATAAAACAACAAAAAATATGAATAGCATAATTAACTTCAAACAAGAAATTATGTAATTAAAAAACTTTACTAAAGTACATTTTCAATTAAGATCACAATAAATCGATATATTATCTTTTTTTTTTATTTACGTATGTATATATATATATATATATATATATATATATATATATATATATATATATATATATATATATATATATATATATATATATATATATATATATATATATATATATATATATATATAATTTATAATTTTCATAAGAGAAAAATAGATTTAATTAACTTTTAAGAATATGTAATAATAAAAAAACATTTTAACCAATAATTCATCTCATGCACATCTTGCTTCCGTTTTCTTCTCTTCAAGATACTCAATCAAGTGGAACATGAGAACAACTTTTTCATTTAATTAAAAAAAAAAAAAAAATTAAGAAAATATTCTCAAATAGTAGAATTTTTTATGTTGCATTGATTTCACTAGAATTCTTTTTTTTAAGCCTAAATATTTCCCTCAGATGATTCTTTTTATGTTTTACCCCCAGATTATCTGAGAGAGATCTTCTTTCAGTTTTGTTGCAGGATCGTGTCGCTTCAGCGGATCTTTAGCACTTTCTAAAAACCTTGTTTCGGTGGAAGATTTTTTCAAATAAAAGAAAAATTAGAAACTTTTGTTTTTATCGGATTGGAAAATATCTGATAAGAAATGAATTTATGCTAAGAAAGATATTCTGAAATAGAAGAGACGTAGTTCAATAACCGAACAAAGTCTTTACATAAAAAAATTGAATATACAATTGACCGGTTTCGGCTGTTCTAAAATAGCCTTCTTCAGATAATCTAGAGCTTACTGGATTGAGTTTATAAGTACAAAGAGTGGATTGACAATGTTTTGTACAACTGTGTATTAACTTCATATACGTACAAGTACAAGTTTTACTTGTAATTTTATGTCAATCCAGTAACCTTTAGATTATCTGAAAAATGCTGCTTTAGAAAAGCCAAAACTGGTCAATTATTCATTACAATTTTTTTGTGGTAAGTCGTTGTTTGGTTATTGAACTACACCTCTTTCATAATATGTCACTATCACACATTACACAGCCCAAACAGCCCATTAGCAGAAATTACACAGCCGATATTATTATAAAAGAAAAACTGAAACTCCTTTAGATTGTTACTCCCCTATGTGTTTTAAGAATATAAATGACATTAACTAAATAACTAGTAAGACAAAATGATGTTTAGCCCAATGTACTTTAGGACAAAGGAATATCACACTTCTGTTATTATAAGGGGAGTAACAGTCTAAAGAAGAACATTTCGTACACCTTCTTTACATTGTTACTCCCATCTGTTTATTTATATGGCAGTAACAGACAAAAGAAGAGCCAAAAAACTGTTTATTGTAAGTTTTCAATCTTTCATCCGCCAATAAAATAAATGTATTTATAAAATAACAATAACAACTTTTATAACTAATATATTATATAAAGTAAAAAATATTTGTGACCGAATAATATTTGTTATCACGGTGATTTTTATCTCTCTAAATAGATATTATACATTATACAATCCCAGTTAGTAGCATTAAATTATTAGTGTTTAATTTCATTGATTTTAATATTTAATTTAGCTAGAAAAGTTAGTATACAACTTAGTTAGTAGAACTGAACTTAGAACTGTTGAATCTATAGTCTGTCCCAAACAAGAGTTAGTGCGTTGACAGCGCGGGAAATCGAATGACACACAGATTGGCCAACCTCTGAGGAAAAATATAGTCACTACATTTACCTTCTTATATGGTTATCCAGAGGGAAAATCTTGAGCTCTCTTTAGCTCCCCACCCCATTTGCTAGTTTTTCCCGCGCTGTCAACGCACTAACTCTCGTTTGGCACTGACTGTACAGCTAGAGACAAATGTTACGTCGTATAAATAATAATAACCATCTAAAAAAACAATTAGATGCCATGTGGTGGCTTAGAATGCATTATTATTTCTTTTATATTCATATTATACGTAATATATAAATATATATAATATATATATATATATATATATATATATATATATATATATATATATATATATATATATATATATATATATATATATATATATATACATTAATGTTTTTCGACCTATAAAACCTTACGGTGTAGACTCGTCTATAAAATGAGGAGCTGGTTATACACAATAGAACGATTTTTAAGACCTGTTTAGAACCATAAAAAAAAAATGGAAAAAAGAGAAAGAGAGGTCGAGATTAAAAAAAAAAAAATATCGTGACGCATGCTGGTCTATGGCCGAGTCCATGTCTCTCCTATTACTTCCGAATTCTTAAGTATAGAAATGAAAACGAACGTGGTCCTTCCACGCCCCGAAAATAAAAAAAATAAATAAACAGACTTACGCAACTTTCAGAAGAGTTCGGCAGTCGACGCCTACGGGTTAATTACGTAAATACGAAAAAAAAAAACTAACTCCAAACTAGTCTTGTAACCTGTAAAGACGCTGATAGAAAGCCTAAAACTAAAAATGGTCCTTTCACAAAACAATACAAAAAAAACAAAAACAAAAGAATCACTTCAACTCCGTAAGTATCTCACCAGTCGACCTTGCAACGAAAATGAAAGGTGTTCAGCTGTTCCTACACATAATATATAATATACTAATCTTAATGACACACTAACACAACTTTCTGTGGCTACGCACCTCCCAAAAAAAAAAAAAAAAAAATACCTCAACTCACATCTTGTCAATATAAATAAATCAAACTGAAGTATTAATTTCAAAAATTACTCCATGAGAAGTAGGAAGTTTTTTTGGCATTTATTTTTTTTAAAAAAAATTGTACATTTGGGTCATTTTTTTTAATGTTATGGTTATGATGTTAATACATTCAGGAAGTTGATAAACTTGTTACAAATCAATCTTGAAGCTTTTGAAATATATATATATATATATATATATATATATATATATATATATATATATATATATATATATATATATATATATATATATATATATATATATATATAATCCGTTTTGTTACATCTGCTGATTCTAGTCTCAAAAAATAGTCTAGTTTAATTTAAATAAATGTCTTAGTATTTTATTTAATAATTTAATTTAAATTTACTAACTTACGTAGTTCATATAGTAGTGATTTTATTGTGTGTGAGTTGGCACACTTTGAGACCTGTTATTGATGTTTGTTTTATTTACCATTTATGTTGACTTTAAAATATATAAGACTTTAAAATATATAAATGTAAATAACGTATGTTGCAATACGTATATTTTGTAATTAAAATATATCTTGTTAGTTATTTTATAGGATAGTATTGACATATTCATTATTGATTATAAATATATTCTTAAAATATAATATTTAACTCTATACAATGCTTAAATGTTCAGTAAATTCGTATATCAATAAAAAAAATAAAAATAATAATAATAATTATAATTAAAAAAAAAAAAAATGATAAATAATAATAAATAATTAATGATGTATTAAGATTTTTCAAAATGGTAAAATATTAATCAACCATTTTCAATTTATAAATTACAATAGGTATTTATTGTAAGACTTTAAAATATATAAATGTAAATAATTATTTATAAAAATTTAATTTAATTTTACTTTCACTTGAGTTATATTTAGGTATAAATTATTAAGAATATTTATTACAGAAATAAATAAAAGAATTCGGCCTTTTTTTTAAACTATAACTATTAAAATATAGTCTTAAATAAAAATGAATTACTGTAAGGAGTACAAAATAATAAAAGTTATTAAATGACCTTTGACCGTAATAAAATTAAAAAAAGTTTGATATGGAAAGAAACGTTAATTGGTTTAATCGAAAACAACTTTAGGGCTTAAGAAAGATTTATTTCAAAATCCCCTTTCCATAAAGATCGAACATGCAATCTAAACTACCTTTTTAATTTATTTACATTAAACACACTTGTGTAATATCTAAGCAATACTGTGCATTTATTAGTTTAATAGTTAATTTAAACATGTATATAGTTACCTTTTATTATGCATAAAGCGTAAATAATAATTATTTTATATATATTTGATAGTGTAATTATTTAGTAATTAAGTTGTTCTATTAAATAAGTTAGTGTATTAATAATTAAGAATCTAGCATCCTTTGGAGAAACTAATTTTTAAATTAATTTATTATATTAATTATACAAGGGAGATAGATAAGAGAGTATATACAATCCAAAGGTGCGTGGTTCAAATCTCTGCGGCGGAGTGCTTTTTTATCCGGTTCTGACTCCATTTTGTTATTATAATTGATATGTCAGTTTTTAGTTGTCATAATTATAACATTATAATTATGACAATGTTGACAACTAAAAACTGACACATTTTAATAATATTAATTACATATAATTAATATTAATTAATATCCATCTGATTTTCTCAAGATACATTATTTGAACCCTATAAGTCAACATTTTAATATTGTCTGGCGCAGAACTTTTTCCGATTTTCCAGTCTGACGCGTCAAAGTTATAGGGTTCAAATAATGAAAAACGCCCCAAAACCAAATAAAATCACAGTGGAAAACGGTGTCAGACTTGGCCTAAACAAGACATACAAAGAGGTTTGGAAAGAGTATGTATAATTGACTTTTTTGCCTATGGGCACCCTGACTATAAATATTTATAAAATATTTAAATAGTTATCATTAAGACTTTTACCAAAGAATATGTCGAAGGTAAAAAGGATGAAAACAACATAATATGATGTCAAAAAATTTTGATAATAAAAAAATGGTTTTTTTTTGGTTCTAAATTTAAAAATATTATTTTATTAAGAAATGTATTCATATGAAAAACTTTTATGTCATGTGTTTCTCTGTTGGTCAACATATATGCTAAAGTTCATAATTTAATATTAAAATTATTTAATTTAAATGAACTGTACACGATGTATAGGAGTTAGCCCACAAATGGAATTATAGAACTACGGAAAAGAAAGAAATACTAAATTTATGGACTTTTGTATTTATCACTTAAAATATTACTTAATTATAACCAATCACTCTTTTTTTTTTTTTTTTTTTTATAGGCTTCTGTCTAGTGTATATACCATTTATATTGTTATGTAACTAAATCCATATTTATTTTCCTTACGTTATAACAAAGTTCTAAGCATTATACGTATATATAAACTATATTAAAAACATTATTTATGATTTATTAATATATATATATTAAAGAGAAAGATACAAGACATAGATCATAACTGGTTTCAAAAGACTAACTATTGCATTATCCGTTTCATTTTTTTTGTTTTTATTTTTAAGTATTCATAATGCTTCATTAGGTTTTTTTTTATTTTTTATTTATAAAAAGATACTAGAATGAGCCTTAGACGTTAGTTATTTACCACTTTTTTCGTGGTTAGAAACAATGAAACTTTTTTAAAAAAATACGTGATCAGATTTACAATAAGAAAATTTTTTTACGTAATACGTCTATTCCTTACTGGTTTTATTTATTTAGAGTATTATCATTGGGCAATTCTTTAGATGGTAACTCCCTTTATAAAACCAACAGAGGGGAGTAACAATCTAAAGAAGGTGTAAGGAATATTCTTCTTTAGACTGTTACCTTATAAAAACTAAAGTGTGATATTCCTCTGTCCCAAAGTACATTGGACTTAACATCCCTATAGTTGCATAGTCAAAGTCATTTTTATCCGAAAAAATAACATAGGGGAGTAACAATCTAAAGAAGTACCTATTATTGTTTATAATTAATGTAAATTTCAAAGTTAAACCAACTACTGGTGAAAGTAACTATAAGTGTATTAATGACAGATCTACTGAAACTATAAATATAATTACTGATTAACAAATTAATTGCGGCACTTCTTTAGATTGTTACTCCCCTTGTAAAGAAAACTAAGACAAAGGGAGTAACAATCTAAAATAGGTATACAGAATATTCTTCTTTAGACAGTTACTTCCGTGTTAAGAAGTGTGATATTCCTTTGTCCCAATGTACATTGGACTAAACATCCATTTGTTTTAATTGTTTTTAATTAAAAGTTTTAAGTTATTTAGTCAGTCGTTTGTATTCAAAAATAACATAGGGGAGTAACAATCTAAAGAAAGGAAAGCATTATTGCCAATAATGCTTTCCTTTCTTTCAGGAGAGTTTATAAATTACTCCCAATTTGATTTAGATGTCAATATGATGTTTATTATATTATTAAATTATTACACTCATACTATAACTTCACTTGTTTGTAAGATACAATTGTTGAAATTAGTGATTACCGACATATTTATATACTACCTAGAACCGTGTTCATACATTATGATTTTCCAATAGTAATAAAATTTAATCAAAAACCAAACAAAATCTATTTCAAAATAGTTTCTTTTTTATAAATCATGTGATAGTTTATATTTATGTAAACCATCAATAACCACACTTATACACACATATACTTATGACTGAAGAGGTTAATAGTAAATAACACATTAATATTGACACAAATTATATATTCGACAGTTTGTATTATCTTCAGTGTTAACTGTTAACACAGTAAGAATAAAGTCTCTACTAGCTACACATTTTACAAGCTTTAAGACTTAAACTAACAGTACAAAGGGGGGGTAGACAAGGGCTATACTTAGCTAACTAGACAATTAGTTTATAAAATTGTGGTAACAAATATTGTTGTGCTACTATTTATTAACCTCTCTGGTGATAATTATGAAGTGGTACCACAAAATCTTAGTCAATTACAACCAGGTATATATATATATATATATATATATATATATATATATATATATATATATATATATATATATATATATATATATATAATAATATATATATATATATTATATATATATATATATATATATATATATATATATATATAATATATATATATATATATATATATATATATATATATATATATATATATATATATATATAACTGGTTGTAATTGACTAAGATTTTGTGGTACCACTTTTAAAATTATTTACACTTCATAATTACTGCAATATATATATATATATATATATATATATATATATATGTGTGTGTGTGTGAACAACATGTTGTTGAAATTGTATTTTTTTTTAACCTGGAATGCTAATGGTAGTCAAATCGACGAGCGTAGTATGACACTTAACCTTCCACCCTCGTATGTGATGGTGATGGGTACCCTATTCCATTGCAGTGTTTGCACTGGTTACCGGTAACTTGGGACCTAAAGCATGGAGCCTAGGGCTTCTGGCCTGGGGCATGGGGCCTGGTGCATTAATGTTCACTAAATTTTCAGATTATTCTGATGTTCCTACTAACTTTTTTTCTATCAAATGTTTGTCTATCTCATTTAAAAATTAATAATAAGTTCTTAATAGTTTTCTCTTTATAAAAGTATAGTTTCACACCAAAAAAACTTTATTTTCTTTACATGTTAGTCGAATTGACGAAGATTTAGTAATACCAGCCATCCAAATACCATTAGCATTCCAGGGTTAAATTGTTTATTTACAGATAACTTTTATTTATTATAGAAATTTAGACTAAGTAATATATGCTACTCTGTATATGTTCCTTTTTCTAAATAACTATAAACACAAAGGGATACAGGCAGGGTTGGACTGGGCAGAAATTTCGGCCATCAGATCGGCCCTCAAGTCTTGAGTTGACCAAGGGACCGGCCCATTTTAGGCCTTAACCAGACCGGCCCACCGGGAAAACTCCCGAACTCGCTTATTGCCAGTCCGACCCTGGATACAGGGGTGTGCTAAAGTAAAAAAAATACCGGATTATGTATTATTTATTATTACATAGTTGAGTTTGGAATGAGGAAAACAAGCTATAACTGTTTACAGGAGAAAGCTCACTGCATTGACAGATCAACCTCAAGGTTCAGTTTCGCGTGACCTTCTTCAAAACAAAAATTCCATCTTTCTTAACCTCTTGTTTATTACTTTATTTATTTTTACAAATTAACAACCAGTTGTGATTACCTAATGACAATATAGCTAAACTAAAAATAACACTTCCTCTTAAGACATAACAACAAAATAACCCATATTAATTAAATAACAATAACAATTATTAATAATCCAATCCAAAAAGGTACCCTTTGTAATAATTTTATAGTGTCGTGGTGGATCCTTTTAGGGTAATAAAATAATAATTATTCAGTTACTTAAATTTACTCTAAATTCGATGGATTAATTATTAATAAATGCTTTTAGTCCACAGGCCACCATAAGAAGTGAGTCGCTGATTGATAAAGTTTTCTTACCTTATGGAATCGCTTATTTATGCCGTGTCCACCGATGAATTGGGTATATGGCAACTGGGGGCTTGGCCATTTCTTTTTTGTTGACATGCCAAACTTGCCCTTCTGCGGGAACATTGAAAAGAGATAGATAAAGTTTTGATTTTCACAGGATCGTTTAATTAAATTATTTCAAAACAGTGGTAAAGGTGGCCACCGTTACGAGTGGGCCGTTTTCTTTTCAACGTCCCCGCAGAGCGATATGTTTGGGGCGGTGGCCACCCCAAACGGCCCACTCTTATCGGTGGCCACGTGTACCACTGTTTTTGAAATAATTTAATTAAACGATCCTGTGAAAATCAAAACTATATCTATCTCTTTTCAATGTTCCCGCAGAAGGGCAAGTTTGGCATGTCAATAAAAAAGAAATGGCCCAGCCCCCAGTTGCCATATACCCAATTCATCGGTGGACACGGCATAAATAAGCGATTCCATAAGGTAAGAAAACTTTATCAATCAGCGACTCACTTCTTATGGTGGCCTGTGGACTATTTGTTCGTCTTCTAAAGACAGATTTGCTAGTCAATGATAAGATTGTGATATGAAATTAACGTAATCTAGAATACCATTAGTTACCATGTTATAATATTGTTGTTTTTATCTTATATTTTGTAATTATTACCTAGTCAGACTACTATTATTGTTAATTTTAATGTTTTGTTAATGTGTTACGATGCACAGAGTTTGATGTTAAGTGAGGAGATATATCCGGTTTTGATATAATATGTTTGACGAAGGAACAAGACCGTTCCAAATATATTTACCTACTTTTTTTCACTTTCTTGTAACGATCCTCACATAAATCACATTACAGGTATTGTTGTCAAGATGAGTTAAGTCATTGTTATAGTTAATATGTTACGTCGCCCATCTAATTTTTAAAAAATATATATGTTTTAGGCTTGATAATGGCTGGTTAAGCCGAAACGTCGCCATGTAAACGTTAGTTTATTTAATTACCCTAAAAGGATCCACCACGACACTATAAAAATAACAATTATTGTTATTGCTATATTAAAATTAGCATTGTTTTAACTTTTATCCTTTAATAAACTTCACATGCGAGATTGATAATGGATTAATGATTTCGTGATACCCTAAGCGAGTATGCCCAACTATACGATACACCCTGACTGAGTATTTAATTGATATTGACCTCTTTTTACCACTTATTAAATTTCTTATAAACATTTAGGGTTCTCATTTCAGTACTTATTACGATTTTTAGTTCCGTATGTTGTTTTAGAATAAAAATGACTGACTAAATATCTATTAAGACAAAGGGATGTTTAGTCCAATGCACTTTGGGACAAAGGAGTATCACACTTATGTTTTTATAAGGGGAGTAACAATCTAAAGAAGAACATTCCGTACACCTTCTTTAGATTCTTACTCCCCACTGTTTCTTTTTATAAGGGGAGTAACAATCTAAAGAAGTGCCCTCATTGCGATATTGTTATTCAGTTAATTGTTATTATTGTTACTTAAGCCTTGTGATATTTATTGTGGCAGTGACTTGCCTACTTACTCAACTAACAGCGATTAATAGTGTTAAGGATTCATTTATTTGCTTATGGCTTTGACGTAGTGAACTAAAAGTTCACAAAATATGCATTACCATCTATGTTCTTGAGGAAAGTTCTTATAGTTCATAACTCTTTAGCTTAAGGACTTAATTAGAAAACAGAAGCTCGAAAATGGCTGACAGGAAACATTGCCAGAGTAGACATGAAATAGAGTTTTTCTTTTTACACACACCCTTAAAGGATCCACTTACGATATTAGAATACTACTACAGAGTACATCTAGTATTATAATCAATCCGAGAACACTCTATAATGCTAATTATTAAATTATATTTGATATAAAATTTATTTTCAGCCGTTTAAATTAAACATTAAAATTATTATTAATATTACGAACTTCATTTAAAAGATATTTCATTGCCACGTGGTTACCACCGGTTTCCAATGAAAATGTTAACCACGCCCAACAATAAACGTCAATTAAATTATTTTATTTTTTAACAAAGTTAATATAATTAAATGTAATAAACTGCACTTAATAAATATATATTAAAATCATTACAATTATAAACCAACAATGTATAATCATTATTAACCTAAAACTTTTGTTTTTATTAGTGTTTTTTCGATTAATTGTTTTTGGACTATTTGTTCACTACATTATTTTTTGCATTTTGTGCGAAGTTTTATAACATTTATTTTAATTACTTATTCTCAATGAAAATTGTGTAATTATTTGGTACCAATTATATAATGACAATACATTTTTTTTTTTTTTTTTTAAATTAACTAAACTTCTTGTTAAATAATATATACGAGTTGTTTTCAGGGGGAAAGTATTCTGTGAGAACACAATATTGTTTACATGAAATGATTTCATCAACAAAAATAATCTAGTTTTTGCTAAAATGATTAATAGATGTGGTTCAAAAACATTTACTTGTGGGAACCCAAATGTAACTACATTGTTTTTATTATTTCACATTATTATAGTTAAAATAATTACTGGAAACTCTATTATAAGTGAATAAATATCTAGCAGGGGATATCCATATTGCGGTTAATATTCAACCAAACAAATCCATTAATAATTTCAAAAGAAAAAAGATGTCTTTGGAAGTATGAATTGCAACTATCAGAGCAATAAATTATTAGAAAATAATAAATAAATATTAAATATTAGTAAAAATAATAGGAATTACAATTAAATAAATAGTAAAATCAAAATATTGTCAGATAATTTATTTATTGAATAATATTAGAGTATTATTAAATAATATTTTAATGGGGAGGTGAAAAAAGCATAAGTGAATTGTATATCAGAAAATTCATATTATTTAATTAATAATATATTTTATATATATTTCACAAGCAAAGATGTATAGTACTAAATAAACACATGTCTAATACTTAATATTAATGTTAGACACTAAAAAAGAAACAATGTAATTAAATACAAACATTTTGTAATAAGTGTTAATCTAAAATATAATAAATTATTTAAAAATTTGGATATATATTCATTTTTTTTTTTCATATTGGAAAAAACATAGTTAATTCTCATTATTTATAATAAAAAAGAAATTATGAACAATGGAAAAAAACTGTAATTTGTTATTTTTTGAGTAACAATGAATAAAAAACATTAAATAGGTCTAAATAAGGTGAACTTTTTTTTCCTTTAAATGCTATTAATTGAACTAGATTTAATTTTATTCTGATTAGTTTTTGTCTAATGAAATGAAAATAGAAAAATCGAATAATTGAGAATTGAAAAGGAGAAGTTATTTTCTACGAAGTTCAATAATTAATTTTGTAAATTTTGTAAAGTAATTTAATTTTGAATCAAGTAAGTAATAAGGAGCATTTATGGATTAATTAAATGTGGATAAGGATTTATTTATATAATATTAAATCAACGGATCGTGAATGAAAGTAATGCTGATTAATTTCAAGAGAAACAAATATTAATGATTAATTTGTAATCTGCTAGTGATTTATTTCAATATTTTTTGTTCAATTGGAAGTTAATTTTAGAATCACGTTTAGATAGTGAATATTTGTCTTGAGTAATGTTATATAGAAAGTAAAGTTGTACTCACCGAAAGCAAGGCCGAAAGCCAGAAGTGTGATAGACCTGGTGATCATGATTTGATGTGAAGTAAGTCGGTGATTAGACGAGCTAATATCTTGGACTTGATTAAGTTGGTGGGGGAAGACGTTTGGGTGTCTTGAGAAGAACTTGATCTGTCCACGCGTATAAGATACACTACTAGATATAACTTTACTAGACTGCTTCGCGAGCTGGCCTAACCATAGGCTTTTATACCACCCTACTCCCGCTCTTCAGGACGAAACTTACCTCGGAGGGAGGTTTCTTAGTACTCCCACTCTGCAGACGTACCACATCGGCTGCAGACATAACTGTCTACTAGGCACTAGGCAGTGTCTGGCCCACAAACGTACTCACAAACCGTTTCCTCATATTCCATTCCTACTATCATAAAACACCATATTTAATATTAATATTTTTTTTAACAAGGGATCGGCTTTTTTAAAAAAATAATCGATCTTTTTTAACTAACTTTCCGGTTTTGTCGATCACTTTGCCCAGAAGGATAGTTTTAAAACTAAACATTATTAGATTTATCCTTAAGTAAGTAAGTTCTTGTAGATATAAAGTCCTTGGGAAGTTGAACACCGGAAGTATCGGTACTTAATGTAGGAAGTTAAGAAATGCAACGGTACATTACTACTGGATTTGACCAAAAGATAAAATCAAAACCCTCTGCGCATTTAACATTAGTTGCCAGTTGACCATTTACCTTATTTATATATACAATGTGATTGGCGATATTATGTACGAAAATAAATAGGGTGATTCTAAACATCATTGGCTACAAAAAACGACGTTTAAACCATGGGTCTATTCTCAACCGTTTTCCCACAAAGTCAAAAGTTTGTGATTTTTAGGGTCCGTAGGCAAAACCAAGGACCCTTATATTTTCCTGCGTGTGTCTGTCCGTCCGTCCTCTCACGTGCTCTCACGGCTACACCTTTCGTCCGATCACTTTGAAATTTGGCATGTATGTGTCTTGTAGCTGCCCACATATTTTAAAAATATAGCGACTTAAAAAAAATATTTTTCAAAAAAAGTAGGGTAAAAAAACTTAAGCGTTAAATTTTTTTTATTTTTTTTCGACACCGTGAGGGGTATCATATAAAAGGGTACGTCGAGCTGATTACAAAAATATATAATTCTTGGGATATAACTTTGATAGGGCGAGGGTAGGTCAGTTTGAAACGTGTCCCCCCCCCCTCTATCTCGCTTATGTGAAGTGTGCAAAAAATCTGAAAAAATTCCTGAACATTCTTCGACCAAAAGTAAAGATACCACTTTTTGGAAATTTCGAAAAAATATTATTTTATTTTTTATTCACAAAATACGTTTTTTTCATAATTATGGTCTTTTCGATGTATTTATATGGTTGTAGACCGGTTCAGTGGCAAAAAAATACTTTATCAGAGTGTGTTTTAAGAATATTAGACCCTTAGAATGGTTCAAAGTAAGCTTTTTAGCATTTTAAAAAAACACTGTTTATACACTTTACAGTTAAACACTATATAGTGTGGCCTACGGACCCTAGCTGTGTGCTGACTAGCACACACTTGACCTGCTTATTTTAAGATCGTATACCTTTGCTCATAAAAACACTTATTGCTCCAAAAGTATAAAAGCTAAAACAAATGTTTGGTTTCTTTGTAAAGCTGACACAATTTCTTACCAGAAAATTATAATTTATTAATTATATTAATTTTTATACCCTTAAATTACATGACGAAACAATTATACAATTTTTTTTTTTAATAAAAAAAAAAAAATTGTGCAGTAGATGGTGTATATTAAGTTTTATTAAAATCTTTACGTTAGAACGTAAGATATCGGCAGTGGCGTAACTAGGCTAGTGGGGGCCCCCCACAAGAACTTTTTGAGGCCCCTCGACAAAAGAAAATTGATGAGCAAAAAAAAGGTCGCGCGTTTAGATCTGAATGGAGCCCCCCTGACAATGGTATAGAAGTATGAACCCCAGGTAGTTTGATTTATAGGGGCCCCCGTCAGCATTGGTACATTGAATTTGGGGGCCCCCCTGGCACCAGGGGCCCCCAAATCCAAATACGTGCCAGTGCGGGCCCATAGTTACGCCACTGGATATCGGTAAAAAGGTTGTTTTCTCTATTATAAACGTTCAGTCCGCTTTAATAGTTTTAGCGATCTATATTAATTCATAGCGGTGTCGCTGTTGATTTTACTAAAAAATGTTAATTGAAAAAAATGTTTGTCTCATCGAATAGATGATAGAATCTTTTCTCGTCCTGAAATTCCAATTTAATTTTTGAACCTCTCGTTTACGCGAGTGTTGCGCGCGAACTCTTGGACGGATCACGCTGTCCAACGAACTTAGCCTGAGTATTAGTGAGAGGAACATTTATACCAAATTTCAACTAAATCGGTCAACTTTTATTCAAGTTATCGTCGGACACGTAAACGTTACACGCAGACAGACAGACAGACAAGATGAATAGTTTGTTGAGTTTCAATAAATGTACAATTAGAAGGTAAAGACTGAAGGACAGAATAACTGCATTGCTTCAGTTTTTAAAATATTCAGGAACACATCTAACAATAAAAGTTTGTTTTTAACTTTTAACAGTTAGTTATATTTGTAATAGACAGGTGTTTTGAAGTCTATTTTAGTTTGAGGATTATTCAAGGAATTCGTATTATTCTTTCTAATCTGAGTTCAAGGATGCGAAACTTATTAACATCTCATTGTCGTTAGAAAACAAAGTTAAATTAAACCTTTGTTCGTATTATATAGATTACATTTTGAAATTTATTTTCTTGAAAGATCAAGGATGCTTGTGGAATTCTTCAAATTGTTTTGACTGACGTTGATTAATCATTTCGCTTTTCATTTTAATATAAGTAAGTTTTAATATAAGTTTAATTAAGTTTAATATAAGTATTGATAAAAATAAAGAAGTTCAGTCATGCACCATAACTTAATGAGCGAATTTTCAAAGAAATCTCCGTATTATTGGCTTATGATCATATAGAAAAATTTTGGTTTAGAATTTGGATGGGTGAAAAAAGAAATTTGGTTCACGGGGGTACGGGGTACAAAAGTCAAAATAGTATTTACCCTTCAAGATGGATGTCATTGGAAACCTCGAGTACCGTAATTGTTGTTATGTACATTTTTGTCATATTATCATAATTGAAGCGAGCGTAAGCGAGCTTCTTACATTCAACGAAATATGCATCTTGTCTGTCTGTCTGTCTGTCTGTCTGTCTGTCTGTAAGTAACGTTTACGTGTCCGACGATAACTTGAGTAAAAGTTGACCGATTTAGTTGAAATTTGGTATACATCTTCCTTTTACTAATACTCAGGCTAAGTTCGTTGGACAGCGTGATCCGTCCAAGAGTTCGCGCGCAATGCTCGCGTAAACGTGAGCTTCAAATTTAAAATTGGAATTTCAGGACGGGAAAAAATTCTATCATCACCTATTGGATGAGACGAACATTTTATTCAAATATTATTTTTTATTAAAACCAACAACGACACTGCTATGAATTAATAACGATCGCTAAAACTATTAAAGCGGACCAAAACGTTTAAAATAGAAAAAACAACCTTTTTACCGATATCTTACGTTCTAACGTAACGATTTTAATAAAACTTCATGTACATCGTCTAAAGTACAATTAAAACAAGTATGTAAAATTTTAACTTGATACAAGCAGTAGTATTTGAGTAATGAAGTGATACATTTATAATAATTGTTTAAAAGCTACGACGGGTGGATAAGATTCTTTAGAGTCGTGTGGTCTGTAGGTTTGTTTAGGAAGTAAAGCTTTGTACCGAGTACCCCCACTCTACCCCACACTACTCTCTTCCACTTATCTTCAACTATGACATTCATCATGATCAACAAATTTCAATAGTCAGTATGTTATTGCAATACGCGATACCTAGTATAAGAGGAGGGTAAAATGGAAAAAACACGTTTTTCGTGCTAGGCTGTGAAATAGTAACTTTAGAGACTAAAAAACATAGCTAAAATCCATTTTTTCATTACGTGGACTTTAAAAATCTTTACTATCTGTAAAGAAAATTTTTTTTGCGTCCTAGGACAGAAAAAATGTTTTCTTTACAGCTGGTAGTTACCAAACTTCCGTTTTTAGCGCTGCAATCTTTGTAGAAATGCTTCTTAGTACGATTAAAATCCGCTAGATGTCAATGCATTTTATTTATATATTTTCTTATATTGTAACCTCTATTTAAGGTTTCTTTTTTTAAATCTTAAGTATGTACTAATATTTGTTATTATTATATTGATTATTTATTAATATTTAATGTTTTTTCATTGTCTGCTACCTCGGAAAAAATAGCATATGCTACACGACTGTGAAGTGTTTTTTCTTTACTTTGGCAGTATTTACTGTCGAGCGAAGCGAGAGAGATGCTTATTGCCTTGCGTATATCATACTGGATAAAATGTGCATATTATGAATATAGACTCACTGCACTTGATTCCAGGAACGCCGACTGATTTTTCCGTGTGTGTGCTGAATTTCATGTTCCTAGCTATAGTAGTTTATGAATTGAAACAAGCAACGGACAGACACCAACGGACAGACAGACAGACAGAGCCGTTTTATAAAGTTTCTTTTCGTACTCCGTACAGAAACCTAAAATTACTGTTTTAATTATTTTAGTGTTTCAGTATAGAAGGTCAAATAAAGTTCCGCCACAGACTCGGGATCTATCAACATCTTAATTGTATTTTGATATCGATATACTTGCTTTATCTAGGAAACAAATGATTCACTGGATTTATTTATTGCAGTTAACACTTTTTATTACAATCATTAAATGCTATATTGGTATTTCGTAAAAAAAAAAAAAAAAAAAAAAAATGAGAATCGTTGTTTTTATTACCAAGACACGCCTCTTAATTCAACTATTATTCTAAACACGTTCATTACTTATAAACTATTTTAAAAAACTGCTTTAAAGAAGATATTTATATATCTATAAAAATGTCCTGTTTAGCGAATACAATTCAGGAATTACCTTTTAGCGCAGTTATAATAACGCTTAATAAGGAACATTATTTTACCATGATAATATGTCCCAGTATGTCAAAACCAGTTCCTGAAACATCCGCATCAGCACCTAAATTTTATATTTTTTTTTTATTCTTTTCAACCTATTATTGTCAAATTTAATTATATTCGTTTTCTTTTAGTAGGTCTTTAGGAATAAAAGTTAAAAAACAATTTTTTTTATTTCATTTATAAGCTATATTTTGCCTATACCTGGAATTTGCTGAAAGTTGGCTAAAAGTATTAATATACTAAGGATTGGCATCGTGTTCTGAGCTATGCTAAAAGTTTCAAATGTCTAGCAACTTGGGTAGTTAGTTAAAAATCGATTGCAAGATTTGTACTGGACACACACACACAAACAAACAAACAAGAAAGCGAACTAATAAAAACGTAGTAAAATACAAATTTCATTGTGTTCATGAAATTATTGGTTCATAGTAAAAAGCGTATAATGGACATCCTCCCATTTATCCTTATTATTCGTTTTAATATTATTTCCCATTATAAGCAAAGTTGATAATAATATCAATGCGATTCATCAAAGTTATTTCTAAAGTTTAAAAAAAGAAATGAGATCAAGGTTGGTATTTGAAAAGGTCAAGACAGGTCAATACTCTTACAGGATAATTTAAATTTAATTTTCGTGAATTGACGGATGAATCCAAGTGATGCTTTTAGCATAAAGTATCTTTAGTTTTGTCATGGCTATGAAGTAAAGTACGTGATAACTTTGATAGATCTATGATGACCTCAATGTAATAACATTAGTTTTAAGGTAATGTGAACTCATTAACGTACAAAAAACTAGCCTAACCTTTAGAGTTTAGAGGGTAAAATATCTATCTTTCCACCACTGAAGCTAACTTCATATCACGCGTTTTTGACGCGCGTTAAATAGTTCGTTCCATACTAATTGCTGTCATTTCAAATTCTTTTGTTGTCGTTTCAAACCTGAATGAAACCTTCCAGTCCACTTCCCTTTTGTTAATTATTAAGTAAATAATAAATAGTTATTTATGCACCTAGGGAGTAAAGTAAGCCATTATTCCCTGAGCGAAAAAGTTGGTTCTTGAGGCGAAGCCAAAGGAACCATGGTCCATAAATCCCGAGGCACAGCCGAGGGAATAACGCTAATTAGCTAGGTAATTATCGCGAGGGTAATTATAGCACTTTACGAAAGTTACATAAAATATTTTATCTCCCAGTAGGGAGAAAATTCACATTTTCATCCATTGCACAGTTTTTATTTATTATTTTAATAAATAACAATAATTTTCAGCAGTTTTAATAGCAGATCTAAGAAATTCAATATTAAAAACAAATATGAATTGGAATTAAACTCAATTGAAGGTTATTTAGATGCAGGTTATAAATAATGATAAACAAGGTCGAAAAAGCAGTGTCGCCAACCTGATTTCAACAACTTCATTACATTAGCCATTCATTCTCTACTATTTATAAAAATAATTAAGTTGGCAGTCCATTTTTTTCTCCCTAGTTTTACTTTTTCTCCCTACTTTTGAGTTCAGGGAAGAAAAGATTTACTTTAGTCCCTCTAAACCAAATAATACATTATACTTGTTTATTATTTTCAAACCATTCTTTCAAAAGGTTAGTATTATTTTTTGTAATTTTTTTTACTTTGGTTTTACCTGAACCGAACCATGCGGATGTGCACAAGGATGAAACAAACGGTGGTGAAAATTCATTTACGTCTCTACAGTTTCCATGAATTTTTATCTATAATATGGCCCAAACGCGCGTCAAAAACGCAGCCACCTCTAAAAATAAAAAAACACCTCTAACCACCTCTAACCACTTTTAACCACCTCTAACCACCTCTTACCACCTTTAACCACCTCTAACCACCTTTAACCACCTCTATTCATTTATAAACACCTTTAACCACTTTTAACCACCTCTAACCACCTCTAACCACCTTTAACCACCTCTATTCATCTATAAACACCTTTAACCACCTCTATTCATCTATAAACACCTTTAACCTCCTCTATTCATCTATAAACACCTTTAACCACCTCTATTCATCTATAAACACCTTTAACCACCTCTATTCATCTATAAACACCTTTAACCACCTCTATTCATCTATAAACACCTTTAACCACCTCTATTCATCTATAAACACCTTTAACCACCTCTATTCATCTATAAACACCTTTAACCACCTCTATTCATCTATAAACACCTTTAACCACCTCTATTCATCTATAAACACCTTTAACCACCTCTAACCACGTTTAACCACCTCTAACCACCTTTAACCAACTCTTACCACCTTTAACCACCTCTATCCATCTATAAACACCTTTAATCACCTCTATTCATCTATAAACACCTTTAACCACCTCTTATCACCTCTAAACACCTTTAACCACTTCTGAAATGAACAAATGTAATTTGTCATTGTTCTGTGTACTTCATATTTTCATATTTTTTTTAGTATTAATAATTAATTTATTATTCTTCAATATTAATTAAGAGATTAGGATAGAGGTTGGAAGAGGCGTGGAGGAGGCGAGCGGGCGCGCCTCGTCACTAAGTGTGCATTTCCCTATATAGGTTTAAATATAGAAGGCGTATAGAATAGACGCATTCACGCCTTGCCTGCACCTCGCCTGCGCCACTCCTTTATCCATCGCCTCTTTTGTGTGCATTAGGCCTAAGTCCTGATTATAATTTTGCAATAAGAGTGCTACAAACTTTAAACAAACAGTTAAAACTATTATGATTTATTTACTTTACGTTATTAAGTGTCAACTAGTTATCTGGTAATGTGTTCTTATCATATCGTATTGTAAATATTTTATAATAATTTGAATTGCATTGTTTGTTTGTAGAACTTAGATAAAAGATATATTATGGATTTTGTGTTTTCTATATTATGAAGTAAGTAAGTTGGAAAGGAAGTACACGTGTTGATACCATGACTTGGTCCTGTGTAATTGTATCAAGGACGAGTTTACACTGCAGCTATAGTTTTACCGCTTCAAGTTGAGCCACGTAGTCACAAGATAATGTTGTTAGTTATATTTCAATCTGATTCATTCACAACATATGACTAACTTTACTGTTGTTTAATTCCACACCTTAACCTTCTTTAGCACTCCCTATATCATAAATACTCTTCTCAACTCATGAAATTAAATGACCAAAGAACTGCGAGAACAATTTCACAGTTATAGACAAAAAAACATAGGGAAACACTTCTATCCAAGTGAAGTTTAGAGGTTTGTAGAGTATTAAGCGTATACGTTATTATATTAAATATTTTTCCATCCTGCTCTATATGATAATAAAAAAATGTAAACAAATTTAGGCGGAAGGCCTCAAAGTTTAAAGAGTACCCGGTTCGATCCCTTGGAGGGTCACAATTTTTTTTTTTATCGATAATGAATTACTTTTTTTGGCTAAATTTTCATTGCCCCATTTTAGGACTGACCATTATAGGGTGGTTGGGGAGAGGGAATATTTTAATTCATAAAACCAACAAGGAACACTGCTCATGTGCGCACACAAAATTTACAATTTATAAAAATTGGGAATTCCCCAAAAAGTAGTCCCATATAAAATTCTACTATTGGCTTTTCTTCCACATGTTTTCAAAGATTTTTTATTCATAGCAATATTAAAAAAATATTATCTGATTTTAAAGATATTTATGAGTTTTTGAAATATACTTCAGATTGTCCCATAATAATTTCAACCGGCTGCGTTTTTTATATTTTGCTAAATAATACATTTATTTAAGTAAAAAAGCTAAACAATTTTGACTGAAATAGAAAAAATGGGAAAATTCATTACACAATTATTTTGCGAGAAGTCTCACATAAAAACGGGTTCGTTAGTATTGTGAGTATGAAATTATGTGTGTAGGAAATTATGTATATTATTATGGGGGGGGGGGGGGGGGGGGGGGAGGGGCTCTCGCAAAATGTAGATGTTAGATATAATCGCGTTATTAGCTATAAATTATTTCTACAATTGTTGTATGTTGTAATATATTCTTTATAATACATTATATTTGATCCCACGAACCTTTTCATTTCATCACGAGAGTAAATTTTAAGTTCGCCATTTTTTCAGAAAGATCTTTAATACTGGAAAGTTTCATGTTTTTATCTCTTTTGATTTAAAAGTTATTGGAACCGTACAAAGTGACAGACAGACAGACATTGGAACGAAACAATATAAGGATTTCTTGTTTTTGGATTTATCAACAAAACCCTAATAAATTTCACAATAATAAGTTTAAAAAGCGTGATTTCATTAAAGTACATGAATGGACGCGAGGAAGCTGTGTGCCACACTAATTGACAGACTACCTATAAATAGTGAGGTAAATATAATTATGAGAGGATTATAAACTATAGCGATTTGAATCAGGGGTAAGTTGAACCTCGATGCTTCTTATCATTTCTAACGCTTCTTTTCAAAGTAATTATAAATAATAAATATTTCCTCAGGAATTATATTTTATTTGGAAAAAATTTATATGGTAAGACTAAATTTTTTATCATTTCTTTTGGGGGTAGACCCAAAATTTTGAGTAAACATTTTTCCGAACATATTCGCCAAATATATAATTGAAATTTAATATATATTATATACTTTTAACAATATACACGTATTATATTATATCTTTGATATTTTTTGCTTCCGAGCTTACCGAAGGTAACGGATGCTATGTGATCGTTTTAAAGAACAAAAATATTTTAGGTCCCCGATTTCAAAAATTCCAAGACAGAAATCCGTTTCTGACATCAGGGAACATTTTTGGTTTCGTGTCTGTCTGTCGGTCTGTCGTTCGATATTTGCGAACCAACATATCTTAAAAACTACACGTCCGATTTTAATGAAATTTAGATGTTTGGTCATAATTAGCCCATTGTTGGTCCTATATTAGTTTCAACTTTCTACGCCTATTTGTTTATCTTCCACATGCGCACAAACATACATCTATTTACACCTAAAGCTTCAAAAGTACTTATCTGATTTGTATGAAACTTTTATAGTTTATCGAAAGTAACCCGCAGATATCCCAAGATTAATTTGAACCGTTTGCGCTGTTTAACTTTTGCTAAATTGAAACTTTAATAACTTTAATTCATGTAAAAAATTAAAACAATTTTGACAGATTAAAAAACCAGGAAACAATTAAACAAATTAGGCAATAATGGCTTGAAGAAAAGCATAAAACCAATACAGTACGTGTATAGGATGTGAGGAAGCTATGTACCACACCAATTGGCAGTCTATTTTTTTTAGGTTTAGTTCAAGTTTTTAAAGAAAAAGAAACCTAAGTAACATAATTGATTTAATATGGTGTAGACATGTACGAACGAGAACGATATAAAATGAATCAAGCATACATAGTGTTGGGGTTAGGTCTCCTTGGTAGTGACCTTATACTCATTGATAACTTCCTGAATTTGGACAGATCAAGTCCAATCAAGTCCTTGTTTGATCTTGAACAGATACAGCCCATAAAGCAACCAATTAATATTATCAAATATTAAACTGGACCAGATATAATATATATATATATATATTTTTTTTTTTTTAAATTTGCTCTTATTATAATGTTCTCAGGGGTGTATAAGAAATAAATGGGCCATGTATACAGGATGTCCCTACTTAAGTCTGCCAAAATGAAGGGGCATATAGGGGCCTAAAAGAAGTCAAAAATGTTATATTAACCTGTGTCCTTTCGGGCTTCGTTTTCTCACTAGAACCATTTTTTAAAATTTTTGGCTAAGCTTATTATTTTACACTTATACAAGTGTATCTCGAAAAGAAAGAGGGGTAGCTCATTATTGTAGGTATAGTTGGAAACCTAGAAACATTTGCTAAAAGAAATGCTATTATCAATTTTTATTCTTTCTAGTTCAAAATGTCTTTTTTTTTAAATTGAAAAAAAACAAAACTTTTTGACGGCCAAAACCTTTTTTGACCATAGTGTTTAAACTAATTAGTTTTTGAATTGTCCAGGCAATGGAAAAACTTCTTAATTTAATTACCTTGTCATGGATACCCATATCATCGTATGTTAAACAGGATTTTTTTTCTTACTCATTACATTTGATTCTTTTTTTTTTTTAGATTGTCTATCTTTACTTTTTGAAATTTTAACATTTTTATTTATTTATTTTTATTTTTATTTTTTTTTGAGGTGCTTAACCATCAGACATTAGCTCCTCTACAACTTCCAAATACAAATAATCTATAATAAGTTTTGAGATATATTCATTAAATAGTATAAGCAATAATATGTTTTAAGATTAAGTTATAATTTTTGATTATTTAATCTTTGTTTAGATTTAAGTTCTTTATGTTCTCAAGTTGGATATTGGAGTGCGGTAAATTTAAATGAGTGCATCGAAGTAAAACGATTGCGGTAAAGTAATAAGTGCAGGAATCTGGTGTTTTGCGTACTATTTTGAGTGCGATAACAACCACTTTATTGGTCAACTGAAGGAAAAAATATGTTTTACTGCACCCAATGCATTGGAGATTCTTTCTCGGTATAAGTCATGTATAGAAAAGGAAAGGACTAATAGAGAGTGAAGCAGTTCTAGAGCAGCTGCTCAGACATCGTTTATATATTTCCTTGAAGTAACGTCGCCACTGGAACCTGTCTCTCATGGTCGGCCCTGGCCATTACAACCACTAGACAATAGTTGGTATTTAAATTGCCCAATTCATAATAAGAGTGTTCGAGCGCTATGCTAACCTAACGCTCTCAATAGCTTGTTTTAATTCCGATATTACGTCAACCAGTTCTATCCTTCCATTAGTTTTTCATTCTTACATGGTAAGGAGGAAGTATGGAAATATTAATATACATTTTCACCATTGCATTTAAACTTCTTTTATTTACAATTGATACGAAATATAAACATTGTATCTCTGTTTAGATGCGCGTAGAAAGTGATTCATTACGTACTTGCATTCATTGCGCATGTGCGTCTCATAGTTCTGAAGAATTCCTCTTCTTTACCACCCTAGGACGGTAAAGAAGAGGAATTCTCCAGCTTTACGGACGATTAGCGAGTTTGTTTACATTTAACAAAACTAATTTGCTGTTCTTTTATTAAAGTAACTGTTTATATCGAGTTTTTAGTGAAAAACAATGAGCGAATCAAGTGACTTTGACGAAAATGTGGAGAATAATACTCCTCCAGAAATAATTAATTCGGCAAAAAAAAACTCAAGAATTAATGCCATCTTTATCAAGAGAGAGATACGAACTTACATACAGCAAGTTTATTTTTTTCTGTATTTATTATTTAAATCTAACAATCGTAGATAAAGTACGGTACGCAACTCGTGCGAAAACGGCATTTTGCATTGCTCGTGTGGTTTTACTACCCTCGCTATCGCTCGGGAGCAAACTCCACACTCGCATGCAAAATGCTGCTTTCCGCACTCGGCTCTTAATCTACTATTATCTACGATTGATATGAAATATATACATTATATATCTGTTTAGATGCGTAGAAAGTGGTTCTTTTCGTAGCTGTATTCATTGCGCATGCGCGGTTCATAATCGTTCGATAACGTGAAGAATTCTTGGTGGAATTCCACACTCGGATGCAAAATGCTACTTTCCACACTAGACGCTTAATGCACTATTTCAAATCTACATTTCCAAAGTCATGATTTACATTTATTATTTAACATTACATCCGCATTCTTCTTAGACATAATTAGAACAATATTTTGAAGGTGCGTTTAGAAATAAATTAGTGTTAGTCTTTTGACACTATTACGTCATCTCTTGACGACCAATTAGTGTGGCACATAGATTCCTCGCGTCCTATTTCGTATACTTTATGATTTTATAGTTTTGTAACCTATTTTGCCCCCATTTCTTAAATCTGTCATGATTATTTTGATTTTTATATGAATTGAAGTATCAATATTTTCTATAGACTGACAATTTGTGTGGCATATAGCTTCCCCACATTCTAGCACGTACTTTATTGATTTTATGCTTTTACAAGTCATTACTGTATAATTTATATAATTGTTTCCCCCATTATTTAATGTCAAAATTGTTTGGATTTTTTACATGAATTAAAGTATCAATTTAGCAAAGGTTAAAGAGCGCAGACGGTTAAAATTAATCTGGGGCTATCTACAGGCTACTTTCGATAAACCATCCAAATTTAATAAAAATCAGATGAGTATACTTTTGAAGATAAAGGTGTAAATAAATATGTGTTTGTGAGCATGTGGAAGAGAAACAAATAGGTGCTGAAGGTTGAAATTTATATGGGATCAACTATAGGCTAATTATGACCTACAATTCATATTTCATTAAAATTAAACATGTAGTTTTTAAGATGTCGGTTCGCAAAAATTGAGCGTCAGACCGACCGACAGACATCAGGCAGACTCTGATGTCAGAAACAGATTTCAAAATATTCGTTTTTTAAAACGACCACATAGCTTCCGTTACCTTCGGTAGGCTCGAAAGCAATTATAGATACATATTATCATTCTAATAATAAAATATTAGTGAATAAAAAATAGAAATCTTGCTCAAATTTACAACTAGAAAGAACTAGAAGTGAGTATTCGAGAGAAATGTGAACTAATTTTTACCACAGTAATCAATTACATGATTACTAATTTGCTTAAACAAAATCACACATTGATTCTACGTTTAAACATTATATTATAAGTAAAATATCGGTCTGAAACAATTCAGACATGCATTCTGTTATACGAGTTCATAATTACTTAGCCCAATGTTTTCCATTTATTAGTTTTCGTATGTACATATAATTATTATTGAACATTTCATCAAAATTTATCATAAAAATAACTTTTCCTCGGCGGGAAATCGAACCCGGGCTCTCTTCGTCCGCGATTAAAGCTATTTTCTCAGGAACTAGATTTTCCCCGGGAATACGGCTTATATATTGTTAGTGTTCTGTACTCATATGAATATAACTAAACTACTGAATTATACTCATATTAACTAAAAACAATAAAACTTAAATACATTCCAAGAATAATTCATATAACTACCGAGTATAGAGGCTAAATAGAGTAGCTAAAGAGAGAAGGCAGATTTTTCACCATTTTTCCCCACCACTAGAAGACTAAGATTGAAACCTTCATCCTGGTTCTAAAGTTGTCAGATTTCAAATTATAATATAAACATCTTTTAAATACTTGTCTCCTGTCATAACACTACCTTTTTACACTGAGAAAAGTCTTGTATTTTATATCTTGTTTGTATTCTAGGGGAGGGGGAAGCTGGTGCCACTCCCCACTCCCTCTGGCCTATATCATGACACCTCTATTTAGTCTCTATACTCGGTGCATATAAACAGTCTCACATAATAAAACTATTGGTTTGCTTACATGTCATAAACCAAAGTGACTGCTTTCAATACATAACCAGTTAGACTCGTATTTTAATAGACTATAATTTTAAAATTTTTGAATCAAAATCGTCGGAACCTTTTTAAAGACATTTTTTCAGAGTTTTTGAAGGTAGTGCCCCCAAATTGGGAGCTATAATTCATTTCTCGATTTCGCCTCAGTGTATGATTTTTTCTGAACAGGTATGCCAAATTTTGTAAAAATCGGCCCAGAAGTTCAGGCTCCACGCTTCTGCTCAGACGACAGACAGACATTTTTTAAAATCATAAAATACTTTTAGTAAAAATATAGGCATGGATTTAAGTGCTAGCAGTGCTTTATTATATCGATAAATGAAAGGTCTGATTCCGTGGTTAATTTTATGAAAAAAGTTCTTATCAACATAGTTTCATAAATGCAACGTTTCCGAGATACAGGGAGTCAAAAATAATTTCTTTTGTTTTGTTTTTTGACGATATCTCAGGAAACGTTTGAGATAAAACACATATTATCATTAATATCATTTACTTTTTAAGCCCTAATTGTCGGTAACGTTCTTAATTCCGTGTATTATTATTATTATTTTTTTTTATTTACTATTTTTTTTATTACTAATTAAGTATTATTTTTTTTCTAATGCCAGAGACGGAAGTACAAAATATCAGTAAGTACAAATTGCTTTAAACGTTGCTTTCTTTACCGGATAAAAGAAAATAATATTCGAACTGTTAAGATAAGCTACATGTATTTAATCTTGATTCAGTTAAACCTAAACGACATATTACTAAGCGCGTGTAGGAGAGCTAGCTACGAACAAGATAAAGTCACGTGATGCTTAGATAGTATGCGAGGTGTAAGTGAGTGCAAGGTCGTGTTGTAGCAGCTATGTGTGAGCTAACAGTATCAAGTACATATAAGGTACCCGCTACCATGTACCATGTACACTATGTACAACTTATAACTAACTTCTTTACACAGGCCATATTTATTCTTCTAAACAGTTTTAAACCTATATTTTTTAACGTATTATATTAATAATAAAAAAACAAGCATAGTCAGAACTAGTTTTGACTAAAGACTCAGAGCTAGTGAATCTCCACGTGTGACGGGCTATATTGATAACAATATATGTTCAGTAGTTTATTACCCTTCATAAGTATATTTTTAAAAAACAACTCAGGGTTTCTCCTTAAGGTCTATCGGGTACTCAATAATAGTTCAAGAATTCTCAATCTAAACAAGTTTTATCAAACGCTATGTTTCAACCCCTTTGGGTCATTTTCAAGCTTTTTACACCAGATTCCAGGCATTTTACTACGTTTTTATTAGCTTGCTTTCTAGTTTGTTTGTTTGTCCAACAATATATTATTTTTGTACAAATCTGGCAATCGATTTCTAACTAACTTCCCGAATAGCTAGACATTTGAAACTTTTAGCATAGCTCTGAACACGATGACAATCCATTATTTTAATACTTTTAGCCATCTTTCAGCAGAATTTAATTGGTTTTTAGCAAATTTTTCTGTATGGAAACTTAGTTCGAAAAAAATCCGCAAGTTATATTATTTGTTTTGCCATGTCCCATATTTACAATCTTCATTTTGACAGGTTTCAAATTTGTGATTTTTATAAATAAGAGATAAACATTGAATGACAGCAAAACAGGAAATATATCGATGATATTATTTATATTATTTCAAATATATCGATGGCACGGTTTAGATTTGGTGTTGGGGAGATCCGTTGTACAAAGATTCGTCCTTTTATAGGTTTAAGATCAGCTCTCTAGATGGTTGTCATTTATGTGAAGTAAATAAATTCGGAACTATTTTTTTTTCACTAACATTATACAGGGTGGAGCGCGGCAGACGTATGAATTTGAAGAGGGGATTGCTCCCTTCCTATTGGTCCTAAACGTTTGAGAGTAGGGTCGTTTGAAAGAGGAGGACGGGAAGTTTATGTTCCACGTTTCAGCAGGACGGGGCCACAGCCCACAGAGCAAGGTTTTGCGTAAACTTTTTGCAAGACAGATTTCCCGGGGGTCTCATCTCCTTATGAGGCGATTTAAACTGGCCAGCAAGATCGCCTGATTTGGCTCCTTGTGATTTTTTTCTGTGGGGATACCTTAAATCCTTGGGGTACAGCGATCGTCCCAGAACCCTGGAAGCCCTCAAGAACAACATTGCGAGCCAAAATTGCCAAAATTCCTGTGGAAATGTTCGAAAGAGTGCACAAAAACTTCAAAAAAAGGCTTAATCAGTGTTTGGAATGTAGGGGGAACCACTTATCCGATACTTTGTTTAAATCTAGGTGAATTTAAATTTCCCATGTTATTTAATCAGGAAAAAATTAAAAAAAAAAAATGTATTTTGTAACATTCTGTGTTTTATTACATTTTCAAATTCATACGTCTGCCGTGCTCCACCCTGTATATTATATTACTATAACAATTATATTATCAACATTACACATGATTCAACAGAAAGTTTAAAACGTAGTAAATACATTTTTTTTTTAATCTTGAAATTATATATCTTTATATTGTTATTGCAATACATAATTCACATTTTAAAATATATAATCCATTGTTGACAGTTAATTCTAACGTCAAACTTTTTTTATTTTACAATACTAGTAATTTAGGTTTATTTATTCTTGTAATTATCACATGCTTTAGTGCATTGTTATTACTATTATACTCTGATTAGCGCAATAACAAGGGGTTAATTAAGTTAAATACATTGTTTAACAAGGTTAAGATGTTAACTATATAATATAACAATGCAAACAGTTAGCCTTCGTATATATATATATATATATATATATATATATATATATATATATATATATATATATATATATATATATATATATATATATATATATATATATATATATAATATGAGCTCATAGTATCATATTCAGTAGAATTGGATCGAGACTAATTCATTGTCAAGATATTAGTAAGTCTTAACTAAACCATTGTTTTAGTATTGTACATTTATACAGAGAACTGTATTAGTAAGCTAGAGTAGATGTTATAATCTGGACCAAGGACTCTATACTAAATATTCCTACTGGAAACCCACCCAACTACCCTGACCGGGAATCGAACCCTACCCCCTGTCAAGTTCAATACTAAAGTAAAGCATTTATTGAACTGAATAAGATTTTCGCAATAATACATCTTTCTTAAGTCTCACATTTAAATTGTTTACATTTGCTTTAAGCAGAAATAGTTTTCAACGACTTAAGACAATATTTTATCTTGATTCAAAATTGTGAGACTTAAAATACTCAGAATATTTCGTGATAAAATGGTTGCTATTCTAAAAGCAGAGTTATTTGTTTCTTTCTTTAAAATAAGAAAGATAGAAAAAACGCAATAACTGCTTCATTGTGTGCTTTTAATAACACTAAAAAATGTATTAAAAATGAATGTGTATTAAAAAAAAAAAAATAAATAAAAATAATAGTAGTAGGGATTTGGGCAACGAGAAGAAAGACTCTAATTTATCTATAGACTATATTTCGCCTCCTTCTCGAAACACCATGAACAAAATAATAATAATAATAATAGTCTGCCAAATAGCGGGTACAAAGTATTCTCGGCACCACTACCCAATGTGGAGCAGAATTTGTTCGAAATTGGTGTCAGTTAGTTGATCACCAACTTTAGGAGAGTTGCGCCAATGAATGAATAACGTGCAATATGACTATTATTTATTTATTTACAAAAAAAATAAGTTAAGAGACTTTTACAGATTTAGCTACGAGAGAGGTGCTCTTGAATATAAAAATGTAGAGAACATTAAATAAGCTATGAAATTAATAATATTAAATATAAATTAAGTAATAAGTAATAGTGAGATGACGTAGATATAAGCTAGAATATCGGACGCGGGGTGTCTCGGAACTTTTCTTCACCAAACAAAATCCTATAAATGACACAGAAGAGAAACTAGATTTTATATTAATTAATTATAACTGGATTAGGATGGAGAAGCTTCAACTCATACAAAATACTCTTCAAATCAAACGTCGATACCGAAATTAAAACTAAACTGTGGAACACTGTAGTTAAGCCTGTCATGATCTACGGTTGTGAAACCTGGAGCTTAACCAAGGCCAACATTAATAGACTACGTGTGGCAGTAAGAAGAATGGAAAGGAGCATGTTAAGAATAGGTCGCAACGAACGAATGGATCAGACAGAAAACCAACTTGAATGATATTGGGAAAGACATAGCAGAAAGGAAATGGAGATGGGCTGGCCACTTAGTTAGGACTAACGACGGAAGATGGTCGAAGAAAATTATTGAATGGACTCCCATAGATCTAAAACGAAAAAGAGGAAGACCAAGAGTAAGGTGGGACAGTGAGATGAGGAAGTGCTGTGGAGAATCTACGTGGAGGAGAGTGGCGCTCGAAAGAAATGAATGGAAGAGAATGGAAGTTGTATATAAGGAAGCCTGGCTACATAGTGAATAGTGAATACTGTATCAGTAAAGAAAGATTACCATTTAATAGAGTTAAAGTTACCATTTACTAGAGAGAATCTCAATTAGGTTAAACTATTATTTAGAATGCTTATTGTTATTTTATTTTATTGTTGTTATATAATATGTTATTGTCCCTATAATTTTTAATTCAAAATTTTGTGTCATGTAAATAGTATTATTTTGTTTTTGTTATGTTATGTAAATTTTATTTCTACAATTAATTTTATTTATAGCCATTTTCACAATTAAATAAATGTAAAAAATAAAAAAAGCAACCGAACATTACCTCAAAGGTTACCACAGCTCCGGCTGATTTGAAATGGCCGAATGAAGCAATTATCAAAATAATATTAATTCATTGTAATACTGCGTCATTTTAATAAATGGTATTATTATTATTATTATTATTATTAATAATTATAACTCTAATAAGTATATCCGTATACGTATAATAAAGTCCGGTATAATGAGGTCTGTTATACAGAAGTATTTAAAAATGTAAATAAACTTACTTGTATGAAAATTAAAATTCGATACCATAAAATTGGCGGCAGATATTAAAATAAAATAATATGGAGTACTTATTTATCTTATATAGAAAGGTATCATTTATCCGAATTTAAACTCAATCGACGAAATAGTTTAGAAATGATAGCGTTAAAGATTCAAAATTCAATAATTTCAAACTTGGTGGCAGATATAAAACAAAATTCTGTGGAAATGTTTGTCTTATTAAAAGGTATAATCGGTACAACTTTCAGCGCAATAAGAAAATTTGTCGATTTTTTTTTTTTTTTTTTTTTTTACGAATTTTGCTGACAGCAATTCTTTTCCCATATACCTTTGGAGAAGAAGAAAAATTCACCAATTTAGCAAAATAGTTTGATTGCAGCTGAGTTGCACTAATGGGCAAAGGACCTAATATTCGTGTATGTACAAAAGTTTACAGTTGTAGAAGATTTGCATCCTTTAGCTATAAACGAAATGTGAGCCCTGAAACTATTACTTGTATAGAGTTATAGATATTTAAGTGGAAAGGAGTCTTAAGTATTACAGTTTTTTCATAAAACCGCATTCCTATAAAATGTATAGCAGTTGAAACGAGTTAACAACATCTGATAATATCAGAGTTGTATCTTAAGAAAGAGTATAATACAGCTGTATGACTAACTCAGAACAATATTACATTAACTTGATGACCTTTTAAATTGATGTTTTTGTTTTATGAACATTCTTTTTAAAGGAATATTTCTTAGGAATTTAATCGATGAAATACTAAGAAAGAAAATTATTAGGATCAGCGTGAGTCTTCACGACTAGGATTCCTTTTGGAACCTGGTCCAGGATCCTGTATTATAATGCATATAATACAGGAATCGTTTTCAATAAGCCTCGTACACACCAAACGCGCCAACATTTGCAAATGTTTGCTAACTATTAGAAACGCGCCGTCGTTCACAACGTACAAACATTGGAGGTTAAACATTCAACAAAAGAGTTTGCACATTAGTGTGGCACATAGCTTCCTTCCGCTTTTATAACGTACTCAAATGGTGGTATGCTTTTACAAACTATTAATCGTCTAATTTGTTTAATTTTTTCTCACCTTTAATTTTTAATCTGTCAATTTTTATTTTTTTTATCTTATCTAGCAAAATGCATAGAGTTCAGACAGTTAATATTAATATGGAACATCTGCAGGCTACGTTCAACATGTTATCTAAATATCTAACAGATCAGATGAGTATACTTCAGTTATAGTTATGTAAATAAATGTATTTGTGTGCGGAAGTGGAAAAGAAATCAATGAGCGCAGATGATTAAATCATATATGGGACCCAAAATGGGCTAATTATGACCTACCATACAAATTTCATTAAAAATGGACGAGTAGTTTTTTAAGATAATGTGTGTTCACAAAAATTGAGCGACAGACAGACACGGAACCAAAATGCCTGAAATGGATTTCTGTCTTGGAATTTTTTGAAATCGAAGACTTAAAATAGTACATAACGCGTCGAGTGCGGAAAGTAGCATTTTGCATGCGAGTGTGGAGCTTGCACCCGAGTATTTAGCGAGGGTAGTAAAACCACACAAGCAATGCAAAATGCAGTTTTCGCACGAGTTGCGTACCGTACTTTATCTATTATTGTTAGATTTAAATAATAAATACAGAAAAAAATAAACTTGCTGTATGTAAGTTCGTATCTCTCTCTTGATAAAGATGGCATTCATTCTTGAGTTGTATTTTTTGCCGAATTAATTATTTCTGGAGGATTATTATTCTCTACATTTTCGTCAAAGTCACTTGATTCACTCATTGTTTTTCATTAAAAACTTGATATAAACAGTTACTTTAATAAAAGATCAGCAAATTAGTTTTGTTAAATGTAAACAAACTCGCTAATTGTGCATAAAGCTGAAGAATTCCTCTTCTTTACCGCCCTAGGGTGGTAAAGAAGAGGTATTCTTGTGAACTATGAGACGCGCATGCGCAATGAATTCAAGTACGTAAAGAATCACTTTCTACGCATCTAAACAGAGATACAATGTTTATATTTCGTATCAATCGTAGATAAAAATATTTTTCTAAAGAACGATCACATAGATTGCGAGTATACCAAAGGTAAAAGAGCTCCCGCTACCTTCAGTGTACTCGGAAGCAATATAGGTTAGAATAAATAAATGTTTGTTTATATGTTACAGGGAAAGCAATTCTGTGAATGGTGCAGAGTTTGAAATTGATATAGGACCAACAATGACCTATAACCTACTATCACTATATCTTACTATCAAAATCGGGTTATATTTTGACGAATATTTATTTAAGATAATGGTGAATCACAAATATCTTGAGCGACAGACTTACAGATTGATAGACAGACACGTGACCATACAACGTTCCCTGATGCTTGAAACGGAGTTCTGTCCATTGTTTTTTTCTGAATGATCTTAACAAATGAGTGGAATTTTAGTTATGTTAAATAAATATTTGAACGACAGACCGACAGATAGATACGTGACCAAAAATGTTCTCTGATATCTGTTATGCATTTTTGCATTATTATGCATTATGTATTTTTCGGATACATAAAAAAAAATCATAATGTTTCCGTTACCTTGGATACGCTCGGAAGCAATACTCAGTGTAACATATAAATAAGAGAATTTGAAATTCAGATTCAAATCTAGGATTTATTTTAGTCCCAATGCAGATATTTTACAATTAAAATTAACAAGGAAAAAGTTCTAACATTTATTGATAAATAAACATTCCATTAAAGAACTGTTTAGGGAAGTGTTACTTTTTATTTATTATATTGGTTACAATAAAAATACTTTGTTTGGTGAGTGTAAATAAAGTCCTTGTAAGTTTGGAGCCAAATCAAATTTCCAAGTGTAATTAAGTTACAGGAAGGATATTATAACGCCACTCTAAGTAAAGTAAAGTCCCTCAGCCTTGCTCCACATTCCACTAAGTAATTATCTCAACAGAATTTTAAACAGGGGCTTAATTTACATGCTAATAGCTTCTCCAAGTATTGGTTACTGTGTTACTGCGGTCTCATCTTGTCAGTGTGTGTGTGTAAGCAACTAGCATTGTTTTAGGCGTGGTCAGGGATCTCCGAATTCAGGAACTAATATATAAATATATATAAACATAATTGTTTTACTAATTTGCATGTAGTTCCGATTACATGATTTATTATGTGATAAAGTTTTTTTTTTTTTTTTTTTTTTTTGCCATTGATTATGTTAAAAAAAAAAAAAAAAAATCTGACTCAATCTTAACTACTTTTACGCCATTCATGATTTACAAATTTAACATATTTATTTATAATTATAAACAAACGGTAAATTCAACGACAATAATAGGTTTGTTCCAACCACCAGTTCCGAATCAGTTTCGGATTAGTCCGTGATTGACGTAATGCGCATGCGCGATCATTGACCGTTGGGAATTGATTTGTGATTTCGTTTTTGTTGGAACGCTCCTTTCTCGAACCAAACTGTTTTCCGTGGTAGGTTTTAGCGCTGTTATCAGAACAACTTTTTGAGTTGATCGTTTATGTGATTTTGCGTTCCTGTGCTATCGAAAATACCTCTGAACTTATTAATATTAAAGATATGGATGATGGATAAGTCAATAGTTGATGAAGATAAGTGCCAGTCACTTAAATCAGGGCCTGATTTAGGCCGCCTAGGGGCTCGCACAACAAGGGGGTGCCACACCACAAAAGTTTTATTTTCTAATGCTAATTAAGCTCGAAAGTTGGAAGTAAAACCTACATACTCATAGAGGATATGACGAAAATACATGCACACATTTTAGAAATGTTTATTTAATACATGAATTCACGATTTCATTTCGATTTACGCAATTCACAATTTTCGGGCTTACTGAGGTGAGCCAGTTTTAGTAGACTCACGGCACACACGTATTCGTATTTTTATTGATATAATCCTAAATGCTCTTTTGTTTTAAAAAAACAAATATTAATCTTAGTCCAGTTAACGAAAGAAATATTGCGGAAATAAATCGGATTCTTTCGATATTTGTTTGAAAATGGAATAAGTATCAAAAGTCCATCTTGGAAAATAGGTCCAATTTTTATTTTTTTCAGAAATATCTAGAAAATGCCAATTATTTGCACAAAAATTGATCGTCGCATTCGTACAATAACATTTTAAAAAGAAGAGTTGATTCGCAAGAAAGGAGAATAATTATAATAGGCGAGCGAAATCAAAACAAAAACAATGAAGCAGAGCTAAAGGTTACGTTTCTGTTCACCCAAACTCAATCCCTAACTACTAGTCCCTGCCGCCGATCGCTGACTGCTCTGACTGGTTCCAAACTAATCCGTGATTCAATCAGAGCGTGGTTGGAACAGCCGATTAACAGTCGGAGTCAGTCAGAGTTTGAGTTTGGGCTCGTTGGAACTCTTTTTTCCAAATGTGCATGCGTCGTACAGTTCCAAACCAGTTTGAAGAGTGGTTGGAACAAACCTAATATATATTTCAGGCTAACTTTTATAATTTAGTTCACTAATATAGAAAACCAATAAATATTACGTGTGAAACAGTTCTGCATTAACTATGTATTGCTTGGATTTAACTAAAAACTTGTAAGAAGAAGAAATAATGTTAACGTTTTGATTTGTAAGTCTTTGTTTAGTTTTATTGAAAAGAGAAACAAATGCAAATCTTTCTAATCTTTGATCAGTTTAATGAAATAGAGTAATAGTATATACACTGATTGTCTGTCTTACTTAATCTATAAAGTAGCCCACATACTGGAAAAATGTAAACAATTCGTCAGTAGAAAAATTGTTAACAAATAAGTTATACTGACATAGCCTAGTTTGAAAACGAATTGATAATAACATCATAATAATGTGTCCATGTCACTTTTACTCTCAGACTAACAACTTGTCCTCCAGTCATCCTCAACCAAGGATTGATTCCACAATCCTCTTCCGTAAGATATTATCTAGGCCTACATCTTGATCGACGATTGACTTGGGCTCAACACACTAACACTACGGACACTAACAGACGATATAAACTCCTTTTGCGACTCCTTGACCAAAGATCCCACCTATCCCTTTATAATAAAATCCTTATTTACAATTCAATCCTTAAACCCATTTGGACCTATGGAATTGAGCTCTGGGGTTGCACCAAGCGCTTAAAGTCTTATAGACTCTAATCCCTTCAATCAAAGATCCTTCGAAAAATCACCACTTACCCATTATACGCTTCTAACCTTACAATTCACCACAACCTTAAAATTCCTTTTGTACATGACTTCGTTTCTCTCCCCTATATAAAAATCCATGAAACCTTAATTCATCATCCTAATCCTTTAGTCAAATCCATGGCAGCCCTTCACATCCCTGATCAACCACCTCGTCGGCTGAAGAGGCATTGGCCTCGTGACCTGCTACTATAATAGTTCACAACCTCAACCGATGAAGTAGATTAATGTTACGCACGACAGGAGTACTACCTCTAGGTAGCCTCTCGTCTCATGATAACCCATGTCACTCATCATGATAATCAAATTGTCATCTTTATTACTAATAGCAAAATCAAATTGTAACTAATATATTATGTAAAATAAAATAGAAAATAAAAAAGATTCCAAGTGTTGATCCACAGAAAAGGAAGAAGTATGTATGGGTTCAGCCATACTTTTAACGAAAAGATTAGGAGAGGAAATAGTTATTTATGTTACTAGGCAGCAAATGTTTAAGTTAGTTCCGAGCCGAAGGCGAGGATAGGCTAAACAAATTTACTGCAGAGGTGAAGCCGAGGCAGGAAATTTACTATTTTACTGACGGAGTGAAGCCGAGTCAGAAAAATTACATGTTATCTGATGAGGCGAAGCCGAGGCAGGAAAATGTTAATTACATTCTAAGGTGCAACCGAAGCAGGTAATCTTTAAACGAGTCAGGAATGTTTTCTTTGCTGCATAGTTACACACAATATTCTATCTCCTACAACGGTAGAAAAATTATACTAATTATTATATTCCCTTTTTAATATATAAAATATTTAAAGAAATTAAAGTTGTAAAAAAAACACGAAAGTTTAATTCATCAAGAAAACAAAACAAAGGCAAAACGAATTCAGTGTTGCCACTTTTAACACCTGTTTTTTATTTCAATTTTTAGCCATTTTTTAAAAATAATCACTGTAAAATAATAAAATTTGTTATATTACTATAATTATTTAAGTTATTTCCAAAAAATATATAAATATTTAGCAGAATATTACGCTTAAATATATAAAAATGAACAATGTGGGAGAGTTCATATAACTTGCGATGTAGTAACCTTTTTGTAGTTTTCTTATAATTTTGCAGACTGTTTGTTATTTTGCTGACACTTTGAACTTTCGCTGACACTTTGATATTTTGCTGACGCATTATTATTTTGCTGCGTGTTTTTTTGACATGTTACAAAAGAATCAAGAAAAATGACATTTTGCAGATTGAAAACAGTATAACAATGCTTAATTTTGCTGCCGTGAGTATAGATAAAGTGAATTTATTACGTGAAGAAAATAAAAATCAGGTTAAATGGTTACTAACAGAATTAAAGGATTGGCTGAGATCTATTTAGAGATTTGGAATATCTTGTTAATTTTATAGTTCCGAAAATAAATTGTCGACTCCAACAACAGAAAACCTGTCTCAGTTCCTGGAAGTAAGTCTTTTGTTTAATTTTATAAAAACAAAGGTACAAAAGTTAATGTTTTCACTTGAATATTATAAGTAAGTTATTTTTTTTTATTTATTTAAGATTTGTGAATACTGACATATATTTAGTGGAATGCTGTCGAGGTTTATTTATAAATGGTTTTAGTTGACGGTGAGCCGAGATATTGCAACTTTGCTTATATAATCACACTATCACATTCTTTTAGCATTCATAAGCAACTCAACCAGATTAGAAACTCTTTTATTTTACTGAACTTACACTTCTCTTAAATATTCACTCATTTATTTTACTGTACTTACACTTCTCTTAAAAATTCACTCTTTTATTTTACTGTACTTACACTTCTCTTAAAAATTCACTCTTTTATTTTACTGTACTTACACTTCTCTTAAATATTCACTCTTTTATTTTACTGTACTTACACTTCTCTTAAATATTCACTCTTTTATTTTACTGCACTTACACTTCTCTTAAATATTCACTCTTTTATTTTACTGCACTTACACTTCTCTTAAATATTCACTCTTTTATTTTACTGCACTTACACTTCTCTTAAATATTCACTCTTTTATTTTACTGCACTTACACTTCTCTTAAATATTCACTCTTTTATAACTAACAATAGTTATTTATGAACCTAGGGAGTAAAGTAAGCCATAATTTCCTGAGCGAAAGAGTTGGTTCTTGAGGCGAAGCCGAGGGAAAAATAAATAATTATCTCCCGTGGCGCTGCCTAATAATGGCACTTTACTCTCGAGGTACAACAATATTTTATCTTCAGTAGCGAGAAAATACACGTTTTCATCCATTGCACAGTTTTTATTTCTTATTTTAATAAATAACAATAATTGTTAGCACTTTTAATAGCAGATATAAGAGATTCAATATCAAAAACAAATAAGAATTGGAATTAAACTCAAATAAAAGGTTATTTAGATGCAGGTTATAAACAATGATAACAAGGTCGAAAAAGCAGTATCGCCAACCCGATTTACTTCATTATATTAGCCATACATTCTTTACTATTTATAAAATATTTTAGTTGGCAATCTTTTTTTTTCTCTCTGGTTTTACTTATTCTCCCTACTTTTGAGTTCAGGGAAAAAAATACTTACTTTAGTCCCTCTAAACTAATCCAAAATCATAACTTCTTCTCCCTAGTGGAGACCGGGTACGGTTGAAACAACCCAATTTCATGGGTGGAAAAATTAGCGATATTTGGGAACAACCAAGGAAAAGGGACGCGGCTTCCGTGGCGGAATCTGAACTTTTGTGTTTGGTGTCGTTTCGAGTTTATCATAAGTTCCTGAGAGGGGGTATTGTGTTTTCGCGTCCAAAAGTAAGGATTTTTGTTGCTAATCTTTTGGTTTTTTATCCAAAACTAAAATAGTTGTGGTTATGATAGTTTTTAACGTAAGAACTTTGGTTATGGAAGTTCAACAGGTGTAATTCTTTTTTTTCTAAATTGTTTATTTCGGAGGTTATGACGACCACTTTTTAAAACGTGTTCTGGGTACGGTTGTAACAATGTTTACAATTAAGTTACCAGCTGACTATAAAGTATGAAATTTTCAAATTCACTTTAAGCTTCATATAAATAATTTAAATTAAATCTTTTTTTTTACTTTCGTCAATTATTATTAGTTTTAATATTAATTAACCTTGAACTACAAAATATATGATACAAATTACATTTGGAACATTTATTATTGTTTCATTTATCTTAAACACCTATTATTCTGCGTATGACCAATTATTCAATTATTTTGCTTCTTGTTCTTTGATTTTGACTCGATAAATAAGTATTTCTAACATAATTCTCTTTATTCTGTTATTGTTACAACTAACCCCAATAACTGTTACAACCGCCCCTGGTATGGGGTCGGTTGAAACATTTTCCCTGAAATTTTAAAATGCCTATACATATTATTGTAATGCAGATAATCTTACTATAACCTCATTCATTTCTAGTCTGATAACTAAAGTTCAATTAAGGCCCACTGTCAAATACATTGAGGTTAATATGTTTTTGCAGGAAGCGATTTTATAAAACATGTTTCAACCGGTCACCCCTACTGGAGATAAAATACTTTACATGTGAATAAAAAATAGTCTGCCAATAAGTGTGGGACATAGCTTCTTCAGTCTATAGATCTATTATCCCAATTTCTTCTTCAGTTTTCTTTAGTTTTGAAGTTGATGTAGGTTCTCAAAAATAGACTGACAGACAGTTTCGGAACCAAAAATGTTTCCTGATGTCTGAAACAGATTTGTGTCTTGGAATATACGGAGACAAAACAATGTTGGTTCTTCAACAAGATCACATAGCTTCCGTTACCTTCAGTAATCTCGGAAGCAAAAAATGGTTTTGATCATGTGGAATAGAAAGTTATGGATGCAAAAGGATTAAATTAAAATGGGAACAATAGTGTGCTAATTATAATCTACAATCAAAATGTCATTAAATTCAGACCAATAATTGAAGCGAGAGTAAGCAAGCTTCTTACATTCAACGAAATATGCATCTTCTCTGTCTGTCTGTGTGTAACGTTTACGTGTCCGACGATAACTTGAGTAAAAGTTGACCGATTTAGTTGAAATTTGGTATACATCTTTCTTTTACTAATACTCAGGCTAAGTTCGTTGGACAGCGTGATCGGTCTAAGAGTTCGTGCACAATGCTCGCGTAAACGTGAGCTTCAAATTTAAAATTGTAATTTCAGGACGGGAAAAAATTCTATCATCACCTATTCGATGAGACGAACATTTTTTTTTAGTAAAACCAACAACGACACTGCTATGGATTAATAATGATCGCTAAAACTATTAAAGCGGACCTAAACGTTTAGAATAGGGGAAAAAAAATCTTTTTACTGATATCTTACGTTTTACTTAACGATTTTAATAAAACTTCATGTACATCGTCTAAAGTACAATTGAAACAGGTATGTAAAATTTCAACTTGATACAAGCAGTAGTATTTGAGTAATGAAGTGATACATTTATAATAATAGTTTAAAAGCTATGACGGGTGGTTAAGATTGTTATAGTAGTATTGTGTGTAGGTTTGTTTAGGAAGTAAAGCTTTGTACCGAGTACCCCCACTCTACTTCACACTACCCTCTTCCACTTATCTTCAACTATGACATTCATCATGATTAACAAATTTCAATATTCAGTATTTTATTGCAATACGCTCGCTTTAATGATAGAGCCATGCGATGCATAGTATTAAAGAGAATGGTTCAAAAGAATATTGAATGACAGACCAAAAGACAGGCAATAAACTAAAAATGTTTCCTGAAGTCTGAAACAGATTTCTGTTAGGATCATCTCAATGTCTCCATTACCTTTGGTAAGCTTAGAAGCATTGGTTTATTTTATGAAATAACATTGTATTAGGTTAGGGAAAGAATTGTTAAAATGTAAGTTATATTACTCACCAGTAAGTTATTTATATAATGCTAATACTGAATTTGAATAAATATTTACACACCCTTACAAATAATAGTGTAATAATGTATGGGTGATGCAATGGTATAACTTCTACAATATACAAGCCGGTATTGTCTCAAGTAAGCACGTGCATATAAATCAATCTTTTAAATATGTACTGCATTTATATGTGAAAACAATTAGAATCCATGTTGAAATGCTTGTAATAAGAAATTGGGGATCGGCCGGGTCAAGAATATACTGCTGATAGCAACGGTCAACCAACCATATATTATCTGGAATAAGTAACTAGCCTCACGTAAAACAAAATTTAGGGGAATATTAAAATTTATCAACCCAGTTGTGTTATCTTAAATGTTGTATCTTTATGCCCTAATATTGTTTGGCATAAAAAGTAAGGTACAAATAATTACTAAGTAACATTAAATATACTAGGCATTGCGTGGCTCTATCATTGAAGCGAGCGTATAGTCTTAAAAATATGTGTATTGAATATTTAGAAAATAGATAATCTTGAGGAGTTGATAGCTGAAGAGTATTATTGTAGAAGAGAATCTAGTAATGAGGGAGTTTATGAAATGAGCATTCTTACTATTCTACTTGTATCACTTCACTACACAAAAACTTCTGCTTGTATCAAGTTGAAATTTTACATGCCTTTTTTAATTGTACTTTTGACGATGTATATGAAGTTTTATTAAAATCGTTACCTTAGAACGTAAGATATCGGTAATAACGTTGTTTTCTCTATTTTAAACTGTAGGTCCACTTTAATAAAAAAAATGTTTGTCTCATTGAATAACGCTGTCCTTCAAACTTAGCCTGAGCATTAGTAAAAGGAATGTGTACACAATATTTCTACTAAATCGGTCAACTTTTACTCAAGTTATCGTCGGAAACGTAAACGTTACAGACAGACAGACAGACAGACAGGCAAGATGCATATTTTGTTGAATGTAAAAAGCTCGCTTCAATTATATTCCAATTAAAATCTGTTCACAAATTCAGCCTCTTGACGGAAAAACAGAATAATATTTAAATGTGTTTGTTATACGTACAATGATGCTCGCATAATGTCTATATTTTATCCTAGTTAAAAGAATCAGAATTATAAAACTAAGTTGTAGAATAGTTATATTATGTAAGTGTGAGAAGGCGTGTTTTACATTCTTAAAATACTTAATCGTATAGAATGAAGTCCGGATCCAGGTGATACCGGTCTCAAGCCAGACGCCACCCGCGCCTATTACCTTTACCTCGCCACTTCAAGGAGACGCCAAATACTTAACATTACTTTTCTAATAATAGATAATTTCAAACTAATTATTACTATATTAATTTTATTATATTTTATTTATTATAACCCTCATGTAGGTATTAAGTACCGGTTTGGAAATCCCATAGATTAGACTTCCATTAAATTTTGTGGAATTAAGTATTAAATTTAGCAACTTCAACATTCAAAAGTAGTCTACAAGCTGCGTATTTTAACGCAACAATTGTTTGGATACGATCAACTGGACGGACACAATTGCCCAAAGAATTTGTTTATAAAAAACACTAAAATGCCAATATCTCCCAAACCGCTTGTCCAATTGTACTCAAAAAGTATAGGTACAATCTACCACATAGGAGACATAATATATATCCCAAAGGAAATGGAAATCAAATAAAACCTACTGAAATTATCGTCAACAGACCGATTTCGTGCTTAACTGACTGTAGCTCTGAAACGTCATGAGCTACGATGTTTGGGTTTGCGCCATCAGTTTCTCCGACAAAAGTTCTAAAAATGCCTCAAATCACATCTCAATACGATGTCTTAAAGCGATGTTATAAAAGTTTAAAGTTCCGAACGTACATACATACATAAACACAAACATAAACACACAGACATACATGTATATGAAACGGATTTTTAATGATATCCCCGGGTTCTTAAGACCCCTCCTTCACAGAGACCTCGTAATCACATTTTGGAGGTTATCACCATACTTCTATTTTCATGGAAGTAAAAAATTATACAAATATCAATGAAAAATAGTCAGCTGTTTATATTGTTATATTATGTTAATTGTTAGGATTTAATTCATCTTGTTATACAATGAATTTAAACTTACTTTACTACTTGCTTATACACTAATCAGGGTAAATTTTAAGAACTATACATACTTTAGCATGTAATAATTACAAGAATAAATAAACCACAATTACATACAAGTATAATTATGGTTTATTTATTTATTTATCATATTTTTTTTTTAAATAAATAAAAAATCTGTGAAATAAAGTTTGACGTTAGAATTGATCTCAAGCAAGGAAGGGGTAGATGGAACAATCCGATTTGAAAAGTAGTTCATTATGCTCTCCCCCGATACTAAACCTCCCAAGCGAGCTCAATCCGAACTAAAGTGATCACGTGGTCAATGGTCCTTGTCTTATTGGTCTATTCATTGTCCTTTCGTCCCCATAGACGGTTGTCAACAAATCCTTATCAGAAGTATTTATTTGATACCCCACTCAAAGAAGATTGCTATTGGTTATCTAGGAACTGTTACACGTTTATTAACAACGTTACTGTCTTTAGATAATTAATAAGGTTAACAACAAACATTAAAGTACATATTTATAAAGAAAATTGTATTAAAAATAAAAATGTTTAATGACCTAAGAAAATATCGTTTATTCTTATCAGCTGATATCAGATAAATTTCGATTTTTTATCGAGATATCGATATTGTTTTACCAAACTGCCGCTTGAAAGTGTTAGTATCGGGGTAGAGCATAATAAACAACTTTTTGGTACCAAGATTATATAGTATTGTTCCTTCTACCCCTTCCTTGCTCTGGGTAATTAATTGTGAACAATAGATTAAAGTGATACATTGAAATTCACTGCTCCTAGTGACAAAAATAGTAAGTACATAATTCAATAAAACTAATAATAGTTAATATAAATATAAATATAGTTTATCTCCAGTAAGGAGAAAACGTTATGATTATGAATTAGTTAAGAGGGACTTAAGTAAGTCATTTCATCCCTGAACTCAAAAAGTAGGGAGAAAAAGTAAAAGTAGGGTGAAAAACTAAAGTAGGGTGAAAAAGTAAAGATTGCAACTTAATTATTTTATAAATAGTACAAAATTAATGGCTAATAATGTAATGAAGTTGTTGAAATCAGGTTGGCGAAACTGCTTTTTCAACCATGTTTATCTTTGTTTATAACCTGCATCTAAATAACCTTCTATTTGAGTTTAATTCCAATTCTTATTGGTTTTTAACATTGAATCTCTTATATCTGCTATTAATTATTGTTTCCTACTAAAATAGTAAATAGAAACTGTGCAATTGACAAAACTGTGTATTTTCTCCCTACTGGAGAATCTCCCTCGGTTGCGCCTCGGGAATTAAAAAGTCTAATTCCCTCGGCTTCGCCTTGGGATTTAGGGACCATGGTTCCTTCGGCTCCTCCTCAAGAACCAACTTTTTCGCTCAGGGAATAATGGCTTACTTTACTCCCTAGGTGCATAAATAACTATTGCCAAATATTGAGGCGAAGCTATGTGCCACGCATCCTATTTCGTATTTTAATGATTTTATGCTATTAGAATCTATTATTATAATATGTATTTAATTTCTCTTCCGAAGATTCTGTGACCATATTTGATCCGTGGCCAACTTTATCAATCTCTAAACATCTCTAATGGTCACTGGAAGAGAAGATCACGTCTTTATTAATGCTATTTTGACTAAAACTAACTGCATGCATAGATATTCTACCAAAGAAAAAATGAAATAATAATAAACTATGAATTATCTACATCATATATTATAAAACCTCGTTTATTTAAGTAAATTGCTCACAGGAGAAAGAGAAGTGTGGGACATTTCATTACGGTTTGGTGGTTTACGTAAGTTTCTAGAATATATTCATAGAAAGGTATTAAGAGATATGATTGCACCACTGAGCTGAGTTCTGTAATATAAACCCAATACAATAGTGAGGTCTTAGATCTCCCCCTTCTGTCACTATTTTTTCCAGTTATTTTCTTAAAGTTTGATTAATGACTTGCTTATTTTTCTCGCCACTGAAACCTTCATTGTGTTGTAGGAGTATGTCTCCATCACGAAATAACTACGCTATCGAAATACTTAAAATCTAATCATAAAAATATATACTTGAACTCTTAAACACATTTTTGTCTTGTTAATACATCAATATTTTTCATTTTACTTTTTAATATTATGACATAAATTTGTTTCGGTTTTTTACGCTTCAAATTTTATTTTCTTGTTTGATAAAAATGGAAATAGTCAGATGCACGCCTTTCCTTTTTATTTTTATTAATTCAAAAATTTATTTAACATTTTTTAAAATTTTAAAATTCATAGCTCTTTAAATTTAAACTCATAATATATAAAACCAAAGCAATTTGACAAATTAAGAAAAGGAGGAAATAAAATAAATTTGAAAATAATAGGTTTTAAAAGCATAAAATCATTAAAGAATATGAAGTAGGATGTGATGAAGCTATGTGCCACACTAATTAGCAAACTATTTGAATACTATTCTAATTAATATGCATGTTAATTTATTTTATATACAGGGTGGCTCAAAACTACCGTTATGGTTTCAATGTTTAATAACTTTTTAAATTTATTTATATTTTTAATTTTTTTTCAGAATTTTGTGAGGAATTTGAAATGGAACATTACACAACAGAACAGCGATCAACAATAGTTGAATTTTATTTTGAAAATCAACGGTCAATTGTTTTGACGCAGCGTGCTTATCGTCGTTTTTTGCAAGCAGGCGGTTTATTGTTTTGATGCTGAAGGTACAGTACGCACATTAAAATAAAACCAGCCCATAAAAACCAAGTTTTTATTATAAATCCTTTATATTTTTGAATTTTGGTTGTGAGGGGGAAGTATTGGAAGAGAGTCTATGTGCCAAGTTTTAGCTCGATTGGACGACTGGAAGAGGGTTAACTAGCTCTATAAAGATTTTATATATACCTACCAATTAATTAATTAATTAAATAAATTATTATTACTTAATTTTTAAATATTAATTAATCCATTCATTTTTAAAAAGATAATTAATTAAATTGAGAAATTAATTAATTAATTAATTAATTAAATTTAATTAATTAATTAATTAAATTTAATTAATTAATTAATTTGTTAAAATGTTTTTGTATTGGTAGAGAGTCTATGTGCCAAATTTCAGCTCGATCGGATAAGTAGAAGAGGGTTAACTAGCCTTCCAAAGATTTTATATACCAACCAATTAATTAATTAATTAATTTTTTATTTTACTTTTAATACTTAATTTTTTAAAATTTATATAATCCATTCATTTTATAAAAAAAATTAATTAAATTGAAAAATTAATTAATTAATTAATTAATTAAATTTAATTAATTAATTAATTTGTTAAAATGCTGTTGTATTGGTAGAGAGTCTATGTGCCAAGTTTCAGCTCGATCGGATAAGTAGAATAGGGTTAACTAGCCTTCCAAAAATGTTGACGCCAGGCACCCAGGCACTCCCCCAGGCACCCAGCCAGGCACAAAAGTGAAGTTAATATAAAGGATTTAATAAAGGATTTAAAAACGACGATAAGCACGCTGCGTCAAAATAAATTGACCGTTAATTTTCAAAATAAAATTCAACAATTATTGTTGATCGCTGTTCTGTTGTGTAATGTTCCATTTCAAATTCCTCACAAAATTCTGAAATAAAAATAAAAAATATAAATAAATTTAAAAAGTTATTAAACATTGAAACCATAACGGTAGTTTTGCGCCACCCTGTATATGCTTAACTCAGTTGGTAGCTAGGATTCGATTGTAATTCTATATTTATAAAATTACCTAGACGTTTTATTAAATAATACTATAATTATAATATATTAGATATTAAAATTGTTGATTATAGTACAATTCTGATACATAATTAAAAACCAAAAAAAAGTTAGTAGTTATACTGATCAATAACCATTAATGAAATATATACCTTTTTATATAAATGTAGATCTACAAATCTTACAAAGTAGGAGACCAAAAACGAATAATTAAAATGTAGATAAAACAATCTTAAAAAGTAGGAGACTAAACACGAGTCATTTAAATGCAGATAAACAAATCTTAAAAAGTAGGAGACCGAACACGAATCATTTAAATGTAGATCTACAAATCTTACAAAGTAGGAGACCAAACACGAATAATTTCAATTAATAAAAGAAGATCCAATAATTATAATTGTTTATCGAAAATTGAATTTCAGTCATATATTAACATTTATATTTATTGATGTTAATCAATCGTTAATTTGTTTTTGTCATAGGATATTTGTAGATATTTTAGTATGTAATATAAGAAAATAAAAAAAAAAATCGGTCCGAGACAACTCAGACAAACTTTCTCATATACGAGTTCATAAATATTTAGCCCGGTGTTTTCCATTTATTAGTTTTCGTATGTAAATTTAATTATTATTAAGCATTTCATTAAAATTTATCATAAAAATAATTTCTCCCGGGAGGGGAATCGAACCCGGGCACTGTCGGTCCGCGTTTTAAGCTTTTTTCTCAGGAACTAGATTTTTCCCGGGGAAACAGCTTATATCGTTGGATTCGTATTTAAATGGACTATATTATAGAATTTTTTAATCAAAATCGTCGGAACTGTTTTCGAGAAATAATTTTTTTTCACGTTTTTTCAGAGTTTTTGGGGGGTAGCGCCCCTAAATTTGGAGCTAAAATTCATTTCTCGACTTCGCCTCGGGGTATGATTTTTCTGAACATGTATGCCAAATTTTGTCAAAATCGGCCCAGTAGTTTAGGCTCCAGGCGTCTGCACAGACGACAGACGACAGACAGACATTTTTTAAAAACCACTTTTTTGGACTCAGGGGACCTCAAAACGTGTAAATCCATCAAAATCGAATTTTCGCGCCATCACAATACTTTCTCTTTATATGAGAAAGTAAAAATGAATTGAAAAGATTAAAATGAACGATTAGTATTGTTCATTATGAGGGTGATCGTAAGTTTGGTAAGGTCACCTCCCAATAGAGATTATTGTTATAGAAATAACCGATTAAATAACAGAGCGGTTTCAAAAAAAAAAAAAAAAAAAAAGGGAGTAGAGGGCGTTGGCATAATAACAAGCCAAAAGACGTTAAGAGATGAGATTATTAAAACAGTGAAGAAAGAATAAGAGATAGACAATGAAACACCCTGAATAACACTAACACGGCTCGTGTTAGTGTTAAGAAATCATCTTCAAGACTGCGGAGAAGTTGGGTGTGAACGAACCTGGGTGTCAACATTACCACGACACGTACAGTTCTCAGTGACATAATGACGCCCATCATTCTCTCATCTGCATACATATCTTCAGACATATTTAACATTTCAAAATATCCCCCTTCAGATTGGCGCTGATGCTCGCATGCCGTCATCCACTTCATGTATTCTTTATCTGTATTATGATATATTGATTTTTTTTATATTGATGGATTGCATTTACTATTTCTATTTATTTTACAATCTCTTTTCTAATATTTCTAAAAATACACTGTTAATGAGTGTGGCACACTTTAATGATTTTAATTTTTTATTCACGTGTATACTTTAATGATATTATTCTATTAAAACCTATCATTGTCAAATTTATTTAATTTTCCCCTAGTTTTTTTAAAGCTGTAAAAATTGTTTTCATTTTTTATATGAATTAAAGTATTAATTGAGCAAACATTAAAGAGCGCAGGCTGCTGAACTTAATCTGGGGGCTATCTGAGGGCTACTTTTGATAAACTATTAAAATTAGATTAGTACATTTGAAGATATAAGTGTATGTTTGTGCGCCTGTGAAAGAGAGACAAGTGAACGATGAAGGTTGAAATTTAGGCACTTTTATAGAAAAAGGGCCCCCTTTATGTTTTTGTTCTAATATACTTTCTTACAACTTTTTAATATAAAAAGTTAAAATACACACTCTTTTTAATATAAATGTGTAATATTCCTTTGTCCCAATGCCCATTGTATCGTAATATCCCTTTGTCTTAATAGGTAGTTAGACTAAGGGATATAAACTCTTATGTATAAAAAACAAAAAGGGGGACCCTTTTCTATAAAAGTACCGAAATTTATATGGGACTAACAATTAAATCAGATGATTAGTATTTAAGATATTATGTTGGTACGCAAAAATTGAGCCGCAAACTGACAGATCGACACACACATACGGAACTATAAATGTTCGGAATTCTGTCTGGAATTTTTGAAATAGCTCCCGTTACCATCGGTAAGCTTATAGAGAAGCAAAAAAGAAATAACGTATTGATAGTTAATTCTCATTTATAATAAACATGGTCATCATTTTATTTATTTATTTATTTTCCTTACATATAATTTTTAATTACATTCTGTTTAGTCGTATATTAAATATCTGACCCGGATTCATTTGATTAGGGAAGTTAAATTTAAAAAAATAAATTAAAATGACGTTGACCTTAATATCAAAATTTGCAGAAAGAAAGAGAAAATATTAACCTGTTTGACTGCAACAGGTTTATTTGATTATCACCGCGGTATTAAATCAATAAATAAAGTTATGATTGACCATTGAATCTGGCATTTCCACTGTGAGTCAACTGTCAATTAACAAGACCGAGATTCTATTAAACTCTGATTATTGAGTGATTTTTTTTTTTTTAATTATTTAAATGTGCTAGAACATTTGATAGCCATTTTTAAAGTTATTAATTTCATTGAATATATCCTATAGGAATCAAGATCATCAAAAATAATACCACAATCTAGCAATTTTAAATTTAAAAATAAACATGGTAATTTGCAATTACAGCTTTTCAGTGTCTATCTATATTATTAAAAAAGTTTTGAAAACAAACAAAATTGTCCAATTCTGCGAAGGTTCAAGGTAGCGGCCGCTTTTCGACGAGCGAAGCTAGTAGGGGGCAGATCCCCCTAGTTACTTTAAAATTAAACTGTTATTTATGTGAATTAGAGACTTGCTGACATGAAATATAATGAAATTGTAACAATTTGAATTGTGTTCAGTGAAAACATTTAAGTTTTTTTCAAATCTTAAATGGAATTAACTGTGATATATTTCCGTTTGTCTGGTATTGCTTCCGAGCTTACCGAAGGTTACGGAAGCTATGTACATTTATAAAATATTTTATCTCCGATTTTAAACATTTCATTACAGAAATCCGTTTCTTACATCAGGGGACATTTTTAGTTCCGTGTCTTTCTGTCGTCTGTCGCACAATTTTTGCGAACCAACATAATATCTTAAAAAAAAATACGTATGGTGTCGTGGGACACCGGTAGGAACGAAGTTCCTTACGCTTTTCATTAAATATAGATTATAAAATCATACTGCTGAGTTTTACGATACTAAATAACTTATATACATGGCGGAGTTAGAATGGAGACCATAAATATTAAAAGTAACTAACTATTTGTGCTTAGCAGAGTTAATGCAAAATTCAAAGAAACGCATTTATTTAACGTTGAAGCAAGCGCCTTGCAAATAATGTATTTTATATTGAGAAAAAGTGAGAGAGACAGAGTTCGTTGTACAACGTTATCCGCCCGAGCGTTCACGCGCAACGCTCGGGTAAACGTAAGCTTCAAATAAAAATTGTAATTTTAGGACGGGAAAAAATTCTAATTCATCTGTTTAATGAGACAAAAATTTTTTACCAAATAAAATGTTTAATACATTTTATTTGGTAAAATGAACACCTGATACTGTTATGAAGTGATAAAGATCGCTAAATTTAGTAAAGCGGACCTAAACGTTTAAAATAAAGAAAATAACGTTTCTACCGTTATCTTACGTTCTAACGTAACGATTTAAATTAAACTTCTTACACATCGTCCAAAGTACAATCGACACAGGCACGTAAAATTTCAACCTGATACAATATGACGTTTTTGAGTAGGGAAAAGATATATTTTATAATATTTTAAATTAGTAGGCTGGGTAGGTAAAAAAAAGTCCCATTTCCTACCTACTACAATCATACTCTTTAACTATAAACTCATCATGATTAACTTCTTTCTCAATATTCAATACTTATTTATTGTAAGACGCTTGATTTAATGATACACAAATAATGCTTTTCTTTTAATTTTGCCTTAACTCGGCTAGGTACAAATATCTGATTTGTTTTAAATTAAAATATTGTGGTAGACCAATAAACTTATATTCTACAAGTGCAGTGTTTTCATTTATTTCAACAAGTGATATAAACGACTCATTAGGTACAAATAGTTAAAAATGCTTATTTTCTTATTGCGACTTACTACTGCTAAGCACTTTTGTATTTATATTTATAAAATCCATTCCTGTACATGGTTAACCAAAAGGGGGGGGGGGGGGGAGTTTAGAATATAACGAAACAAATATTCAATTGAAATTGTATATTATGTATACCTATCATTAGAAGATTTTTGTTTTTGTTAATTTAAATTAAATTATTACCATGTTGTTTATTTATTACTTTGAATATATTTATTATGTTTGTATGATCAGTCTCTAATATTAGTTAGATAGAGTTGTTGTATAGTATTTGTTAATCATTGTGTTGAAATAAGAATATGTACTAAAAAAAAAAAAAAAAAAAAAAAATGATTAAAAAAGGTAACTCCAAAACCCAATTTAGGGTGCCACGGCGTAATGCCGATTTGAAAATGTGTAGAGTAATTCCTTATGTATAATATATGTTTGTAGAAAATTGTATATTTTTCAATAAATGGAAATTATTATTATTATACTACTGCTAAGCACAAATAGTGAATTACTTTTAATTTTGTCTCTTTTCTAACTCCGCTATGTATAAGTAGTTAGCAATGTATACGATACGTACATAGCAGTGGGATTTTATAATATATATTTAATGAAAAATGTAAGAAACTTTGTTCCTACCGGGTCTCCCGGGACATCACACGTATCATTTTTTTTTTTTTTAATTTTACTGAATCATGAATCAAAACGATTCATTTGATTTTTCCAGACAATTAAATTCTGAGAAAGGAAATACAAAGTTGGAATTCATAATTAGATAATAGCTGGAAAGAATTGTTGTATGTACCCAGTGAATGTAATCGAGTAATTTTGATTGGTTGGTGTTGTTTTATAACTTTTTTTTTTAAAAAAAGTTAAAAAGTATTGAAACTATCTAAGCATTGATTATGCTTGTTTGTTTCAAAGTAATTCCGAAAGAATCCAAGTTCATCGGCATCACGTTTCGGAGAGAATTCCCTCCCACTTCTTCCTCTCATACGTCGAGTGTATGCTGTCGTCCGGCGTGACAGACAATTCCACGGATCTACGTGAACAGCCTGTTCTGTTTTGTTTGTTCGCTGGCTTCCTGCCGAGTATTGACTGTACGCTATGAAGTTGGAAGGAAAGGCGTCTTTCTGCATACTGAATCGGACTTGACGACTTCCTCATACTCAGACTTCGGTACAGTTACATTACTGAAATCTAACTGTTTTACCATCATTACAAACTGTCTATTTAAAATCCCTATTGTTGAATAATATACCTTTTAGAATATAGCTGGTTTTTGCTAATAAATAATTCAATATAGATTTTATTTTAATTATTATCATAAAAAAATAATCACCACTATAAAATACACGTATAAAGAATTCAGAAAGATTTTCTTAACAATACTACTCAACACTTTTATTAATATCCGAGATGACTCAGACAAACTTTCTCATTTACGAGTTCATAATTACTTAGCCCAGAGTTTTCCGATTATTAATTTTAGTTGGCACATTTAATTATTATTGAACATTTTATCAAAATTTATCATAAAAATAACTTCTTCTCGGCTAGGAATCGAACCCGGCCATTCTCAGTCCGGGTTTAAAGCTATTTTCTCAGGAAATCGATTTTTTCGGCAAAATGGCTTATATAATTAGATTTGTACTGTTAAGAAGGTGGATCCTTTAAGGATATGAAGGGCGAAAAATAAAATAAAACACTAGTTCAAGTTTTATCTAAATTAATGGCGATATTTAAAGCTTCCAACAATTTCCTCCTATTCGTTCTAATTTCTCTTCCTATGATTTGTGTCTCTTCGAATTTAAATGTGTAATGTGTAGCTAAAGTGTGGTCCTTTTGTACAATAAACCTTTTTCAATTAAGCTTACATGCTAACTATTATTATGTTATTGGTTTTAGGAGTGACGTTGGTGAACTATGGTTCCCTTATGTGAATACAATACCTACTGTTTATAACGCTTTAGCTTGTGGGCTAAATTAGACGACTTAGGTAATATTATATACTCACATGGCTTACACTATGTTCAAATTAGCTGTAAATTAAACATTTGTCATGCTCTTACATTATTATTATTTTTAGGCTCGATAATGGCTGGGGCAGCAAAAACGTTGCCACTGTGAAACATGAACTGTTGTTTTATTTTATTTTTCGCCCCTCATACCCTTAAAGGCTCTACCTTCTTTACATTAGCATTATATCAGGGTACACCTAGCATCACAACTAATTAGATTTGTATTTAAATGGTCTACATTTTTGAATTTTTTAATCAAACTCGTCGGTATCGTTTTCAAGAAATAAGTTTTTCCACTTATCTTCAGAGGTTTTGGGTTGTACCCCCCCCCCCCCCACCCCCAAAATTGGAAGTAAAATTAATTTCTATATTTCGCCACGAGGTATGATTTTTCTGAACATGTATGGCAAATATCGTCAAAATCGGTCCCGTAGTTTAGGATTTTATAAAAACCACTATTTTGGACTCGGGGCCCATAAAAACCTTTAAAAAAAATGCATCAACATTTTAAAATTGAATTTTCGTGCCATCATAATACTTCCTCTTTATATGAGAAAATAAATGGTGTTCATTTGGGCAGATTTGGCAGGTGTTTTATTACAATCTTAAAAATGACATGAGAATGTCTGCTATCTTGAATTAAAATGGCAGACAAAAAACCACTGCTTACAAAACGTCAAAACCGATAAAGGGAGTATACTATTTTAAGTTTGGCTATTATGATATGAATTTTTATATTTAATGATAAATAAGTGCTTCTATATCGTATATGACATATGACCGCCTCTTCGTCTCCCCATTGAGAAGACCACTTTGATTTGGCAAATCATATTGTCCACTATAATTGGCGGGATATGGCCGCTCTCCACAGGTTTGTTTTCTACAAGTGCCTATAGCCAAGCTATTTTGACAGTCGTAGAAGAAACTAAGCCGACCGAATATTCTTAAAAGGCATTAAAAAATTAACTTGTACACAAAATTTCAGCTTGATGTTAGTCAAACACTTTTTTGCACGCTATCCCTTGCATAATATTGAAAACTAAAACAGTACATGTTCCGTTCAAGGTCTTAGCTAGACAACAACTACTGGAGCATCTTGCTTCTAAACAAATTCCTAAAACTAATAAGAGAATGTTTATTTGAAAGCTGTAATTATTCCTATTATGTTTTGTTCAGTTCGTAAGAATTCAAATCCCATTATGACCTTTTCTCTAAAAGGAACTAGGCAATGTAACTAGAAGTGAAAGTTAACCGAATTCAACTGCAAATAGAAAATATAACCTGATAGATATCATTTGGTTTATAACTATAGTATTACCTTTTTAGTTCCTAAATTTATTGTTATTTTTGTTATTTCTTTAAATTATACTTAACCCTTCGAGACACGGGCTGGCACATGGAGAGCGCCACGAGTAAATAAGTGTCTGAAAATCACAGATTCACGATGCGAGAATAATAAAACCTCAATTCTCTCTACCACTTAGAGACCCCTAAAGCAGATGAAACAGTCTGCTTTGATTATTGCTTCGTTCTGCATTGTTTTGCCGTGTTTATTTGTCTTGGTGCACTGTATATGCCACCCGTGCCACCATATCCGGTATAGAGAAATTATGCCTTCCGATCAATATTTGTCGGTTTTACATGATTTGTCGAATTAGGATGATGGTTGTGAGGAGTTACATCTTGGGACTTTGACAACTAATAATAATAAATAGGGTTGATAATTAAGGTTGAAAGCCCGATACTAAGTCAGAACGCTGAAGGAGTAATTAATGATTTTTTATAGTAATTTTTAATTTTATAATTAACGATATCATTGAAAAATAAATATGTAATACATCAATAATTGACTTTTTAGTTCAACATTTCCAAAACGCAATCTAGATAATTAGTCCGCAGGCCACCATAAGAAGTGAGTCGCTGATTGATAAAGTTTTCTTACCTTATGGAATCAACTGGGCGCTGGGCCATTTCTTTTTTGTTGACATGCCAAACTTGCCCTTCTGCGGGAACATTGAAAAGAGATAGATAAAGTTTTGATTTTCACAGGATCGTTTAATTAAATGATTTCAAAAACAGTGGTAAAGGTTGCCACCGATAAGAGTGGGCCGTTTGGGGTGGCCACCGCCTTAAACATATCGCTCTGTGGGGATGTTGAAAAGAAAACGGCCCACTCTTATCGGTGGCCACCTTTACCACTGTTTTTGAAATAATTTAATTAAACGATCCTGTGAAAATAAAAACTTTATCTATCTCTTTTCAATGTTCCCGCAGAAGGGCAAGTTTGGCATGTCAACAAAAAAGAAATGGCCCAGCGCCCAGTTGCCATATACCCAATTCATCGGTGGACAAGGCATAAATAAGCGATTCCATAAGGTAAGAAAACTTTACCAATCAGCGACTCACTTCTTATGGTGGCCTGTGGACTAAATCTGGATTTCACCAATTTATGGTTTGAAAAATGCATTGGCGCATAAAGTACGCCGCCCGTGCCTCTTTGTTTGTCCACTATAATAGCCGTGCCAGGAAGGGTTAACAAAAAATAAATAAATTAAAAATAAATAGGTGTGAGACTCTCACGCATTAGAAGTGAAATTTAAGTTCTAGAAACAGAATTAACAAATGAAATATGTATATAAAATAGCACAATAACCCTTATCTAAGTAATGCATATTATATAAAACATTTATTAAATAAGCAACATACATATTTATAAACAAGAGTTTACAATGCCGCCACAGTCAGATAACTTCTCAAACAAACACCATTTCAATTAATAAAATATTTTCATAAAATGTTAGCGAATAATGAAGAAAAACATGAAAACATTAATATATATTTATATTAATTGTTATAATAATACCCTTATATACCAATTACTGAGACAATAGCTTTTTTCCGGGAAAACGGCTTATATCGTTAGATTCACATTTAAATGGACTACATTTTAGAATTTTTTTAATCAAAATCGTCTGAACCGTTCTCGAGAAATAATTTTATTTTCACGTTTTTTCAAACTTTTTGGGGGGTAGTGTCCCCAAATTTGGAGGTAAAATTTATTTCTCGATTTTCGCCTCGGGGTATGATTTTTCTAAACTTGTATGCCAAATTTCGTCAAAATCAGCCCAGTAGTTTAGGCTACAGGCGTCTGCACAGACAGATGACAGACAGACATTTTTTAAAAACCACTATTTTTTGGACTCAGGGGATCTCAAAACGTGTAAATCCATCAAAATCCGAAAATCGAATTTTCACGTCATCACAATACTTTCTCTTTTTATGAGAAAGTAAAAAAAGAAAAGATTACTTCAACTGAAATATCAGATCTGGGTTGTGATAGATGATCACCTACTAAATTTAACTCTTTGAATTCAAAACTAGGACAACTATATTATATAACTAAAGGTTCTCTAGAATTCTCAAGTATAACAATAGTATAAATTGTTTATTAATCATTGCCAAGAAAATCACATTTATTTAAATAAAATACAAAAAAAATGTTGTTATGGTTTTTAGGTCTTCAAATAAATAAATGTAATGATTAAACAAAAAAATTAAAGTCTCCAGCAATAAAAATAAATAAAGCAACTAATCTAAAATGAAGGTAGACATTTTTAACAAACTAAACAGTAAAATCGTTCTTGAAATATCTGTTTTATAACACATGTTACGTTTTTAATTTTAAATGTTTAATTTGGTAACTCAAAGGCCAGGAGAATGGTTCAAAAGGATATATTGTTTCGAGATATTAAGAATAATTCTAATCAGCCTGACTGCGTCTCAGAGGAATTATAATGTGTTATAATTTTGGAGAACGACTCAGTTGTATGCAAATGTTTTCAAAGTTATAATAGGAGGTTGAAGGATCATAAAACAGCTTTAGCCTGGCAGGGAGGATGCACATCATGTAATATCAATACCTCGTAATGTCCTTTCTCTCTGACTCATGTCACCGCGTCGCATTTTAAAATATCATCTAACATTCGAAATAATTATTTTTGTCTCCGTTTCAAGGTCTCTGTTACTTTTAAATATACAATACTACGTGTCCCTCAATAGAATGTAAAAGAACAAAACATATTTTTACTACACTTTATTTTTAACAGCTTTAAAAATAAACTTATATATATTTTAATACTCTCAAAATCAAGGATGTCAAAAAGGATTATATCAAAGGGCCAAAATTAAAGTAAATAAATATTTTTTATTTATTTTATTACTCTATTTTGAGTGCCGGTACCTTATGTTTTTATATGTAGAATCTACATATATATACAGTGTGTCGCCGGATAGACGCGACGCATGAAAAAGACTACCGGTGAGACTACTATCGACCGGTGAAAAAGACTAAAATTTTTTTAATTGAAATTTAATCTTCTAAAATAGCTTGGAAAAATAAAGTATGTCTTGGAGATTTACAAAAAAAGTTATTTTTCTCAATATTAAAGTGCTTTTTCTCTTGGAGATATACGACAAAATGCTATTAAAAATAGTTGTTCAGAAAGAAATCCTAAGTATGAATACAACATTTTAAATCCCTCCACCTTCTTTGAAATTTTATATTTTTCCATTCCATATTTTGCCTAGTGACAAAAATGGGCTAATTATGACCTTCTACCAAAATTTCAATAAAATCAGATGAATAGATTTTGTGATATGTTTGTTCACGAAAATGGACAAACCGACGACAGATAGTTGGACAGAAAACCAAAATTGTTCCCTGATGCCTGAAACCGATTTCTATCTTTGAATTTTTGAAATCGGAGACCTACAAATGTTTCGTTCTTTAGAACGATCACATAGATTCCGTTACCTTTGGTAAGCTCGGAAGCAAAATCAAAATCATTTTGGCAGGTTTTAAAAAACGGGGGAAAATTAAATCAAGTCGAATAAAATTAGTTGTAAAAGTTAAAAAAGTTAAAAGTAAAAGTATAAAATCATTCAAGTACACGAAAAAGGAAGTGAGGAAGCTATGTGCAATATTAATTGGCAGATTATTTTTGTTTAATCTTGCTCACGCGGCAATTACATTTACTGTCGAGCGAAGCGAGACAGTAAATATTGCCAAGGTAAAGAAAAAACACTTCACAGTCGCGTAGCATATGCTATTTTTTCCGAGGTAGCAGACAATGAAAAAACATTAAATATTAATCACTAATCAATATATAATAATAAGAAATATTAGTACATACTTAAGACTTAAAAAAAGAAACCTTAAAAAGAGGTTACACTATAAGAATAGATAAATAAAACGCATTGACATCTAGCGGATTTTAATCGTACTATAAGCATTTCTACAAAGACTGCAGCGGTACTAACGGAAGTTTTGACAACTACCCGCCGAACATAAAAAATCTTTTAGTTCCTAGGACGTAAAAGATTTTTTCTTTACAGCTAGGAGTAATGAAAAGATTTTTTAAGTCCACGTAATGAAAAAATGGATTTTAGCTATGTCTTTTAGGCTCTAAAGTTACTACCACGGAAAAAATATATCACAGCCTACCACGGAAAAAATATATATTTAATTGTGGTTGTGGAAAAATTTGTCTTAATTATAATTTATTATATTAGAATTACTCGCGAATTACTCTATTATATTAGAGGTACTCGCCCACAATTTCATGATTATAAAACTTATTTTTATCCAATTTATTTCTTTTTCCCCCATTTTTTAAATCTGTCAAAGTTGTTTTGATTTTTTACATGTATTAAAGAATCAATTTAGCAAAATTTTAAGAGCGCATAAGGTTGAAATTAATCTGGGGCTATCTGCGGACTACTTTCCACGAACCATCAAAATTTCATAAATATCAGAATGAGTGCTTTTGAAGCTATAGGTGTAAATAAATGTATGTTTGTGCGCATGTGGAAGAGAAACAAACGGGCGCAAAAGGTTGAAACTTATATGAGACCAACAATGGGCTAATTATGACCTACCATCCAAAGTTCAATCAAATCGGACGTGTAGTTTTTAAGATATGTTAGTTCGCAAAAATTGTGCGACAGACCGACAGACTTACATGGGACCAAAAATGTTTCTTGATGTCTGAAACGGATTTTTGTCTTGGAATTTTTGAAATCGGAGACCTAACAAATTTTCGTTCTTCAGAAAGATCACGTAGCTTCCGTTACCTTCGTTTAGCTCGGAACCAAAAATTACATCCTGTTCAAAAGCTTAAGAAAATAGTGTAATTTTTAGTGCATTTAATAATACTAATTGAGCTATTATGAAATGAATTCATAAAAGCACAAATAATGTTACCTTAATAATATTTTTATTTATAAATTCACTATAACTAGTTGAAATAATCTCTATATTTTCATAAGCTTATCTTAAATATACTGATCATGTATTGTATCTGACGATCATGTAGCTAAAACTGGTCTTTAGGAGAGGTCAGGTTATATTACAGTTGAAGTTATAAAAGTATAATTAAGTTAATGAAGGGTGGATTTATTAAGTTAAAGTAACTCGTTGGCTGTCCAGCACAGTGTAGAAGAGATGTAAAATATGGACACGTGATGAATACTTGCTGCTTCTAATGACTAGCTGCAGTTGCAGGGTCTAGACTTGATCTTTCACAACTTATTGTAATTACGATAAACTTCAGTCCAAGAGTTGTTACCCCTGAATTTGCATTCTAACATCATCTAACATTACGCTTTCTAGTAAAGGTGAGGTTTCAAACTACATATTTTAATACTTATATTTGACTCAAACTGTAAAATGTTTGCTTTGCAATTTTCATTTGTTGACAGCTTGAATAAAAAATCATTGAACATCATCTGCATTCCTCAAGCTGAACCTGGGTTCCTCAAGCCAAACCTGCTTTCCTATAGCCAAACCTGCTTTCATCAAGCTAAACCTGCGCTTTCCTCAAGTCGAACCTGCTTTCCTCAAGCCGAATCTGCTTTCCTCAAGCTGAACCTGCTTTCCTCAAGCTGAAACTGCTTTCCTCAATCCAAACCTGCGCTTTCCTCAAGTCGAACCTGCTTTCCTCAAGCCAAACCTGCTTTCCTCAAGCTGAACCTGCTTTCCTCAAGCTGAACCTGCTTTTCTCAAGCCGAACCTGCTTTCCTCAAGCCTACCTAGCTTTCCTCAAGCCGAACCAGCATTCCTCAAGCCGAAATTGCTTTCCTCATGCTGAACCAGCCTTCCTCAAGTCGAACCTGCTTTCTGTACATCATCTGCTTTCTTCAAGCCGAACCTAATTTCCTCTAGTCAAACTTGCTTTCCACAATCTAAAATTGCTTTCCTCAAGCCTACCTAGATTTCCTCAAGCCAAACCTGCTTTCCTCAATCTGAACCTGCTTTCCACAAACTGAACCTGCTTTCCTCTAAATCTGCTAAGCGGACATAACGCGCACCCCTTTTCGAAAACATCTCACCTGGTCCATCATCTGCTTTCCTTAAGCTGACATAACACACACCCCTTTCCGAAAAAATCTCAAGCTTGTCGGAATAAGCGTACACCTTGCCCGTATCCTTCAACAGGGATAATTCCAGATTTTCCCAACGGACACACAAATGTGATCTATGACGCAGATTCAATCGCCTGCAAGATTAAAATAAAATTAAAAAGTCTAAATAATCACATAGAAATAAATTAAATCCATTTAATAGATGTATCATCGTTTAAACTTGCCCATATCCTTTTTTTAAAATATAAAGTTTATTTATATTTATAACATTTAACATTTATATTAAAAATGTAAATTTAATTTATTCTGCATGAGTATGAATCTATCTATAGAATATATTTGTCGTCTCACTATAACTGTGCTTTATTCATTTTATTTTCCATATAAACAAATAAAATCTTATAGGTGAGAAGGCTAAAGAACAGCTATTTCATGTAGCTGAGCTAAGCAACATATAACTTTTACTCTGAAAAATTCTAAATAAAATATCTGATCTATTTCTAAATAACGAAGAACAGTTTGTTTTGTTAGTTGTCAAGGAAACTAAATGAACAGTATTCTTGTATACCTATGAGTCAGCATGCCTAATAATCAGCCATTTTTAATATCTAAGCCAGCTTAAATAAACAGCTCTTTTCAGATGTAAATAAGAAAGCTAAATGAGCAGCCTTTCTAAAAACATGAGTCCAGCATAAAAATAAACAGCTCTTTTCAGATGTAAATAAGAAAGCTAAATGAGCAGCCTTTCTACAAACATGAGTCCAGTATAAAAATAAACAGCTCTTTTCAGATGTAAATAAGAAATCTTAATGAGCATCCTTTCTACAAACATGAGTCCAGCATAAAAATAAACAGCTCTTTTTAGACGTTAATAAGAAAGCTAAATGAGCAGCCTTTCAACAAACATGAGTCCAGCATAAAAATAAACAGCTCTTTTTTGATGTTAATAAGAAAGCTAAATGAGCAGCCTTTCTAAGAACCAGAGTCAGCATAAATAAACATATCTTTCTGTTGTTATGAGAGGTAAATGAACAGTCTTCCTACATACCTAAGCCAGCTTGAAAAACAGATTATGATTACATAATCTGTTTTTCACGCACATTAGTGCGTGTGTGGTACTAGTTAGTTTGTTTCTGTAAGAGAATTTATAATATTATAAATCTTAGTATATTGAAAATTTAAATTCGACCTACAGAAACAAAATAAAGTTCAGTGTCACAGTCATAATTTTGTCTAAATGTTTTCTGTTTTTTTTTTTTTTGTTTTTTTTTTTAAAGTAATGTTATAAAATAAATCATGTATGTTTCTTAAAGTGTTAATACAAATATTTAGATAACTTTATTTTATTTGAACTGAGTGAGATTTAAAATAAAATATATATCGGCTTCTTTAAATATATTCAATGTCAGTTCAATTTATTACTAAATATAGAAAATATTACAAATGTTTTAACATAACTTCGATTTATTAGTCTACGGTCAACGCGTAGGATATTATGATATTTTATAAATAATGAACTGAGATGACTGATTTGTTACAGGGTTGGGCGAAATAGTTAATTTTAAATTATTTGGTTTAAACCTGGAGGGCTAGGCCTTAAACGTTGTTTTTAGAATATTATATGGCCCATATTTTGTTTATTTATATTCAATAGTGAAAATGTATTTTCGTGGAGCAACTGAATTAATTAATTACATCATTTTATTTTAATTCTGTCTTGTTCTTTTATTTAATTTAATTAAAATTATTAATTTAAATAGAAATATTATTAATTTATTTAAAATTATTATTCGAAATGTATTAAAATAGTCTTCCAATCATGTGACACCATAGCTTTCTCTCAATCTATAACGTTCTTATATGATTTATGCTTTTATAAACCATTGTTTCTGATATTATATATGATTTTCTCCCACTAGTCCAGTCACTCTGTCTTGATAAAAGGCTCTCTGTGAAAAAATGGACTTCGAGCCTAAATTTTTTTTCGCTCGGATCGCTTTGGACACATGAGAAAAGCTTAACTCCAACTTTGCGGGAACATTCGGAAGGTGGAAGTAGGGGTACGGGGTGCAAAAGTCAAAATAGTATATAACCTTCATGATGCAAGTCGTTGAAAAGCTCTTTAAGATTACTGCAATTGTTGTTATATACACTTCTGTCATATTTTAATTTATAAGGGGGAAAAAATGGAAAAACGGGGAAAAATTATAAATAGTATAGGTATATAGTACAGTAAATCTGTAAATTTGTGCGGCAAAAATTCGAGACTACTTCTTTTTTTTGCTCGGATCGCTTTGGACACATGAGAAAAGCTTACTCCAACTTTACGGGAACATCCGGAAGGCGGAAGTAGGGGCACGGGGTCAAAAGTCAAAATAGTATATGCCCTTCATAATGCATGTCGTTGGAAAGCTCTTCAAGAGTACAGTAATTGTTTTTATCTACGAGTGTTACGAAGTATAAACATTGTATCTCTGTTTAGATGCGTAGAAAGTGATTCTTTAAGTACTTGTATTCATTGCGCATGCGCGTCTCATAGTTCTGAAGAATTCCTTTTTTTTACCGCCCTTGGGTGGTAAAAAAGAAAAATTCTTCACCTTTACGCACGATTAGCGAGTTTGTTTACAGTTAACAAGACTAATTTGCTGTTTGTTTAATAAAAGTAACTGTTCTGTCGAGTTCTTTGTGAAAATCGATGAGTGATTTTAATGATGATGACGAATATGAGGAGAATAATACGCCTCCCGAAATAATTAATTCGGCACAAAATACAACTAATGAATTAATGTCATCTTTATCAAAAGAGAAATACGAACTTGCATACAGGAAGTTCATTTTTTTCTTTTTTTTCTGTATTTATTATTTAAATCTAACAGGGCAGTCCCTAGGGGTATAGGCGCCCAGGTCAAAGGCATCTTTGGCGCCCCCCCCCCCCCCTCCCCCCCTTATTGCAAAATGCACCTAGTAGTTAAGAAGGGGGCCTGGTGGCGCCCCCTGGACGTGGCGCCCGGGTCAGCCTGACCCGGTTGACCCCCCCTAGGGACGGCCCTGAAATCTAACAATCGTAGATATAGTACGGTATGCAACTCGTGCGAAAACGGCATTTTGCATTGCTCGTGTGGTTTTACTACACTCGCATGCAAAATGCTACTTTCCGCACTCGATGCGTAGTGTACTCATGCACTGTCATATTTTCATTTAGGAGGAGGGTAAAATAGAAAAACAGGGAAAAAATAATGCTTTTTAATTATAAATAATAAAAAATACTATTTGTAGTCAATCTGCCGTGATAAAAGGCTATCTGCGACAAAATTTGAGGTACTTTTTTTTACATGGATCGCTTGGGGCACATGAGAAAAGCTTAATTCCAACTTTGCGGGAACGTCCGGACGGCGGAGGGGGAAAATTAATCTTTTCTTTCGTTTATCTAAAGTTCAATTTTTATATGACTTCCGTCTTCTGGATGTTCTCGAAAAGTTTGAGTTAAGCTTTTCTCATATGCTCCAAGCCATTCAGGCAAAAAAGGTAGTCTCCAATTTTTTCCGCACAAATTTAAAAATTTACTGTAGGTACTACACGCTTCATTTATTTTAAATTTTTCAAAACTGTTTTGATTTTTTACACGAATAAAAGTATCAATTTAGCAAAGTTTTTTAAGAAGAGAAAGTTATAATTAATATTCACCAAACTGTGGGTTCAAATTAACGTTTTAAACAACATCCTAATAATTTTTTAAAAATCAGATGAGTACTTTTAAAGAAATAAATTTAAGTATGTGACCAGTGGAAGAGAAAACATTTTTAAAGGAGGTTGACATTTTTATGGAATAACAATGGCCTATTTATGACCCACCATCTAAATTTTTTTTAAATCGGGTGTTCAGTTATTGAGATATGTTGGTTCGCAAACATTAAGCGACAGAAAGACACGAGACTAAAAATGATGCCTGATATATACATACTATATAAATTCCTTTAAAATGATACCCTACTCAAAAATTTCAATTATAAAAAAAATGTTGCAATCAGTTTGCAATTGCTCGCTGATCGAAGAAAGTTTGTTCGAAAGAGTTGTGAAGTTTGCAACATTTTACCTGGTTTTTTTTGGCAAAAACGTTAGTGTTTTATACCAAATTTCAAATCTCTACAGTAGGTCGTGAGATATACTCCAACGGACGGACGAACTACCAAAAGCATAAGGGTTTTAGTATGACCTCGAAACCCTAAAAATACAAGCTTATCTCGAGCTAGGTCAAAATTGGAGAGCTGGCGCGGCGTGGCCGTGTTGATTAAATTACTTACCACGTCTTCTCAGCAATCACTGAATCAAGAGCAGTACTAGGTCGTGGGTTCGATCCCTCGACGTGATGCTCTGATTTATATGGCTCACTATTGATCACATCATACTGGCTTCGGTGGTACAATGTACAGAGGTATGATGTGTGAAGTGGCTGGAACTCTCTACCACGGGACTAGTAAAATGGGCCTAAAAGCTGCCTAATTGCTATGTTCAAACAAGTGGCTCTATCCACCTAGTTTTAGGCTATCCGTCTAGTTCTAGTAGGTCAATATTGGTATCGCTATATTCTCTGTTCATAGTCAATGCAATAAAATACAAACTTCATTACGAAATTAAACATGTGCCTACAGAGATTTAACAAGATTTTTAACCTCATGGTCCCCATACTATCTAAACTCAGTAGTTAAATGATTATCACCGTTATCATTTCTAAATCAGTAGATCTTATCATTTCAATGTTTAAAGAAAGAGTTACAATGTTATTCGTTTCTTAATTTTGCACACGCATATTTCAGAATAAATCGAAAGTATTGAAATATTGTGAAATTAAAAACGAAAAGAAGATTCGAGAAAAGTGTTTTATGAAATTAAAAGAAATATGTTAATGATTGATGCGTGCTGCCTCCTAGCGGAGTTCCGCCCTAAATAGTCTGTTGATTTTTTTTTTAGGTTCCTTAATAATATTAAGGCGGTTCCTCGAGTTTAAGACGCGAGATTACGTGAAGATGCGTCGTAACACCGAGACGCCCTCCGCCCAAACTCGAGGCGTTGACGAAATCAACCATCCTAACGATGAACCGAAACTAATCACTCTTCTCTGAATAATGAAATTATATTTTTTCTCTCTAGTTGAAGATAAGTTGCAACACGTAGTTCCAGTTCTAAACACAGGATGCTCATAGTTTGTTAACATATTCATTATATATGATTAAATAATCCAACAGAAATTAATTTCTCTTATATTATAATTAGTTGATGTAAAAAAAAAGTTTATTTTTATCCTTTTAAAAAGAGTCAGGGAGAAAGATGTATAAAAAAAATCCGTGTGGTGTCGCGGGACACCCGGTAGGAACTAAGTTCCTTACATTTTTCATTAAATATAAATTATAAAATCACACTGCTAAGTACGTATGCATTGCTAACTACATATACATGGAGGAGTTAAAAAAGAGACAAAATTAAAAGTAACTAACTGTTTGTACCTACCAGAGTTAAGGCAAAATTAAAAGAAAATCATTATTTGTATCATTAAAGCAAGCGTCTTACTATATAAATATATATTGAATATAAGAAAAAAGTTGATCATTATGAGTTTATAGTGAAAGAGTATGTTTGTTAAAGGAGTTTGGATTGAAATAGGACTGTTTTCTACCTACCCGGCCAATTAATTTAAAACATTATAAAATATATCTCTTCCCTACTCTACAGCTTCTGCTTGTATCAGGGTGAAATTTTACATGATTATATTTTATTTATTTACAAAACAAAGTGACATTTTTTACATATATAACAAAAATAATCAAAACAAATCAAGTAACAGGCTTCCTTAATAACACTTTTACCCGTCTTTTGAAGCTTACGTTTACGCGAGCGTTGCGCGTGAATGCTTGGGCGGATAACGTTTTCCGACGAACTCAGCCTGGGCATTGGTAAAATGAACATGTGTACCAAATTTCATCTATCTCGGTGATCTTTTACTCAAGTTATCGTCATCTGCAGATTTCGTGACGGATTTTTGCGTGACGGTGATTTTGTGACGGCGATTTTGTGGCGGTTATTTTGTGACGGTGATTTTGGTCGTTGTTTTCGGATTCACTCCCGGGCTCCAGAACGTGCCATAAGGAACTTCGTTCCAAAAGTACACCACCACAAGAAATTGAAGTGAGGATCACCGACGTAGGTCTAACGTTAAAGCTTCATATTATCTTCTGTATTCTGTATTCTTTATCTTTATTAACCCTCCTCTATAAACGTTGGTTCGCATCTGACCCGGTACTTCATAATTGCAACTATTGAGCCAGAGAAACAATAATGCACAACTATTAACATTTATTCAAGTTTATTAAACTTAATAAAAAGAAAAAAAGGGGTGACAAAGAATTTGAGGCATAAGTTTGTGAATATGGTGAAATCAGGGTCTTATCTGTCCAAATAGTCTCCCCATCGTTACCAATATCAAATTTCGAGTTATAGTCATCATTCTGAGAGTGTTAAACAATTAAATCATAAGTATGATAAAATTAAAATAAATCTTTATCTACATCACTATTATAGACAGCACACAATCATCAAATTCTGAGGCTTTCTCGTTAATTTCGTAGTCTATTTTTTCATCAAATTGTTCTCGCTGCCACCTTAATTCCACCTATATTTCATCCGTTGAGGTGAAGAATAATTTTGAACTCGTGAACACCATGTTTCCAAAAAAGTAAGTCGGAAACAATATCGAATTTTTGTATAAATTGGGAACATAATAATAAACAATGGGTCATATCCGACCCAACTAGAGGAAGAGCGACTTTGAGAGACTTGAGAGAGTTAAGCAAAGATGATACTTTCCTAATTTGATGATAGCTGGTCCAAGCTTTCGTTATGACTGATTGGAAGGGTACCTAGAGCCCTGAAGGAAAGGGAAGATGAGGAATGCACATTTATTTGCTACTCGGGTCGGATTCGACCCGTACGTTTATAGAAGAAGGTTAATATTATTGTGCTTACAAAGAAAAAAGGCTAAGATAATCCCAATATATTTACTGTCTAAAATGTGGTGAAAATTATATTATCAATAGTCTTTCAATTAGTATGGCACAATGTTTCCTCACGTCCTAAAATGTCCTAATATCGAATAGTTACAATGTATTGTAATGGATGATTGGCTCTGGTTTGATACCTAGTGGTAAGTTCTAATAAACCCTTCAATTTCTTTTAAAATCTATTGTATACTTTCAAAAAAATAATAGGTGCTAATAATAATAAGTCTATGCAATTGCCGAAGAGTAAGAAATAGGTAAGGGGCCTGGGTGAATCTGAATTGTACTTTTCTGGAATTATGTTTTTCTGGGTCTCTTAGCGGAGGTGCCTAGAACAATGCCACGAATCAAATAAAAAAGGCCAAAACGACATTTACCAGTTGTAGGTCAAATGAGTTATTAACAAGCACCAAATTTGATAAAAGTTAGCTTGACATTATAGATTCAAATATCAAGTAGACATATAATCTCAAATAAAGGCCAAACCTTTATAATCAAGACCATAAGGACCATATTGGGTGTAAATTGACCGAAAGTTATCTCCAACCATGATTTATGGGAGTAAACGCACCAAGAAACAAAATAACAGAATTAAAACAATTCTTTTCCTACTATAGGTAGTAAGGAAAAGTAAAAAAGAAACTGGTGGTAGAACTCTTTGAGGCGCAGGGCAGAAATATCTATATCGGAATCCTTAAGGAGCCAGAACAAAACAGTCTGCCACATAGTGTGGCACATAGCTTCCTCATATTCAATTTCGTCTTTTGTATATGATTATACAGCATAGCATGATATATAGCAATTAAATACTTTTCATGTAGATTAGGAATATGTAAGTTATTCCTCGCAAAATATTTTTTTGTTAGCAATATTGAAGAGATATTATGTAAGAGCACAATTTAACAAGTTAACGCGAATTAACCAATTAATGCGAGTTATAAATGGCACCAAATTAATTATACACTGCCAATTAGAGTGGCACATAGCTTCTTCACATTCTACCGCACATACTTTATTGATTTTAAGCTTTTAAAATCAATTATTGTCTAATTTATTTAATTTCCCCCCGAATGAAGCCATTTCGCCTAGTCTCGAGGTCCCTAGGCTCGCTGTGCTATTGAAGAGATAGGTCAAATAGAGAGGTGAGGGAACCAAGTCACCTCCTGTTCCCATCGTCTATCTCCCTCCCCGCGTTCTCTCCATAATAAAATGTTAGCGATCTTTAACACTTAATGCGATGTCGCTGTTTGTTTTATTAAAAAAAATTGAATTTGAAAGAAATGTTTGTCTCATTGAATAGATAAAGTTAGATTTTTTCCTAACTAAATTTGAACTAAACGTTTGCGAGTGTTGCTTGCAAACGTTTGGGCGGATAAGGTTGTCCAACGAACTCGTCCTGGGTATTGGTAAAATGAACATGTCTACCAAATTTCATCAAAATCAATCTACTTTTTCTTAAGTTATCCTCACACGTTTCAGAGGACGTGGACACACAGACCGACCGTCAGACAGACAGACATACTAACACGAGACCAAATTTTTTCCCTGATGTCTGAAACGGATTTCTGTCTTGGAATTTTTAAAATCGGAGACATTACATTTTTTCGACCTAAAAAGTGAACACAATTCTTCCGTTACCTTCGGTAATCTCGGAAGAAATATAGAAAAATATAGTCAATCTTAAAAGCCGTTTAAATCAAGCAATTTAATTTATTATTTCAGTAGAATTAACAAGTATTTCATTTTAATTTCTTCAAAATTAAGATTACTCACCAAAATTGAAATTTTGAAAACTACCATTGTCCGGTCGAAGCACCAAATGATAAAATACAATTGTCTTTCTTCCTTTATCCAATTATCTTATATAGAATATTATTGAAGCGAGCGTAAGCGAGCTTCTTACATTCAACGAACTATGCATCTTGTCTGTCTGTCTGTCTGTCAGTGACGTTCACGCGTGTGACGATAACTTGAATAAAAGTTGACCGATTTAGTTGAAATTTGGTATACATGATCCTCTTACTAATACTCAGGCTAAGTTCGTTGGACAGCGTGATCCGTCAAAGAGTTCGCGCACAACGCTCGTGCGCAACGCTCGCGTAAACGAGAGGTTCAAAAATTAAATTGGAATTTCAGGACGGGAAAAAATTCTATCATCATCTATTTGATGAGAGGAACATTTTTTCCAAAATAACAGTTTTTAGTAAAACCAACAGCGACACCGCTATGAATTAATTAAGATCGCTAAAACTATTAAAGCGGACCTAAACGTTTATAATAGAGAAAACAACCTTTTTACCGATATCTTACGTTCTAACGTAACGATTTTAATAAAACTTCATAGACACCATCTGATGCACAATTGAAACAGGCATGCAACATTTCAATTTGATACATGCAGTAGTTTGTTTGTAGCAAAGAGATACAAATTATAAATATTGAAATAGAGATGAGTGGTTAGAGGAATAGTAAGAATGCGGGGTGGTTCCTTTACTACTAGCCGCTGTACTACTACTATACGCAATATCTATCAACTCATCATGATTCACGATAATCTATTTTTTCAATATTCAATACATATTTATTACTATACGCTCGCTTCAATCATAGAGCCACGCGATGCCTAGTATAATTGAAGCGAGCGCAAGCAAGCTTCTTACATTCAACAAACTACGCATCTTGTCTGTCTGTCTGTCTATCTGTCTGTCTGTCTGTCTGTCTGTCTGTCTGTCAGTAACGTTTACGCGTGTGACGATAACTTGAGTAAAAGTTGACCGATTTAGTTGAAATGTGGTATACATGATCCTCTTACTTATACTCAGGCTAAGTTCGTTGGACAGCGTGATCCGTCTAAGAGTTCGTGCGCAACGCTCGCGTAAGCGAGAGGTTCAAAAATTAAATTGGAATTTCAGGACGGGAAAAAATTCTATCATCATCTATTTGATGAGAGGAACATTTTTTCCAAAATAACAGTTTTTAGTAAAACCAACAGCGACACCGCTATGAATTAATTAAGATCGCTAAAACTATTGAAGCGGACCTAAACGTTTAAAATAGAGAAAACAACCTTTTTACCGATATCTTACGTTCTAACGTAACGATTTTAATAAAACTTCATATACACCATCTACTACACAATTGAAACAGGCATGCAAAATTTCAATTTGATACATGTAGTAGTTTTTTTGTAGCAAATAGACACATTTTATAATAATTGAAAAGGAGATGTGTGGTTAGAGGAATAGTAAGATTGCGGGGTGGTTCCCTTACTACTAGCCGCTGTACTACAGCTATACCCATTATCTATCAACTCATCATGATTCATGATTATCTATTTTTTCAATATTCAATACATATTTATTACTATACGCTCGCTTCAATGATAGAGCCACGCGATGCATAGTATAATAGAAGTAATTATTAATAGAAGTTGAAGCATACGAGACGAATACTAACTTAAACAGATAGTATAGAATGCGTAAGTAGATGACTGTTCCAATCAAAACTTGGAACCGTTATACTATATATTCTGCATGCAGGAGAGCTTTACCTCCCTACATAGCGGACTTAATACTTTATACTTGAAATTCATATATTTCATTCTTACAGTGGACACTTCCCTCCAACCATTTCTTTCTTCAACATTTTTTTTTTTAAATGTTTGAAATTCGCAGTTTCGACCAACCCACATATCTATATTCAACTTCTATTAATACTTACTTCTACTATATTATAGAATATCTATGATATAAGTGGCAATGTCCTGATTGACTGACTGACTGACATAGAATCAACGCACAGCAAAATCTGCTTAACCAAGAGACTTGAAATTTTGAGGATATACTCGGTTCATATCCTAGGCATCCACTAAGAAAGGATTTTGCGAAATTTTTATTTTTGTACCCAGGGCCCGTACCCCTGGGGTACGGGGTACAAATGTCAAAGTAATGAATACTTTTAATGATGCATATCGTTGAAAAGCTCTTTAAAAGTACAGTAATTATTGTTATGTACAGTTTTGTCATATTTTTATTTAGGAGGGGGTAAAATGGAAAAATGTGTATAACTACATCTTATATAAATGAAGAGTGTCTATGAGTGTACTGCTTACATGAGATTATAAAGTTAAAATGTTGGTACACATGAGTACGGGGTACAAATGTCAAAGTAATTGATAGGTACCCTTTATGATGCATATCGTAGAAAGGCTCTTTAAGAGAAAAGTAATTGTAATGTACGTTTTTGTCATTATTTTCATTTAGGAGAGGGATAAAAAGGAAATGTCAACGTAAGTGAAGAGTGGGAACATAAGCCCAGAAAATTGTGAAGGGAATTGAGCCCAGACTGATCTCCTAAAGTTAGGAAGTTAATACTTGAGAAAGAGCTCTTATTTTGGATGTAAGCATGTATATTAATAAAAGAAAATTCCAATTTCAACCAAGGGATGTAAAATGACACGGGTAGGGGGGGGGGGGGGGGTACAGAAGGAAAATACCACTGCTTTTCCTTTTTAAAAATTTAGTCGGAATGAATAACTAATTTGGGATATTAGCAAATTATCTTATCAAAGGGGAGGGGGTATAGAAATAAGAGGGAGGGATAGAATATAGATATTCTCGCTTTGTAAAATAATTTAAATGTTTCTTGATGGTAGTTTATAAATCCATTAAATTGAAAATAAAACACCCCGTAGCGAAGCACGGGTATTCAGCTAGTTCTATATAAGTAAATAAGATGGTGAAAGGAAGAAACACTATAGTATTTTATCATTTGGTGCATTGACCGGACAATGGTAGCGTTCGCAATTTTAATTTTGGTGAGTAATCTATATTTGGAGAAATTAAAATGAAATACTTGTTAATTCTACTGAAATATAAATTAGACTGCTTGGTTTAAACGGCTTTTAAGTAAGATTGACTATTTTACTATATTGCTTCCGAGATTACCGAAGGTAACGGAAGCATTATGTTGACTTTTGAGGTCGGAAAAATGTAATGTGTCCGATTTTAATAATTCCAACACAGAAATCCGTTTCAGACATCAGAGAAAATATTTGGTCTCGTTCAGTATGTCTGTCTGTCGGTCGATCTGTGTGTCCGCGTCCTCTGAAATGTGTGACGATAACTCGAGTAAAAAAAGTAATAAAAAAAAATAAAAATAAATAAATATAAGTAGACCGATTTTGATGAAATTCAGTAGACATAGACATGTTCATTTTACCAATGCCCAGGACGAGTTCGTTGGACAACGTTATCCACCGAGCGTTTGCGCGCAACGGTCGCGTAAAAACGTCAACTTCATATTTAAAATTGGAATTTTTGGGTCGGGGAAAAAATCTTACTTAATTTATTCAATGAGACAAACATTTTTTTCAAAATACAATTTTTTAATTAAACCAACAGCGACATCGCATTAAGTGTTAAAGATCGCTAAACCTATTAATAGTTTTATTATGAAGAGAACGTGGGGAGGGAGATAGACGTGGGGAACAGGATGTGACATGGTTCCCCTCCAAGTCACCTCCCTAATCACCTCTCTATTTGTGACCTACTCACAACAGCGAAATCTTTGCCGTTTATAATAAAATTGTTTAAACTTTGATAACAGAAACAGGGCAGAGGAAAGAAAAGAATAACACCGTTAAGAATCAGAATAACAATAACGAAACGATAACAATAACAGTATCAAAGTGTTATAATAAACAATAACGATACGACAACAATAACAGTATCGAAGTGTTATAACAAACAATAACGAAACGATAACAATAACAGTATCCAAGCGTTATAATAAACAATAACGATACGACAACAATAACAGTATCGAAGTGTTATAAGAAACAATAACGAAACGATAACAGTAACAGTATCCAAGTGTTATAGTATAACAATAGCAGTTCATTTCATCTTTTTCTTGTTACTTGAAATGTTTGATTCCGTCCTGTTATAAAATAACAATAACAGATCACCTGTTCTGTTATCTGAGCTGTTATAAATCGAAACTGTTATTCAATAACATATATTTTTCAATAACATGATATCTGACAAACTGTTATTCTCCAATAACATGTTATTTTGAGCTGTTATGTTATTTTCGACCCACCGCTAAAATGAATCAGCCCGTATATAGTTGTATATGCCCTTTGGCTGTACTAAGTCTTGTAGAGTGGCCTGTTGCGCCACATCATACCATTAATAGAACAATATATTTTGTTCTTTAGACATTACTAATGTGTATCTTGGTATGAAAATGGATGAAAATAGCTCATTAATTCAACCTCATAAAGACCTCTAAAAGGTAAACGGTTCTACGTATGCTGTTAAAATAGCTCCAGTAATATAGAATACATTTATGGTAAATATGCTGCAAGTGATACGTGGTATTACCTAATAATCAGATGATATTAAAAATAAACTGCCAATTAGTGTGGCACATAGCTTCCTCGCATCCTATCATGTACTTTATTGTCATATTGACATTAAAATTATGGTTATATTACATTATTATTATTTTTTTTTTTTCTTTTGGGTTTTAGTCCCGATCAATTGCCAGGGTTATTACAGGACGGGGGTTATCCGGCCACTTTACTCATCTACTCGATGAGATCATCAGTGTGAAACATGTCTTACCCCGCTGGGATTCGAACTCACAGCCGGGGTTTAGACCTTGGTTTCAGAGTCGAGTGCATATTATTATTATTATTATTATTATATTATTATTACAATATTACAATATTGTATATTATTATATATTATTACAATATTACATTATTGTTATACTGTTTGTTGTGTAATAATTACACAATAAAAATAACTTTTTATATACTACGTTTTTAAATTTTCTGTCATAAATCATAAATTTGAAACCCGTCAAAATGAAGATTGTAAATATGGGATATGTCAAAACAAATAAAATAACTTGCGGATCTTTTCCGAACTAACTTTCTATACAGCAAAATTTGCTGAAAACAAATTAAATTCTGCTGAAATGTGGCTAAAAGTATTAAAATAATACATTGTCATCGTGTTCTGAGCTATTCTAAAAGTTTCAAATGTCTAGCTACTCAGGAAGTTAGTTAAAAATCGATTGCAAGATTTGTACTGGACAAAAAAACAAACAAGAAAGCAAGCTAATGAAAACGTAGTAAAATAGTTTAAGCGATCTTTAACACTTTATAGCGGTGTCGCTGTTGGTTTTACTAAAAAATTGTGTTTGTCCAACGAACTCGTCCTGGGCATTGGTAAATAAACATGTGTACCAAATTTCATCAAAATCGGTGGACATTTACTCAAGTTATCGTCACACGTTTCATGATTCGCGAACACACAGACCGACAGACAGACAGAAACGAGACCAAAAATGTTCCCCGATGTCTGAAACGGATTTCTGTCATGGAATTTTTAAAATCGGAGACATAAAAATTTTTGGTTCTCAAAAGTAGACACATAGCTTCCGTTACTTTCGGTAAGCTCGGATGTAATAATATCAGAGAGTATTAATAATAAAAGAATTTAATTATTTAGAATTATAATATATTATAGTCCACTCAAATGGTAGTTTAAAGTGGAAAGTTCTGGTGTAATTGATTTTATTGGTTCATTTTATGTTTTGGGGGGGTGCTGAACCCGAATCTAAAGTTGTCCAACAAAATTTCCCCCCGCAAATATGAGAAATTGTCAAAAACAATTTTGTTTGTGGTTTTCCGCTTATATCTTGCAAAGCAATCTATTCACACAAAAAGTGGTCTTGTAGTAAAATATATAGATGAGAAAATAACCTTCAATTTATGTCTATAACATTTTTTTGTACGTTATATGGTTTTCACGGAAATGGGAGTTGAAATATCGGAAAAATCGTTAATTTATGAAAAAAGACCAGTTAGGCACCATGATTTAACGAGCCAATTTTCAAAGAAATCTACGTATTATTGGCTTATGATAATATACGAAAATTTTGGTTTAGAACTTGGATGGGTGTTAAAAATATTTTGGTACACAGGGGTACGGGGTACAAAAGACAAAATAGTATGTACCCTTCAAGATGCATGATATTGGAAAGCTCTTATAACAATTTTTATTTGTATCACCCCTGAGGAATGATTTACTTTCATTTTTTTTGTTGTTTCCTGGAGGTCTTAAGATTCTGTTTTTTTTTAAGATTTAATAAGTCAAATTTAAATTTGACTCAGAGCAGCTAACTATTTTTCAGCTAACTATTTTCTTTAATTATTAATATTCTCTGATATTATTACATCCGAGCTTACCGAAAGTAACGGAAGCTATGTGTCTACTTTTGAGAACGAAACATTTTTATGTCTCCGATTTTAAAAATTCCAAGACAGAAATCCGTTTCAGACATCGGGGAACATTTTTGGTCTCGTGTCTTTCTGTCTGTCGGTCTGTGTGTTCGCGGATCATGAAACGTGTGAGCAGCAAACTATTTTGATTTCAGAGCAGTCGTTCATTAGTTTCTTTTCTTTTAGTTATTTTCTTTTTGGTCTTTAGTTTTGGTAACACTGGGTTGGTTGGAGAATTCTCGTGGTTGCCGGACGTAGGCAAGTTAGGTGAAAGTTAAAAAAAGTGTTTAAGTTAAGTTCATTGGTTAGGCAGCTTTTCTTTTAAGAAAAGGATTGATAGGAAGCTGATCACCACGGTGGGTGGATTTTCCTGGTGCCAGGCGATGCTTCTCCAGTAGTCTGAACCAACTACTTAACCTGTTTTTTTGAACTCCGTTACCTGAAGTAACACCAAGATTCTCCACTACATTCAAGTAGGTGTTGGAATTTTGTATTGGGATCTCTTCTTTGCCAAAGTTGGGACAACGCCTTCCCCTCTCCCGGAAGGCTCTCCACCTTCTACACTTCTACCTCCCTACATTCACCTCAAGCCCACCTTATCTACCTTCTATAACTTCATTACCTTTATATTTTCCAGTACCTGTATTTATTTATTATAGCCCAGTATAACAATATATATCACAGTAAATAATATTAACAAATTACTCGAGCAGAGGACTGCTCTTAGGATGAATGTAATGGCATACTTTAATGTTTGTTGTTAACCTTATTAATTATCTAAAGGCAGTAACCTCGTTAATAAACGTGTAACAGTTCCTAGATAACCAATAGCAATCATCGTTAAGTGTGGTATCAAATAAAAGCTACTGATGATTTGTTGACAAGCGTGTGTGGGGACGGAAGGACAAGGAATAGACCAACAAGACAAGGACCAGTGACCACGTGATCACTTTAGTTCGGATTGAGCTCGCTTGAGAGGTTTAGTATAGGGGTGTAGCATAATGAACCACTTTTCAAATCGCATTGCTCCCTCTACCCCTTCCTTGCTCGGAGATTTCGCTAATAAATAAAATCAAAACAATTTTGACAGATTTAAAAAAAACGGGGAAAAATTAAAAGAATTTGACAATAATAGGTTTTAAGAGAATAAAATCTTAAAACAATGTAAATATTAAAAGCCCATTTACACTTTCATTAGTGCAAGTGTATAGAAAAATTACATTACACTTATGGAGTCAAAATGGGTTCAGAGTTTTTACCACACACTCACACACACATACAACACTCGCACTTAACACTCGCACATGAATTAATCAATGTGTAAATGGGCCTTAACACATATAATCGATTCAATTGACTTTAATCATTTATTTTATTTACGATTGATACGAAATATAAACATTGTATCTTTGTTTAGATGCGTAGAAAGTGATTCTTTACAACCCTAGGGC